>CM071148.1:14430863-15740029 GCA_036417725.1 Clanis bilineata
TTTAATTGTATTATTAATTTTGGTATTTTGGTTTAAAAACTCATTTATGTTAGGTTGGTGTGTGGCTGTGTGGTTTGATTAGTCATTCATATTTCTTAGTTCAGTATTTTCCACAGTAAGGATTAGATGTGCTCTATAGAGATTTACTCAATGAAATGTGTGGAGTCGTCTCCATTTTGGCAAAACAACCAATTACGTCATGTGACCTTAGGCTTTTTTTGTTTACGCTCTTATGTTCCTCTTATACTAATGGAGCATCGTTATAAGTTACAGGGTCTCTAAAAGATTATTTTGATGATATCATCGTCAATACGCTAACATTTTTGAAAACATTCGGCTACTTCAGCAATCTTTATTGATATTATCTATTTATGAGAATCGTTTTTAAACATAATTGATGTATGGTCATTGGTCGTCATAGTCTTTTTCAGATTCCTGATCAGTTGTTCTCTCAAAACAAATCGCTCTTCCACCACCAACGTAATATTCTTTATCTTAGTCCATTCAATTTACGAGAATATTTACGTAAAATACTATATTATCATAAAATTGCGTACTATTGCTGGCATAATCCGCAAACATTGTTCATTATACGCCACTTCAGTCAAGTCCTGCCACCGTGACATCACCACTTACCAAGTTACCGGTACATTGTGATTTCCATGTCGCGTGTGAACCTGTGATTTGCCTTTTATTCGATCACTTGTTGGCGCGTGAAAGAAACCTTCGCCCGAAGGTCATTAGTTTGGTCAAATTCGGCAATGACGGTCAATGACGGCATTCCTGCATATTTTTTTGTGTTATGTTTAGTCTGCGGTTTTGCGGAAACAATTTCTTATTCGCCCTTTATCCGCCTTATAAATCTTCACGATCAATATAAATGCCGATGTTATGTGTTTATTTTTTTAATTATGTACCTGTATTTCAAAACGAGGCTGTCGTTTGTATGTCGATGAACGGTAGCAGTACTGCGCACTACTTTAATGTATTGATATAGAATAACCTGCGGTAGAACATGGATCAGAAGCCAGCCATAGAAAAAATCGTCAGTAAAAATCAAGTAGACCAGCAGCCCGTTGGTCAGACGACATTGTAAGACAAGCTGGACACTTGTGGTTGAGAACTGCACCGGGTCGTTACATTTGGCGTGCCAGAGAAGAGGCATATACCAAGCAGTGGCCATCCATATAAAGGCTGACGATGATGATGATGGTCAAAAATCAAGTTAATTAACGTTTGTCAACAAACTTGTGCCTTTGTGGATTTTCTGGTTAAATTGATGTTAATGACAACGTTCCTGTACAATCCTCTGAATCCCAGTTGGTGGATCTAATGTTAGATAAGCGATTAGGTAACTAGCGTTGTGTAACTGATTATTGTAGGGCTGTTTAATTTGCAGCATTATTATTTATGTTACATAATATCAAAATATGTAACGTTCTCGATGTAGGATTAGTAAAATTGAAACGATAGTGTATATTTAACTATACACAATCTTTTAGAGCCGTATTAATATTTATCACTTTAAAAATGAATTCCACTTTAATTTTAGAAAGTAGTTTATTTTTTATTGTTGTGGCAGTACTCGGTAGTAAATTTTTAAAGCCGCGGTTTTGTTGCACCGGTGACATTTAGCGACTAGTCTACCTCTAATATCGCGGTCTTGGTATACCCGGCATTTACTGGGTGCGTTTAACGTAATACAATATTGTGTGTACATAACGTTATGGTTTGGCATTGCGGTTTAACGGCTTATCTAGGTTTGTGGTTTTCATTAACAATCCACTTTAAATTACTTTTATATGAATAAGAATTCATAGCGTTTCCTCATTTTGATTGAAACATCGGAAACGTGTATAGGTATACACGTTTATTATAGAATTCTCAGGTGAGAATTCTCCAGAAGTTTTTTGTAGGTGTGTATGTGAATTCACTAACCTATAACATTTGTAGAGGAAGCCTGTGCCCAGAAAAATGTTTTAGGGATAATAATTATTACTTATTTTATTGTGTTGACCACTGAACACTCATCTATCGCTAGAATTATACTTGTGTTAATATCTGCCAATACAGTGGATGACACCAGAAAGCTAGTATCCTAAATGAGACACTATAACTAGATTACGATAATGCTAGGGTACAAAATGAACTGGGTAGCATCCCACCAGTAAGGCGGTCTGGGAATTAAACTTGTTTGATGCAGAACTGCATCGGTATGAATTTATATTGCTTTATAATAACTGGAAATCGCTGGGGAGTTGTTCCGCGACGCAATTCAAAACGGGAGCCGGATACTGGGAATGTACAAAGTTTTGTTTGGTCCGTGGACTCTAGCTTGTTTGCGAAAATATAATCATATATTACTTTTATAAAGCTCGAATTAAAAAAATCATTGAATAAAACTGTGGAAGCTGATTTGGTTTCTGTTTCTAGGTGGCTAATACGGCATTCTTCATTGTTGATATTTCGTATGCAATTTCCCTATTTGTAATTCGTATAACCGTTTTCGGTCTACAATATTTTTTAAATTACATCATCATTATCATCAGCCACAGGACGTCCACTGCTGGACATAGGCCTATGGAAATTACAAATACAACGAACATATTTTTTGAGCCGCTTTCCTACCGTGGCTTACTGTTGACCGTCTGTGCTCCTCCCCTGAGTTGTACATAACGTTTCTACTCTCCAAAGCCAGTTGTGCTGTTTTAAATAAAAAATATTCCCTCTCTTCGGATCTTTTCTTATTTCAGGGATATGAGAATAATGTATGAGTTCTATAGTCCTAATCTAAAATCTATAATTTTAACTTAGTATCTTGTTATCCGATCTGGTGTAATCATTGTGTCAAGTTAATATTAAGTATCTTTTTGTACAACCAGTGTAGTGTTACTTCGTTATGAGCGAGCGTCATATTTCTACGTGACTTTATGCAGAGTTTTTGATTTCAACACTTGGATTGACGTCCTAAGTTGTTTACGGGTAAAAGTTGCATGTGCATACATTGGCTTCTTGCCAGAGGTCCGTTTGACCGGACCATGGGTAAAATTTTGATCGATCGGCCATTTTATTCCTCAAATACTTGCTAAAAATTGTAGCGAGATTGTTTTAATTGAAGTCTGTATTGTTTTGTTGAACTATTTTTTTTTGTTGTGTACCTTTTTATCGAACTAGATGTAGGAAACTTCGTACTGCCCTTATTATTTCTTGTTCAGTTTTTCGAGCCTCGGGCTCTTGAGACGTGTAACCTTCATAAGGTACCTTCCAATTTGAAGTTCTCGCTATTATAATGTGATTGTTACGATGTCTTCATTTATTATGTTTCAGAACAACGTATGATTACTGGAATTCAGTATCGATAAATATCCCATACATATTTTACTTTTTAAAAATTTCTGGTCGATTGGACATTGGTTCAGTTGTCCGCATTCCTCGTTGCGAAATTGTCGTCAAGGCACCGTTTACGACTTCTGACTAATCGAAATTTACAAATAGGTGGCTGCTGTAAAAATACTTTAAAACGATTTGTTTCGTAGAAATGAACAAGTCACATTTCTTATTTTGATGCAAACACGTGACAATTGTTGGTTTTCACTCCAAGAGAGCGCAACTGGCCCGACATGACATCGCACTTGACTGATCCATTTCCTCATTTTGGTTTATTATTGATTGTTTTTCGTTATTTTTATGTAGAATTTAAAGAACACCTCCGTTTTGTTCGCATTTTTGTGGTTATTTACTTTTATTGAAACTTATTATTATTGCCTGACTGTCTCGGTAGCGTAGTTGTATTTCGGTACGACTCCCGTCCCGAGGTCTCGGATTCGATCCCCGGGTCGGGCAAAGTGATTTTGGATTTTTCCATATCAGCCCGGAGTCTGGAATTAGTGCGCGATATGGCGATAGGCTCTATCACGTCTGGGACGGAACTAACCTCGGCAAAATGTCGGTGTTCTAGTTCGCTAGTGCGCCTTTGCGCCCAACCTACCCCTTCGGGGATACAGGCGTGAGCTTATGTACGTAAAGGGTTATTCAATCATATATCTCATGTTACAAATACGATATTAAACAAAACGATAACAAATGAAGTTTACTTGAAATAAAAACGTACAAAGGTGTAATTTTGTCTCCACCATAAAGCGTACCTTCCCCTGATAGTTGTATGCCTGAAGCGCGGTCGGGTGTCGCTAAAATTACCCGGCCGACGATCGTTATCGATTCCGTGTCATGCACTAATTTTAGAAAAATCTATCTTATAAATTATAATTTGGACATGATCTGAACAGTCATGCCGCATTGGAATTTATAGCTAGATTACTATGTGGGACATGCGAGTATAGTCCACTATTCGCATCTACTTACTGAACACCAATTTTTGTTTTATTGGTATTAGATCAGTAGGTTATATTCAACGCATTTCATTGAAGAGGTTTAAAACGCTTAAGGAATTTGTTTTGTTTCAGATGATCAAAAAGAAGTTACACTTTTGATATAAGCTGTTTCTATGTAGATCCAGCAGTCCTAACCTGATTTGTATGCTTTTAAACTCATGAAACTACGTTTTTTTGCGTGATTGCGTGGATGAATAATATTAGTAGGTTAGGAATATCCATTTATATCATCATTATTAACATTAATTAAATCTTTAGCCTGAATAATTGCAACAAAGAAATTGTTTGCCAATAATTACCACGGTACAAGAATGGGTCTTCACTTCCTAGAATATATTACAGGAAAAGAAAGATTAACCAGTATTGTAACAGCTATTTGGAACAAAATTCAATATCAATAATTGATGTTCTCTTACCACTTGGTTTGTATTTTTTATACGCGTTCGTTCAAACGCGTTCATTTCATTCGAAACGTTTATATTTATTCGTTTTTCCTGGAAACGATCTCGTTGATTTCAATAAATGTAATTGCATCGTTCCTGCTCGGAATCAGAGAGTGTTCAAACGTGCTGAAATATTGTGGGGATATGATTGTTTTTATTTGCGATTTTCCGTTTGATGAATGAATGAACAGGGAAGTGATAGATGTGGATATTGTATTAATAGGACCGTTGATTATAACGAACTATTAGATTATCATTATATGGATTATTATGAATGATTTGAATTTGATCCGATGACCATAACATAATCAGCACATAAATTATATTATTAAGTTAAAAACTACAACCGTTCCGATGGCACTATAATGTATAATATTAATCTCGTTTTAGGATTTTGTAGAATCTTGTAACATCTTGTATGTTAGCAAAAAAACTAAAGGTATTTTTGGATAATTATCAGCGTCGCAGCCTTCAATAAACTTGATCAGTGTCGCCTAACGGGTGTCCCTGTAAAGGTCGTCTAATTACTGCCGAGTGTCGACATCGTACAAACGGACAACGTCCCTTTAGAGCACGTTCCAAAGTTTTCACCCTTTGAATTTTGAATGAGTAATAGGTCCTTTTTTAAGAACACTAATCAAGGGATATAACATCCCTTGGTTAATAATTATTATGATATTCATCATCATTATCAGCCATAGGATGTCCACTGCTGGACATAGGTTTCCCCTAAAGATTTCCAGATTGACCTGTTGGATGCGGCCTGTATCCAGCGACTTCCTGCGACCTTTATCAGGTCGTCAGTCCACTTTGTAGGTAGATGTCCTATGCTGTTTATGATATTATATTTCTTTTAATATGTAGTACGTGTACTACTTTTTTTTACAGTCTGAATATTAGAGAGCAGATCATTAAATTAGTCGCTATTTAGTTGTTAAGTATTGCAGGTATTTGGAAGAAAGCCTCGTTACTATCGTTAATAGTTACATGTAATGTGTCGTTAGCAAAATATATTTTAATGTGTTTTTAGGCAAGAGTTCGAATTAAGTAAACCTTTTTTTACCATCTTTTCCTCATTCTTCTTCGTCGTAGCTTTTATCAAGTAAAATTCAATTTTCCTGTTCTATTGTTTGATTTTGACCGAATTCGCTCGTCCACTTGAGTATGTTGACTTTGGTTTCCTCTAACGCGAGAGTCAAATTTCGCTTCTTTGTTCGGCTTGTGCCAAATATACGCAATATTTTTAGCTATGTCCTTCAGCTTTATTCTTAGTCAAATGTGTATTAGATTTGATGTTTTCCATAATATCATATTAAATATTGTTTGTTAAAAAAAACGAATTAGTTTTTGTTCTTCAACCTATTACGAGTATAATAAAATTTTAAATGTCCTTGTGAAATGTATCATCGATTAGTTGATATTTGTAAGACTCAAATATTTCCTCAAGGCTAGAATTAAACTGGATCGTCGCTTGTTCTAAGTTAGATCTTCTACCTTTAAAGTATTTCAAACTAGTTGTTTATTAAGACTTATTGGAAGAGGTTTGGAGTAATATTGTTAATTACATGTGTCACATATAAGCCAATGAACACGACATGGCACTAAAAACCGTTTAAAATCATACACTGTAGAATATTTATTTATAATAATTATTATCATGGTCACTTCAACAAATCTGGTATTGATTTGAAGAATTTCGGTTTCCATTTAGGGAGAATGTATAGGTATTATTAGGTAATATGACTAGATTTTAGACTATAGATATTACAGGAAAGTGTGTTTAAATAATTTTCACCTTATGTACCAAGATTCCAATGTGGGTTACATTTATTTTTAGATAATATCAAAATAAGAGGATATCGTGAACCATTATCTATAACCAATAACCCTGCGATTGAAACAATTAAGGCCAAATATGTATTTCATTTTAAGTCCTAAATTCTAAAATGTCAATTTAGCATTTGATTTTTTTGAATATTTATTGATATTTTCTATTATTTAGATAAAACTTGTTTATTTGTTACAGTTCGTTTGACACTAAATAATCATAATTTCTGATACAAACACTAGTCTCAGTCTTTTGTCCTATATAGAGTTAGATAATTTATTGCTATATTATCTAAGTTACTATAGTATGATTTTTGTCCGACTTCTCTGTATTTATTTATGTATGTTACGGGATATCTCCGCCAAATGTGGACCGATTTTCAAAACTCTTCACTATCGGATAAGTTTTGAAGTCGGTCTGTTAAGTTTTTAAACTCGTGATTATCTTTTGTTGCGACTGATTTTCTTAAATCTGTGAAATTGAGGAAGTGAAAAAACTTTATAGAGCAGCGTCATTTGCACGGATCTAGTGTAACGTGGTTGGTTAGCAGTTAGCACCACATCCTTCACAGTAGCGTCCATTGCGCAACCGAGCTGTGTAACAATATTCTCACATTGTTAGCGTAGGTTTTGTTTAACGCGTTTTATATTAGCATTGGTGTGGTTGCGGTTTATTGCATGATTATGAGTTTCCGTCGTTCCCACGCGGCCGGGCACCGCGCGTCCCTGTACGTTGCAGATGCCTTGTATTGTTTCTATATTATATGATTTTTTTATGACATTCATAAATTCAGATGAAAAGTTTTATTCAGTACATGGACCGATAGGAATAATTATACATGTCATATTATTCTTGCTTGGGAATGCCTGTTAGTGTCAAAAGAAGCACTAAGGAACTCGCCTTTTTTAGGTTTCTGTGTAAGTTGAATGACTTGATTGATAGAGAAAAGTTGTAAAGAGCTATAGGGTTAAGATTGGCAACGCACCCATCATTATTTTGGTATCTTGCATGTATATGGGCGGTGGAGATCACTTACCAACAGATGATTCACCTACTCGTTTGCTGGTCGCTTCAGACTTGTGATAAATTGTTGGAAATGGCTAAAGTTAATCATGTTTACGATTTTATTTTGAACCATCTAGAACCAGGGCTACTGCAACTAACAATGGCAATTTCTGTGTTTACGATCGTTTTTACAGTATTTTCCAGACCGTGATCGTTAGACTATTTGGTTTAAATTGTGTAAATTTCGCATAAACATCGCGCCAAATTATGCCGCGTCACGCATTCCCTATAGAGAAGATTATGAGGGAAAGGAAGTAGGCCAACTGCAGAGTGCAGTAGCGAGATTGGAACGATAAACAGAGTAAAAAGGTGATGCGTTTGGCAATTTTACTTTCATAGTAGAAACAAAGAATCGAGCAAGTAAGTCACTTTATGTGGAGACCGTTGCCACCTGCTACTAGAACTTCTACAGATGATGTATGTAGATGGAGTGGAAGAACTCGTTAATTAAGTATATGTCGCGTCCAAAAAAGAAATTTATTCGAACTATAGAGACGGACTAACAGATACATCATCATCAGTCACATGATGTCCACTGCGGAACATAGGCGCCCTCCAAAGATTTCCAGACCAACGTGTTGTAAGCGACCTGCATCCAACAGCATTATTTTCTTATCGAATGACTTCCAAACAGGAGAAGGTCCTCAATTCGTCTGTTTTTTTTTTATGTATGCTATGTGATATCTCCGCCGAATGTGGACCGATTTTCAAAATTCTTTTTGTGTTCGATAAATCTTATTCCAAGGGTGTTCCTGGTATTTGGTCATGATCGGATAAGTTTTGAAGTCGTTCTGTTAAGTTTTTAAACTTGTGATTATAATTACAGGTTATTTTGTGTTTGTTGCGTTGGATAGCTGAGTGTCACTGTGTCTTCATCCAACGCTCTATTGGACTAGTATAACAACGATTGCCGTTGATAGAATTGATTGACAACCATCTCATTGGTCAAGTAGCAGCCTACTTAGTGGCAGGCTGAGGACCATGAGCTCCTAGGTTCAAATCTCAAATCGGGTAATAACAATTTGTGTTTTTCAATTCTATAAATAACACAAGTTGTCAGCCCTTTACAGGAAACCTTATGGGATATAAAATAGGCTGTGAAAGCGATGTCGTGCATTCAAAGCCATTAGTGCAACTGAAGCACACATTTTCATTTCTACCCTCGTACATGAAAGGGGATATTCACAGCAATTTTGTAAGCTAGAATGTGGCTAATGCGTGTGTAATTAATGGTCGGATAAATTCCCCATTCATCACGTCTGGGACGAAACAGGTCATGGTGAAACGTGACTCGACGTCTGCGAAGCTGAGTATTTGTACCCTGAACATGGCGCCTTGCTTTTCAGCCAGCCGTCCACCGTTTAGCTAGGACTAGCGTTTTCAACTTTGTAATACATGTCAAAGAAATTATCAACACTACGAATCGTAACTATTATATTCACAGAGCTATAAATTAGTGTTGTATTTGGAAGTGATCGCACACGGAGTCGGCTTGAGCCGGTTTAAAAGAGTAAAGCGATGAAATAAAATAAAATAAAAATTAAAATCTTTATTGATCCCGTAGGCATGTAAAAAGCACTTATGACAAGTCAACACAAGTAAATTTTAAATTAAGATTAATATAATTTACATTATATGTATATTTGAATTTGAAGACAGGCGGGCAAGTATGGACATAATGATGGGATGGCTAAGATAGGGTGATAAGGAGAGATAGGAATAGAATGTAAGGGAATGGGTTGTATGGAAATGGCATATGGCAGGAATGGTGGCAGGGGATTGACTGGAAATACTGGAAGCAGTTGGGATTGGTGCATGAGGCCCTATCCTAGCTAACCTACCAGCCTTTCTCTAGCTACCTACGGATGACGACCCGAAGAAGAAAGGCAGAAGGAAACTCCGGACTTATTTTTTTCATCATCAATTGTCACCATTTCTTTTTTTTGTATTTTGTCTTTTTTCACTTTTTAATAATTTGATTTACAAATTGTCGATACAATTGATAATCATATTTATATGGATTCACGCATACTCAATACCACTGGAGGTGTAATACCAAAATAATTATTAAAAGGTGAAATGGCATTGTAGGATGCAAATCCCACACTAACAAAAATCCTTATATCTATATCATAAAGGATGTCATTCTCATCGAACTACGAACCAAAACGATGCAAATATGAAGTTTGGATACTGATTGTCTATTTCTTAAAACATTCTCAATTTTACATATTATGTCTTGTTATAGGAAGGTCAAACGATACATACATATTTTTTTATAAATATTATTTTCTCTTCACAATTTGCACAATAGGGAAAATAACTTGCTATGCATAGTATTCTTATCAAGAATTATTGCCTTCGGACATTTGACTTTTATCTGAAAATAATATATTTCACAAATATTCTATTGGGCATTAAGTCTAGAGGACTGTAGCGATAAGAAATTTCTAGAAAAGGAGCTAAATCAATACAATTATTAGTTAGTGCCAATGACTACTTAGCTTAACAAAATTGTACCAGGGGGGTTACTACCACCTCTTATAGCAGTACTATTATAATCTTACTTGAACCGATTTCCGTAGAAAAAAACGAAGTAAGATTATAATAATACTGCTATAACAAATTTGGTAACCCCCAGGAAAGGCTATCGACGATTCGGAAAGTACTGTTATCTAAGGCTGATATCTACAGAGCGAACTTCGACTAAGTCTAAGTCGAAGTCACGAACTCAGTGAGGATTTTTACTAAGTCCGAGTCATTTTTTACTAGAAAATCTATGCTTAGTCAGACTGTCAGTCTGTTTTTCTTGAGAAAAATTACTCGGACTAAGTCAAAGTTTGATTTAACAATTACAAATCCCCCCTAAGTTCGTGACTATGACTTAGACTTAGTCGAAGTTCGCTCTATAGATCTCAGCCTAAGACATTGACATGTAGTCGGCAGTCGCTACATTCAGCATGGACTGCTTTATTTGTCGTTTATGCATTTTAGGGGTAATTTTTCAATAGGCACAGAACTTTATTCTCATTTATAAATTTTCTTGCTTACACAGATGTTTCATACATTTATTGTCATAACGTCAAATTTATTCTTCAACAACATTAGAATGTAATACCGTAATGATTACCGTAATTTAGTGATTTGAAACAAGTTGTTAGTCCTGGACGTAAAACAACCTTGTAATAACAAGAACCACTAGTCTACGGTATAACCGACGACGCAACGAATGAAAGAACCAACCCTTACTCATCGTGATTTTTTTTAAAGCTAAATGCTTTATATACATATCAAGCTAAGATATCAAGTTTAATATTCTCAGTTATTAGTATCATAAGTCAAGATGTAAACATGGGAATATCTTTACATAACTCGTAGAATTTTGTTTATTTGTTTGTATTAACCTCGTTCTCACTAAGCGTTATACTTTTGGATCGAAGCCAATACCAGACTTTTACTACACATCGTTACAAATGTTGCATAAAAGGCAATAGCATATTAGTCCCATACCCCTTAAAATATAGGATGGCAAACAAAGAATGTAGGCTTGTTCTTGCTAGTTCATTGGATTTCGTATATTGTATTATAGTGTCCACTTAAAAGGTAAAGTTTTCTAGCATCATTAGTGTAACAGTAAAGTTCTAATCGAAATAGCTCAGTCATGTAATTCGCGATCACGGTTTTGACCATATTTTTGCGTCGGATGCCATTAAACAAGTTCAGCAGACCTCGGTGTTCAAATCTTTTCAATCAACAGCACCTAACAATTACACACACAGTCCCGAATCTTCACTCACAGTGAGATACGGCTCGCGTCCTGGTTATTAGAAACTTGTAGACACTTTTGTTCTCACAACACCCAGAAACTCTGGGTTCCCTTGCCAATTCCTGCTCCTTTTCTTTAAGGTTGCCAACACGTCTATGACTCTTTTGGTAGTTGTCTATGAGTGTGGTGGTGAGGTTTGCCAGTTTTTGATAAAAAGTAGCTAAGTGAAGATGAGCTTCACCAACAAAGCTTCTGAGGTTATCAACGTCACAATGAGAACGTATTCGAAGTTAGTGATCACAAATCCCCGATACACCTCACATAATTTAAACAAGCACTCTGCTGCCATTCGAACTTGTGACCTACTTTCCACGACGCCCTGGCCATTAGTGTTATTTCCAATTGACTCTTGATATCACCCCAGGTGACAACCCTATCACGACCGTTAATAGCTTCGAATTCAACAACAGATAGCTTGCTTTCTAATTTTAATGTCTTTTAAATGGTAATAATCGTAAATTCTCTCTCTACTGTTTACGTTGTGCCTTGAATTAATACACGTTTTAGTAATAACACGCAAGATCCAGATGTGTGTGTCTGTCTGTAAACATTTTTATTCTAGGGTGTTATGAATGAGATATGATAGATGAATCGTTGTCTGTATTGCGTTATTTTCGTATGTCACGGTTGTTAAGATGTCATGAGGTTGTTATACTTTGATCAGTTTGATGCCAAAAATGTTGGCTCACATACATGTTCAATGTGTTGGAAACAGTGCGGTCATTGTGTCTATATGGTGTAATTTGACACGGGGTTGAATTATACTGGCTTTGTTATAATAATAATAAATACACCCAACAGTCACACACCTAGTCTTGACCCCACACTAGGTATAACCTGTATCGTGGGTGTCGGAGACTATGATAGACTTTCGGTCTCACAACACCCAGACTTGAAACAGATATCTGTGGGTCATTATGATTAATGATTATGTTTAGCAAATGATGCGGTAATTATACTAGTAACATTAATGGTAGTACAGAAAATGGATAAAATGATACGGTGAAAGTGGCGCGTTAAAATGTTATGCATTAATTGCGAAAGATATTTACAAATATTAAACTATTTGTTAATCACTATAATCTACATAATATTATCAATTAATTTGTCGTTAATGCAATGATAATTCGTAATTCAGAAAGGCGAACTCACGTTCTAGCAACTAGCGTGAAGCTAAATAAACAGTTGAAGAAACAGAAGTGAAGAATGTTTGTTTATACTGTTTATCGTTCAAAGAAACTAACAATTTTATTGTAATAAGGCAACTTAAAATACAATATTGTGAATCTCATTTGTTACAGTTTACAGTTGCATTCAAATAGAAGTAGGTTACAACACTTGCAAGTACTGGCAACGTTTTAATTTCGTGATATTTTCGCGAACGCGCCCGTTTATAGGTCTCGGCGGGCGGTAATTTGTCGAGGGCCGCGACAATCGGTCCACTAAAGTCATAAATCGCGTTTCGGAGAGAAATATAGTTATTGTCGTCAGGGGAAACGTCAGTTTCACCTGTGATAGGCTCAGGCCTAACCAGTTAAATGCAGAAGCACGTCAGTGACAACCTAACAGCATCCGTTTAGTGACCTATCTTTTTTAACTGAGTGGGAATCGATATTGCAGTGCGAACGGCGGGTTAAGCGACCGTTCCCGGACGTTCGACGTTCCTCTGGCTTTAAATTATTCGAACAAGGTTTCTATTATTGTCGCATTTGCCACCTACAAATGCATAATGCTAATGCTTACTATAATATCTATCGGAAAACATTCAAATGGTGTAGGGCTCTAGTTAATATATTCTTAGATAAAATTAAGATCTCTTTTATATTCAAGAAGTGAGATCAGACCAGCGATTTTTGCCTGTTCTTTTTGCGAACTGATGCTAGAATAAAAATGTCACGAAATCTAGATGAAACGATTTATGATTTCAATAAGTGATTTTATTTTAAAATTATGTGAACAAAGTAGGTAATGTGGTAAGAAATTATTCCGTTTTTTAAGGTCGTTATTATGATAATGTCAAGTATTTCACTAAATTAAATCACATTACCGATAAACTACTTTCGAGTAATGAATGTAAATGAGTTCATTTAATAATAGCAAGGTATTATTTATATAGCAGTTGAACATGTTTTTCTATATTTATATTGTTTTAGGGTTCTGTACCCTAAAAGTGATATCGGAACGCTACTATTTCAAGGCCTATCACGTAATTTATCTGTCGCACCTTTACAAGCTTCTATCGTTTGAACTGTAATAAGAAGCTGGCTGTAAATATCAAAATTCTCATAATTTTGTTTGCTTACAGAGACTGGAAACGTAAGTGATCCCAATAGCCCATGGACACCTACAATATCAATAGAATATGTGCGATGCCAACCTTTACCCCTAGTGGCGGCTCAGCCTCCGGCCGCCGAGCGGTTAACGTAAAATGTATTAATAACACATATTGGCTGCCTCCGACAGGCATACAGGAAGAGGAGAATAGGGTTTAGGAAAGGGAGAGACGATTAGGTCCATCGAAAATCTCAATCAAATTAAACGAAACATCGAATTGTCACAAGTTTTCTATGAGATAGTGTAACCGAACCGCAAAATAAGGGTTTCCACCTCTCTGCCTCAATATTTTGTTGTAGCTGAATTTATATTTGAAGTAATAAAAATGTCTAAGGCTCAATTGCACCACTATTATTAACCTAGAGTTAGTCCTAACCGCAAGCTAAATTGACAGAAAATGTATGAATGACATGTAACTTAACTTGCGGTTAGGACTAACTTTAGGTTAATAATAGTGGTGCAATTGAGCCTAAACAGTACTAAGTACAGATTTATTATATAATAGATGTATGGTTCAAAGTGTGAACTAGCTTAGTATGAGTGGAGTACGCGCAGTACGGAATCCTCAGGGCGCGCGTCCAGCTCGCACTTGACCGGTTTTATATTAAGTCTACATTTAAACCTGAAATTATTGTGCGCTATGTATATTTTTAACTAATTTATGGTCTACTTCCTTACAGTTTTATTTAGACGTTTTTGGTTGCGTTCATAACTCCGCATGACGTTTACTGGATTAATTGAAGTAAATTAATTTTTCCATATAATTATTAGTTTTAATACGCAAAGATCTTACGAAGAACACTAAACTGGATACGACTGGGATATACAGGAATGTCCCAAAAATAATGTCAAGAGATAGAGCACTCTTGGGGTACCTACTCGAATTACCATCATATTGTATGTTCCGCGATTTTCATAATTTTGGAGTGACGATTTTTTTGAGAATTTTCGACGTAAGCGAGATAGCTAGCTAGCGAGATAATTCGGTCTCTTATCCTCTCGGGCCATTGTTATTTCAGGTAAAGAGTTGTATAGTTAGGGCCCAATAGTTTCCGAGTAAAATGACGGACATGGATATTATCATTTGGTTACGGAACTATAAAAACCTATTTAATTACACCGCCTCATTCGCACGAGTGCTTTTTCAACGCGCGTTAAAAAAGCGTTGTAATGGAACAAATGAGTTCTAGTATAGTTGTTCACACGTCGGCACTTTTAAAATGCGGCGTTTTTATTTTGGGCAGTATGTAGAATATACCTTATTAGAAACAAAGCAAAAATTATTTTCAAGCATGGACCTTACTTATAAAAACATTCTCGCTTATCTTTTCGCTAAGAATAGCCTCTCACTTTTTTCTTGCGTTACATTGTTTAAAAATGAAAGAGACAACCTATGGTTAAAGATAAGCAGCGCTTAAATATGTTTATAAGTAAAGGACATATGAACAAACATGTTGGGAGTTGAGACGCTTTTTTAACGTGCGTTGAAAAAGCTCTCGTACGAATGAGGGCTAATAGAAACAGGCTCGTTGTATCCCGCCCGCTTAGCATGCGCGCCACGAGATATCGCGATAATCGACAGTCGAGATGTTGTCTACAATATTGTATGAAAATAAACGAGGGCGCAGGCTAGTACCCGTCGACAAATAGCGAAAACCTTCAATCAAGTGGTAGAGCCACGCTGTAGACAGTAACGTCTATAGTACGAATGGGTCGGCTCGACCGGTTAGATACCACTGTCTCACAGAAAACCGACGTAAAGTGGCAGCTTGCTGTCGTGTTTCGTTCGGTGAGTGAGATATCCGGTGGCCCATTTCCCCACTCCCTTTCCCAATCCCCTTCCCTCCCATTCCATTCCCTCCTTTTAGGTTGACAACTCACCCATGATTATTTTTGTGTCTTGGGTGTCTATGGGCGGTGGAGATCACTTACCATCAGGTGACCCATCTGCTCGTTTGCCAATCTCTGCTATAAAAAAAAAAACGGTTATAACAGGACAAAAAGCGTAGACAAAATGTTCTCGTGGCGCGCATGCTAGGCGGGCAGGGCGTGTATATCCACACATTACACATAGATTTATGCGTTGATTGTAAACTGTGCCTAATGGATACGTCTCATAACTTGTGTTCGTTGCCTGTTGCCGTCTACCGAAGTGTCGAACTATGAGGGACTCTTATAAAAACGCCATAGTTTATGGAATTTTATGGAAACGGTAAAATTATCATATCATTCATAAGCTTTATAATTCGTTTGTTATACCATTTGTATACTGAGAATAGGGTTGGCGATGTTTTCGGAAATGGTTTAAAATTGATTTTATAACATACCTCTTCTCTTTTTGCCTCCCCTTATCCCACATTAATGTGGTGAGGGCGCAACACACCATTTAAGCATGTTGCAGAAAATGATTTGGCTTATTTTTTACGATCGGCTGCCTGCCTGACTTCAAACCCTGGGGGATCCAGTCCCGTGCAAATCAAATTAGAAAATGCACTTTGCCCGACCTCGGAGTCGAAACCAGGATCTTCCGGTCCACAGCCCATATGTCACTATACATACCATGTAACAAAATTGTTATCATCACAATGTCTATTTCTACCGTCGAGTAGCTTTTGTTCGTTCGCGAATCTATGCCTGTTTCATTCACACAACAGCGAAAGTTTGTTTGTTTGAAACTTAATCTTTGGTCCACCTCACTGGCTTAATGCGGATAGGCTGAAAAACCCCCATTGAATGAAACCCATGGCCTTTAGGTTCATCCATCTGTGTTGCCTAATGCTATAGTCAACTACTACGATATAATGTACAGTTGAATTTTGTAACAACCAGCCCTATTTGACAGATTGTTCGGAAGTTATGTTTGTACTGACCCCCCGTAATGTATGGTGTATGAGTGATGTTTATTTACATTGGATTTTTAAACACGCTTTGTAAAACTGTGTTTAAAGATAACATATCAGTGTGATATGAACAATATTTAATTTAAATTATGTAGATCAAAGAAATGATACAGAGTGGGTCAGATCACTTTTGACGCGGAATGTTTTTGAATGATTTCAAATGATTAGATGTGTCAGATTTTGTTGGTGTTTGTGTGGGCAGTATAATAAGCATTCCTATAATGCTGGCACTACATAGTCGTCCAACACTCCAGCCCATACTTCAACTTGTCCCAACTTACTATCGAACACATACTCTCTAACATCATAAACAATTGAGTGGTAGAGCCACGCTAGATAATAACATCTACAGCACGAATGGGTCGCTTCGGTTTGATATCACTGTCTTACAGAAAACCAACTCAAAGTGCCAATCCGCTGTTGTGTTTCGTTCGTTTAGTGAGATTTACGATGGCCCAATTCCGATCTCCGCTTCCCAATCCTTATTCCGTTTCTTTAAAGTTGACAATGTACTCATTTTGGTATCGGAAGTGTTGGTCGATAGAGATCACTTACCCTTAGGTGATCCATCTGCTAGTTTGCCAGTCTCTGCTATAAGAAATTAACAACTACCTTTTTGACACGTGGAGTGTTGGACGAATAGTTGGAATGTTTGACGGTCGTGTAGTGTTAGCACAAAACTCTTGTATGTAAATGTTTTTGTAGTACTCTCTGAAGGTCTGAACCCTTTTCATGTAGACGTCAGACGAGCACTCAATAACTAGTAATTTATAAAAACACTCGCCACGATTTACGGCAAAAGTTTGCGACTTCATTTATTTTGTTTACGCTAGGGTTACGGCTTGTTTTTAGGACGGTGTAGATTACGTCATTATACTGATTTGTGAAAGCAAAATGCTTACCCAAAAGTAATTTAGGTGTTGTTAATGTATAACTTTTTGAAGGAGTTTCATGACAAATATCAGTGGAATATCTAAACAGCGGAAGTTGTTGAGTGAAAAATGGGTAAAAACAAAAAAATAGGTACAATTAATAAAAACGAAACCACTCATTAAACTTACTACTTTACGTCCACAAATTTAAATTCTTGACATTTATTACAATTTTGTTTTTAAAATTATACATTGCATAGTTTTTTATTTACAAAGGCATATAACTAGACAGCCAACTTAATATTAAATGGACACCGAGAGACTCATTATTTCTCATCCAAATGACGCTCCTACTAGCTGAAGGTGATAACATTTCCATTTAATTCAATATCCACTGGAAATTTCTACTGTGTACTTCAAACTACTAGAGTAAGTACATTTAACTACGTCTGCGTATAACGAGTATGAAATCTGTTTTGAAATGTCTATTAAAATGTTTGGATAGCAAACGCAGATCTGTCTAAATCCGGTATAAAGTGCACAGTGTATGCATCTCTCAATCAAAGTGGATCTCAAAGGATATCATCGTCGATTATGGTTCTTAGAAATGGAACCAGTAATTTGCGAATGAGTTTTCGAATCGATGCGTTTCTAACAAATCTCAACGTACAGTTTCTACCATTCGAAGGTTTAGTCGAAAGTTGTACGAGTTGGATTAATTGCATAGAGCACCTTACTGCGAAATCTATTAAAGTTCTCGAATTTAAACTAACCATGTCGTTAATGTTTAATTACCTCTAATTTCATGTTGTTTTAATTATATGAGGGTAACTATAAAGGCTCTGGCAACCGATCGATGGCGGGATAACCATCGCAGTATGAAGGCGTAGATAAATGTCACAGGCTGATGATGGGCAGCAGCATCATCAGCGCGAGAATCTACGCCCTGCGCTCGCCAACCCGCCTGCCAAGCGTGGCGAGTAACGGCAAAACCCCCCACATATATGATTTCACAAAGAAAGGCCAGGCCCCCAGTCCCCGGCAGCCCTGCTATTCCTGGCCCCGGTAGCGGCTACGGTAACGGCGGGGCAGGGGGTGCTAAGAATCCCCGGGTAAGATCCCGCTACCACCCCCGACGACGACTGGCCCTGGTAACACACAACATTCGCACTTTGAGGACAGACGAGAAGATTTTTGAGCTGGAAGAAGAAATGAGTAGGTTACGCTGGGATATCTTGGGGTTATCAGAAGTCCGAAGAAACGGGGAGGACACTGTAATCCTCAAGTCTGGTAACCTGCTCTACTACCGGGAGGGCGACCAACAGTCCCAAGGCGGTGTCGGATTTCTCGTCAACAAGTCCCTCATCAACAACATCGTATCCATTGAAAGTGTGTCGAGCAGGGTCGTATACCTTATACTCAGAATATCCAAGAGGTATTCGCTGAAGGTCATACAGGTATACGCGCCGACCTCGACACACCCAGATGAGGAAGTAGAGGAGATGTATGAAGACATTAGTCGGGCCATACACACCTCCGAAACCTACTTCAATGTTGTAATGGGGGACTTCAACGCAAAGCTGGGCAAGGGAAGCGATGAAGAGTTGAGGGTGGGGCAATTTGGATATGGGATACGGAACCTCCGAGGTCAAAGGCTGGCCGATTTCCTGGAGAAAGAGGGACTCTTTGCGATGAACTCTTTCTTCCAGAAGCCGCCTCATCGCAAATGGACCTGGATGACTCCGGATGGTTCGGCGAGAAATGAGATAGACTTCATCTTGACGACGAAAAGACGGATATTCAATGATGTCTCTGTGATCAACAGGGTGAAAACCGGAAGCGATCACCGAATGGTAAGAGGCACATTGAATATCAACGTCAAGTTGGAAAGAGATCGCTTGATGAAGTCTACGCTCCGCCCTACTCGCACCCATATCCAAAACCCCGAGAGCTTTCAACTCGAGTTGACAAACCGCTTCGATTGCCTAGCTGATTGCTCTACCGTGGACGAGATAAATGACCGGTTGGTAGAAGCTGTTCATACGGTGGGATCTAAATTTTTTAGACCTCGTCGTAGAGATAGACCTCAGAAACTCTCGATCAACACACTCGATCTCATGGCCGAACGCCGATCTATGGCGCTGCGGTCTTCCGTCGACGCTGAAGCATATAGGCAGCTCAATAGACGAATAGGGAAGTCCTTGCGACACGACGTCCGTGCTCACAATACAGTGAGCATAAAGGAGGCGATTGAGCGGAACAAAGGCTCCAAAGTGTTCGCCAAGGATCTGTCTATTGGGCAACGCCAAATGACCAAGCTGAAGGGGGAAGACGGCAGCGTAGCTTCGACAAAGGCAGAGATATTGAGGGAGATTGAGAGGTTCTACGGACAGCTTTACAGCTCGGTTGCCAAACCTGTCACTGGCTCGGCCCAAGACCCAAGAGCCGAGCTGGTCCGACACTACAGCGAAAATATCCCGGACATCAGCCTGTGCGAGATTAAGGTGGCCCTCGGACAGCTTAAAAACAACAAGGCGCCGGGCGAGGACGGAATTACTGCAGAGCTTCTGAAAGCGGGCGGAGCGCCGGTACTGAGAGTCCTTCAGAAGCTCTTTAATTCTGTCTTGCTCGAGGGCGCTACGCCTGAAGCATGGAACAGGAGTGTGGTGGTACTGTTCTTTAAGAAAGGTGACAATACCTTGTTGAAGAACTACAGGCCCATCTCACTCCTGAGCCATGTGTATAAGCTGTTTTCGAGGGTTATCACGAATCGTCTCGAGCACAGGCTAGATGACTTTCAGCCTCCCGAACAAGCCGGTTTCCGAAAAGGCTATAATACCATAGACCACATTCATACGCTGCGGCAAGTTATACAAAAAACCGAGGAATATAACTTGCCACTCTGCTTAGCGTTTGTGGACTATGAGAAAGCCTTTGACTCGATCGAGACCTGGGCTGTGCTGCAGTCTCTCCAGCGGTGCCATATCGACTATCGCTACATCGAAGTGTTGAGGTGCTTGTATAGCAACGCCACCATGTCGGTCCGAGTACAAGAAGAGAGCACGAGGGCTATTCCACTTCAGAGAGGTGTGAGACAGGGAGACGTTATCTCTCCGAAACTGTTCACTACCGCATTAGAAGATGCCTTCAAGCTCTTGGAATGGAAAAGATTCGGCATCAACATCAATGGCGAGTACATCACTCACCTTCGATTTGCCGACGATATCGTTGTCTTGGCAGAATCGCTGGAAGATCTAGGTACTATGCTCGAAGACCTCAACCGAGTTTCCCAACAAGTAGGCCTTAAAATGAACATGGACAAGACGAAAATCATGTCGAATGTCCATGTCGTTCCTACCCCAATTGGTATAGGGAACTCAACTCTTGAAGTTGTAGACGAATATGTCTATTTAGGACAAGCGGTCCAGCTAGGCAGGTCCAACTTTGAGAGAGAGGTCATTCGTCGAATCCAGCTCGGCTGGGCAGCATTTGGGAAACTACGCAAGGTCTTCTCGTCCAAAATACCTCAGTGCCTGAAGACAAAAGTCTTCGACCAGTGTGTGTTACCAGTGATGACTTATGGCACTGAAACGTGGCCTCTAACTATGGGCCGCATTAGAAAGCTCACAGTCACTCAGCGAGCTATGGAGAGGGCTATGCTCGGTGTTTCTCTACGTGATCAAATCAGGAATGAGGAGATCCGTAAAAGAACGAAAGTCACCGACATAGCCCAGAGGATTAGCAAGTTGAAATGGCAGTGGGCAGGGCACATAGCTCGTAGAACTGATAGCCGATGGGGCAGAAAAGTTCTCGAGTGGAGACCACGTACCGGCAAGCGCAGCGTAGGACGTCCACCTACAAGGTGGACCGACGACCTGATAAAGGTCGCAGGAAGTCGCTGGATGCAGGCCGCTTCCAACAGGTCGATCTGGAAATCTTTGGGGGAGGCCTATGTTCAGCAGTGGACGTCCTATGGCTGATGATGATGATGATGATGAACTATAAAGTTAAGTTTTATGGTTCGGACTTGGAAGTCCAAAAAAATATTAGCAACGGGTTCTATAATTTATACAATTTCAGAAAGATACTGAAATAGTTTTTTTTATGAGTGGTAGACCGAAGCTGTAGATATTTTGCCTATATCATAAACAGAAAATCTACATGAATATGAAGTGACAGCTTGCTGTTGTAATTAGAACGATGAATACGATTTTTTAACAGTTTGCAAAGTCTGATCGTTTTCCACTTCCATATTCTTCGTACACTTTTGCCTAGCAATGCTACTGGCGGAAACTATAACGAACTAAAATAAAAGAAAGAACTACATAATGTTTTCTTAGGTTTACGCGAATGTTATTCATTGAATTAAAATAAAATAAATACAAATAAATCGCGATAAAATCCGTAACAACTATTTCAAAAAGTAAGAACTGACAAAACTTACTCGTACAGTACAGATCGGTGTAAGTCATGAGCAGTTACTATTTTTACCATTAATTTGTTTTAATTGGCTAATGTTAGCTAAAATCCACTGTATTTAAATACTTCCGAATGCCATTCATGATTCAAATCATTGAACTGTCGTGAATTCTCGACGTCATCCTACTTTTCACACTTCAGCAATTGAAAAATAAGTGTATAATTATCTCAGGGCGGATACATTATACAAGCGTGAATGAAATTTTATGAAAAACGCTGAAAAAAGTATCATTTGTATAAACACCATTGACGTCATTACTGCAACAGGTTTCCGCGGCTAATTTAGTTTAACTAGGTATAAGTATGTTGTAATTACATTAATTACATATCTATATATATAAAAATGAAACCCGTTTTCCGTTGTCACGGCATCATGCGTGAACGGCTGGACCGATTTCGTTAATTCTTTTTTTAGAATATTCCTCGAAGTACGAGGATGGTTCTTACGGAGAGAAAAAATTTAAAAATTGCCTAAAAAGTCTAAAAACAACACTTTTCTATACTCCCATACAATCGATTCGTAATAATACTTAAAAGTCAATTTGAACTTTAATACCATACGATAAAGTTCAAATTTTAGTGGAGAGGTTCCGGGAAGGCAAAACAATTGAGTGACGTCAATATTTGTCAATATTTATACGATGGTAACGTCACTCTGACCCGGCGCGGCGTCCCGAATGGGAGCGGAGCAAAAATGAAAAATGTTAAGAAGCGGGGAAGTTGATATCTCAGAAACGACTGGTTCGAATTGAAAAAATATTTTTTTGTGGGATAGTCTATTTATCGAGGATGGCTATTGGCTATATAACATCACACTATGACCTAAGGGCTGACTAACGAGGTGATTGATGGGGTGACTGACAGGGTGACTGATGGGGTGGCGGACGGGGTGACTGACGAGATGACTGACGAGGTGACTGACGGGGTGACCGACGGGGTCACAGACGGAGTGACAGACGGGGTGACAGACGGATGACAGACGGGGTGACAGACGTATGGCAGACGAGTGACAGATGTGTGACAGACGGGTTCACAGACGGGTGACAGACGGTTGACAGACGGGTGACAGACGTATGGCAGATGGGTGACAGATGGGTGACAGACGGGTTCACAGACGGGTGACAGACGGGTGACAGACGGGTGACAGACGGGTTGACAGACTGGGTGACAGACGGGGTGACAATCGATCAGACAGATGGGGTGACCGACTGGGTGACAGACGGGTGACAGATGGGTGACAGACGGGTTCACAGACGGGTGACAGACTGGGTGACAGACGGGTGACAGACAGGTGACACACGGGTGACAGACGGAGTGACAGACTGGGTGACAGACGGGTGACAGACGGGGTGACAATCGAGCAGAAAGATGAGGTGACCGACGGCTTGACCGACAGGGTGACTGTCGGGGTGACCGACGGGGTGATGGACGGGGTGACTGACGGAGTAACTGACGGGGTGATGGACGGGGTAACTGACGAGGGTACTGAGTGGGTGACTGACGGGGTGACTGACGAAACCGGACCGAAGTAGATCATCTCATTACCTCCTTTAGAATTATTGGATTATAGGTGCCTACGACTCATTCTTTCAACCCTCTCTCTCCTACGCAGACGAAGTTGCGCGGGTCAGCTAGTTATAATATAATTTTACAGTGTACAAAAATAGTATTTAATTGGGTTATTATTAGCTTTAGAACTTTTGAGATAAAAACTACTTTATACCACACAACATAACATAAGCTCACGCCTGTATCCCAGAATGGGTAGGCAGAGGCGTACTAGCGAACTAGAACACCCACATTTCGACGAGCTTAGTTCCGTCCCAGATGTGATAGGGGGCGAGCCTATCGCTATATCGGGCACAAATTTCAGACTCCGGGCTGATATGGAAAAATCCAATATCACTTTGCCTGACCCGGGGATCGAACCCGAGACCTCAGAACCGTAGTCGTACCTAATACCACCACGCCACCGAGGCAGTCTACTACTTTATAGCCTTTTTCAATCAGCCCATTGACTCATGAAAAACTATAATGTTGGTCCGCACTTAAGTTGCCTGAAAGGATAAACTAATACACTGAAGTCTACCAACCCGCATTAAGCCAGCGTGGTGGACTAACGCCTAATCCCTCTCATTAGTAAAGGAAGCCATCGCCCAGTAGGACAGTAATATTATAGGGCTTAATATTAACGTATTTTAGATTCTGATTTCTTAAGTTTACGTGAATATTATACATTGAAATAAAACTATTCTTACGGATTCTATCACGATCAGTCTGACCCGTGACAACGAAGACTGCAAAGCCTTCGAAACGTCGGGAATAATAATTAAAACCTAATCGTGATAGAATCCGTAAGAATAGTTTTATTTCAATGTATTTTAGATTTTTCATTGATTTAAAAATACATCCGCCGAATGCTCATACACTTAAGGTCGCCTTATGTCGTTTAAGGCCGCCTTATCTGTCAAAATTTTATGGCGATAATCAATGTAAGAAGCCGTTAAAGTTGAGCAGGTTTTGTCCATTCGAGCGTATGACACTTATTTTTATTTTTCCCATGCTTTTTTGTGATTTATGGTTAAAGTCAAATGTTTACTTATTGTCCGCAGGATCCGAAGATACGTAACGTGGTACTGATAGGGTCGCAGGGCTCGTTAGAGGATAAGACCGTCACGGTGTGCTACGGCGCGGACTTCGTCAACATCATGTTCATAAACTTCTGCTGCACGAGGAAGGAAATCGCTCAGGTAAGCGACATCGCCTTACGCCCGGTTCCAATAAACAATCTCAGTTAGAATGTGCAGATAGATTACAAAAATTAGCCAATAACAACACAGTTTGAACATGACTCGGTCAAATGACTTGATTTGATTGGTTCATAATCGCGATCTATCTGCACTCTGAACTGAGATCGTTTATTGAAACCGGCCGTTAATCGACCGTCTGAACTGTTAATTGGTCCGATTCACGTGTACATAGATTGTTTGTATTCCTACCAGTATAAGTACTGCAGATATCACAAATCTTTTTGTAGACTAATAGATACTTGTATAAGAAATAAACAAACATTTATGCATTTTGGAATAACTGCTTTGTACAATATATCAGTATTTGTGAGTTTACATCTGCCAGTCAATAGTTTATTATGGATATTAGTTTATAAAATTAGTCTTCATTTTGTAAGAAAGCCATTTTCTGACACTCTCATTTTGTCCGTGACGTCATAGTATGTCTCTGGCATCATTCGTGCCAATGGTTCGCAACGCCCGCAGTAGATTCCATGGGCCTTACTTATAAAAACATTTTAGCTGAGCAAAAGTTTAAGAATAGTCTGACACTTTTTTCCTTGTGTCACATTATTTGAAAATAAAAGGGACAGACTATTCTTAACCATTTGCTCAGCTAAAATGTTTTTATAAGTAAGGACCTATGTGTTTAAGTGCGGGCGTGTGCAGATAACATCACGAATTCAGGAGAGGCCCGCTCCTTGCTCACTGCTCCCCCGAACACTGTTTAAAATGTTCCTTCACTTGGGTATCTTTGGTATTTACATAACATAAGCTCACGCCTGTATCCCCGAAGGAGTAGGCAGAGGCACACTAGCGAACTAGAACACCCACATTTCGCCGAGCTTAGTTCAGTCCCAGATGTGATAGGGGGCGAGCCTATCGCCATATCGGGCACAAATTCCAGACTCCGGGCTGATATGGAAAAATCCAATATCACTTTGCTCGACCCGGGGATCGAACCCTAGACCTCAGAACCGTAGTCGTACCGAAATACCACCACGCCACCGAGGCAGTCAGTTTGGTATTTAGTATAGTAAGGAATATCTAATTACAGTAAAGGGTATCCCTCGAAAAGGAAGCTAAGGTTAACGTAGACCAATGTTTTTCAAACTTTTTAACACCGGGATCCCAAAATGATTTTTAAAATTTTTCTTGACTTTAAATATTTTTACTTCTAAACCTATTGCCTTCAAACACTACTACTACGTGTGTGTGTTACGCCCGAATGGTCAAACGCTACTCAACATTAACGGCTTCTTACATTGATTTTCGCCAACAATTTGACAGATAAGGCGGCCTTAAACTAGTTAAGGCGATCTTAAGTGTATAAACATTCGGCGGTAAGATCAATAACAGCTACGGTCGGTAATAGGTATGTAGTGTATAACCGCAAAGCTAGATATATCCGCGTGCATGTTAGCTATTCACGTTTGGAATTCGTCAATGGTATGAAGATTGCATCTCTATATCAGTGGATAATGCAGTCATGCGCCGAATATCAGCAGAAGGACTCGATTCGTGAATCGTGCCCTGCGGGTAATTCCAACATTTGAATACTGTGGTGTTTGGTGTTTTGTTTTAAAACAAAGACTGGAAAACGAGCAGATAGGTTACCTGGTGGTAGAAATCTCCATCACCCATAGATACCCTCGATACAAAACTAATGAGTGCGTAGCCGGCTTCGTCTTCCTCTTTTTGAAAAAAAAGCTTCCACGCATTTTGTTTTTTAAATACTATTGTAATGATTCTGCCAATTCACGTTGCTAACTTTTTTGTATGTAAATCAAGTAAGTAAACCACAATGCAGTGTAGTCACTTTGCGGTGCTCGGATAAAAAAAAAACAAATACATATCTTGAAGAAAGAAATAGGCACTAGGAAGGGTAAGGGGAAATTCGTCCACAGGAATTCTTACTCACTGAACAAAATGCAGTTTCAATTCAGTTGCAATAAATATTCAACCACATTTTAGAGTACCTAGTGAAGTTCAGCAAAAGTTTATGAAAATGAAAAAGAACAACAACTCTCATCACGTAAATACATCATCATAAAAACAAACTACAGTAGTCATACTACTCTGAAGTTCTACAATTACCAAAGTTTTTATTTCTAAACTACAAAATGGAAAGTCTGTGTTAAAAGGGCTTAATCGTTGTCTTTAGTGATCTAATTCTTTCGTTTACCTTGAAAGTGTTGAGAAGTATCTTAAGTGCTTTCTATAAAGTCGCGATAAGACAATATGTCTAGTGTTCCGTGTTCCCTATGATTTTAAATCGTCGAAAAGGGAATATAAGGCGTTGCAACGTCAAATCGACAGTAGGTATTATGTAGTCGATTTTATAGTCACGAGTCACGAGTGTCACGACTGCGGCAGTCGAAAAGTAACCATGTCCAGCTATCAGAACCTAAGTCTTAATCTAAATGCGAACAGCAGTGCGGGCCCAAATGTAAGTTTAGTAAGGCGTGGGATCGATAAAGGGCGCCTCTTGCTTCTAAATCAGTATCTGGGAATAATGGTGCTCCTTGTCCAGTTCTGCGCCTTTGGGGTCTGGAACAGCAGCTCTGTTCACTATGTAGGAACCTGGCTGCGACGTCAGCGTCTTTTTCCGCTAGTCATCTTTCTTATCGTAATTCATAGTAGCCAACCACTCTACAGTTTTAACCAGAACCTGTCGATCTTCTGTTTTGTGAGCTATTATGCTTTCACCACAGCATATCCTACAAAGGTTGCTAGTACGATTCACCCACGGAGACAAATGTTGGTGTTATCCACAGATATCTGTTTCGGGTCTGGAGCTTGGGTGTTGTGCGACCGTAAGTTTTTCATAGTTCCTGACACCCCAGTGTGGAGTCAACACGTGTGTGACGGTTGCGTTATTCATTGATTATTTTTTCGCATAAAGAAACAGGGAGTGTTTCTAGATACGAAATACGTCATGGCTATAACATTAATAGGAGTCCGGACAATGCCGGCAACATAAGCGAAGAGTAATCGCGAACCCATTAGCGGGAAATGCACGGCGATTTATCACCATCGCGTTTGTATACCGTGGCAAATTGCTACACCATCTTCAGTTTTAATTAAGGTCTCTGTCTTCACAGTGGAGTGTGCTTCGAATTTGCTTTGTTTACTTATTGGATTACGGTTGAACGATTCTAGGGAATGAGTGTTTTATACTTTGGGTGGGATGAATTTTGTGAATGGAAATACTGGTACGGGCAAGTAGTTGTGAGTTTTATCAATGGAGTTTATAATATAAGCTTTGTGATATAATGTACTGCTGAACATAGGAAACCCCCTAAAATTTCCACACTGACATGTTAGATGCGACCTGCATCCAGTCAGCGACTTCCTGCAACCCTTATCAAGTGTTCAACACCTGTGGCTGATGATGATGATTTAAATAAGGAGTAGCCTAACTTTGTAGTTAAGCCATAAGCCCGGGCCTTATGGCGCGGGATTATCATGCCCCCTTAAGGGGTTTAGGTCTTAAATCACCACGCAGATCTAATGTAGGATTGAGACTTCATATTTTATAGGGCTTCTTATGAATGCCGGGATTCTCACGAATTTTTTAAAGCAAACAGAATAAAGAATAAATAAAAAGATCCTAAGAACTAAAATTAAAGAATCCACTTTCGATTGATTGTTCCACTTTTTATTAAACTACCTCTATAATTGCAAAAATATGCAGATATCCAAAAGTACCTTAATTGCGTTGAACACATTCAAACAAACGTTCAGAAACATTTTAACTGAATCTTCTATTTAATGTAAAAAATGTTATTGAATTATGTTAAAGAATGTTCGAGGAATGTTCTGTATGAGAAAAGGCTTTATTGAGTAGAGCTAGACTAGCTGTACGCTCTACTGGAAGGACGTATTCTTTTGTAAAAAGCATCGTTCCGCTGAGAGGGCCGTGGAGATGGGGGATTTGTTTTTAAAATATCATTCAAACAATCGAACAGTTCCCCGGGTGGTTTCCTTTTCTTATTTGTACAGCACTTTCTAGGAAACTGGGTCAACTAAGTTAACTTTGCATTCGTGTTTCTTTGTTCAGTAATGAAACTTAACTGCGTTCTCCGAACAGTTTCTGACAATTAAAGCTACTATTTCAATGGGATTTTACTATAGCGCTATAGACTTCAACGGCGAATCGTTGGAACGCGAATGTGAATCGTGAATCCGTCGGGACAAAGGCGCCCGTGCCTTTTGTATGTATTTCATAATATTTGATATCTGCGCTCGGCGGTGCGCACGGAACCGGCCGTACGTTACCGTATCGTCGCAGATTAAAAACTTTTCCCTATTCTTCGGTATTGGCTCGGTATGTCGTCTTTCTGGGCGGACGTTTGACCTGGTATGGATTTTTCATTACGTCTACGTATCGCGTTTTGTACCTGCGTTGAATTCTATCGAGAACGTTTGTAATATTGCCTGCTTGTTTGTGAACTACGTTTGTTGTAAAACGGATTTTTACTATAATGGGGATACACAAAACGTGAAAAAGCGTAAGCTATGAATTTTGTTGAAATATTTCAATTCGTATTCATTCCGTCGGATGTTTTAATAATCTGGCTAGCGTTGTGGAAATGTAAGCAAAATTCACGCTTCCCGACGTCCGGTTTGACTTTGTTCTCGCTTTAGGCTAGAATGAAGCATAATATTGTTTATTTTAATGGCTAGTGGATAAATGGAGCTGCCATAATAGAATGTTCAAAATTTTGCTGCAAAACATGAGATATTGTTTATTAAAAGGATTTAAAGACTCGAATATCGGTTTATTATTAATAATTTATTACATCGCAGTAACATACAGCGTAAATTGATATGTGTTAATATTATAAAAACTATTCTAGTTTTATTGAGCGTTGAAACGTTAAATAAAAAGATCCACGCAAATGAATCGGAAAGGAAGAAAGGGATGGAAATTGCGTTGTCTGGCAATTCTAAAGAGATTATGTGGTTGTCCGTATTTAATTAAAAATACTTCTAAATGCCATAAGAAATCTTCTAATCTAACTTAATAAGATTCACATAAAATGCATTGAACGTCATGTAGATGAATATGCAAAACATGAAGTCATAGACGCGAGCCTCAGTGGAAACATTATGATTTATGTTACATGTGATATTAACAACGTACCATTATTCAAAACCTCAATTTTTTCTCAGAAGCAAGTGAGTGTGTGTTTCTTTCACGCGTTATTTGGATCGTTCTTTATTTATGGACACCGGGAGAATTGTTTGCGTCTTTGTGTCTCCGCGTTGATGTATTGTTGAGTATATGTTTAGTGCGGCGCGTGCGACCGATCTTGCGATATGGACGCAGAACAAATCCGGTGGGTCAAGGCCCCAACAACTTTGCACGTATGCCGTTATTTATGGCATTTTGACATTATCGTCGATGTGGGACGTTTGAAATAGGTTAGTCGTGCGTTACCGCAACGGGATCTGTTTGTGGTGCAATACCGGATTCTGTGGTCACTGGGCAGTATTGATAAGCATTAATCGATTATGACGCTTCATAAATAAATAATTAATCTATGTTTTGTACGTGAGCTATCGCGGTTATTAAAATCCTGAAAATGTTTACTAGTACAGAATTGTATAAGTATCATACTTAGGACATCTTATATTTTATTCACATTGTAACTAAAATGGGAATGTTGGAAATCAATTTCATATTGATATTGAACGAATCAAATATAACCTTAATACCATAAACGAGAACGCTGACCAAAATAGTTAGGGGAACGCGGAGAGTGGAGAGGCGGTCGGCGACTTACGCTCCTGTAATATAGAGATTAAATTTTAAAGCTCCTGTCCATTCTAATGGCGAGTGCTATTACTGGAGAGCTTGGGATCGACCTCTCGCCGGTACCTACTGTGGCACGTCGCTGCTCTAATGGTTTTAATGTAGTTGTATGTGCTATTCTCGGCTTAATATAGGAATTGTGAAGGAGTTCCTTTCAGTTGAAAGCTGACAAATCTATAGCGCGTGGTTGAACTGTTGAGAAGCCCAGCGTAATTATTCTCAAGTGTCGAGAGATGCTTACGATTCTCGTTGGTCGATATTTTAATTTGGTTTGCTATCCTCATAAAGTGTCCCCTTGTCAGTTAGCCGTGCTAGAGTAAAAATATTATTTCGGAGCTAAGTTTAAAGAGAATATTTATTTATCGGAACTATTTTCCAGTCAGAGACTGAAATATAATGAACTTTTTTTGCATTCATTTTATTCTTAGAATGAGCCTTTGTAATTTGTATGAATGATTATCGGTATTTTGGTGGAGCTAAGGATTTCAGTACTGTTGTATTGTGATTGTTCAGTGATTATTATATTAAACAATGCTTAGTCTATTGATATACCTTACTTTGTATGGCTGTTTACGTAATGTATGTTATGTTATAATTAAATACCAAAGGCACAATATAATTCGCAAAGTATTTGTCAGTTTATTTAGATTCATAGTTTGTTGGTAGCTCGGATCGAGGCGCGGCGTTCAAGCTTCTTACAGCTCTGGTCCATTCTTTTTTTTGCAAACGAAATGTTGACTAGAGGAAGTGAGCTCCGTCCTTCTGTTGCCAAGGAACAAACATGAAGATTGAAGAGTAGTGAAGTCACATAGAAAAGAACAACTGCACGATAAAACCTTTGTAATGAGACTGCTTTTGATTGATATTATGCCGTTGTATTTGATGGTCTTTTATATTCTTGTAATTAAAAACCGCGAGCGTACTATATATCAGAAAATGTAAAAACTAGACAAGAAGTTAGAAGAAGTTAATTTCAAGGACAATCTGTGTCCCCGAAGGACTAGGCAGAGGCACACTAGCGAACTAGAACACTCACATTTCGCTGAGTTTATTTCCGTCGCAGATTTGATAGAGGGCGAATTCAATAAATTCTAGACTTCGGGCTGATACTGAATTGAAAAAAACCAGTATCACTGTGCCCGACCCGGGAACCCGAGACCTTAGGACGGTAGTCATACCGAAATATAATTACACCACGGAGGTAGACAAACCAGGTTGATAATCCTTTAACAAAATCATCATTATTGTAATGCCCAGCATCAGTTTCCTCAATCCGTAATATGTGATTTGGCGATTTTCATTTACCTAAGCACCTGCTGAACTTTCCAGAATTAATGAGTTAAAATGGGTGTGAATTTGACACGTCCAGCCCGTTTCTCTCCGTCAATTTGGGGGATAAACTTGGTTTGTACGTAAATAAGACCTCGACATTGTTAATATTGTTCTATATTTGGTACAGGTATTTTGATCGATGTGGTTTTATATTTTGGTTTTGGTAAAAAAAAGTTGAATGTGCACGCTGCATAATTAAAATCTATCAATTGACAAAGTTGATCGTTGTCCCTTTCTAAAAATATCATTACAAAAATTGTAGTTAGCTGTTGGAGAGTCAAATTTGTAGAGAGCATGAGATATTACGTACCTCTGTAATAACAACGAGAAACAAGTTTCCATCGATATCATTCTACGAAACTTTCGTCCATTTAAAAACTTTGTCACTTAGGCAAACTTTAATGATATTCACGGAAAGATGCTGAGCTGTTCTAGTCTTTCTTCTGAACCACTAAGGCGTCAAGTTATTAACGATTCCTTTGTTGAATTTCATTAGTTCTTCCGTATTATATAACGATCATATTTTTTTCATATTGTTATCATAAATTGTCGGTAAGTGCACTGTGTCGAGACCATAGCGCGGTGCGGTGTGTTGAGGCGGCGGCGCGGCGGCGCGGCGGCGCGGCGGCCCATGACATCGCTCCATTGTTTCAGCGTTGTTCATCTGAAATTAAAACAACGATCTGTTAAATCATTCCATTTGTGTATTAAACTGGCGTACTGTTCATTGTTTTCATGTTTTGATTAAAATTGCCCATTACCGCCGCCGCGTCATTTGGAAAGCACTCAAGCTCTTCGGTCGCGCCTCGCTTTTGAACTCACATATATCATTGCGGACGTTTTGATGTGCAAATAACTTATTGATACGTTTTTACGACTTATCAAGTGTATTGCTGGGTATAAAAAAAACATTAATCTTGCAATACGTCTTCGAGTAGACAAATGTATGAATTGTGGGTGTATTTTATTTATGTTTCATAACTCATACTTTACAATAAATTAGGTATTATAAAGTGTATTGAAGTTGTTAGGTCTAACTCCGTATTGTACAAGTTGTGTAATGGAAATATTACATTGACTTGTTCTATTGTGTTCTATTGTTGAGCGTAATGATTGTGTATTTATAGCAAAACTTCTGGGGAATGTTATAACAGAATGTTGTCGGGTCCTATACTCTTCGGTCGACTCGAATTAAACAAATATGTACATGGGTTAAGCCTATTGTATATTCCGGCCTTCCATTTTCTAGCTTGTTCGTAATACTGAAACTACTTTATTAAATACTAATTGACCTCTTGGCGTATGGAGTGTTTGTTTTAAAACAACGTTACATTATAAAACAGTGTCTGGCACATGCGTCATACTCGTGAACGGGTGCTGCTTGTGGAGACTGGTCTGTCTGGATTGTCTTGCTTGTCTGTTTCAGCTCAACTTCCCGTGGCTATGGGAGTCGCTCAGTGTATCTTTTATGTTACTTGGTCTTACATCTAATAAAATGTATTGTTATCATGGTTTAGCTGCTCCAATTTAAGGTCTTTCTGTGTTGGAGCTGTACTGTATTAGTAGTAACTGACTGTAAATTGGTGTTAAAAAGAGTAACGTTAGAGTTTCTTGCCCGTTCTTCTTTGGCGAAACAGTCTTCCGAACAGGCGGTAGAGTCATAATTTGTCGGAATCTAAATAATGTTTAACATTTTATGGATTCAATAAATATTTTGATTTGATTTTTTAGTTTAGTGTGTATTGGTATTGGAGCTAAGCTGTAGACCTTTTTGCCATTACCAGTGTGCAATCCGATACAGATATGCAGATATCCGCGGTGAAGTGACGTTTCGTAAGGCGAGTGAAAATTATGGGGGTCCATATATTGCCTTCCCAATGTTGCCTTCTGTGTTTCTGTCCTATCTTTTCATGATTGGTAACCGCTTTGCTGTAGCTGACTTGATATAAGATCTAGCGTTGCTGATGTTGTCTCTTGGCGACGGAAACCAATTACCATCAGTGGGACCGTCTGCTTCACCAATATTGTAAGCCACAAATGTACACGATTTAATTATGGAATTAATTAATAGACCATATTACTATTTTTATGGTATCAGTCAATTCTGCTTAAATACGTCCAGTTGAGCAATACTTATTTTCGGTTGTTCCTTTTACGAATCTTCCAGGTGCTTAACGAACTAGTAGAATATTTGCCGTTAAAAGAATGTTTGTAAAAGATTTATAGGCGTTAAATTATAATTAACAGCCGCTTGTAACAGTTTGACCTGATGTCAACCCGGCCGTGTAGGACAAAGGTGAGGAGCGGGCGGATGGGGGTGGGGATTCTGAACTAGAGTTAACGGAAACTATATAGAGCATGCTCTCCTATAGTTGTAAAGTTACTAGCATGAACATACTGAAAGCTTTTCACGTCCGTGAAATGTTAATGAGTGGGATTAAAACAACGGCCCGCGCTCCTAATGTGTCCCGCTGATAATTTTACTGAATTTCCACGAAAACGTTTATCAGAAGCTGTCAACCTTTTTGGGATAGGAACGGAAGAATTACTTTTTTATGTTATTAAATTTTTTTTTATGTTGCCTGTCGAGACGTTAAGTGGATTTTGGTGTATATTCACGTGTCTAATATAATGGGAACGTATTTATGTTCAGAAACCATCAGAGTCTGTGTATCCCAGATATTTTTAATCCGAGCACGAAAAAGAGTCTACACTCGATTGTAAGTGCAGAGCAGTAAAATAAAAATAACGACCTACAAAGAAGGAGATTATCGGTGGTCATCAGAATCATGCCGGTCATCATCAATCATGTATTATTTTAATTATAACTATATCTATTGTTGACAGATGTGGACAGAGGAATTATTCGCTTTGACGTACAATCTGAACCAACTGAACAATCCCACCATCAAGTTCCTGGAGAAGCTGCATACCAAGATCACGCTCAAGGCGGACAAGTCCGGCAAAATACTTGTTAAAAAGTAAGTAAGTCTTTCTTCCTTTCTTTCTTTTTTCATGGCAAGTATAGCAGAGTCGTCTCTTTATTCTGGTCTAGTGGCAGTATATATGGGCTATGGACCATTGTGGACTGGGGTCCTATGTTCTAAATGTCGGGCAACTTCTGTTTTTCTAACATAATTTGCCCGGGACTCGGAATCGCTCAGAGGGGGATCTTCAACCTGCTTAGAAGTGGTATAGGGGCAGGTGGAAGTATTAATATTATACACATTAATGAACATATATCAAAAGAGACGTAAAATACTGAAATGAAACTTTATGATAATGGTTTTGCAAATATTTACATTATTAAGTTTTCTCCAAACTGTGATTTATGCGTAAAGATGAACGTAGTTTAACTCATTAATAATGCTCATTCGCGTGTTTCGGATCCGGATCGCTGTCAAAACTTCGACGATCGTGCAATAACGATTGGATTTCGTCGTTCGACCTTCGCAACAAATACTTATTCTTTGATCTTCATTGTCTTTTTTTCCCGTTTGAATAATAAGTGCATCGATGATTTAAGATGGCCGGCGATGTTATAATTCGCTTCTATTTTTGTTTATGGGACCGTGAAATCGGGTTTGTTTTAGTTAAACACTAGCCGCTTTGCTACAATCTATTCACAAAATTATTTGTTGATCTTAAAAATGTATGGATCAAAGCTGAGTGTTTAGACTCCAGATACAATTTACAATTTCTAGTAGTTTAATTGAGATATAGAGTATAGATGGGTGTAACAGGTTCACATGAATACGATTTGATGGTTTCAGTGTAGTATATAATTAATGAGATTTACCGATGACATCATAAAGCGTGATTAATGTGTACATACATACATACTACATAGTATCTCGATATAATATTAGACCGCCGAACTAATCACTGGTATTGTTGATACCAGAAACGCCGTCAATAACCAATTTACGAACTCAAATTCAAAGCTATTAATATTAGGCCCTTGGTAGAGGCAGTGGTACATATTACAAGCTATCGACGCTACATTACGGTCCATTTGAATCCATTTGAACTTTTTAACTATCTATCAGGACTTAAGGAAAGAATAACATGTCGATCTGGAAATCTTTATTTATGATGATGATGATATGCATTCCTGCATTCTTACCGCATACTGATTGAACTCCGAAATATCATTTTCGAATAATTTTTCTGTATGCTAGTCGGTCGTGCCTCAGTGCTATTTGCGGTCAATTTTCTTTCGGTTAATTCATAAAAGCCTAAAGTGCCAGTCAGGTGTTTCTGCAAAGGTTAACATTTGAAACAAAAAGGTTAATAGTGGCTGCTAGGAAAAAATGCGCCGACTCGGTCTTAAAACTGCACGTTCATTGACTAATATAATTTTTTATGATTTTGCATACATTGTCAATTTATTATTATCCATAGTCTTGCTTTCGGACTACATTTCTTGATTTGTTATCAATTTCGTATTGATCTAAATTATTAAGAAATACTCCTAAAGGCCTTTCGATACTCCCAAGAAATTAGTAGTCCAAAATTACTGTTATTCGTTTTTGTGTTTCATAGTTCTCTTAGTCTCAATAGGTCGGTTGGGTCGGAATTGGAATTTATGTCATCATTCCCTATCACATCATAGGATGTAGAAAAGCTTAGTGATCCGCGTGTTTTTGGTGGAATTATTTTCGTCGTAGATCTATAGACTACGTGTAACGATTTGTATTGTGTAGTGTTCTATTCGTCGTTTTAATATGAGATGAGAGAGTAAGGTGAATTGGCGTCAAGAGAGTATTGGCGCGAAATTACAATTTGGCTACACCTTGAAGCTTCCCGTTATTGCCACTTTCCAGAGCTGTTTATGTATCCCAATGGATTTAATTAATAATGTTTTAACGAAATTCATGAATTACATAAAAGGCTTGCCTTCGTAGTGAGTGCTTACTTTTTTATTACACAATCATAAAAAATATGTAGAAGCTTAAAGCAATATTAATTTACGTAATCAAAAAGCCCAAGCTCTAGTGGATTGAGGCAGCACTCAGGGGGTCATCAAGAGGTTCTCTGATTTTATGTTACTCATTACAATTTTTGAATAGGGTAGCGTTGGAGTCGATCCTGAATTAGATCTTGTTACAAATACTTTTGCGTCACTTACGAGACGAGACGACCTCCCAGAGATAGAGTCGTGGATCATGTTCGTAAGGGGAAAATATAGGGGAAACCCTTAGTATAGAATCACATATCTACCGTGGTAATCCAGACGGCAGTAAGTCACGAAATTACTATTATCTTTAAATAACTTTCATTTCAATTCCTTAAACATTTGTTTACCTTTCTATTGGTAATATGCAACATGAAGATCCGTCCTACAGATGTTCTACAAAATTATTGAAATCGCGAAATTGAATTTTAATCACCGTTTTCTCGAAATCGTGTTTTCGGACTTACCTACTGCTAACTCGATTACCACGGCAGGTTTGACCCTACAATATACGTAGAATAAACCTTTACGTACATTAATTTAATTACAGAAAGGTTTACGAATCCTCGGTAGTCTTGCGTTGACCCACAGCCACAATAATTCATATGACTTTGTCATGTTTAACATGACGTAACAAATTGATATAAAGTAGGGGATACGCTGACCTTTTAGTGCACATTAGAGCCGAGTGTCAGGCGCCGGGTCCCGGGTATATCGTCTTTGATAAATTGTAATGTCGTGTTGAATTAATTGCTGTGTAATTCGTGTTATTGTTCATATTCAGATGATAAAAGTACACATATACATAACCTGGGATTAATTTTTTTTTTAACTTGCGCGTCTGGAAAGTAATTACTGTCATGTAGCCGGTTAAGACCTCCGAACATTTAGGTGAATTATTACTTTTTCTCTCACATACACACGTATTTTTTTGTATTTTGTAGTAAAAGGAAATTTTATACCTCTATTAACATCAGGTACCATGGATAAATGTACTGAATAATTTGGCTTTCCCGGATGCAAATAAAATTTGTCCGTACCTGGCATTGTCTGGCTGTCTAGTTCCAGACTAGCATACTAGGCTAGTTACTACACTAGCATAGCTACTAGAGTACCATAGTTACTTGGTAACTCAAATAGGCACATTTAGTGTGATAAATTTTCGTCTCCGTGGTCTAGGGGCAGTGTATATGCTTCTTAATAGAATTTGCACGGAACCCATAAGCAGTGTTGATGTCAGGCAGGCCATCGGGACTCGGGAGTTACAATTAAAGCATAATCCATTCTGCAACAAGCTTGAAAAATGGTGTGTTAAGGACATGAGAATAAAGTGTGATACGTCAAAAATATTAATAACGTTAGATTAGGTCGTGTGTTTCGCAAGGGACGCTATGCACATCCTATCGTTTATGATTCAATATCAGAAAGCCGAACATAGAGCACCCAATAAATACGGTAGTTATGAGGTTTGATTTATAGCCGAAGGAAAGCCCGAGATATAAACAGTTTTCGTTATTGTTCCATATACCATCATCAATAACGCATATTTTACAACCAAATAACTCACTTTAAAACTCGTAAATACTATAATATTTACCTACTTTTTTGCATGTAGGTCACCCGATGTTAAGAGATGTTAACTGCCAAAGTGCCGGAAAAATCATATGTGCATTGCCCAAAGGAAAGAAGTATTGGATCCTTGGAAATATAATTAATTGTCGTATGCAATAAAGCAAGCGATACCTCATCTACCTGGTCCAGTTGGTACCTATATTCATTAGTACTATTCATAGTACCTCAGTTGATTGAGATACATACCGTCAGGACGGATGTCGCAGGTTCAAAACCAGCCCCAACAGTATGCATCTTTGACTTTTCTAATTTAAGTGTGTATTCGTTATTATTTAATGGTGAAGGAAAATCGCGAGGAAACCGTCATACCAGAGAATTCTCCGCAAGAATGTCGAAGGTATGTGAAGTCTACCAAACCGCATTATTGAACAGCTTTCCTCTCGTCGTCATCACTCTGCTGCATTCAGAGGTAGTTTTCGCTATTGCGCCTCGAAATGTTGGAATAACATCCCACCGCCAATCCGGAATCTACAAAACATTCACAGTTTCAGGGTAATGCTAAAGCAATTTATTTTTGAACACCAAAAGAACGAAGAAAACCTTTTACATGAGACTAGTGCGTTATGTAGTAAATAGTAATAATAACTGCATGCCCCTAACCCATCTTAGTGTGGGGTTGGCACACCACTCTTTTTCAAACATGTTGCTGCGGGTATCTTGTTTGGTTTGGTATTTGTGACCGGCTGCCTGCCTGGCATTGGGCCCCAGCTGGGGAATTACAGACCTAAACATGGTGGCTATGGTGCTGGAGAAATACCTCGCCAAAACTAGGAATCAAACCCAGGACCTACAATAAAGAATTGTTCACTCACCCTTTTGTTTTGACCCTTCCATAATAAGTTGCCGATGTTTGTATATGGAAGACAGTGAAATCGCTATAATCCTTATTATATTATATATTAATTATTATGACGTCATGGCGTCCAATGATCCAGTTATCTGCATGATGTCCATGATGCCCATTGCCCATACTCATATAATATTATGCACGCGGTATAGGGTTTTTCACTTTTTCGTTTTGCTTGCTTATATGAAGCGCTCGTAGTGTCTCCTGGGTTACCTTTCTCGGCCTCGCAAATAATCCAATAAAACCTATTAATGTACATAATAATAAAATTTGTTAGAAAACCATGCGGCAAATGTTGATGCTGCGATGGATTAGTCGAGCGCCACAAACTAGATTGAGATACTACGTATAGAGCGCTTAACGCCTCATAGCATCTTCAGTGCAATGGTGCTGTGACAGATATTAAGTATAAAGCAATTTATATTAGACGTATATTCACCTCATCTCAATGCCTTTTAACATCTTTATATAAGTTGTAGGTTATAGACGTGGCTTTTGCTAATTGTCTACGTGTCAGTGACACGTTGTCACTTTTACTTCATGTTTTTTTTTTTTTTTTTTTTTTTTTTTTTTTTTTTTTTTATTTTTACGGTAAATCGGCTTAGGTCGGGGACTACACTGCCAAGTCACGTGTGGGATGTATGATTATGACTGGTTGTGATTATTGGTTACATGTTGGTTGGCGCCCGTGACATCACCTAACGGCTCAGCGGAAGACCAGCGCTGTTCGTTTGACCAGCATACGCTGAGTTGAGCCGGTTTTGTGATTTGCACATAGTAAAAATCGTTGTCTATTATTATTATTTTTATTCTTTATATAATCTAATATTGTATGTGCTTTCACAAATAAACTATTTCTTTCTTTCTTTCTTTCTTCATTAGGCCAGCGTGGTAGACTAAGGCCTGAACACTGATTAGTAGAGGTGGCTCCTGCCCAGCAGTGGAAACAAGGGCTGATATTATTATTTCTGTTAAATATATCGTTTAGTGAATCATAGTTGAATAGAATATTGATATCTATATCCTCGTTAGGAGGACCTTCCGGTCGTCTCATTTATCTAAATCCTGTGTAAATGTATCGGGATATTCCCTAAATCGACGTACATCGCCATTTCAATAGGATATGATTGAACAGATTCGGCCGGAAGAAGCAAGGACTTCCGTAGTTCGGGAAACAAAGTTATCTTCCATTTTACGCTGAAGGGCACTAAATAATCATTAGCCAGAAAGACTGTTGTCACTAATGGTGATGGCTGGTAGCAGGATATTCATATCCGCCCGGATAGCGACCACCGTACACATGGTACTTAAACCTGCCACATAGACCCACACTCCTTCTGTGAATTGCGTTTCAGGATCAGCTATTGTATATCCAGCTCTTCGAGGGCTTCCTACTTGATGGTTAGTTGGGGTACATCCTTGTACCTAGATCGGCCATTTGTTTGGATCATCGCAGGCCCCTAGGTTAGATTCTTACCTCAGTGTGAAGATGCATTTACGTTACGTTAGGTTTTCAATAGTTGTACGTAATTTCCTAAAGTTGGCATAATGTTTATACTATGTGTACGAGTTTTCCTATATTGGAATTACTATAATACTCGGTAATACTAATAGTAATTTTTCGGACTACCTCCGTGGCGTCGTGGTATTTCGGTACGACTACGGTTCTGAGGTCTCGGGTTCGATCCCCGGGTTGGGCAAAGTGATATTGGATTTTTCCATATCAGCCCGGAGTCTGGAATTTGTGCCCGATATGGCGATAGGCTCGCCCCCTATCACATCTGGGACCGAACTAAGCGCGGCGAAATGTGGGTGGTTCTAGTTCTCTAATACGCCTCTGCCTACCCCTTCGGGGATTCAGGCGTGAGCTTATGTTTATGTAATAGTATTTTTTGTATACAGTATTTTAGTGTTAGTAGGAATTATTTTATTATTAACGTTATGTCAGTTGGAAAATCTTATTAAACAAATGAATAAATAAATAACTTAAGTTTAGTTGTTAGTGTTGAGATATTATGAAAAGAATAATGTAATAAAGTAAGAACAATGTTGCCTCCTAAGTATATTGGCAGCGTCTATGGACTGTGGATCGGAAGGTAATGGGTTGGAATCCCAAGTCAGGCGACCCTTTGTATAATTTTTCCTCTTCTAATTTAGCTGAAACTGGATTCCCCTGAAAGAGATGACGGCAGGCAGGTATCCTTGAAGAAACCTTGGTGCATTAATAAATACGAAAGATATAGATATGGATTGATTTACATGCTTTTATCTTCGAAGTATCTATGTACATATGTGCTCAATGCAAGTTCCTGCTTTAGTGTATAATCTCACGAGTCATCTTCCCTTTGCAGTGATTTAGGATTAAAACCAACTATATTCTTAAGGCCAGTTGCAGCTTCGCGATAAATCTCTATTGATTACAAATCTTGATTTAATGGTAGGAGTGGGCTGTAGGATAAATCGACACAAGGCGAAACTCTAGATTAGCATCTAACACGAACAGGAGGGTTTACACCACCTCTTATATCAGTATTATTATAATCTTACTAGGTTTTTTTTATACGGGAATCAGAACAAGCAAGATTGTAATAACATTGCTATAAGAGGTGGTGGTAACCCCCCAGATCTTCAAGTGGTTTATGAAAACCTTTATTCTTTCTACTTGCCCTGTCCCACCACAAAGTGGGATTGAGGGCAGCACACTTTTTCAAACATGTCTTCAAACAGAAGAGTTTTGACAGAAGAGTTTGAGTTATCCTGGGAGATTCATTCCCCGGTAAATCGTGTTAGAAAAATACCCCGCCCGACCTGTGAATCCAACCCAGGACCTCCCGGCTCGCAGCCCATATACGCTGGCACTAGACCAAGGAGCGACATATTATGACAAGCTTAATTAATACGCTCTTTTGTTCCAGTATCGTAAAGCTATTCGCACAGAACAAAGAAGACAAGAAACGTGTGGAGAAAGCGCTCAGCGAGTCAGGGCTGCCAACCGGCAAGAACGACACCATCAGTCAGTCCAAGTTCCAGTTTGAGGACTTTTTCGCATTCTACAAGAGTCTCACGCAACGCACCGAAGTACAGAAGATATTCAATAACCTGTGAGTAATGTTTGTATAAGATTTTTGTGAGATTTTTGTGATAAAAAGTATCCTTAACCGACGGGAATGTATGTAGAGATTGATGAAAGTAGATGAAGCGAAAGTAGTGTGTCAGAATCGGGCGAAGTGGAAATCCATAGTCTCTGCCTACCCCTATGGGATACAGGCGTGATATTATGTATGTATGTATTTTTGTGAATTCGATTGGCTTTTCTGCGAAACAGGGTGGTTAAACCCTGTCTGCAACATGCTTGAAAAAATGTGTTACGCCGACCCCACATTTAGGTGGGATAATGGCAGGTAGAAAGAATAATGAACATAACATACATAAGCTCACGCCTGTATCCCCGAAGGGGTAGGCAGAGGCGCACTAGCGAACTAGAACACCCACATTTCGCCGAGCTTAGTTCCGTCCCAGATGTGATAGGGCGCGAGCCTATCGCCATATCGGGCACACATTCCAGACTCCGGGCTGATAGGGAAAAATCTAATATCACTTTGCCCGCCCGGGGATCGAACCCGAGACCTCAGAACCGTAGTCGTACCGAAATACCACCACGCCACCGAGGCAGGTGAGGCAGAATTGCAGAATAATGAAGTAATTTAAAAAATAAAATTAAAGCATTATTTCTGTTTTACCTGTCAAGAGTTAAAATTCAATGGTAGGGGGGCGTCCATAAATTACGTGAGGTGTTTTTTTAAATTTTCTGCCCCTCCCTCCCCCCCTGGTGAGATGTCGTGAGATTTTATTCAACCCCCTCCCCCATCCCCCAATCTCACGTGAGATTTTTCAAAATGTGAGTTTCTTACGTAAACGTGTTGGATTGTTATTGTAAAACGAAAAAAAAACAAATTTGCTTCGTGCTTTTATTTACGACTAGTTAAGACTAGTAATCAATATTGCTGAGAGTTTAATTATAAGTGTAATAAAAATTTAATAATAGAATACTTAAATCGTAACTACTGTGATTAAAAAAAGAATACCTACTCTAATTCAGTCCATGGAGAATCATGCACGGTCTCGAGAGACTATTGGAACCATGTCCATATGATTTTCAGAAAATCATCTGCTCCTTCAACTTCGTTCTGATCTAGCCACTCTAAGCCATTGGCACTTGCACAAGTAACTCATTAGCTCAAAAAACAAAGGACGGGCTAAGTACCGTAAATTCAGATTAAATTGAGCTATTTGGTATAAATAAAATAGATAATATATATAAATGTATTACATTTACTGACTGTCAAACCACCACATTTGATGAAGTATGAATGAAATTATTTTCTTTCGAAAGAATTAGTAAATGATCTTAATCGTATTACGATTACGCTTAAGATTAAATCTTAAGCATGTATAATCTGGATTAAATGGACCAAAATAGTATAATTTTTTTTTGTTTCAATCAGAAAAAAAATTGCGTGATATTTGCCGAGACCCCCCCTCTCTCCAACGTAAGATTAGATGAGATTTGACTCGACCCCCTCCCCCCCTTAAACACCTCACGTAATTTATGGACGCCCCCTAGACTGTAGTGTAGAGTCGTTTAGGTACAAATTAATCAAGGTGATGTCATCCATAAATAAACCAAACTTTATTATAGTACTGAATTAATTTATGGTGGTGACGTTAAAGAAAAAATAACCTTATTACTAGAAAACCCAACTAATCTTATTATAACTCACATGGTGGTAATAAACTTCAATAATCCGGTAATAGGGTAAACGCCATCTTTCCTGGTAGCCATAATTGTCATTAATTTGGCAATATTGATTTGATAAAGTTGGAAGCCTCCGTGGCGCTGTGGGCGAGTAGCCGGCTGTGGTGTGAGAGGCCGCGGGTTCGATCCCCGCGCCGAAAAAATGTTTGTATGGTTTACAGATATTTGTTTCGGGTCTGGGTGTTGTAAGACGGAAAGTCTCTCGTAGTTCCTGATACCCACGACACAAGACTTGATCTTAATGTGGGGTCAGGACTATGTATGTGACTGTTGGGTTTTATTTATTTAATAAATATATCCCGCATAACACTTTATTTATGGTTCTTTGCCTAAAGATGCCAACAGAATGTTTAATAATATTAGCCCTGTAATATTACTGTCCCACTGCTGGGCACGGGCCTCCTCTACCAATGAGAGGGGTTAGGCCTTAGTCTACCACGCTGGCCTAATGCGGGTTGGTAGACTTCACATACCTTCGAAATTCCTGTGAAGAAATTCTCAGGTATGCAGGTGTCCTCACGATGTTTTCCTTCACCGTTATAGCAAGCGATATTTCACAATGAAAATACACTTAACATAGAAAAGTCAGAGGTGTATGCTCCATTTTGGGGTTGGTCTCGAACCTCCGACACTTGTCTCGTCAGTCCGTACCATTCCCAACTGAGCTATCGCTGCAGAATGTTTACTAGTTACTATTAACTGTTTCGTATTTATGAATTGTAATGAGTTAAACGGTGCAGAAATAAACAAACATACAACTTGTAAGATGCAGATGCAATACACCTCATCTTCTACCTTTTTTTATCCCACGGGTCGGCGCAACACATTTTTTGAAACATGTTACAGAAAATATTCGTTAAGTTTTTACGATGGGCCATCTCCCTGACGTGCATCCTCTCTGGGGCATCCCGTCCTGGGTAAATGTTGTTAGCAGTTTCCTGACCTGGGATTCGAACCCAGAAAATGATTCGGACTAGTCAAAATCCTCACTAAGTTCATCACTTTGACTTAGACTTAGTCGAAGTTCGCTCTATAGATCTCAGCCTAAGTCTAAGTCAAAGTAATAAACTCGGTGAGGATTTTGACTAGTCCGAATCATTTTTCAAGAATATATTTGCTTAGTCTGTCTGTTTTTCTTGTAAAAAATAACTCGGACTAAGTCAAAGTTCGATTTAATAATTCCAAATCCTTACTGAGTTCGTTTCTTTGACTTAGACTTAGTCGAAGTTCGCTCTATAGATCTCAGCCTTAGTCCGAGTCATTTTTACAAGAAAATCTTTGCTTAGTCTGTCAGCCTGTTTTTATAGGTCTCAGCCATGTGCTGAGATCTATAGAGCGAACTTCGACTAAGTCAGAGTCAAAGAAACGAACTCAGTATTGATTTGGAATTTTTGAATTGAACTTCGACTTAGTCCGAGACATTTTTTACAAGAAAAACAGAGTGACAGACTGACTAAGCAAAGATTTTCTTGTAAAAAATAACTCGGACTAAGTCAAAGTTCAATTTAATGGGCCTTACTTAAAAAAGCCTTTTTTGCTGAGCAAATGGTTATGAATAACCTGTCACTTTTTTCCTTGCGTTACATTGTTTAAAAATGAAAGGGACAACCTATGGTATAAAGATAAGCAGCGCTTAAATATTTTTATAAGTAAGGGGCAATAATTCCAAATCCTTACTGAGTTCGTTTCTTTGACTTAGACTTAGTCGAAGTTCGCTATATAGATCTCAGCCTTAGTAGGATGTAATACATGCATTGAAATTAATATAGGTGTTATATAATAGCACAGCATAGGTCAGCACATTTGTGCCCCAGACAATTTATTGTAATTGCCAGGGCGATGGGGCCGAGTTAGGTTCATCACTCGTTTGACACCGATATAAATCACAATTTAAATAGACGACGGGCGTCGTGTGTAATTAACCTTTAATTAATGGTCATGTTATGGACGATGTGATGGGCTATTGTCTGTTTATGTACGATCTTTTTGGATAAGCTTTTCGGCTTGTAATACTTCAATACATTTTGATTGTAAACATTTTAGATAATTTATTTTTTATTTTTACGGTAATTTTGATTTATGTAGATTGAGCATCGCAGTCTTTCTAACACGATTTGCCCGGATCTGGATTTCCCGAGCTCTTGGGGAGGTACACGCTAGGTCGTAAAAAATAAGTATAAATAAAAAAAACTTTCATGAAACATGTTTAACAAAGTGTCTTGCGTCAACCCCATATTGGTGTGCGATAAAGGCAGGTTGAAACAATTTGTGATGCACAAATAATGAATTTTGTTCATACATTTAATAATAACACATAACATAATATAAGCTCACGCCTGTATCCCCGAAGGGGTAGGTAGAGGCGCACTAGCGAACTAGAACACCCACATTTCGCCGAGCTTAGTTCAGTCCCAGATGTGATAGGGAGCGAGCCTATCGCCATATCGAGCACAAATTCCAGACTCCGGGCTGATATGGAAAAATCCAATATCACTTTGCCCGGCCCGGGGATCGAACCCGAGACCTCAGAACCGTAGTCATACCGAAATACCATCACGCCACCGAGGCAGTCAGGCAGTACATTTAATGTGTTTTTAAGATATTAAAATCTAGATCCAGTAACCAACTAACCCAACAATTTTTTTTGGAATTACAACCACCTGTGGTTTCAGAACGGACAGTAAACCTCACTTGTCGGCCAACCAGTTGGTGGACTTTTTGAACGAGGTGCAGCGAGATCCGAGGCTGAACGAGATCCTGCACCCGTACGCTGATCTGCAACGCGCCAAGGATCTAATCAAGGCGTACGAGCATAACAAATACCATCAGCAGAGGTCGCAGCTCACCTTCGACGGGTTCCTGAGGTTAGTGCGGTTGGTCTTGATGTTCATACTTCATACTACGCAAAATAAGTGTTTTAAGCTTACCTTTCTTTGTCATGGTTTAGCTATCATCTTTATAGGATTATAAACTCCAACTAGGTTTTCATATGCGGACTAATCATTTCGTCTTTTCTATTTTTCATATTAAAAACTCAACAGGAATTTTGGTTCACCCAGATCCTCGCTGTTTTCAGTTTAAGTACGCTCCACCACGAGTTCCTGCGTAATTTTTCGCAGTGTCATTATAATGAATTACAGATATTGCTTGATACTTGACCCAACTGGGGATTGAACCCTAGACCTCAGGACTGTAGTCGCGTACGCAATACAACTACGCCAGCGAGGCTGTCATAGACATAGAAAGTAGAGCCACGCTGTAGACAGTAACGTCTACAGCACAAATGGGCCGACTCGACCGGTTTGATACCACTGTCTCACAGAAAACCGACGTAAAGTGGCAACTTGATGTCACGTTTCGTTCGGTGAGTGAGATTTCCGGTGGATCATTTCTCCCCCTCCCTTTCCCAATCCCCTTTCCCTCCCCTTCCATTCCCTCCTTTTAGGTTGGCAACCCACCCATGATTCTTTACGTGTCTTGGGTGTCTATGCACGGTCAGGTGACCCATCAGCGCGTGTGCCAGTCTCTGCTATAAAAGACATCTATATTGAAGATCGTTATCCAGCTTCCCCGTTGCAGATTCCTGATGTCCGAAGACAACCCCATAGTGGCTGCTAACAAGCTGGACTTGTGCGACGATATGGACCAGCCCCTCGCGCACTACTTCATCAACAGCTCCCACAACACGTACCTCACCGGCCACCAGATCACCGGCAAGTCCAGCGTCGAGATATACAGGCAGAGTCTACTCGCCGGGTGCAGGTACGTGAAAACTGATTTTTTTATCTGTGTGTGCTCTGTGGTTACTTAGCTGTCATTTTGTTAGTAATAATTGTCAGACCTAAGAATTTATTCATAAATCTACAATTTTTTTGCGGAATTTATTAACGTACAAAAGAAAACACAAAACTGTATTCTTACGGGTTTTTTTTTTATTTTATCTATATTTTTTTTGATAGACCTACGGATTTTTAAATATTGGACCTGGCATCACAGATTCGATAGTACGTCGCGTTAAAGTCCTCGCGTTTAAAAGTGAAACAAACTCGCACAATGACAAGAGACACTGAACAATTGACTGAACTGCACGGCACAGTGACTGAACAATAATTTTCTTCAACTCGAGACACCATTAATATCAGTATCATATCCGCGGTGATTTAAAAATATATAAGCCGAATATTGCAATTTTGTTAAGCTGTATTTAGTCATTTTTATTGTTTATTTATGGAAATAGCCAATTGTCTGCGCAGACAGTGTCTCTCTGACTATATAGAGTACACGCCTCTGATAACTATTGGTAAGCGCAGTGCAGTCCAAAACGCATGCGAACACTGACAGATAATAGGTTCATCGGTGGTTACTAAAACATGCCAGGTCTATTTATGCTTCTTCACATTCTGGAGGGAAGAAGCAAATCGAGGTCGATAAGACAGGTGGATGAGGGACACAGGGATGTACCCACATACCCGCCCCAATCAACCATCAAGTCATGTTGCAAGCCCCTCGAGAGAAGGTGCACACTGCCTGATCCTGGAACGCGAACCACACAAGGAGAATGCGTCGATACTAGGTTTTAACACCATGTGTACGGTAGCCACCACCCCGGTGGATAAGAATCTCCTACCACAGGCAATTTTATTGAAACCGAATAAGGAGGGAAGCAAGCCATTCGTGTGATGTTACTCAATACGACTAACTCTGAACAGTAAAATATCAACGAGCTTGAAAGAATTTAAAATTGTTATCATAGGTAAAACTGTACAACGTGACAACATAATCAATATAAAGGGGAAAAGAGTGACAACTGACAATTAGGTTAACATTTAATAAAACAAATAAAAAAAATAAAAACGCACCCGTGCGTTATTGTAGGTGTACGCAGTACGCACGTGTCGGCACGTACGTGTCGCGTCGCGCGTGTGCGTGTGCGTGCGCGTGCGCGTGTGCGTGCACGTGTGCGTACGCGCCCGCTGTTACCGACTACCGCTAATTATGCCTTATCGACACAATTTGTGTATGAAAATCTCCTTTATGCACCTGATGCGTTTTTAATAGTAAATCCAATTAGTGCCGTATCGTGCATTCGACTATCGATATTATCGACGGATCGACCCTAATTAACGCGGCGTTTGTGGGTGGAAAATATAAACTTTTTGCATTTATAGGAAACGTACTGGTTGTATGGAAGTTTTATTTATACGCTAATCGTTTATTTATATAGCTTGGCAAGTTTATCTGTGCGTGTTGTGGAGATGCCACTGGGATGGATGCTGTATAGAATGAATGAATATATATTTTCTGTGAAGTCATTGTAATGTCACATTTAATTAGTTTAAATGTGACATTACAATGACTTCACTTTAAACAACAATTTCTCACTCTCTTTGAAGTCGGTGCCATGAAGGGGGCCAATATGGATCAAATGAAATAACAATTGTACTTTTTAAAATAGTTATTATCCCTAGGAAAATAAAGAGAGAAATAATTTAGTTAATCAAATCAAAACAAATTAAAAAAAATATTTATTGCATCCATAAAATGTTCAAACATCATTTAGATTCCGTCAAATTTTAACTCTACCGCCTGTTCTGAAGGCTGTTTCGCCAGAGAAGAACGGAAAAGAAACGTTGCTCTAAAGTTCTAAAGTTAATACAGTACAGCACCAGATACAGAGAGACCTTCAATTAGAGCAGCTAATTATTAAGTAATTGAAATAATACTATTTTTACGGATTCTATCACGGTCCGACCCGTGACCATAAAGACTGCAAAGCCAAACGTCGGGCATAAAAATTAAAACAAATCGTGATAGAATCCGTAAAAATAATTTTATTTCAAAGCTAATGATTAAGTAATTTCAAAAAAACCCTAAAACTAACACATTTCAGAATTTCACCGCACGCACATATAAGTTTGTGAAACTATAATGATACACGTGCGATTTATGAATGTGATGCTATCGGCCGGTGTCCGTACACCGTACACGCCGCGCCGCATTCGCACGTGTTGCATCTTTAATCATCACCATGTAGAGACAAAGCGATGTCTCAATGTTTATACATATTCAAAGACATTCAACAGTATATAGACGGAACAAGAGCACAAAAATCAGGTGACCCACCTGTTCGTTTGCCAGTCACTGTTATAAAAAAAAAGATAGCATTCGGTCCTTGGCGACCGCGACTCAAATCTCTAAAACTGGTCCCACTTACTCGTACTAGTATTAATCAAGCAAAGACATTTAATATTACTAACTATAGAGGCTATCAAGCAAGTTTCCTTACAAACAAATTGATCTCAAATATCAGTAATCTACCACTTATGACAAGGGTGCTTATTACAATTTACACCCTAGAACGTAGTGTGAATATTAAAAAAAAAACAACGTCAGACAATTTTATAGGCTTAACATTATTTACGCTAGCTCCACCTTGCGCGCGTATCTCTCAAATACAACTGAGTGACTTATGACCACGAGGACACAACATTCGGATCATAATTTTCGCGCTGTTGTCCCGTCTACTTTGTAATCAAAAATATTAATCATCTCCAACTCCGGATGACGATCTACCAAACATCCTAATTTGTTTATACGTTCAATCAACAACACAAACATCCAAATTTACCCATATTTTATAATAATAATTATTATTACACGCCACAGTAGTACTTATAGACAATGTAAACAAAATGATTTCAGATTTATGTGAATTACCTAGGTAACTTCTGGATAAAAGTAGTCGAAATACGCTTGCATTATAACCATTATTGAATATGAAATATCAAAGAATTTTGACGCCAGACTCTCATAAATCTGTGCCGAATATTGTCTGAACGTCATAAATCTGTGATGAAAACGAGTTCGATGTTTACATTGTGTTAAAAAATACAAACAAAAAGTCGGATGAAGCTTGCGTGCTGAGAGTTCACGTCAAAATGTTTGTCTATGGCTGTGTATCGCGTATCGCTTGCTTGTTGATATCGCGTTAGAGCGTGTCTATCGGTGCAAACGTCTCGGGCACGTGTGGTTACTGGTTGTTATTAAACATTAGCACCATCGACGCCTTGTACCAATATAAATTGTGATCGATTATTAAAAATATACCGGGTGTTTCAAAAAGTTGGTGTTTTTTTATAGCAGAGATTGGCAAACGAGCAGATGGGTCACCTGATGGTAAGTGATCTCCACCGCCCATAAACACCCAAGACACTAAAAGAATCATGGGTGCGTTGCCAACCCAAAAAGGAGGGAATGGAAGGGGAGAGAAAAGGGATTGGGAAAGGGAGTGGAGAAATGGGCCACCGGAAATCTCACTCACCGAACGAAACGTGACAGCAAGCTGGCACTTTACGTCGGTTTTCTGTGAGAGTGGTATCCATAATAACTATACTTAAAGGGATGATGGCTAGATATTTAGCGACGATTAACAGATCGCATTCTGATTTTAAAATCTCCATGCATAATTGATTAAAAAAAAATAAGTTTAATTTTTATTTTTTTACTTTATTTCATTGCGCTTTAAATAATTTCGTCTGTATGTGGAATCTTTATTGGTACCAACTTTCTGCAACACCCGGTATATTTAATAACGTCGTATTATAAGTAATACAAATAATTTTCTTTTTGAGAAATAGATTCAGTGGTTAACTCACTTTCGTAAATTTATCATTATCACCCGATGGGTGTACTTTTCAATTAAAAGGATTAAGCTCTATTAAACTCAAAAATGGGTAAATTGGTGCACTTGCCGGACATATGGCGTATGTCGTCTGCAATGTGCACCAATTTTCATATTTATATCATAGAAACCAAGATTTTAGGCGCTCCCTACCTCATTGCACAGAATGCCGAAAACAGATGAATAGTGTATTTTTATGTCGATTGAAAACCCCGTGATAATATCTATGAATAAAAGAAATAAAATAAATATAATGAAAAAATCATGGACCTGAAATTTGGGTACTTGACCATGTTTGATTTTATACACATATTAATATGTAACAGCAAATAATACAAAAAGAAACCCTTCTGTAAAAACTGCATCGAAATTGGTTGAAAAATGAGGCAGTAATACATATTGCAAATTTTGAAGTGGGCATATTGGAGATATCTTGCTATATCCTTCCAACGCAAGTACCGTTATGACGGTGACGTGTTTATACTGATACTTCTCTTTCCAGCAGTTTTACGGTTACACTAAACTTCAATATTTCTTTCGATTCTATATTTTAGACGACGTAAATTTTATATAAAACTAGCAAACCCGGCGAACTCCGTTTCGCCACCAGATGGCGTCTATTATGTAACATTTCGTTTGGTGATTAAAAGATGAAGAAAATTTTTATTTTTGTTTTATATTTGAAAAGGAAAAATATTGGTTTGTAGTACATGCTATGTATCAGATATGGCGCTGTATGTGAAAAAATATTTTCCCGTTTTTCTGTTGATATTTTTCCTGAATTTTCTTTGCTATAAACCTCACGGAGCCCGAGACCTTTCCAACGAATGCAAAACCGTGGAAATCGGTTCGTGCGTTCTGGAGTTATAGCGTCAGGAAGGAAAACCCGACTTATTTTTATATAGTAGATCAATTTAAAAAAATTGTCAAGTATCCAATTGTCAAGACCTTCGCTTGACACTAATTTTTGGGACTCCCTGTATGCAATAATATTATATTAAAATATGATATGAAAGGGTTCGAGACTTCAACTTCGCCGAATCACTCTCCAACGACGCTGAATCACAATGATTCTGTTTTCTTACCAGACACGATACGTTCCCCTAAAACAACTGTTTTTCGTCTGTACTGTACGAAAACAAACTTGTAAATTACTAACTGCTCCTAAATGGTTTTATTGTTATTTGTAATAATAACAATAAATACACCCAACAGTCACACACCTAGTCCGGATCCCACACTAGGTATAACCTGTATCGTGGGTGTCAGAGACTATGAGAGACTTTCGGTCTCACAACACCCAGACTTGAAACAAATATCTGTAGGCAACTCAAACATTTGTCTCAATGCGGTAATCGAACCCGCGGCCTCTCGCTTCACAGCCGGTTATTCGCCCGCTGCGCCAAGGTGGCTGTAATGTGTTGGTGAATCTAAATTTATTTTAATAAAGTAAATGATAAGTGCTTTTGGGCATTCTGAAAGACTTATTGTACTACGATAGTAAACAAAAAGGCCCACGTAATGGTAACCGTCGTCCATGGGCATGGCAATGCTAAGGATACGGCTAAGCCATTTTCTACTGGGAAAAGATCGTCATGTCGATGAAATAATAACGTAAAAGGCGTTATTTGCCTCATTTCGGCTATGATGACGATAAGTATGGTCACGCCCTTACGGTCTTTTGTCGAAGTCTTTAGTCTACAAGAGTCAGTTCCCTTATTGCGAATTTATTTTGTCAGTTCTCGATTCTCGAAATCGGCGATAGTTTGCGTTTCGTCCATACATTTGACTAGTAGCGCCACATTGCAGAAACTACAACGAACTAAAAAATGTATGGAGATACTGTAAACTATCGTCGATTTCGAGAATCGAGAAACACGCGTACTAAGGGTACAGACAGTTATAATAATACCCAAATAAATTCACATCTCATTCAGTAACTAGGCCGCTGTTCTTGTTATCTAGTACGTCTCTGACTACACCTTTGGGAATACAGGCGTGAGCTTATGTTTTATTTTATTAATCAGGTGTGTAGAGCTGGACTTCTGGAACGGACGCACCGAAGAGCCCGTCATAGTCCACGGGTACACGTTCGTGCCGGAGATCAGCGCCAAGGAGGTGCTGGAAGCGATAGCCGAGAGCGCGTTTAAGACCTCCGACTACCCAGTGGTGCTGAGCTTCGAGAACCACTGCAACCCTCGCCAGCAGGCCAAGATCGCGAACTACTGCAGGGATATATTCGGAGACATGCTGCTGGATAAGCCGCTTGATTCGCATCAGCTTGAACCGGGTAAGACCTTTTCCTGACAATCCCTATTGCTTGGTATTGTAGGACAAAAACAATCACTTGCCATTATTTTAAAGAAAGAAAGAAAAAAAAATTATTACGGTCTCTAACATAATATACAGAAAAGTTAAATACTATGATGAAAATACTATTAATACTATTTTCTATCAGGTGGTCTACATGCCTAGGTCTATTAAAAAAATATCTGGACTAAATACTAACTCTTCTCATTAGTCCAGGAGGACTATGCCTAGTTTTGCCTTTAACTGTTTCTAAAAGGTATGAGCTATGCTGTCTAGTTTTTAATACTCGGGTAGTGCTGTTTAATATAAAACTGACCTGAAATGACAGTTCGATGTCGTGGTTCATGCATTCACATTTTGGGAGGTCCACGTTTTGTAGGAAATGATATTTGAAGATTGAAGGGGGGAATAATTTCACTTGCAAAATAATTTCATCGACCTGAAGTGAGTCACGACACATGAGGCGTTGCGTCGCAGCTATTGATTTAAAGACTGGAGACGGTAGGCGAAGAAGATCCTTATGTTCTAACTTCGTTAACTCTTTCTCTTGTGGAGCCTATCCAGTATCCACTACTGAGTACCAAATAAACTTCAGGTCGACTAACTTATTTTGGGCGTCTTGTTGTTTTGTTTAAAAGGATCTGTACTATATTACCACATCGCGTAGTTTTTATACTACGTATTACAGCTAGTTTATTTTACCCGACTGATACACATACTCGTAAATAACACGTTGCAAGTTTACGACATTGAACAGATCTAGAATTCGATTTGTTCCATTGTATGGCGCCAGTTTTAGTACACTTTTTCTGCATTCATGTGTGGGTGAAATAATGCGGTAAATAAATTATTTTCAGTATAAATTTTCTTACCTACTGACGTTTTGCATGTTTCATTCAACCGTACGGTCGTTTAGTCAGGGATTGATTCAGTTTTACCTACTACATTAAAAACAGAAAGTTTAAATAAATTCCATTAACGATTACTCCAGAGCCCCACTTAGGTTTGTGTATAAAAAAAAACAAATTATTTTAATAATCAGCATTTTTATAAAAGAGTAGATTAATTTTTTTTATTCTTATACAAGATAAACTTTATGATAAAAAATTTAGATCAGACAGATATTGATAGATTTTTAGATATGAGATATAATCGAGTGGAAAAATTGATAGGTGGTGTAATACATTTTGATAATCTTGAAGCTGAGTGTTAATATTATTTGTTTTTACTTACATCATCAATGTAACAAAACCATGTTCTGCGGTTTGAACTTTATACGGAACAGAAATTACTAATGACAAAAGTTTTCACTTTTAATGCACAGTGCATTTTATATGTAAACTATGTATAAAAATAAATTGTTTTACGTTTCTTTCGATTACTATATTCTACTGATTTACATATGCAGAGGTGCACTAGCGAACTAGAACACCCACATTTCGTCGAGCTTAGTTCCGTCCGAGATGTGATAGGGGGCGAGCCTATCGCCATATCGGGCACAAATTCCAGACTCCGGGCTGATATTGAAAAAATGCAATATCAGCAATAAGGCAACGGCCTTTAAACTAAATAGTTCGATCGTACTGTAAATTACTTTACGTAAGTCGCTAGCGAGAAATATAAAAAAAATCTCATGGCGATATAAAAACATATAATAATATAAAACGAATTTCAGTCCCCTCCATAAAAGCCCAACTACGTGCCTGTACCTCAAGTTTGTTTTCATTTGTTAATCGGACGTATTGATGCGTTCAAACACCTGCGATGTTTGTTGTTCCAGTCGAACCTTGACATTACAGTTTTAACATTACTCGTCGATTACTCCGCATTCGTACGTTCACGTTATCTCTCTCGTTTTTTTTTCCGGTAATTATTGTTCGTTGTTCAATTTATATTAAAAACACTGCTTGATACGACTGAGAGCGATAACTCGAATTAATATTTCGTGCCAACAGCCTTCATGGTCTAGTGATTAAATCGATTATTAATGATCGGAAAATTGATAACGGAGAAGTGTTATACATTAAAGTTCATCCGAAAGGTATAGCGATTGATTTTTGAATATTTGGAATATAATATATATTCTTTGAGTTGTAGTGTGTAAGCCATAGTATATAAGTTGAAAGTAACATATAATTAAGTTCAGTCTACAATAAAGTCTATAACCAACCACCGGCCTATCAACACGTCTTAAACCAACCTTCTCTCTCTACATTACAGAGTGGTAGAGCTACGCTTTAGACAATTACGTCTGCAGCACGAATGGGCCGGTTCGACCGGTTTGATACCACTGTTTCACAGATAACCGACGTAAAGAGGTAACTCGCTGTCGCGTTTCGTTCGGTGTGTGAGATTTCCGGTAGCCCAATTCCCCTTCCTTTCCCAATCCCTTTTTCCTCCCGTTCCATTCCATTTAGGTTGGCAACGCACCCATTATTATTTTTGAGTCTTGGGTTTCTTGTATGTCTTGGAGATCACTTACCATTAGGTGGCCCATCTGCTCGTTTGCCAGTCTCTGCTATAAAAAAAAACGATAATACAGAATTTGTGACAAAAATCTACCCGAACAGTTACAGACTATAAAAACATGATCCAATAGCAGTGTGCTCCAACAGGATGTCTGTTTTATATACCTAATGTAATCAATCATTTAACAAAATGGACGAATCTTTCTAGCAACAGTTTACAGTACGATTCCCTAGAGAGGAAATTGTGAAAGCATCTACAGTTGTTGCCAAGTGATGACTTCATATGAGGAAAAATCTATAGCAAGCATGGTAATAGACCTCATACATCGGTCATCCGCTTGTCCTGGCACAAGCTCCTCGATTTGCATCATTTAAATTCAAGGACAAGTCATAAAACTTGTTTTCATCACGGATCTGTCTGTATGGCTTTTTAAATGATATCAGTAATAAAAGGAGAAATTAACCTTAACAAGATAATCTTTGAAATAAAACTATTTTTACGGATTCTATCACGATTTGTTTTAATTATTATGCCCGACGTTTCGACATTGAGTCCGACCCGTGACCACGAAGACTGCAAAGCCTTCGAAACGTCGGGCATAAAAATTAAAACAAATCGTGATAGAATCCGTAAAAATAGTTTTATTTCAATGTATAACATTCACTTAAGAAATCAGTCAGATAATCTTTCTTTCTACCTGCCATTATCCCACCTTTATGTGGGGTCGGCGAAACACACATTTTCAAGTAGGTTGCAGGAAGGATTTGGCTTACTTTTAGAGGATTATACGATAGGCTGCCTGGCTGACGTCAACCCCCTCTGAGGGTTCCGGTCCCGAGCAATTTAAATTAGAAAATTTGCTTTGCCCGACCTGGGAATTGAACCCAGGACCTCCCGCATACAGCCCATATATGCTGCCAAATATATAGTATAGTAGTAATATATATAGACAAAGGAGGCGACTTTTGACAAGATAATGTATTTTGTAAATAAGAAAAAAGCTTACTAGTTTTGTTGACAATTATATTAAGGGCGACTTGCACCATTTTTATTAATCTAGAGTAAGGCTGACATCTATAGAGCGAACTTCGACTAAGTCTGAGTCAAAGCAACGAAATCAGTGACGATTTGGAATTTTTAAATCGAACTTCGACTTAGTCCGAGCCATTTTTTTTTTACAAGAAAAACAGACTGACAGACACACTAACCAAAGATTTTCATGTAAAAAATGACTGACTAAATCAAATTTCGGTTCAAAAATTCCAAATCCTCACTGAGTTCGTTTCTTCGACTTAGTCGAAGTTCGCTCTATATATCTCAGCCTTTGTTCTAAACTCGATTGAAAAATGTACTAAAGACATGTAAGTTAAATTGAGTTAAGGACTAACTCTAGATTAGTAATAGTGTTGCAATTCACCTTAATCGATTATTATATATGCCTGGATTTAGGCCACTGATGTTATTACTCTAAGATTTAAGCTATAATTTTATTGCAGTGATTAGTTCAACTTTTCCACCAGCCCTTTCCAATGTGAGGTCGGCTTAACTGTTTTTTGTTTAACTATCTTCATAAAATTGTTAGTATACAATCTAAATTCTAAACAACAATAAAATAAATATAATAAGATAACATACATACATATTTATACAAATGAAAACACGTGTTAATCGAAAATAATTATCGATTTAATTCAGTAATTTCTTCTTTGCTAAATTTGGCATCAAGTAGCAATCTAGTACACATTTTGAACAAACAAACCAAAAAATTCAGTTCGATCTCGATTCGGGATCTCTGATTATTTTCACAAATTTTATTGCACGCAGTTTTATAGCTCGCATGTCGACACCGGTTGCTTCGGGTTTATCACAATGTGGCAACTATAACTACTGATTTTTACGTCCCAATAAATTGACGCTAAAATCTATTTTATTAGGTCTCGTGGTGTGTTGGATTACATATGAAACACACTGTATTTGGGCTGTTGCTTCGTGATTTAATGTGATAAAATATGTCAAATTAAACGGTATTGCTGGCTGTATATTTTGTTTTAGAAGGGCTATTTTTATCTGCTTTGTTTTGTAATGATCTACTTTATTTTATTTCTTTCTTCTTTCTTTGACCAACCTTTTTTCTTTTCTTTCAACTTTTTACCTTTCAACCCTAACAGACTAACGTTTCTTGTTTTGTAACTATTTATTTCGTTTTCTTTCTTTCTTATTTAATTAATTCTTAAAACGTAGTGGCAGTCCAGCGATGGTGATGCTCTTCATGTTTCAATCCTAGCAGTCAGTCTAACATGTCGTGTTTTTAAACGATTTTCTGTATTTTTTTTCTTTCTTTAGCTCTTAAAACGTGGTGGCAGTGCAGCGTTAGTGCTCTTCAAGTTTTAACACAAGCAGTCAGTCTAATTTTTCTCGAATATCAAGTACTTACTGAAATAGAAGATATCGATTTTTTTTTATAGCAGAGATTGGCAAACGAGCAGATGGGTCACCTGATGGTAAGTGATCTCCACCGCCCATAGACACCCAAGACACAAAAAGAATCATGGGTGAGTTGCCAACCTAAAAGGAGGGAATGGAATGGAATGGGAGGGAAGGGGATTGGGAAAGGGAGTGGGGATATCGATTCACTTACTACATCTTTACTTTAAGACTTATTATGTTTTCTTAAATATTTGTGTTTATCTATGCTTTCATGCTAATATTTTAAAGATAATTGCTTTAAAATATTAGCATGAAAGCATAGATAAACAATTTTAGTTCGAAAGTTTGTATATAAGTTATAATCGTTGGACCTACTGGACCGACGGTACCAATTATTTTACCATTGGAATGATATAAATGACATCGATTACTTTTTATCCTGGGAAAAGACTACACAGAAGATATGAGCAATAATAACGTCTATGAAACTAATATTGTTACAAGGAGGGGAACTTCCACCACCATCGTTACTGCGTAACAAGATAATAATAAAGAACAAGAAGAAGCATCATCACCACCACAAGAAAGAAGACTCTATAGCGTCAGAAGAAAGCGAGCCAAGAGCGGAAATACCAGCTCCCCAGGGGAATGGAGAAGTCTCACATGGAACGGTGAGTATAACAAGAACAAACAATGTATAAGCTACTTGTACTTTTGAAGTACTAGCATTTCTCTGGCGAACCAACTTTCCGAACTGGCGGTAGAGTAAAATGTTGATGGAATCTAAATAAAATAATCTTGAAATCTTCAGTAGAGGCCTATTTCCAGCAGTGGACGCCCTGTGGTTGGTGATGATGATAATAACGAAATAATGTATGACATTTTATGGATTCAATAGATTATTTGATTTGAAGCGTAGGTAAGGCGGAGGAATCATTACTATTGACACATTTAATTGATTTAGTTGCTATATTATATTTATTGTTGATAGTGATTATACATACATAGATTGATTGTTTAATGCAAGGGTTCACCTTTCTATTTTACGCCTAAAATTTGCTGGATCCTGAACATCCCCTTTCTCTCATATTATCTCACTTTTACGTACATTTGCGGAATCGTAGTCCAAGTACGACCTCGCCCATGAAACTTGAATGAATTAATCGATTATTATTAGATAATCTCGATCGATTAATTTATATTGAATATCCCAACCACGAATTATACCGAATAACCAACAGGTATTTGTGTTAAAATTCTTAGTAAAGCAATCATATCACGATTAGTACAAGAGAAGATGAAAACGAAGGCGGATATCAACATCCTTTATAAATATTTATATCGTCTTACATTTGTACGTCGTTCATTCATAAATCATCGCATTTATTTTCCTGCGCGTCTTGTCATACATTGGCGTTGGTTTATGACTCGGATCGTTTAAGCCAAGCGAGTATTCCTTCAGACATGGCTAAATTCGGTGCGGATTCCAAGTTTGTTTGTTTTCGTATGAAGATTTCGTTTATAGGGGCAGTGACCCAATGAAAACCTCGATTTACGTCCTATCGGGATTTCGGGATTTCAACAGAAGTAGTGCATATTTTGAACGTCTTTTTTTATCGAATGTGAGTAATTTTATTGGTCTGTGGTATTTGGGTTTTTGTAATAAAATTTGATCTACATTTTATATGAAATTAGGTGAAGTTATTACACGGTCTCGTAAAAAATCTATAGCAAACATTGTGAGTGTAGATCGATAGAGCGTTGATCGAGATGATCAATTTGTTTTGATATAAATAAAGTCAGGAATATTATTTAGGTCGCCCTAATCCTTTCACCACTGTAATGCTATTTGTAAGGATCTTAAAGTGAATTTTAAAGAATTTGCAATAATAATAATTATTATTATATTGAACAAATATTAATTCGTGTTAAAGACTATTTACTTTATAACGAACGTCCACACCACTCCCGTTCAATATTCCTACTCTCTTTTCCCTCCCCTCCACCATTGCCATCATCACCATGATCATCATCATCGTTATCAACATCACCGCGACTACTATACCATTCGTGGAGAAGTACAGTGTCGGTGGTGTTAGTACTATATAGTGTTAGTAAATTATCATCAAAAACATGGAAGAGAGTGGCACAGCGCATAGCGAGTATCGCCATGCCAACAGTGAGTCTGATCTGCCGCTTTAAATGTTTCAGTTCAAAAGTATATTTTTGATCGTTGATAATGACGATTAAACAGAAACTAGATCACTCCACTGTCTAGTACGAATTTTGATAGTTTTAGAACATGTCAATGTTGATACTAGCAATGATAAAAAAAACTAACGACTTGGCATAACTACGAAAAACGAGTTTACTTTGAAGCTGTTTGCGCCATTTTAGTTTCGTGATCTATTTACATGTAAGTGTCAACTTACGCGTCATTAATCATAACGTATAAATACTTATCGATTTTATTATAAGTAGGTACGACGTTTTATTGATTGATACTAATTTCGGAATATGAAGAAGATGCCTATCTACTGTATTACTGGGATCTTTATATCGCCAAGTCCTTATTCTTGTCTTATAATTGGATACTAGTATGAGGGAGCAGTCGATCAGTTTGCGTATTGTTTGTGCGTCAGCTGGCGCGGCAGGGCTCGAAGGAGTCGTCCGAGTCGTCCGACTCTGAGAGCTCGTCCGGGGAGGAGGAGGCGGGCGGCGTCGACAGCGGCGCGGGCGAGGACGCGCGCGAGACGCACGCCGGCGCCGAGATCTCCGCGCTCGTCAACTACGTGCAGCCCGTGCACTTCAGCTCCTTCGAGAGCGCGGAGAGTGAGTACCACACCACACTACACCACTATACACTACATACACACCACACTGCACTACACCCGCACCACACTACACAACACTACACTACACTACACTACACCACACTACACCACACTACACTACACTACACTACACCACACTACACCACACTACACTACACTACACCACACTACACTACACTACACCCACACCACACTAAACTACACTACACCAAACTACACTACCCTACCCTATACTACACCTACACCACAAAATACTACACTACCATACACTACACTCTATGTAGAGGAACGAGTGGCGGTGTTCCCCCACCGGAGGGAGATCTCCTCGTCAAGCGGGTGTCGTGCCTGACCGCCGCGGCCCCTTCGTGGTGGTTGATTATCGGAAGTTTTATATATCCAAAGCGATTTTTACCAGTGCGATGTAGGATCGATCCGATCGATGCGATGTTGCATAGATATCCACACTACACACAGTACAGACTATAGAAGTCGGATCCGGATGAAGACCGGCACAGGGACGAGAAAACACGTGTACACACGAGTTGTATGTTTGATTAAATTAATAATAAAAGTAATTTCTTGAAATGAAACTTATTTTTACGAAATTTATCACGTTTCGAAGGTTTTACAGCCTTTATAATCACGGGTCGAGCCTAAAAATAAAACTAAATTGCGATAAAATCCGTAAAAACAAGTTTTATTTCAAGGTATATCATTAGCGTAAACGTATGAAATCAATATAAAAGTAATTTCTTATATTATTTTACAAAAATATTTAAGTAGCATTTTCGCTAAAAATATCTATTAAATTACAAGATCAGCACAACAAATAATTTACATCAAAACATGAAATTCGCAGAAAAGAACCGTTTCTACGAGATGTCGTCTTTCGACGAGAAGCAAGCGACTACTCTGCTCAAGGAGCGGCCCATTGAGTTCGTAAACTACAACAAGCACCAGTTGTCGCGTGTATACCCCGCCGGTACCAGGTTCGACTCTTCAAATTTTATGCCCCAGGTAAGCGTTCAAGCGGCTTATCTTATTATTTTACGAAACAATATGATCTATGCCTTTTTCCGGATGTTTTTTTTAAAATACAGTTTTTTCGTCAATACCAGATTCGGTCAATAAACCCTCTTATTTGGTGTTAGGAAATCAAATGCGTGAACTTTTGTGCACATAGACAAATGACAATTTATCTGTTGTCAGGTGTTCTGGAATGCTGGGTGTCAACTGGTGGCCCTCAACTACCAGACCCTGGACTTGGCCATGCAACTAAACCTCGGCACCTTTGAGTACAACCGACGGTGTGGATACCTGTTGAAGCCAGAGTTTATGAGGAGAAAGGTAATATAATCATTAAAAAAATAGTATATTCGAAGCTGCTTGCTGTGATTCTGGTGACCAGCATAAATCCTTGTTGGTCGCTGGTTTTTCGCACTGCACTGCGTTTACCAAGTAGACCTGTGCGTGACGGTGATGTGAGAGTAGTAGGAGTAGTAGAGTAGTGTATATGTCGATGTTCCCCAGGACCGGCGCCTGGACCCGTTCGCGGAGAGCACGGTGGACGGCATCATCGCCGGCTCGCTGTGCGTGACGGTGGTGTGGGAGTAGTAGAGTAGTGTATATATCGATGTTCCCCAGGACCGGCGCCTGGACCCGTTCGCGGAGAGCACGGTGGACGGCATCATCGCCGGCTCGCTGTGCGTGACGGTGGTGTGGGAGTAGTAGAGTAGTGTATATATCGATGTTCCCCAGGACCGGCGCCTGGACCCGTTCGCGGAGAGCACGGTGGACGGCATCATCGCCGGCTCGCTGTGCGTGACGGTGGTGTGGGAGTAGTAGAGTAGTGTATATATCGATGTTCCCCAGGACCGGCGCCTGGACCCGTTCGCGGAGAGCACGGTGGACGGCATCATCGCCGGCTCGCTGTGCGTGACGGTGGTGTGGGAGTAGTAGAGTAGTGTATATATCGATGTTCCCCAGGACCGGCGCCTGGACCCGTTCGCGGAGAGCACGGTGGACGGCATCATCGCCGGCTCGCTGTGCGTGACGGTGGTGTGGGAGTAGTAGAGTAGTGTATATATCGATGTTCCCCAGGACCGGCGCCTGGACCCGTTCGCGGAGAGCACGGTGGACGGCATCATCGCCGGCTCGCTGTGCGTGACGGTGGTGTCGGGGCAGCTGCTGACGGAGCGCCGCTGCGGCACCTACGTGGAGGTGGACATGTTCGGGCTGCCCGCCGACACCGTGCGCAAGAAGTTCCGCACCAGGGTCGTGCCCAACAACGGCATCAACCCCGTTTACGGGGATGAGCCGTTCGTCTTCAAAAAGGTGACACTTTATACAATATACGTCAATATATATACGTCACTCGTTCGGTAAGTGAGATTTTCGGTGACCCAATTCCCCTCTCTGTTTACAAATATCTATTACTCCCTTTTTGGTTGGCAACGCACACATAATACATACATTTATGTCTTTAATGTCTATGGGGTGGTGGAGATTGATACGTGGTTCAATCACAAAATATTAAACTTTAAATAATTATATTTGTATAAAAACAATAAAATAATAACAGAAAATTATTAATAATCAGCCAAATTCACAAAATTGTAAAATTATCTCGAGCTCGGCGCACGCGCGTACTTACTCGCGTCAATGGTCGACTAGGCGCGGGCGACCGAGCGCAATGGCCGCCGCCCCCGTGGGATGCATGACTTTACAATGCAAACGCCCCGCGCTAGACGACGAAGCGTCAGCTGATATTTTATTCATGTGACATTACGTTGTTTTAAATATGTTGATTTTAATAATTATTGAAGTGAAACTTCATTGGAATCCTTTTGATTTGAAACTCGATGAAACGGCAAGCATGTTGCAGAAAGGATTTGTTTCAGTTTTTACGATCGGCTGCCTGCCTGACGTCAACCCCTTCAGGGGGATCCAGTCCCGGAAAAATTTAATTACAAAATTCTCCCGACCTGGGAATCGAACCCAGGACCTCCCGGTCCACAGCCCATATATGCTGCCACTAGACCAAAGAGGCGACAATTGATAATCCTCTTATTGAATATGAAAAAAAAAAACTTAAAACTAATCCGTTTTTCAATTATTTTATGGAATCGTGTTCGTAATCACCATCAACCACCTGTCTTGGTTTCCGGAAGCGTTTCCTTTACACTCGATATATCACGTCAAAGGTAGGTTGAAAGGATTGAAATATTGGCCTTTGTATCCTAGTGGTTCGTGTTTTATTCGACGTCATGTTTACACATTGATAATGCTCCTGCGTAAACGTCACAGGAAAATGTGGCTTTATTTACCATGGCTGTAAAATATGAATGAGTTGATTCACGTGACATAGTAAACATATGATTTAAGGAAAGTCGTATTGCTTTGATAAAGTCAACACCACTCGACTCAAAATATCATACAAGGGTCAGGTCAGTGTAAATTTGATATTTACATTAACAAATTTTAAAATATTTGTGTACTGCTGTCGTATTGTTTGGTGGCTGATTCTGCGATGTATTAAATTGTTATTTTCGATCTTTAAACACTGGGGCCTTGCGTAAATAACTATCGAAAACATAATCGAATTAAAGTAGCTGCGCATTTACGATAAAAACTCTTCTTTTAAATCTATACTCCAATGTTCTCGTATGCTTACTAGCTATGATGGGACTTTTATTTGTAAAATCGACAAACGTTTCTCAAAAAAAGAAGTGTGGCTTCTTTCAAATATTTCAGTTAAAGTAAATTATCGGTGATGTATTATTTACAATACCAAAACACGCAGTCTGTATGTCAAGTGTAGTCTAAGAAAATTTTGTTTACTTTCTTCGGCATTAAAATATAGTCGATAGTTTATATGTTCCTAGTCTTATTTGATATTTCGCTATCGATATTCCGCTGTTTGTATTAAATACATAATTTTTTACACAACTAAAATTGGGTTTCATTAATAGGAGTTTTTACTTTGTGGCAAAAAATTTGCGATCGATTCGATTATTTTAAAATCGATAAAAATAGTTCTCAATATTTTTTCTTGCATTCGATTGTATTGAACAAACACGTGAAATACCGATCGCTTTCTCATACGACACTGTGAACAGTACGAAATGTGTATTTTCTTTTCTTTGCATCCAAGGTTGCGCATTTCTATTTAATTAACCTTGCTATATTCGTCGATCATTATGTACACAGCTGGTGGTAATATCGATCTGATGAAATTTATGAAGGCCAGTCTCGTTGCATTTTTAGATTTGTTCAATTGGCACAATTTCTTTAATTATATCACTGTTATATTTTGAGCGGTTAACAAAGGTAAAATGTTTATTTAGGTACTAACTGCGTCAGCAGAATATTTATCGTGTCAATTTAACCTCAGCATTTTTTTATCGATAAGTTTGAATATGGCACCACACTTACATGTTACATGTAATTGAAACACAGTTCATCTAAAGTTCTGCTTTAACTACTCAATTCTATGACAGTATTTTCCAGCGAATTCTATGATAAAGATATCTCTTTTTGTTAGTTGTTTTATTGAGGAGAAGTGTCCGTGTCCAGGTGGTGCTCCCCGAGCTGGCGATGATCCGCATCGCGGCCCACGAGGAGAGCGGGCGGCTGGTGGGGCACCGCGTGCTGCCCGTGGTGGGGCTGTGCCCCGGCTACCGGCACGTCAACCTGCGCACTGAACTTGGCCTGCCGCTACCCGCTAGCTTACTGCTGTTGGTCGTTGTCAAGGTAATAATATCCAAAAGGTTAAAAGCCTTAACGCCAAATATCGATGGTTTGGTCGATCGTAATATCGAATCAAAATTACGCTACTCTAATATCGGTTTATATCGATATCGAATACTAATACTTTGAGGAAAGTGATTATTATTCATACAAGTTCTTATTAAACAAAAGAATCGATATTCAATACAGTATATCGATATCTTGATTTGTATACGAGCCTTCTATACGAGAGTTCTATCCCACGTGTCATTTCGTCTATGGGACGTTTAGCTGCAGTAATATTCATTCCATGTTGATAATGTATGATGATGATATATTTTTTATTTTATACATACATACATACATACACACACGCCTTTTTCCCATAGGGGTAGGCAGGGACAACGGATCTCCACTTCCTACGATCGATCATCTTTCATCTGTTATTTTATTTATTTCCAAAGACAATAATTTGTGCGAAACACTCCACACTAAGCTAAGCCTGTATCGCGGAGTGATTTATAGAATATATTATTACAATAAATAAATAAATATTTTTTTGTTTGACTAGGACTACGTGCCGGACCGGCTGTCGGAACTGGCGGAGGCTCTCGCCAATCCGATCAAGTACCAGAGCGAGCTGGACAAGCGAGAGCACCAGCTGGCCGTGCTCACTGAAGACACTGTACCACCCGACGAGCCAAAACGACCCGTGCCTGCTCCGGTAAGCTACCGATTAGCATGTGTTTAAAAATAATGCATTCGGACATGACTATCCTTTAGGAGAAATACCGAAAAAAATCAGTTGTCTTATCTTATAATGTACAGACATTTATTATTTATGTATAGGTTTTTGTCTGCCTCGGTGGCGTAGTTGTATTGCTTGCACGGTACGACTATCGTCCTGAGGTCTCGGGTTCGATCCCCGGGTCGGACAAAGTGATAATGGATTTTTCAGTATTAGCCCGGAGTCTGGAATTTGTGCCCGACATGGCGATAGGTTCGCCCCCTATCACATCTGGGACGGAACTAAACTCAGCGAAATGTGGGTGTTCTACCTTTTTAGTTCGCCTGTGCCTACTCCTTCGGGTATACAGGTTTGAGCTTAAGTTAAGTAAGTAAGTTTTTTTGTCAACAGGACAAGTGGACAAGCCATTGTGTAACTTACTCGTGTGCGCCAGTGACTGATAACTGTTGAACTAAAAATTGTAGAATCTATCGAAATCGATACTAAGATTAAAAGATTTTAGTACAACTTGTCACAGTATTGTAATAAAAAAATTATGACATAATTGACAGATAAAGCAAGAAACTATGAACGATGGCAGCCCCACCAAGTTAGCAATAGAAGATTCTAAAAAAATGATCGAAAATGAAACCATATTGGGTACTACCTCAAACGCACCAGTGGGAGATAAAAACTCGCAAGGTATTATATTTTATACCTTATTGTAAAAAATATTCGTAGTTTACTTTTATGTAAATAGTAAAATACGTCTACTGGATTATCATTCATGTGTTTTATTTGTTGTTCAAATTTTTTTTCTAAGTAGTATTTTTGAAATTGGTTTAGGTCGATAGTTAAATATTATTATAGTAATTTTTACCAATGTTCCATTTTTTAGTTTAAGTAAAATATTCTAAATATTTCCTTTTTTCAGATCAAGGTGACAAAAAAATAAACGGCACTGACGAGTCCCTTGCAGAGACATTAGAAACGCTTTTATCATCGAAAGTAGTGAAAGAGAAAGAGACGGAGTTGGCTCGTAAACTCGACGCGTTGAGGCGCAAGTGTGATAAGGAGAAGAAGCCGGCGTCTTCCAAGTTCTACGTCAGCAATAAACTTGTGAAGAAACTCTCTTCTAAGAACATGTGAGTGAAATATCGACTAACCGGTCGAGCCGACGCATTCATGTTGTAGAGATATACCTGTCTACAGCGTGGTTCTATCACTCAGAACTGTGTTGCGCCATTTCCACATTGTGGGAACAGGTTTTTTTTTATAGCAGAGATTGGCAAATGAGCAGATGGGTCACCTGATGGTAAGTGATCTCCACCGCCCATAGACAACCAAGACACAAAAATAATCATGGGTGCGTTGCCAACCTAAAAGGATGGAATGGAAGGAAAGGAAGGGGGAATTGACCGAACGAGATCGAACGAAACGCGACAGCGAGCTACCACTTTACGTCGGTTATCTGTGAGACAGTGGTATCTAACCGGTCGAGCCGGCCCATTCGTGCTGTAGACATTACTGTCTACAGCGTGGCTCTACCACTCGCAAGGTAGAGAAAAATAGCGCGTAAACTGTGAATATCAACTCAAATATATATTACTACAACTTACATACGCGTCATTAAATGATCATAATGACATCGACATGAACCATGCCGTGTGCCGTGTCCGCAGCGTCGGCGGCGCGTGGGCCGGCGAGGCGAGCGACGACAGCCCGGCGGCGCTGGAGCGCGAGCTGCGGCTGCGGTACCACCACGCCACGTACGCCGCGCTCGAGAAGCTCGTGCGCAACCAGCACCACCAACAGATGAAGGCGTTGGCGGTCTGTACACACCGCATACTACACACCACAGATTATGCATTCTAATTTGGTCAAACTAAAACAATTTTTATCGATTAAGTGATATTTAATAGTCTTGACCCTGTACTAAAATTCGAGTTTTATGTCGTGGCCTAACAATATTGGGAATTAGGAAACACGAACAATGCTCGAACCTGAAATAAGTCGAATCAAACGCGACTCATTATCTACGCTACAAAAGTTACAAAGGGTTAGTAAAAGGTTTACGGAACTTTAACTCACCAATCCAGTAAGTTCTCGAAGATTGAAAATCTGTTAGATTGCAACTAAACGAAGACAAGATTAGCATTAAATAGTTATGGAGTTATTAATGAAGCTCGGCGACCTTTTTATATTCTATATTATCTATATTAAATAATTAAATCGTTAACAGGATTTATTAGAAGTTGAGAAGAAAGAGATATTGAACAGACTGGCGAACTCACGCAAAGAAGATGTGAAAGCGCTTGCCAAGAAGACATACCGTGATAAGGACGAGATCCTTAGAATTAAGCGGGAGATACATTCGCAGGTGTGTCTATAATTGAATATTATGTAATTAAAAAAAGAGCATTTACTTATTAACAAGGTCCAGTTTATAGCCTTTTTCATCTAGCGATCTTTTGATTTGCTCGGGGTCGGATCCTCCAGAAGGGGTTGACGTTAGTTAGGCAGTGGGCCGGTCGTAAAAACTATATCAATTCTCATCTGCAACATGTTCGAAAATGTATGATTCAACTTCGGAGTGGGACATGGGCTGGTGGAAGGACGAGGTGTTAGTTAATTTGTAGTGTGAACCGATTTTTATGATCAGTTTTGTGTGTCGGTAGATGCGGTATTTGATTATTTTATCGACTGACTTCAAGGTCTTCAATTCTTGCATATGTTTTCTTTTGTATATAAGTTATACGATATCCTCCAAATGTGGACCGAATTTGAAGATTCTTTTGTGTTCGATAGAGCTTATTCCAAGGAAGTTTGAAGGAAGCTTGAAGTCGGACCGTTAAGTTGGCAAGTTGTTATTATTTTGGTGTTGTTATCGAGTTCAGTCGGTGAAGAGCGGCGTGGCGGAGTGTTGCCGGCTGGAGCAGGCGTACGCGCAGCGCCGCGAGCAGCTGGCGCGGCACCACGACCGCCTGCTGCAGCTGCTGCTCAAGCACCGGGACCAGGTACCTGTCTCTCACTTCTATTTAGTTACACCTGATTTTCAAATCGACAGATTTTTTACCCTTGAATTGGGTACTTGACTAATTTTTTTTTATTGATTTTATGTAAAAGAAATATTGAAATATTCTCAAAAATAAAAAAGTTATAAGCCCTTAAAGTTTGGTGTAACCTTCAAATTGCCGAAAGGAGAAGCATCAGTGTAATCACGTCACGCCATAACAGTACGTGCGTTGAAAAGGGATATCAAGATATCTCCAATATACCCCCACTCCAGAATTTAAAATATGAATTACTGCCTCATTTTTCACCAATTTCGATACAGTTTTTACAAAAAGGTTTCTTTTTTGTTTTATTTGCTATAACATATAAATATGCATATAAAATCAAACATAGTCAAGTACCCAATTGATAAATAATAAATTTGACATTTTGTCGAATAGTGTTATGATACAACTATCAAAGCTACAAAATTATTGTCATATATTAAATTGTACAGATGATAAATGAAATTCAAACAATGAAATGCCATAATTTGTTTAACCTAAGTTTTCTATAGAGGTATAGTTAATATAGTATTGGGAAAAAGATTCTAATATAGGTCTTGGTTATAAATTATTATTGAAGGTCATAAAGTCTTATTTGGTTTGCAGGAGCTTGTGAAGCTGGAGCGACTGTGTGGCGACGCACCGGACGGTTAAGATGTGCCGACGGGCTCGTGATGCGCACCGAGGTGTGCCGATGTGTACCGATGTTAGCCGATATCAGCCGACGTCAGTCGATGTCAGCCGATGTCAACCGACGTTAACCGATATCGAGGCGTTCCTGTGTGGCCTGTAGGGCGTAGGTACGTGCGTCTCCGCGTCGATCAGTGTTAATTTTGTTTTAGGAATCTGTGATATTATCGCCTAAGGAGCAAACGGTGGGAGCGGCCGGCTCGTGTCCTTGTCGACTGTTCGGTTTGCAATCTCTTAGTTTTAGTTGTTTTCGGAGGGAGCTTCGCCTCTCGTCCCCTTGTGTGTGTCGGGTGTGTGATATCTCAGCGTGGATATGAGTTTTACGCGCGTTCCGATGTCGATGTTTCGGTAAATAGACATCCCTTCGGTCGACGTCGGTCGCCCGTTTCGTTACAACACTAGTGTTGCCCTGTGTGATTATCTCTGTGTGTTAGAATATCCTCGGCTCGTGTATGCCGTAACCGTAAGACGTGTTTCGAGTTATATAACTGCATTTAATTAGTCGATAGAAGTCTGCATGATACCTAAAGCTTCGACGACATGCTAGTCACCGCACATGTATTTAGATAGAGGGTTTGGAGATGAGCATGAATGTTTTATAAATATGAGCCTTAATCGTAACGTATTTAATGTGAAATTGAAAGTCGATGTAGTATTCACGGTCGATGTGCTTTCCAGCGCTAAGTCTATACATATCTGAAGCACAACATGCCGAGTACACGTACGCTGGTGAACGTACCGCGTACCTAATTGTTTCTACAATGGTTCTTCCTTAACACTATACACGTTGGTAGTTTGTAGCGTATATTATTCCAAAACGTAACGTTTAAATTATGAAATTGATTCTTATGACGGTTATTCCAATGTTTTCTGGTTAGTGAACGCTTTCTACTCAGTCGGAGTTTTATCATTTATTCGAATGTTATACTTATTCAAATCGACAAATTTTGTCCGTTTTACTGATACAAGAAGTTTTTTGAAACTCTATTCTGCACTTGTTACATTCTAGGTACTTCATAAAGTAACTGTTATACAATATATAAAGATCACAAAATATTAACATGTGTGCGCGTGTTTATATGTGTGTAGTCTAATGGAATCTGTATAAACGTATACATATATGCTGGGTTTTATTGCATGGTTATTAACTGTACTAACAGGTTTCAGTAACCGTAGGTTGTAGGTTAACATTCCATATTGGTTCACTTAGTCATTGGATATTAAGAATTTATGTAAAGAGACAGGGGAGGACCTGTACAGTTAGATATTTCACAACATTAGTAATCGATTTGGCACAGAAGCAACAATCCATAAATCTGTCGACTTTTTCATTGTTAAATGTTAAAATATTGCCCATAATATACTGAATATAAATGAAACTTCAGCTATTAAATGGCATTTACTTTCCAAGTCGTTTAGTATTTTAGTCGATGTTTGCCATTCTCGATAAATCGATTTTTAGCTCGGTAAATAGTGCTGTGCACTCTATTTGTGTATAAAATTTAAAGACATTGAGATTAGACTACACTATATCAATAATAGACAGTAGTTGTTAATATAGAATTACGAACGTAGTTGCTCACTTATAACGGTCTCGAATCGGCAATAGAGTAATTGTGTTCTTCACTTCGATAGAGAACATACGAGGCCCGACAATAGCAATAATTTACAATGTTTTGCTTTATAAGATGTGCGTTTATTATTCGAATTAGCTTCTAGAACTGTCCTCTGTATTTGTAAAGAATGGATCTCGTTTATGTTTCGATAATCTTCTATAGAACTACGTCGACTCTCTGTCTCTAATTATTGTGACCATTACAATGTGTGTTAGAAATTTGGTCCCAAAATAAACTATTCCAATATGTTTAAGATCTTTCCGGCACTAATACTTGCTAGAATCTTCCAAATAAAGACTAATAGCTTTACATCTGGCTGTCTCAACGTCCTCCTCAATTTCTTCTGATCTTCCGTCTCTCGTAATCTATAGTTAAATACTACGGGTTACTTTCTTGAATGGCTTTAAACTGCTGTATATAGGGTGTTTTATAAATGGTGCTTCTTCGATGTTTACGCTCAAAGTACTTAACCAATACTGGATATTAGCACGCGAGGCGTGATTATGTACTGATTGTCACAATTTATATTTATTTTTAATCATGAAAAAATATATTTGAGAATTTTCCTTTTTTGTTAAAGTTTAAGGCTAGTCTGCAAAAAAAAGGAATATAAGTTACTGTTTATTAAAAAAAAAATATTCAAAAGCGCAAAATATGTTTTTTTCCATGTGGGTTTGTTTTATCGCACAAATTGAAATTAATGGATTAAGATTAAATTATTTCATAAATGTCTAATATGAAAGCTAAAAGAAAATGAACAACTTTCTCTGTTATGTCTGGAACGAATTTACGTATAATACTCTCTGACTGTACGTCTCGACGCTCACTTCTCATAATTGTAATAAACGCACGTTGGTATTGGATAAATTTAAGAAATTTTATGCTTGCAAATTAAAAACACCCATAGGTACAACTTATCAATATCGATAAACGTTTACCATCAGAAAATCGAAAACAAATAATTGCGAAAATTGAATTTCGATTCAAGCTCTCGGCGCGTCGATGGCATTTAATCAAAATTTCACAAAAATATCGTATCGAGCTCAATTATATATAATACTTTTGTCAAATGAATCATGCCCAGTAGCCCAACCATGAGTTTTTTTGACATTACTCGCTAGCGACTCCGTAAAATGGCAAACACCCGAACGCCTCCAGCGGTTACGCGGGGAACTGACGTTTTCCATACAAATATTTTACGTCTTCGCTCGCGTAAATACGTGCAACAAACTCATGGTTGAGCTCCAGGACTTAGGCTGAGATCTATAGAGCGAACTTTGACTAAATCTAAGTAACTAAATCTTTGCTTATGTGTCTGTCACTCTATTTTTCTTGTAAAGAATGTCTCGATATACATAAGTCAAAGTTCGATTTAGAATTCCAAATCGTCACTGAGTTCGTTTCTTTGACTCAGACTTAGTCGAAGTTCGCTCTATAAATCTCAGCCTTAGAACGTTATAAAATACATTGGCATTGCCTTGAAATATCTTTTGAAGTATTTATTTTAACTATACGGTAATCAGTAGCTATTTTTAAAAGTCGATAAACTGAAGTCAATACCAACGATTTTCGTAACAAATATTCCATAAAAAATACTTATGACTTGGTTGTAGCTTACAAGCTTTAACTTATGCACTGTCCGTACCGAGTTTACACTTACATATCTTCTCGTTTACTCTATTCTAACTGATGTAACATAATTACTGTGGCTCTATACACATTTACCAACATACCATAGACAATAACGTATTTTATGCTCTACTGCATACAGTTTAAAACAATAGTTATTAGGCATATTCGCTTTTTTAGCTTTTTAATTTGCGTACTGTACAAAATTTACAAATGTGTTAATTTACATCTGGAAATGAGCAATTATCTTTGCGAGTGTTGGGTTTTGAGCTGTTCTAGCCAATAGTATATTCAGATTTACTACTTGCATGTTACATAGTTATGATTATATGTCAAACATACTAACGTTATGTTGAATATGTGTAGTATCACCCTCATCTTATATCCCTATATCCCGTTTGTCTTATAAATATTGCTTGCATTTATATATATATTTAAAATATATTTATTTCATTTATAATATATCCTAATTATAAGTTGGAACTGCTGTCTCGAACTTGCCTTGTCGTACATTCGTCAAAGATCGTATATTTTCCATCATCGATCGGTGATATTAAGTTACTGTATCTCTAATCAACTCGTATATTCTTGTAAATACTTATTATTGTATTATGAAAGTGCCATGAATAATTTTTGTCCCATATATTGATCTTAATCATTGTTAAAATTAGCTATTTTTATCATATTTGATGCTTGTTGTCACTGCATATTTTCTAATTGCTATTTAACAATTTTTAAAATGTTACCTGCCTCAATGACGTGGTTGTATTTTGGTATGACTATCGTCCTGAGGTCTCGGGTTCGATCCCCGAGTCGGGCAAACTGATATTGGGTTTTTTCATATCAGCCCGGAGTCTGGAATTTGTGCCCGATATGGCGATACGCTCGCCCCCTATCACATCTGGGACGGAATTAAGCTCGCTCGGCCTTTGCCTACCCCTTCGGGGATACAGGCGTGACCTTATGTTACGTTAAAATGTTAGTTAGTTTTGAATTGATTTGGTACTGTCTGTCTTTTTGTGATATGTGGTGATAACATTTGTGTCAATATTCACGAATGAAAAATGAAAACAGGGAAGCTCTTACTATCCTCTCGACTATATTTATCGATCTATCTACATAGTATATGTGTAATGGACACTCATAGTTAATCGAGTGCGAGTTTATGACTAGTAATAACATAGTTTAAGGTCTTTGATAATATACATGTCTAGATATCGCGTTTACCGTCGCCGTGACATTGCATTCAAAATAAGTTTAATTTGTCACAGCATCATATGCTCACCGTAAAAATGCTTGGTAATTGTATTACGATTTTATGCACATTACTTCCAAAGTCATGTAACGCCGCAAAATATCAATATGCATAATATGTCAATTTCTAATGACGATGGCAACAGTTGGCGATGAAAGTTTTTCATACTCTTTTTTTTCGGCGACGTGACGTTCCATCTAAACGTGTATGCGTCAAAGTGTAAGATAGGTCTCATCAAAGCTGTCTGGTCAATACTGCTTCAGTTTGTTTATTTCAAGTGGTCAGGGAAATTGAATTAGAATATATTTAACAAAACCCACACTGTTAGTTATATTCCCAGTTCATTATTTCGATAAGTAAACTTGTTTTTTCATGTACTGAAATAATTATAAATCTATCGATGGAAAGTATATAAATTATAAATCTCTATGTCAGTGAAGTCATAATATCGATACACGCTGTCGTTTTGACAAATATGAAATATCTTATTTCAAATAATTGGAAATTATTACATTAATATTTTGCTTTTTTAAAAAAGATACATGTGCTACGGCGTTAATATTACCTCTATATGAGTGAAAGAAAAAAGAAGACGATGGTACTTTAAAAATGTATTTTGTTTCACTTTCCTCGTAATGTCTGCCATACTTGTATTATATTTATAGCTGTATAATGCATTTTATCGATATATCGATACTCCCTTATCATGAACTTGAATTAGACTTTAGATGTAACGTGTAAAACATTTAGATATACGAAGGTTTACGTAATAACTTATCTTGCCTTGGATAAACACTGTAATTAGATAGGTCTTGCGTGTATATTAGAAATAAATAACCACAGCATCTTAATAGTGTCTTTCACATAGCGAATGGCCTAAGCTTTTGATGGATTTATTTTACAAAATTTATCGATCCTAACTAAATGTTTTAAATGCCCCAAAATTGCCCCAAAATAGCACTTGTTTTTATAGAAAAAGAGTTTTAGAATCAGTTGCTTTTGTATGCAGTTAGTACCGATTTCACTATTTTTCTTTAGAGTACTACTAATGGTCAACGCACATCGATGTGGTGTGATGACGCTACTCAAAAATAATCGAAATCTCACTACTTTCATATACTGTGCGCTGGCCTTTAGAAGCCACTTCGGTGAAAATATTTATTAGGTATGATTTTCCCAATTTCGATTCGTTAACGCATGATTCCAACTAAGTATTTCTAGTGTCCATTTATGTTTTTATTTTCACGTAGGTATCATCAAGCCTTAAGTGCAATAGTGGTCTAACCCACATGATCATATACCTCTAAGTCTGGTATTTACTCAGCAGACAAATGCGACATCGCGACTGAGCAATCCGCACGTATTCCGCGTCAAACTTTATTTCCGCACTTCCACGCAATGGTTTTGCAAATATTTTAATTTGTAACCCTGAATCTGCCACACTCATTCAGCACTGCCTATTAAGAAAATATGGGTTAGACGGGTTTTGCACTCAAAGCCTCAATATTTTAATATGTAGCATCATAACCCATATAATATTGCTGTGGACTCCACGTTTGGCTAATAAGTAATGTAATGGAATTTCGTGTGACTCTGCCAATTAAATGTTAAGAATTAGTTATATTGTAGAAAATTCCAACTGCAGCTTCGAGAAAGTTCATAAGGGATGCAAGGGTAATAAAAAAAATCGAAAAGGGAAGTGTTGTATATAAGGATACAGTAATATATTTATTTTCGATAGAGCAGCTTTTATTTTAGATAAAACAATTATGTCTAAAAAAGATTTTAATTTGTTCGTTGTCCCAAAGGTGACTATCGATAAAGTTCATTCTAATATTGCGTTTTGGCTTCTACTAAAATTAAAAAGTACAACTTTTACAAGAGTTTAATATTATTAACAATGCTTTATATTTTCTATTTGATCTGTATACATACGGCTATATATTTATATGATTTAATTTTTGATACTTGTTCATTGTCAAGTTTTGTATGAACTGTACAGATTTATAATCTTGATAATTGTTACGTTATAGTTCAAGCATACAATACGCTTACATCACTTCGTGATTACGTAAGATATAACTTAAATTGAGAATGTAACTTAATGATTTGTTTTTATTTAAAGGTTGGGTACGAAATCTTAACCTAACTGAGATTCGATCTTCGTCAACCAGTTAATTAAATGGCATTATCTTTATATTGGGATATACATATTATCTCGTTTTTATTTTCTCGTTTATTTGAATACTAAGAGAATTTATATAATATATTTAAAAACTTATGGTCATCCACTAAATCTTGAAAATTACAATATTTGATTTCCAAATTCAGAACTTTAAAACACAAAAGCTACATACATATAATAACTGCATCTACCTGTTTTAATTATCGATAAAAAAGGATTTTAATTGTTATAATGCGCTTATATATAAATCTTGTATTCTTCAATCACAATCGCCATTGAATTTGTTGCATTTTATTTTTAGCGAAATAAATAAAAAGAAATCTTATCGATAAACTTCTAATAGACGATAGATTGATGGCCGGTTTCTATAAAATATGATCTCTATCTGAGTAGTATAATTGATCCTAAAAATAGACGATAAGAAAGTTTAAGCGTGACCCTGTCAAATGACTTAATTTGATTGGTTCATTTTCGCAAACTGTTTGCATATAGAGATCCTTTATTGGAACCGGATGTAAGGAAACCAATGGGAAATGGGAATAGGTCTGTTCAATTTAATTCTGTTTATCATGGTGGGTAAACACCAACCGAACGAATGTTCGCGAATCGTCGCCTGTTGCGTTCACACAAACAACCTTTCGCTGTTGTGTGAATGAAACAGGCATAGATTCTTTCGCCGTCGATCGGCCGGTGTGTACCCGCCATGATATTTTATTTTATCGATAGAATCATTACAATGATGAAAAATCGTAATGTCGGTCGGCATATCTTATGACGAATATTGTATATAGGAGCCGTATACACGGGTTGTGAATATAAAAGGGTTATAACTGTTCGGAGCTGCAGTGGACCTCGATGTTAGGGGACCTCTATACCTTGGTTCAAATTTAATAACGATTACAAATTTATTAAAAATAAAAACACTCAACAGTCATTATACATAATCCTGACAACGAAATAAAATATAGAGGGTACATGTGACACAGACCCGAAACATTATGTCACACATATATTTGCCTCTGTAGGATGGAATACCTTTTCGCTTGGCAGCCTTCGATAACTTCTTCTTCGTTCTTCATCATGACAATGGCATAACGGCAAATAAAATATTGTAGTAATAATAACAAGCCTTTTGCTCTATGCTTTTCATGATAGTCGGCGCGGCATAGCGAAGTGGACGAGTATATAAATTGGATATAAATCGAGTGTCCGTAAGTAAGCTCTTGCTGCATCAGATATGTATGTAATTTGTTTTTGGGTGTTGTGAAAACAAAAGTCTAATTCCTAAAACCCTTGACACGAAACTAGTCTTTTAATGTCACGATTATGTATTTGACTGTTGAATAAATTTATTTTAGACCGCAAATAAAATTGGTAATCGCTATTTAATATTTGGAATAAATTAGTAACTTCACCGTGAGAGCCGTCGAGCCATGTCGAAAAATGCTTTATTCTGTTAGTATGTGCAAAGCAAACTAAAACTAAAATTTTATCGATTATTTTTTTATGAACCTGTATCGATTCATAAATTAGGGTGTTATTCCACCATGTTGTTTGCCGTTTCTGACGTTTTGCATCTCAATTTTATTTGATAGGATGTAAGGGTAAATAATACGTTATTAAAATTATTTGAAATTAAAAGATTTGAATATTGATCTGAGAAATAATGATCTAAGTACCTTATTTTTGTATAAAATCGGATTGTTCAATTTGATTCTGAGTTACATTATGGGTGATAATAATTATTTTGATTTTACACTTGCATGTAATGATTTGTGATTATATTTTAAAAGATTTTATGGAAAATATATTTGTTATGGCCATTTAATTGTGCCACGACGATTTTTTTTATATTACAAAAGCACAAATAGGAATAATGTAAAAGTCGTTGATCGTCTACTACCTTCTTATTTGTCAAAAAAAACTTAGTTTATTTAAAAGGTAAAATTATTTTAAAAGATATGTTTATTCGGTTTCAAAAGATCTAAAGTTTTTATTTGTTGTTAAATTATCGTTTTTAAAATATATATAGATTTTAGTAGCACTTATTGAATCTTAGCAAAGATCTGTTTAATTTTAAGTGTGTTAGTGTTATTATTGTGTGCCACAGATTGTAAAATTTAAGGTCTCGGTTTGAACAGACCTTACGTCCTTCGTGTAGTAGCGAGTAGTTTATTTATTTTAGAATTTAGTTCAAAGGTTGTCAGTAGTTATTTTATTATTGTGTAAAGCAATAACGACCTTATATCTCTGAGTTATGAATCAAAGTTATAAACACACAAATGTTTTGACTTTCTAAGATAATTCGACATAAAACAATGATAAGTTATTTTGTCGGTCATGAAGAAACTCGTCTAGAAAACCAAAACAATTGTCAGATACCCAAATATAATTTATTTTGTCAACCAATGTACTTATTTTGTGTACGATGTGATTACGTAATGCGGGATAACATTGACGAAGTTTGTAATCGCTAGTGAAAAGAACATGCATTTTTCTTTATAAGTCTTATGGCAGCCCAAACATGGTAGCAAACAAAACAAGTGGTATATTTAATTGATCGGTAGTATATATGTATTGAATAGTGTTTGTTGCTATATTTAATGTGGTTTATACATTTGAAAAAATGTTTTGACTACGATAAAAGTTACGCTTCGGAAATATTCGTCTATCTCGGATATATCCGAAGCACAAATGTTTTTGACAATCGATTTCGTCCGCCACAAGCACGTATCGATTGTAATTCGATTGTTAAAACTATTCGACGTCGAGGGTTGCATCACTATCTTGAGAGCCCAGTAGAATCGAATGGTCGTACATTCATTCCAATTAATTTGTTAAAACGAAGATTTCCGAAGCTTCTAATTAAAATAGTATGTTTGTGTGCTCCCACACAGCAGTTATGTAATGAATAATTTTATCTCAAATTATAACAAATCCCCTCATCAGTAGATTACAGGGCTAATATTATTATTATTACATTTTTTTTTTCATATTGCCACTATAATATTAGATATAGAGAATATTTGTTTTATATTTTACCTTCGAGGCAGCGGGCGTTTGGAGTATTACGCGGGTTCTATTTATTGATGGTAGATTTATGGTTTTTATGTTATGTAATGTTCTACATTTTGATGAACAGTTCATTCCTGTTGCAAATGTTCTAGAGTGTTCTCGAGATGTATAATAATGTTATATAGCTGCTAATGGGAGCATTATTCTTTGTATTATGTATATTATATTCGCTTCCTTGGTCTAGTGGCATCGTATGTGGGCTGTGGACGGGGAGGTTTTGATTTCGATTCCCAGGTTGGGCAAAGCGAATTTTCTAATTTGTCCGGGACTGGATCCCTCAGACGGGGTTGACTTCAAACATGCAGCCGGTCCTAATAACTAAGCCAAATCAATTCAGCAACATACTTCAAAAAGTATGTTTTTTTTATTCTTAATTAAATTAAATATGGAATAAAGGCAGGTAGAGAGATAGTATTACAATGAAATAAAACTATTTTTACGGATTCTAACACGATTAGGTTTTAATTATTATTCCCGACATTTCGAAGGCTTTGCAGTCTTCGTTGTCACGGGTCATTCTTGATAGAATCCGTAAAAATAGTTTTATTTCAATGTATAATATTCGCATAAACTTAAGAAATCAGTAGTATTACAATATTAAGTTGAAGCGTTTTTTCACAGCGACAACTTCGTCAATGTGCCCGATAATGTCTGGGCGGCTCGACTTTCACTCTCTAATAGTTCTAGTCATTTTGAATTCCTCCGTGTTGTATCTATACATATACATAAACAAGTATGCCTGTATAATGGTAGACAATATAATAATAATCAAAATGAATGTTAAACATAATATATAGGTGAAACTTATATCTATTAAATTTGATGTCTGTTCTACTTTTTGTTTTATTTTTTCAATAAATAAATAATACCCTACAGTCACACATATAGTCCTGACCCCACACTAAGTTCGAGTCTTGTGTCGTGGGTATCAGGAATCACGAGAGACTTTCGGTCTCACAACACCCAGACCCGAAACAAATATCTGTAGGCTCACACTAAAATATTTGTCTTGGTGCGGGAATCAAACCCGCGGCCACTCGCTTTACAGTCGGCTGCCCGCCCAACAAGCCACGGAAGCTGTCAATCAATGATAAGTCTAATTACATTACTACAAAGTTAAAAATCACATACAAAATCCTAGCGTCCCAAAACGCATAGATAGCCGAAATTCTATTAATATATTATGCTTCCGTGGCGTGGTTGTATTTTGATAAGACTACAGCCCTGAGGTCTCTGGTTCGATTCCCAGGTCGGGCAAAGTGATATTGGATTTTTCCAAAACAGCCCGGAGTCTGGAATTTGTGCCCGATATAGGCTCGTCCCTACTACATCTGGACGGGACTAAGCTCTGCGAAATGAGGGTGTTCAAGTGCGCCTCTGTCTAACCCTTCGGGGATACAGGCATGTGCTTATGTTTAATATGTTAAAATCAGGGCATGGATTGGCACATGAAACAGGTAAGAGACAGACAAGCACACAAGTAAAGTGCAACTTTCTAATAAAGCCCGTATGAGAACCGTTTTATGTGTTGGGTTCAATGGCGAAGACAAAAAAGGGAGAATAGTTGGATTTTCCATTTTAGGGTCTCTGTCTAAGGTCCAACCTTCATTGCATTTATCTTGTGAATCCTTAGATTATTCTCTTTTAATCCTACCTTTACATGTCATTCAATGCCAAAATTAGTCTTTGTCAAAATTCCAAACAATGCAATTATTTTGTACAAAATTAAATATGTAATACCACCAAAAATATAGCATCTAGTTTCATTCTTTATTAACATAGTTGCCATAAAGTAAAAAGGACAGACATTAATATGTTCCGTGGGGTGTGTAAGAGGATCTTATCCTTGGGCTCGACGGTAGTGGAGCAAAAGGCTCGCTACCAGAACTTCGTAATGTCCGAGGCGTTGGCGCAGCTAGAGAGGGATTGTGAGAGATTCTGTCCCGTCCCGAGATTTCCGCCACGGAAGGTAAGTAAAATTTCTATGTAACCGAAAGAAAAAGAAGAATATTAGTTGAATTGATAACTTCAGAACGGTACTTCTATGACCAGAACAGCAAGGCTCTAGTTTACATAGCTCTTTACTTATTAAATATTAATGCACTTCTTGTATTTCAGAATAGTTTGTCCCTTTCATTTTTAAACAATTTGATGCAAGGAAAAAAGTGACTAACTATTCTTAAAGGTAAGAAGCGCCGAAAGGGCATAATGTTTAGAGGACAGAGACGGCACAAACATAATATATACCATTATTTATGAGTTTACAACCTTTTCCCCCCTAGTTTTCGCGCCTCTGCCTACCCCATCAGGAATACAGGATTTCCTCTACTTTTCTTGTTTAACATTGGGCACAAGTATTGGGCCGTAAGCGAATGGTAAATTTAATGGTAAATAATTGGCACAGTGCGGCGCAGCGTCATAACTGATAAACAATATTTGAAGTCTACAATTCAATACTCTGCGCATTTCGTGATATACATTTAGGGTCACCATAAATCGAGGCACGCAAGGTTTTTCGATATTTTACGTTTAGTATAGTCACTTTGTTGTGCCTGGGTAAATTTCATATCAGCTTTAATAAAAATATAAATAACAAAAATATTGGGCTGGTATCAGTTACCACCGTTATGGAGCCAATCTAGTTACGGCTTTGTTCTAACGTAGGTGGCAGTAATTGGCGCGGGAAGTGATATCGGCAGTATCGCCTGCCTATTTCTGAAGCAGCAGAAGGTGATCCGTACTCTTGCCATGTATGACGACATCCCGGAGCGGTACGTGCTGGGTGTGGCCAACGACATAGCGCACATCGACACCGGCACTGCCGTCGAAGCTTATCAGGGACGCGTGTTCCTCAAGGATGCTTTGCATGTACTGGACTTTCTAAGTACATACTATAGCGATAGATGTTGGTACTTATGTGCAATAATCCCACTGCACAGGTTCGTCTAATGCTATGTAGGTTTTTCTAGACAGAGTTTTGGGACCCTTTGATCAAACATAAAAAAGAGAATGAAAATATAACATTATGCCTCTTCATTCTGCATCTTATTCTCACGAAGAAATTCAGAGGGGTCAGTGGTGCAACTACAGTGTGGGCAAAATGCCACGGGGCCCCGCGCCATAGGTCGCAAAGACCGTAACCGTAGGGGCACTTGTACATGGCCCGTGAACGTGAATAAGCCACGGGTCCATAACAACATAGTTACGCCACTGCTTTGGGCCTGTATCTAACATGAACTTTGCGCATATGCGATGTAGGTAGTAATGTATATTACTGACTCAACTGACTGCGGTTTCATATCCGACAATCACCAATTCACCTCTAAGTGAAAGAAATAAAGTGAATTTCGTACCGACCTATGTCGTAAATAGACAGAGGTCAACTATACTTATTACGTACAATAAAGTTGATTAGTTCATTGTCAGTTAATAAGAGGCCACTTGCAGCTCCGCGATAAACCTCTAGTTATCCCAAATCCTGATATAAAAATAGGAGAGAGCTGTAGGATAAATCGACATAAGGTGCAACACTAGATTAGAATTAGCGCTGCAAGTCGCCCTAAGATTCTTTAGACATTGAAATTGTGGTACAATCAGAACTCGGACGTGGTGCTGATCTGCGGCGGGTGCTACATGCTGCCGCCGTGCTGCAACATGAGCGACCGCGAGCTGTTCTTCCAGAACATGCCGCTAGTCCGCACCGTGACGCTCGCGTGCGCGCAGTTCTGTCCGTACGCCGTCATTGCCATACAGACGCCGCCCGTCGACTGCAACTTCGCACTTTGTGTGCATGTTAGTTTGAATTTAATATAAGAGAAATTCGACTGTAGTAACAAGCTATAGTTGATTAACTTTAGTAACTGTTAGCATGATTTACTAGTTTTAGAGATTTTCGACCGACTTCCACAAAAGGAGGAGGTCCTCAATTCGTCTGTATTTTTTTTATGTATGTTACTCAATGTCTCCGCCAAATGTGGACCGATTTTTAAAATTATTTTTGTGTTCGATAGAGCTTATTTCAAGGGTGGTCCCATATAAATTTGGTCGCGATCTGATTTGAAGTCGGTCCGTTAAGTTTTTAAACTTGTGATTATTTTTATAATTAATGTGAAAATCTCTTCTCTCACTTGAAAGAAGGAGAAAGAAAGAAAAACACTTGCATTTATTCGACTTAAATGTAGGGTTAACTAAGGCTGAGATCTATAGAGCGAATTTCGACTAAGTCTAAATCAAAGAAACGAAATCGCTGAGGATTTCGAATTTTTAAATGGGACTTAGTCCGAACCATTTTTTACAAAAAAAAACTTTGCTTAGTCTATCAGTTTGTTGTTCTTGTAAAAAAAATAACTCGGACTAAGTCGAAGTTCGATTTAAAAATTCTCACCGAGTCCGTTTTTTTGACTCAGACTTATTCGAGGTTCTAGTTTGGTGAAAAATTAATAGGTAAGTCTATTCAAATCAAATTGGTTGCTTAATAAGCAGGCACTTCACAACCACAGCTTGTTTCACATTTTTTTCTAATAAAGACCAGTTTACGATAAAATTCTAATTAGACTTTGAAAATGGCGCGTGCTTACGACAAGCGGCGCGTGCTGGGAGTGAACGCGATCAACGCGATGCGCGCCAACCAGCTGTTCTGCGCCATCTCCGGCTCCGACCCGCTGAGCTGCAACACGCCCGTGGTGGGCGGCACCGGCCGCTGCACCCGGGTGCCGGTCTTCTCCGCCGCCAAGGCCAGCAACATACCACAAGTAATTACAACTATACAGGTGTCCCAAAAATAGTGGGCGTAACTCTTTTACCTGCAATAACAACAGGCCGAGAGTTTAAGAAACTGAATTGTTCCTCTCTCTCACTCATGTCGAAAATTCTCAAAAATTCAGAAAAATAACTCAAACTATGAAAAATCTCGATAATATACATACATGGGGGTGAGTCGGGTACCCCAAGGGGTGCTCTATATCTAGACCTCCGCTTTTCACTATTTTTTGAGACAATATACCGGAAATATTATTATACCGGAAATTTTCGGGTACACAAGCAGATAAGCAGAATGGGCACCTAATGGTAAATGCCAAAGGCGCAGCCAAACCACTGCCTACGGTACAGCAGAGGCCAGAGAGAAAAAATGAATGGGGATTGTGAAAAGATCGGATTATTTAATTTTAGTGCGTTGGAAATCTCGCTCACTTCGCCACGTCGATTTTTTATGAGACAGTGGTGATAATCAGGTCGAATCAACCCATTCTGTAGATTGTGTACAGTGTGGCTCTACCATTTAAGTGAAAGTTAGATGCTTTTAAAAATGTGGGTGTTTGTTATTTCCTGAACGACCCAAAAAGCGCTGGCTGGACGTTCTGGAGGGAGATATGAGAACCAATGGCCTAATCATAGAGGATGCTCAAGACCTGGCGAAGTGGAAGCGTTTAAGTAGGAAGACGGACCCTGGCAGACGGCCGGAATAACGCCAGGCAGAAAGAAAGAAAGTTATTTCGTCTCCAGTCTAGCTAGATTGTATTTATCTTTCGTTGTATTCTTTTTCTTTCTATCTAATATAGGTTGTACGTGACATTATATATGACATATATATGACACATATAGACAATTTGAAAGCAAACTACACGTATGTACCTGTAAACCTACTAAATTCTTAGTCGCAAGTGGATTGCCTGACGCGCCTGGTGCGCGAGGCGGACGACATCATCTGTCGCGTGAAGAGCAACAACGAGCAAGGACATCTCTCCATCGGGTTCGCGACCGCCCGATTCGTCATCAACATTATGAAAGGTGAGTTTATCTCACTTCTACTACCATTTCACTTCTAGTACTAATTCCTATTCGCTCGGATAGGGTCCACTTTTTTTTTTTTTTTTTAATAAATAACACGTACACATGGTGTTAAAATTTAATACACAGTGACACACACATCTTGAATAGCTCGCGTCCCTATATCAGCTGGCGACTTATTTGATGTTTGGGGCAGGCATGGTGGTATATCCTTGTGTTATATTCTTTTACTGACATAGCTATCATCCAGTGTTGTCGCAGGTTGATTTGCTGTTTCACTTGTAATACATACGGGTCGTCATGATTCTGCTGTAGGCTTAGTACGAGTTTTTCTCGATTCTCGAAATCGACTGTAGTTTTTAGTTTCTCCATACATTTTTTAGTTTATTGTAGTTTCCGCAAAGTGGCGCTACTAATCAAATGTATGGAGAAAACGCAAACTATCGTCGAGAATTATCAAAATAAACTCGTACTAGGAGTACTGGTCACTGGTAGCCATTGTCGCAGTATACTCTATCTTCTAGGTCTGTTTGAGAGCCCCACGTTCATCGACAGTGCTCTGGTTGAGCAGCGGGACCCGAAGAAATGTTACGACATGAAGGTTTGCGCGACGCCGGTCACCGTCGGCAAAGGGGGCATCGTTGAATACGCCATACCCAAACTCAATGAGTCTGAACATAAACTACTGCAGGATTGCAAGTGAGGACTTTATAGGTTTTTATAGCAGAGGTTGGCAAACGAGCAGGTAGGTCACCTGATGGTAATTGATCTCAACCGCAAATAGACACACAACACACAAATGTATCATAGGTATGTTGTATGTATGTTGACTGCCTCGGTGGCGTGGTGGTATTTCGGTACGACTACGGTTCTGAGGTCTCGGGATCGATCCCCGGGTCGGGAAAAGTGATATTGGATTTTTCCATATCAGCTCGGAGTCTGGAACTTGTGCCCGATATGGCGATGGGCTCGCCCCCTATCACATCTGGGACGAAACTAAGCTCGGCGAAATGTGGGTGTTCTAGTTCGCTAGTGTGCCGCTGCCTACCCCTTCGGTGATACAGGCGTGAGCTTATGTTATGTTATGTGTTATCATAGGTGCGTTGCCAACCGAAAAGGAGGCGAATGGGGAGTGGGAAAAGGATGGAGGAATTAGGCTAACGAAAATCTCTCACCGAGCGGAACTCAACAGTCTGATATGGTGTAGATTCCTATCACATATGGGACGAAAATGAGCTCCGCGTAATGTGGGTGTTCTAGTTCGCTAGTTAGGGATACGAGCCTACATATTATGTAGGTATGTATTTGATACCACTGTTTCGCAGAAAACCGACACGTAAAGTTGCCACTTTACGCGTCGGTTCCGTTCGGTGAGTTAGATTTCCGGTAGCCCAATTACCTCTTCCCTTTCCCAATCCCTATTTCCCTCTTATTAGGTTAGCAATGCACACATGGGGCCTTACTTAAAACAACATTTTTAGCTGAGAAAATGGTTACGAATAACCTGTCACATTTTTCCTTGCGTTACATTGTTTAAAAATGAAAGGGACAACTTATGGTATAAAGCGAATTTTCTAATTTGTCCGGGACTGGATCCCTCAGACGGGGTTGACTTCAAACATGCAGCCGGTCCTAATAACTAAGCCAAATCAATTCAGCAACATACTTCAAAAAGTATGTTTTTTTTATTCTTAATTAAATTAAATATGGAATAAAGGCAGGTAGAGAGATAGTATTACAATGAAATAAAACTATTTTTACGGATTCTAACACGATTAGGTTTTAATTATTATTCCCGACATTTCGAAGGCTTTGCAGTCTTCGTTGTCACGGGTCATTCTTGATAGAATCCGTAAAAATAGTTTTATTTCAATGTATAATATTCGCATAAACTTAAGAAATCAGTAGTATTACAATATTAAGTTGAAGCGTTTTTTCACAGCGACAACTTCGTCAATGTGCCCGATAATGTCTGGGCGGCTCGACTTTCACTCTCTAATAGTTCTAGTCATTTTGAATTCCTCCGTGTTGTATCTATACATATACATAAACAAGTATGCCTGTATAATGGTAGACAATATAATAATAATCAAAATGAATGTTAAACATAATATATAGGTGAAACTTATATCTATTAAATTTGATGTCTGTTCTACTTTTTGTTTTATTTTTTCAATAAATAAATAATACCCTACAGTCACACATATAGTCCTGACCCCACACTAAGTTCGAGTCTTGTGTCGTGGGTATCAGGAATCACGAGAGACTTTCGGTCTCACAACACCCAGACCCGAAACAAATATCTGTAGGCTCACACTAAAATATTTGTCTTGGTGCGGGAATCAAACCCGCGGCCACTCGCTTTACAGTCGGCTGCCCGCCCAACAAGCCACGGAAGCTGTCAATCAATGATAAGTCTAATTACATTACTACAAAGTTAAAAATCACATACAAAATCCTAGCGTCCCAAAACGCATAGATAGCCGAAATTCTATTAATATATTATGCTTCCGTGGCGTGGTTGTATTTTGATAAGACTACAGCCCTGAGGTCTCTGGTTCGATTCCCAGGTCGGGCAAAGTGATATTGGATTTTTCCAAAACAGCCCGGAGTCTGGAATTTGTGCCCGATATAGGCTCGTCCCTACTACATCTGGACGGGACTAAGCTCTGCGAAATGAGGGTGTTCAAGTGCGCCTCTGTCTAACCCTTCGGGGATACAGGCATGTGCTTATGTTTAATATGTTAAAATCAGGGCATGGATTGGCACATGAAACAGGTAAGAGACAGACAAGCACACAAGTAAAGTGCAACTTTCTAATAAAGCCCGTATGAGAACCGTTTTATGTGTTGGGTTCAATGGCGAAGACAAAAAAGGGAGAATAGTTGGATTTTCCATTTTAGGGTCTCTGTCTAAGGTCCAACCTTCATTGCATTTATCTTGTGAATCCTTAGATTATTCTCTTTTAATCCTACCTTTACATGTCATTCAATGCCAAAATTAGTCTTTGTCAAAATTCCAAACAATGCAATTATTTTGTACAAAATTAAATATGTAATACCACCAAAAATATAGCATCTAGTTTCATTCTTTATTAACATAGTTGCCATAAAGTAAAAAGGACAGACATTAATATGTTCCGTGGGGTGTGTAAGAGGATCTTATCCTTGGGCTCGACGGTAGTGGAGCAAAAGGCTCGCTACCAGAACTTCGTAATGTCCGAGGCGTTGGCGCAGCTAGAGAGGGATTGTGAGAGATTCTGTCCCGTCCCGAGATTTCCGCCACGGAAGGTAAGTAAAATTTCTATGTAACCGAAAGAAAAAGAAGAATATTAGTTGAATTGATAACTTCAGAACGGTACTTCTATGACCAGAACAGCAAGGCTCTAGTTTACATAGCTCTTTACTTATTAAATATTAATGCACTTCTTGTATTTCAGAATAGTTTGTCCCTTTCATTTTTAAACAATTTGATGCAAGGAAAAAAGTGACTAACTATTCTTAAAGGTAAGAAGCGCCGAAAGGGCATAATGTTTAGAGGACAGAGACGGCACAAACATAATATATACCATTATTTATGAGTTTACAACCTTTTCCCCCCTAGTTTTCGCGCCTCTGCCTACCCCATCAGGAATACAGGATTTCCTCTACTTTTCTTGTTTAACATTGGGCACAAGTATTGGGCCGTAAGCGAATGGTAAATTTAATGGTAAATAATTGGCACAGTGCGGCGCAGCGTCATAACTGATAAACAATATTTGAAGTCTACAATTCAATACTCTGCGCATTTCGTGATATACATTTAGGGTCACCATAAATCGAGGCACGCAAGGTTTTTCGATATTTTACGTTTAGTATAGTCACTTTGTTGTGCCTGGGTAAATTTCATATCAGCTTTAATAAAAATATAAATAACAAAAATATTGGGCTGGTATCAGTTACCACCGTTATGGAGCCAATCTAGTTACGGCTTTGTTCTAACGTAGGTGGCAGTAATTGGCGCGGGAAGTGATATCGGCAGTATCGCCTGCCTATTTCTGAAGCAGCAGAAGGTGATCCGTACTCTTGCCATGTATGACGACATCCCGGAGCGGTACGTGCTGGGTGTGGCCAACGACATAGCGCACATCGACACCGGCACTGCCGTCGAAGCTTATCAGGGACGCGTGTTCCTCAAGGATGCTTTGCATGTACTGGACTTTCTAAGTACATACTATAGCGATAGATGTTGGTACTTATGTGCAATAATCCCACTGCACAGGTTCGTCTAATGCTATGTAGGTTTTTCTAGACAGAGTTTTGGGACCCTTTGATCAAACATAAAAAAGAGAATGAAAATATAACATTATGCCTCTTCATTCTGCATCTTATTCTCACGAAGAAATTCAGAGGGGTCAGTGGTGCAACTACAGTGTGGGCAAAATGCCACGGGGCCCCGCGCCATAGGTCGCAAAGACCGTAACCGTAGGGGCACTTGTACATGGCCCGTGAACGTGAATAAGCCACGGGTCCATAACAACATAGTTACGCCACTGCTTTGGGCCTGTATCTAACATGAACTTTGCGCATATGCGATGTAGGTAGTAATGTATATTACTGACTCAACTGACTGCGGTTTCATATCCGACAATCACCAATTCACCTCTAAGTGAAAGAAATAAAGTGAATTTCGTACCGACCTATGTCGTAAATAGACAGAGGTCAACTATACTTATTACGTACAATAAAGTTGATTAGTTCATTGTCAGTTAATAAGAGGCCACTTGCAGCTCCGCGATAAACCTCTAGTTATCCCAAATCCTGATATAAAAATAGGAGAGAGCTGTAGGATAAATCGACATAAGGTGCAACACTAGATTAGAATTAGCGCTGCAAGTCGCCCTAAGATTCTTTAGACATTGAAATTGTGGTACAATCAGAACTCGGACGTGGTGCTGATCTGCGGCGGGTGCTACATGCTGCCGCCGTGCTGCAACATGAGCGACCGCGAGCTGTTCTTCCAGAACATGCCGCTAGTCCGCACCGTGACGCTCGCGTGCGCGCAGTTCTGTCCGTACGCCGTCATTGCCATACAGACGCCGCCCGTCGACTGCAACTTCGCACTTTGTGTGCATGTTAGTTTGAATTTAATATAAGAGAAATTCGACTGTAGTAACAAGCTATAGTTGATTAACTTTAGTAACTGTTAGCATGATTTACTAGTTTTAGAGATTTTCGACCGACTTCCACAAAAGGAGGAGGTCCTCAATTCGTCTGTATTTTTTTTATGTATGTTACTCAATGTCTCCGCCAAATGTGGACCGATTTTTAAAATTATTTTTGTGTTCGATAGAGCTTATTTCAAGGGTGGTCCCATATAAATTTGGTCGCGATCTGATTTGAAGTCGGTCCGTTAAGTTTTTAAACTTGTGATTATTTTTATAATTAATGTGAAAATCTCTTCTCTCACTTGAAAGAAGGAGAAAGAAAGAAAAACACTTGCATTTATTCGACTTAAATGTAGGGTTAACTAAGGCTGAGATCTATAGAGCGAATTTCGACTAAGTCTAAATCAAAGAAACGAAATCGCTGAGGATTTCGAATTTTTAAATGGGACTTAGTCCGAACCATTTTTTACAAAAAAAAACTTTGCTTAGTCTATCAGTTTGTTGTTCTTGTAAAAAAAATAACTCGGACTAAGTCGAAGTTCGATTTAAAAATTCTCACCGAGTCCGTTTTTTTGACTCAGACTTATTCGAGGTTCTAGTTTGGTGAAAAATTAATAGGTAAGTCTATTCAAATCAAATTGGTTGCTTAATAAGCAGGCACTTCACAACCACAGCTTGTTTCACATTTTTTTCTAATAAAGACCAGTTTACGATAAAATTCTAATTAGACTTTGAAAATGGCGCGTGCTTACGACAAGCGGCGCGTGCTGGGAGTGAACGCGATCAACGCGATGCGCGCCAACCAGCTGTTCTGCGCCATCTCCGGCTCCGACCCGCTGAGCTGCAACACGCCCGTGGTGGGCGGCACCGGCCGCTGCACCCGGGTGCCGGTCTTCTCCGCCGCCAAGGCCAGCAACATACCACAAGTAATTACAACTATACAGGTGTCCCAAAAATAGTGGGCGTAACTCTTTTACCTGCAATAACAACAGGCCGAGAGTTTAAGAAACTGAATTGTTCCTCTCTCTCACTCATGTCGAAAATTCTCAAAAATTCAGAAAAATAACTCAAACTATGAAAAATCTCGATAATATACATACATGGGGGTGAGTCGGGTACCCCAAGGGGTGCTCTATATCTAGACCTCCGCTTTTCACTATTTTTTGAGACAATATACCGGAAATATTATTATACCGGAAATTTTCGGGTACACAAGCAGATAAGCAGAATGGGCACCTAATGGTAAATGCCAAAGGCGCAGCCAAACCACTGCCTACGGTACAGCAGAGGCCAGAGAGAAAAAATGAATGGGGATTGTGAAAAGATCGGATTATTTAATTTTAGTGCGTTGGAAATCTCGCTCACTTCGCCACGTCGATTTTTTATGAGACAGTGGTGATAATCAGGTCGAATCAACCCATTCTGTAGATTGTGTACAGTGTGGCTCTACCATTTAAGTGAAAGTTAGATGCTTTTAAAAATGTGGGTGTTTGTTATTTCCTGAACGACCCAAAAAGCGCTGGCTGGACGTTCTGGAGGGAGATATGAGAACCAATGGCCTAACCATAGAGGATGCTCAAGACCTGGCGAAGTGGAAGCGTTTAAGTAGGAAGACGGACCCTGGCAGACGGCCGGAATAACGCCAGGCAGAAAGAAAGAAAGTTATTTCGTCTCCAGTCTAGCTAGATTGTATTTATCTTTCGTTGTATTCTTTTTCTTTCTATCTAATATAGGTTGTACGTGACATTATATATGACATATATATGACACATATAGACAATTTGAAAGCAAACTACACGTATGTACCTGTAAACCTACTAAATTCTTAGTCGCAAGTGGATTGCCTGACGCGCCTGGTGCGCGAGGCGGACGACATCATCTGTCGCGTGAAGAGCAACAACGAGCAAGGACATCTCTCCATCGGGTTCGCGACCGCCCGATTCGTCATCAACATTATGAAAGGTGAGTTTATCTCACTTCTACTACCATTTCACTTCTAGTACTAATTCCTATTCGCTCGGATAGGGTCCACTTTTTTTTTTTTTTTTTAATAAATAACACGTACACATGGTGTTAAAATTTAATACACAGTGACACACACATCTTGAATAGCTCGCGTCCCTATATCAGCTGGCGACTTATTTGATGTTTGGGGCAGGCATGGTGGTATATCCTTGTGTTATATTCTTTTACTGACATAGCTATCATCCAGTGTTGTCGCAGGTTGATTTGCTGTTTCACTTGTAATACATACGGGTCGTCATGATTCTGCTGTAGGCTTAGTACGAGTTTTTCTCGATTCTCGAAATCGACTGTAGTTTTTAGTTTCTCCATACATTTTTTAGTTTATTGTAGTTTCCGCAAAGTGGCGCTACTAATCAAATGTATGGAGAAAACGCAAACTATCGTCGAGAATTATCAAAATAAACTCGTACTAGGAGTACTGGTCACTGGTAGCCATTGTCGCAGTATACTCTATCTTCTAGGTCTGTTTGAGAGCCCCACGTTCATCGACAGTGCTCTGGTTGAGCAGCGGGACCCGAAGAAATGTTACGACATGAAGGTTTGCGCGACGCCGGTCACCGTCGGCAAAGGGGGCATCGTTGAATACGCCATACCCAAACTCAATGAGTCTGAACATAAACTACTGCAGGATTGCAAGTGAGGACTTTATAGGTTTTTATAGCAGAGGTTGGCAAACGAGCAGGTAGGTCACCTGATGGTAATTGATCTCAACCGCAAATAGACACACAACACACAAATGTATCATAGGTATGTTGTATGTATGTTGACTGCCTCGGTGGCGTGGTGGTATTTCGGTACGACTACGGTTCTGAGGTCTCGGGATCGATCCCCGGGTCGGGAAAAGTGATATTGGATTTTTCCATATCAGCTCGGAGTCTGGAACTTGTGCCCGATATGGCGATGGGCTCGCCCCCTATCACATCTGGGACGAAACTAAGCTCGGCGAAATGTGGGTGTTCTAGTTCGCTAGTGTGCCGCTGCCTACCCCTTCGGTGATACAGGCGTGAGCTTATGTTATGTTATGTGTTATCATAGGTGCGTTGCCAACCGAAAAGGAGGCGAATGGGGAGTGGGAAAAGGATGGAGGAATTAGGCTAACGAAAATCTCTCACCGAGCGGAACTCAACAGTCTGATATGGTGTAGATTCCTATCACATATGGGACGAAAATGAGCTCCGCGTAATGTGGGTGTTCTAGTTCGCTAGTTAGGGATACGAGCCTACATATTATGTAGGTATGTATTTGATACCACTGTTTCGCAGAAAACCGACACGTAAAGTTGCCACTTTACGCGTCGGTTCCGTTCGGTGAGTTAGATTTCCGGTAGCCCAATTACCTCTTCCCTTTCCCAATCCCTATTTCCCTCTTATTAGGTTAGCAATGCACACATGGGGCCTTACTTAAAACAACATTTTTAGCTGAGAAAATGGTTACGAATAACCTGTCACATTTTTCCTTGCGTTACATTGTTTAAAAATGAAAGGGACAACTTATGGTATAAAGATAAGCAGCGCTTAAATATTTTTATAAGTAAGGGGCATGATTGTTTTTGTGTCTTTGGCACGCCTATAAAAAAGCAGCTGTATCTCCGTTAGGAATGGTACGCACTGCCGTCTCGAAGGTTTGAGACAAAACCCAAAATGGAGCATCCACCTCTGACTTTTCTATGTTGTGTGTTATCTTTGTGAATTATCGTTTGCTGTATCGGAAAACATCGTGACGAAAGCTGCATACCCGAGAATATCTTCACAAGAATTTCGAAGGTATGGGAAGTCTACCAACCCGCATTAGGCGAGCGTGGTAGACTAAGGCCTAACCCCTCTCATTAGTAGAGGAGACCCGCGCCCAGCAATGGGACAGTAATATTACAGGGCTAATATTAAGGTATTAAGGGTCTCTATAGGCGATGGAGATCACTTACCATCAACGGCCCGTCTATGAAATATGTATTATATTATCTATATTATTATTATAATGTCATCAATGCGCAGCGAGCATACATACATTTACAATTGTCAGAATTTTTCCTGCTCGGGCCGCTGGTGACCCATCTGCTCGTTTGCCAGTCTCTTGCCCATTCTAACTGAATATTACAATAATCTGCCATTCTAACACTCAATTGCTTTCAACAGGTGCGATTTAGAAGACATGTTGAACCTAGGTCGTTGTTACGCTGTGGGTGATGAGTACTACTTACACCCATGTAAAGTGTGCACTTGTGTGGAACCGCCACGTTGTGAACCTTGCCGCCCGTGTGAGGTAGAAACTGAAGGAGCCCGGAGGATAAAGTAGTCTTGAGAAGACCACAATAGCAGTTTACAATACTAAAGCTGACATCTATAGAGCGAACTTAGACTAAGTCTGAGTCAAAGAAATGAACTCAGTGACGATTTGGAATTTTTAAATCGAACTTTGACTTAGTCCGAACCATTTTTCACAAGAAAAACAGACTAAGCAAAGATTTTTTTGTATTAAGTACACTGTTTTTAATTATTACCAGTCTATTATAGTTTATTAAATCGTCGATGACTAAAGTAGATCCAATACATCAGAAGTCAAGGCAAATTAAAGAGCATCAGAAGTAAAAAAAGTCAACTATTTCGGTTTTGTGAAGATTGGTCAATGCTAAAACTAACATAACTTATTCATATGACGTGGCCTTTATGGTTAGTTGAATGACCGGAGATTACGCAATCTATTGTTCATTCTATAAAAATAGCAAATAAGTGATCTTCATAAAAAGTATAATGTTTACTTGAACGAAAGCAAATGAGATTAAAATTTATCTGTTCACGTTCAAAAGTACGCAATAAAGATGTTATTGTCAGTTTTGTGCAAAATAATGATGTATAATTTTTAGGCGATCTTGTCAACCTCAATAAAAACATTGTTCGTTCGAAATTTGTTTTATGATTGGCAGAATGGCAAACATTAAGGAGGTATTGTACCTTACCCTCATTACTTATTAGTTCTTATATTTATTAATATAGCATATAGCTATACTTTTTGAGAGGTGTCTCTATCTACCTTTGGGGAAAGCAGGCATAATTCTGGCAACCATCAAAAGATACAGAATCTGTCTTTCTTTCTTATATATATTAATATGGGATCGGCGCAACACACTTTTCAAGCATGTTGCAGAGAGGATTTGGTTCAGTTTTTAAGATCGGCCGCCTGTCTGACGTCAACCCCCTATGAGGGATCCAGTCTCGGGCAAATTAAATTAGAAAATTTGTTTTGCCCGACCAGAATCGGTCATTATTGGATATTACAATGTACCACCACTGAATATTGATGTACCTAATTAACGGCAATATGTACCAATATCACACAATGAACCGACTTAAATCGATAGCTCTCTATCATCTTAGTTTGGTTTCCCTTTGTCGTCTCTAATCCCTTCCTTTAATATTACCCTTGATTCTTATATCATTGTGTTTATGAATGGTGGAGATCACTTACCATCAGGTGACCCACCTGCTCGTTTGTCAGCCTCTACAATAAAAATGTCATAAGTATGACAATAGACACCATCTATATCAGCAAGTGTGATTTAATTCGCGGCATCTACACCATTACTTCTTTATTTAGAACCTGTATAAAGGCAATTCTCCTGCACCAAAACACAACACAACTCACTTACAGCCGCGTCTTCTGCACTAAAACATTACATGAAAAACCTACACAAAATATGGTATTTCTAAAATTCTTGTCTATGGTCCATTCTTCCATGAGTAGCAGCCATAACATTGTTTTGTTGCAAACGTAGACATTGATACATAGATGTATAAAATACACCCAACGGTTACACACATCGTCTTGACCGCGCATTACTTGTAACCTGTATCGTGGGTATCAGAAACTACGAGAGACTGTAAAACCCAGAGCCGAAACAACTATCTGTGAGACAATATTTTGTCTCGTTGCGGGAGTCGAACCAATCAGTCGGCTAACGTGTCACATCAAACAGTAGGTTGTTGGTATTGTAATCTCTTTGTGTACAAAACATGTTTTTGCGTTTTGTTTCAAGTAAATCTTATGCAGGAGACGTGCATTTATAAAATGGTTATATGATTTTTTAAACAATATTTCTGTATGTTATAAAAACTTAACGGACCGACTTCAAATCCGATCGCGACCATTATATGGAACCACACTTGAAATAAGCTCTATCGAACAAAAAAAGAATTTTGAAAATCGGTCCACATTTGGCGGAGATATCGCGTAAAATACATTTTTAAAAAAATTGGCGAATTGAAGACCTCCTTTTTGGAAATCGGTCGAAAACTAGTTTCAAATCTAAACCCCTAAAAAAAATGAATGTGTTGTCCTGTAATGAATATGTCTATACCGTTGAATCTCGTGTACTGGGGGGTTACCATCACCTCTTATAGCAGTATTATTATAATTTTACTTGTCAATATTCCCATACAAAACAAACGAAGAACGATTATAATAATACTGCTATAAGAGGTCGTGGTAACCCTGCTGTTCACGCTGAGTACTCACGTGACGGAACCTGCAGATTCAGACACGTTGTACGCACGCCTTTGTTTTATCGTGTCACATATGCCCACGACATTGAACGGCTTCTGTCAAAGAACTTGAATACTGGAAATGGACGGAAGATTCACGCTATAACATTTGCTTCATTATGGTAGCTTCACGGACGTAAAAAAAAGATAGACTGAGCACTAGGAACATTGAAAGTTAAGCAGGGTTTTCCGCTTATTCGATCTATCGACATGTAATAGCGTGTGTGTGCGTAGGACACTTTTGTATTGACTTTTATACGAGCCACTGAGTCAGAAATCACATGAATGTGGTTGAGTTTTCGATTTTCGATTTTACGCCTAAGACAATTACATATAATTTGCCAAATGCAAGCTGGAATGAGTAGTCTTAAAGACAACTGATTATAACTCTGACATATATACTCCATAAACCAACAGTCAGCTTTCAAAGCTTTATCTAGTCCGGCACCTTGGGTGGATTGCGTTCCTGGATCAGCCAGTTCAAAAACCTACATAACATAACATAAGCTCACGCCTGTAGGCAGAGGCGCACTAGCGAACTAGAACACCCACATTTCGCCGAGCTTAGTTCCGTCCCAGATGTGATAAGGTCGAGCCTATCACCTTAAAGGGGACAAATTCCATACTCCGGGCTGATATGGAAAAATCCAATATCACTTTACCCGACCCGGGGATCGAATCCGAGACCTCAGGATGGTAGTCGTACCGAAATACAATTACGCCACCAAGACACTTACTTCTTCCATATTTTTTACATCTGTGTGGTGTTTGTTTTTTTTGTGTGTGGGCGTTGTTACGGTTTACAGAGTTTTCGGCAACATTTTGCGCCACTTTTCATCAGTTGTTTTTGCAAACGTGAACAAACGGGGTGACTTAAAACGTGACTTTCGCACGTGCACCCTCAACTGTTTTATTTGTAAAAACAGAATCCTTAGTAATTTATTTTTTGTGACCAAAAGAACTCTTACTTAACGACTGCTAAGGAATAAAGGATCGGGAGAAACTTAACCCTTTTTACCTGGAAACTTCTACTTTTAGTAAATTGTGTTACCAAACGTCATTTTAAGCAATTCCCCCGCAGTTACCAGGTGAAAAAAATCCGGAGAAAGAGGCCTGATTTCCGTTGATAAATCCTGAGATTTTTTAGTTTGAGAATTTTCTCTCAAACTAGTAAGTTTTTAAGTATAACGAATTTAAAAAAGTCGTCATGTTTTTACAGTATAGATAAATAAATATTGATTTTAATTGTGCAATTATTACCAAAGGAAGATTATTATTAGTTTGTTTAATTTTTTATTAAAGAGATCTTTAAAATGTAAAGGTATGTAAGCTTGGCGAAATGTGGGTGTTCTAAATCGTTAGTGCACCTCTGCCTACCCTGTTGGGGATACAGGCGTAACACATTGGGGATACAGGCGTGAGCTTATGTTATGTATGTATGTTAAAATGTAAGCTGTATTTTACTGAAAGTTTAGGTTAGTATGACAGGGCCCGTCTACTCTTCTGCCTTCCTAAATCCATATTCCATACATAGGCATTATCATGCCTTGCCCCGAAAGGGTAGGCGGAGGCGAACTAGCGAACCAGTATATTTACCTAATGGAGACGATAGAGGCAGCTCTAGGTGTGGCGGGCTTCTGGTCAGGAAGGATTTGACTCGATTCGTTGTTATTGGAGCCATTGACACGAAAGAAGAAGAAGAAGTATATCCACTTTCGCTGAGCTCATTCTTTCTTTCTGCCTGGCGTTAAACCGGTCTTCTGCCAGGGTCCGCCTTCCTACTTAAACGCTTTCACTTCGCCCAGTCTTGAACCGGGCTCATTAACCCGTCGGAGACGGCACATATATATGTTACATAAGCGTATGAGCCACCGGAGGCCGAGCCGCCCCTGACTATCTATCGTTTCAAATCTAAAAGGGGGTACCCTATCCCTATATCCGGCACACATTCCCAACTCCGGGCTGATACTGAATAGACAACTCAATATCACTTTCACACCTAAGGATCGAACCCAAGACCTTAGGACTTTAGTTGTACAGCGTGCACAATACAACTACGCCACTTTCATGGCATTTTCCACGATCTCTCAATGTGGTCGACTAATCACTGGGTGTTGATTTTAACTTTATGGGCCTTATACACACAAGGAAAAAAGTGACAGAATATTGTTAACCTCTTAGCTAAAATATTTTTTTAAGTAAGGCCCCATATCTCTAGTTTTCGCCCAACTTCCACAAAAGGAGATCCTCAATTCGTCTGTTTTTTATGTAAGTTACTCGATATCTCCGACGAATGTGGACCGATTTTTAAAATTCTTTTTGTGTTCGACAGAGCTTATTTCAAGGGTGGTCCCATATAAATTTGGTCACGATTGGTAAATTGGAAGTCGGTCAGTTAAACTTGCGATTTTATAATTCGTAGTATTCTGCTGTAGGTATATGGAGTAGGATAATGCCAGGTAAAAAAAAGTATGTCTAAAAGAAACTATATTATAGTTGTGTTGCGATCCTGGTGCTGATCCTTGCTCTAGATAGAGATCGCTAGTCGCTATTAAATAGTGCTCTATTATTAACGTTCATTGTGATACGAAATAAATTACCGCCATAAATTATGTTGCATAATAATATGCATGCATAATTAATTATTATTAATAAAATATAGTTGATAAAACATTCTTTTTAACATTTGGATAAAAGCATTAGCTACCAATATGTATTCAGGAACTTTGTTTTGAATCGTAAACGTTAACACATATTTTCCAGACACAAGACTGTCTTGAAAATGTTATCTATGTGATTTATTAGAATATTATATGACAATTATGTCTACGGAACGAATGGGCCGGCTCAACCGGTTTTATTGGTATAAATTTTTATATTAATTTGGTATAAGTTCTCTATCAGATGGTGGTCCATCTGATAAAAAACTAACGTGAAGTGGGCGCTCGTTGTTGCGTTTCGTTTGGTTAATAAGATCTTCTTTACTCAAATCCCCTCTGCGTATATATTTATGCGAAAGTGTGTTTTTTGGCTTATATTTTTTCACTAAGCAACGTAAGGATAGTTGATTGGCAGGAGACTAAATTTTTTTATACCGTTAATATGACTGGAAGATGTGAAAGATGTTTTAAATGGTAGAGCTACGCTGTAGACAGTAACGTTTACAGTACGAATGGGCCGGCTCGACCGGTTTGATACCACTGTCTCACAGAAAACCGACGTTAAGAGGCAGCTTGCTGTCGCGTTTCGTTCGGTGAGCGAGATTTCCGGAGGCCCATTTCCCCGCTCTCTTTCCCAATCCCTTTTCCCTCCGCTTCCATTCCCTTATTTTAGGTTGGCAACGCACCCATTATTCTTTTATGTCTTGGATGTCTTTGGGCGGTGGAGATCACTTACCATCAGATGACCCATCGGCTCGTTTGCCAGTTTAGCCTATACAAAAAAATATCGCGCGGGCGGAGACAGGAGCAAAGCTAGTAAAGTAATAAATAAACATTGCGGATAATTTCCCATGAGATAAGCGAGGCGTGGCCTCGTGCGCTGGTATTGAACTTGGCAGCGACCTTGGTCGGAAGGTCGAGGGGCGAGCCACCCTCGAGGAGGCATCCTCCACGTGACATTCAGCCGGGGCCGTGCGCAACACATGAAGATAAAGCGGACCGAACTGACAAGTGAAAACGGAGGCGTTTTTTTAGATAGGCGTAGATTTTGGTAATACATATACGTACATTGGATGCAGGCCGATTCCATCAGGTCAATTTGGAAATCTATGGGTGAGGCCTATGTTCAGCAGTGGACGTCCTATGGCTGATGAAGATGATTATTATTAAATTAAATATCAGAACCCTCGTTCTGATGTTTCATATTTAAATTGAGGTAAAGGTAGATGTAACCTAAACGAGTCACAAGAACCACATGCACCGCAGTTATTGAATTTCGCGGTCGAGATTTACAATCAGGGTCTTTGACCTTTTAGGCCTTGATTTGTGATTAAATGGAGTGCCTATTTATTGTTGCTATATTCATTACGTTATCTAATTATAGGCGCAGTTATCTCTACATTTTATTATTCTTTATATCCGCTTGATCTTATAGCTTGGGTGTTAGAGATAATCCTCTTTCCAAACTGTAGGCTACCAATGTCAGGATCGTCCAACAGTTTCGTCCACGGTCGGATTTATTTACATGAGTAAACAAAAGGAAAGGATTTCATCAATTTATAAGTACTCAGATGGAGTAAATACATATTATGCCTTTCATACAAATCGTATCGTAGATGTTATTTTCAGAGACTATAATGTGAAGTTAGATTTATAGGTAGAATAGGTCACGGACGTAAAAAAAAGGATGGACGGAGCGCTAGGAACATTGGAAGTGAAGCAAGATTTTCGGCTCATTCGATCTATCGACACGGCGACTGATCAAATGAGTCGAAATCCCTGCTTCAGTTTCCATGTCCCTAGCGCTCCGTCCATCTTTTTTTTACGTCTGTGGAATAGGTCTAGTCGCTGTTTATACGGCGGATGAAGAGTCTAACTCCTGCCCAGAAGTTTCTGTCCAGTAAAGTGGCAGCTCGTTGTCGCGTTTGGTTCGGTAAGAGATTTCCGGTAGCACAATTCCCCCCACCCTTTCCCAATCCCTATCTTCCTCCTTTTAGGTTGGCAACGCACCCATGATTAATTTAGTGTCTTGGGTCTCTATGGGCGATGATCACTTACCATTAATTGACCAGTTCGTTTACCAGTCTCTGCTAAGAAAAAGAAGAAATCCGAAATCCAGCCAAATGGTGATTATTGAACATGAGGTAAAAATGCTAAACATAGTAACAATTTCTGGAAAGTCGCCAATGTCTCTGGTTGCTTCAATAATCATTTTGATAACGATATTTAACCACAGTGGCAGTGAAATTTAGCCGTGTATTAAAAATAAATTAGTTAATAATCCTTCCATGATAAAGCTATATCTGCCCGATGACCTCTTGGCTCTTGGTGATGTGTCGTGTTATCGTAAGCTAGGTATTTCGTGTTTTTTGTAGCGTGTGCATTTCAAATTGTCAGTAGGTACATTTGTATTTAAAAAGTGCGTTGTTTGTTGTAATATGATTATTGCGGAAACCACAAGAATGCTGGAAAACTGCAACACGGGTAGCACGGACGAAACAAAAGCTGGACGGAGCGCTAGAAACATCGAATATGTAGCAGGGTTTTTCGGCCCATTCGATCAGTCGCGCCATTACGTGTCGATAGATCGGATGAGCCGAAAACCCTGCTTCATTTTCGATGTTCCTAGCGCCCCGTACATCTTTTTTTTACGTATATGACGGGTAGGAAACCACGTGCGTAAGGATAGTGTACTTATTATTAATTCATTTCGTTTTTATTTAATTTTTTTTATTTATGGCAATTGAAATACATTATGCCAATGTCAAGTTAGGGAAATTGTTTTCCTACATATAAGTTTTCGCAAGTGCAATGAAGTCGGATGTGTTCGATTTCAAGGCCCTGCTGGAGTTTTGGCGTCAATTCCTTCCAGTTTGATGTTTTTTAGAGGATTTTCTCGCAGCGGATGAATCGAACATGGTCGACCCATCCACCCGACAAAAAGCATCCAAAATCACTTATTTCAAAGCTTCCACATACTGTCCATCTTCGTTGATGTTTATTGCTTAGATACACATCACATTTAATCCACAAACACAACTCTAGACGAAAATGTGAAATCATTAAAACAAGCGACCACCCGCACCGTCAGAATTCCCGCCAAAACTCAATTCATTTAGTTACATTAATAAAAATAATGTAAGCGGTAAAAATAAAGTCCTATCTTATAAAAAGTAGATACATGGACATTATTCCCCTTACTTATAAAAATATTTAAGCGCTGCTTATCTTTATACCATAGGTTGTCCCTTTCATTTTTAAACAATGTAACGCAAGGAAAAAAGTGACAGGTTATTCTTAACCATTTACTCAGCTAAAAATTATTTTATAAGTAAGGCCCAATAACAATAACTTGCACATACCTCCGTCAACCAGCCTAAGATAGATTGGACAGCTGTGAATAATAGAAAGAGTTATTTTATGTACATTATTTAAAAGTTATTAACATACACTTTTATCAACTAAGTACTAGTATACCTACGTATTTATGTGTTGAGAATATTAGCCCTGTAATTGTCCCACTGCTGGGCACGGGCCTCCTCTACTAATGAGAGGGGTTAGGCCTTAGTCTACCACGCTGGTCTAATGCGGGTTGGTAGACTTCACATACCTTCGAAATTCATGTGCAGAAATTCTCGAGAAATGCAGGTTTCCTCATCATGTTTTCCTTCACCGTTATAGCAAGCGATATTTCACAAAGAAAACACAATTAACATAGACAAGTCAGAGGTTAGGTCACAAACCTCCGACACTTGTCTCGGCAGTCCGTACCATTTCCAACTGAGCTATCACTGCTTACATTAAACAAAAGCCACGAAGAGACTAGACTAGAATTATGACAGCGTGAAGATGCTGGATTGACCGAGCGATATGGCAGGTTTATCTTTACTGTGGTTGCTATCCAGTCAGATACAGAGATGCATCAAGTACCAGCCGACCATTAAGACGCTGTTTACTAGAGGTGAGGCCTAATAACTATATTAGAAGTTAAGAAATAATTAAGATCTTCCTGACTTTTTTTTCGACCGACTTCCATAAAAGGAGGAGGTCCTCAATTAGTCTGTATTTGTGTTATGTTACTCGATATCTCCGCCAAATGTGGACCGATTTTCAAATTCTTTTTGTGTGCGAAAGAGCTTATTTCAAGGGTGGTCCCATATAAATTTGGTCACGATCGGTACATTGGAAGTTAGTCAGTTAAGTTTCTAAACTTGTGATTATTTTCCACCTGCCTTTATTTCACGTTAATTTGGGGTCGGTGCTCCTTTAAGCGTGTTAGAGAAATGATTCAGCTTACTGCCTGTTTGACGTCAATCCCCTTGAGGATATAGTCCCAAGCAAATCCTGTCAGAAAAACACCCGCCCGACCTGGGAGTCAAACCCAGGACTCCCGGTTCACTGAACATTTACGCTGCTACTGGGCCAATTAAGCGATATGTATTAATTGAATTCAATTCTTAATGAATAATCATGCGCTTGCATTAAATCTCAGGACATTTCATTCATATTTATTATGAACAGCCACTGCTAACTGCTAAGAAATGCAATATTTATGCAAACTTCACTACTTTGTTGCATTTGTTTGAATATTTTCGAGACTTAAAAGCTGTTTAAAATAATATCAACTCCCTTAATTGTTAATAATAACGTAATACATCTGCTTAAATTGTTTTTAGTTATATACAAAGTAAAACTTATATATTATAAAGTTGAAAAGTTTGTTTATTTGATTTTTTTATAGCACTGTCAAACGAGCAGATGGGTCACCTGATGGTAAGTGAACTCCACCTTCCATAGACACCCACGACACAAAAAGAATCATGGGTGCGTTGCCAACATAACAGGAGGGAATGGAAGGGAAGGGAAAAGGGATTGGGAAAGAGTGGGGGGAATTGGGCCACCGGAAATCTCACTCGCCGAACGAAACGCTACAGCGAGTTGCCACTTTACGTCGGTTTTCTGTGAGACAGTGGTATCAAATTGGTCGAGCCGGCCCATTCGTGCGTTAGACATAACTGTCTACAGCGTGGCTCTACCACTCAAACTGAATGCGCTAGTATTCTACTAAGATCATTATTGGATAGTTACACTATTCTTGAATGACATAGGTTTCTTTTTATCCCGAAGAAAGACTCATTACGGCCACAACAGCAGTTAGTTAAATGCTTTGATATGCGTAAATGGTAGCGCCATTCTATAGGCAATTTTGCCTACATTATGGAATGGGCTGGCTCGACAAAGTAATTTCCACTGTATCGTAGGAAACCTGCTTGTTCCTTAAGGTGGGCAACATAAACCATGATTCGTTTCTTTTGCTTGTTCGCCGCGTCTAAATACTCCAAAACTGACTTTAAAAACATAACACATAACATAAGCTCAGATCTGTATCCTCGAAGGGGTAGGCAGAAGCGCACTAGTGAACTAGAACATCCACATTTCGCCGAGCTTAGTTCCGTCCCAGATGTGATAGGGGGCGAGCCTATCGCCATATCGGGCACAAATTCCAGACTCCGAGCTGATATGGAAAAATCCAATATCACTTTGCCCGACCCGGAATCGAACCCGAGACCTCAGAACCGTAGTCATACCGAAATACCACCACGCCACCGAGGCAGTGACTTTAAAAATAGGCACTGATAATTCAATAATAACAATAATTTGCTCTGAGAGGTCCCGATACCCTTGCCTTTGCTGATTCAGGTCATTTCCCAAATTTGAAGTACCTAGATAAATAAAAAATCCGCGCGCATGGGTGCCTAGAAACAGTAGGTAATTAATGTAAGCAGAATGCTGTTGCTTAACAATTCTATAAAAGTTAAAATTAAAAACGATTTTGAAATTATATCTCGGAGATACGTGTCCACAATGTAAGTAATTTTTGTACATTAGAGACAGTTTTCGTCCAAGAAAAATTTAACCTAATATTCAAATTAAAATAATTTATTCTGCAAATGGGATATTATATTTTACTATATGTTTATAATAATGACGTCGGCATTTCGAAATATTTAATATACATATGTAGGTTAGTTTGTATGTATCTACAGGTTAATCTCTGGAAATACTGAACTTTTCACGAGTGGAGCCAGGAGCAATAGAATTCCCTTATGAATTTTATTAAGTTATATTGGCTTTTGAAGTCAGTAGCTAGATTAAAAAGATCATCATAAACGAAATCAGATATAAATAGTCTCAGGTTATATAAACTATGCATTACTCGTATCCTTAAACCATTTAACCTCGGGACTACAATGCGCTTATTACTAAGAATCTTAAGAAAGACAAATGCCATTTATGAGATTTATTATAATTATGAATGCACACATATATATGTTTAATTTAACGCTCACACATCTTATACCTAGGTAGAAGGAAAATATTATGCGAGGCTGGTCCTTAGGTTAAATTATCTAAGCCCGTAATTATCGTCTGTGTGCGGCGAAGGCCACGTGATGCGGGTGGGCTCCGAGCTACCCCAGTCGGCAGTCGGCACCCCCAGTCCACTCTAGTACTCACGCCGAGGCGGTCAGCCCTCCCGCACTCCTCTTTAGTGCTAAGTGAAGTTCAAATTTCAATATCAGTGTATGTGAGACGTAATTTTTAAAGGTTAGTAAAATGACGCGTGTTTTGAGAACGCCTTTCGTGACTAAGGTACATTTTTAGCATGGTTGCTAAGCAAATAGAATACACATAGTAGTTATTAAAATGCACAGCCGTCTTGCTAACCCCCTTTTGAAGTTGTAAATAGGGGTTAGAACAGTGAATATGTTCCACAGTATATATTTTGATTACTTTTTCAAATATTATCTCTTATTATTCTTTCTTTCTACATTATTCCACCTTAATGTGGGGTCGGCGCAATACACTTTCTACGCATGTTGCAGAAAGGATATGGCTACGTTTTTACGACCAGCTGCCTGCCTGACGTCAACCCCCTCTGAGAGATCCAGTCTCGGGCAAATTACATTAAAAAATTCGCTTTGCCCGACCTGGGAATCAATCCCACAACCTCCCGGTCCACACCCCATATGTGATGCCTCTAGACTAAGGAGGCGACTTATTATCTCTTATTATTGTTGTGTAATAAAAATTGTTACAATTTTGCGAGTTTTTATCACAATAATTATTAACAATAATTCGCAACACGGATACGAAATTTTGATACACCGTGTAGCCAAATTGATAAGAAATGTTATTTTTTCTTATGTCACGCGTTCAATGTTTGATTACATCGAATTCTGTTTTGTTTTCAGTAGCTTAAGTACAAATGTCTTTAATCAAAATAAAGATCCTACAATTAATTCGAGGGTTATAAAACAAAATGAAATAATCCTCATTGAGAAGGTTTAGGGCGACATGCAGCGCAATCTAGAGTACACCTTATCTCGATTTATACTACAGCTAATCAATAATCAAGATTTAGGATAAATAGAGATTTATCACGGAGCTGCAAATTGCCTTTAATTATAAATGCTAAGCTTGATAAGGTATCGTAAAGTTCAAAGTGCTAAGGAAAATAGTTCTCATGGTATTATTAACCTGTTGGAGGCGACATAATACACATTACATTAACGACTCACCAGCCACCGGTGGCCAAACCGCCAGTCACTATTGTACTAATGGAATATTAATTAGCATCCTTCCATATTGTGTGGAATTTAGACGAAATTATTGATATGGTGTCATCACTGCATTTAAAAAACATCTAGTTTTCTTTAATTATTGAATATAGATTTCCCTTAACTTACATACTTACGTTTATCTACTAGATAAATTATATTTAGATTAGTTGTTATTACAGTGAAACCCCCATCGAGGGTTGACGTCAGTCTTTGAGCCAGTCGTAAAAATTATGCCGAATCCTTTCTGCAACATGCGTGAAAGGCTGTGTTATACCGCCCCAAATTTGATACGCGCAGATTGAAAAGATACCTTTATATGTAATAATGTTCCAGCAAAAATGGGCGATTCTGAAGTAAAGCTATATCCCAACTGCGACTCGACGGTTTGGTTGCGGTCTTGTGAGGAGGAGATCGTGGAGCCACAAGAGGGACAGATCACAGGTAGGCAGTAGAATTAAGTAGGTAACTAGTATGATCTTTATATGCATCTATAATATTTGTTTACCCTAAAGCTACACCTTTTTTGAGTGGTAGAGCCACGCTGTGGACAGTAACGTCTATAGAACGAAAGGGCTGGCTCAACCGGTTTGATACCACTGGTTTTCTGTGAGAAAACCGACGTAAAGTGGCAGCTTGCTGTCGCGTTTCGTTCGGTAAGTGAGATTTCCGGTGGCCCATTTCACCCCTTTCTTTCCCAATACCTTTTTCCCTCCCCTTCCATTTCCTCCTTTTAGGTTGGCAACGCACCTATGATTCTCTTTGTGTCTTGGGTGTCTATGGGCAGTGGAGATCACTTACCATCAGGAGACCCATCTGCTCGTTTGCCAGTCTCTGCTATAAAAAACTTTAAATAGTCACCTCTTTGGTCTAGTGTCAGCATGTATAGGCTGTGGACCGGGAGGTCCTGGGTTCGATTCCCAGGTCGGGTAAAGCAAATTTTCTAATTTAATTTGCCCGGGACTGGATCCCTCATAGGGGGTTGACGTCAGGCAAGCGGCCGGTCGTAAAAACTAGGCCAAATCCTCTCTGCAACATGTTTGAAAAAGTGTGTTGCTCCGACCCCACATTAAGGTGGGATAAAGGCAGGTAGAAAGAAAGAAAAGTTCAGAAATAAAAATAAATTTGGAAACTCATTCAGTAACAGCCTTCGATTAATGTCCTGTGACCTGTGTCTCCAATTAATTAAAAATAATAATTAATAATTCACGGACATTGTTTTGAAAGGTGACTTTATCGAGAGTGGTCTTAGCCATAATTCAATAAAATCTGTTTCGCCGTTTGAAGATCATCAGTTCGTTTCGATTAGACATTCATTCTTCTTTTAAAGGCGGAGTATTTTGTGATTTCAATGACATAGTGACCCTGACCTCATGTTGCTACATAATCTGAAATCAACGGGATACCCAACTCCTCAATTTACAGCAAAGGTTCCGTATTGGGCTCATTGGAGAGGTCACAATAAATAGATTACAAATAGATGATGTGAGTTTGATGATGCTGATGATGATGACAGAAAAGGGTATCTGGGAGATTTAGATTTACAGCAGAGTTTTTGTGTTTGGGCTCATTGGAGAGGTCACAATGAATATATTACAAATAGATTATGTGAGTTTGATGATGCAGCAGAAAAGAGTATATGGGAGACTGGACAGTTTTAGATTTACAGCAGAGATTTCGTGTTTGGGCTTATTGAAGAGGTCACAATGAATAGATTAAAAATAAATGGCCAGAGTTTGATGATGCAGCAGAAAAGGTTACCTGGGAGACTGGGCAGTTTTACACGCTTTTTTTGTGGGGGTATTTTTTTGTTATAGTTATATATTTATATTAATAACGAATCAGCACATTATGTTTGTACATATTTGTATATTAATAGCGTGTGATCAGTCTTTACTGTGTATCCTAGTTAGCTAATTATTATTCAGCTGCCATTTTTTGCAATTCAACAATTATTCCACCAGGGAGTTGAAGATGCGAAAACAATAACATTTTCCCAAGAGTAAAGAGGCCACAATGGGCTCTAGTTTGTATTCATTATCGCTTCATACGTTCGTTGCGCGCATTAGCGCTACTATGAACCATCATTGTCTGAAATAGAAAAATATTAAGATTTTTTAAAAATAAAGCCTAACTCCTGATTAGTAGACAGGACCCAGTGCCCTACAGTAATTCTACAGGGCTGATATTAGTAAAATATAAGTATTGAATGGGATATAAAACTATTATGTAAAAGATCGATAAGTAGAGCGGCGAGACGATATTGAAAAGTACGTTAATAGTAAGTAGACTGCCTCGGTCGCGTGGTTGTATTTCGGTACGACTACCGTCCTGAGGTCTCGGGTTCGATCCCCGGGTCTGGCCGAGTGATATACATCTTTTCTCTCCAGTATCAGTCCAGAGTCCGGAATTTGTGTCCGATATGGCGATAGGATCTATCACATCTGGGACGGAACTAAGCTCAGGGAAATGTGGGTGTTCTAGTTCGTTAGTGATCCTCTGCCTACACCTTCGGGATACAGGCGTGAGCTTGTGTATCTGGGTACTGTGTATCTGCCATCATCCGCCTGTCCTGTCGCATATCTATTGACGTCTATTTCCCATTTCGACGGATGAGCAGCATCCATGTAAGCCGGCATGATTTGATCAGGGAACTACAATCACCGATCTACTAAACGATAGTTGTGTATATTTCAATAAATATGTTAGCACTATACATCACATGTATTATTGCATTATTTGTTTTGCAATAATTATCAATGTTACATGTTTCCTGTTTATAATAATTAAAATCTAATAAAGATAAGAACGCAAAAGTAGAGACGATCCAATATTTTTAGAGTGAAAACTTTTATGAGGGTTAGCCACGCTGTGAATAATTTTATCCGATCATGGCAAAGTGATTACTGTAGCCCGAGCACGAAAAACTAATGTAAATGTAAATGTATTCGAGTTCGCTGCGCACTGATGACGTTTGGTTAATATTTCATACAAATTTCATAGACGCTCATCGAGTTCGAATACATTTACGGTTGTCAGAAATTTTCCTGCTCAGGCCGCTGATTACACTAAACCTGATATCAAGAGCAGTGCAGGCAAAAAATCAGTAACCACTGATAAACAATGATTATCGGCTATCAAACAGAATGATGAAAGCCTACAAAAGAAAAAACCAAATAGAGGAGCTTGTGACAGACAGCACAGACGAATGATCTATTTGCACAGCACAGTATATAGTTCTATTTGATTGCTCAAATACCCCTCTCTTCCCTAATCCAGTTCCTTTTCTTTCTCCGATTTGCAGCGGCTTGGCTCTACCTACCATTATAGCTGATGACATGATGATGTGACGCTTGATGGTAAGCCTGCAGCAGAAGGGTTTTACCATGTACCTATACCTACAGTGAGTGCTAACTCGAAGCAGCCTTTTACCTTTTTAATACCTTTCGCATTATCAACACTAGACCCCGACATCGGACCCGCCAGAGTTCGTAGATCTTCCACAGCAGACCCTCGGCATACTACTGCAGAGACGATCTCTAATTCTAGTTCCCAATGATAGTTCAATACGAGGTGAGCCTTCGAAGAGGCGCCTCTGTGTTCAATCGTAATCAAATTAACATACTTCTGGCTAGAGCACTATAAGCGCTAGCTATAAGTTCAGGTGAAGCTGTAAAAGCAATTTTGCTAACAACACAAGTCCTTTCTTTCTGCCTGGCGTTATCCCGGCCTTCTGCCAGAGTCCGCCTTCCTACTTAACCGCTTCCACTTCGCCCGGTTTTGGGCATCCTCCGTAGTAAGACCATTGGCGTTCATATCTTTTATTAGAAAAAAATAGTAGACTGCACAATTAATTCATTTTGTTTTCCAGGTGAAATCCCATCATGGTTGCGAGGAACTTTACTGCGCAATGGCCCTGGTTCTCTCAACGTCGGCTCAATGCGGTTCAAACATTTGTTCGATAGCTCCGCTCTTCTACACAGGTAGGTGACAAAATACCTCATTGAAGCCTCACTCGCCTAGTTTAATAAATACACCCAAACAGTCACACACCTAGTCCTGATCCCATACTAGGTATAACCTGTATCGTGGGTATCAGAGACTATGAGAGACTTTCGGTCTCACAACACCCAGACTTGAAACAAATATCTGTGGGCCAATAAACATTTTTCTCAGTGCGGTAATCGAACCCGCGGCCTCTCGCTTCACAGCCGGCTACTCGCCCGATGCGCCACGGAGGCTGTCAACACTTCGACACTTTCACACTTCGGTTTGCATTTCAACACTTCATTACAAGCAAACAAACATGTCCGTACCTCAGAGTGATACAATAGTAACTAATGTTTTTCCAAATTCCTGATTTTTACATCAATAGATACGCAAAACCTAGATCTTTATAAAGATATAAAACACAAAATACTAAATATATAAATAAATAATTTCTGTATCTTTTAATTATGTTGACCAGTACTGGCTCCATACATTTGCGGCGGACATTTTCGCCTCTCCTGTAAAATTTGTGTTTTGGCGCTTGATGTTGTATGTCTCTGAGGTACCTACAGAAGTAAAATGTCAGCTCGCTGTTGCGTTTCGTTCGATGAGTGGAACAAATGTCCCCTTCTCTTTTCAATTCTTATTATCGTCCATTAAGATTGGCAATTCACCCATTATTTTTTTTTATATCGTGGGTGTCCATGGGCCGTGGAGATCACTTGCGGTCAGGTTACTCACCTGCTCATTTGCTAGTCTCTGCAATAAAAAGTAACCCCCACTTAATTGCAAGAGAACGCTTCTTAAATTACGATATTTCTAGATGGGAGAAAAGTAGGTTCTTGTTTTTTCCAAAAGCCGGAAAATCCCCGCCATTTTAGTAGGTTTAAAACAGGTGGCGTCCACGCCAATGTTTGTTTATTTGTTTTTGTAATTTGTTTACATTTTTAGCATCAAGCGTGGAGTTAATTTGCATCAGTATGTTTACAAACACAATTTGTATACTATTTATAAGACTGGTAGTTCGTCTATATAAAACTTGAAATTTATAAATGTCTATAGATATTTATAGAATACATTTATAACTCTCCATTCTCTTTTAATTTTAAACTTAATATTTATAATTAACCTATGTAGGTACATTATATACACGCATTAGCATTGTAATTATTGTGGATATAGAGGTACATTGATTCTGCAGTCTGCACGCACATAATGTACGGTTTAGACAGACTCCGTGGCGCAGCGGGCGAGTAGCCGCCTGTGAAGCGAGAGGCCGCGGGTTCGATTCCCGCACCGAGACAAATGTTTGTGTGGCCCACATACATAGAGGTATATTTGTTTGGGGTCTGGTGTTGTGAGACCGAAAGTCTCTCATAGTTCCTGACACCCACGACACAAGACTAGTATCTTATTGTGGGGTCAGGACTATGTGTGTGACTGTTGGGTGTTATTATTATTATTATTTTGACAATTATACAATTGTATATTATTTTCTTTAACTGGTTATATGTTTTTTGTTTATTGTAACAAGCAGTAAAACATAAATCTACACATTTTGACATTCTGTTATTAATGAATTTGGACTTACTACCTACCATGGACGTAAAGAAATAGAAGGACACCATCTCGCTTATAGCTAAACGGACGCCACAGAGAAGCCAACCATACAAACGCGCCTGTACAAAAGTGCCCCACACACACACAGCACACAGGCCATTGCTTGTTGATCGAATGGGCTGAAAACACTTCTTCAATTTCAATGTTCCTAGCGCTCCGTCCATCTTTTTTTTACGTCCGTGCTACCTACGTATCCAAAATCAATATTTGATGCAGTATAAGTTTGAGAAGTCAATGCAGTCAACATTCAAATAAATTTCCGATACACGTGGATAAGTTGAAACCTGTTTTATTTAATCACAGATAACATCCAGACGTATCAAGGTTATGTTTTCATAACAATCATTTATAGAGACCAAGTCGTTTTATACTTAGGTAGGTAACAGAAATGTAGACAGCCATTACGCATGCCTCGTGTCGCGCCGCTCTCTGATCTAGCCATCAATATAATATACCCTAGATGCACAGTTCTTTGCAAATATCCTCCTAAAAAGTGGTCTTAGAAATAAAACAAAGAAAACGATCACAAGTTGTAATTAAATCAACACAAATATAACCCTAAGCACGTGTTATAAAGTAGGGTTTTTTAACGAAATGAGCAAGCGTTCTTTAATTTGAATTTTGAAATTTAGAATTCTATCGAAATCCGACTGTAGGCAAAACGAGTACTTAAGCACTTCTTTGCTGTCCCATTTTCCGAGCATCAACTGTGCATCTAGGTAAATAATGTATCGATGGCTCTAGCAAATAACGTCTTTTTATTCCTTTTTAATTGCAATCGAATGACAAGGACAAGCAAGATACATACATAAGCTCACGCCTGTATCCCCGAAGGGGAACGCAGAAGTGAATTTATGATAGGGGGCCATGATATGCAGATATAAATGCATAAAACCCAATATTACTTACCCGACCCCGGGAATCGAACCCAAGATCTTAGGGTGGTAATCGCACCGTGCACTCAATACGCCCCCAACAACGAAACTCAACAGCAGTCCAATTCACGTCAATTTTCTCCCATTTTTTTTAACTGTCCTTATCCCACCTTAATGTGGGGTGCGCAACACACTTTCACAAGCATGTTGCAGAAACGATTTGGCTAAGTTTTTACGACCGGCTGCCTGCCTGACGTCAACCTCCTCTGAGAGATCCAGTCCCGGTTCAGTCCAGTTCGGTCAGGTCCAGTCGTCTTTCTCTGCATCTACAAGACACATAAGCTCACGCCTGTATCCCCAAAGAGGTAGGCAGAGGTGCACTAGCGAACTAGGATACCCACATTTTGCCGAGCTTAGTTCCGTCCCTGATGTGATAGGGAGGATAACCTATCGCCATATCGGGCACAAATTCCAGACTCCGGGCTGATATGGAAAAATCCAATATCACATTGCCCGACCCGGGGATCGAACCCGAGACCTCAGGACGCTAGTAATACCGAAATACAACCACGCCACCGAGGCAGTTGCATCTACAAGAATTATGTGAATTTCAGATTTTCGATACACGATGGCAGTGTTACGTACCAATGTCGCTTCCTCCGCTCGAAAACGTTCCAAAAGAACCGCGCCGCTAACCGCATCGTGGTCACAGAGTTTGGCACCGAGGCTGTACCAGACCCCTGCCACACCATCTTCGACAGGTGCGTTATTATTAATTTTTTATAGCAGAGACTGGCAAATGAGCAGATAGGTCACCTGATGGTAATTGGTAAGTGATATCCACCGCCCAATCTCCAAGACCTAAAAAGTATCATGGGTGCGTTGCCAACCTAAAAGGAAGGAATGGAAGGGAAGGGAAAAGGGATTGCATAAGGGAGGGTGGGAAAATTTCCACTGGAAATCTCTTGTTTAAAAAAAATATTAACTAACTTCAAAGTTATGCATCGCTTAATGATTTCTTAGGTTTATGCGAATATTATTAATTTAAATAAAACTATTTTTACGGATTCTATCACGATTTGGTTTATATTGTATTCCCGACGTCAGTACGACCGTGACCACGAAGGCTGCAAAGCTTTCGAAACGTCGGGCATAAAAATTAAAACCAAATCGTGATAGAATCCGTAAAAATAGTTTTATTTATGCATCGCTTATTATAAGTAACAGTTGGGTGTTATGCATTGATTTATTTATTATTCACTCCTCAAAAATAAACACCATATTTTCTAGCTATTAGCTGTACAAATTGTAGGATCTCTACAAATTTTGTAATCTGGTAGAGTTAACTTGAGTACTACTTTGTGAAGTATTCAGGCAATACTTTTTGAGTGGTAGAGCCACGCTGTAGACAGTAACGTCTACAACATGAATAGGCCGGCTCAACCGGTTAGATACCACTGTCTCACAGAAAACCGACGTAAAGTGCCAGCTTCCTGTCGCGTTTCGTTCGGTGAGTGAGATTTCCGGTGGCCCATTTCCCCCCGCCCTTTCACAATCCCATTTCCCTCCTTTTACGTCGGCAACACGCCCATGATTATTTTTGTGTCTTGGGTGTTTATGGGCGGTGGAAATCACTTACCACCAGGTGACTCATCTGCTCTGATTGGCAAACCAATCTCTGCTATTAAAAAAAAAAAGACTTCAAATCAAAGAATTTGCTACAAAATACAACTAAGAAGAGCATTGAGAACTCTAATACTCAGGAATGAACCATTTTATTATACCTTCATCAACAATATATTTTCTATATCTTTGCATAGAGGGCGGGATCGCTCCATGTTATAAGAAACATTTTCACCTAAGCAATTGTAATAACAATTGTTGAAATTATCAAGAATTGTTGAAGTTGTTTTTTAAGATTTTTGACAGGTTAGGCAAATTGCATGTTATTTGTTAATTCCAGCACAAATAATTTGCCGAGCTGTAGATATATCAATTAAAACTTAACTGACCGACTTCCAACTTGATCCGATCGTGACCAAATCTATATGGGACCCTTGAAATAAGCTGCCTCGGTGGCGTGGTGGTATTTCGGTACGACTACGGTTCTGAGGTCTCGGGTTCGATCCCCGGGTCGGGCAAAGTGATATTGGATTTTTCCATATCAGCCCGGAGTCTGGAATTTGTGCCCGATATGGCGATAGGCTCGCCCCCTATCACATCTGGGACGGAACTAAGCTCGGCGAAATGTGGGTGTTCTAGTTCGCTAGTGCGCCTCTGCCTACCCCTTCGGGGATACAGGCGTGAGCTTATGTTATGTTATGTTGAAATAAGCTGTATCGAACACAAAAATAATTTTGAAAATCGGTCCATATCTGGCGGAGATATCGTGTAACACACATAAAAAATACCGACGAATTGAGGACCTTCTCCTTTTCGGAAGTCGTAGAAAATACAGATGAATTGATAGGTACGTTCTTTTCTGAAGTCGATTAAAAATAGGTAGTGAGTAGCGAAAAGCGCCCTCCCCAAGACCGGTAATGTTAGTTAATCACATTGAATTGATTTCAGAGTGTCAGCTCTGTTCCATCCTGGTGACTCGATGTCTGATAACGCCATGATATCAGTATATCCGTTCGGGGATGAGATCTACGCTTTCACAGAAGGACCCGTTATTCACAGGTAAATACTTTAAAACCATTGCCAAATTTTAAATTGTCATCCCATGTATAAACATAGTAGATAGCTGTGGCAGCGACAAACCAAAGCGTATTCAGATATAGGCCACAAAGATTTCCCGACCGATGATAAAAGTAAATGTATGGGGATGACATAAGAGAACGCCGCATAGCGTACTCTTATGTCATTCCCATACAGTTATTATTCTATTCGACTAGCGCATAAGCCACTCGTCTAAGCACACCATCCAACGACTTCCTATGACCTTCCAGATCGACTGATAACACTAGTTTACAGTGCATCTGTTGCCGGGAATTTTTTTGCTGTTGCTGACTACATATGGTATACTAAGTTTAGATATATAATCAGAATTTTTCGATCAGGTCTAGTTCTTGACTTTCAGATATCTGCGTTTGAAACGTAAAAACAGGTATATATACTACGATTTTTTTAAATTTAGAATTCAATTAAACATTTTGTTCTAAAAAACTTCGTTTTAAAGCTCTCCTCTAATGTGTAGAATTTGGAAAATGGCGTATCAGAGACCAGCAATAGTCAGACATCATATTAATATCACAAAAATCCTGATAGCGTTCTTCCATGACGCGTAAATCTTGATGCATACGCTCACCCTGCTCTTCGCTTAAATCTCCTAAATTTTCAGGAAATCTGCCCAGGTCACTATAGAGAAAGTGGAGTTTTATACTCATATTGCATCCTAAACTTTTTAATTGAAGAAGGAGATCTTCTACAAGCTCAATATAATTTTCAGCTTTTCTATTTCCGATGCATCTTCAAAATCAGTATCATTTTCTGATGAGTTTGGTTTATTTTCGGTTTGTACTGATGGTATAGATATATTTTTACGTACTGAAAATTGCACTGTATGCTGAACACAAGTGGTATTTGGATTCTGCCATTTAATTCGATTTTTAGAGTTCATGTCTTTTATGTTTGCACTACAAAAATAGCAATCATTGAGATGACTTTGTGGTTCTCGCCAAATGGTTGGTGTTACAAATTTAAACGCATCTTTTTTACCACCTTTCCACAATCTTAAATACTCAACACATGACTTACAAACACAATTCGGTGCCCAAGACTTCTCATTTTTATCCAAGAGCAAATAGGTATTTTTGACGAACTCTGATATAGTTTTTCTGTAATTTTGAAATACGTATTGTCCACATATATAACAAAAATAATTCGTATTTTTTAAACAGGTTCTCCTTGATGTATTCATGTCACAAAACTTTCAAACATTAATCTTCGCAAAGAAAAAAAAAATTTTAACTGACAATTACGCTTAAATAATAGTATTTAAGTTTAAAAGCTAGTAAAAAAGTAATTAGAGCTACGCAAAAAATTTTGGCAGTAATTTTGCAAATGTTATGCCCTATACTAACGATATCAACCATAGAGTTCGCGGCAACAGATAAAAAATATTTTTTTGTAAACTAGTGTAATCTTTGTGGGAAGCCTATGTTCAACAGAGGACGTCGTGTGGCTGATGATGATGATGATTGATGGTATAGGTATTATGTTCATCATTGTTGTATAATTATGTCAGAAAGACTATATGTCATCCAAAAAAAAGCCCAATATTAATATCAATAATTCAATGCCAGAGCTATCATCATACAAACGTAGCTTTCTTTAACCCGTCGGAGGCGGTACATACATATATATGTTACATAAGCGTATGGGCCACCGGAGGCCGAGCCGCCCGTGACTATTTTATCCCCGTAAATAAGTATAATGACACTAATGATATGTTGCAAAAGATTTATCAATTGAAATGAACCGCAGCGCAGAGATAAAGTTAATTAACGCATACAGGCTTATCAATCCATTACATACAATAATATTAAACAATTTTTGTATCCGGCAATGGACATAAAATTCTGTGGCGGAAAATCGGAAAGTTTTGGGTTCAAATCCAAGAGTAACGCTGTTTGAACATGATTTGCGACTGGTCCCAGATATCAGGCAGCAGCTGTTTGTAAAAGCGAAATCGAATCCTTTTTGTAACACGCTTGCAAAGTGTTTGGAGTTTGATAAAGGCAAGTAAAAAGTTTGATAAAGAAAATAATTAAAGTTCGATAGAGTTTATTTCTAGAGTGGTCGCATATAAATTTGGTCATGATCGGATTTGAAGTCGGTCCGTCAAGTTTTTAAACTTGTGATTATAGGATAGATCCGGTCACGTTAGACACACTAGAGCGCAAGAACCTTATGAACTGCGTGGCATTAGTCAACCATACTTCACATCCTCATGTGATGACAAATGGTAAGTTGGAATTCAAATTCAATCTACCAGCAGGTCGATTCTCTAAGAAACGCCACAACGTTGCGATCGACGACGAGCTCGCGCAGCGCACATCGTTGAGATCGACGGAGCGTTCAACGTTGTTAGGTCTTAGAGAATACCATTTTCCATACATTTATGTCAAACGTCTCGCTCGAGAGAGCTAGTTGGCATAAGCGCCGTCATCACGCATAGCGCTATTGCATGCGCTTTGTACCTTGCTGAATACAAAAATGACAACATCGTTGCCGCAACGATGTTTTCACAAATGAAACCTTAGAGAATCGACCTGTTGGTTATTTATATATTTTTGGCTGGACGTTTTGGAGGAAGACATGAGAGCCAATGAGAGCCAATTTATTTATTTATTTGTTTAAGTAGGAAGGCAGAAGGCCGGGATAACGCCAGGCAGAAAGAAAATATTTATATATTTTTTTGTATATGGCAGAGCCTGGCAAACGAGTACATGGATCACCTGATGGTAAGTGATCTCTGCTGCCCTTAGACACCCAAGACCCAAAAAGAATCATGGGTGCATTTCCTATCTAAAAGGCGGGAATGAAAGGGGAGGGAAAAGGGATTGGGAAAGGAAGGGGGAAATATAGCTTATTTCGAGGATGGTTTCATATAAATATAAATTTGGTCACGATCGGATTTGAAGTCGGTCCTTTAAGTTTTTAAACTTGTGATCATTGGTATTGGTCTCGAGCCTCCGCCACTCACCTCGGCAGTCCGTACTAGTCCCAACTGAGTAATCCCGTTGCCAGTTTTTGTTTATAGTAAACCAATTACTCCAATTACTGCATTTTATTTTCCAGGCGATGTCTACAACGTCGGAATGTCCGTGGTGAATGGAAGGATCAGACATGTAGTTGTCAAGTTCCCATTTATTGAAAAGGGTAATTATATTTTTATACATACTACATTAAAACATACGTCTTGTTAATCTTGTGTTACGTTTATACCTACGATAAAAAAATATTTCAGTCCTAATTTCCTAAAATTGCATCATTGGATACTTCTAAAAACCACTTATCGCAAATACGTTAGAAGTTAGAATTAGATAATTGTATATTATGGGCAGGACACATAGCTCGTAGAACCGATAGCCGATGGGGCAGAAAAGTTCTCGAGTGGAGACCACGTAACGGCAAGCGCAGCGTAGGACGTCCACCTGCTAGGTAGACTGACAACCTGATAAAGGTCGCAGGAAGTCGCTGGATGCAGGCCGCTTCCAAAAGGTCGATCTGGAAATCTTTGGGGGAGGCCTATATCCAGCAGTGGACGTCCTGTGGCTGATGATGATGATAATATTATCATCTCCATAAGTTGAAACTTAGAATCGATGTCTATCGTTATTGTATTGTTTTCCATGTTGTTTTGTTGTCGTAGGTGACATGTTCGAGAGAGCGCAGGTGGTCGGCAGTTTGAAGCCTCGTTGGCCTCTCCACCCTGCGTATATGCATACTTTCGGTAATGACTTCATTTTATTGCTTGTTTTAACTTATATTTGATTAGACTTAATGTTCTTTTCTTGAATATTCTTGAAATCATGTTATATGTAGTTGATGCTGTTGAGTGATTTTTTTATTTCATGTTCACACACAAGTTTTTTGTACAACGTGGCCACCATTTGCGTTTTATTTTGTAGGCGTGACGGAGAAGTACTTCGTAATAGTGGAGCAGCCGATGTCGGTATCGGTGTGCGGCGTGCTGCGCAGCCAGCTCGCCAACCAACCCTTCGCATCCAGCCTTCACTGGTACCCGAACCACGAGGTACTCCAGTGAATAACTACATAACTCATAACAGCCTCCATGGCGCAGCAGGCGAGTAGCCGGCTGTGAAACGTGAGGTCGCGGGTTCGATTCCCGCACCGAGACAAATGTCTGTGTGGCCCACAGATATTTGTTTCGGGTCTGGGTGTTGTGAGATGGAAAGTCTCTCGTAGTTCCTGATACCCACGACACAAAACTCGATCTTAGTGTGGGGTCAGGACTATGTGTGTGACTGGTGAGTGTATTTATATATTTATTATTAACTCTATTTGTGTAGAAAACTGATTATTAGAGAATGTTACATTCTTCCTCTTCTTGTAGTAGTAGAGCCACGCTGTAGACAATTACGTCCACAGCACGATTGGGCCGGCTCGACCGGGTTGATAGCACTATCTCACAGAAAACCGAGGTAAAGTGACAGCTCGCTGTCGCGTTTCATTCGGTGAGTGAGATTTCCGGTGACCCAATTCGTCCTCTCTTTCCCATTCCCATTTCCATCCCTTTTTATTTCTTCCTTTTAGGTTGGCAACACACCTTACCATACCTTATTACCAATTTCCTTAGGCTGAGATCTACAGAGCGAAATTCTACTAAGTCTGAATCAAAGAAACGAACTCAGTTAGGATTTGGAGTTTTTAAATCAAACTTGAAGTCAAAGTTCGAGACTTAGTCAAAGACAAAGTGGAAGTTCGCTCTATAGATCTCATCCTTCTTTACCAACCTTTGGATCTATCAATTGTCGAGTGTATTTATTTAATGTAATAATTTCCAGACACACATAGTTCTGATCAGTCGCAAAGACGGTAAGGAGATCAAGCGTTTCCGCACGGAGCCGCTATTTTTCCTCCACATCATCAATGCTTACGAGCAAGACGACAAGCTGGTACTCGATCTATGTGCATACAAAGACGCTAAGGCACTTGACGCGATGTACGTACAAGCTATTGAGGTAAATATAACATAAGGTAAATAAACGTTTGAGTTCAGTAATGATAAGTGAAGCAGCAGTGATATGTAAGTACTTGGAATAAATCCTCAAAGTGGCCTCAAAGCCTTGATTGGTATTGTGCTATGTGTTTTCTTATTCACCACAGTTTACCTATTTATTAAGTTCAAGGAAGCTTCTTCTACAAGCAGTACTTTTGTTTGTTTCCTGCTACTTTTATTTTCCAAATACATTCGTACTTATCACGTTATTATTAATTTTCTTTCTAGATATTTTAGTAAAAGATGCCCTCGCACTGTCCTAAGTATTCATTGTTCTTTTTTCGACACGGTCCTTTATGTTGAGCTACTTTAAAGCCTGAGTGTTATATATATATTATTTTAGGTATACAATTCCATGTAGTAAAACTCCGAAATTCGCTCTATAGCTCTCACTGGCTATGATCCCCTAAGCTCCTTCATTGAAATTGCTTCTTCAAATGATAAATGGTTAATTTCAGACGATGCAATGTAATGCGGATTATGCGAACTGGTTCCGTGGAAGGCCTAAGAGGTTGGAATTACCATTAAACGCTCCAAGATTGACCAAAGTAGTGCCTCAGCTGTTATCAGACATAGGTTGTGAGACACCAAGAATACATTATGATATGCATAATGGTAGGTGTGGACTTTACAAAATTGTTTTAAGGACCATTTTTCTACAAACTTGCAAAGTACCTTTACAGACATGGGTCATACGACTGAAAATTACAAACTCATGCCATATCATAACATCATTTTTCTAAGTTGGTTAAAAAAGAATGTATATTTTAATCGGTGATATATGTTGTTTATTGACATGATATTTTTCATTACAGGAAAACCATACAGATATTTTTATGCAATCAGTTCAGATGTGGATGCAGAGAACCCTGGAATGGTAATTGCATGAACTTGTTTAATTTAATGTTAATAATCCTATTCTTTTTCTTATTTCGACTTTATCTGCTATAAATTCAACGTTTTACGTATTACTATTTGTATTCAATATTTAGAATCCAAGTAGCAGCGAGCAAGGTTACCAACCCAAGTCTTTCTTGCCATTGTTTATTTTTCCCACAGCTCCTGCCATGATTTTTCTTCTACGGAATGTCATCTTATGTTTTGTATTTTTTATGTTATTCTTTCTTTTCTAAGTTTAACTTTAAATTATCGAGCAATAACAAAAAATTACGTCATTTTACTACGTTTTGTCAATAAACAAATTTATCTCCAAAATGTAACTATTGTTTACAGTTAATCAAAGTGGATACAAAAACAGGAGAATCGAAGACGTGGCACGAAAAAAATTGTTATCCCAGTGAACCTATATTTGTACCTGCACCAGACGCTAAGGTAATTTTGAACAAAGATGATATTTAATATAGAAGACATGCAGCAGTGGACGTTCTGTGGCTGATGATGATGATGATGATAGAGAAAGAAGGACATCTATACCTCAGAATGGTATTATTCTGTTGAAAAATGGAGTTACTATTGTATATTATGTATAATATATAATGTTATAGTATATTAGTAACTCCATTTTTTCACTTGTTTTTACACGACTAAATGCGCAAAAACCAGATTTTTACAATAAATAAAATGTTATATACATACATAAATAATTTCTATAACTTTTAATTAAACCAGTATCGGATTCATAGATTTGCGGTTCACATTTTTGTCTCTCCTGTAAAATTTGTGTTTTGGCGCTTGATGTTGTATGCCTCTGAGGTTTAGATTTGTAGTTATACAACAAAAATAATAACTTTGACATGGTTTTAATGCTGCATTATTCGCGAGTTTGATTGATGACCTATCGAGTTATGATTTGCATTTACAATAAAGTGTCTCACAGGTAAAACCTTAAGTTCGCTAAAAAAATATTAGTAATTGTTTTATTTATATTTTGTGTTATTTTAGGGTTTTTGTTGATTCAGCTACGTTAAGCTATATTAGATAAAGCAATTTTTTTTATAATAAACATTGCGTTAGCGACAAGTTCAATAATATACTTAGCTTGGATTCCAACACTTGTAGAATCAACTGTCAACACCGGTAACGCGTGTACGGTAGTGACGTCTTTGATTTACAATTATAAACATTTTTTGATTGATTTGAGTTTGGTTGTACTGACGGCGTCCTTTGAAGATAAGAAATAAAACAAACCCAGTTGTACCAAAACCAAAACGTTCCAACTCACAATTAACCGATTGTTAATGCCATTTTATAAATTTTAATTTTGTAACATTTTGAAAAGGCTTTGAACATAACATAACATAAGCTCACGCCTGTATCCCCGAAAGGGTAGGCAGAGGCGCACTAGCGAACTAGAACACACACATTTCGCCGAGCTTAGTTCCGTCCCAGATGTGATAGGGGGCGAGAATCATACTCTACAATTGCAGTACCTTACTTGTCAATACCTTCTAGATTCAGAATTTTTAACGAATCTGGATCATTTTTCCAGACTTTGTAGGATTCCAGAGTCCAGACAAGAAAATATCGTATTAACCAAAATAATTAACATTTTCTTGATCTACTCCTATAGTTTCAATCATCATCATTATGAGTGACTGTTGGGTGTTATTTATTTAGGAGTTGTCTCTTTGGTATAATGGCAGCGTATATGGTTTGACGGCCGGTAAGTTCGATTCTCAAGTCGGGCATTGTTTTTTTCTACCACGGTTTTTCCGTGATAATCTTTCAAAGTGTGTTGCGCCGAGCCGACATTAAGGATAATGGCAGGTAGAAAAAGAATTGATATTATTCTAGGAAGAAGACGACGGCGTTTTGCTAAGTTCACTGGTGTGGGGAGGATCTCGCAGCCAAGAGGTGGCGCTCCTGGTGACGGATGCCAAAGATCTCCAGGAAGTGGCGAGGGTCCACTTCCACACCCCCTCGCCTGCGCCCAAGTGTCTGCACGGCTGGTTCCTGCCACAGCGGTCTTCGCTAACGTAGTATCATCATCATTAGCCATAGGACGTCTACTGCTGAACATAGGCCTCCCCCAAAGATTTCCAGATCGACCTGTATAGAAATAGAAATCTTACGTAGTATAAAAATCCCGAATAGTATAGTACAAATTGATGGTCTGTTGAAGGTGCGCCTTTCTCATGTGCGCATCTAATTATTTTTTCAAAACACTACACAAAACACACGGAAGTAGAAAACATCTAGTCCTGACCCCACACTAGGTAAAACCTGTATCGTGGGGGTCAGAAACTATGAGAGACTTTCGGTTTCACAACACTCAGACTTTTGTCTCAATGCCCGCATTGAGACAAATGTTTGTCTGATTGTCTCGATTCCGGAATCGAACCCGCGGCCTCTCGCTTCACAGTCGGCTACTGGCCCGCTGCGCCACGGAGGCTGTCAATTACTGGGTAAGGCACCTCGCCTATACGTAAAGTAGGATAACTTTCGGCTCTACCCCATCCCAAGCTTTAAAGTGCTAATTTTATTAGAGTAAGTATCGCCATTTTTTCCATGTTTGCTTTCTATTTCCCCGACCACGAGGTCATACATATCACTCTAATTGCTTCCACTTTCGTGTTACGAAAGTAAACACATCAATCATAGCCTAATTAATTAGGAAGTCATTCAATTCCGCACTCTTTATTACAACCCATACCATTCTCAATAATCAATTAATTAGGATTTAGTTATACATCATTGTCAGGTTCTTAATTTATTCATAATAATATTAGTACAAATAATCAAATCAAGCACTTCATATTGTACGTGAATTAAGGGAATGTACCCATATTACGTGACCCATTATCTAAATTTTTTACCCCCTCCCCCACTTGGTGATCACCTGCGGCCTGAGCAGGAAAATTTCTGACAACCGTAAATATATTCGAACTCGATGCGCGTCTATGAAATTTGTATGAAATATTAACCAAACGTCATCAGTGGGCAGCGAACTCGAATACATTTACATTTACATTAGTTTTTCGTGCTCGGGCTACTGTAGTATATCTTGGCATATGCCTTCCCCCTCTAGTTGTCACGTAGTAATTTATAAATATGGTTTTATATAATTTTTTGTCGAAGAAAAGTTAAAAAACAAAATGTCATTATGTGTTGCCACCTGTGACTTTAAAAAGTGCTAAACGCTGCACGCCATATTTGAATATAGTTCGAAAAAGCACGAGATTTCCCTAGAGGATATTGACTACGTGACGAAAAACCTAAGACCCCCCCTGTGACCAAGCGTGGTATTTTGAAGACCCCTCTCCCCCTTGAACGGATCACCTAATATGGGTACGTTCCCTAACGTGCTCAGAGAGAAAAAATGTTTTAGACGCAAAATGTTTTTCAATATGCCGCGAGTATATGTTTTACTAATTTTGCCTATTCGTTCGCGTTAACGTATCGGCGATGCAACATTAGCCGCAACCTGTGTAGAGTTTATAGAGTTTTATATTATTGAGTACAGCGGCCCGAGCAGGAATATTTTCGTCAGTTTTCGACTGATCTGATAGCTGCGCATTGGTTATAATTTCATACAAATGTCATACACGCGCATCGAGCTCCATACGAATTTGATTGTCAAAAATATTCCCTCTCGACCTACTAATTCTCGATTCTCGAACTAGTGTCAAATAATGTTGGAATTTCATTTAAGTATATAATCGGGTTTCACTGTATATTTTCCATCTCAACGTAAGTGCCGTCTAATTTATAGAAAGACTTGGAGCAGGCACATACTCCGATCTTTCACATAAATCGTAATAAATCTGCACGCATAAACACGCACAAATTCCATATAATACGTATGTACTTACATAATTTTTGTAGAACGAAGTGTGTAATTTGTAGGAATCTCATATAATTTTAATAAGATGTAAATTGCCAAAGTCAGCACGAAATCTCTGTGCGTTTGTAAGCTGAAATGTTTTAAATAAAATAAATGATTACAAATAACGTATCTTATTTTAATTTATCGACCTAAGACGCGTGAATTCTATAAATTTTCACTTTTACAGTGCGATTCAAATAAAAATCTGTCAAATGTCACTTGAAAAGTAAGGTTTGCAACGAAACCTTATAATAAAAGACGTTTTTTCATTTTGTGTAACTGAGACATTAAAACAAACAGAAATACTGAAACGCAAATAAGGTTTCGTTGCAAAACTTACTTTTCAAGCGACATTAGACAGATAGAGGTCATTGACGTCCCTATTCTTATTTGAATCGCATAGTACACGATTTTTAAACGAGTTAAAAAAAAGACAAAGTTCACATGTCATTCAGTTTTTTTTTATTGATTCAGATTCGATATTATTTTTAAAGAAATGCATTCGAGTAATTATTCGAAATTTGTTCGACCTAGGTACCCAGCAGGTCGATTCTCTTAGAAACGTTGCGATCGACAACGAGCTCCCGCAGCGCACATCGTTGAGATCGACGGAGCGTTCAACGTTGTTGGGTCTTAGAGAACACCATTTTCCACACATTTATGTCAAACGCCTCGCTCGAGAGAGCTAGCTCGCTTAAGCGCCATCATCACTCATAGCGCTAGTGCGTGCGCTTTGTACCTTGCTGAATACAAAAATGTAAACATCGTTGCCGCAACGATGCCGCAACGTTGTTTTCACAAATGAAACCTTAGAGAATCGACCTGAAATGAAATAATTTATTGAATTCATAAAATTTTCAAACATTATTTAGATTCCGTCAAATTTTAACTCTACCGCCTGTTCGGAAGGCTGTTTCGCCAGAGAATAACGGGCAAGAAACGCTGACGTTGCTTTTTTTAACATCAATTTACAGTCTACTAATACAGTACAGCACCAGATACAGAAAGACCTTAAATTAGAGCAGTTAAACCGTGATAACAATAGATATCCAATAATATAGAGGTACAATGCAAAATAACATACAAGATACACTGAGCGACCCCCATAGCCACGGCAAGTTGAATTGATACAATCAAACAAAACAGTCCAGGCAGACCAGTCTCCACAAGCAGCACCCGTTCACGAGTATGAGGCATGTGCCAGCCATCAACCTCCTCAACCATGTTGCAGGGAAGCGATCAACACGGCTCATGACACCACCACAAGCATAGACCTTAAGTGAGCACGACTACCTAGACTGATAGCAATGGGCAAATAAAGTACGCCACAATACACTCATCAGCGTTATTTCCCTCTACTAGAGGTAATATAACAAAGCAATCAATTTTATTATCCACCCCAGAGACTTGTGAATATGATACTAATGAAAATCGCGCATCCCCATGATTTAAGAATGAAATATTATTTATATATTAATAATTTATAATTTCTAGGGTCTTAAACAGAGCCTTTGATACTACAGTTTGTGAATTTGTATGATAAATTATTGTTAAGGGGGATTTTTGGATCAACAAATAAGCCATTGTAAATATTTATTTTAAGACTACGCTCCAAAAATGAATCTAATCTAATACTTACATTAAATATAGCCGGTTTCTGAATTATCAAATAGAACCCTCGTTTGAAATCTCTGTCAAAATAATTTGGGATTAGTTATTCAAAAGAGTAACAATGCAATTTTTTGTAAAATTCAAATCTCTGTTCGCATACCGCAAACTCTGCGTTTTAATTTAGGTAATATCGATAGGTATTCAAATACTTAATATACGGATAATGTATAAGCGAATGTACGAAGCAATACCTGGCTATTATTAGACGAATCTAAATATGTATAGCTAGTGGTTCTACTTTAGGAGTATCCGAGTAAATACTCTTACAACATTAAATCGCCTTATCCATTTAATCGTAACGTGTGCTCTGAGCAAACATAGCTACTACCGTGCCGCAAGAAAACAAACTCTGAATTAGTACATGTTTGAACTTTGCCGAATCTTCACGCCACCGCGGACTCTTGTTCACAAAATGTTCAACGCCACCGAGAATTTTAACGAAACGGAATTACGAATGTGGTTGAATTTCCTCAAAGAAGTGGCTATTAATGAACAATCTGATGCTGTGCATACTGTACTCATCGTTTCTATGTACATCATATTCTTCGTGAGCATCATCGGCAACAGCATTACCTGCATCGTCATTCATTACGATAAGAGCATGCACACAGCGACCAATTTCTACCTCTTCAACCTAGCAATATCAGACATTATTGTTTCCTTTGCAATTATATTGGAAGTTAACGAGCATTACATACGTTCAGAAAAATTCCCCTACCATTTGGGAAGAGCGGTGTGCAAATTTCATTTTCTAGTGGTAGTAGCGCTTTGGAACAATGGCATATTGATACTGACAGCGCTATCAATAGAGAGATACGTGGCGATATGCCATCCATTGGTGCTGAAAGCGAAGCCAGTGAGACGAAGAGTGACGAAGATAATCTTGCTGATATGGATTGTGGTAATATTGGAGACAGTACCAGAGTTATGGACGTCAGACCTGCTGACTACGCCGGAGTTCTCAGTTTGTTCCACAGTACCGACCCCCTTCGCGAGAGTGGTGAACGGTGTGATGGCATTGGTCAGTTTTGTCATTCCGCTTCTAATAATGTCGTTCGTTTACATAATGATCGCGTGTGAGATACGGGCGTCCCAGAAGAGTCGGCCATACGATAAGATCTTCAATCAACTTTGTAAAAGGAAGAAAGTGCATAAGCTCATCGGTAAGTTTGTAATAATTTGTAAGTTTATAGTTAAAATGAATAATATTAATAAAAATTAGAAAGTCAATATAATATAATAAATCAGGATAAATACATATTAGAGATATCAGGTAAATATAAAAAAAACCTATAGTCGAAAAGAGCGCCTTTTTTTGTTCTGAATTCGATTATAAAAGTCAGCTTTATTGTTACAATGATAACTAATAAAGACAATTAAAATGCTCTACAGCTTCAACCAAAAACATCTAAAATGCTGGAAGTTGTAATTAGCGTCAATTGATCCTGAATAAGTGTTTTGTACGACATTTTTATATTAGCACTGGGTAATACGCATTTCGTAACTGTTCTGTAGGGTTAATTCGAACAATTACTACAACAATTTTTAAGATGAAGCTATTATATCATTTGTATTTCTTTTTTTTGCCTACCTCTGTCTCTCCTTTCTATTTTTTTATTTCGTTATTTTAAGCCAAATGAAAAAAGCTAAATGTCAAAACAGGAACCCTTACAATATGTAGTTTCGCCATTTCGGTTTGCCTGTTTGCCGCGGTTTAGTTGAGAGCCCATTAGTACTAGAAAGGTGTAGTTTGGCATGGGTATACACAATTGTAGACAGTCACGGGCGGCTCGGCCTCGGGTGGCCCATACGCTTATGTAACATATACCTCGTGTGTATATAAGTTTTGAGACGAAATAAAGGTTGCATAACTTTTTTAATAATTAACTTATATTTTTAAAATTTTCAGTAAGCATTAAGTAGATAATAATCAACAATAAAATATAATTGTTATTCAAAATGACCACCCTTGTTTTTAATATAGGCCCATAGACGATTAGGCCAGTCATCAATGGGGGCACGAACCTTTTCCAGCGGAATCCGCTTTGCTTCTAGGACGAGGGCTCGCTTCAGTGACTCCAAGTTTGGGTGGGACTTTCGGCAGGCCCTGAGTTTTAATTCACACCATAATGAATAATCCAGCGGGTTGAGGTCGGAGCTGGAGGAGGGCCATTCGTCCGCGCGATGAAAGCCGGTACATTTTCCCTCAGCCAAGCTTGGGTGGTTTTTGCCTTATGGGATGGCGCGGAATCTTGCTGGAAAACCTAGTTCTTGTTGTCAAATAAAGTACATGTCAGGGGTTTCACAACAGGCTCTAAAATGTCATTTTGGTAATTTTTAGCTTTAACCTTGACGCCATGTTGGCAGAAAAGGAGCGAAGTCACACCTTCATATGAAACGCCCCACCATACCATAATGGGTACGCGAGACATTGCGTGCTGAAGCTGGGACGTCCTTGCTGCTTTTGGCATACACTTTGTTGTTTTGTTCGGTTAAACTTTTCTTCGACAGTAAATATTTTTCCGTCGGTGAAGAGGATCATCCTCGCATCGTGTCTCTTGGGTAGTACTGGACAACGTTCGCGTCGTTCGTATTAAAAATAACGGTGGTCATTTTGAATAATAATTATATTTTATTGTTGATTATTATCTACTTAATGCTTACTGAAAATATAAGTTAAGTTATGTAACTTTTCTTTCGTCTCAAAACTTATCTATACACGAGGTATATGTGCCGCCTCCGATAATATCATAAAGTAAATCTTGGAAAAATCTATTCTTGTTTTCTCATATTCTGTAGTATAATTTTTGATGTTCTGATGTTCAGTAGCTCTGACGCTGTCGTTCCTGGTCTCCTGGTTGCCCTTCTTTGCAATGCGGATGACGATATTCATGTACGATATCACACATATTGTGAATATGAAATTGGTGAGTATACCATATTTTTGTAATTACCACTTTATTATTTTGTAAATTGTTATGATACATACATACATACATAAGCTCACGCCTGTATCCCCGAAGGGGTAGGCAGAGGCGCACTAGCGAACTAGAACACCCACATTTCGCCGAGCTTAGTTCCGTCCCAGATGTGATAGGGGGCGAGCCTATCGCCATATCGGGCACAAATTCCAGACTCCGGGCTGATATGGAAAAATCCAATATCACTTTGCCCGACCCGGGGATCGAACCCGAGACCTCAGAACCGTAGTCGTACCGAAATACCACCACGCCACCGAGGCAGTCAATTGTTATGATAATTATGATTAATTGAACATGTCGTCAAATGTTATGCCTATATTTTGTATGAAGGCTCTGTTTTGACCATCGAGTGTACGCTATACTTTATACAGTGTTTCGTATAAAGTATTCCGATTTGGATTCTTCTTGGACTCAAGTAGAGTACGTTACTTAGTAATATGTTATATGAATGTAAGAATTTTTAAATCGGTTCTTTAATTTAAGATATTGCCCTCTATACACAGGCTAACTTTACATTTTTGCAATATTAATATATAGACTACAATTATTTATATTTATTTATCAACTTCAAGATTCATCTGTATTTTTTTAATTTATTAATATTTACCAACTAAACAATACAATTTACTTTCACTTAGAGTATCTAACTCTTGAGCCAACATAGATTTCACAAAGAATTAAATCTGTATGTTACGCGATATCTCCGTCAAGTGTGGATCGATTTTCAAGATTCTTTGAATAAGCTCTTGGATAGAGCTTATTCTAAGGGGGTTTATAGAGGTATAAAGGTACTGGCCAGATACTTTTTAAAATCTGTCTTTAAGTTTTAGCCTTAATTTTAACTTTTGATTATTGTTCTAGTGGTGGCGGATCAGCTACAACCTCAGCGTTTTCAACAGTTGGTTCAGCACAGTATTGAACCCCTTACTGTTCAGTGTCATGTCGACAAAGTTTAGGAAAGCGTTGATGGTATGATTCATTGTAAAAATTATACAGGGTGTAACACGATCAACGGACCAACGAGAAGTTGATTAAGCACCTCAATGTCGATCGATTGAGGTTCTAACTCAACTTGCTAGAATGTTTTCTAGTATTTGGAACTATTATTGTTATCAATGAAATCAAATCAAATCGTTTATTGAATCCATAAAAGTCACACATTGTTTAGATTCCGTCAAAAAGGTTTACTCTACCGCCAGTTCGGAAAGCTGGTTCGCCAGAGAAGAACGGGCAAGAAACTCTGAATTTTATGTGTTGCATAAAATTCAGAGTATACAGATAGTATACAGATAGTAAGAAAGCTGGACAGTCTGGCTTCAAAGAATAAATATCCAGTGTAAAATGTGTAAATAATAATCAATTCTTTTGTTTCTTACAGTCGTTTTGGAAGAAGAAAATCAGAAGAGAACCAGAAGCAACTAGGACGTCGAAAGTCTAGACTTGTCCAAGTTTTTCAAGCGATGGAGAAGACTACACCAAAGACCACTAGGTCTGACAAAATTGTATTCCAATAGGATAATTGCAATGTTTCTCATCAAACGACAAATATGGATTGTGCATTTCAACACGGACTTCGATTGAAAAATCTATGTTGTTGATTGTTTATTGTTGTTTATTCTATTGTTTATTCTATTATTTTTATTATTCGCTTGATCCGTTAGTATTTTGTACAATACGATACTACTTTATAGAATTTCACCGACTATAAAAAGGAGGAGGTGTCCCGATAAGTCTGAGACTCATATAAATATCATTGCAACTTACTCCTGGCATTGGCGGAGTCCAAGAGCAATTTGTATAATTTAAAAAACAATTCAACTTTAAAACCATCATCTTGCCAGAGATATCCTGTAACATACATGAAAAATACCGACCAATTGAGGATCTCGTCCAAATGGAGTCGTCCTCGTCGCAGGTTTAAAAGAAGTCGGTTCAAAATCCTGTCTAATATTAACCTATCTTTTTGAAGTAAAATTATTTCGCGGTTCGCCGACACTGACATTGTTAACGTAAATAGTACAAAACGATAAATCTGAATATAGATTTCAGACGTCGGAATCTGAGGCTGACCTGATTCAAAGATGAGTTTAAATATTATTATACTGCGTGTGTTTGTTTATTTTGTGAACGCACCAAATCGATTAGTCCAAGATCCTGTCTTTGATGGACTTTCCCTCATCGAGTTTTCTAATATGAACAGCAATGCCCGGAAACTACTACTTTAATTATATAATGTAATATGTTATGTACATATGTACATTGGATGTTAAGAATTATTCTTTAATTAAAAATAAGTGGAGTAGAGAGATTCAATATTATTACTATTCTGTGTAATGTCTTTGGTTTATTACAATAGTTTGTTAATTTTGTTATAAACTCGACGAGGGAAGGTCGATTTAAGGCGGGCTCTTCTAGTATTTATAAAGATGTGTGATGATTCAAGGTATTAAACAGAAATAAGAAACTGTATTGTTACAAAAACGTTGTTTCTTAAAATAAATGTAAAAAAAACATCTGGCAGTACAAAAAATATACACACGACTTTATATCTCAAGACTTTGTAACTTCACGCATTGTTTGTACTTGAAACGATAAACCAAAAAGTTTGAAAGCACAACTGTTTTGACTCTAGAAAACAAGTTATCGGTTCACCAGCTGTAGACCTATATCATTAGACCAAACGGAACAAAGCCACACTATTAATAATTATTATTTTAATATTTAGGATCACATCTACGCATCCCCTTCTTTCTTTCTGCCTGATGTTATCCTGGCCACATGCCAGGGTCCGCCTTCCTACTCCAACGCTTTTACTTCGCCCGGTTTTGAGCATCCTCCACAGTGCGAACATTGTTCTCCTATTTTATTTCAAAACGTACTGTCAGCGCTTTTTAGATCGTCCATGAAAACGCACTAGGTAACTCTACTCTATCTTGCAACAGGATAGCACTAAAATGCTCAAAATCGGGCGAAGTAGAAGCGTTGAAGTAGAAAGGCGGACCCTGGCATGAGGCCGGGTTAACGCCAGGCAGTAAGAAAAAAGGGGTTCCGGAGTTGTGATCTCAAATATAAAAATAATAATTATTAAAAGTTTGGCCTTGTAATTATCCTGCAGTTAATTGCTTGGGGTTTATAGTTGGGTCTATAGTTCTAACTTCCGAGAAATAGTCTGTTTATACGCAAACCTAACTAATACGTAAAAGTTAAATAAATTTACCAAAAACTGTTTGTATTCCACAGAAGATATCGTTATCATGGGTGATTGTTTGGAATTGTTGGCGAGATTATGGAATATTTGGAAAGTCACGATCTGAGCTACTTACTGATAAAATTAAACGCTTGGAAATTTGTGTATACATTTATTATTATTTAATATATTTGGTATTGTCAACCGCTTAGTTTAGCGCCAAATAATTGTATAAGTATTACAAAGGCAAGACGTGCAATATTTAGTATCCATAGTAGGACTTTAATAAGAACTATAACTATAATTAAAAAATAAAATACCCATGTCAATAAAACCTCTAAAAATCTCACTTCCCAATCTCGCCGATACTCGTTTTCGCATCGACAATAGCTCTAGCAACGAGCATAGTTCTTATATCATATTGTAATATGTATGAAAGTGCCTTATATGATTATCAAAATATTCTTTGAGATCTTTACAATTACTAAATCTAATTATTTTGCTCCACTCTTAGCCATATCATAAGATTGAATATTAAATAAGAAGATTGAACATTAAATAGGAAAATTAAATAAGAAGACATGAAATAAAGATACATAAAAAATCTAACAAAATACATTATACATAACAAAGACTTCTATGTATACTACTAGACTGGCTGTTCGGTACAGAATGTGCGCACTAAGTCTCTGTTAATCGACCTCAACTCACTATAGAAATCTGCTCTTTTCCTTAGCCGTGAAACGTCAAACACTCGCCGTCATGTGCCACAATTTTACTTCGAAACAGCTTGTCTAGTAAATACATAGAACTCTTTTATACATAATAACTATTTTTATAAATTTCTTTCGCAAAAGCGCACGTATATTCGATCTTTCGGCCGCAGCACTATGTCACTGAGAAATGTTATTTCTTCTGGCTTCGTGACCGGCTTCAGATGGAATCTTCTTATTAGTCCAGACATCAGTGTCTTTATCTCTAGCAACGCAAATCTCTGACCTGGAAACGTTAAAAATGTCTTTTAATATCATATTTGCAGGTGGCTTTTTTCTAAAATTGTGTATTGTTATTGACCAGATAGTTGCTATGGTATTAGAGCTGAATACCTATTTTAGCTCTACTATAAGTTCTTTTACATGTCTCAATAACTATTATAACTCTAGAGGTATAGAGGTAAAAGGTATAAAGGTTTTTCAAGTGGTAGAGCCACGCTGTAGACAATAACGTCTATAGCACGAATGGGCCGGCTCGACCGGTTAGATACCACTGTCTCACAGAAAACCGACGTAAAGTGGCAGCTTGCTGTCGCGTTTCGTTCGGTGAGTGAGATTTCCGGTGGCCCATTTCCCCACTCCCTTTCCCCATCCCCTTCCCTCCCCTTCCATTTCCTCCTTTTAGGTTGGCAACGCACCCATGATTCTTTTTGTGTCTTGGGTGTCTATGGGCGGTGGAGATCACTTACCATCAGGTGACCCATCTGCTCATTTGCCAATCTCTGCTATAACAAAAAAAAATCATCATCATCAGCCACAGGATGTCCACTGCTGGACATAGGCCTCAACCAAAGAACTATTGTATGATAAACATAATTATTTATGTAGATATGCTGGGATATTTATATGATAATAATTATTATTACTTTATAGTATATACCTATACAGTTCCTTGGTCCGGCGCTGAATGGTATGTAAGCATAAGGATGTCTCGTAACCACGTTATCCGCGAAAAATCTCTCTGGAATGAACTTCAGAGGTTTGGGGTATACGTCTTCAAGACGATGGATGTCGAACACGTGAATGTTACACTGTGTTCCTGCTGGTACTCTGTACCCACCTGGAAAGAGATATTGGTAGTTTAGAAATAAATAAATACACCCAACACTCACACACCTAGTCCTAACCCCACAATATAACCTGTATCGTAGGTGTCAGACTATGGGAGACTTTCGGTCTTACAACACCCAGACTTTGAAACAAATTATGCCTACGTTGGTAAATGACTAAGTTGGTTTCCTGGTTTCTTTAATATGGTGGTATACTTATTAACGCCAGGTTCCAATAAACAATCTCAGTTCCAATGTTCAGATAGATTACAAAAATTAGCCAATAGGAACATGACTCCGTCAAATGACTTGATTTGATTGGTTCATAATCGCGATCTATCTGCACTTTAAACTGAGATCGTTTATTGAAACCGGACGTAAGTTGGTTTCGTGGTTTATTTAATATGGTGTTAATATGGTGGTATAATAATATTAGCCCTGTAATATTACTGTCCCACTGCTGGGCACGGGCCTCCTCAACTAATGAGAGGGGTTAAGCCTTAGTCTACCACGCTGGCCTAATGCGGGTTGGCCGACTTCACATACCTTCGAAATTCCTGTGAAGAAATTCTCGTGTATGCAGGTTTCCTCACGATGTTTTCCTTCACCGTTATAGCAAGCGATATTTCACAATGAAAATACACTGAACATAGAAAAGTCAGAGGTGTATGCTCCATTTTGGGGTTGGTTTCGAACCTCCGACACTTGTATGGTGGTATAGTGTATATTTATTAAGTAGTTAAGTAGGTAGACAAATTGTCTGTAACATGAATGGGCCGACTCAATGACCGTTTCATGGAAAACCGGCAGGTCTCAGAGTCTCCGCTATGTGTATTGGGGTTTAGAGAATTCCACCACGGTATCTCCTAGGAGGCCATTGGGTCGCGGGCACGCAGCTGGGGGCTATCGTAGCGCCTCTTTTAGTACTTTTGTACATGCGACCCCGAGATGGACGGCAGCACGGATGGTTGGCCTTATACTGCGTTGAAGCCGAGAATGTCCCCCCCCCCCCCCACAATAGCGACGAGCCACAAGGCGGCACCGCGCAGTGTCGGTTCCGGCTGACGCCTGGGTGCTTCCCGGCAAGGGAAACCGGGACCTTTCCGATGCGCCAAGAAGGGCTACAGCGTAGTTTTTAGTCGATGTTGCCAGTGTAGGGTGTACATAGTGTTAGGAACTCGGCCCAACGGTTGTTTGGTTGCTTTCCATCTGTCCTAGGCGGCTCAACGTTGGGTCGTTACACCGGCGAATCCGACATAACCGTCACGTCTCCCCCTCTAGGCGTAGCGTTAGCTGTAAAATGCTTTTCTCCACAAAAACAAAAAAGCCTCATATTTTTATATTGTTAATTCTTGATGAACCGTAAAAAGCATGTAATGTGTTAACATTTGGGAACTTATGTAATATAATATGTCATGATCTTTATGTTTTAAGCACTAGCATAACATACTCGTCGTAAGTATAATAAGTATACGATTACTTACTCAAAACAACTTCTTCGTTAAGTAATCGTGCTATGAAAGGCACGCTCGGGTACAGCCTAAGGGATTCCTTAATACAGCATTCTAAATACTTCATCTCACTAAGATCATCCATCGTGGGGTTGCGGTGGGAATCTCCAAATATCCGGAGCATTTCCTCGTATATTAAATCCTGAAATTTTATTAAATTACTTTATATCTAATCGAATACAGTCCTCCTTGGTCTAGAGGCAGCATACATGGGCTGTAGACCAGGAGGTCCTGGGTTCGATTCCAAAGTCGGACAAAGCCGTTTTTCTAATTTGATTTGCCCAGAACTGGATCCTTTTCAGGGGGTTGACGTCGGGCAGGCCGCTGGTCGTAAAAACTAAACTGAATTATTTAGAAATATGCTTAATAAGTCTATTGCGCCGACCCTGCATTAAAGTAGAATAATGGCAAATGAAAAACGACTAGTTTTAGTATAGGTGTAGAATATTTATTTAGAAGCATTTTGACTAAAGCCTAGCTAAACCAAATTTCAACTTATATTTAGTGAAATTTGTATCGTATTACTTTTAATCACAAGTCTAAAAACTTAAAACTGACTGCCTCCGTGGCGTGGTGGTATTTCGGTACGACTACGGTTCTGAGGTCTCGGGTTCGATCCCCGGGTCGGGCAAAGTGATATTGGACTTTTTCATATCAGCCCGGAGTCTGGAATTTGTGCCCGATATGGCGACAGGCTCGCCCCTTACCACATCTGGGACGGAACTAAGCTTGGCGAAATGTGGGTGTTCTAGTTCGCTAGTACGCCTCTGCCTACCCCTTCGGGGATACAGGCGTGAGCTTATGTTAAAAACTTAACAGACCTACTTCAAATCCGATCGTGACCAAATTATATGGGACCAACCTTGAAATAAGCTCTATCGAACACAAAAAGAATTTTGAAGATCGGTCCACATTTAGCGGAGATATCGCGTAACATACATAAAAAAACGGACGAATTGACGACCTTTTCCTTTTTGGAGGTCGGTCAAAAATGCAATAAACAATGAAGTCGTTTACCATTCTAGATAATATACAACTTGACCTTTATAAGCGCTATCACTACATGCGAGTCTGTAGCGGCTAGCGACTGCTGTATCGCTGTATATAAATAAATAAATAAATAACACCCAACAGTCATACATAGTCCTGACCCCACCCTAAGATTGAGTCTTGTGTCGTGGGCATCAGGAACTACGAGAGACTTTCGGTCTCACAATACCCAGACCCGAAACAAATATCTGTCATACAAACATTTGTCTTGGTGCGGGAATCGAATCCGCGGCCTCTTGCTTCACAGCTGTCCAATATCTATCATATATGTATCCCATGTGGGTAGGCAGAGACTAGGTATTAGTATTTCGCATTATTCGCATAAACTACTTTCGCTTCATTAACTTTCAAAAACTTTTTCACGCCTTTTTGTCACGGTTTAAAATACTTCCAAAGGACGCTTAGAAAGGACGGTTTATTTTACAAGTCACCAATTTGGGCGACGAAGGTGCGGTGCGGTAGACCTCTACCGACTATTTCATAATCGTCTTGTGTAACTGCTTCGTCAATCCCATAATATTATTCATCGTCGTCATATATAAGAACCACCTCAACATACCTTTCTCTATTCTTGTCACTACATCTACATCCACATGTTTCCCTGTCAAAAATGTCTGTCAACAATATTACCACCGCGATAACCTAAAGTTAATATGTCGTAAGGGAAATGTGACATATGGGAAAAATCCCATAAGCCTAACCATATATTGGTTAGATAAAGTCAACAGTAACGCAAACAATAAGATAATATTGATCAACGATAGTTATTAATGTATGATAGAGTCAAAGCCATGATCGTCGGCCAAAAGGGATCAAAATAAAGATAAGGACCAAAAGAAGTTAATGATTTGACGTCACACCAGAATCCCTTATTGCAATTTAGCAAAGTGGATCCGATAATTCCATGGGCTCCAGGTTGATAGCTAACGGGATCCCGTATGGACATCAATAATCCTAGATTTAAATACCCTAGTTAGGCCTCTCATATTATGAAAGAATCTATCTGGGTACTTACTCAAATATTTCCAACACAATGTTTATTTCTACCGCCAAGCAGCGTTGTGCATACAGTTGGTGGTAGTATGGCTTACTCAGGCGACGGATTTGCTAATCACGTCATTTGAATGCAATAAAAAATTACAGATGTTCAATACTTACATTTTGTGCATAAACCGCGTGAAACATCTAATGTTTCAGCAGGTCGATTCTTTAAGAAACGCCACAACATTGCGATCTACGACAAGCTCCCGCAACGCACATCGTTGAGATCGACGGAGCGTTCAACGTTGTTGGGTCTTAGAGAATACCGTTTTAAATACATTTATGTCAAACGCCTCGCTCGAGAGAGCTAGTTCGTATAAGCGCCGTCAGCACGCATACTGAATACAGAAATGAAAACATACATAGTTGCCGCGACGATGCCGAAACGTTGTTTTCACAAATGAAACCTTAGAGAGTCGACCTGCAAGAAACTCGCTTATGCTTAACTGAATATAAAGAATACTTGCGTACCTGTACATGTTGTTCATTAGCTATCCTCATGATCATAAAACTCAAAATCATTGAGGTGGTGTCATGGCCCTAGGGAGAAGATAGCTACCATTAGCGTAAATTTCATAGAAATTGTACGTAGGCTATAATTTGACTAGAGGTAATTTAAATTTTGCTTTTAATTCAAATTCATAATTATAAAAAATATTACTAAAAGTAATATTATTAAGTAAGTATTTGCCCGGGACTGGATCCCTCAGAGGAGGGTTGACGTCAATAACCACTCTCACTTCACTTTTATTGTTACTTTATACTGTATTTTATCAAGGTTCCAGCGTAATCGTACTGTAATATCAGCTTTGTAATATTACTGTCCGCCTGCTAGGCACGGGCCTCCTCAACTAATGAGAGGGTTTACCTGGGTAGACCTCACATACCTTCGAAATTCTTGTGGAGAAATTCTTGGATACGCAGGTTTCCTCGCGATGTTTACCTTCACCGTTATAGCAAGCCATAATTCACAATGAAAACACGCTTAACATAGAAATGTCAGAGGTGTATTATCTTTTTAATTCATTATTCTACTACTATGATGCAATACTTTATTATGTAACTGCGTACAACAATACGCCGGCCTCCTCAAAACTTCGAATAAAGTATTCAAACTTACCTCAAACATGAAAGTGTCTACTTCTTCCCTGATGCCGTCCTCATCTATGTTCCCGATCTTTTCCTGCTCCAGCAGTAGGTCTAGCATTGCCATCCTGTTCTTCTTACCGTACACCTCATCATCACCATTACTCTCCAATATTATAGTATGCTCTTTCCTATAATTTCTTCTCTCTTGAATGATCTTTCTGGTGAAACGATGAAGATCTTTGACTGCACGTTCCTGAATCCTGGCGACTTTGGTGACGTAAAAAGCGAGATACAGGTAAAGCCAGGTTCTGGAAAATCTATAGACGACACACTCTCCTAACACGCTGATTGCTTTAAGGTATTTCTTTACAACAGTATGGATGTCTTCGTGCATGCTGGTGCCCATTGAAGTTTCTGAAATATGTTCAAGTGTTTTTAGACTTTCTGATTTTGAATGATTGGATGTTTGTTGATTTGACATATGTAAGCTACTGGATACAAATGATAAAAATTACTGGTAATGTTTCGGAAATCTTACTATCTCTATATGATTCGTATCACAGAATACCTAACCATTATCATCAGCCCAAATCTTTTGAGGAGGCCCATGTCCAGCAGTGGATGTCCTGTGGCTGATGAGAATACCTAATAGTGCTTTTTAATCATGTGAATGAGTAATTAAGCCGTTATACTGATAGGAAAAAAATGTCTTTTTAGTAGGAAAAATCTGTTTATTGCTAACGATTCATCGCGCTACCGACCCATCGGACTCATCATTTACCAGGAATCCCACCTCGGATAAATGGTAAGCATCCAGATGGCTGAGTGGAGTCTTATTCTATATATATTCTATTATGGAGTCTTATCTATAGAGACCACGTTTATTTTACACCCTACTCTGAGAATAACAATCAAAATATTTGAACTTACCACACATGACCCTGATAGTAGACTTCGCGATCAACGATATGACGTCTGTTTTATCCTTCTTCGTCTCCTCTTTGACCAAACTTAACAGTGCTTCTGTTTCTTCGGAGAATACTTTAGTAAATTTCTTCAGTATGTTAAAGTGAAATGCAGGGGTCAGCATTTTTCTCCGTTCGTACCATTTGTCTCCTGTTTTAATAAATAATACACTGAACAGTCACACACATAGTCCTGACATTTTACTACTATTATAAAGTCCAAAATTTGGATGGAAGGGTGCTGTTACGCCAGAACGGCTAAACGGGGCTGAATGAAATTTAGCACATAGATAGAGAAAATCTGAATCAGCACATAGCTATTTTTATCCCGGAAAATGTATGGTAATAAATGTACGATTTCCATGGGATAGATTTCTTAACAAATTCCCACGCAAAATAAGTCGCGGACAATAGCTAGGTCTAAAAGCGAGCTGGCTGATTTGTGCTGTAGGCATAATTGTACACAGCGTGGCTCTACCACTTTACCCGCTTTCACTCAATATGTACTTGATTTTAAATTATAAGAGAGAGAGATCACCGTCAGGTAGGCAGCCGGTCGTAAAAATTAAGCTGAATCGTAAAAATAATAAAACAAAATGTATTGACTGGCATGACATAATAGTATAGTTATTTGACATAATATTTATTTATTAACTAGCTGACCCGCGCAACTTCGTCTGCGTAGGAGAGAGAGGGTTGAAAGAATGAGTTGTAGGCACCTATAATCCAATAATTCTAAAGGAGGTAATGAGATGATCTACTTTGGTCCGTTTTCGTCAGTCACCCCGTCAGTCACCCAGTCAGTACCCTCGTCAGTTACCCCGTCCATCACCCCGTCAGTTACTCCGTCAGTCACCCCGTTCATCACCCCGTCGGTCACCCCGACAGTCACCCTGTCGGGCAACCCATCGGTCACCCCATCTTTCTGCTCCATTGTCATCCCGTCTGTCACCCGTCTGTCACCCAGTCTGTCAGCCCGTCTGTCACCCGTCTGTCACCCTGTATGTCACCCGTCTGTCACCCATCTGTCACCCATCTGTCACCCATCTGTCACCCAGTCTGTCACCTGTCTGTCACCCGTCTGTCACCCAGTCGGTCACCCCATCTGTCTGCTCGATTGTCTCCCCGTCTGTGAAATCTCTAATATCTGGAAAATCTTTTTTCACGCACCGGCGCCATCTACTTAAAATGTTGGTTTGTAGTACATGCTATGTATCAGAGATGGCGCTGTATGTGAAAAAAGATTTTCCCGCTTTTCTGTTGAAATTTTTCCTGAATTTTCTTTGCTATAAACCTCACGGAGCCCGAGACTTTTCCAACGAATGCAAAACCGTGGAAATCGGTTCGTGCGTTCTGGAGATATAGTGTCAGGAAGGAAAACCCGACTTATTTTTATATAGTAGATAGGTATTCTATTTTACTTTAATTTTTTTTTTTTTTTTTTCAAAAGTCAACCGATCGACCAATTTGAAGAGTGTATGCCATCAACTCTGTAAAACGTAATAATTAAGTACATTGTTTTGACATAGATATAAGGATATTTTGTAAGTATGGATTTATGCATCCTTCAATGCTGCATTATTTCTATAATACTTACAGTACCTTATACTTTTAGTGGTATTTTGAGAATGCATAAATCCGTATAAAATATAAAATGTAAAAATTAAATGAGTTGTATCTTTTAAAATTGAGAAAAAAAAGGAAAGTCAATTGATGATGAAAAAAAAAAAGCCCGGAGTTTCTTTCCGTCTTTCTTCTTCGGGTCGTCATCCGTAGGTAGCTAGAGAAAGGCTGGTAGGTTAGCTAGGATAGGGCCTTATAGTCCACGGCGTGATTTTCCTTACTTACATTTCCAGTCAAATCCTACAAGCTTCCTATTTTATTTTCCCGTCAATTCCCTGCTAGCATTCCTGCCATATCCCGTTCGTTCCCTTTCCTACAAATCACAACCATTTATCTAAGCCCCATCCTTGATTTGTGTCCATACCTGCCTGCTTGTTTTCTAAATTGATAGTGTTATAACATGATTATTATTATATAAATGTATCTAGACCTTGTTGTGACCTGTCATAAGTGCATTTGATGTGCCTACGTGACCAATAAACGTTTTTATTGTAATCCTTTCACCAATATGCTTGAAAGTGGTTTTCATCAACCGCATATTGAGAAGGGCAAGGAGAAATAAAATTCGAATTCAACATGACACTGACCAGTGTTTAATAATAATCCTTTTCCGAGCCATGGTTTCAAAAATTTATATATAACGCTTTTTTCAGTGTGTCGTGATGAGGATAGTATTATCTGGAAAAAAAAAATGTTATCACCTCTTTGGTCTAAACTGTAGACTTTCTAGAATCAGGAATCTAAACCCAGATCTCCACCACGTCTTATAGCAGTATCATAATGATCTCACTTTGTATTTTTTTGTACCGAAATCGGTACAAGTAATATTATAATAACATGTTTAAAGATGTGGCGGTAACGATGTGTTTAATTTTTTTTACTTGCTAATTTAATTTGCTTGGCACTGGATCCCCTACAGTGGAGTTGACCTTAGACTAGCATCTATTCGTTAAAACTAAGCCAATCTTGTTTCCAACGTGCTTGTAAAATTGTGTTGCGCCGACCCCATATTAAGGTGGCTTAGGGGTAAGTAGAAAAAAAAATAATTAAGCTGAACAAGATCAACAATTTTATACTTTCCTTCAAAACTAGACATTGCGGTGAATTACTATAATTATTTATTGTATAACGATCTTAAAGCGTTTTCCATCGATAAAAGAAAAATATTTGGTCTTTGCTTCTTCCAAGCTGTACTTTAGTTTCGGCAACTGCAACTATCAACTATAATATGTTTATAAAGTATTTGTTGCTTAAACTAGCAATGATCTTTTGGAACTTTTGGAAAATGGACGTTTATAGTTAAGTAGCTTGTTTGAAGACCTGACGTTTCATTACTGTTACAATATTTCGGATAAATATTTTAAAATCAATGTTTTCTTACTTCGGCGTCTTCTGGAGAGTACACATTCACTCCTCTGACGTGGAAGCCAGTGATCCTGGATATTTTCCCGTACTTAAAGTGTAGGTCACGACCCAGCTTGAATAGATCCTCTGGAAAAAACGTATACTCTTTTTACAGTATGTTTTTTTACTTTGAAAGTATGGAGAAATAGAGTCGCCTCCTTGGTCTAATAGCAGCATGTATAAGCTGTGGATCGGGAGGTCCTGGGTTCGATTCTCAGGTCGGGCAAAGTAAATTTTCTAATTGAATTTTCCCGGGACTGGATCCCTGATAGAGGGTTGACGTCAGGCAGGCGGCCGGTCGTAAAAACTAAGCCAAATCGTCTCTGCAACATGCTTGAAAAAGTCTGTTGCGCCGACCCCACATTTAGGTGGGTAAGGGCAGGTAGAAAGAAGTATGGGGAATGGAGACCTTGCGAAAAGAAAATCCCATTAATACCTATAGTAGTAGGGCATCTTCATCAGTCATCACATTCCGAAATTAGTATTATTGTAAATAAAACACTGTCATCATCATCATCATCATCATCAGCCATAGAACGTCCACTGCTGAACAACTTAAATGGCGGAGTCGGCTTCAAAATAAACACGTATTTTTCACACTGGAGAAGATGATAACTCTCTCGACATTGAAATTATAATGATAACCTTTGTATCATTAGGGTTCCGTGTCAAAAAAAGAAGTGAAACTTTAGTCCTGCATTGTGTCTGTTTGTCCGTCAAAAAAAATATGTTCCGCACATTCAAAGCTTTTGTAAGTTTTGTTTATAATGAACCATGACTATAATTCCAGGGGGTTACCACCACCTCTTATAGCAGGATTATTATAATCGTACTTGTACCGATTCCCATACAAAACAAACGAAGAACGATTATAATAATACTGCTACAAGAGGTGGTGGTAACCCTGCAGTAGACATGCCATAACTTACCATGCAGTAATTTACTTTCACTATAATTCTGTAGTCGTGCAGTAGTAATCACACATTAGGCAGGAATTAGGACTTTGCGTTGGACTTTAGAAAATGAAATGGTTCACTGAATTGAAAGGTTTAAATAGTCTTGGTCTTTTAACCGCAGCAATTTGATGAACAAGTGGTAAGTTTCGAAATATCATTTTACTCCATTTATTTAGCAATCGGACTATAATCTATCGATAATACAAATATTTTACATAGTCGCTAGCAAGAAATATGCAAAAAACTCTTAGTTGATTGCTGAGATAGTTTTTATTCTAATTTTACATATTCAATTGAAAAACGATGTTGTTTGTGCGGTGTGTATGGAATTTATACATGAGTTTTTGCTTATTCCTACCTCTATATAAAAAATAACCTAAGGTCAAAACTCACAAGGTCAGCTTATAGCGGGTCCACACCAACTGAACGAAGGCGAAAGAACATTTGCGAAGGGCTATCGGCGATGCGCGATGGGGACCGAACGTTCCCGATCATTTGCGAAACTTCACTGTTGCGTTCATAAAACAGCATAGGTTTGTTTGTGTGAATGCGACAGCGAAGATTCGCGAATGATCGGGAACGTTCGATAGCCCTTCGCGAATGTTCTTTCGCCTTCGTTCGGTTGGTGTGTACGCGCCATTACGAATATTTTCCTGTCTTTACAATAATTCATAAGCACCTTTTTGCGCAAGCGTTATTTCGTACAGCAGATTCGATTTCTAATTATACTGCTTCGGTAGGCTAGCGACTCATGCGTTTGACTTTATCTGATTTGGTATACACCTTGCAAGAATTTTGACTCTGTATAACATATTAGGGCAAAAACTATAATATTGGATTGTGTTACTGATTCGTTTTCCACTAAAACTCCCATTGTACGTATAGTTTCAGAGGCCCGAGCGTAATCTATTTTTAACAGTCGATTTTTAATCAGGCTCGAACTCGATAGCGTAAAAGCTACTCAGCTATCTGTCAGTAAAAATCACGTCAAAATCGGAGACTATCCGGAACAAACAGTAAACAAAAAAATCTTCTTTTAAAAACAAAATGGCTCCATCGCGTTCCAGTGATTTTAGCAATGTCAATTAGTAGATAGAATGTTTTTCAATAGAGCTATTGGTATCAAGTTTTCGCAGTGACCATGAAACCCAGATGTGTACAATCTCAAGGTCCTACTGGAATTTTGGAGGCAATTTCTTTTCAGCGCAATGCCCCTCAGATGACCTTCCCTTAGCAAATCGACCGAACAGAGTCGGCCAATACAGCTACAAAAAAATCATCAAAGATCAGCAATTAAAATAAGTATACATTAAACTGTCTATCTTCGCTGCAGTTTGGTGCATAAAATCACATCACTTTGAAACAACAAACACAACTTTTTTAGACATAAAAATGAAATAATTGTAAAAAGCGACACCCAGCCTGTCAGCCTGGAATTCCCGTCATAATAAAAAAAAATTGAGGCACTGTTAGGTTGAAATTAAAATTGTAGAACATTTAGGGCCTTACTTAAAAAAACAGTTTAGCTAAGCAAATGACTAAGAATAGCCTGTCCCTTTTTTCCTTGTGTCACATTGTTTGAAAATAAAAGGGACGGGCTATTCTTTACCATTTGCTCATTTAAACTGTTTTTATAAGTAAGGCCCTTATTTATTAAGCGGAGAACATTATTACCAACTTGTTTTATTTATATTTATCGCAAGAATGATACTTTTACAATATTTTCAACAAAAAAAACGTGATAATTAAACGTAAAATAGGTGAATAGTAATAAACTGGTTTGGTTTTTTAGCCATATAAACTGGCTTAATTACAATTTACAACCGTTTTTGCACACGAATTATGCTTCAAAATATAATGATCAATCCACTTGTGTTATAAAACCTACATAAGCTAGGGGTAATAAGGGTAGGCAGAGGCTAACAAGCGAACTAGAATACTCACATTTCTCCGAGCTTAGTTCCGTCCCCGATATGATAGGGGGCGAGCCTATAGCCATATCGGTCACAAATTCCTGACTCCGGGTTGATACTGAGACATTTTTACGGTCGTGTTTTGCAAGTGACAGTGTTGCCCCAGCCCCCTGACTCGTGATACTCGATTCGAATTTGACTTCGATTCGGTTTCATTTATAGACTTAAAATTCGACCATAAGGGGGAAAAAGTGCGCGAATGTTGCATTCGATTCGAGAACTTGTCAGGTAGTAATTTTCAACGTGTCATTAGTACACTTTTTAACTCTATTTCGGTAGAATTTAAGGCTGAGATCTATAGAGCGAACTTCGACTAAGTCTAAGTCAAAGTCACGAACTCAGGAGGGATTTGTAATTGTTAAATCGAACTTTGACTTACCGCCGAATGTTCATACACTTAAGGTCGCCTTATGTCGTTTAAGGCCGCCATATCTGTCAAAATTGTATGGCGAAAATCAATGTAAGAAGCCCTTAAAGTTGAGCAGCGTTTGACCATTCGGGCGTTAGTCCGGGTCATTTTTTACAAGAAGAACAGACTGACAGACTAAGCAAAGGTTTTCTTGTAAAAAATGACTCGTACTTAGTAAAAATCCTCACTGTGTTCGTGACTTTGACTTAGACTTAGTCAAAGTTCGCTTTATAGCCTTTGTCACTAAATGCAGTCGAATCTAATGTTAAGAGACAGCCCTCTGGGTTGCGATATATATATAAAAATACGCACCTCTACCCACAACTAGATCCAATGCATTCCCAATGAGAAAAAATCCTTTGGGTCCGGGTATTTCAGCCAACAATTTACCAGCATGACTGTACCTAAAATGTAAGCCTATCACTATAATGGAAACACAAATAACTATTAACACACAGATCAACATAATGGAGTGCTCGTCTCGAGCGACGTCTAAATACTGATATATGTGCGCAAATAGATTTGAGTTCGGCTTCATAATCTACTTAGGTCACACATATCTCCTTTTTAGGATTCCGTGAAATGAAATGATTTATTAATCATTTCTATAAACCGTAGCTAAGTAATATTTTTCGACCGACTTCCAAAAAAGAGAAGGTCCACAATTCGTCTGTATTATTTTTGTTCGCGAGATCTCCGCAAAATGTGGACCGATTTTCAATATGATTTGTTGTTGTATTCGATAAAGCTTATTTCAAGGGTGGTCCCATATAAATTTGGTCATGATCGGATTTGAAGTCGGCCTGTTAAGTTTTTGAACTTGTAATTATTTTTATATCAGCGACTGGCAAACGAGCAGATCACCTGATGGTAAGTGATCTCCGCGCCCATAGACACCTAAAACACAAATGTATCATGGGTGTGTTGCCAACTGAAAAGGAGGGGAATGGGGAGTGGGAAGAGGAGGGGAGGAATTGAGCCATCGGAAATCTCACTCGCCGAACAAAACGTGACAGCGAGGTGCCACTTTACGTCGATTTTCTGTGAGACAATGGTACCTGCCAGGTCGAGGCGGCATTCGTGCTGTAGACGTAACTGTTTACAGCGTGGCTCTACCAATTCTACCATTCACAAGATATAAAATATAATTTTAAACTAGCAATACTCGGTAAATAGGCCGGCATGATTCTGACGACAAACTGATAAACAGTGTTTGTCAGTAGTCTCTAGTTTTTTGGACTGCACTACACTTACCATCAGATGCAGTGTAGTTACTTTGCCGTGCCCGATTAAAAAAAAATCTCCACACCATGAGAAAAAACAGTTTTCATCCCCCCTTAACGTGTAGGAGACCAACCCAATTTTTATTTTACCATTTCGTTGGTGTGATTCATATGCATGCCAAATTACAGCTTTCTACTGCTAATAGTAGCGTTGATCCGCAGTCAGACAAACAGACAAACAAAATCCAATTGGTTTGAATAACGGTTGAGTTTTGAGAAAATAGAATGTTATTAAAATTCACCCCTATCCCAACTAAGGAACCCATTACTGTGTGTGGTCAGAACTGCACTTGGATGTTTTTTTATGGTACCTCTATTATATATCATTTACATAATTATTATGTGAAACTACAATACATTATCTGGTGGTAGTATATTTGTATCCGACCGGATGGCGACCACCGTACACGTGGTGCTAAAACTTGCCATGACCACACTCCGTGTATGGTTCGCGTTCCAGGATCAGTCAATGTACTTCCGGTTCTCTCAAGGGGCTTGCGACATGACGTGACGGTTGCTTGAGACGGGTATGGGGGTATTCCTGTATCTGCATCGGTCATCCGCCTGTGTTGTCGCAAGCCTCTCCATTTGCTTCTTCCCTCTTCGGATTCGGAGTGTGAAGAAGCATAAATTGGCCGGCAAGATTCTGGCGACCACTGATAAATCCATTATTTGTCAGTGATCGCTAGTTTTTTTGGACTGCACTACGCTTACCATCAGGTGCAGTGTTACTTTGCCGTGCCCGGATAAAAAAAACAAGTCACTAGTCTAATGTGAGATGTTAATAAAACTGCAACAAAAAAAAATTTTGGAAACATTTGGGTTAAGTCATTTTTGCGCTAAAGGCATTCAGCAGTATATAGACGGGACAACAGCACAAAACCTGTGATCCAAAAGTTATCACTTAGTGGTCATAAGTCGCTCAGTTTATTTGAAATACTTATACGCGCGCCAGGCCGGCAGCGTACTAATATTGAGAGAATAAACTTATCTTACGTGATTCTTAACCATTCTCAAAATATTCTAGGGTGTAAATTGTAATAACCGCCCTCGCATTGTAATAAGTAGTTGATGGGATTTTTTTGTACGGAAACTTGCTTGATAGCCCCTCTATAGTTAGTAATATTAAATCTCTTTGGCTGAAGGCCTGGTTTAATAATTATTGTCCTGCAGGTCGATTCTCTAAGGTTTCATTTGTGGAAACAACGTTGCGGCATCGATGTTTTTATTTTTGTATTCAGCAGAGTACAAAACGCACGCACTAGCGCTATGGGCGATGACGGCGCTTATGCGAACTAGCTCTCTCGAGCGAGGCGTTTGACATAAATGTATGGAAAATGGTTTTCTCTAAGACCCAACAACGTTGAACGCTCCGTCGATCTCAAAGATGTGCGCTGCGGGAGCTCGTTGTCGATCGCAACGTTGTGGCGTTTCTTAGAGAATCGAGCTGCTGTATCTACAGGTAATATACAGGGCTGTGGAAGTTTTCAATTCTTTTGAGTAAGCAAATGTGACGAAGGCAGAAATTGCGTAAACAAGTTTTAACAAATAACAATAGAAAGTTTTAATACATTATTCATTTGACATCGTTTATGTAGCTTTACAATCATGGAGCATTTCGTTAATCATTAAGGAATGTGCACATTTTCAACAACGTTGCTGAAAAGATTCGGTATAGTTAAAGGGCGCGTCTCCTGCACTAAAACATTACACAAAACAGGGTACTTCTACAATTTTTTGTCTGTGGTTAATTGTTACATTAGGAGACAATGAAAAACCTTGTTTTGTTTATGTGTTTTTTGTTTCTAAAAACATGTGCAGGAGATGCGCCTTAAGACTAGCCTGACTTAATCCCGCTGTGGAGAATCCAGTCCTACTTTATCTAGACGAAAACCACTTTGCCTAGACTGGGATTTGAACGCAAGACTGTCCGGTCCACAGTACATTATAAAGAGTACCACATCAATGTTGCGCCGTTTTCCTTGTCATACTAATTGGAAACACTTATAGAGTAGAGAACTTGAGTGAACATTAAATAAAATATATGCATAACCCATGGAGCAAACACTTGAAAGTACAAATGCAATTTGTTATTAATAGCAAGGTTATTAACATAATAGCAAGGTTTAACATGTTACTCTTGAATTATATGCGAATGTCATACGTTATATGTTTATAAATCACATAACATAAAACATAAGCTCACGCCTGTATCCCCGAAGGGGTAGGCAGAGGCGCACTAGCCAACTAGTACACCCACATTTCGTCGAACTTAGTTACGTCCTAGATGTGATTGGGGAAGAGCCTATCGCCATATCGGGCACAAATTCCAGACTCCGGGCTGATATGGAAAAATCCAATATCACTTTGTCCGACCCGGGGATCGAACCCGACACCTCAGGACGGCAGTCGTACCGAATAACCACGCCACCGAGGCAGTTTATAAATCCTTTTGAAATAAAGAGTACATTACTAATACTAGAGTATAAAATAATAATAATATTAGCCCTGTAATATTACTGTCCCACTGTTGGGTACGGGCCTCCTCTACTAATGAGAGGGGTTAGGCCTTAGTCTACCACGCTGGCCTAATGCGGGTTGGCAGACTTCACATACCTTCGAAATTCCTGTGAAGAAATTCTCGGGTATGCAGGTTTCCTCACGATGTTTTCCTTCACCGTTATAGCAAGCGATATTTCACAATGAAAATACACTTAACATAGAAAAGTCAGAGGTGTATGCTCCATTTTGGGGTTGGTTTCGAACCTCCGACACTTGTCTCGGCAGTCCATACCATTCCCAACTGAGCTATCGCTGCTGAATACTAGATAACATAATACAGATAGAGTATAGTTGGGTATATACAAATAATGTGGGGTCGGCGCAATACACTTTTTCAAGCATGTTGCCGAAAGGATTTGGCTAAGTTTCTACGACCAGCTGACGTCAACCCCCTCTCTGTGATCCAGTCCCGGATAAATTAAATTAGAAAATTCCCTTTACCCGACCTGGGAATCGAACCAACGACCTCCCGGTCCAGAGCCCATATGTGCTGCCACTCGACCAAAGAGGCGACTTATATAGATAAACAATAGATACAATAAACTATAGATAATCAAACTGTAGTATATAACAGTAATGGAGTAGAGACATTTGATTAAAATATAAAAATGTCACGAGTACGCTGCGAGCTCGATTTAAGCTCTATATTTGACATAAGTCCTACGTACTAGCCCCTGAAATAAAATACTTTGGGTATAAAATCCTACTTTTACTACTAATCTTAATGTAATGTATAAGGTAAGGTATTTGACCGACTTCGAAAAAGGAAATCCTCAGGCTGAATTTTTTTAAAGTATGTTGTTTTTGTATTCGATAGAGCTTATTCTTTTTATTGATTTCTATCGGATACATTTTTGGTCCGTTAAGTTCTTAATTATTAGCAGCGATAGCTCAGTTGGGAATGATACGGACTGCCGAGACGGGTGTCAGAGGTTCGAGACCAACCCCAAAATGGATCATACACCTCTGACTTTTCTATGTTAAGTGTGTTTTCTTTGTGAATTATAGCTTGCTATAACGGTGAAGGAAAACATCGTGAGGAAACTTGCATACCCAATAATTTCTCCACAAGAATTTCGAAGGTACATATGTGAAGTCTACCAACCCGCATTATGCTAGCGTGGTAGACTAAGGCCTGATCCTTCTCATTGGTAGAGAAGGCCCGTGCCCAGCAGTTGCAGTGGGACAGTAATATTACAGGGCTATTATTATTATTTTATTAGATCCTTTATTTCAGCCTTCTACTTCGTTTTTTCTGTCTATAAATTTTACGTAGATAGGATGTGAAGCTCGCAGCACTATGTCCGCGACGAACTTGACCTGTTCTGGTCTGGTGACAGGCTCCAACCTGAACCTTTGGATTATGCCCGCCATCACAGACTTCAGCTCGAGCATCGCAAATTTTTGGCCTGGAAAAATGTTGATTTCTTACCCATATATTTTAGTCGTGTCGTACCTACGGCGCAAATACTTCTACGTAAGTATTTGTTTAATGTTTTCTTATAGCTTCTAACGACAAACAAGCAGATGGGTCACCTGATGGTAAACAATGTCCAGCGTCCATAGGAATTTTGCAACGCAGATTGCCAAAAGAACCATGGGTGCGTTGCAACCCTTAAGAAAATATTAGGGATTAAAGGAGAGGAGAATCTTAGCCATTGAAAATGTTTGCTTTTTATTGATGATCCATATTTTTGGAGTTTTTGTCTGCTGTGTAGATGAGAGTCGCCAGAGGTCCAGTTTCGAACCTTCTGTGGGTAACTTTCTTTACACCTCCCCTTATACCTCCTGAACGTGGGGGCGGCGCAATAAATTTTTAAGTATATTGCAGAAAGGATTCGGCTTAGCTTTTCACGTCCGGCTGCCTATATGACAAGGAAATCGGGTATTTAGTCATGGCATAAAAACACCCGCCCGAATTGGCAATTGAAGCCATGACCTCAGGTCATAGTTGTTGCTACTAGACCAAAAAGGCGACAAAAATAAAGTTATTATTCAAATAATTAAATTGAGTGGTAGAGCCATGATGTAGACAGTTACGTCTACAGCACGAATGAGCCGGATCTACCGAAAACCGACGTAAAGTTGCGTTTCGTTCGGTGAGAGCTATTTTCGGTGGACCAATCACACCTACCTTTCCCAATCCCCCCTTTTAAGTTGGCAACTATGACCCTAATGGTTCACTTACCATCAGGTGACCCTGCTCGATTGCCAGTCTCTACAGGGTGTTTCATAAAGTTGGTATCCATAATAACTTCACTTAAAGAGACGATGGCTACCAATCTAGCGGTAAAGTTTAAAATTTCGTAAGGCTCATAGTTTTGGAATAATGGAAACTTGAATTTGTGATGAAAATCTTTTTGCTGGCTCACTGGGTCAGCTGCAGTACATTTACAAACTACCTATGGGGTAATTAATTATTTTTAGCATACACAAAGCCATTATTTTGCTATTTGCGACGATTTACAGATCACATTCCGAATTTAAAAACTTCCTTGGTTAATATTGATTAAAAAAATTAAATTAAATTTTTATTTTTTAACTTTACCATTGCACTTTAAATCGTTCTCCCTGTATGTGGAATTGTTATAGGTACCAACTTTATGAAACATCCGGTATAAAAGAAAAAAATCTCAGCGTCGAAAATACCAACCTATGCAGTTTCTAGGGCCTGCACTGAACGGAATGTAAGCATAAGGGTGCCGTTTAACAATATTCTCTGGCAAGAACCTCTCTGGAATGAACTTCTCAGGCTCAGGGTATATGTCTCCTCGGCGGTGGACGTCGAATATATGGATATTGACTTCAGTTGACTTCGGGATTGTGTATCCACCTTAAACAAAAAATTATCGCGTAAAATGTAAAAAGATATTACGGGCCTTACTTGTAAAAACATTTGCGCTTATCTTTTCGCTAAGAATAGCCTGTCACTTTTTTCCTTGTGTTACATTGTTTAAAAATGAAAGGGAAAACCTATGGTTAGAGATAAGGAGCGCTTAAATATTTTTATAAGTAAGGGGCTATAATATAAAGGGACGGATCGGAGATCTTTATTTCTACCTATCTTTATTTCAATCTTTCCTTATTGCGCAATGTGAGGTTACCACCACACTCTTTTGAGAGCATGTTGCAGAAATATTAAGCTTAGTTTTTAACGACCGACGACGAACGCCTACCTGACATCAAACCCCTCTGACGGTTCTAATTCCGGGCAAAAATTAGAAAAATTGCTTTGCCCGACCTGGAAATCGAATCCATGACCTCTGTCCGTGACCGCGGATTCCTGTTTCAATCTTTGTTCGAATCTTATCAGTCTCCTGTGTCTGTCGCGGCCCGAATCACCTAGAACCCCTACCTTTATAACGGAGTTACCTTTGAGAAGACTTCACTTACTCAGTTTAACATTATCATAGACAACCCTAGCGATGTAAGGCACGCTGGGATACAACCGCAGCGACTCCTTGATACAGCACTCCAAGTACTTCATCTCACCGAGCTCCTCAGTTGTAGGGCTGCGCTGTCTGCTCTGCGAAGGTCCCAGTACACGATGCACCTCTTCATATATCAGGTTCTGCAATGAGGAATCAAGGAAAACGACGTAATTTAAAGATGAGGCAACCATAGACTTGACAGGTGCTGCATCGCTCGACCTTCTTCCTTTCAATATCAGGTACTGGAATGCCGAACCAGTGAGAAAAAACACTCTATTTCATTAATAATATTACATATTATGGACAGTCCCTAGGTGAAAGCGATTTAAGCTGTAAGACACATCAACAAAAGTACATTTATACTGATTCGATATTTTTGTTTAATTTTTATATCTTTTCCAAGGGCCCCAAACTAAGAATGCTTAATCACCGCATGGCCTGGGATAGGCCTAGTTACTACCTTTATACTATCTTCTTCTTCTTCTTCTTTTAAAAGTAATGGCTTCCACGCATATGCGGTGATTTAGCCAATGTCAAGGTAAATAGAGCAATTATGTTTTCACAATGTTTTCACAATGACCATGAGACCCAGATGTGGATGATCTCAAGGCCTTGCTGGGATTATGGCGGTAATTCCTTCCAGTCCAGTGCCCCTCAGATGACCTTCACTCGGCGAATCGACCGAACAAAGCCAACCAACGCACCAAGCAAATCTCATCGAAGATCACCGGTTAAAAATTTTCCACATTATACTGTCCATCTTCACTGAAGTTTGATGCATTAAACCACAACACTTAAAACCAACAAACACAGCTCTAGAGAATAATATGAAATAATTTTAACAAGCGACGCCCACCCTGTCAGACTTCCCGTCAAAATCCCTTTATACTATACTGTTAGGAGAATTAGCCTTTTCGTTAATAATGTTGTGGGTACCGCAGAAAATAATGTCGGTACCAACGGCATAATTATTAATGTATGTCGGTAGATAAATAGTTTCCTGAAATAGTGGGGCCACAGCTCCTATAAAATGGCTAAACAATACATTTGAGCAAGCAGTTTGTGTTAACAAGTCGTCTAGTTAGTAATACACGGTAGCTATGTCAGTTTGCTAATAGAAAGCTATTTACCAATATCTCTTGCCTTGCATATAAAGTAAATAAGTGTTCTTACATGCTGAAGTCCTGACGAATGGTCGTTACTAAAGCATTCGTATTGTAAGAGTGAATAATTAAGGTTTAGTTGAAGTGAGAATCGTCACTCGTGTATGTTTGCCTATTATTCTATTACTCTACAAATGTGATTTCTAATATTTTTAACTCTACAAGTACATAGTTCCTAATTTCAGAAGTGGGATAGGCTCCACAGGCCTATCGTCATAAGATCTTAATAGGCAAACACCCACAAAACGAGATTAAACTGCCGCGTTGAACTTAGCAAATGTGTTGTGAAAAACTACGCATCGCGCTCGCAACGTGATCCTGGTGATTCAATGGCTTAAAGTAAGCTATGCGGACCCTTATGCGGCCCTGGTGGAGTCATCCATGCTTTTGAGTTGGCGTGCCGAAGCTGTGTCGACGACGCGCGGTACTAACAAACAGCCACCACGTGGCGCGATTTGTATGTACAGTCGCAGGTTTGTGTGCCGTGTCGTAAGTACAACTTGTAATCTTGTTTAAAGTGGAGCACTACATCAGGTGTGGCTTTATTAAATAATTAGATTTTCGACAACAATATTAAGTATCGAATAAGTAGAACACGTTCAAACCTGTTCTAAACCTGCAAAAATATTCGTCAAAGCATGTATAGTGTTCATGTGTTTAATGGGAGATGTTTATTTCCACATAGTAGTCTGATGTTTTCAGGTTAAATTCCTGTGCTATATGTAAATGTTCATGTATTATACATGCAAACTTATTTCTTCAATTGTAAAGAGTTTTTAACAGAGTCATAAGGGCTGTGCAATCTGTAAATAGTTCATGACGAAATTATTGCAATACGATTTTATTCTCTACCCACTGGTAAAGAAAAATGTTTTAGTTTGTAATTTTATGAGCGAAAGTTTGCCTCGTACCTATGATTATTACAACCATCTGTAATATAACTGGACTAATCCTTGGGCATTTTTACATTTCATACTGTACGACGTTGGTGTTCGAGTTTATGAGCAAGTACTTATCCCTACCGGTGCGGCGTAACCCGGTATTCACGAACATCTGTATACCAGGCAGAGCGATGACAAGGATTATAACCAGGAGATGATGTATTCAGATGCAGTTGGCATTTGGTGAGTTCGTTCCTTTTTATTACTCTGGTTTTAAACACAAAGTGATTTTAGTGCGGGCAGAAAGTCATTAATTGGTTCTTCTGCAACTACACGATTTCGCTCCGTACACTACATGGATCCACGGCGTGCACTACATGATTCCGTTGCGTACTCTACTTGGATCCGCCGCGTGCACTACATGGATCCGCTGCGTGCACTACATAATTTCGCTGCATACACCACTTGGATCTGCCGCATGCACTACATGATTCCGCTGCGTGCGCTACTTGATTCCGCTGCGTGCACTATTTGGTTCCGCTGCGTGCACTATTTGATTCTGCTGCGTGCACTACTTGATTCCGATGCGTGCACTACATGATTCCGCTGCGTGCACTACATGATTACGCTGCGTGCACTACATGATTCCGCTGCGTGCACTACATGATTCAGCTGCGTGCACTACTTTCAATTCCGCTGCGTGCACTACATGATTCCGCTGCGTGCACTACTTTCAATTCCGCTGCGTGCACTACTTGATTACGCTGCGTGCATTACATGGTTCCGCTGCGTGCACTACTTGGTTCCGTTGCGTGCAGTAATTGATACTGCTGCGTGCGCTTTATGTGCAACTATGCGCATCGAATCCTACACTGCTTCGAGTGTTGCTACCGGAATCTTCATCATTGCTGCGAATGTCACTGCTGGAACGACTGTGCTCGCACTGGCATGGTGCTGAGAAACTTCTGTTCACATTCAGGGTTGCTTCTCGCAACAGGCGACGTCTATTCTCTACCACACTTCACATTTTACACTGGACTATGCACAAAACTTTACACAACCACACATTTAAATTTATGGGGTCTGTTAGTTAATTAGTAGGACATGTATGTCTCTTTTACACAACTACTGTACTCACAACCACCACTACTCTCACAACTACCACTGTACTCTTTACACGATATGAGGTATGCGTTCGGTATGATCATAAAAACTGAATTTGATGTATGTTATGATCATCAGTCGTCGATTGTGATTAGCAACTTGGTGATGTGTTTTTGCCATGCTGCATAACGAGGGTCTGGAGTTGTAATTCGTGGTTCGATGTAATTGATTTTATTAAGACTACGTGACATCTTCGTAAGGCAGACTTCGGTATTGAGGACGGACTGCGGGACGTACCTCAAAAGGCAGTGGACTGCGGGACACATGCCACAACGCACATAGGACGGACTGCGGGACGTACCTCGAAAGGCAGTGGACTGCGGGACACATGCCACAACGCACATAGGACGGACTGCGGGACGTACCTCAAAAAGCAGTGAACTGCGGGACACACGCCACAACGTGCATAGGACGGACTGCGGGACGATCCTATTGCCAGCAGACTGCGGGCTGCCTGTCTTGTATGTGTAATGCACAAAATATGGTTACGATTTAGCGTATGTTCATACAAGTACGAGATTGATTAAGAATCCAAAATGACGTGTGACATTGAAAGCTTGTTTGTAAGAGATTCTAATCTTCTAACATTTTGCAGGAACAGGATTGTGATTCAAAGACGGCCTTGAATTTGAGATGAATGTTCGAAAGGGAACTAACGACTCAACAGGCTATGATGACACTTAATGCAAACTTATTACAGCCATAGGAGTACTGGTATTGTATGACACATCTGCTAATTATTTTTGTTTTCTTTGGTGTATATTTATCAGGTTGAATAAAAATGGTCATGTGGTGGTCATGAAGCTTTCGGAAAGCAAGAGTGGAGAGATCTGTAGCAATTCATTACTAATGTGGTATTGCACATGAGAGCAAATAAAACACTGGTGTGCCGAGAGCCATGTTAAGAGTGGTGTCTTACAAGGTGTTGCAGTAATATACTGGGAGTAGAGCTGTTATTAAGAGTGATTGTGCTATGTTGACAATGGGGGTCAAACTCATGCTGAGTTTTTCTAAAAACCTTTAAGACTTATTCTGCTATTGAGTACCGTGACTTATTACGAATTCTACAAACCACAAATTGTTGTTCAGGATTTGTCGAAGCGTTGCATATGTCACTACTACATCTGTACTGATCACAACTTTCAATGTTTCATACCCGAAATTATTTCCGATCATATCTCTATTAGATTTATGTGGATACCAGAACATGGTATAACTGATAACGTTTAGAAATGAACTAAGTTAATTTCTTAGATCAATCTACTAAGGATCATCAGTAGGTGATACAGAATCCAAAACACTGTTAGGATTTATGTGATTCTGCCGTGTGTTTTTGTTGTGCAGGAGTTCGAGTTGCTTGTTAAGCATACCGCACCCATTCTACCGGGTGGATACTGCGAAGTGCAATTGCGGAGAGGTTCCCTGGGGGAAGAAACTGCGTGCCGTGCGCGGAGTGCTATAGCATCGTGTCGAGATTCCACTGACATACGAACTCTTTGCATTGTATTCAAGTTCACTGATCTGACAGCTGCTGCTTGCCTTCTGTTTCACTGGTTTTGTTCCATTACTACTTAAGTCATAGGGAGTGCAACAGTAGGAAGTGAAGAGGGAGGGCAATTTGGGGATTGCTGTAATTTGTAAACTAATAGGTGCTCGAGGACGACCACATGTCAGGAGAGGCCGTGTTAGGAGAATTAGCCTTTTCGTTAATAATGTTGTGGGTACCGCAGAAAATAATGTCGGTACCAACGGCATAATTATTAATGTATGTCGGTAGATAAATAGTTTCCTGAAATAGTGGGGCCACAGCTCCTATAAAATGGCTAAACAATACATTTGAGCAAGCAGTTTGTGTTAACAAGTCGTCTAGTTAGTAATACGCGGTAGCTATGTCAGTTTGCTAATAGAAAGCTATTTACCAATATCTCTTGCCTTGCATATAAAGTAAATAAGTGTTCTTACATGCTGAAGTCCTGACGAATGGTCGTTACTAAAGCATTCGTATTGTAAGAGCGAATAATTAAGGTTTAGTTGAAGTGAGAATCGTCACTCGTGTATGTTTGCCTATTATTCTATTACTCTACAAATGTGATTTCTAATATTTTTAACTCTACAAGTACATAGTTCCTAATTATACTATATATTATTTACCTGCACAACTGGTTCGTTTGCTATTCTCATGATCATGAAGCACAATGCCGTCGCTGTGGTGTCGTGACCCTGGAATCAACAATCCGAAACTCAGGTATCATAATTTGTCAAGACCTAAAAACTTTTAACAATTTTATTATAAAGGGATAATAGTATAAAAATCTAGCTGATTCTAACTGCATAGAGGTGCAATTGGATATCATCAGGTTTGATCTAGCAGAAAACCCAATAAATATTTAAATTCTTATGATAAATGCTTCAAAGAATTAGTTATTTTATCTGTTATTTAAATAAAACCTAAATCTGTTTTATTCAAATGACTTTTAACTCAATAATTATTGGATCTGTTTTGTCTCTTTGGGACCTCACACCTCAAACATGAAGGTATCTACTTCCTCCCTGATGCCGTCCTCATCTATATTCCCAAGCTTTTCCTGCTCCAGCAACAGATCCAGCATTGCCATCCTGTTCTTCTTGCCATACACGTTATCATCATCTTCCAATGATGTAATGGGATTATCCTTTCTAAACTCTCGTCTGTCTCTGATAATCTGTTTGGTGAATTTGTGCAAATCTGTCAAAGCCGCTTTTTGAATTCTAGAGCATTTTGTGAGTTTAAAACTGGCTTCAGTATAAAACCAAATTCTTGAAAGTCGGTACATGAGACATTGTCCTAATATATGGATAGATTTGAAGTATTTGTTTGTCACCGATCTGATATCTTCTCGCATTGATGTCCCCATTGAGGTTTCTGAAATACTTTGTATAGTCAATAATGTGTTATTGGATTTACAATTTATAACTACTAACTTGGCAACACTAACAGAAAAAACTCACAAAATAATTTAGGTACAATATATCTATGAATGTAAATGACATAATCTCCCAATATTTATAACATAACATAAGCCTACGCCTGATCCCCGAAGGGGTAGGCAGAGAAGCCCTAGCGAACGAGAACACCCACATTTCGCCAAGCTTAGTTCCGTCCCAGATGTGATAGGAGACGAGCCTATTGCCATATCGGGCACAAATTCCAAAGTCCGGGCTGATATTAAAAAAGACAGTACTGCGGACATAATACCACTACGCCACTGAGGCAGTCGTAGTCGTAGCCAGTTGCTATTTATAATTATAATCTGTGACCATACGCTAACAGCATATTAAATGTGACCCTGATCTTCAGCCACCTTTCTGTCCTTCGTTTATCTTTAAAAAACAACTTAAATGACATCTTTATTTATTTATCTTATTCATTCAATTAATTTAAGAATGACATTGAGATTACAAATATCATAAGCAGAATAATAATGTACTCGAATTCATGTTTATCTACTTCCTGAATTATTTAACAACGTTTTGTGTTTATAGTGTCTATATTTACCAGAGACTTTTGATATTTACCACATATTGTTTGCAGCGTAGACTTCGCCACCAAGGGAAATATTTCAGTACTCTCTTTTCCAACCTCCTTTTCTAACTTGTCTAATAACTGTTCTGTTTGCTCATTTATATTTATCAGGAATTTTTTTAGTATGTTAAAATGGAAAGCTGGTGTTAGCATTTTCCTTCGCTCGTGCCATTTTTCACCTAAAATACAACGGTAATTTTTAAAAGTGTAGCTACTGTAACCTAACTTTGTGTTTGTTTGAAATGAAATCTTAAATATTAAGGCTCATATTATATATCCTCTCTAAACTTCATTACTTCTAAGTATAATTCTTATTACTTTAGGAACAAAAAAATTACGTACCGTTACTCAGCAACAGACCAGTCCCAAGCCAGTGCTGCAGGAAAGTGTACGGAAACCGTTTTGTATTAAAAGTAGAAGCTGATAGTATTTTCTGGAATAATAAGTGAATTTGCACCGAGCGATTTTTCAATCGATTTCAAAAGAAGGATATTCTAAAAACATCTATTTTATGTCCAGCGATATCACCATACGAGACGCATACTGTCACTTCATGTAATTTTGGAAAGGAAAATGGTAATAATCCGACTAAGCCTCTCATGATGTAGGCAAAATTGTCTACAGGAAAAGACATTTAACAGTATTAAATCTCTTTGTCTACGGAGTTGCTCTAAATACAACTACACTGCAGTGGCGAAAAGAGAGGATTTCTAAGTGGGAAGCCGGAGATAATATTATACCTTGGAATGAATATTAGTGTACTGTAAAAACATAGGCCTGTTGCTAGTGTCGACAGTCTGTCTGTTATTTAGTTAGTCGACAGTTTGGCAAAGGTAAGCCGGTAAGGAATCTCGCTTTTCGCCACTGCAAAACATTTAACTAAAATAACCTAAAAATTGATGCAACTGTGGTTAAAGTAGGTCTTACCTCAATGTCTTCAGGGTCAAAAATGTTGACATAACGATAGTTAAATCCACGAAGGCCATAAATACCCTTGAATTGTTCATAGCGGGTCCTTACGTATTGGAACAATTGTTCTGTAAGAAAACATTTAACTGGTAGAGGGGAATAAGTAGGTAAATAATAATATCATCATCATCAGCCATAGAACGTCCACTGCTGAACGTAGGCCTCCCTCAAAGATTTCCAGATCGACCTGTTAAATAATAAATAATACTTTACTGTACTGTAGCCCGAGCACGAAAAACTAATGTAAATGTAAATGTATTCGAGTTCGCTGCGCACTGATGACGTTTGGTTAATATTTCATACAAATTTCATAGACGCACATCGAGTTCGAATACATTTACATTTACATTAGATTTTCGTGCTTAGGCTACTGTACTCTCGATCAAATAATACTGTACTTAACTAAAATATAAATAGAGGTAAAATGCCAAGTGCATGTTGCATATCTGATCACACACAGGATAGGATTCCGAAGTAGTGTTAAATGTTAATGAAATAATTATAGTTTTATGAGGCATCATTTCAAGCGCATCGTCCATAAACATATATTTACTACCTATTTTACATAAGTAACAACTTCATCTATTTTGTATTCAATAGAATTTGTAAGAAATTTTGCTTTTTACTTTGATCGACTATTACTCGGTAATTTGTAAAGGTTGTTTAACCGTGATAGTTTTCCTTTTAAATTCATATATGCGACTCATATATGCAATATGTCATATATTCGACTAAAGTAATTTTTTTCACATTTCTAGAATAAACCGTTTAGTCGGTAGGGGGTGCAGACACTTGACTCTAACAAAAACTAGTAACTACTTTAAAGCCTAATATTTCTCAAAACAATTCTGAGATTGAAAAACGGTCTTAGTAAACCCTCAATGTTTTTAAAGATCTATCTAACCCACACAATGAGATAATCAAGAATTAATAATTCAGCCCCGACTTTAGCTCTACTTGTACACTTTACTTTACAAAAATCTAGTTTTATTTTATCGTTTTGTCGATGTAATTAATATGTATCATCATCATCAGCCATAGGACGTCCACTGCTGAACATAGGCCTCCCCTCAAGATTTCCAGATCGACCTGTAGGAAGCGGCCTGTATCCAGCGACTTCCTGCGACTGTTATCAGGTCGTCGGTCCACCTTGTAGGTGGACGTCCTACGCTGCGCTTGCCGGTACGTGGTCTCCAGTCGAGAACTTTTCTGCCCCATCGGCTATCAGTTCTACGAACTATGTGCCCTGCCCACGTGTATATCCCCATTGATATGTATATCTATGCCAAATTACAGCTATCACTAATAGTCTTTACGCTAATTCCTAATCAGACAGACAGACGGACATGATGAAACTAAAAGGGTTCCATTTTTGCCATTTCACTTCGGGACCCTAAAAGGATTTAAAACATATAGCTCCTAATAGCTTGAATGTTTCTAATAGTGCTGCTGGCGGAGGATAAACAAATATTTTAAAAAATATTAGCTTAATCTTAATTTCAAATTAAAAGCTAAGGAAAGCTTGTTTTTTTTTGCGTATTATTATTTTTGTATTCTATGCGAACTCACCACTATCCAAAAGACAATCAAAAGCGTTGTCGAAAATCGGCACACCTTGTTCCGATGGTATTTTCCTCATCATAATCCCATCAGCATCGAAATATTTGAAATACACACTCGCGATGACAACAACGGCGCATATTAATAAAATTAATACCAAAAGAACATATACAAGTAGAATTATTGTTTCCATGGTACTACCGATAAATTTAATAAACAGTGGACAAGTACTATCCTCGGTCCTCAGTAGAATAGTGAGTTATTGCAAATATTCATGTTGAGATAGTTAGACAATACATAATATATAATAATGTAAAATCGTATGGTTGTTGGTTTTTACTTTTATGCAGCAATGGAGTAACGTATGAGTAGTTTCCTTAGCAGACTTCAAACTTTAACACAACGACCCTAAATTAAATATTAGTAGGTAGCTAGAGAAAGGTTGGTAGATTAGCTAGGATAGGGTTTTTATTATTTTCATCCAATCCCACCAAATTCTATTAATTCCCGTCGCTTCCCTGTCGGCGTACCTGCCATATCCCGTTCCCTTTTCACGGTCCACAAACCTCTCCATTCCCTTTTCCCCATAGGACCCTATTCTTCCAACTGTATAACCTGCCTCCCTGATTCCAAATTCATAGCATTCTATAATAATATACTAAATACTTAAATCTAAATTATGCTTTTTGACATGTCATAAGTGCTTTTATATGCCTACGTGATTAATAAAGATTTTTATTTTATTTATTTATTTATTCTTCGCGGCAAAACTGTACCGAAAAGAGTAAGGTACTTTAATGACGTGAACATCTTTGTGGCCCCATTAGGGTCGTGACCCACAAGCTTATCAGCACGAGTTTGTTTGTAATCGACCGATTTCAAAAAAGGATGAGGTCCTCAATTCGTCTGTATTTTTTATGTATGTTACGCAACATCTCCGCCAAATGTGAACAGATTTTAAAAATTTGTCCTCGATAGAGCTTTTTTCAAGGGTGGTCCCATACATTTGGTCACAATCGGATTTGAAGTCGGTCTGTTAAGTTTTTAAACTTGTTATTTTAGATGCCGATCCCCGCATTTTCTTTATTGATAACCATTCGTCTTCCATGCGGGTGGAGCCGTGAGCAAAATTATGTCAATAATTTATCTGTTTAATGCAGTTCACACACCACGAGGAATCGTCGCGATGGAACTGATGCTATAACTATTTTAAATGACGGTTAGGAGTATAGAGTATAGTCGCCTCCTTGGTCTAGTGGCAGCATGCATGGGCCGTGGGAGGTCCTGGGTTCGATTCCCAGGTCGAGCGAAATAAATTTTCTAATTTAATTTGCCCGTGACTAGATCCCTTGGGGTTGACGTCAGGCAGGTGGCCGGTCGTATAAACTAAGCCAACTCCTCTTTGCAACATGCTTGAAAAAGTGTGTTGCGCCGACCCCACATTAAAGTGGGATAAGGGCAGGTAGAAAGACGAGGTTAGAAGTATAAAGAAATGAGTTTCTGAATTGAAATAAAACTATTTTTACGGATTCTATCACGATTAGGTTTTAATTATTTTAAGCCTTCGAAACGTCGGGAATAATAATTAAAACCTAATCGTGATAGAATCCGTAGAAACAGTTTTATTTCAATGTATAATATTCGCGTAAACTTAAGAAATCAGTATGTTTCTGAATGGTAATGGCCACGCTATAGTGTGTAGACCGTAATGCTTACAGCAATAATGGGTTGGTTCTACCCCTGGAAAACTGGAATAAAAAAGCAGGTTGCTTTTGCTTAATCCAACATTCCCTTCTCAATCCCTATTCCCTCACTTTAGGGTTGATATTGCCAACAATAACCCATAATTTTTAGGTGTTTGCCGGTTGGGACCTGGGTGTCTATGAGCCGGAATTTGTGCCCGATATGGCGATAGGCTCGCCCCCTATCACATCTGGGACGGAACTAAGCTCGGCGAAATGTGGGTGTTCTAGTTCACTAGTTCACCTCTGCCTACCCCTTCGGGGATACAGGCGTGAGCTTATGTTTTATGTTATGTCTATGAGCCGAGGATGTTACTTATCCTACCTTCTCGTTCACCAATTTCTACTAACAAACAAGATATGTCAGAAAAATGATGTCATAAAATATGTTAAAATAAGAATTTTATGATATAACAATAACATAATTACATTCTTTAATATGTAGTGCGAAAAATTCACTCCATCTAAACTAGGCTTTAGGTTATGAATGCATTATCGTAACATAAATATATTGCACTGATAAATATAATAATTGTTTATGGCTATTTACTGGCTATTTATAAACAAGAGGGTTCAAAATATGATTGTTTTGACTATGCTTACGAATTTATAGAATAGAGGTCAACACGGGCTTCCTCTAATAATGAGAGGGGTTAGGCCTTATCATTCTACCACACTGGCCCAATGCGGGTTGGTAGACTTCAAATATCTTCGAAATTCTTGTAGAAAATTTCTTAGGAATGCAGGTTTCCTCACGATATTTTCCTTTGGGGTTGTAGCAAGTGATAATTCACTGTTGGGAAATACGTATTTATTATTATTAACACCACTTTTGTTTATATATCTACTAGCTGACCCGCGCAACTTCGTCTGCGTAGGAGAGAGAGGGTTGAAAGAATGAGTTGTAGGCACCTATAATCCAATAATTCTAAAGGAGGTAATGAGATGATCTACTTTGGTCCGTTTTCGTCAGTCACCCCGTCAGTCACCCAGTCAGTACCCTCGTCAGTTACCCCGTCCATCACCCCATCAGTTACCCCGTCAGTCACTCCGTCCATCACCCCGTCGGCCACCCCGACAGTCACCCTGTTGGTCAACCCGACGGTCACCCCGTCTGTCACCCGTGTGTCACCCGTCAGTCACCCTGTATGTAACCCATATGTCACCCAGTCTGTCACCTGTAGACATCTGGCGGGGATAACTAATTAAATGACGATTGATCAGTTTTCGACCGGAGAGGAAAAATGATTAAATTACTAAAATGGCTATTAAAAAATAAGGGTTGATCGTTGAAGGGTGAATATTGAGGATTGTATGTATTTTTGTATGTTGCATCATAAAAAAAAAGAAATTAAAAATTTTGTCTAAAAAATAAAATAAAAAATTTAGGGGTGGACTACCCCTAACATTTAGGGGGATGAAAAATAGATGTTGGCCGATTCTCATAGATACCGGGTAAGCACAAAAAATTTCATCAAAATCGGTGAAGCCGTTTCGGAGGAGATGGCAACGAAAACTGTGACACGAGAATTTTATATATTAGATTTATTTTTATAATGACAAATTTTCTATTTTGAATACCTCTATATACATCCGGATTTATCTAATTACAGTTTCACATAGCCATCTTAGCGAAGTAAGGAAGAGGAAGTAGTGACGTTTGTAGGGATGTGCCACAACGTAAAACAATAGGTGCTGGCTAGTGATGTCCAACATTCACAAAGAAAACACACACCAGTCATAGGCGGCACATATATATGTTACATAAGCGTATGGGTGGCGAAATGTGGGTGTTCTAGTTCGCTAGTACGCCTCTGCCTACCCCTTCGGGGATACAGGCGTGAGCTTATGTATGTATGATAAGCGTATGGGCCACCGGAGGCCGAGCCAACCGTGACTATCTACAATAGAAAAGTCAGAGGTGTGTTCTCCATTTTGGGTTAGTCTTGAACCTCCGACACTCGTCTCAGAAGTCCGTACCATTCCCAACTGAGCTACCGTTGCGTATCGTGCTTATCCATGTGCTTTGATGATCACGTACCATCAAGTGACCCATCTTATTTGCACGCTATATAACAAAATCTGTTTTATTTTCGCCTATATTCAAATTCAAATCATTTATTCTGCAAATAGGATATTTTATACCACTTTCACATGTCAATTACGAGTACAAATTGATTTTAAGATATTGATAAATGAAAATGATGTATTTTTGAGTGGTAGAGCCACGCTGTAGACTGACGTCTACAGCACGAATGGGCCGGCTCGACCGGTTTGATACCACTATCTCACAGAAAACCGACGTAAAGTGGCAGCTTGCTGTCGCGCTTCGTTCGGTGAGTGAGATTTCCGGTGGCCCATTTCCCCCTCCCCTCCCTTTCCTAATCCCTTGTCCCTTCCCTTCCATTTCCTGCTTTTAGGTTGGCAATGCACCCATGATTCTTTTTGTGTCTTGGGTGTCTATGGACAGTGGAGATCACTTACCATCAGGTGACCCATGTGCTCGTTTGCCAGTCTCTGCTATAAAAAAAAGTAATAATGGCGTCGGCATTTCATGGCTATCCCTGAGAAAAAATGCCGAAACAAACTCAAGGTTAGGAATTATATTAGGAAATATAGCACATTAGGAACTCGCTTATCACTGTCATTTGACAGCCTCCGAGGCGCAGCGGGCGAGTAGCCGGCTGTGAAGCGAGAGGCCGCGGGTTCGAATCCCCGCACCGAGACAAATGTTTGTATGGCCTATTTGTTTCGGGTCTGGGTGTTGTGAGACCGTGCGTCTCTCGTAGTTCCTGATACCGACGACACAAGGCTCGATCTTAGTGTGGGGTCAGGACTATGTGTGTGACTGTTGGGCGTTATTTATTTATTATTATTATTTATTGACTGCCTCGGTAGCGTAGTTGTGTTTCGGTACGACTACCATACTGAGGTCTCGGGTTCGATCCCCGAGTCGGGCAAAGTGATATTGGATTCTTCCATATCAGCCCGGAGTCTGGAATTTATGCTCGATATGGCGATAGGCTCGCCCCCTATCACATCTGGGACGGAACTAAGCTCGGCGAAACGTGAGTGTACTAGTTGGCTAGTGCGTCTCTGCCTACCCCTTCGGGGATACAGGCGTGAGCTTATGTATGTATGTATTATTTATTTATTTAAATAAAGCTTAAAAAGATTACATCCCTAAAGATTTATAAATGACTATTTAATTAAAATACTTTTTAGGCCCTCACATTATTTATTTACATTATGTTTTCCTTGTACCAAAAGTCTAACTTACTACCACGGACGTAAAAAAAAGATGGACAGAGCGCTAGGAACATTGAAAGTTAAGCAGGGTTGTCGGCTCATTCGATCTATCGACACGTAATGGCGGCGACTGAGCGTGTTATATGTGTTAATGTGTGTGTAGGGCACTTTCGTACAGTACCCTTAGTACGAGTTTTTCTCGATTCTCGAAATCGACGATAGTTTACATTTTCTCCATACATTTTTTAGTTCGTTGTAGTTTCCGCAAAGTGGCGCTGCTAGTCAAATGTATGGACAAAACGCAAACTATCGTCGATTTCGTTAATCGAGAACTGTCAAAATAAACTCATACTAGGGATACAGGCGTGTTTGTGTGCGTGGCGTCCGTTTAACTATAGGCGAGATGGTCCTTCTTTTTTTACGTCCTTAGTTTTTTCTATCTACAAATTTTACATAGATAGGGTGTGAAGCCCGCAGCACTAAGTCTGTGACGAACTTGATCTGTTCTGGTCTGGTGACAGGCTCCAACCTGAACCTTTGGATTACACCCGCCATCACAGACTTCAGCTCTAGCATCGCAAACTTTTGACCTGGAAACAATTTAAATATTTTCGATTTCGCCTCCTTGATCTACTGGTAGCATACATGTATAGGCTGTGGACCGGGAGGTCGTGGCTTGGATTCCCAGGTCAGTCAGGATGTTTTGCTAACACGATTTTCACGGGAGCGGATCCCCCTGAAAGGAATTGACGTCACGCAAGCAGCATGTCGTAAAAATTAAGCGAAATGCTTTCTGCGATATGCTCGAAAGAGTTTGTTGCGCCGACCCCACATTGACGTGGGATCAGAGATCGTTTTCAAGAAGTGACATTTTTGCTAATTCCCTACATGTAGTCAGAGAAATTTCCTAAGGCTGAGAAAAGTCTGCCTTAGTGCCCACACCACTATCCCATGAAATATTTATCTACTAAATGAAAATATGCTTCGATAATAACACACATTTTATCAACCGACTGGAAAATGAGGTTCTCAGTTCAGTGGAACTTACACAAAGAGTGTTCCCACGTTTTGGTCAAAATCTGATGAATTTTGATGTCGGTTTAAGTTTTTAAACTTTGATCATAATGTCTTTAGTACCATGTGGATATAAAACCATGTGGATTGTATTTAACATAACATATGCTCACGCCTGTATCTCCGAAGAGGTCGGCAGAGGTGCACTAGCGAACTAGAACGCCCACATTTCGCCGAGCTTAGTTCCGTCCCAGATGTGATAGGGGGCGAGCCTATCGCTATATCGGGCACAAATTCCAGACTCCGGGCTGATTGCATTTCGTATGGTTCGAAAAATGGCGATAGGCTTGGCTCCTATTACACCTAGGACGGAAGGTGCTCGGCGAAATATGGGTGTTCTAAATCGTTAATTTGCCACTGCCTACCCCTTTGGGGATACAGGCGTAAGTCTATATATTATAATAATAATAACATTAGCCCTGTAATATTACTGTCCCACTGCTGGGCACGGGCCTTCTCTACTACCTCTAATAAGAGGGCTTAAGCCTTAGTCTACCACGCTGGCCTAATGGTTGAAGTCTATATATTATAAGAAAAAAAACTTCTTGCATTACTATCAGATACATTACAAAACCTATAGCATTTTCCGTGTTAATGATCAATGGAGAGTTACTATGGAGTTGACTTATTTGTTTGATTGGCATTTGCCAAATTGTATTGGCATATTTATGAACCGAAATTATCGCTGGATACTTACCAATACAATTTCTTGGACCGGCACTGAACGGTATGTAGGTATAAGGATTTCGTTTAACCACGTTCTCTGGTAAGAACCTCTCCGGGATGAACTTTTCCGGATCAGGATATATGTCTTCCGTTCGATGTATATCGAATATGTGGATGTTGACTTCAGTACCTTTTGGAACTGTATATCCGCCTGGAACAAAATCAAACAGAGCTAACAACTTAAGTTACGTATAGTTCCGTAACTTAGATTTACAGATGCTCTATCTAACCCATATTGTTTTCAATTATATGCGATTAATTGCAATTATTAACAGTTCGAGTCACGTAGGAGGTACCTAGTTAATACCTATCTACTTCAGCAGGGTTACCAGAACCTCTTATAGCAGTATTATTATAATCGTCCTTCGTTTGTTTTGTATGGGAATATTGACAAGTAAAATTATAATAATACTGCTATAAGAGGTGATGGTAACCCCCCATGGTGGACCACCGACGCCTTTACTGTCTCGTGCCAAAAAGCAAACTTTATGCTAGCGTCATTAATAAAAACCAGTCTAAAGTAAATGTGACGATATAATCTGTTTGTGTTTCAAAGTAATAGCGTGCGATAGTCATTAATGCAAAATGCGTAAATTTTTTTAGCAGAAAATGGCAAACGAGCTCTAAGATACTAACTAGCTAACTAACTAAAAGGATCATGGCTGAGGGAACACGAATCGGGAAGGAGCTAAATCCCCTGGACTTGGAGTTATGTATCTGAGTTTATCTATATTTCGTAACTATGTATATTTTACTTACTCAATTCAACATTTTCATAGACTACTCTGGCTATGTAAGGCACGCTGGGATACAGCCGCAGCGACTCCTTGATGCAGCACTCCAAGTACTTCATCTCCCCCAGCTCCTCCATGGTAGGGCTACGATATGACTGTCCCAGTATACGCTGCACCTCTTCAAATATCAGGTTCTGCAATATAGAAGGAATTAAGAATGGATGAATGATAAAAGACTTACGAAACTTAGATACATGGCAACCGCGGAATTAATAATCACCCTTCGAAACTATTTATAAAAGAATAGCTGGTCGTACCCGAGCACAGGAAGATAAAAATTAATTAAATAAATAAATAACATCCAACAGTCACACACATAGTCCTGACTGACTACGATCGAGTCTTGTGTCGTGGGTATCAGGAACTACGAGATACTTTCGGTCTCACAACACCCAGACCCGAAACAAACATCTGTGGGCTGCACAAATATTTGTCTTGGTGTGGTGGTCTCTCGCTTCACAGCCGACTGCTCGCCCGCTGCGCCACGGGGCTATCAAATACATATAAATGTTATACAACATATAAAGTATGTACGTTGTGCATATCAGGAACTACGAAAGACTCCAGTTTCAAGGGACATCTATGAAACAATCACACCATCACTTCAAAACCATCTCAACCTACCTGTACAACCGGCTCGTTTGCTATTCTCATAATCATGAAGCACAATGCAGTCGCAGTAGTATCGTGACCCTGGAATCAATATTTATTATATCAATTAATAATGTTTTTATTAATGTTCATTATCTGCGCATCAATATTAATAACAGGCGCCTTACCCCCAATTTCTGCATCAAAACGAAAATCTAAAGTAAAGTGATAACGTAAGAGCAAAGGCAAAATGGTCAAGTAAAATATTATGTAAAAGATATTACTTTTAATTCTATTGTAGTTATTAATGTTTGTTTACATCACAACCAGTTAGAAACGATTCTTGGCATCGTCAGATTGATAGACCAAACTAAAAACGAAAATATTTATTCTTAATCACTTATAATTTTCAGAATTTAAATCCTAAGATCTTTCTAGAAACCTACAAGAATTCTTTTACAATGTTCATTCGGCTAATTGGTTGATAGCAGACGATGTCCGACTCAGAGAACGCTATCGAGTTGCTAGTTTTGCGTCCATAGGATATTTATGCAAAGGTACTTTATATCCTTGTAAGGAGTCTGTGTTGGTGATATCATTAACTATCTACGTCCCAGTACTGGCCAATGACCTCTGTCTGTCCCTTTCGTTTATCAGAATATGTTATTTCGAACCATGTAGTGCATTTATTAAATTCGTCTCGTATATCTACGGCTCTATCGAATTTTATAGTTATCTTAGATTACTACTGTCTATGTTTTACAATTACAACTGTTTACCTTCTTCTCTTAAAAATCAATCGTAATATATTCAGGTAGCTATTATACCTCTAAATAAAATATTGAATATATCTACAACTATCATAAAACCTTTAGGAACACGAATTTCGTAAATTAACTTATCTAAATATGCCACAAAGGTTACTAAATGATTATCTATCAAAGATACTTAACGCTATGTTTTATAATCTGAACGAACAATGTATCATGTTTTAATAGATAGTTAGTAAATTACTGTAAAACAATTATAGCTCTTGTAACAAAGAGAATTACATGCTATTCGAATTAATGTTACTGGCAAGTGTTGGTTACTAAGGCACTTCACATTTAATGGACGACAATGTAATAAAACATGTACCTCAGCATTATTATAATACTTTGTCTTTGTATCAGGCTCTTGCCTTCATTGTTATGCATAAATGTGGTACAATTAAAATCTTTGGGGAGGGATTATTTATAAGAGTACCTATGTGCATATATACCTATGTACATATAATTGTCTATAAAGCTTACCTCGAACATAAAGGTGTCCACTTCTTCCCTGATGCCGTCCTCGTCAATGTTCCCGAGTTTCTCCTGCTCCAGTAGCAGGTCCAACATCGCCATCCTATTTTTCTTACCGTAAATTTCATCATCATCCTCTACAGATGTAATGGGATTGTGCTTCCTAAACTCTCTTCTGTCTCTGATAATCTGTTTGGTGAATTTATGCAAATCGGTCAATGCAGCTTTTTGAATTCTGTGGCATTTAGTAAATTTGAAAATAAGTTCTTCATATATCCAAATTCTAGTGATTCTGTATATAAGACACTTTCCTAATTTTTGGATGGCTGTGAAGTATTTATTAGCTACTGACCGTATGTCTTCTGGCATGGATGTGCCCATTGAGGTTTCTGGAAAGGGAAAAGTGGATTTTATTACATAGCTGTTGTTTTAGGGAAATGAGCAAGTATCTAAGTATTCTCGTTTCGAAAGTGTGACAATATCGTTCCATCTTAATGTTGCTTAGAAATTAAAACTTTTACTGTATTCATTGACTGCCTCGGTGGCGTGGTGGTATTTCTGTACGACTACAATTCTGAGGTCTCGGGTTCGATGCCCGGGTCGGGCAAAGTGATATTGGATTTTTCCATATCAGCCCGGAGTCTGGAATTTGTGCCCGATATGGCGATAGGCTCGCCCCCTATCAAATCTGGGACGGAAAAAAGCTCGGAGAAATGTGGGTGTCCTAGTTCGCTAGTGCGCCTCTGCCTACCCCTTCTGGGATACAGGCGTGAGCTTGTGTTATGTTATGTTATGTTATTCTTCACTTGTTTTTTCTTTCAAAAATGGTTGGGAAGTCCTACGCAAAGTCTACAAGTTGAAGATGTCTTTGTAAAACCTACCACATATCACTCGAAGAGTAGATTTTGCAATCAGAGGCATGACAGAAGTCTTTTCCGTATTCACTTCTTTTTGGATTGTGTTCAACAGTTCTTCTGTCTGTTCGTTTATGGTTATGAAGAATTTCTTGAGTATATTGAAGTGAAAAGCTGGTGTTAACATTTTTCTTCGCTCGTGCCACTTTTCACCTGAAATATGGTTATGAGGTTAAAGATCCACTGACATGGAGTTAATCTGATGTTTCAAAAACTTGCCCATACATTAATTATAACAGCCCTGTAATGTTGCTTTCCCCTTTTTGCCCTTTCTGTGTATGGACTTAATGGGCCTTACTTAGAAAAACATTTTAGCTGAGCAAATGGTTCCTTGTGTCACATTGTTTAAAAATAAAAAGGATAGACTATTCTTCACCATTTGCTTAGCTAAAATGTTTTTATAAGTAATGCCCATAATTTTCTGTATTATCTGATTCAAACCGGTTTCAATAGGTGTGATCACAGCCTAATAATTTAAGACCATTAACAATAATACACATCATAGTGTTGTGATTTCGGATAATTGTCGTGATTTAGTACACGATATTGAAGGGTAGTATATTAATTATATTTATTTCAATTACCCTCTAAGTAATTCATAATATTTGTAGAAGGTATTTCTTTATTAACTAAAGCAAAAGGTATAAAAGAGCGGGAGCTATCATTATTGAGTTAGTCTCCCTTTAGAGCTGGAAGTGTACACAACTAGTTTAAGATATACAGTAAAGTTGTGTAGCGAATATACTGCATATAAGAGGCACGTTTTAACTAAGTCTTTTACATAAATATAGCCAATTTTAACACATACCAGTGCTGATGAGTAACCCCGTGCCAAGCCAATGTGTCAGGAAAGAGTACGGCATACGTTTATCGTTATATCGAGTGACTGACAGAATTTTCTGCAATATATTATTAGCATTATTGACTAAGGCTACGTAGTTAACCATGTTGCCGTAATGTGGCTTCAAATACCTTCTTATGGAGAATTCTCACGCATGCACGGTGATTCACGATGTTTTCCTTCGCCGTTGAAGCATCGATAAATTAAAACAATGAGACGAGTTGTAAATTTGAGTTTGAAACTTCTCAAGGTTACACCGTGTTGGCATTTCCCAAATATTTACATAAATCTGGTAGTTGTATTTAGGTACGACTACAGCGGCCTGAGCAGGAAAATTTTTGACAACCGTAAATATATTTCAGCTCGATGCGCGTCTATGAAATTTGTATGAAATATTAACCAAACGTCATCAGTGCGCAGCGAACTCGAATACATTTACATTTACATTCGTTTTTCGAGCTCGGGCTACTGTTCTGAGGTCCCCGATCCTCGGTCGGTCGGGTCGAGCATCACATATGGGATTATGGACATATATTAGTGGAGAGGTTCTGGGAAAGCAAATCAATTGAGTGACGTTAGTATCGTACAAATATTAATTGAAATAAAATTATTTTTACGGATTTTATCACGATTTGGTTTTAATTTTTATTCCCGATGTTTCGAAGGCTTTGCAATCTTCGTTGTCATGGGTTGGACCAGTCCAACCCGTGACCACGACAACCAAATCGTGATAAAATAATTTTATTTCAATGAATAGCATTCGCGTAAACTTAAGAAATCAGTACAAATATTAATGTCAATATTTTCTCTCATACGCAGACGAAGTTGCGCGGGTCAGCTAGTTTATTCACAACATAACATAAGCTCATGCCTGTATCCCCGAAGGGGTAGGCAGAGGCGCACTAGCGAACTAGTACACCAACAATTCGCCGAGCTTAGTTCCGTCCCAGATGTGATAGGGGGCAAGCCTATCGCCATATCGGGCACAAATTCCAGACTCCGGGCTGATATGGAAAAATCCAATATCACTTTGTCGGCCCGGGGATCGAACCCGAGACCTCAGGACGGTAGTCATACCGAAATACAACTACGCCACCGAGGCAGAGCTAGATCATTATACCTCTATTTATTGGTAGATATACATAGATCCTTACCTCAACGTCAGCTGGATCAAAGATATTTACGTTTCTATAATGAAATCCGCGCATCGCGTAGATACCTTTAAACTTTTTGTATAGTTGTCTTAAGTATATGAATAATCGTTCTGCAAGGAAATATAAAAATTAATACGTAACATAACATAAGCTCACGCCTGTATCCCCGGAGGGGTAGGCAGAGGCGCACTAGCGAACTAGAACACTCACATTTCGCAGAGCTTAGTTCCGTCCCGGATGGGATAGGGGGCGAGCCTATCGCCATATCGGGCACAAATTCCAGACTCCGGGCTGATATGGAAAAATCCAATATCACTTTGCCTGTCCCGGGGATCGAACCCGAGACCTCAGGACCGGAGTCGTATCAAAATACCACCGAGGCATTAATACGTAACAGATGAGAAATGGTCCCTAGAAACATAGATGCTTGATATTATAAGCAGAAACGTATTTCGAAATACTGACAAAACTCAAATATATTTTACGGATTCGGATTTTAAAGTATAGCTACAACACAAACAACAACTTCAATGTGAGGTCGGTGTCATACCTTTTTTCAAGTTTGTTGCGGAAAGGATTCGGCTTAAAAATAAAATGTATTAAAATAAAAATAGTTTTTAAGGGTTTTATCGCTATTTGTTTTGTATTTATTTTATTTTTAATTAAATAATATAAATATCGCGATAAAATCCGTAAAAACTAGTTTTATTTCAATGAATAACATTCGCATAAACCTAAGAAATCGTTAAAATAATCATAAGTTTAAAAACTTAACAGACCGACTTCAAATCCGATCGCGACCAAATTTATATGGGACCATCCTTGAAATAAGCTATGTTATATTATATATAAGATCGGTCCACATTCGGCGGAGATATCGCGTAAGTCGTAACATACATAAAAAAATCCAGGCGATATACGAATAATCTCTATCGAACACAAAGTAATTTTGAAAATCGGTCCACATTTGGCGGAGATATCGCGTTACATAAAAAAATACAGACGAATTGAAGACCTTCTCCTCTTTGGAAGTTGATCGAAAATGTAGAAAATAACGCATGCAAAGCTTCTATAACAAATCAAATGTTTATAGAAACTGTAATAATATGTACCGACATTATTCTACTGACAATATAGTGATGTTATATCACGATATGATATTATATCTATTCTGGACTTGCGATCAGCGGCCTGAGCAGGAAAATTTCTGACAACCTTATGGTTGTCAGAAATTTTCCTGCTCAGGCCATGTATTCGAACTCGATGCGCGTCTATGAAATTTGTATGAAATATTAACCAAACGTCATCAGTGCGCAGCGAACTCGAATACATTTACATTAGTTTTGCGTGCTCGGGCTACAGGTAAAAAAAAAACACTTACCAGGATGTAATACAATATCAAAAGTGTTATGGAAAATTGGTATTCCTGTATCCGCAGATATCTTGCTGATCAGTCTTCCTTCTATAGTAAATCTGCAGACCACACTCAAAGCAACAATCAATGTACATATTGATAATAAAATCCACAACAAATATGAAAAAATCATTGCCACTAACGATAACTCCCTAACACAAGGTACTGTACTATGGGGCTTTTATTTCCCATCTGTGAAGTTACTAAAACGAATACTGATATCCTCATTCATAACAATGTACAAGGAGTTCAGTAGATAACATAATAAATGAAAATAATCAACTTTTGTTTATGTGTTAGAAAATCAAAACTTGAAAACAGCAGTCACTTGCTTTTTTTTTATTTATCCTGATTGCTATGATCTTTTGTTAGTTCTAGATCTATTTTTGTTTTTGACTTTATGTTTTGTTCATAACACGCACGCCGTCTTGTACTGCTTATAGTAAAATGCGTGCAATTTTTTTACGCATATTACTTATATTACGAGTATTAAACATATTACGAGAAGCATTTAAAATCAAAAAGGCAAAAACAGTAATAATAAAATTATATTAATAAAGTCCATGTTACATGATACCAACTCGTTATATACAGACATCCTCTTCTAATGAGGAAGACAGGAGTGAGAGGTGTAGCCTTAATTACATTTGCGGGGCTGATGTAGGAATATAGACTTTACATACTCAAGAAACCTCTTCCATAGTGCTTTTATTCCCTGTCTTGAGGAACCTGTGGTCTTGAGAAACTTTTGAGTCGAAAGTCTGCTCACTGCTAAGTAATCGACACTTATATAAATAAATAATAAATACACCCAACAGCCACACGCATAGTCCTGACCACACACTAAGATCAAGTCTTGTGTCGTGGGTATCAGGAACTACGAAAAACTTTCGGTCTCACAACACTCAGACCTGAAACAAATATCTGTGGGCCGCACAGACATTTGTCTCGACGCTGATCGAACCCGCGAACTCACGTTTCAGAACTCGCCCGCTGCGCCACGGAGGCTTTATAATTAACTAACAAATATGTTAAGGTGGCATACTGAACTAAATTTCTAAATAATATTGTTTATTAGATTCTCCTACATTTCATCATCATTTATTATCGTCTAAATACAGCAGTGACCTCGGACCGTATATGATCCAAAGGGCGCATGATATTGAGCAACTGACCTTATTAGAATATTATCAATACTACGTACCACCCTCTGTCGTTCTATTTGTAATGTATTATATATTCCGTGGTGGTAATCCCCCAGGTATCCATCCAAACTTATGCATTTATAATAGTAGTAATTTAAGATATACATTATATATTCGTCGCCTCCTTGGTCTAGTGGCAGCATATATGGGCTGTGGACGGAGAGGTCCTGGGTTCGATTCCCAGGTCGGGCAAAGCGAATTTTCTAATTTAATTTGTCCAGGACTGGAGGTATCCAGTAATCTCTCTGAGGTATCAGAGGGGGTTGACGTCAGCCGGTCGTAAAAACTAAGCCAAATTCTTTCTGCAACATGCTTTAAAGTTTGTTGCGCCGACCCCACTTGAAGGTGGAATAAGGGCAAGTAGAAAAAAAGTAAGATTACATAACACATTTTTACTGTCTTTTATTCTGTTTCTTAATTGCATTGATTTGAATTTTTTTTATAAAAATAAAACATGTAATAAAATCCAACACATTTTTTATTACTCACTTTATATTATAATTGGAACTAAAAACAGTAAAATAAAATTTAATGATCCGCTGTTGTTTGTTAAAATGTTTTTTATTATTCGGTTTGAAACGTAGAATGAGACAAGACAAATAAAGCCGGGTCTCCTGAACCAGCTTTTTCGAAAAAAAAAACATACACAAAATAACGATATTTGCTGTCTCCTACTAGTAGAACAATAGACCATACATAAAAAATACATTTGTACATACATTGTGTAATGTTTTAGTGCAGGAGACCCTGCTTAAGTCTTACGCCTCCTGCACATGTTTTTCTCGAAACAAAACACAAAAATACATACGGACAATAACGATTTTCGCTCTCCTGCTCGTAGAACAGTAGGGTTACCACCACCTCTTATAGCAGTATTATTATAATCGTTCTTCGTTTGTTTTGTATGGAAATCAGTACAAGTAAGAATAATACTGCTATAAGAGGTGGTAGTAACACCCTAGTGGAGCTTAGATAAAAAATACATGTTTTGTATAGGTGTTTTGTGTAATATATTACTGCAGGAGACGTGGCTTTAGCATTACTTTAATATAATACAATAACATTATATGTATTTATTTTATCTCCATATACGATTTTAGACACATTTACATTATTTCAGCTACAAGCTTATGAAATTAACGTCATCTAAAACATATCACAGTAAGAAATATTGAAATATTCTCAAAAATAAAGAAGTTATAAGCCTTTGAAGTTTCATGTAACCTTCAAGTAATAATATTATACGATATACGTTTCAAAAATTATTTTTAGCAACTTCGCTTTAATTTGACCTTCAATGTATGTATATTGTTTTAATAACTGGTTTTCGACAATAAGGATAACTCTGAATACTGTTGGCGAATAAAACTAGTTTAAACTCAAGGCTCCTTAACCTAAGTTACCCAAAATTGAACCATAGGAAGTTGATTCAGATGGCATAAATTAGAGGGTTAGAAAGTGATATATTGTGTATTTCAATGCTATCAAAATGTAAAGGGCGTCGCGTCGTTTCATCATTTAACTCGCTTTGAAACAATGACTAAAGAAAAAATAAGAGGACCCGGCATAACTACGAAAAATATGTGTTTACTATGAAGCCGGTTCCGCCATTTTAGTATCGCGATCTATTTACATGTAAGTTGTCACCGTGTTATAAGAATTAAATAACGTATAAATACTTATTGATAAAAACTTAAATACGGTGTTTTATTTACAACAATATTATAGTACGATTGCTAATTAAACGGAGTAAACTGACAGATCGAAATGTCACTTTCCAAAATAATGTTGCTTACCTTCAAAACATAGTGATTGATCTAGTTCAATTTTTATCATTCAAAGAAACAATAACTCAGCACTAACTTGCAAAATTAGAATTTTATTGCGTATTTTTAGAAATTTCAGCTTAACCCTTTGACTAAATGTCTGTGTAAATAATTTTGCGTAAAAAAATAACAATAGATACGCGAAATGATAATAATAAAAAATACAAATATTCGTTTTATTATTTGAGAATAATATCATTGGGCAAATTCATAGCTTTTGTAAGTTTTGTTTATAATGAACCATGACTATAATTTCAGTAGACGTGCCAAAACCTAGCAAGCAGTAATGTACTATGACTATAATTCAGTAGACGTGCAGTACTAATCACACATTAGGCCAAATTACGACTTTGAGTTGGACTTTAGAAAATGAAAGAATAAAATGGTTCACTGAATTGAAATGCTTAAATGATCTTGATCTTTTTACCGCAGCACTATTTAAATTTCATGAAAAAGTGGCAACATTCGAAATGTCAATTTACTCCGTTTAATTAGCAATCCTACTATAATGAATGAATAAGATGCCTTACTGTTATATGAATGGGATCTTTCTTTCGCAAAGTCGCCATTTTGGTTTCGTTCCATACATTAGGAATGCTTCATTTTTTCGTAGATAGTTATGCCACAGGGCATCTCTAACTTCTTTTGTGCGAGTTTCGAACGCTTTTTCGACATAATGGTCTTTTTTATTTTATTTAATTAAGAACAATAAACAATTGTACAATGTATCTTATTTAAGGCTTATTAATTAAGTACAGATTATTCTTTATCATCGCAAAATTGCATTGCTAAAGTTAGTCTTAACTAAAGCTCTTTTGGGCAATTAAGCCACGTCAATAAGTATAGTCACTTATTTAATATTATCACAATTTTCCAGCTTCGATCAATTCCCTAAGTTTGAACTTCTGTATTTTGCCGGAGGTGGTCTTCGGGAAATCGTCGGCTATTTTCAACAGTTTCGGTATCTTGAACCTGGCGAGACGACCTGTCAGGTGCTTCGTGACGTCATCCAGCGTGACAGAGGCTCCTTCACGTAGCTTTAGTACTGCACATAACTCTTCGCCCAGTCTTTCATCAGACACCCCAACCACCTATGGGAAGAAGGATTTTTAGGAGAAAAAAATACAAAGTAGAAGAATGTGGAATCGCGGAATCGTCGGAGAGCAGAAGACCTCATAACGAACTCATGAGGTCTTCCGTTCGATCTCCGCGTTGTGTAAATTATATTGTCTTTCTGCACAGCTCGGTGCCTGTTTGTACCCAAAATGATCATGGGCTCGCCCCATATCAAATCATGGGAAGAATATAAATGTGTCAAAAAATGAGTGCACTGGTTGCATCTCTTCCTATGTCTTTGAGGATGACAAACTCGTATTCAAATAAAAAAAATATACAGACGAATTGAGAATGTTCTCACCTTTTAAAAGAGGCCAGAAAATTAGCTTTCCGAATTGGCAGTAAATTAAAAATTATGACAGAATCTAAATTATGTATAAACATTTTATGGCTTCAACAAATATATTGGTATTTTTTAGTTATAAATAGGTTTAAACATAACATAATATAAGCTCACGCCTGTATCCCCGAAGGGGTAGGCAGAGGCGCACTAGCGAACTAGAACACCCACATTTCGCCGAGCTTAGTTCCGTCCCAGATGTGATAGTGGGCGAGCCTATCGCCATATCGGGCACAAATTCCAGATTCCGGGCTGATATAGAAAAATCCAATATCACTTTGCCCGACCCGGGGATCGAACCCGAGACCTCAGAACCGTAGTCGTACCGAAATACCACCACGCCACCAAGGCAGCCTAGCCATAAATAGGTTTCTGCGATCTTAAATATGCTTCGCTAGACCTTTTCTGTAATGTTGTCAAGGGCATAAATTGAGGTCACCTGGCTCTCTATGATATCGGGATGTGTGTTCAGCAAGTCTTCAATCTCTTTGGGAGCGATGTTCTCTCCTCCCTTGATGATGATGTCTTTTATCCTGCCCACTATACGTCCGTAGCCATCTTCGCTTATCGTGAACTTGTCTCTAAAACGAATTTATTGTTAACATCTATATAATTAACTTCCTAAATTAATATACTTTGATTAGTGATTACAATATCTCTAGTGCACAAGATTGTAGGTTATCTTTTATTTCACAATGTCCAAAAAAGGAGGCCAACGTTCCAATACCCAACAAATATCCAAATAAAATGCATAATATTAGTCCATGCCATGCATTACACTTGCAAATCTTAAAGTTAACTATTGTCTTTAAAAGAGACGATAACCCTTGAGTTTGTTTCGGCAATTTGTCTCAGGGATACCCATGAAATGCCGACATCTTTATTTCTAAACAAATAATTGACATGTAAAAGTGATAATTATAGAGGTATAATATTCTATTTGCAAAGTAATTGATTTGAATTTAGTCGTTATTTTTTTTATCCTCTGCACCACCACCCTTGATTGGTTGAGATTACCTCAGGCATTAAGTCCTCCTGTTATCCATCTGTAGAGGTATAAAATGTTTAAAGCGGATTCATAAATACATCAGTAGTATTATTATTAAATAAATCAATCTAACCCACTGACTGACTGCCTCGGTGGCGTGGTGGTATTTCGGTACGACTACGGTTCTGAGGTCTCGGGTTCGATCCCCGGGTCGGGCAAAGTGATATTGGATTTTTCCATATCAGCCCGGAGTCTGGAATTTGTGCCCGATATGGCGATAGGCTCGCCCCCTATCACATCTGGGACGGAACTAAGCTCGGCGAAATGTGGGTGTTCTAGTTCGCTAGTACGCCTCTGCCTACCCCGTCGGGGATACAGGCGTGAGCTTATGTATGTATGTATGTGTCAATCTAACCCAGTACGTAACCATCCATGTTTGTAGAAAGTTTGCTTGGTCTTCTCCGGCTCGTCCCAGTAGCATATCATGTTGTTGTACCCTCGCACCACTAACTCACCAGGACTGCCGAATGGAACCATCTCTCCCTTCTCGTCTACTACCTATAAGTTAATTTGTTTTTTCATAGCACAGACTGGCAAACAAGCAGATGGGTCACCTGATGGTAAGTGATCTCCATCGTCCATAGACACCCAGGACAAGAAAATCATGGTTGCGTAGCCAAGCTAAAAGGAGGGAAATAGGAATTGGGAAAGGGAAGGGGGAATTCGGAAATCTCACTCACCGAAGGAAACGCGACAGTGATCTGCCACTTTACGTCGGTTTTCTATGAGACAGTGGTATCAAACCGGTCGAGCCGGCCCATTCCTGCTGTAGACGTAACTGTCTACAGCTCGGCTCTACCACTCAACTTATGTAAGTCCTTGGTCTGGATCTGCCCGGAGTCTGGAATTTGTGCCCGATATGATGATAGGCTCGCCCTCTAGGCTCTATCACACCTGGGATGAACTGGGCGAAATGTGGGTGTTCTAGTTCTTTAGTTAGCCTATGTCTACCCCTCCGGGGATACAGGCGTGAGTCTATGTATGAGTCTTTAATCTAGTGGCAGTGTACATGGGCTATCGACCAGGAGGTCTTCGGTTCGAATCCCAGGTCAGTTAAAGCGTTTTTCCGCCTCCTCTTTAACTATACCTCTTCTTTCCAACTCTGAATGACTAAGTTTAGACGACATTATTTTTCCGTTACACGAGATTTTATCAAATAAAGTGACAACAGATTTTCTGCCGAAACTGAAACTCTTTAGCTCCGATACACTACAATACCATCGATCCGCAAATATAATTTGGATTCACTACTTTTATTGTAAAGGTAAGCTATACTTTAACTTCGACGTGGTCCTGGATGTATCCAACAGTCTCTGCCACCACATCGATGCTGTCTCCGGGTATGGATTGGAATACACACGCCGTCGTCTCAGTCAGCCCGTATAGACCCTGTTAACAAAATAACTAACAGGCACAGAGCATAGTATTTTTAATAACACTCAACACGTGCACCCAACAGTCACAATAATCCTCAACCCACAGTAGGAAATGGCCAGGAACTATGAGAGGCTTTTGGTCTCTAAACACCTAGACCCGAAATAAATATTATCAAGATAGCACCGAGGTGTTGGGATAGAAGCTGCGTCTTCGCACTTCACAGCTTGTTATTTGCACCTTGCTCTTCGAAGGCTGTCTGAGCTTGATTTCCTTCTACCTGACATTACCCGGCTAATGGGTCGGGCCTGGCATTAGCCAGGGTCCGTTTTCCTACATAAACGCTTCCACTTCGCTCGGTTTTGAACATCGTCTACAGTGAGACGGTGGATCACATCTTCCAAAACGTCTAGTCCGTGCTTTTTGAGCCGTCCATGGGGACTCCCCTCTGGTATCCAGAAACATGCGACCGCCGTACTCCTATGGTTTCCATAAAACGTATTTATACTATCTCAAATCACAACGATTGTCTGATACATCGCATAGTAGAACAAAAATTAATTTCCCTTCCCTGCCAGCCATATCCCATTCCGTTTTCCACAAACCATAACCCTTAACACTACCTATATTTCTGTCTTAGCCCCGTCCTTGTTTATTTTTACCTGTCATAAGTGCTGTTTCTGGGTCTACGTGATCAATGCTTTATAGATGTCTTACCTTAACGGACTCAGCTTTAAGATATTTCTGTATGTCTCGTATAAGCTGGGGGCTGCAGGGTGCTCCTGCGGCTAGTGCCACCTTCAACTGCGAAGGCACCTCCCGACCCATTTTCCTAATCTGAGACAACATGTCAACAAACATCGTTGGCGTGCCGGTGATCACGCTACATCTGAAATGGAGAATTTTATTATCAATCAATCTTAGCCTGCTGGATGTAGGCCTATTTTAGTATATTCAAATATTATTATTACTACGATCGCTAAAAGCCCCAATTGGATGTTGAAAGAAGAAGAAGTGGAAGAAGACTTGAAAGCCAGTTACAGCGGCCCGAGCAGGAAAATTTCTAACAATCGTAAATGTATTCAAGTTCGCTGCGCACTAATGACATCTGGTTAATATTTCATATAAATTTCATAGACGCGCATCGAGCTCGAATACATTTACGATTGACAGAATTTTTCTTGCTCGGGCCGCTATAGAGAATGCTCGAGATTAAGCGAAGTCACGGTCAAGCGAAGAAGCGTTTAAGATATTGACATTGATAGGCCGAGATAACTACTTCAGCAAACTTAGTCTATGATGAACACAAATGACGTTTGACCAAGCTTTCGAATTTAATTTCACTAGACATCTCACTCATCAAACGAAACGAAAACAGCAAGTTACCGTTTCACGTCAATTTCCTGTGATAGCGGGTACACACCGGCCGTGGTACTACTCCTGTCAAGCCTATCCACGCCGTCTTGGGTTGCCTCATTAGTCTAAGGTTGCCTCATATGTAAGGAGTACGGAGTAATCTCCTTATCATGCTTTAGCATAAATAGAGCACTAGAGATCCGAAGTTATATTATATTATTTTTTTAAAATTTTATGATTGTCTTACTTCTGTTCGAAGAGTGCTTTAATGTTGTCCTCAATGTTGTAAACAGGTGCCGCCAGCACCAAGCTGGAGCCGTGCCTCAATCCACCCAGGATCGTGACGATGGAACCCAACGCGTGGAATAATGGCACCTGCAATTATACGGGACTCCATTATTTTTTTAAGAAGAGACTATCGAACGAGCAGATGCGTCACCTAATAGTAAGTTATCTCCACCGCCCATAGACAAGCATGGTACACAATGAACCATGGGTGAGTTGCCAATGTTTTTTTTTTTTTTTTTTTTTTTTATCCGGGCACGGCAAAGTGACTACACTGCACCTGATGGTAAGCGTAGTGCAGTCCAAAAAAACTAGCGACCACTGACAAACACTGTTTATCAGTGGTCGTCAGAATCATGCCGGCCTATTTATGCTTCTTCACACTCCGAATCCGAAGAACGAAGAAGCAAATCGAGAGGCTTGCGACAAGACAGACGGACGACCGACGCAGATACAGGGATACCCCCCATACCCGTCTCAACCAACCATCAAGTCATGCCGCAAGCCCCTCGAGAGAACCGGAAGTACACTGGCTGATCCTGGAACGCGAACCACACGCGGAGTGTGGGTCACTATGGCAGGTTTTAGCACCATGTGTACGGTGGTCGCCATCCGGTCGGATACGAATATCCTACCACCAGTGAAAAAGTGAAAAGTGAAATGCCAATCTATTCTCTATAGATACTGTGAAGAGGAGGATTTGTGCAAAATATGAGTATTCTGACTGCCTCGGTGGCGTGGTGGTGTTTCGGTACGACCACGGTTCTGAGGTCTCGGGTTCGATCCCCGGGTCGGGCAGAGTGATATTGGATTTTTCCATATCAGCCCGGAGTCTGGAATTTGTGCCCGATATGGCGATGGGCTCGCCCCCTATCACATCTGGGACGGAACTGAGCTCGGCGAAATGTGGGTGTTCTGGTTCGCTAGTGCGCCTCTGCCTACCCCTTCGGGGATACAGGCGTGAGCTTATGTTATGTTATGTTTATGAGTATTCTGAGTATACCAGAAATCTGGCGTAGCTTCGCAACTATACTGTTTTTACATCACACATACTTAAGATTATTTTAATTAGTGTCTCTAGGGGTAAATCAGCTAAAGGCAGCTCAAATACTCTCTTCTCTATCCTATCCCCATCCTTTTCATCACGGTACACAGTACTCTGTATACCACGGTTTGCATACCACGGTATACCTACCGTATGCCTGATATTGCAGACCTAATCCCAGGTGGGACATAACTTTGTATAGGTTTTGCTATCACGATATTTCTTCGGACTGGACTCTAGACATTACACAGACCGGCGGTCTTATGATGCGCAATCCTTTGTGAAAAAGCCGTACTGACCTCACGTTGGAGCAGGATAAGGGCCAGTGGAAGTATGTTTCAAGATTTTTTTTTATAGCAGAGACTGGCAAACGTGCATATGGGTCACCTGATGGTAAGTGATCACCACCGCCCATAGACACCCAAGACACAAAAATAATCTTGGGTGCGTTGTTAACATAAAAGGAGGGAAATAGGGATTGGGAAAGGAATGGGGGGTAATTGCACCACCGGAAATCTCACTCACCGAACAAAACGCGATAGCGTGCTGCCACTTTACGTCGGTTTTCTGTGAGACAGTGGTATCAAACTGGTCGAGCCGGCCAATTCGTGCTAGACGTAACTATCTTTAGCGTTGCTCTACCACTCAAAAAGGTAATAAGGGTCAAAGCCCTAAATGCACTTGAGCGACGTTATTCAACTTAGTAATTTGTCCTTCGAGTAATATTCACCTGAACACAAATATTGTGATGTCCTTCGTGAAACGTATTTCGTTTTCCAATGAAATAAGTGTTATTTACAACGCCATGGTGGGAATCTAACCCAGCTTTAGGATCTCCTGGAAAATAAGAACAAGATTATAACTGTCATACAAGAATAAATACAGGTCCTGTAACTAATTTAAGTTCTGCTTTAGTTTAGTTTTTGCAAAAACTAAAACGTATGAAGTACCCAAAATTACCTACAGTGGATTGGGTGTTAAAAAATTAAACGGCGTTGCGTCAAAGCTAGGAGAATATATTTTTTTAACAGTCACAGTCATCTCACAGTTAGAAATCTGTGTCGTAGGTATGAGGAGGAGCGAGGGAGAGGGCTTACGGTCCCACACTAGCAGACCCAAGACAAATTGGACCAAGCATTAATTGTTGCAGGGCAGGGATCGAACCCGCGGCCTTTCACTTCACAACTATAGCTACTATATAACTAACTATTGCTAACTATCAATTGACTGATCAAAATGTCACTTGCTAAAATAATGTTGCTTACTTTCAATACCTACATAGTGATTGATACAGTTCAATTTTTATCATTCAAGGAAACAATAACTCAGCACTAGCTTACAAAATTAGAATTTTATTGTGTATTTTTAGAAATTTCAGCATAACCCATCGACTAAATGTCTGTGTCAATAATTTTGCGTAAATAATCACAACAGATACGCGAAATGATAACAATGAAAAATACAAATTATACTTTTATTATTTGAGAAAAATTACGTTCGGCACATTTATAGCTTTTCAAGTAAGTTTTGTTTATAATAGACAAAACTATAATTCCAGTAGACATGCCATAACTTAGCATGCAGTGATTTACTATGACTATAATTCAATAGAGATGCAGTACTATTCACACATTAGGCAGAAATTACGACTTTGAGTTGGGCTTTAGAAAATAAAAGAATGAAATGGTTCACTGAATTGAAATGTTTAAATAATCTTGATCTTTTTACCGCAGCACTATTTAAATTTCATAAAAAATGGCAACATTCGAAATGTCACTTTACTCCATTTAATTAGCAATCCTACTATAACTACTCTCCTATGTCGACACAGAGCGGTGGGAGTACCTACTCTACCGTGAAAAGAACCACTCAGCACGAGATTTTGATTGTATTTGGGATAACATTTGAAACCCTTAAAAGGGATACCTTTGTGGAGTACCTGTAGTCCCCGATGTGAAATGGATGATGCTTCCATCCTCCGGAGTCACCTCTTTGCCGTACGCAGAAATCTGAGAGCTGTTTTGGTAGTCCTTTATCAATGACTTATATGAGAATGCCCCACTGGAATAAATAAATAAATATGTCATGGCGTGGTCAAAGTGGCCAAAATTTGTGATCCTATGTCTGAGAAAGTGTTTTTTTTAACACTGTTTTCCCTGATCCCCTCTGGATTAATCTAGTTTCGGGAAAATCTCGGGACCCACTAATACTACAACTAGACCAAGGAGGCGACAGGAAGGACGCGGCTTACATACTTATGTTCAAAATTATAAATCGTGTACTCACGGTAACTTCTCATTCCCATCTGAGACGACAGACGTCAAAAATGGAAACTCCTTGGACTTCAAGGATCCAGGGCTCGCTCCATTCAGCTCTGGCATTAGTTTTTGTAATGTCCCGTAATAATTTCTCCTAGGCAGTTTCTCTCCGATGAGCAAACCCTTCATTTGCGTCTTCCTGATACAAAAACTAAGCTCCTGTTTTTCATATACCGGGTTTATTAAAACCTGCAAAACATAGTCAATGATTTAAAATATCTTGTTATCTAAACTTTATGGCTTTCCACCAAAATATAGTTTTGGCTTATCTGTTTGGACTTGTTTTTATAACATTATTAGGTACTTTGTGGGAACTATACCATGTGGGTAAGGTTATTATGCTTTTTAACATTTAGCTGTTGATGACTATTTTACACGCTTTACATATATTAGCTCATTTGTAATATAGGCAGGTATTGATGTTTATCATCATCGACTACACTAGACCGCATGGTAAGTAGAATACAGTCCAAACACCGTCGAACGTTGAAAGAGACCTGAAGACCTGAAGCTTTAGCTTGATATAATGTGTTGGCAACCAGGATGCGAGTTGCCTGAACGAACCAATGTCTGCACCAAGTGTATGAGGTGCCTCAGACCCTACTGCATCAAAATTACTCAAATATACTACATTGCTGATGGTAAGATATTCGTGAATCCGCTCGGATGACGACCACCATGCATATGGTATTAAAACCTGCCATAGTAAACTACACTCCTTGTGTGGTTGGCGTTGCAGGATTAGCCAGTGTGTAACCGGTTCTCTCGAGGAGCTTTCGACATGACTTGATGGTTGGTTGGGGCGGGTATGGGGGTACATTCTTGTGTCTTTATCAGTCTTCCACCTGTCTTGTCGCAAGCCGGTCGATTTGCGTCTTCCGTCTTCGGAGTGATTCTGGTGACCACTGATAAAGCCATTGTTTGTCTGTGGTCGCTGGTTTAGACTAAGCATTAAGCCTTAACAAATTTAAATCATTTATTAAACAGCAACTTTAACGAAAAGGATTTTAAAATGTAAAGAATTATTTACAAGACAAAAATGCTTGGGATTGAGCAGCTCACTCCTGACACTATAAGGCTATATCAACACAGTTTTATATTTTACATTTAAATTTTAAAAAGAGGCGATAACCCTTGAGTTTGTTTCGGCATTTCTTCTCAGGGATATGAAATGCAAAATATAAAAATAAATAAAAATACAATAAAAATAAAAATAAATAAAAAAAAATAAAAATAAAAAATAATATAATAAAAATACGAAATGCCGACGTCATCATTATTTTTTCAATATATACTCGTAACTAACATGTAAAAGTGATATAAGATATCCTATTTGCAGAATAAATGATTTGAATTTGAATTTGAATTTGACTGCACTGCGCTTACCATCAAGTTAGTGTTGTCACTTTGATATACTCTCTACGATATAAGAAAGGGCAATTTTGATGCTAAATAACTCACGGATATGAAACCAGCTCTTGCGGCGGCGACGGCTGCGACGATCCAGGAGGCGCTGTTATGCGACCATATTCCCAGCCGGTCGCCCTTCACCAGACCCTGGGCTCGCAGTGCACACGCCAGAGAATCTGCCTGGAATCAACAATAACAAAGTGGAGTATTACTATTATTACATTTTTTATCTGTGGTTCATTGTTATAGAGATATTATATATGTTACATAATATTATGTAACATATATAATAGTTCTATAGTGACGGGCGGCTCGGCCTCCGGTGGCCCAGACGCTTATGTAACATATATAATATCTCTATAATAAATAAATAATAAATAATAAACACACCCAATAGTCACACACCTAGTTCTGACCCCACACTAGGTATAACCTGTATCGTGGGTGTCGGAGACTATGAGAGACTTTCGGTCTCACAACAGACTTGAAACAAATATCTGTGGGCCACACACACATTTGTCTCAATGCGGGAATCGAACCCGCGGCCTCTCGCTTCACAGCCGGCTACTCGCCCGCTGCGCCACGGACCATCAACAATCAACAATCAATCAACAATCAACAATCAAATCAAACAATCAACTATAGATAAAAAATGTAGAAATACCACGTTTCGTGTGGGTGTTTCGTGTAGTGTTTTAGTGCAGGAGACTCGACTTTAGGAAAACAGGAAAATCATACTTGCGTCAGTAATTCCTCATATGTGAGTGTGATTCCTTCATGGATGGACCGCACTGCGACCCTGTTGGGATACTTCTCGACGGTCTCTTGCAGCACATTGCCTAGGGTTTCGTAGGTCAGGGGTTCAGATCCCGGGTTGTGAAGGTAACTCCCGCTGGCTGACCGGACTTGATTGGACCATCTGGATAAGTAAGGGTTTTGAAAAATATCCTAAAAACTGCGTAGGTACAATGATTGCGTCTTTTATCAGGTACTGAGACTAAGTCCAGCAGGTCGACTATCTTAGAAACGCAACAACGTTGCGATCGACGACGAGCTCCCGCAGCGCACATCGTTGAGATCGACGGAACGTTCAACGTTGTTGGGTCTAAGATAATATCATTTTCCATACATTTATGTCAAACGCCTCGCTCGAGAGAGCTAGTTCGCATAAGCGTTATCACGCCTGAAAACATCGTTGCCACAACGATGCCGCAACGTTGTTTTCACAAATGAAACCTTAGAGAATCGACCTGCAGACTACAAGCAAGCTCATACAAATATTACTGTATCTGTATTGGAAAACAATTTCCTCTTGGGAGAAAAATCAATTGCCAAAAACGGCTTGAAATTAAGCCGCGCCTCCTTTACATATTTTTTCGAAATAAAACACTAAAACACATACACAAAACAAAGCTTTTCAGATGAAAAGGAGCAGATGCTCGTGTAATAATAAACCATAGACAATCAATTGTAGAAATAATATGTTTTGTGTAGGTGTTTTGTGTAATGTTTTAGTATAGGAGACGTGTCTTAACATCAACATGAAATATTAATAATACAATACTAATTAAGGGCCCATACTACCTCAAATGGCTTATTTTGAACCCGGATAAAATCAACAATACTGCAGCTTTTACTTTGTAATAAATATATGATAAAGTTGAGGGCTTATGTGAGTGAACATGTGTGGCGAAAACACGATTCCTTAAAATTTTCTCGATAGAAAAAAATTGCAAAGTTACCTCTAAACCGAATTAATATCCCGGATTACTCATTACATACTTCAAATAAGATCGTGAAATTTTGTATAGTAACTTAGTTAAATAATACGCATAGGTTATGTGTTTTGGATTTTGAAAATAATTTGTCTTTTTATTGTAAGATCCAATTATCTAAATTTCCGCGTTTTGCGCACCGTTTTATTCATGACCGCCCTGCCGCCCGGCCCGCACACATTCCCGCTTCGGCTGTCAGACGGGGAGGTTGTGTCGCTTGCTGTCAGCAAAATAAATAAATATAATTTATTTATCTGGGATACTTCATCAATTAAACAACGTATTGTAGGTGATTATAATGATGATGACGAGAATATTCTAATAAATAAGTCAGTATTTTCTAGGTTTCCATTTACCTGAATATTTAGTAGATTAGAAATCCAGTCGCGTGTCAGCGGCGTAAGTATAGCAAATGTCACGGGCCCTCTACTATTACACACGGTAGTTAGAACATAAATTATTATGTACGAAGCTGAAAGGATACTGTATTCGTAATAATAAACAACTTTTATTCTTGCATTTTTTCAATATACTTAATACTTTCACAGATATTGCCAAACAAAGTTTTATTTTTAAATCCTACATAAAATTATTAGGTATACGTATATTAAAAATTTAAATATAAAGTATTTATATAGCAGTAACACGATTGCTCGTGGGTCAGGGTAAGTCATCTCAACCGCCCATAGATAGAGACACCCATGACAAAAAATATCATGGGTATATTGCTAACCTAAAAGGAGGGGAAAAGAGATTGATAAAGAGATTGGAATGGGACCACCGGAAATATAACTCACCGTACGATATGCAACAGCGTGCTGCCATTTTACATCGGTTTTCTGTGAGACAGTGGTATCCAACAGGTCGAGCCGGCCCATTCATGTTGTAGACGTAACTGTCAACAGCTTGGGTCTTCCATTAAAAAATATAGTGTAATTTAAGCTTTTTACATAATGATTGACGCTGACCTACCGACACTCAATCGTCCCCTATATATATACATTTTAATGTTGCAAGGGCTTGTACAAAAAATAAGACGAATAAATAGAATAACCATAGGATTGATTTTTTAGTTTTCTAAATTTTTGCACATAATGTACGTTCGGAGCAACCTTAAACAGTTGATATTAGCGGTTTAATACTTTTGTCGTTGACAAACGCGCGATTTGACGTCACGCCGTATACTTATTGAAGTTTATATACATCTAGGTTGGCCCGTGCATATTACCGCATAATTATATTTTTGCGACGAAATTTAAGTTATGTTGGTGCCACACGGTGTATTCCTGTTAACTTTGATTTCGTATAATATACAAAGTTTGTCGTAATATTTGTAAGAAACTGAAAGGATACTACAGAACTCATAATAATGAACAAGAATATATCAGTAAAAATTACAATATACCTAATACTTTCATAGATATTGTCATTCGTGAACGATTAGATAGAGAGATAACTCTTTAACACCATAGTAAGGATTAAGTAAACAGTACAGACAGAACTTTAAAGTATAAAATGTTACAATATCTGTCTTATCGCTTGAAGCGATCTCTTCCAGATAACCTTCTGAAGGGGTTAAAGGATCAGCAGATAAGCGGAGGTGTAAAGTAAAGGTTTTTATGGTCTAGGCATGCCGACATATCGGATAAATGGGCCGGAATACTTTTTGCATTACATAAACATAAAACATAAACATAACATAAGCTCACGTGTGTATCCCCGAAGGGGTAGACAGAGGCGCACTAGCAAACTAATACACCCACATTTCGTCGAGCTTAGTTACGTCCCAGATATGACAGGGGGCGAGCCTTTCGCCATATCGGGCACAAATTCCAGACTCCGGGCTGATATGGAAAAATCCAATATCACTTTGTTCGACCCGGGGATCGAACCCGAGACCTCAGGACGGCAGTCGTACCCAACCACAACCACGCCACCGAGGCAGTCGAGGCAGTTTTCGCATTAATATGAACGATATTAAAATTCTTAGATACGTCCGAAAACTGACTCTCAAGGTTATCACGAAGCAAAGAAACACCATGGCAACTCTCAACACTGATATTGCCAGATTCAGATAATGCAGAGGCATAGTGTTCGTCGTCATTACTAGTGTTATTAACCATCAAACTCAACATAATTTTTATAAGTACGAAATCTTAAGAAACAAAAATCTTTAATAATACGTGACATAATACTAAAACAGCACAAAAAAGTAATTAACTCGCTCGCTTACCCCTTACTTTTAAAACGACGCGTCTTTAGGACGCAACAGGTCCAGTGCAATGCATCATTTGCCCAGCATATGGAGATATACATGAGGCCATATATATATATATATATATATATATAGCCTCATGTATATCTCCATATGCTGGGCACTCTCTCGAACAGTCACGTCTCGAACCTCCGACACTTGTCTCGGCAGTCCATACCATTCCCAACTGAGCTATCGCTGCTTCTAATATATATATATATATATTACAAATAAAATATGAAAATATAAAACAAAATTAAAATTGTAATAATAAATATAATATTCAAATACTTGTATTGTAGGCTATATTTTAAATAAGTGTTGCATTTGTTCCGGTAGGTGGACGGTCGTGAACGGCCCAAAAAGCGTTCTCTAGATATCTTCCTAGATATGAGAGCCAAGCCTCACTATGGAGGACCTTCGGCACCGTGTGAAGTGGAAGCGTTTAAGTAGGAAGACGGCCCTTGGCAGAAGGAAAGCCAGACAGAAAAATGTTTCGCGGGGCGTGCTACCAACATCTAAGCTACCAAGATTGTTTTATTTTAATAATTAGTTTATTCTGTAATCATTATTTAACTGGCTATTAATGTGGTAACTTCATGATTTTGTTACTAAATCGATAATTATCTAGTGACAATGTGCTGTATAAGTCCTAGATAATAATAATTAAAAGACGCATAGTAACTATATCTTAGTTAAAATGACAGTGTGGGGGCGCGCGCATTGCGTAAGCGGCACGTATTTTGCCGATATGTAATCGTGGGATAGGTAGTTTACTTTTTATATGAAATAAAAAATGTCCTACTATTAAGATAAGGTATGCTCGTGGCCTCCTTGGTCTAGTGGCAGCATATATGGGCTGTGCACCGGGAGGTCGTGGGTTCGATTCCCAGGTCGGGTAAAGCGAATTTTCTAATTTAATTTGCCCGGGACTGGATCCTCCGGAGGGGGTTGACGTCAGGCAGGTAGCTGGTTAAACTAAAATCTTAGCCAAATCCTTTCTGCAATATGCTTGAAATAGGGTTTCGCACCGACCACTCATGAAAGTGGGTTATGGGCAGGTAGAAAGAAAGATTAAAATGACGTACGCTACCTACGGTAGAAATATTTAATAATGATACATTATGTTGGCCAAGGCTCTCTACACACTTTCCGACTAACCCTGTATATTTTTTTATCACCTGCCTTTATTCCATCTTTAAATTTGTTGTTCCGTTGTATAAGGATAAGGAGTCACGGCAAGACTATCAGAGTACGTTCTTAGTGTTGTCGGCAAATTATATGCGAAAGTTCTGATTGAAATGGGTAATGTATGAGACGAATAATAAGCTATAGAATGTACAAGCGGGATTTCGAAAGAGTATGGGATGTGCGGATTAGATCTTCTCTCTACGAAGCTTTCCGGAAAAATTCTCAGCCAAAGAACGAAAAGTCTTTTGCGCCTTTGTAGACTTGGAGAACGCCTAGGACGAATTACAGACAATGGTAATAATTATGGATGATGCATTTAAAAGGAAAGGAGAAAATTAATGTAAGTAAGACGAAAAGTATGTTTTTTTAAATAAATGAAAGTATAACAGAGTGCAAAATTATGATAGGTAACGAGAGAGTAGAACAAGTGAAAGACTTTGTATATCTGGGTTATATATTTATAAGTGATGGGAAGCATGATAGCGACATTAAAAGACAAGTATGTGCAGGTAATCGAGTTAATGGAGCGCTGAACACCTTTATGACTAGCTGAAAGGTCTCTAAAAAGACACGATTGGCCGTTCATAAAGAAGTGTTAGTGCCCACACTTATAAATGAGAGTGAAAGTTGGGTGTGACAGAACAGGCATGAAAGTAAGATCAGTGGGCGTACTGGTGGACTCTTATGTCATTCCCATATATTTACTATTCTATTCGACTAGCGCATAAGCTACTTGGCTAAGCCCGTAGGGTGGTGGAAATGAGAGCATGAAGGAGCATGTGTCGCGTGATAGAGTGTGGAATAAAGTGGTGTTGGATCTCTGTCGAGTGAAAGAAGATGTAGTGATAAGAAATAAAAAGGGATGTTGAGATGGTTCAGACATATTGAGAGGATAGATGATAGGAGATTGTCGAAACAGTGACAAAAGACGAGTGTGCATGGAAAAGTCGGTATAGGGCGACCGCATCGCACTTATATTGGTGATAAATTGATGATACATTTACTAAAGAACAGATAAAAAACTAAACCGACTCTAATGAGATCATGATAGTAGATGAAGCGAAAGTAGTAAAGTATCAGAATCGGGCGAAGTGTAAATCTATAGTCTCTACCTACCCCTATGGGATACAGGCGTGATATTATGTAGGCGTACGTTTATTCCACCTCAGTATGGAGTCGACGCAACACATTGTTAAAGCACGTTGCAGAGGTGTTTGGCCTTAGTTTTTACAATGGGCTACCTGTGTAATGACCCACCCGTAAAGTCAAAAACGCCTGCTCGATCTGGAAATGGATTCCAGGACCTCATAGTTCACACCCGATATACGCTACCAATAGTGAATAGATCAATGAGGCGAGTTATAAATACTTCAGGAGCCATGTATTAATTAATTGCTATGAGTTTTGGAAAAAAAGGACGTGATGGAGACTATAATTGGAAAGGTCCAACCGGTCACTCTATTAGGATTTCCGATTGGTGTGCGCAGTCTTCAACATAGATGGATGTCAAAAATTCTTCAGAACAGTCGGAACTCTTATATGAAAAATTGAGGAAACTCCTGAGAACGAGGGTTAACTCAGCCGCGGACGTCGTAAGAACCACCACGGGAATACGACCATGCTCGACTTTCGAATGTCCAAGATTCAGGCTCTCGCCTGACCGCATACAGGTTGATATGGATTTATGTATTAATTCACACACGCTGCGCCGGTGCAACGTCCAGTAGCGTGGCTCCACCATTGTACAAAATCGAATTTGAGGCAAAGGGTTCAACTCAAAGATGAGTGTTATTTTACTGTGGTTATCAAGTTTACGCAGTGACTGCAGATTAAGCTAGTAGAAACATTGCGATGACAAGTCACCAAAAGCTCGATTTCCGAGATAGCTTTTCTGTCGCCCTTCAATTTTGCATAGGTATTTACCCTTGGCCCTCCTGTTGGATTCGAAAGCTGTATGTAACTTTTATTTCCCTTCCTTAGATATAGGGCTCCAAGCCTTAAAGGTGACATTTCACGTCAATTATGCGGGCTGTTTAAGACGTGCAGTGACGGCGCCGACATTGTTATACTAGCTGTGATATACCCTGGAATTCCGGTATTGGCAGTGAATCATTTAATTCCCAATATCCACATCCTTGACTTAGTCCGTAGAGGTGTGAGGATCATCGGGTAAGAAATAAGAGTTTTCTCCATAGAAAGAACGCAAAGAACTGACGAATACACCTAAATTATTTTGGTTAAGTACACGGATTATTTATAAAATCTTTGAATGGCAATATCTATGAAACATCAGGTATATTGACAATTTTGCAAATATAAAAGTTGTTTATTATTACGAATCCTGTAGTCTCCTTTTAGTTTTCTATATACATTGGGACTAACTCTATATACCACCGCTAAACATCAAACACTGGAGGAGCCGCTTAAACCTATCTGACAAGAAACTGTCCCCATCCAGTGGAGGAACATTGACATCCGTTTCTCTACAGGTTTGTCAACGAAAGTTCCAGCAAGGAGAACTTATAGCACAGGTGGGCTGTGTGACTGGTTAAGAGGACACCTAAACCAAAGTTATCTTGTAAGAAAAGTTACCTGATGGTTCGATGATCCATGGCTCAAACATAACTTTCTAAGCCCGACAGACAGCGTCAGCGCTGACACGCCATTGAAAAGTTTTTTAATTGTACTAAAATAAATTGTGCCTCGATTGTGTGTTACTATGTGTGTAAACTCTACCTCCGGGGTTTAGTTGTATTTAAGTACGACTACCATCCTGAGGTCTTGGGTTCGACCCCTGGTTCGGGTGATATTGCATGTTTTCAATATCAGCCCAGAGTCTAGAATTTGAGCGCTATATGGCAATAGGTTCGGCCCCTATCGCATCTCGGACGGAACTAAGCTCAGCGAAATGTGGGTGTTCTAGTCGCTAGTGCACCCCTGCCTACTCTTTCGGCGGTACAGGCGTGAGCTTATGTTTTTGTAAATAAATTGTCCTAATGCGTCGTAAATGCGGGCCCGCCACGCTACGTCACTTGTTTGTCTTATCAACACCGCTTGACATCCTATGACGCCATTAGTGTATGAGCGAGACAGCGTACGATAGCGCACTCTAGCAGGGACAGGTAGCGGGTGCAAAATTTGAATTTGAGCTGAGGTACCATGCGCTCTTAACAAGTATCCTACATCCATATTTAGACGTAATATACTCTACAAAATAAGTTGTAATAAGAAATAAATAGATAATTAATTATACATCTATCACTTATAAATTTATATATAATCAGTAATCCTGAATCCTTACTCCATAGTAACACGAAAAAGAATCATTTATGCTTCATGAAAATGTTTATATATAATTATAAATAAAACTATCTTATCATGGTTATTTGATAGATTCAATAAATTGGCATAACACGAGTAGATAATGATATCGTTGTATAAATGATATAAAACTAATGTTAATAGCCTTTTTACATTAGATTACAACGTAATAAATACGTAATAATTTCCTTGTTGGTGTAGTCTCTAAAATGTAGGATGTTGGTTTCAATCCTACATCATAAAATAATCCCAAGATTAAACTTAATTGACCAACGTCAATATTTATCCGACCTTAATTTACAAAATATCTAGATTAAAAATTACGTATTATAGAACGTACAAACGCCAAGTGACGTCATTGCATAGAGCAGTGTTTCCAGGTTGGGACATTTTTCCCAATTTTTGTTGTGTTTAGTATGGTGATTAGAGAATGAGATTTTGGAGGTCCTTCTCTTCCCAAATTCCTTTACTTTCCTACCTCCTCGCTCAGGATTCAAGAGAGCAAATTTTTTCACTTCATTATTTAAACAGCTTTAATTTTTTTTGGGATTTTTTTTGTTTGCTATGGAGAAATTTATACGACAGGCAATGTCACTAACCGTCAATGTCAACAAAAAATAATTGTCATCCGACATCGGTGCGGTGACGTCACGTCCTTTCTTAGAGCGGGCTTTTAGAAGTCGCATTTTGAACTGCGATAATTATGATTTGTGCATATTTACGCCCGGTTTCAATAATCAATCTCAGTTCGAATGTGCAGATAGATTACAAAAATTAGCCAATAAGAACACAGTTTGAACATGACTCCGTCAAATAACTTGATTTGGATTAGTTCATAGTCGCGATCTATCAGTGGCCTGAGCAGGAAAATTTCTGACAACCGTAAATGTATTCGAACTCGATGCGCGTCTATAAAGTATGAAATATTAACCAAACGTCATCTGTGCGCAGCGAACTCGAATACATTTACATTTACATTAGTTTTTCGTGCTCGGGCTACTGCACTCTAAACTGAGATCGTTTTTTTGAAACCGGCCGTAAATGTATTTATTTTTGTTGTGTTTAATTGAGACCTAGTTCTTTCCAATAAATAAAAAATAAATTACCTGCATTATTATAATAGGCTTGAAAATATCACATTTTGTAACGTTAAAATGTTGAGCATATCTACATTATATCCGTAAGCGGTGTGTGAAGCAATTTCGACAATAACCGATAAGAGTCAAAAATAGAAACAGGAAATCTATGAACTGCTAACTTTAAACTCAAATTAATAAATGGTAAACGAGTCGTTAATATTATCAGTAAAGACATGAAATAGTATAGTAATATTGAATTTCTTTAAATATTAGGTACCACTTATCAAAGTGACAGAGAGCAACTTGATGGCAATGCATAAAAAAAGTTACTCCCAAAAGCAATGTCCTTAGAACCACCTATGCGCATAATTTAAACAAATATGATAATATCCTTGTATTTTTTTTCTTTATAGCCTAACTTATAAGAGCGTTTTGCTAATGAAAAATAAACAATGGACTAATACGCACATTAGAACCATAATCGCGAATTTGTTTTCAAAATATTTCGCTAAACGTTCACGAATAAACAACAATTAAATTTTATGACGTCTCCTAAATCCCGTTTATTTACAAATATCGTCGATTGATGATTGGAAATGTGCAAACTATAAATTGAAAACAAATCATTTTTTCGGCTTTTTATTTTCTTTCCACCTGCCCTTATCTCACCTCAGTATGGAATCAGCGCTACACACATTTTCGAGCATATTGCAAAAATAATTTGGCTTAGTTTTTACTTAGTACAACGGTCATGTTCGTGTCCTGCAAATACTTCGATTAACTTCTTCCCGTTTCGAAGTGTCAAGAAGCACCGTGACCAGAAGGAAGCAGTGTGACCACCATAAAGTCTATAATGGGAACCGTAGATACCGTATTACCGGGCATACATTAAAAATATTACATTAAATAAAAAAGAAGGACACCATCTCGCCTATAGTTCCCCGCACCGAGACAAATGTTTGTATGCCCTACAGATATTTGTTTCGGGTCTGGGTGTTGTGAGACCGAAAGTCTCTCGTAGTTCCTGATACCCACGACACAAGACTCGATCTTAGTGTGGGGTCAGGACTATGTATGTGACTGTTGGGTGTTATTTATTTTATAACATAACATAACGTAACATAAGCTCACGCCTGTATCCCCGAAGGGGTAGGCAGAGGCGCACTAGCGAACTAGTACACCCACGTTTCGCCGAGCTTATTTCTGTCCCAGATGTGATAGGGGGCGAGCCTATCGCCATATCGGGCACAAATTCCAGACTCCGGACTGATATGGAAAAATCCATAATCACTTTGCCCGACCCGGGGATCGAACCCGAGACCTCAGAACCGTAGTCGTACCGAAATACCACCACGCCACCGAGGCAGTCTTTTTATTTATTTATTTATAGTTAAACGGCCGCCACAAAGAAGCCACGCACACAAACGGGCCTGTATAAAAGTGTCCTACGTACACATCAACACTCGTAACACGCTCAGTCGCCGCCATTACGTGTCGATAGATCGAATTGGCCGAAAACCCTGCTCTACTTTCAATGTTCCTAGCGCTCTGTCCCATATTTTTTTCGTCCATGTTTCTGGGATAGAAAGTAGCCGATCTTCAGCCGTTCTGATGAATGAGTAAAGTCATCTCCTGCACTAAAAAAATAACATAACATAACATAAGCTCACGCCTGTATCCTCGAAGGGGTAGGCAGAGGCGCACTAGCCAACTAGTACACCCACATTTCGCCGAGCTTAGTTCCGTCCCAGATGTGATAGGGGGCGAGCCTATCGTAAAACTACCCTATAGGTTTTGATTCCTTTGCGAGTGTCGAAAACTTGCGGCATAATCAGCTGTATCGTTTGATTGCGTTGGCTTAGAAGTTTAATTTTTTCACAGCTCCAAGGGATAGTAGACCCGAATATTTGATATGAATTTCGGCTTGATACCTCCACGTGTTCCTGAGAAAAAGGGTCGTGACAGACAGACGGACAACAAAGTGATTCTATAAGGGTTCAATTTTTCCTTTTGAGGTACGGAACCCTAAAAACTAAAAGGAAAACACTAAGTTGAATCTAGCTTTTTCCTATGATAAGTACGCAGAATTAAGATACGATTTTCCTGTTTGCATAACATATTGCTTCGTAGTGAGTTGCAATAGATTTTATTTAAATAATACATGCACACTGATGGCAGGTGTCTCTGAAGCAACTAGCGCACCCACATTTCGCGGAGCTGATTTCCGTCCCAGAATATGATAAGTGTGTGTGGTATTATTTAAACAGTTGAATTATTATACATCTTTTTGACCGTCGTGTCGGGTCTGAAGTATTTAATTATAGCTTTTTGTAAGTATAATAAAAGACACAATGGTTCTTGTTTATAAAGTTGTTTCACTTGAGTACATATGGATTGTTAGCTTACATATTTTATCGAAATTTGCAAGTTATCAAGGTAGTGTATAATAATTTGTTACTTTCTGCTATAGCTCGAATACTTATGTACTTATGTATTTTATTTTTATTTTATTTTCTTTATTTGGCCACCACCAATTGTCTACAGTCTACTCTAGTGCATAAAAAAATATGACTATTACAATTATGTAGCGTAAATGCATCGATATATTATTTACCTAGATGCACAGTTGACGCTCGGAAAATGGGACAGCAAAGAAGTGCTTAAGCACTCGTTTTGCCTACAGTCGGACACCGATAGAATTCTAAATTTCGAAATTCAAATTTAAGAACGCTTGCTCGTTTTGTTTAAAAAGCTACTTTATAAGACGTGCATAGGGTTATATTTGTGTTGATTCAATTAGAACTTGTGATGTTTTTCTTTGTTTTATCTTGAGACCACTTTTTAGGAGGATATTTGCAAGGAACTGTGCATCTAGGGTATATTATATTGATGCGTAAATGTAACAATGAGTTAAAGGAAGGCACAGCATGCACTAATTGAAATGTTTAACTCAATTGGTGTAATACGTTGCTGATACATATATATATTATTGACTGCCTCCGTGGCGTGGTGGTATTTCGGTACGACTACGGTTCTGAGGTCTCGGGTTCGATCCCTGGGTCGGGCAAAGTGATATTGGATTTTTCCATATCAGCCCGGAGTCTGGAATCTGTGCCCGATATGGCGATAGACACGCCCCCTATCATATCTGGGACGGAACTAAGCTCGGCGAAATGTGGGTGTTCTAGTTGGCTAGTGCACCTCTGCCTACTCCTTCGGGGATACAGGCGTGAGCTTATTTTATGTGGTATGTGTTATATATATATTATTGTTTTTTTAATGTATTTGTTATAACTATGTACTAATTTAAGTTTAATAAAATTAGCATTTGAAGTTGTTCAAATACCTTTTGGAGATCGCGGTCATAAATAATAAATAAATATAAATAATATTAGCCCGATAATATTAGATAATAATATTAGCACTGCTGGGCACGAGCCTGCTCTACTTATGAGAGGGGTTAGGCCTTAGTCTACCACGCTAGCCTAATGCGGGTTGGTAGACTTCTCATACCTTTGACGTTCTTGTGTAGAAATTCTCGGGTATGCAGGTTTCCTCACGATGTTATCCTTCACCGTTATAGCAAGCTATATTTCGCAATGAAAACACACTTAACATAGAAAAGACAGAGCTGTATGCTCCATTTTGGGTTTGGTCTCGAACCTGCGACACTCGTCTCAGCAGTGCATACAGTGTTTTAGTTTTGAAACTAAACCCTATAGGATGGAGAGACATGACGAAATTATAAGGGCTCCGTATCTTCCTATGGAACTATGGCCTATGGAACTTAAAAAACAAATAAACCGAATTTATCTTTCTCCATTTCCGTTGATTTGAATACTAAGACCAAGGTCTCGAGTGGAGACCACGTATCGGCAAGCACAGCGTAGCACGTCTACCTACAAGGTAGTCCGACGACATGATAAAGGTCGCAGGAAGTCGCTGGATGCAGGCCGCTTCCAACAGGTCGATCTGGAAATCTGTGGGGGAGGCCTATATCCAGCAGTGGACGTCCTATGGCTGATAATGATGATGATGATGATGAATACTAAAGGCCACTTGCAGCTCCGCGATAAATCTCAAATCTTGATTTAAGGATAGGAGTGAGCTGTAAGATAAATCGATTTTAGGTGTAACTATAGATTTGTAATAGCTCTGCAAGACGCCCTGAGGCTGAGATCTATAGACCGAATTTCGACTAAGTCTGTGTCAAGATACGAATGAGCTCTAGTATAAAATGAAGTTTAGGTTTAACTATAGATTAGCAATAGCGCTGCCCTTAATACGAATATCCTTATCTCGCTTTATCAGTTGTTATTTGTAAATAGTATGCATAAAAGCTAATAATTTTTACACTGATAAGATTATAAAGACAGACAGACAGAATAATAAGACACTTTTTCAAGAATGTTGCAGACAGCAGACAGGAGTTGACTTAGTTTTTACGACTAGCTGCCTGCCTGACGTGAGCTCCCTCTGGGGATGCAGTCCCGAGCAAATCTATTAGAAAACAGCGTTTTCATAACACGAAGTGCCTGATTTTTATTCAAACCAAGAACCTCCCGGTCTACAGTTAACTTTCAGATTTGTTTTGGCTTTTTGGCTGTCGCTGGATGCACACCGCTTCCAACTGAGGCAAAACCCAAGTGTCATGTTTGATAACGCTGGGCGTATAACGCAATTTTATTTTTTATTAACCAAGATTGGCAACGTCAGTCAGTCACGTGGCTTTTCGGACGCCAATGTAAACTCTATGCCCCTTACTTACAAAAATATTTGAGCGCTGCTTAACTTTATACCATAGGTTGTCCCTTTCATTTTTAAACAATGTAACGCAAAGAAAAAAGTGACAGGTTATTCTTAACCATTTGCTCAGCTAAAAATGCTTTTATAAGTAAGGCCCTATACTAAAAAACATTATCGTGGTGTCACCTATTTCTGTCAGACAGCCTCCGTGGCGCAGCGGGCGAGTAGCAGGCTGTGAAGCGAGAGGCCGCGGGTTCGATCCCCGCACCGGGACAAATGTTTGTATGGCCTACAGATATTTGTTTCGGGTCTGGGTGTTGTGAGACCGAAAGTCTCTCGTAGTTCCTGATACCCACGACACAAGATTCGATCTTAGTGTGGGGTCAGGACTATGTATGTGACTGTTGGATGTTATTTATTATTTGTCACGCTTGATTTTTGTCTAGGGCCCCAGGTCGATCTAAACAGCAAACATGTTCGGGAGACACCTAAGCTTTTTTGTCTTCTCGCACAATTTTAATGTATTCATACATAATTTGTAACAATTTTTAAGTTATATTGAATTATTGAACGTTTCTACTATGGAGTCTCAGAACTGATTCACAATTACTAGCAAAAAATTGATTATACAAAATTCCGCAGTATTCAGTTCCATTGTGATATCAAATATTAACAAATTTCCATAAATTAAATTGAAATCTAAAACCATTGTTTTACAATGAATTATCATAATCATAAAAAATAATAATAATAAGTCCGCCTACAATGCTTTGTATATAAAGATAAACAAAAAAGGTAATGTTTGCTAAAAGTATTTTTAATTTTAGATATAAATATTATGTACCAGTAAAATCTAAATTTTATTATACAATAAACTGGACAAATCTGGCAAATTTCTAAAAGTATAGTCACAAATAAAAAAACCGCCAAGGAATCAAGATAACATTCAAAATCTTCTTCTGCACTAAAACATTACACAAAACATGTATTTTTTATCTATGGTCCATTGTTCTACGAGCAGGTGACAGCAAAAAAAAATGTTTTTTGTATGTGTTTTGTTTCGAAAAAGCTAGTGCAGGAGACGCGACTTTCCATGAACACATTTCAAGTTCCTTTGCTACACACGTATGTAGAAAAAAAAAATTCAACAAACAACTTAAACCACACAATCACAAACCTGGTGGCAGGCGATATATTCCTAACAAACAATGCACTTTTGTTCCACATTTTATAAACACGACGTAACGGCAGTACCGACGGCAGTATACTGCGTTATCAACACTAAGATATATAATGCCCACTCATTATCACATAATCGACGCACCGTCCGGTTTGTACAAAGAGGTTTAATATTACTAACTATAGAAAGGCTATCAAGCAAGTTTCCATACAAAAAAAATGATCTCAAACGTCAGTAACGCCATCTACAACTTATTGCAATGCAAGGGCGCTTATTACAATTTACACCTTAGAATGTTCTGTTATATGAATGTTCAATAATCACATAAGATAATTTTATTGTCTAAACACTATGGGCTTTACGTATAAAAACAATTTAGCTGAGCATATGACTAATAATAGTCTGTCTCTTTTATTTTCAGACAATGTGACACAAGGAAAAAAGTACAGACTATTTTTACCCATTTGCTCAGCTAAAATATTTTTATAAGGCCCTATTACGGTAGCACGACCTTGCACACGTATGTTTCAAATACGAATGAGTGACTTATGACCACAATGTAACAACTTTTGCATCACAAGTTTCGCGCTGTATGTTGTCCCATCTATGTAGGTACTATTGAATATCTTTGAACTTGTACGGCCTTCTATGGGTGTATTACGTTTGATAACATCTTATCGTTTGGAAAACCAGTTGTATCAATATAATTAACGTAATAATGATGTTTGGTTATTTCTGGGTGGATCAAACAGGTTTTCGTTTGGTGCCCATGTGGTTCATTAAATGAACATAAATCCATGCTTTTTTATTTACACTGGCAGAGGAATAGGGGGGTCAACTGAAAATACCAAACTTAACAATTAACAAATCATATTAAGTACCGTGCACAAGTAGGTGAAGTAGGTGTAATTGACATGGGAATAAACAAATCCAAGTTTGGTTCACACATATTTTCGATATGCGTCATTGTTCAAGAATGCACTGTGCTGCTACATATCCATAGACACTCATTGTACAAAAGAAAGAAAGAAAGAAAGAAACTTTATTCAGCCAATGTCTCAAGCATCAATAAGTGGGAGAGAACAAAAATGAACACAATGATGAATTCATATGCCTGTAACATGTATAGTATAATGTACTGTAACATGTAAAAGTGTACAGGTTAAAAACAAATTAAAAACCAAAGACCGAGATGTTCTCGTACAATCTATATATTATTAAAATATCACCATAATTACAATATTATTTTATTCTATATAATATTACTTTTATTCTTATAAAATAATTACAGAGCGGGTCGTGAGCCTACTGGATTTGCTATCGTTCAATGCTCGAGTACATTTAATTTTGATGTTATGATAGTAAACTGTTACCACAAATACAAATTTAAATAAAAAAAACTAAAAGGGGCGCCACCAGCCTCCGGGACAGACTGGAAATAAAATACGGAGGTACCTTCTAAAGGGGTTTGCGGAGTGGAACTCGCAGCCAACTCCGAGCACAACCTCATATAAAATGGGGTGATCCACCAAACACGTGGACACCAACACGACGCGGCCACGCGCTCAGTCACCCACGCAGCTGGCCCTGGACCGCACCTCACCCAGGCAATGCAGTCCACACCATGGAGACCATCCAGAAAGGATAGTAATATCCAAGAATAGTTATATCCAAGAAGGCCCCTGGAACCAATAAATTCCAGGTTATAACCTTTGAAACACAAAATCACCATGTGATTGGTGATTACAAAGGAAAATACACGTGTTCATACCTTGAGGGAACGCGAAGGATGCCTATAGATGGATGTCCCAAGCTGCCGACCTCAGCCTTAGGACCTTCTCGTTATCCGCTGGTACCGAAGCGCTGCATGAGAGCGCTGTCGGTGTCGATCGGTCTCTGCTGCGGCCCCCGCCTTGAGGCACCAACGAAATCGATGCTCGCAGATCGAAGCTCTCAAAAAAGGGAACGCCCGATTGGGAGGCCGAGCTTTTTATACCTTTGCGCCAGGCAATAGACAAAACTCCATGACGCAAAACAAAAGTCCAAATCACAAATCGCAATTAATAACATGATTAACCATACCGATCGACATCTAAATAACTCAATAACTCATCTGTCAATCTGACAAAACATAATGTCAAATGAACTCTTTTTTTTTTTAATTACCCAAGGAACACGAGTCGTTCTGCCAACGTAGTCTTAACTAATCGATAACTTTTTTTTTTTTTTTTTTTATGTTACAGTACCCCCCTCCCTAGGGAAATTTTGCTTGCAAAATTTAACGCTGGTCCTCCAGCTCTCTACAACCCAAGACCACAACTCTGACCTAAAACAAGCAAAAAAAAAAACACAAATCAACGGACCGAGTTGCTGGCGACATAGCGAGATGATACGTACCAATCGGGCTATGCGTCCAGCTACTACAGGATACCGGAACTAAAACAACAAAAAACTGCCGAGCGTTAGTGAGTGTATTACCATACTCACATGAAATATAACACTCAACATTACAAAACTCGTTACTACTGAGTCGTTGGCGACGCATCGAGGCGAACAGTATCAACCGGGGTGCGCGTCCAACAACTACAGAATCAACAAGAACAAAAAAAAATAATTGTATCGAGTGGTAGGTTAGCTACCACACCAATAAAAGGTGACACTCGACACAAAACAAACACCAAAATCGAACCCACGACAATGTGTCGATGGATTCCCTATGCAACAAAAATAGTTCAGCATAATAAGGCAAATAAAAAAAACACGATACTGCGGCCAGTCACTTGCTTTAAAGCAGCAGAGACTGTATCGCATTACTACTCTCCAAGCCAATCCTAAGACACTATGCTAGCTATTTGCAAAAATACTACGAGCAAATGCTAACAGTCAGGTACTGACTTCCTTACTAAAGGCACTGAGACATTGGCGGCGCAGCGAGATATCCAGGAAAATCGGGTTGCGCGTCCAATGACCAGAGAAAAAAGAGAAGAAAGTAATTTAAACTTTCTTGAGGTGCTGGATATGCCAGGACCCCATACTTTTACCAGTTGCAACACTCTCCAACTCAAAAACTAAGGGGGAGTGTTTAGAAACAACCCTACATTTTTCATAACGAGGTGCTAATTTCGCCATGAAGAATTTATCTGCATCTGTCAAGGGGAAAGGTTTCTTCCAAACAATATCACCTACCCGATGTTCGGCAGTACTCCGACCTTTATTGTGATTTCTGGAACTTCGGACGTGAGCTTTTCCCAAAGCAAATTCACCCTTCGAAAAAGTCTCACTCGGACCAGAAGGTGGTTTCTGCGACTGCTTGTATACAGAACACTGGTCACATCCCTTGACAAATTCCATCACATCTCGATACATGCCAGGCCAAAAGTAGCGTAAAGATAGTCGTTGATACGTTTTATAAGAACCCAAATGCGACAGTTCACCACGATGAGAAGAACTCACTAAGTCTGGGCGTTGGTCAGAAGGGACAACTTCTTTCCAAACAAAACGATTAGAACAACGAAACTTACTTTTGGAATATCGAAAGAGTTTACCATCAACAATAGAGTAATTCGGACAAGAGGTGGGAAGATTCCTACATTTTTGAAAAATTTTGTTGTACCAATCGCTTTTTTCAATTTCTAGAAGTGGGACAGGACGCGTTAGCGCGTCTGGTGAAACATTTACAGAGTCTTTTCGATTAGGTACAACAATAGATTTAATCTGAGGTGGATCATGAGTAAGTCCACATTGTCCTGAATTTGAAGGCAAACGCACTTCCGAGACGTTAACTGCACTATCCTTCGGAGAGTCTGCTGAAAAATTCTCAAATAATTGAGAAGCTATATTAAAAGCTTTCCAAAAATCAACTCCCAAAATAAGAGGTGTAGTAACGTCTGGTATGGCATAAAAGGTAACAACACGAGTCAAGTTCCGAACCTTGACCGGTAAAGTAAAACAACCAAGAACCTTAGCTTCGGAATTAGTAGCGGTAGTAATGTGCGTAAAGTCAGCACAAGGGTTAAGAGAACAACCCAAAGACAAAAATAAGTCAATTAATTCTGAACCCAAAATAGATATAGATGAACCAGAATCCAACAAACCATTAAATACCCTATCGTAGATTTCTACAGATAGATGAGGACGTTCATCTCTATAACCTTTATGATGCGGTACCGAAGAAATACACGGAGAGACAAAAGCATTAGGCTTACTAACATCCGTAGTACTCTTTGCTGCATTGTTAGTATTCTCAGAGATACTACAATGAGGACGATTAGATCTTTTATGTTGGTACCGGTCATTGAGTTTTTTCGGCTTTATAGAAATCTTTTTTGGATCTGAACCCGCGACGGAACAATCTGGACAAGTGCGAGCTGTAAAATCCTTCTTGCCACAGCGGAAGCAAACTTTTTCTCTAGAGGGGCAATCCCTCAGACTGTGCGTGTTAACCCTACAACGCGGACAAGGGTTCGCAAAACTAGCTACTTCCACTCGGGTTTTCGAACTCCCTGTGTAACATAAGTCCTTAGCCAAGGAACAAGATGAGGGTTTCGGAGGTTCTATAAAAGAATCAGAACGTTGCCAACTAGCTTCCAAACAACGACAAAGTTTCTTAAGCGTGGGCAAGTCCTCAATAATGTGGAGAGCCAACGGAACAGAGTACTTGGGTCGAATACCATTAAAGATGATGTCAAATTTTTCCTCCTCAGGAAGTGGAGTACTAAGTCGCCCGAAATAACTTTGCATGACGCTTATGTAGGTGGAAATTCTCTCCATACGACCCTGGGTACGATTGCGAATCTCCTTCAGCAAACGACGATCAAAATCGTAAGGCAAAAATTCGTCTAACAAGGCCTGCTTCAATTCTTCCCAAGAAAAAACACGATCCTTAATTCCTCTGTACCACGTTAAAGCTTCACCATCAAATAACTCAACCGCAGAAGCGAAACGGTTAGCGACTGAAATGGTACGAGCATCACAAAGTTCCTCAAGACGTTGCAGAAAAACTTTAATACACGATTTGCCATCATATTTTAAATTCAGAGAACTCACCATCTGGCTCTTATGTCTCACCAATGAAGCATCAGGAACTGGTGCACACGCCTCAGCACTCTTAGACTGGGCAGGACCTGCCTGAAATCCAGCAACCATAGTGTCAAGTGACGATAAGATTTTATTAAGCCTTAAGGTACAATCCCTATATGTGGCAACCTCAGAATCTATAGGTACAATACGTGACAAACGGTGGTATAAATGGTGTGACAACGCTTGGGCACGGTTTAAAAATTTTAAAGTTTGTGAACGCTTAGGTTCAAAAATTGAACGAGATAGCTCTTCCAGTTTTCCATTTACAATTTTTAATTCCTCCTTAATATCACCCTCAAATGTATCAACGGAACATGGAGGTAACTCCTTAGCTAATTGCCTAATTTGAAGTCTTAAACTTTTAACATCAGTGGCCGGGGCAACATCCCGAACCATGACTTCATACTGCAATTCATCCTTAAGTAAAAGATTAAAACAAATAGGACGTTCCTCCAACATGTTGATACAATTGATTTGAAATATGTTACACAATAAACAATACAAGCTCAAATAAAATAATTAAATTAAAATTTGAAATTATTTTTTTAAGTTGAGGGTAGTTATAAAAATTCTGGTACAAAATTTCTAAGTTGAAAATTATTAATTTAAATTTGCATTATAACAATTGAAATTTAATTTTATTAATACAAATCAATATTATTTTTAGATTCAGAAAAGCACAAAATAAGGTCATACAATATTCAAGGACAATACACAATCATTCACAACCTGTGTAAATGATTGTGAATGATGTTATTTCACTTTTAAATATATTAACATGTGGTATAACAAATTATTATAGTTACAAAATCATAAACATCAGTAAACGAGCAATGAACTATTCACCATAGCGGAATGACATGGCAAATGCTTCCAGTATTAAAAAGAAAGAAAGCCAGCCCCTAAGTTGGGTAGCCACTGTAACATGTATAGTATAATGTACTGTAACATGTAAAAGTGTACAGGTTAAAAACAAATTAAAAACCAAAGACCGAGATGTTCTCGTACAATCTATATATTATTAAAATATCACCATAATTACAATATTATTTTATTCTATATAATATTACTTTTATTCTTATAAAATAATTACAGAGCGGGTCGTGAGCCTACTGGATTTGCTATCGTTCAATGCTCGAGTACATTTAATTTTGATGTTATGATAGTAAACTGTTACCACAAATACAAATTTAAATAAAAAAAACTAAAAGGGGCGCCACCAGCCTCCGGGACAGACTGGAAATAAAATACGGAGGTACCTTCTAAAGGGGTTTGCGGAGTGGAACTCGCAGCCAACTCCGAGCACAACCTCATATAAAATGGGGTGATCCACCAAACACGTGGACACCAACACGACGCGGCCACGCGCTCAGTCACCCACGCAGCTGGCCCTGGACCGCACCTCACCCAGGCAATGCAGTCCACACCATGGAGACCATCCAGAAAGGATAGTAATATCCAAGAATAGTTATATCCAAGAAGGCCCCTGGAACCAATAAATTCCAGGTTATAACCTTTGAAACACAAAATCACCATGTGATTGGTGATTACAAAGGAAAATACACGTGTTCATACCTTGAGGGAACGCGAAGGATGCCTATAGATGGATGTCCCAAGCTGCCGACCTCAGCCTTAGGACCTTCTCGTTATCCGCTGGTACCGAAGCGCTGCATGAGAGCGCTGTCGGTGTCGATCGGTCTCTGCTGCGGCCCCCGCCTTGAGGCACCAACGAAATCGATGCTCGCAGATCGAAGCTCTCAAAAAAGGGAACGCCCGATTGGGAGGCCGAGCTTTTTATACCTTTGCGCCAGGCAATAGACAAAACTCCATGACGCAAAACAAAAGTCCAAATCACAAATCGCAATTAATAACATGATTAACCATACCGATCGACATCTAAATAACTCAATAACTCATCTGTCAATCTGACAAAACATAATGTCAAATGAACTCTTTTTTTTTTTAATTACCCAAGGAACACGAGTCGTTCTGCCAACGTAGTCTTAACTAATCGATAACTTTTTTTTTTTTTTTTTTTATGTTACATGCCAAAATTAAAGAAAAGGTATAGAGACAGCGAATAGGATTTGGGCCGTTAGAAATCTAACAGAACAAAACGCGGTTGCATTTAGTTTCATAGGATTTATATGTATTTGTAATAAAAAATTTATATTTCCGCATAATTATAATTTACTATGCCAAATATAGAAAACTAAGTATTTTTTAAGAAGACTAGACTGCCTCGGTGGCGTGGTGGTATTTCGGTACGACTACAATTCTGAGGTCTCGGGTTCGATCCCCGGGTCGGGCAAAGTGATATTGGATTTTTCCATATCAGCTCGGAGTCTGGAATTTGTGCCCGATATGGCGATAGGCTCGCCCCCTATCACATCTGGGACGGAACTAAGTTCGGCGAAATGTGGGTGTTCTAGTTCGCTAGTGCGCCTCTACCTACCCCTTCAGGGATACAGGCGTGAGCTTATGTTATGTTATGTTATGTAAGTATTTTTTCACATTTATTATAGAGTATTGCGGACGAAAACGTATGCTATCATTAGTCCATTTTTAATATTGTTTAAATAGTCACGGGCGGCTCGGTTCCGGTGGCCCACACGCTTATGTAACATATAGATGTGCCGCCTCCGACGGGTTAATCGGATTGAAAACAAACTTCACTCACGCATATATTATAATATTCACAGTTATCATTGCGTTAATTGCAATAACTATAATTAGAGTAGATAGAGAGTCACGTCGTAAATAGTTCGCAGAATGAATGAACAACGAGAAACAACACAGTAACATTACGAAAAAACAAAAATGGAATATTCTAGCAGACAAATACAAAATACAAATACAAAGACCTGTTGACCTACACACGCCGGCAGCAGCCTGCAGCATTTATCAGAGGCCCTAGACAAAAACCAAGCGTGACGTTTGATAACGCTAGGCATTAACGCTATTTTTTTTTGTATGGAGTTGACACTGGCGTCCGAAAAGTCACGTGACTGTTGCCAATCTTGGTTGATACAAAAAAAAAACATTAGCGTTAAATGCCTAGCGTTATCAAATGTCACGCTTGGTTTTTGTCTAGGGCCTCTGATAAATGCTGCAGGCTGCTGCCGGCGGCTGACATAACCGTCATGTCTCCGCCCCACGCGTGGTAGCAGTAAATTACGTTTTCCGGCTAAAACAAAAAAAATAAAGAGCTACAAGCGGCAGGCCTCTTTTCGCATTAAAAACTCTTTTGTTTTAATTCGAAGTACAAGAAAACCTCTTTGCCGATGACTGACATAACCCGTTAAAAAAATATATATTTTAGAACGTTTTTAAGTTTAGAACACTTGATTTTGTTTTGTAACTCAATTTTAGCGGGAATTCTCACAGTGGGGTCGAAGGCTTACTTTTATTTATTTTACTCGTCTAAAGTTGTGAGTTGTGTTTGTTGTTTCAAAGGTTGTCTGGTAGAAATCACTTTATTTAAGCGATAAAACTGCCTATTGTTTGCACTTTGTATTACTAATTTCTTTTGTAATTTTTTTCTTTGTGTGCAATAAAGAGTTATCTATCTATCAGTGTTGTGTGGTTTTGTACAATAAATATCGACGATCATGGATAGTGTATGGTGACATTAAAATTGGTGATACTGGAAGAGTTTCCCCGAGACGAGGTGATCGACTTTGTTCGGTATAACGGTTGCTAGGAATTAGTCTAAAAATAATCGTATTGTAAGGAATTGACGTCAAAACTCCAGCAAGGCCTTGAAATCGACCACATCAGATTTCAATTTCGAAAATTTAGATGTAGGAAACAAAGTATAAAATAAAATTAAAAGGTATACGACTGAAGGAGTTTGTATCCATGGTTAGGAAGAAGTAAAAAAATCTAACTTTGTAATGGTTAATTAACAACATTTAAATACAAAACGTTTATACATATTGAAATTTGAATGGATCACACAAACATTTGTCTCGGTGCGGGAATCGAACCCGTAGCCTCTCGCTTCATAGCCGACTAATAGTCCGCTACGCCACGGAACCTGTAAAATATTGCTTCCGTATGGCGAGCGTGGCCTTTAGATGAATGTCACATCGATATATTATTTACCTAGATGCACAGTTGACGCTCGGAAAATGGGACAGCAAAGAAGTGCTTAAGCACTCGTTTTACATACAGTCCGACGCCGATGGAATTCTAAATTTCAAAATTCCAATTTAAGAACGCTTGTTCATTTCGTTTAAAAATCTACTTTATTACACGTGCATAGGGTTATATTTGTGTTGATTTATTTAGAACTTGTGATCTTTTTCTTTGTTTTATTCCTGAGACCACTTTTTAGGAGGATATTTGCAAAGAACTGTGCATCTAGGGTATATTATATTGATGGAATGTCATGATAGTCTTGTCTTTTGTTCCACCTACCCTTATCCTATTCTAAAAGGGTATGCCTAACGTACTATCAAGCATCTGTAAAAAGGAGTCAACTTATTCAGACTGCTTCGGTGGCGTGGTTGTATTTCTGTGTGTCTACCGTCTCGAGTTCGATCCCCGAGACGGGCAAAGTAATATCGGATTTTTCATTATCAGCCCGGAGTCTGGAATTTGTGCCCGATATGGCGATAGGCTCGCCCCCTATCACATATGGGACGGAACTGAACTTGGCGAAATGTGAGTGTACTAGTTCGCTAGTGCGCCTCTGCATACCCCTTCGAGGATACAGATGTGAGCTTATGGTATGTGTTGTGCTATGCTGTGCTGTGTTGTGCTGCGCTGTGCTGTATTGTATTCCTTTGTGTTATGATTCAACTTGTTATTTACGACCGGCGGACCTGCCTGACGTCAACCCCATGAGGGATCCATCCCATAATCCCAACCAAATCGTGTTAGAAAAACCGCTTCACCCGATCTTGGACCCGAACCCAGGAACTCACGATTTACAGCCCGCATACGCTGGCACTAGACCAAGCAGGTGACATCATTCATTCAATTAAAAACATTCAATTTTAATTTCAGCTATTTCATCATTTCATCATCATCATCATCATCAGCCATAGGACGTCCACTGCTGAACATAGGCCTCCCCCAAAGATTTCCAGATCGACCTATTAGAAGCGGCCTGCAAGCGCAGTGTACATCATTTCATCAGCTAATAAAAACTGAAAATAGCCTCCAATCAACCCCGGTCAAGCCCTAGTATTCTTTTGGTATCTGATGTTACATCGAGGCCGAGGGTAAGTCTCGCCTCCCCCGCTCCCCTCCCCGCGCCCCTATCGCCGGAAGTGGCGCGTGGAGCACGCGACGGTCGCCCCCGTCCCGCCCCCTCAACCCGCCGGCACCTTTGTGACGAAACATGCAAATTTTCTTCCACCTATAACCCAAGATGTGTATCGAATATGATTATGCGTTGTTTTTTTTTCATATGTGGGGTATGAAATTTTTATCTACGTCAAGCAATGAATAAAGAACCCAATATTTAATAATCACAAGTTTAAAAACTTAACTGACCGACGTCCAACTTGATCCAATCGTGACCAAATTATATGGGAGCATGAAATAAGCTGCATCGAACACAAAAAGAATTTTGAAAATCGGTCCACATTTGGCGAAGATATCGTAACATACATAAAAATACAGATGAATTGAGGACCTTCTCCTTTTTGGAAGTCGGTCGACAGATAAATAGTCCGGCATGATTCTAGGGACCACTGTTATAGCCATTACCACCAGGTGTGTGGTGTGTCTTTGCAGTGCTCGGATAAAAAAAAATTTTTTCCTCATTAATGTCAAGTATGTATATACTTTGTTTTGCTTATTGGCCCGAGGAGATTCAGCTTTTGCCATTTTTTAATCTCAGTTAATCAGTAAAACATTACAATCGTTAAATTATTATTTCATGAATTAAAGAGAATCCAAAACAGCGTTTTACACCCAAGAAAAGGACCTGGACAAAAAAATATTTACTCAATAAACTTATAGTGTAATTAAAGAAAATTTATTTATTAATTATCGTCGTCTAAAAACATGACAGGTAGCGACCATCTAACTGATATAATGACTGGTTTGCGATCTCTATTTGACGCGTTTGATCAAGAATTTAAGGTATGTGTCTAATTCATGAAAGTTATGCGAGTAAACTGAGACAAAACTTCAATAAGAACTACTAATAAGCTTTTATTTATTATTATTAATGTTGGAAATTAATGTGGTGTTTTTAACCTATTTTATTCATATTCTCAACATCCTTACATATTATAAATCAAAATTAATCTGCGTGTCTGTCTGAACGCGATAAACTCAAAAATACTAAACTGATTTTCATACGATTTTCACCTAGGCGAAGTGATTCATGAGCAACATTTTTATATATAATTTTCATCCCGGGAAAACGTTCTTTACTCAGGCGAAGCTGCGAGCAAAAACTAGTAGTAAAATAACAAATATTGTAGTCACAAGATAATCTTAATCCAATCCCTCAAACGTCCCCAAAAAATGGGTCGATGCATGGGACACGGTGAGACATCGCTTGGAAGTTTGTTTGTAAATCCAGGTGGGCGCACCGCCTTTATTTACTCGTATCATGCAAGAAATCGGCTCGCGGTACGCAACCGTGCCGCAGTCATGCCTCGACCGCTCGACGAGTAACAACCACCATGACCCGCGACCGTGCAGTGTGATCGTGTGATACTGGGATGCCAGGATGTCGCAGGCTGCCGGCAAGAAGGCCAAGGGTCCGCCGAAGAAAAACGATGACGACAAAAACCCACCAGCGAAACCCACGGAGGAGAAAGACGAGACGTCTTCCAACAATGGCGATAAGAAGGAAGTTAAGGAGAGTAATGGAGCTGATGTGGTCAAGCCGCCGAGTGCTGGCATTAATATGCGGGAAGTGGCCAGCAAGATCCTGGTGCTGGCGCAGAAGGGAGAGTGGCCGGCTGTGGAGCAGACCCTTAAGGTGTTGGAGAAGTTAGTGGCTGCTGGTGGGGAGGATACCGTTACTGTTCCTATGGCGGGGATACTCGACCCGGTAACTATTTACATTTATTTTTAAGTAGAGCAAATCTAGAATAATAATTGTTGTGGCGGCATAATAATCCTATTAAAGTTTTGTTTGCACTTTTTGTGGAGAAGAAATGAAGTGATATAGTTTAAGGTTTTATATTCACAAATATCGTAAACAAATACATATTATCTTGCCATATTTGTCAAGGTAGTCCCTCGTATTCTATTCTATTCTCGTCGCTTCCTTGGGCTAGTGGCAGTGTATGTGGGCTGTGAATCGGAAGGTCCTGAGTTCGATTTCCAGGTGGGGCGTAGTGTTTATCTAACACTATTTTCCCGGGACTGGGTCCTTCGGATGTGCGTTGACGTCAATCAGGCAGCCGGTCATAAAACTAAGCCAAATCCTTACTACAACATGCTTGAAAAAGTTTGTTACGCCGACTCCACATTAAGTGGGATAAGGGCAGGTAGAAAGAAAGATTGGTCAAGGTAGTATTTCTAAAATGATGGTGGTTATGTTTTGTTCCATTACCATCATCTGGTCTAAATATAATTTTGTTTCCTAACTCAAAATCTAAGGTTTTACAATCTAATGTAAAGAATAAAATCTTTTAACTAGTTTTTGCAATAATTCCTATGAAATGAAAGCTTTACACTGGACATTGAATTTGTACACGTCACTGTTCTACAAACCTGATTGCTATTGTGGAATTTGTCTGGTATGGCAAAAAGCTCGCCCCCTATATCTAGGGGATGTATTTGAGTGCACTAGTATTGGCACTAACGTCTAGTTATCTAGTTAATCCTTGTCTAACCTAGACATAAAGACGTGAGCTTATGTATGTATTTAATTATACAACCGAAGCAATTGGCGCTCCTTAGTCTCTGCCTACCTCAACGGGAAACAGGCGTGAGTTTATGTATGTTTGTATGTTAATTATACATACAATGTGATCTCTTTTCTACGTGGAATTATCCCAGCCCAATGCTAGAAGAGTATGTCTTCCTACTCAAACGCCCAGTCTTAAAAATTCTTAACAGTAAAAACCTTGGCCCTCACGTCTAATATAATATATCTAATGTAAAAAATAACATGCAACAGTCACACACATAGTCCTGACCCCACTATAAGATCGAGTCTTGTGTCGTGGGTATCAGGAACTACGAGAGACTTTACAGACAAATGATGAGTATGTCTGGACATAATATAATAGATAATATATATCGGCGCAAAATAGCAAGCTTATTTAAAAAGCCGTTGTTATTTCACGTTATTAATTTATTTTACAATTGTTAAACTGCTGAAACCTTAAAAGATTCTAAAAAGTTAAAATAATCGTTATAATTATTTCTTTGCCATTCGATATTCGGTATCGAGTAGGTAGATGCAAATATTACACCCTATAAAAGGAGTGTTCAGAGTAGATTCGACACAGTCGTGCTCCGGCACTCGGACTGTCCACATCCCTGACTAGACGGTGCTCTTGAGCACCGTTAATAAAGGGAGTTAGTGAATTTCAGTGTTCACTATTGATAAATAAGATGAGTAATCATCTTATTGTCAAAAGTGACGTCAGCCATGCTGACGTCACCGTTTTTAAAAACAACGTTAGCGTTGGCCCTCCGACATATACAATCTTCTTTTTCCATCTTATCCAACAGCGGTCGGGTTCGGCTTCGTTTCCTATGTTTCTTCTACTACAGTATGCAAAGATTTCTATGTATACTACTAAACAAGCTGTATAGAAGTAAAATTGAACCACATTGTGCCACGGCTAAGGAAAAAGAGCTTTCTATAGTGAGTTACGGTCAATTAACCGAAACATAGTACGCAAATTCTATGTACCGAACAGGCCATCTAGTCTAATATTTGACATTATGGTACTATTATGTCGATGTTGTTATATTACTTCTTATTTAGATTATTTAGGGACAAATAAAAAAAATGGAGGAGGCCTATGTTCAGCACTAGACGTCCTATGTCTGATGATGATGATGGAAAAAAAATCATTTTTTCAAACATTTCGTTTTATCTGAAAATTGTTTGATGCGTTACAAGAGATGCGTATAAATACCAAGATTAGTTTATTGCTCTTATGCTTCATAACCCGTAACTAATGATGTTTTATAGTCATACTAATAGTAGTTACTGCCATCACGTGGGCAAGTAAAACATTTATTCAGGTTGAACAATTTGTTTTTATTGGGTCTAAAACAATGCAGTAATATTAAATATGTTGTTAATTTAATAAGTTATGCCATCAAAAATAAACTTGTAAAAAAAACAAATCTCGCAACTCAGTTCTTCTACCGTAAAAAGTTGTGGGATTCATGTCGGTTACTTTATTAAGTCCCTACTTAAGGTACCTTCTGTCTTAAGTTATTATGTATTTTTTTTTATAGTAGAGACTGGCAAACGAACAGATGGGTCACCCTATGGTAAGTGATCTCCACCGTCCATAGACATCCAAGAAACAAAAAGAATCACGGGTGCGTTGCCAACCAAAAGGAGGGAATGGAAGGGGAGGGAGGAGTCTGTCAGACGGTTTTCTGTGAGACAGTGGTATCAAACCGGTCGAGCCGACCCATTCATGCTGTAGACGTTACTGTCTACAGCGTGGCTCTACCACTCAAAAAGTGTATTTAGCTAACCTAACAAGATCTTATAGTGACCACATCAATCTTAATAATCACAAGTTTAAAAACTTAACGCACCGATGTCAAATCCGACCGAGACCAGATTTATATGGAACTACCCTTGAAATAAGCTCTATCAAACACAAAAAGAATTTTGAAAATCGGTCCACATTCGGAGATATCGCGTAACATACGTAAAAAATACAGACGAATTGAGGACCTTCTCCTTTTTGGAAGTTGGTTGAAAATCTTGTTTTAAATAAAATGGATTGACTTAGCCATCTCATGAAAACACAATGTATCTCTCAAGTTATACACTACTTATAAGAATATTTAAGCGCTGCTTATCTTTAACCATAGGTTGTCCCTTTCATTTTTAAACAATGTAACGCAAGGAAAAAAGTGACAGGCTATTCTTAGCGAAAAGATAAGCGAAAACGTTTTTAAAAGTAAGGCCCATTATATTAAATAATATTGTTTAATGTTTTAGAATACGAATAACCTACAAGCGATAACATTAGTTAATAATGCATTACCGGAATTACCAACAAAAATAAGCACAGGTTTACAATAATGATCAATTTGATAGATGTTCGTAATAACCGTAGTCCCCGAGAGCCACTGTATCGCATTTTCGAGTGGAGATAACGCTAAAAGCTTTTGATAGTAAAAGGAAGTACTTTACGCGTGAAAACTAATAACGATACCTGTTATTATTATGTGAATTTATTGATCCTTGTAAGGTTAAAAAGTTGTTAATTTAAATTTATTTTTTATTATTTTTAATTATGTGACACAATATGTGTAGTGTAGTTTTACCAATTTAGATTTAAATTTGTACACTTTCTCGTACAAGAACTATTATTTTTACTATGTTCAGTACTCTTTACTGAAAAGGTTTTCTTAGATTTTTAAATATATTATATAAAAACAAAAATACATTAAAAAATATAAAAATATTCTCCTCCGATGGCGAGGCTCGGAACCCAAGCCACCGGTGGTTAGGACCCCAGAGTGAGGAACCTCCTCACAATTCGTTACGTATTTAGTAACACTGCCTTTATTTGGCTCTTGACCCAAGCACCAACCGAGAGCCTCTTGAGGTGTTGGTCGAGGCTCATCAGTATCAAACCATGGGCAGAAATGACTATCGGAACAATGATTGTTGAATCTACTTACCACATGTTAATTTACTATTATTGTTAGGATATTCATATTATATCCTGCATATATGTGCCCACCCTCTACAAAATTAAGTAAAAACAATGACCCAGCACTAGTTTTTTTTTATCCGGGCACGGCAAATAACTACACTGCATTCATAAGCGTAGTGCAGTACAAAGAAACTAGCGACCACTGACAAACAATAAGTTTATCAGTAGTCGCCAGAATCATGCCCGCCTATTTATGCTTCTTCACGCTCCGAAACCGATGAGGGAAGAAGCAAATCGAGGGGCTTGCGACAAAACAGGCGGATGTCCGATGAAGACACAGGAATACCCATTACTTGTCCCAACCAACCATTTATGTCATGCCTCAAGCCCCTATATCATTATTGTGGTGTTTACATCGGACACTAATCAACATTAAATTAAATTAACGGAAATTTTAAATAAGTTTTATAAAATGTACAAAGTAAACTTAAATATAAATCATAGAGGCCGCTTTGAAAGTTAAGCATAATTTAGGTAGGTATATATTGCGAAAATGGGATAATTCATTATTGTGCCTTAAATTTGTCAATTGTTACCAAATATATCAAAATTTAAAGTTTTAATAACTAAAATATATAGGCCTAAATTATGCCTTGACATGATATTTGATAGATATTAATTAATTTTGGCATTGTTCAGCTTTTGAGAAATTGAGTATATAAGAAATAAATACATAAGCTCACGCCCGTATTCCCGAAAGGGTAGGCAGAGGCGAACTAGAGCACCCACATTTCGCCGAGCTTAGTTCCGTCCCAGATGTGATAGGGGGCGAGCCTATCGCCATATCGGGCACAAATTCCAGACTCCGGGATGATATGGAAAAATCCAATATCACTTTACCCGACCCGGGGATCGAACCCGAGACCTCAGAACCGTAGTCGTACCGAAATACAACCACGCCACCGAGGCAGTCTAAAATGCAGAAATAAATATAGGCATTAATCATTCATGCTGAATGATTCAGCCCAAACATAATTTACAAACTTTCCACATCAAACTTAATGAACTTACGCATTCGATGCTAGTAACTTTGTAACCAAACTAAGGGGAAAACTTTACTTACACGAAGTTGATGATAAATTTCGTTTAAACGAAGTTTAATGACTGAATTCTTTGGTGTGGTTCTGATTGCGTAATATCATGAAGAGGGGCGTCAAAATTGAATGGATCAAATAGGAAAAGAAAATCATAGCTGGTTAACGGTTTCATTTACGAATGGCCTTGCATTGATTGACTTGGATTAGCTAAGTATGCTCATCGATCCTAAAACCTCAAAACAGTCACACATCTAGTCCTGACCCCACACTAGGTACAACCTGTATCAGAGACTATGAGAGACTTTCGGTCTCACAACTCCCAGACTTGAAACAAATATCCGTGGGCCACATAAAGATTTGTCTCAATTCGAGAATCGAACCCACGGCACGTTTGAGCACTCCGCTCTCGGAAGATTACTCCTTATCAGTGGCGTAGCTGTCTATAAGTCCACACTACGCCTCTGCTCCTCATTCAGTCAAATAAAAACTAGTAGGTGTAGTGAAATACTACAGAATCGTGTCTCAAATCTTGTTCCACCTGCTCTAATCCCAACGTGGAGTCGGTGCAACACTTTTTCATGTTGCAGAAAGGACTCCACTTAATTTTTGATTTGCGTCAAATTCTTCTGGGACATCAACTTCCCGGGAAATTTTGTAGAATGAATGAAGAAGAGAACCAAGAGCTTCTCATAGAATAATTTCATTAATACATTCAACGTACCCAAGCCACATTCGTAAAAACTAAGCCAAATTATTGACAGCCTCCGTGGCGCAGTGGGCGAGTAGCGAGAGGCCGCGGGTTCAATTTGCGCATTGAGACAAATGTTTGTGTGGCCCACAGATATTCGTTTTAAGTCTGGGTGTTGTGAAACCGAAAGTCTCTCATAGTCTCTGATACCCACGATACAGGTTATACCTAGTGTGAGTTCAGGACAGGTGTAATTATTTATTTAAATCCTTTCTGCAACATCTTGAAAAAGTGTGTCGCGCGGACCTCACATCGAGGTGAGATAATGGCATGGAAAGAAAGATGCAGCATACCGACGAATCTCCTTGAATTTATGGTGGCGATCAGCCTTCTCATATAAATAGCTTTACATAACTAGTCAACTACATGTGGATTCGTATCATACAAAACATTTTAAATATTACTTTAATTAAAGCTAGCCCACAGCCGTGTGGTATAATTTCAAAATTATTTATTACTCTCAAAGGAACATAGGTCGAACAATTATAAAGCCTAATCTTCTTCTGTCATTTCATTAATTTAGCTTTGAAATTCAATTTTAATATTACATATTTTTAATGTAACATATTTAATTATTACAACTGTTGACCCCGACTACATACGCGTAGAAATCATTAATAAATAATTATCCCAATTCTTCTCGGATAAATACTCAAGCGCCAGTAAATATCCATAAACATCCGTTTCTTCTGAGTATTTACTGTGCATTTATTATATTATATTTAAAATTTTATACTAAATCAAACATTAAATTAAGTTTATGCATAATTTAAACTTGTAATGTAACAACAAAGGAATTAGATTTCGCGTATTTCTACATACATAGATTTTATACATTTTTATAGTATAAAACTTCAAACAATCACAACAATGCAAAAAAAAACTATAAAGAAATGCGCAGTATACTCAGAAGAAACGGATGTTTATGGATATTTACTCGCACATGAGTATTTTTCCGAGAAGAATCCCATCATGAATCCCACGGGTACCGTACACTTTTGTATTGTGGGATAAATAAAAAATCTTAGCGGACCGACTTCAAAACTTGTCTGATCATGACCAATATATATATATATATATATATATATATATATATATATATGGTACTACTTTTGGAATAAGCTTTACAGAACAGATACAAATCTTAAAAATTGGTCCACCTTTAGCGAAGATATCGAGTAACATACATAAAAAAACAGACGAATTGAGGACCCACTCTTTTTGTGAAGTCGGTCGAAAAATAGTCTATGTGCTATTCCAGACTATATTGTATTGCAGTACGACTGGCGTCGTGTAGTCTTGAGTGCGATCCCCGGGTCGAGCGATATTGAGTTTTTTAATTCAGTATCACTCCGGAGTCTAGAATTTCTGCTTATGTTTATATTAAATTTCATCCCGATCGGTTCAACCATTCTGACGTGATTGAGTAATAATTATTCATCCAAACTTTCGTATTTATTATAGTAGTAAGATTACCCTAAAATTGCACTTATCATGTCCATTATAATAACTTAAGAGCCATAAAACATTACCACTGCCTCGGTGGCGTGGTGGTATTTCGGTACGACTACGGTTCTGAGGTCTCGGGTTCGATCCCCGGGTCGGGCAAAGTGATATTGGATTTTTCCATATCAGCCCGGAGTCTGGAATTTGTGCCCGATATGGCGATAGGCTCGCCCCCTATCACATCTGGGACGAAACTAAGCTCGGCGAAATGTGGGTGTTCTAGTTCGCTAGTGCGCCTCTGCCTACCCCTTCGGGGATACAGGCGTGAGCTTATGTTATGTTGTGTAAAACATTACCATACTTCCGGAAAAATTGGGTAAAAACAGAAGAATATACTAAAGTTGATACATAACGTAAGCTTACCTATATCCCCGAAGAGGTAGGCAGAGGGCACTAGCGAACTAGAACACCCTCATTTCACCGAGCTTAATTCCGTCCCAGATGTGATAATGGGAGAGACCATCGCCATGTCGGACACAAATTCCAGACTTCGAGCTGATCGAACCCGAGACCTCAGGACAATAGTCGTACCGCACAAGCAATACCACAATGCCACTGAGGCCCAATATTAAAGTTGAATAAAAGACATATCTCAGTCACCAAAACAAATATACGTGGAACGGATCGATTTGCTGAAAACGATCCACGTAGCAGTAAAAACGTGGAAAGATGTCTCATGGGCGGACTGGGCGGGCGCGCACGCGATCCGTTGCCAAGATATCGAACATACAGGCTGCCCTACCTCTGACTTGGAAAAATTATGATGTAAATCAAGTTCCATATGAGTAGTATAGAGACAAAGGCGGTAATCTGATAAATGAATGACACTCTTATTTCGATTGTGTGTGTTTTTAGCAATATGATTTAATAGAGATCTTGTGTTGGTATGCCAATTTTATATCGCTTGATTAAGTTTTTTTTAATATAAAACAGCCTCTGTGGCGCAGCGGGCGAGTAGCCGGCTGTGAAGCGAGAGGCCGCGGGTTCGATTCTCGCATTGAGGCAAATATTTTTGTGGCCCACAGATATTTGTTTCAAGTCTGGATGTTGTGAGACCGAAAGTCTCTCATAATCTCCGACACCCACGATACAGGTCAGGGGTCAGGACTAGGTGTGTGACTGTTGGGTGTATATATATTGTATGTATATTGTATATTTATTATTTATAAAACATTGAATAGCCAGATTTTGACAAAGACAAAGTGATATTGGATTTTTTCATATCAGCCCCGAGTCTGGAATTCGTGCCCGATATGGCGATAGGCTCGCCCCCTATCACATCTGGGACGGAACTAAGCTCGGCGAAATGTGGGTGTTCTAGTTCGCTAGTGCGCCTCAGCCTACCCCTTCGGGGATACAGGCGTAAGCTTATGTTTATATTTATGTGAATAGCCAGAATTCATTCATTTTTCAGATTTGTTTCTATTGTTTCTATATGTTTGATTTGATTCTATACGACTCATATGCGACTGTGATGGTTTCATTTGATTTTGAGGATTTTTGTCACTTCCTCGTTTAAGTCTTTTCAATGTGATTATAAAACGAATTGTTAAGTATTTTTAAAATCACACTGTCTTTCAGAATCACATCCCCTTATACAATAAGATTGTTAAGGCATTTGATCTTTGACTTAATTTATTATCTCAATGTATCAAATGCTCAAAACTATAAGATACGGAATTGATAGAGTTATGGCCCCTTACTTATAAAAATATTTAAGCTCTGCTTATCTTTATACCATAGGTTGTCCCTTTCATTTTTAAACAATGTAACGCAAGGAAAAAAGTGACAGGTTATTCTTAACCATTTGCTCAGCTAAAAATGCTTTTTTAAGTAAGGCCCAGTAGTAAGTTGTTTAAAAAAGGAAAATGCACTCTAAAAAGTAATTTAACTGTGGAATAAAGGATTGAGTTATTCAAATTAAAAAGTACTCACGAAAATTGAGATGGTGTTGGAATTTGTATCCGATATGGTGATAGGCTCGCTCCTTATCAATTGAAGGGTCAGAAATAAGCTTGGCGCGATGTGGGGCTCTACTGTTCTACTTCACCTCTGTTTACCCATTTGGGGATCATGCGTGAGCTTATGTTTATGATAGAAGAGGTAGCGAAATGTGTTTCTATCAAATATTTTTTAATGACTAAAATATCACGAAAATCTGACGTACGACTGCCACGGTGGCGTAGTGGGCGTAGTGGAGTTGCGTGCGCGGTGCGGCTGTCATCCTGCGGTCTCGGGTTCGATCCCGGGTCGTACAAGGTAATATTGGATTTGTGTCCGATATGGTGATAGGCTCACCGCCTATCACATCTGGAACGGCACAAACCTCGACGAAATGCGGGTGTTCTAGTTCGCTAATGCGTCTCTGCCCACCCCTTCGGAAATACAGGCGTCAGCTTATTTTATGTTATGAAAATTTTTGTACTACTTGCTAAAACAGCCGTTTCGATAAATAAAGCTAAAAAGTGGAAGCAACTAGCTCAAGGGCACCTTTAGGAGGTTTAGACCTTGGCTCCGGCCACACCAAAAGTTACGACTTTCATATACATCATAATTTCCATAATAACACTTCTTAGAAACAGTTGCATTAATAAAAGCAAACGATTTAGATCTAATCAAAGTTAAACTGTAAATATCGCAAAAAATCTTTGCAAACAATAAAAAAATTACCCTGCGGCCTGAGCAGGAAAATTTCTGACAACCGTAAATGTATTCGAACTCGATGCGCGTCTATGAAATTTGTATGAAATATTAACAAAACGTCATCAGTGCGCAGCGAACTCGAATACATTTACATTTACATTAGTTTTTCGTGCTCGGGCTACTGGAATAAAGTATCACATCTTACCTAACAACAATAGCAATAGTAATAGTCGTGTGGTGTCATTAGCAATGAATTAGTATTTTTTTTATATTTTCAATTTTTACACAAGAAATAAATTGTATTCATACATAAGATCACACCTGTACCCCCGAAGGGGTATGTAGAGTCGCACTAGCGAACTAGAACACCAACATTTCGCTGAGCTTAGTTCTATCACAGATATGATAAAGGGTAAACCTATTGCCATATCGGGCACAAATTCCAGACTCCGGGCTAATATGGTAAAATCCAATATCACTTTTCCCGACCGGAAGATCGAACCGAAGACCTCAGGTAGTCGTACCGAAATACAACCATGCCACCGAGGCAGTTTAGACCACAATATTCTAGTCGCGATAGGACTCAATGGAAGGAGTTAGAGAAGGCCTTTGCTATGCGGCAAACTGAGATAGGAGACATTATTAAGAGCAACTTGCAGCGCTATCACTAATTTATTTACATACTTATTTACACTTCATACAATATGTACACCAGCGGCCTGAGCAGGAAAATTTCTGACAACCGTAAATGTATTCGAACTCGATGCGCGTCTATGAAATTTGTATGAAATATTAACCAAACGTCATCAGTGCGCAGCGAACTGGAATACATTTACATTTACATTAGTTTTTCGTGCTCGGGCTACAGGTAAAAAGACGTACTTAATGCTGTAAGCATTCTCTGCCAGTCAATCTTAGTTTGAAGCAGAGCTGTATGTGGCAGGTGTAATAATCAGAAGTTTAAAAACTTAACTGACAGACTTCCAATTTACCGATCGTGACATAATTTATATGGGACCACCCTTGATAATCTCTATCGAACACAAAAAGAATTTTGAAAATCGGTCCACATTTGGCGGAGATATTGCGTAACATACATAAAAAAACGAATTTAGGACCTCCTCCTTTTGTGGAAGTCGGTCGAAAATAATGAACTAAGTGCCGAAGTAGCTACAGCGGGGTTTATAGTCGGTATTGCCGGTGTAGGGCATTTGTTAGGGACGCGGCCCAGCGTCGCCAGGATGTGGACCATCTCTCCCGGGCATCACGGCGCTGGGTCGTAAGGCCGGCGAACCCGACATACCCGCCGCGTTCACCCCACGGGCGTGGCGGCAGTAGTAAAACACTGTTCCCCGCGACAAATAAAGGAATAAAAATAATGAGGTATATGGAACACAAAAAAATGAACATATAATAATTGCATAATCGCATATAATATGTTCTTGTCAGCATATTTGTGAATCTTAAACAAAGCAACTAACCTTGAGTTACACGTTATATCTATTTATTCTACAGTTCACTCCTATCTTTAAATCAGGATTTGAGATAAATAGAGATTTATCGCAGAGCTGCAAGTGGCCCTAAGAATTAGGTTATGAGTTTATATTGTTAATTTTAGTAATAAACGGCTATTTATTTATTTATTTATTCTAGTCGCGACTATGGGCTTTATTTATAAAAACAGTTTAGCTGAGCAAATGGTTAAACTAATGTTTGAAAGTAAAAGGGACAGACTACTTTTAGCATTGGTCAATAAAACTGGTTTTATAAGTAAGGCCCAATGTGTTCTACTTTCGCAGCCTCAGTGAAGCAGTGGGCGAGTAGCCGGCTGTGAAGTGAGAAGCTGCGGGTTCGATTCCCGCACCGAGACAAGTGTTTGTGATAACAGTTATTTGTTGGTCTGGGTGTTGTCAAACCGAAAGACTCTCGTTGTTCCTGATTCCCACGACACAAGACTCGATCTTAGTGTGGGGTCAAGACTATGTGTGTGACTATTGGGTGTATTTATTATTATTTTTTTTTGTATGTCTTTCCCACATCTCAGGACTAATAAAGTCCCGGACCTTTATTATTATGTAGAGGAACGAGAGTCGGTGTTCCTCCACCAGAGGGGAGATCATCTCGTCAGGCGGTGCAGGGGGGAACCAGATGTAGGGGGTGTTCAGCTCGTCAAACCCCTACAATTATTATCTACATAAGTACAGTCTGCATCAGAACTCCATTGGTCACGAGCGTAAACATAACCTTCAACTTTAAAGCCCTTTTAAAAGTACTAAGATTTGCCCTACCATTTAAAATATCGTCCAAACTAAAAGCGGGTCACGGTCCACATAAACCGGCGAAATATAATTGAACTTCATTTGCGTCAAGCCATTGATGTGGTCATCTATTTTGGGCGGTTGGTGACGTGTTCATATAACCCTTAGTTCTAAGCTCAATAAAAACTAACTAACGGCGTCTTGCAGCGCTATTACTAACTTAGAGTTACACCTTATCTCAAGTTATCCAGCTCACTCCTATCTTTAAATCGAGATTTGGGATAAATAGAGATTTATGGCGGGGCTGCAGGTGGCTCTTAATGTTGTAATAAATGCGTCTCCTGCACTAAAACATTACACAAAACACCTACACAAAACATTTCGTTTTCAGTGTCGCTACACATTTTTGTCTATGGTCCGTTGTTCTACGATCAGTAGACAGCGAAAATCCTTGTTTTTCGTATGTGTGTTTGTGTTGTTTTGAGAAAAACTGAAGATGCGCCTTTAATTACAAATATACTCACGCATTAATCCACATATCGTCAAGCTTATTTCCGTCTTAGATGTGGTAGGGGGCGAGCCTAGCCCTAAATCGTGCACAAATTCCAGACTCCAGGTTTCCAGAGTCCAAATCCAGAATGGTACTGAGTTAAAAACAATATTACTTTTCCCGACCCCGAGATCGAACTTCTGACCGCAGGACGGTAGCCGTACCAATAGTCGAGGCAGTGTCACTTTAAGATTTTACATAAGTTGCATTTATAAACCCAAAGGTGAAAGTAGAGATGCATCCAGAACACCCGTTAGGGTATTGGTGTTCTGGGATCCAGTGCAATATTTGATATGCAAGACTATCGCCAAAGGTACTGGGCACTAAGGCTGAGATCTACATATAGAGCGAACTATGACTAAGTAACTTACGCCCGGTTCCAATAAACAATCTCAGTTCGAATGTGCACATAGATTACAAAAATTAGCCAATAAGAACACAGTTTGAACATGACTTCGTCAAATTACTTGATTTGATTGGTTCATAATCGCTATCTATCCGCACTCTAAACTGAGATAGCTTATTGAAACCAGCCGTAAGTAAAATTTTAAATCCTCACTGAGTTCGTTTCTCAGCCTAAATGTTTAAAAGAATGTTGAAGATCGGTATAATTCTGGTGATAGACTCGTTGTTTGTCGGTGGTCACTGTTATTATCATGACGTGTAGTGTTGTGCAGTCTCTTTGCCACTTATATGACGGAGATTAATTCTCATCTTTGTTTACGATCATTTACTAGTTCAAAATTGTGACTACTATTTTCCTCTTAATAACATTCGTGACCGCCATGAAACATAACGTCAAATTACTCATAATTCAGTCTTTAAAACATCGTAATAGTTTTAACACATTTATTCCAAGAGTTCCCTCGGGCCATGTGTGGCTGAACTATCGCCTATCCCATACCGCGAATGTTCATTATTCTCAGAAACACATTATCGTCGGACTTTTTAATTTTTCTAAGTCATTTTGTTCATCATATCATACATAACCTAACAAAAGCTCACGCCGTTATCTCTGAAGGGGTAGGCAAAGACACACTATTGACTGGCGTAGTTGTACGATTAGCGTCCTAATGTTTTGGGTTCGATCCCCGGGTCGGGTAACATGGTATTCGATATTTCCATTCAGTATCAGCCCGGAGTCTGTAATTTGTGCCCGATATCGCGATAAGCACACCCCTATCACATCTGGGACGGAAATAAGCTCGGTGAAATGTGGGTGTTCTAGTTTTCTAGTTCTGTTTAGTAGTTGAGTTTATATAAACATAACATCAAAGGCGAACTATGGCATAAACGTGTTTATTAAAAGAACTTCCTGATTATATAATAGTAATAATAATATTAGCCCTGTAATATTACTGTACTGCTGGGCACAGGCTTTCTCTACTAATGAGAGGGGTTAGGTCTTAGACTACCACGTTGGCCTAATGCGGGTTGGTAGACTTCACATACCTTCAAATTTCTTGTAGAGAAATTCTCGGGTATGCAGGTTTCCTCACGATGTTTTCCTTCACCGTTATAGCAAGCGATATTTCACAATGAAAACACACTTAACATAAAAAAGTCAGAGGTGTATGCTCCATTGTGAGGTTGCTTTCGAACCTCCGACAATCGTCTCGGCAGTCCGTACCACACCCAACTGAGCTATCGCTACATATAATGGTATTTATTTTTATTGTCATCCTAACTGTATTGACATTTTCCACCTTTCTCCATTCCAATATAAAAATAAATTACATTCAATTATTTTACAGTAAAAACTATCATATCTTTCTTGATATGGTTGCACTCTGGGTATGGTGCATGTATCGCGCCAGCTCTAACTTTTGTGATATAGTAATTAGTGGAAGCTGTTATGGTTGTATTTTTTTATTAGTCTATATTGTAAATTGTACTGTTGGTTTCCAAATAATAAAATATATTAAAAAAATAAACACCGACATCGCTACGCCTTATCCGTAAAACAATCTAATTCCTTAAACCCAACCTAACAGACAAATCACTTCCAACGGTCAGTATTTCCGAATGCCGACCAATCCGCGTATAATTTTGAGTGTTAGCGGTTGGTTTCTGTGTCAAGGTTGACAAGGAGTTTTGCGTGCCCACGGCACAATCGATGGGAGATCGGTGACCTTGGCTCACACATCCTTGGGAATGGCTGGCCTGTCTCACACTTAGAAGGCCAGCAGCCAATGCCATTGTACGAAATCGACTTACTTCGTTACGTTTTTTTAATTAACGTCGACGGACTTTGGGTGTGGATTACGAATGCCTCTGATTTCATTCCCCTTTTTCGTATTTTTTTCTATAGCAGAGACTGGCAAACGAGCAGATGGATCACCTGATGGTTGGTGATCTCCACCACCCATAGACACCCTAAAATAATTTATTTTCAAAGTGGGCAGTAGACTAAAAGTTTGGGAACCTCTGGTCTACAGCGTGGCTCTACTCAAAATACAAGTTAAATGAAATTGTCAAACCCCCTCATTGGTCTAATTATGGTCGTCCTTATGTACCGTAACCTCAAATCTAAGATGCTTACGTCTTCAGGATTTCAGGTCCTTTTTCTTACGGATCCAGTGGGATCCTAGATAAGTGTTTTGAGAAAATTCAGCACGGTATCGGTTCTAGTATTGCAGATACGAAAATGTGACATAAATAGCTCAGACAAAAATATTTATCACATTGCATTACATGGTCTTCTGAGTCATACATTTTAATCCTATGACTCGGCTCCGTAAATGTCAGTTTTTTTCGTTACATCAAAGCGTTTGACTTGGCAGGAACTTTGTGTTAATGTGGTTTTATACTTTGTTTTCGCCTACTGGTTTTCGAAGTGACCAAGCTCGTATTTGTACTACAAAGACTTTAATTCTCAGAAGTTGAAGGGCGGCGCGTAGGCGGTTATAGCTTCATTACGTTTTATATTTCCTTACAAATTGTTTGAGACCTTTATAACACGGCCTTCGAATTTACCAAGCAATAGGGTTTCAAATGTTTCAGCTAATTATATTTATGTAAGAAAAAATGAAGTCGCTTAAATCAGTTCAGTATAATATTTTTCGATTGAGAATAAAAATAAGCGAAAAAATAAACGGAACTAAGCTCGGCGAAATGTGGGTGTTCTTGTTCGCTATTGCGCCTTTGCCTACCCCTTGGGGGATACAGGTATAACCTTATGTTATGTTATAAACGAAATAAAAATATTTTTACCGAACTGCCTCAGAAGGATGGCAATTATTTTGCGTAATAATTTTAATTGAATTCTTGCCTTTAATTCAATTAAATTGCCTCGGAAAATATATTTTGTTATTCTACAAAACACTGTTTAAAAACCTCTAACAGATACTTTCAGCAACTGATATCACATCTAAAACATTTGTCATTTATTCGATGAATCATACTGTTCATTTCTTTCCACAAAAGATATATATTTCAATTAGCATTACATTACATTTAATATTATCATAAAAAGCTCCCACTCATTTTATTCCAAAATACATTTCTAATTTTACAAAACAATAGACTTATAAACGGAATATCTGCTTTTATCTTTAAATACAAGAAAATAAACCTCAATTTTATAATTGCTTTTCCACACATATTAAAAACACCTGGCAATAGAAATAGATAAACACAAAATAAGAACAAAGACTAAAATAATGTTTTATCATAATATTTCACAAAGTCTGTGATTCTTCAAAGCTATGTTCTACGAGACTGAGAATTGAGTCATGAACGAAATAGAAATTTGAATTTGGAACTCCGAATCTCGCATCGTAATGCAACAGCAAGCTCCCATTTCTTCCCGTCCCAATATCTACTCCCTTTACGGTTGGTAACACACCCCTGATTATTTTCGTATGTGCTTATGGATACGGAGATCACTCACCGTCAGGTGACCCACTTGCTCGTTTGTCGATATAAAAAAGCGGGGTGACTACACATTGGTGATGGCTCACCCCCTATCAGATCTGGGACGAAACTAAGCTCGGCGAAACGTGGGTGTACTAGGTTGCTAGTGCGCCTTTGCCTATCCCTTCGGGGATACAGGCGTGAGCTTATGTTATATTTTTAATAATAATAATAATCCATTGATTTCAGACAAGTGTCCATAAATTGTACTGTTAGTATAAAACAATGGTCCTTACAAACTATGTTATTTTGTAATGCAGTTTACTCATAGCATGCACTATAGGACAATCCAGTATTTGTCCAATTACACTCAGGAGGCTGTTACCACTGCCCCATAGTATATGTAATAGGGATGCCGCACACTTACGCTTGATTGCCGCAAAGCCATCTGTATTCGCGTCTGCAAACATCCCTGAAGCACTGCAGAAGCGAGGCAGGCCCAACAATATCCTGAATGCATTGTTATACTGCACTCATAAAAATAAATACATAAAACTATATCAAGCGCCCATCGGGATTTAAAAGCCACATAATTTTAGCGATAAATCACAAAAGTAATTTTGTATTAATTATAAAATTGCTACCCTTACTTCACATCCCTCGATAAGGTAACTTCCCTCAATCAAACGATAAAAAACAATGTTTATAATTCACAGGGGAGCCATGGCAGTTAAATCCGCGTGCTCTGGTTTTTTTTTTTTTACCTTCATAATACGCCGTAAAATTTTCTACTATGTTTGGGTTCGGGCGATTTATAAAGTAAAATCATCGATATATTATTTACCTAGATACACAGTTGACGCTCGGAAAATGGGACAGCAAAGAAGTGCTTAAGCACTCCTTTTCCCTACAGTTGGACGCCGACAGAATTCTAAATTTGAAAATTCGAATTTAGGAACGCTTGATCATTTCGTTTAAAAAGCTACTTTATAAGACGTGCATAGGGTTATATTTGTGTTTGATTTAATTAGAACTTGTGATCTTTTTCTTTGTTTTATTCCTGAGACCACTTTTAAAACGACATTTGCAAAGAACTGTGCATCTAAGGTATAATATATTGATGAGTAAAATGGACATTTAGATAGAGAGTTTTTAACCAACAGCCCTGTAAGGAGGGTAATGTTTTTGAGTATATTTGGTTTAATATTATTAAAATACCAAGCCCAATATACACCACGAATTCGACTATTCATTTCGATTAAATTAATAAATTTAATGTCATATAAATATACTAGCTTTTTCCCGCGCTAGTGCGCCTCTGTCTAACCCTTCGAGAGTACAGGCGAGAGCTTTATTATGTAAAATAAGGATTAGCACTGTCTTTCGACTCTATGCTTATATGTAAATATCGATTTAAGATTGTTCTAACAAGTGCATTACAATATTTCAACATGATTTATTGTGATAGATAGTGATGTCGTGCCGTATACGAAATGCAGATTTCGATTTTATTTTCCCTCGCAAACTGACAAGCTGCAGTGACGTTTGATTTAGAACTCTTAGGCCCCATTCGCACGAGAGTTAAATAAACGTTGCCCTTATCCCACCTTGATGTGGGGTCGGCGTTTACACACTAGCACTATAACGTATATCAAGCATGTTGCACATAGAATTTGGCTTAGTTTTTTACGACCGGCCGCCTGCCTGACGTCAACCTCCTATGAGGGATCCAGTCCCGGGAAAATTAAATTAGAAAATTAGCTTTGTCCGACCTGGGAATCGAACCCAGGACCTCTCGGTTCACATACATGCTGCCACTAGACCAAGGAGGCGACACGTTCTCCACATGTCTGTTATAAAAAAACACTCTCCACAAAGCACTCATATAGTGCTTTAAAAACATTGTCTTTTATCTAATAATAGCTGACCCACGCAACTTCGTCTGCGTCACATATGCATAATAGCGCACGCAACGGAAGCTCTCGAAATATTATGCATGTATTGTACATTAAACCTTCCGTTTGAATCACTCTATCCATTAAAAAAATCGCATCATAATCCGTTGCGTAGTTTTAAAGATTTAAGCATACATAAGGACAGACAGACAGAGGGAAGCTACTTTATTTTGTACTATGTAAGGAAGGTATATTCGAGATACCGCCCAACGCCCGGTATTTAAAAAAACGCCGCGATTTAAGAGCGCCACGATGTGATTAACTATACTAGAAGTTAAAACTTATTAATGGTTTAATGTAACGAACGTTGAAAAAACTCTGGTGCGAATAAGGCCTTACAAGCTTAGTGGAATGATGCCAACTGTGTATAAAAATCGTTGTTTTATTCACGCTATTTGCAAAATTACCTAAGTATTTGACATGCCTCATATAACATGCTTTAATAATTTAACATATCCATAGATATGTAGAGGAACGGGTAACAGTGTTCCTCCACTGGAGGGAAGATTTTCGTCTCTTATCGCCTGGCACTACGTTTTAATTTCACTTGTTGGGAAGCTTTGTCAAAGGGTGACTATTATTTACTTAGTTTTAATTAATTTTTGGGAACAAATACCTAAAATACTGAATCGATTCAGAAGCCTATTCTGCACAAACTACCAATTATTTTATTTTTTAATTAATTTATTTATTATTTATTTATTTTCATACTAAACAATTGTGTTTCTTTTTACAAAAAAAAAAAACTTTTTTCAATTCAAATAACTATAAAAATGTAAAACTTTTTTGGTGTTTGTTATCCATCCAGGTGAATGCCCTACCGCCATCGTGTCAATTGAATTATCTAATTAATTAAAAACCTTTATGTGTAAAAGTGTTATTGAATACAACCGCAATATTACTATTTCAAAGAATTTGGTCAACGTATTAGCAACTAATTCGCGGCAAGTCAAGGTCTCGGCAAGGGCGGTTGACACATTGCCGCATATTCGTTTAATCGTGAATAATATTACTTTGAAAGATGTATCATACATTAACTATTAAGCCGCGTCTCCTGCACTAAAACATTACACAAAATACCTACACAAAACATGGTATTTGTTCTACATTTTTTTTCTATGGCCCATTGTTATATGAGCAGTAAATAAATAAATAAATACACCCAACAGTCACACACCTAGTCCTGACCCCACACTAGGTATAACCTGTATCGTAAGTGTCAGAGACTATGAGAGACTTTCGGTCTCACAACACCCAGACTTGAAACAAATATCTGTGGGCCACACAAACATTTGTCTCAATACGGGAATCGAACCCGCGGCCTCTCGCTTCACAGCCGGCTACTCGCCCACTGCGCCACGGAGTAGACAATGAAATACCTTGTTTTGTGTAGGTATTTTAGTGTTTTGTTTAAAAAAAAACATATGCAGGACACGAAGCTTAATGTTAACTGAAACATTAAAAATTAACATAAGACACCAACGAGACACGAAGTGTGCGTTGATGTCTTATAAGTGTCAAAGTTGACACCACTTCATTCTATCCGCTCGACGCTCCTATTATTGAGCATCGACGCGCGGTATCGCCTCTCTTTTTCAATCGAATGAGTATGTTATATCTTGAGCATATTTTTTTGCTTTGCGATATCAGAAAAATCGGCTAGCCTGGAGCTAAAGTGGTTTTAATGTAATTTAGACAAAAATCGGCTTATGAATTTTTTTATATTAAAAACAATTTATGCATTGATGCCAAATTGACCTATGGATTATTTCGGCACCAAGGCCATCTAATTTCAAAAATTGAGTTTTAACATTCAAATTTTTTTTTCGTATTTCTTAATTCTAGTCTTTAACTAGCATTATCTAACATAGCCCGGTATCTTACTGAAATAATAAGTAAGTTAATGCTTGACTGCCTCGATGGTGCAGTTGTATTGCCTACACGGTACGGCTACCGTCCTGAGGTCTCGAGTTCGATCCCCGGGTCGAGCAAAGTAATATTAAGTTTTCTATTCAGTATTACCCCGGAGTCTGAAATTTGTACCCTATATGGCGACGGGCCCCTGGCACATCTGGGCCGAAAATTAGCTTGAGCAAATGTGGGTGTTCTAGTTCTAGCTTGCGTCTACCCACCCCTTCGGGGATACAGACATGAGTCTTACAATTCATGGTAGCGTTACTCATTTTCCACATTAAAAATGGCGGCCTTATTCAACCGCTCTGGGCGTGAGTCAGCACTCAGCGCTTGCCCGGGTCAGTGCAGTTAATCGGCTAAAAGCTCCGGATATTAGTAAAGTCGGATGTAGCCGTCCGAACCGATCAGTCGTTATCATTTAAGGAAATTGCCTTTATGACAAATGGTTGGAAATTAGGTTTCGAATTTGTTTTTTTTTTATTCGGGCACGGCATAGTGACTACACTGCACCTGATGGGAAGCGTAGTGCAGTCCAAAAAAACTAGCGACCACTGACAAACACTGTGTTTATCAGTGGTCGTCAGAATCATGCCGGCCTATTTATGCTCCACACACTCCGAATCCGAAGAGGGAAGAAACAAATCGAGGGGCTTGCGACAAAACAGGCGGATGACCGATGCAGATACAAGAATACCCCCATACCCGTCTCAACCAACCATCAAGTCATGCCGCAAGCCCCTCGAGAGAACCGGAAGTACACTAGCTGATCCTGGAACACGAACCACACGCGGAGTGTGGGTCACTATGGCAGGTTTTAGCACCATATGTATCCTGTTGGATATGAATATCTTACCACCAGCTAATTATTTATATTTGATATATTGACAGCCTCCGTGACGCGGCAGTCGAGTGGTCGGCTGTGAAACGAGAGGTCGCGGGTTCGATATTCGCGATCTATGTATGACTGTTGAGTGTATGTCTGTGTGTATTTATTATAACAGATACTGGAAAACGAGCAGGTGGGTTACCTGATATCCATCGCCCATAGACACTTATGATACCTTAAGAATTATTGGTGTGTTGCCAACCTTAAACAAAAATAATAGGGGTTGCGCAGAGGAGGGGATTTGTGTAACCGAGAATCTCACTCAAAATATTGCATTAGTTTATTGTACCGGATTCATACAGACTACATTTTCTGAGAATCAAACAAACAGTTCCACATTGTAAATCTAATAACTAGTATTAATGATCCAAAGAAATACTACGTTCAGTACCATACAGTCCAAAAAATCTTATTTCCGTATAATTTGAATTACCACAAAAATCCGACGTTTATAGTGAAAATAACCCATGAATTGTGACCTTAATTACCGACACCGTTTCATATTATGGGTTTGAAACACTCGCCATGCAAAACGGAGTGTGCCGAATACACTATTGTTATGGAAATTTCGTCAATTCCACGTTTTTCTATTGTTTTAAAAATATGTGGAATTTTACTTCCTAGGACGTCCTTCAGCCGTGGCCTAAAAAACTAAGAATATAATAGATAAAGAATATATTAGATTAATTTCGAAGAGGAAAGTCCCCTTTTTGGCCATATACAAAGAGGACCTCAGTACTCTTTCCTCCGAACCATTTTAGAAGGTAGCATACAGGGGAAGAGAACTCCTGGCCGGCAACGACGGAAGTGGTACGACGCCCTAAAAGAATGAACCGCACAGCGATATTCCGAACTAAAGCGAATCGTCAAAACCCGCAACAGATGATAGACAAAATTGTCTACAGCATCTTTAATTGATTAGTAACTCAGATCGTTTTTTCAGTTATCATAAAAAAAACACATTTGCCATAAACACTTCCGAAGAGATTTATTTGACTTCATATCTTTCAAAAAATGAAGCGTGGTCTAAGTCTCTAACGAAAAGCGACGTTAATTTTAAAACGACTTAAAAATCGAAAAAGGTAAAATATATTACAACATTTATTAATTACGTTTAAACATTTGCTAACGCCTTTGTGGAGGCCTATGTTCAGCAAATGCTTTGTGGCTGATGTAATGAAATCTTTCAACGTGATTTTCACCATGTTTCAAACGTCTGATGAACTTTAAAATTGGCACGCATATCAAGAACCGATAACAATACAATAATTAAATAATTTAGTTCTGGTATCAAATCAAATTATTTATTGAATCCATAAAATAAAATAATCACAATCACATATTGCTTAGATTCCGTCAAGAATGTTACTCTACCATCAGTACGAAAGGCTGGTTCGCCAGAGAAGAACGGGCAAGAAAATCTGACGTTGCTCTTTTGATAAAAAATATATATTATAAAAAATTATAAGCAGTTTACAATCAGATATTAATAATAGATCTAAAAGCAATTACAATCCGTACTGACAAAAACTGAAATACGATTAACTGAAAATCAAATATCTGAATAAATGTAGAAATAAATAATAGTAAAAAAAACGATTTTATAACACATTGTATTAAGAAGTGAAAATACATATTCAGTAAAAGAGTTTGTTCTAGAGCGATATACATCATTATAAAATCGTGGGGTGCCAAACATAAAATATTACAAAATATATTCTATTGATAGCCAAGTCGTGAATATCAATGAGTACAAGAAACTTTTAGTTTCACAAAGCGATAAATAAAATAAATAAAGTATGTTAATAAAATACCTTCTTATAAGGTATACTTAAAAAAGGCACTGTAATTATTGAAACAAAATCCCATGAACTGTAAAATTGGACGTTGAAAAATTGAATCTGCTATCAATTTACCAAAGCGCTGCGCTTATATATTGCACCACGCTGGTTTCAGGCTACAGTTAACTGCACGAACGTAAGTTTAAAGTGGTCTACAATTACTTACTGTTTAAAAGTTCAAGGGTTCTCTATGTGTGGAACATATACAAACTATTAATTTAAGAAAACTAACAAGTCTTATGAAGGTTTGAAAAGTTAATATGTGACTGGTACTTGTACATAAAGTTTAATTTGATAAATTGCTGCAGACTGACTTGCCGTATACGTAATGCATGGAGAAATAAATGTGACAATATTTTTTAGACATACATCGTAAATGCGCTTATGAAAGATCAAAACAAAAATAGAGTCAATGATGAGACTTACCCTCAGTTTCTTCATGTATAGCTAAAATTATAACTAAAGTGATTATCTTATATAATTTATGGAATACGGATACACACATCACCTACCATACCCCCTAACACATCATGGGACGGTACTTAACTTACCGTACCGTAGGTGCATTAATGACGCCCCTGCCTACAGCTTTGCTCTAGCTATCTAAATATTATTTTTGAAGTGGTAATAAGGTCGAATAGACACAATAAGAATCATGGGTGCGTTGCCAACCTAAAAAGAGAAAATGGAAGGGGAGAGAAAAGGGATTTGGAAAGGAAGGGGGGAAATGCGCCATCGGAAATCTCACTCACCGAACGAAACGCGACAGCAAGCTGCCACTTTACGTCGGTTTTCTGTGAGACGGTGGCATCAAACCGGTCGAGCCGACCCATTCGTGCTGTAGACGTAACTGTCTACAGCATGGCTTTACCACTCAAAAATTTAAACTTTAACTAAAAAAGGGTTATCTATTGATCAACTTTCTATTGTTGCAGACAACCGGCATGACACCTCTCATGTACGCAGTCAAGGACAACAGGACATCGTTTGTCGAACGCCTTATCGAACTCGGCTCAGACGTCGGTGCTAGGAATAATGTAAGTATGTAAACAGAATGTTCGAATATTGCAACGCACCTCAAAATTTAATGCCTCCTATATCATTTGAGGCCACCGTATCTGTCGAAATTGATTGACGCCTATTGCATTCAATGTATATAAGTGACTTTTAACGTTGAGAAGCGTTTCTGTATTCGGGGTCAAAAGTGTTATTGTTATTGACTTTTTGAAATCAGTTTCAAGATTTTTTTTTTTACTCTTAATAATAGATTAACTAAATTATAAGTAGGTCCACAAGTAAACATAGTTCCAAGAGTACGATAGCTATATTTTTTTAATTAGGATTAAAATACACGATTGAAATTGTGTGTACCTTTACAAATTGACACAAAGCAAGCTAGAATGAAGGGTAATTTCCTACTAGGCGTGCCAAGTTGCCCCGTGTAAAGGGCGCTATCCACTAAATGGCTAGTAATCACTCTAATGACTTTAATTGCATCAGGTAGGCACATTCTAGGCGATATGGGGCATATACGTATGTATTATGACTATAGCTGTATAGCTATAGTCATAATTATCAGCATATAGACCAGAGCTAAGCAGTAAAGACAGTAGAGCGGAAAGAATGGGTTAAAAAGCACTTATGAGTTCCTTAATTTACTTAAGTCCTACAGGACTACAGTTGTCGGTTGATAACAGTGAAAGAAAACATCATGAGTAAATCTGCATATTTAAGAATTCATCATAATACTGATCACGAATCTATACCTGTAGCATTCACACAACAGCCAAAGTTTAGTTGTATGAACGCAATAGGCGTAGATTCGCGAACCTTCGTTCGGTTGGCGTGTACACGCTATTAGAAATATATGAAATTTACCAACCTTAGGCACTGTGGCGGATTAAAGTGTAATTCTCGTAGAGCACGCATGTGCCTAGCAGTCCCACTGCCAAAATTATTCCTGCATACATTGCGGTGGTACCCACACAGACGAACTCCCACGTGTGAAAAACTACAACTACTTCATACAACTTTAACTTGAACAAATACATAAGCTCACGCCTGTATCCCCGAAGGGGTAGGCAGAGGTGCACTAGCCAATTAGTACACCCACATTTCGCCGAGCTTAGTTCCGTCCCAGATGTGATAGGGGGCGAGCCTATCGCCATATCGGGCACAAATTCCAGACTCCGGGCTGATATGGAAAAATCCAATATCACTTTGCCCGACCCGGGGATCGAGCCCGAGACCTCAGGACAGTAGACGTACCGAAATACAACCACGCCCCCGAAGCAGTCAACTACAGACAAATACATAGCTCTACATGGCATCCTATAGCTTGTACTGGACTTGTACGCTAATAAAGCCACGTCATAGGTTATGCCTGCCGTCACAGATGGTCTGATAAGTGCCACCTACGGATTTATGGTCATAATTATTGCAGTCGAACGACGTGGCTTATAAGTTACAACCGACGGCAAAAAGACATGCTTTGAGTGGTAGAGCTACGCCATAGACAGATACGTCTGTAGCGCAAATGGAAATGAGTCGCGTCGGCTCGACCGGTGTGATACCACTGTCTCACAAAAAACCGACGTAATGTGGCAGATCGCTGTCGCGTTTCATTTGATGAGTGAGATTTTCTAGTCCTCCTATTTACACCTCCATTTCCCAATCCCTATTTCCCTCTTTTTAGTTTGGTAACGAACCCATGATTATTTTTGTGTCTTAGGTAGACACCTGTAGACATAGGCGGTGGAGATCACTTACCATCAAGTGACCCATCTGCTCGTTTGTCAGTCTCTGCTATCAACAATGCTCTATTTTCATAGTTAAATAGCAATCAAACTTTCATTTACAGACTACCAAAACGTACATAATTCGATTAGCTATTCTTTGAAGGTGTTAATAGTCAGATCGGATTTCCGAATGTACCTACAGTGAAATAAGTTTAAAAAATACACACACTTACAAAAACCTGTTTATAATGTTAATAGATTGTACACATAACTTCTTGCTATATTCTACTACTGATATATTCTATTACTGAAAAGAATTGAATAACGATCTATAAGAAATAAAAACCGTAGCATTAGGGCCAAGAAAATCGACAATAATCATAGCTCATACACGCAATATCAGAATTACAGGTTTTATTTCGCAGAAATCGCTAAAATAATTGAAACGGGGTTATTATTATACGAACTTAGGGTTTTGTTTAAGATTATAGCTAGTTTCGCCTTTGATCTAAAGATACCAACTTAAAAAATGCTTTTCATGAATTTCATTAAACCAACATGACACGACCGCGTTAGTCGGCTTACCATCACGGGCGTTATCTCATGTCTAATAGCAGTATTATTATAATTTTGCTTTGTTTTTGTACGGGAATCGGTACAAGTAAGATTATAATAATACTGCTATAAGACGTTGTGGTAACCAAAAAATAGTCAAACTGTCCATTCGAAGGTCCCTCGCATTGCTTATTCCCTCTTCGGCGTGTAAAGAAGCATTTATGGAGTTCAACACAACTGGGTACTTGACTATGTTTGATTTTATACACATATTTATATGTAATAGCAAATAAAACAAAAAACCCTTCTGGAAGAACTGCATCGAAATTGGTAGAAAAATGAGGCAGTAATCATATTTTAAATTCTGGAGTGGAGGCATAGTAGAGATCTTGCTATCCCTTTCCAACACACGTACCTTTATGGCGTGACGTGATTATACTGATACTTCTCTTTCCCGCAGTTTGAACGTTACAACAAACTTCAAAGGCTTATAAGTTTTTTATTTTTGAGAATATTTCAATATTGCTTTCTGTTCTATATTTTAGATGAACTAATTTCATATAAAATTAATTAAAAAAATTGTCATGTACCCAATTTGGCCCGCCTAGCATTGCGCACCATAAGAACATTTTGTCTACGCTTTTTGTCCTGTTATAACCGGTTTTCTCTATTTGTCTACGGACATTAACATGCGTCCTCGTTTATTTTCATACAATATTGCAGACAACACGTAGACAACATCTCGACAGTCGATTATCGGGATATCTCGTGGCGTGCATGCTAGGCAGGCTGGTTGCCACCGATAAGTCATTTTTGTCGGCGTTGTTTTTTGCTACACTGCGCTTACCAATGTAGTGTAGTTACTTTGCATGTATGTATATTATAAGGCATTTCGTGAACAGTCCGGACATAAACAAATAGGTATTTGAATTCAAATAAAATTATGCAAAGGATATAAAAGCAAGTAATAAAATATTTTACTATTTATCCATTGTTAATTTTAAAGTGTTATTATTATATTTAAGGTCTTTAACCTTTTAAAGTCGTTGACAGCACAAGCCTACAAAACTTTCTAAATTCTACACGCAATACATACTCAAAATTTTAATTTAATTTATAAACAACTTCTTTAACCAAAATTTATCATGAATAGTAATCAACGTAAAGTGGCAGCTTGCTGTCGCGTTTCGGCTGGCAACGCACCCATTCCCACCCATTCTTTTTGCCTCTTAGGTGTCTACGAGACTGTCCCGCCCACACACCCGCCACTGTAACTCCTGTAAGCCAGGATCAACAATGGCACGCATTTAACGACACCGAGCAGTGAAGCTCGGCGAGTCTCAGATAATGCAAAATTTTCTTCATCCCGCAACGGAATTAATCATACAGAAAGATAGGGAGAAGTAGAAATAATAAGGTTTCCACTTCCCTCCGTAAAATGCAGGAAACAATGTAATGATTTAGAGAGGCATCAGCCTCATACATAGGTATATTTACAACTGGAGAGGCCAGATGTCTGATGATCTTGGGTGTCTATGGACGGCGGAGATCACTTACCATTAGGTGACCCATCTGCTCGTTTGCCAGTCTCTGTTAAAAAAAAGAATGTAATATACCAGCCGTCGAAAATAAATTCATACTGCTGTCTCTAACTTTATGAAAATAGACAGTTTAATCCTAACACGTGTTTTACCCTTTTAAGTTTCTGACAGCCACGTCAGTTAAGTGTGCACATCATTATAGCCAGCTGGATTGCATGAATATTATATGCATGCATTCAGTGGCGTGCAATATATATAGACAAAAAGACACTGTCTACCCTGCTTTTTACCTAAATGAAGAATAAAAATCTTGAGAAGAAAACAAATCGACATGATGATGATAGTGATGATGATGAATTAGTTGAAAAAAAATATTTCGTATGTTTTTGTCTACCCTGACCAAATGCCTATGCACGTCACTGCATGCATCTCAATAATAGTTGTTTGTTATGAGTAAAGAAATATTCACAGACATGTATCTGGAACATTACTATCCTTATCCTTGATATTGGATTTTTCCATATCAGCCCAGAGTCTGGAATTTGTGCCCGATATGGCGATAGGCTCGCCCCCTATCACATCTGGGACGCAACTAAGCTCGGCGAAATGTGGGTGTTCTAGTTCGCTAGTGCGCCTCTGCCTATCCCTTCGGGGATACAGGCGTGAGCTTATGTATGTGTTTAATTTAAAATGCAAAGTCGGAAAAATCAGGAAATTGGGGACATTTTTCTTGACATTTAAAAAGAACGACATAGGTCAGTAGCCCGAGCACGAAAAACTAATGTAAATGTAAATGTATTCGAGTTCGCTGCGCACTGATGACGTTTGGTTAATATTTCATACAAATTTCATAGACGCGCATCGAGTTCGAATACATTTACGGTTGTCAGAAATTTTCCTGCTCAGGCCGCTGATCAGCTAACCGATTCGTAAAATAGGTATACGTTATCACAAGTAGCTATATTTCTACCTGCCCGTAGCCCACCTTAATGTGGGGTCGGTGCAACAAACTTTTTCAAGCATGGTGCAGAAAGGATTTGGCTTAGTGACGACCGGCTGCCTGCCTGACGTATTTGGTGATCCTTCTTCTTCTTCGTAGTCTTCATTGCTGAAGGTCGTGCCCGTCTTGAAAAGCGTGAATGGAGTCTTTGACGAGCTGCTTCCATACCACTCTGTCTTCGGCTTGTCTCAAGGCGGTGGTAATATTGAGTCCGGTTATGGCTTTGATCTGATCAGACCAGCGGGTAGATGTTTGCCCGCGAGGTCTTCTACCGTTCACTTTCCCAACTACAACCAGTTTGTCCAAATTATCTGGTTGTCTTCGGGCAATATGACCAAAATAGTTAAGGATTCGTTGATAACATATGGTGGAGAGCCTAGTATTTATATGGAGTTGGCTGAGAATGGACTTATTAGTTCGTTTTGCAGTCCATGGTATTCGTAGCATTCTCCTCCAACACCACATCTCAAAAGCCTCGATTTTCTTTCTGTCTACTGCACGTATTGACCAAGATTCGGATCCGTATAGAAATATCGAGAATATCAAGGTTCTTACGAGTCTTTTCTTGGTCACATTGGAGATCTTTCTATCCTGCCATATCCTCGACATCTTACTCATTGCGGATTTAGCCATTTGTGTACGTCTCCGAATTTCTTTATCACAGCCCCCTTGTGAGGTAATTATTGAACCCAAGTAAACGAACTCATTCACAAACTCTAGACTAGCCAATTCCTCAGTTTGTGTCAGTAGTCCAGATCTATCAACCATCATGATCTTGGTTTTCTCCTTATTGATCGAGAGTCCCACCATCTCGCTTTCGCGTTCAACTCTTGTAAATAGTTCTGCAAGTTCGCGCTCTGAAGATGCAAACAGTGTGGTGTCATCTGCATATCGGAGGTTGCTGATCTTGATGCCACCTATCGAGATTCCCCCCTCCCACAGGTCTAAGGTCTTTCTCATGATATATTCACCATAGATGTTGAAAAGTAGAGGGGATAGAATACATCCTTGACGAACACCTTTCTCAGGTTTAAAATGTCCTGACACCACACTGTTCACCCGGACCATAGATTCTCCATCTTGGTATAGGCTTGCGACAAGTTTTATCAAGTGCAGCGGTACACCCATTTCTTGAAGGATTCTCCACATACAGTTCCATCTCACACAGCCAAACGCCTTAGAGTAATCTATAAAACCTTAGAGTAATTTGGTGATCCAGTCCCGGGCAAATCAAAATCGAAAAGTTTTGCCCGACCTGAGAGTCGAACCCAGGACGGTTCACAGGCCATATATGATGCCACTACACCAAGAAAGACTGGTGCACACAGGCTTTCGATAGGGATCAGTGGAAGGAAGGAAGGGAGGCTTTTGCCCTGAAGTGTGACAAAACAGGGTCATAAAAAAAATAGACCAAGAAGGAAATTATAAATAAATAAATACACCCAACAGTCACACACATAGTCCTGACCCCACACTAGGTGTAACCTGTAAGATAGAGTCTTGTGTCGTGGGAATCAGGAACGAGAGAGACTTTCGGTCTCACAACAACCAGACCCGAAACAAATATCTGTAAGGCCACACAGACATTTGTTTTGGTGCAGGAATCGAACCCGCAACCTCATGTTTCACAGCCGGCTACTCGACCGCCGCGCCACGGAGGCTGTCTATCTATTATGTTGTATTATTATCTCAGCCTATCGCCGTTCACTGCTGAACGTAGGCCTCCCCAAATGAGCGCCAACCATCCCGGTCTTGCGTATTCTGCGGTCGCCAATCCGCCTGCCAAGCGTGGTGACTACGGCAAACCCCCCTAAATGATGACAGACCACATATGTTGTATATGTTTTCAATTGTTATTGTTTTCAAATGGTAGAGCCACGCTGTAGACAGTAACGTCTATAGCACGAATGGGTCGGCTCGACCGGTTAAATACCACTGTCTCACAGAAAACCGACGTAAAGTGGCAGCTTGCTGTCGTGTTTCGTTCGGTGAGTGAGATTTCCGGTGGCCCATTTCCCCACTCTCTTTCCCAATCCCCTTCCCTCCCATTCCAATCCTTTTAGGTTGACAACTCACCCATGATTCTTTTTGTGTCTTGGGTGTCTATGGGCGGTGGAGATCACTTACCATCAGGTGACCCATCTGCTCGTTTGCCAATCTATGCTATAAAAAAATATATATATGTTATCAAAATGTACCTATGTTACAAAATAACGAGGAAAGTGTACCCCAGCTATTAGTTCTAATTACACGCGCTATTCTCGACGCCTTGACGGTGGCAGCTAAGATTGCATCGCACGCGATCCGATGTGTTCTGTAGGGTTACTTATAAGTACTAGGTCATATGTTAAACCCGCTGATAAGTAAACAAGTAGTAAGTACTAAGCAGGAAAATACAGTTTAGGTTTTATTGGTTAATGTCAGAATTTATGTTACCTTAAATAGAATCAAAGTTTAAAAGGATTTTTTTTTTGAAGAATCTCACGTTCGTAGCATAATGATGATAAATATTGTATTTAGTGTAAGTACTGCGGCCTGAGCAGGAAAATTTCTGACAACCGTAAATGTATTCGAACTCGATGCGCGTCTATGAAATTTGTATGAAATATTAACCAAACGTCATCAGTGCGCAGCGAACTCGATTTACATTTACATTAGTTTTTCGTGCTCGGGCTACTGATGTTAGGCATTCTTTGCTTTATTGGTATATTGTATCTTTCTACCTGCCCTTATCCCACCTAAATGTGGGGTCGGCGCCACACGCTTTTTCAAGCATGTTGCAAAGAGGATTTGGCTTAGTTTTTACGACCGGCCGCCTCCCTGACGTCAACCCTCTATGAGGGATCCAGTCCCGGGAAAATTAAATTAGAAAATTTACTTTGCCCGACCTCGGAATCGAACCCAGGACCTCCCGCTCCACAGCCCATATATGCTGCCACTAGACCAAGGAGGCTACAAAAAACAAAAACAAAAATATTGATATATTGTATGTGGCAAATAAATAGTTTAAATAAATAAATAACACCCATTAGTCGCACATAGTCCTGAGCATCGTGGGTATCAGGAAGTACGAGAGACTGTTGGTCTCACAACTCCCAGACCCAACATAAATATCTGTGGACCATACAAATTTGCCTCAGTCCGGGAATCAAACTCGCTTCATAGCTGGCTACTCACTCATCCACTAAGCCACGGAGCCACGGCGGCCATGTATGGTGATAATGATTATCATGATGATGATAATTTAATAGGGCCACCGGAAATCTTACTCACCGAACGAAACGCAACAGCGAACTGCCACGTCGGTTACTTACGTCAGTTTTCTGTAAAAGGTCCCAAACCGGAGCAGGCACATTCGTGCTGTAAACGTGACTACAGCGTGGCTCTACCACTGATTACGTTTATCTTATAAATACAATACAATTCATAATTTTGATTTTCTTTCTTCAAGAACAAACAAAAATAAATTTTAGTTGTTCCTACTTAAGCTGCGGTTAGGCAATACGAATATTCGTATACTTTTGTCTGTGAGTCGTAAAAAGATAATATTAAAACACAGCGGTTACCAGACGTCTAACTTTCGAGCCCTTCATCCGTACCAGGCGCCCTTCACTGGAAAAAATTAAGACATTCCTCTTTCAGTTTATGACCAAATGACAAAAACGGAGCCTTCATGGTTTCATAATCTATTTCTCTTTTCGGATAGAAACCGGAAAATCAAGGTTATCCAGTATTTTTATTCTCATTTATTTTAACTTATCTTCTTCTTACATTTTTAAATATAAGTAATAAAAATACATTTAAAAATATTTAAAAAAAAACATATCACCCTCCCGATGACGAGGCTTGAGACCCAAGCCACCGGTGGTTAGGGGCTCAGAGTGAGGAACCGCCTCACAATGCGGGCCGTATCCAATAACACTGCCTTCTGTATATGGCTCTTGACCCAACGCCCGATTGAGAGCCTCTTAAGGTGTTGGTCGAGGCTCTTTGCTATCAACCCATTAGCGGTAACGACTATCGGGACAATGATTGTTGATTCTACATCCCACATGTCAGAAATCTCGTGTGCCAGATCTAAGTATTTGGACATCTTGTCTTTTTCGGCCTTAACGAGATTTTCATCATGCGGAATGGTGACATCAACAAGTATTGCCCGACGCGCCAATCGATCTACTACTACAATATCAGGCTTATTGGCAACAATAGTCCTCTCCGTAATAATAGATCGATCCCAATCCAGTATTTTTTATTATTATGGTAAATTATTTTGAACATGATGTGGTGAGTGTTTTTTGAAAATACGATTTTATTAACATTCATCCCTACTACGGAACCCTTTAATATGTGTGGTTGAACATGTAATTCTATAGTTTTTATTTTTATTTTGACACGTCAGTGATTGTGGGATGTGAACCGGGAGGTCGTGGATTCGATTCCCAGATTTTTCTAATTTAATTTACCCGGGACTGGATTCCCAGAAGGGTTGACGTCAGGCAGGCAGCCGGTCGTAAAAACTTATCCAAATCCTTTCTGCAACATGCTTGAAAGGGTACGTTGCGCCGACCCCACATTAAGGTGGGATAAGGGCAGGTAGAAAGAAAGACGTAACCGCTACACCTCACTATGAAGGTTATGCACAGATATTGATGGATTATAATATTTTATATCATAATGCAGGTTCTGCTGGTATCGACAAAAACATTTAGCAATTCTGGATTCAGCTGATCCTTATATACTTCTTCTAAGATTCTCTGGTAGATATCGTTTTAGCATAGCATAATAATAATAAGCCCATCTACCTGAGGTGGCAAGTATATAAATACCGGCCTATGACAAGCCGAGTCGGGGACTGCCATTCAATAACATTTCGATTGTGTTGCTATCTGACAAAAAGTGTTGTGTTAGTTTACAATAACGATATTATAATAGAAAAATATCTTATTTATTCTCCTTTCCCATTTTAATGCGCAGGCGCAGCAAATAAATATTATATCTTATATTACTCCCACTATTGAGACGAATGAAATGACACCTCATATGTTAAAATCCGTCAACCGTTTGGGCTGCAGAGCGTGCCAAAGAATTGACATACATAAACACAAACCTATACTCGAAAAACCTAACCCTCCTTCCGGATCAGTAGTTTAGTGATATAAAATTTACTGAAAATATTATAATTATACAGAAATAGATGACACCAAAGCAATTTTACTATGTGTATTCTTTGCATATGGGGCATTTCACGCCAAGCGGGCAACGAAAAAAAAGTGAGGTTCTGAAATGCGTTCATATTTTGCTTATTTATACTTCTAGAGGGTATGAACGTGTACACAAAATATTTTTTTTATAAAAGGTCTAATTGTCAAATTATGGCCTTCTAAAATATGGACCTCACCGGTGTAAGGGTTCCTCTGAGAGGTATTTTGCGTATTGAAGTAATTTATAATAAAATAACAAATGTAGTGTTTTGGGTAGTAAATTTAATGGACTTTTTGATTTTTTGAACGGATTCGAAATTTAAATTTTTTACCTTGTGTTAAACCGGAAGTAAAGATTTCAAAACGAAATTGTAATACTTTGGGCAACAACATTTTTATTTCTTTTTATTCGAAAATAAAGTTTGACATACGCAGATTCTACCATAAAAATTGTAACATGGGTGCTACATTCGTTTAGGAATTATATTAATACGAGTACGTACATGTCGTACTTGTCGAGGTACCTGACGCTTGCTAAAGTCGGCTATTTTGCGTAAAAAGAAAAACACACAGTAAAATTGCTTTGAAGTCACCTTTTTATGCATGATTATAATATTTACAGTTAATTTTATTTTGATAACCGACTGATCCTGAAGGAGGATAATGTTTTTCGAGTATAGGTTTTGTATTTATGTATGTCAATTTCTTTCGCACGCTCTTCAGCCTAAACGGCTTGAAGAATTTTAACATATGAGATGTCATTTCATTCGTCTCAGTAGTGGGAGTAAAATAAAATATAATAACATTTTGATAGTGTTGCTATCTGACAAAAAGTGTTGCGAGCTTACAATAACGATATAATAATAAAAAAACTTTTTCATTCTCCTTTCCCATTTTAATGCGCAGACGCAACAACTGAATATTACATACTATATTACTCCCATTACTTAGACGAATGAAATGATATCTCATATGTTAAAATTCGTCAAGCCGTTTAGGCTGTAGAGCGTGCGAAAGAAATTGGCATACATAAATACAAAACCTATACTCGAAAAACATTATCCTCCTTCAGGATCAGTCGGTTATCAATATAAAATTAACTGTAAATATTATAATCATGCATAAAAAGGTGACTTCAAAGCAATTTTACTGTGTGTTTTTCTTTTTACGCAAAATAGCCGACTTTAGCAAGCGTCAGGTACCTCGACAAGTACGACATGTACGTACTCGTATTAATATAATTCCTAAACGAATGTAGCACCCATGTTACAATTTTTATGGTAGAATCTGCGTATGTCAAACTTTATTTTCGAATAAAAAGAAATAAAAATGTTGTTGCCCAAAGTATTACAATTTCGTTTTGAAATCTTTACTTCCGGTTTAACACAAGGTAAAAAATTTAAATTTCGAATCCGTTCAAAAAATCAAAAAGTCCATTAAATTTACTACCCAAAACACTACATTTGTTATTTTATTATAAATTACTTCAATACGCAAAATACCTCTCAGAGGAACCCTTACACCGGTGAGGTCCATATTTTAGAAGGCCATAATTTGACAATTAGACCTTTTATAAAAAAAATATTTTGTGTACACGTTCATACCCTCTAGAAGTATAAATAAGCAAAATATGAACGAATTTCAGAACCTCACTTTTTTTTCGTTGCCCGCTTGGCGTGAAATGCCCCATATAGCAAAACAGACGACTTTAGCAAAGTCAGGTACCTCGATCAGTACGGCATGTACGTACTCAAATTGATATAAGTCCTAAACACATGTAGCACCCATTCTACAATTTTTATCGTAGAATCTATGTATGTCAAGCTTTATTTTAGTATAAAAAAACGAAAATTAGTCTGGTCCAAATTACTAAAATTTTTATTTAAAATTCTTTACTTCCGGTATAACACGTGATAAAATATTTAAATTTCGAATCTGCTTCAAAAATCTAAAAGTTCATTTAATTTTCTCCACGAAACACAACATTTGTTATTTCATTATAAGTTACTCGAATACGAAAAATAATTCCTAAAGGAACCCTTCCATCAGTCAGGTCAGTTCTTTAGGAGGCCATAATTTGACAATTAGACCTCATATAACAAAAATATTTTGTTTACACGTTCATATTCTCTAGAAGTATAAATAAGCCTAATATGAACGAATTTCAGAACCTCACTTTTTTTTCGTTGCCCGCTTCACGTGAAATGCCCCAAGCAGAAGTTGAATAAAGCACAGGTTGGCGTGGATTATAATTTATATACGTTTCAAAATAACATTTTACGTGATATTGGCCACGTAACTTTACGATATTTACGTATATTTAGAAATAACACAAACAAATGATGAGCTATAACTCTATTCTTGTTGGCAGGACAATTACAATGTGCTTCACATATCAGCGATGTACTCGAGGGAGGATATCGTCAAGCTGCTGTTGTCCAAGAGAGGCGTCGACCCATTCGCAACAGGAGGGGTAAAGTTAATTTAATGAAGGACTGGGGGTTGTCTTATAGCAGTATTATTTTAATCTTACTTGTACCGAATCCCGTACAAAAAAACAAAGTAAGGTTATTATAATACTGCTATAATTCGTGGTGGTAACCCCCTGTATTAATTAAATAAATAATTAAACAATAACACCCAGCAGTCTTGTGTCGTGGGTATCAGAAACTACGAGAGACTTTCGGTCTCAAAACACCCAGACCCGAAACAAATATTTCCGTGTTACGCAAACATCGGTGCGGGAATCGAACCTGCGGCCTCTCGCTGCACAGCTGGATACGAGCCCGCTGCACTAAAGGCTATGGATTCGTATCGTATTTATAAAATGCGCAAAACATAGTAAGTAGGTAGCCGTTGAGGAGAGTCTGAGTCATCGAAGATTTTGCTGATGGTAAGATATTTATATCCGCACAGATGGTCCATCCATCCATTTTAAAACCTGCTATAGTGACCCACAATCACGGACCCACAGTGATGATTCTGGTCACCATGGTGAATTCATTGTTTGTCGGTGGTCGTTGGTTTTAGACTGCACTGCGCTAACATCAGCGGCCTTAGCAGGAAAATTTCTGACAACCGTAAATGTTTTCGAACTCGATGCGCGTCTATGAAATTTGTATGAAATATTAACCAAACGTCATCAGTGCGCAGCGAACTCGAATACATTTACATTTACATTAATTTTTCGTGCTCGGGCTACAGATGTAGTGCAATTACTTTGCCCAGCTCGGGAAAAAAAATATACAAAATGTCTCACGTCGAACCTAATATTGAACCTAACAGAAAAACATTGTTCACAGAGTCGACAACAAACCGCAGTACACATCGTGGCAAGTAGACAGACAGGAACAGCGACCAGCATACTTAGAGCCCTGCTTACAGCTGCCGGAAAGGACATACGGCTTAGAGCTGATGGGGTAAGTCGACATAATTCTTTCTAATTAGAATATTACCTACATCAGTTCTATGCTAGCTATGTGCTGGTAGAACTGATAGCCGATGGGGCAGAAAAGTTCTCGAGGGGAGACCACGTACTGACAAGCGCAGCGTAAGACGGCCACCTACAAGGTAGACCGACGACTGAAGGTCGCAGGAAGTTGCTGGATGTAGGCCGCTTCCAACAGGTCGATCTGGAAATCTTTGGGGGAGGCCTATGTTCAGCAGTAGACGTTCTATGGCTGATGATGATGATGATGACTAGCTACATAGGGTAAATGACTTTTTTTCACATCACCTTTAAAAAATTACATCATCTAAAACCCAGCAGAATACTTATTTATTGTAATTGTCTCAAAAATCGTGGACCGACTTAAAAACATTCGATCGTGACCTGGTAATAAGCTCTATCGAACACAAATATCGAATAATCGTTGAAATCGGTTCACATGTGGCGGAATATCGCATAACATACACACTAAAACAATACAAACGAATAGAGTACTTCCTCTTCGAAGTCGGTGAATAAGATATAAGCTTTTAAAATCTGGTGGCATTAGCAAACTTTGACGTCACTTACAATAACACCGCAAGCATTAGAAAGGGATAGGAAGATATATAGTGACTTCGACCTGATGTTGCAACATTATCTGGAATAAACAAGATACCCAACTCCTCACAAATTTGCAGCAGATGTCTGTACCTCAGAGGCATATAACATTAAGCACCAAGACACACATTTTACAGGAGAGGAGAGAAGAGAGAGAAAACTATGAATCCAATACTGGTCAATTTGAATAAAATTTACAGAAATTATTTGTTTATGTATTCAACATTTTGTGTTTTATACCATTATAAAGATCCGAGTTTTGCACACCTATCGGTTTAAATAATAGGAATTTTAAAAAATGGAGTTACTATTGTATCCCTTAGATGATCAAAGTTGCATGATGGAACAGGAAACAGTATCGGGGAGACTATGTAGTATGAGATTTTCTTTTTTTAGTCGGTGGTGTTTTAAATTTAAAATTGATTGATAAAAGTATTAGTAACTTCAGATTATTTGGTGAAAAGATTTTGAAAATTTGTTTGCGTGTTAGAATACTGTATTGTATTGATATGATAGAAAGATATGAGATAACAGATAGCATCTTCATTTCAAGCTGCAAGTAAAGCCATGGCTCTAAAATCAAGGTTGTTTTACTATTCAAAAGTGCATTGACCTACTCATCGAACAGACTAGAAATGTAATCAAATTGACGGAATATTCGATTGAAATCGCGTGTAACGATAGTCTTTTAAGTTTACTGTCTAATATGACTCCAGTCAGTAAACAATAGCAATAGTAGATGCAGCGAGTATCGCGTGCAGGCGACGAGCCGCGCCTCCGCGCCGCCGCGCCGCCGAGCCGTGTCGCCTGGCACCGCCATCCGGCGCGATTCAGGAACTACCCCCGAAAACACCCTCCACACTACGAGTAAACAAAAACCAGCCTTCCATCAAACGTAACAACAAATCCTACATGTCCGAATGCTCCAACTAATCAAGAACAACACCCACCACGTGACACAAACGCGTTAACCGACAAATATTAATTACACGCAGTTAAATTCGGCCAAAAACGCGAAAGGGGGAGTGCGGTTGACGTTTTAAGGACGCTCCGATTGCTGGAGCGAACCACCCCGCACGAATAGAAACTAGCTAATTATCCGCGGAGCTTTAGCCACCCTGGCAAACGTCACAACGCGAATTTACAATGCAAATTACTCGCTGAATATTACTTAAGTACAACGTCAGCGCTGAAATTCAAAATTACTAATTTTAATATTAGTCTCAGTCGCTCCTCCGTCACGGGCAGAGGAAGGTAGCTTCGCGATGGCCTCCGCCGCGAAGTTCGTGTCACCGAAAAAGTGACGATGGATGAGCAAGTACGTATAGGCGTGGTGTCGACCGAACGTGAATATGAAATGGAATGGGAACCGCGATACCGATCGATTCATGCCCTATAACGAACCGCCTACGAAGATTGCGATGCACATAAGTCTAATTCTATTGTCTGCGGTGTCACGGCGCGGAGGCATTCGTGCGGTGCAGGCCGCAAGTGGCGCGTTGTGTCGGAACTTCGATGCGGGCTTGAGACGGGTTGTACGATATGTCCGAAGGTGGGCGGGAGCCGCAGAGGAGTGCGAATTTAAGTTTCCCCTCCGGCGTTCGCAGTCCGCCTGCTAACCAGCAGAAGGACATACAAAAACTCGAGCTCAGCTTCATAGAGCTGAACAAGGAGAGGGCGAAACAGAAGGAATGGAAAAAGCTAATACGCGACCTGGTGTTCCAGAGGGGGAAGATCCCGCTGCTGCTGGCGGTGGAGGCGGGGAACCAGAGCATGGTGCGCGAGCTGCTCAGCGCGCAGACCGCCGAACAGCTGCGGGTATGTACTTTCTTTTTGCCTGGCGTTATCCCGGCCTTATGCCAGAGTCCGCCTTCCTACTTAAACGCTTCCACTTCGCCCGGTCTTGATCATCCTCCACATTGAGACCATTAGCTCTCATATCCTTCTCCAAACAGCTCAAGTCAAGCTTTTTGTACCGTCCAGGTGATCACGTCCCTGGTACAATTACTGTTAATTACTGCACAATACCTAATACAACTTCTGTGAACGGTTAATTAAAGCAATGCGACAGCATTACCTACACATACTTCCGTGCACGCTGTACTTTATTGTCTTTGTTTTAATAAGTTACGTACATTTGCATTTCTTTCTTGCGGAATAATAGAACGCACATAATCTTCTATTTATGTTTCAAACGGTAGTTCACTTTATTTTCTATGCCTCTAATATCCATAAATCAATCAAAGCTACATTACGAGAATTACTTTTGCAATAATTTCTGTACGCTTTTCGTTATTGTTGCCTGTCTTTTTTGGCATGAAAAAATAAACCTTTCTTCATCTGTTTCCTTTAAAACGATCAATACCGATTTGATCTTATTTCTTTACGTTTTTAACGCAACTAGGCATCAACGCCTGCTGGAGACACGGCTTTGCACCTAGCAGCGCGGAGACGAGATGTGGACATGGCTCGGATACTGGTGGACTATGGAGCCGTGGTGGACGCTACCAACGGCTCTGGTCAGACCGCTCTACACATAGCAGCCGCGGAGGGAGACGAGCCTCTCGTCAAATACTTTTACGGAGTGAGGGCTAATGCTGCTATAGCTGATAATGAAGGTACTATATTTGGATGAATAATATTTTGATTGATAAATGTTATTGTTTTCTATTCTGATAATCATTTTTTATGCTATAGATATCAAAAAATATAAAAAGCTACGCACAGTAAAGCAATTAGATAGTAGAGTGTTTATTGCACTACAGATGCAAAAGATCTTATATTAGGGGAAAGTGATATATTTTTAATTTTAAAATATCATCTTACTGAACTAATTATATTTTCGCTTATAAGTTTTAAGAGATACGCTAAATATACGCTTATTATAACGCTTTTACCTCTTTAAATGGGGCTTAAAATGAACAACTATACGTAACAAATTCAGACTAAGATAGTTGAACAGTGATTTATTACAAGTATTAAGTGATCACTATCTAATATTTCAGACCGTACTCCAATGCACTTAGCAGCTGAGAATGGCCACGCGGGAATCATAGAGCTCCTCGCTGACAAATTCAAGGCTTCCATCTTCGAGAGAACCAAGGATGGCAGCACGTTGATGCATATAGCGTCACTAAACGGTCATGCCGATTGTGCCATGATGCTCTTCAAGAAAGGAGTGTATCTTCATATGCCAAATAAGGTCTGCCTTGTGTCCATATAATACTATTTTCTTTTAAGTTCCATTACAAATGCGATCACCGTCGATCAATCCATTTTAATTCTTTTAATTTATTACGAAATTACTTTATTGAAAACTTCTGTATATAATAATCGATTTAAATGTATCTACAATAAAAAAATAATTACAGCTACGTAAACCAGATGGTTCTTATCAACGCCCCTCGATTATAAAACTACATAAAATTTATTTATTAATATTCCTGTCCTACTGCTGGGCACAGGCCCCCTCTACTAATCGGAGGAGTTAAGCCTTAGTCTACCAAGCTAGCGTGTTGGTAGACTTCACCTACCTTAGAAATTCTTGTGAAGAAATTCTCAGGTATGTAGGTTTCCTTACGATGTTTTCCTTTACTGTTATAGAAAGCGATAATTTTTAATGAAATCACACTTAACATAGAAAAGTGAGAGGTGTATGCTCCATTTTGGGGTTGGTCTCAAATCTCCGACACTCGTCTTGACAGTCTGTACCAGTCCCAACTGAGCTATTACTGCTTTTTAGTCCTACTGCTAAGCCATAATCTTCTTATAATTTAACTATAAGAATAATTTCATGACATAATGCAACGTTCAAATGCATGCACATTAAGCAAGCCATTTTCAATTTTACATACAGCATAAGCAATAAAAGTTACCCTTAACCTTGGAGTGGGAATAAAGAAATTCCACAATATAATACACGTATAAATGTATGTAAAGCCTTTCCTTCATAAACACTAGCTAAATCACGAAGGGGATAACGTCGCGTGCTTTACTTTATTACTCGTGCATAACTTTACCTTTTTCCTCATTTTCCTTTGTGTTAGCATTATCCGTTTATATTATAATGTATGCGTTAATTATCTTTTCTTGTAACATAAAGGCTGAAGTTAAACTATTATAAGAATGGTTTATGCAAGTAAATGTATTATTTTCTGCAATGCAGTTAGAAATACTATTACTAAATAACTATTTAATGTGTAAGAAGCAAATGAGTAATTAGATCAAACATTATCTCTACCGGCTATTGTTCCGTATGCATATTTAAGATCGAAAAAGCCTATTGAGCCTTTTGGGAGCTTGACGGCCAATATCTTGTAGTATTGTCTCCTCCTCACTTTTTTCTTTTTTTACATACCTTCATCCCATCTCAATGTGGGGTCGCCGCAACATACTCTTCCAAGCATGTTGCAGAAAAGATTCGGCTTAGTCATTTTTCACGACCGGTTGTTGACCTGACGTAAAACTTTGTCTGGGGGATACAGTCCGTGCAGTTTTAGAAAATCTTCCGCCCGACCTAGGAATAGATCCCAGGTTTTCTGGGTTCGTTGCCCATATACGCTGCCACTAGACCAAGGCGACAAGCTCCGCCACGGCATGCACCGTTATAGGCCTTATAGGCCACATTGATAACGTAATGCAGTCTAAAATACTAGCGAACACTGATGAACAATGAGTCAATTGGTAATTACCACATTAACAAACTTCTCTTAAAGGACACAATATCATAGAAGGCAGGGAATACATAAGCTAGCAAACAATTTCATAGCTTAAAGTTACGCTAAGAATTAGCAAACTTTTTGATTTGATTCGAAATGGAATATTGATAACAGCGGCCCGGGCAGGAAATTTTCTGACAATCGTAAATAATTAATATTCAATTTGTAATAATTCATACAAATTTAATAGACGCGCAACGAGCTCGAATACATTGACGATTGTTTTAACAAGTTTAAAAACTTAACAGACCGACTTCAAATCCGATCGTGACCACCAATTTATATGGGACCACCCTTGAAATAAGCTCTATCGAACACAAAAAGAATTTTGAAAATCGGTCCCCATTTGGCGGAGATATCGCGGAACATACATAAAACACCGACGAATTGAGGACCTCCTCCTTTTTGGAATTCAGTCGAAAATTTTCCTGCTCGAGCCGCTGATATATGATTTCGGAAGCGGTACGTGTGGGTATGTTTGTTTTATGTACTTACTAATGTTCCAGGATGGAGCCAGGAGTATACACACAGCTGCGAGGTACGGCCACGTCGGCATCATCAACACGCTCCTGCAGAAAGGCGAAAGCGTTGACGTCGCCACTAATGTAAGATGTTACTTCTATCACATGTCTGTGCTTCTTTCCTTTATTTTTATCATATTGCTCAAGAGTTTTATCGTGATATCAACATTGTAGTTCACATCTGTCGATTTTATTTTCATCCTATGATGTGGTTGGATCGTCACAGGGAGCACAAACTCCAAACCCTAGCAAGGAATTGTCTAAACGAGCCACTATGGTATGATTTGGTTTAGCACCATAAAAACGCTTCATTGTATTTATGGTGAACGAAAGTCCATTAATAGAATAATGATAACTCTTGCCATAATATTAGTAATACCCTTATGCCACTAATCAGCGCTGTTTATATTTTGCTACTGATGGTTACAGGCCTCCTCTACTGCTGAAGGATTCAGGCCTCAATTTTTTTTATAGCAATGATTGGCAAACGAGCAGGCGGGTTACCTGATGATATGTAATCTCCAACGCCCATAGACACCCAAGACACAAATCATGAATGCGTTGCTAACCGAAAAGGAGGGGAATGGGAAGTGGGAAAAGAAGGAGGGATCTCACTCACCGACCGAAACGCAATTGCGAGCTGTCACTTTACGTCGATTTTCTATGAGACAGTGGTATCAATCCGGTCGAGTCGGCCCATTTGTGCTGTAGACATTACTGGCTACAGCGTGGCTCTACCACACAATTGGTAGTCCACCATGCTAATACGTGTTGGTGCCTATACAAGTTTTAACATAAATGTTCTTGTAGGACAATTACACAGCATTGCACATAGCCGTGGAGTCATGCAAGCCAGCTGTGGTGGAAACCTTGCTGGGGTATGGGGCAGATGTCCACATCAGGGGAGGGAAACAGAGGGAAACACCTCTACATATAGCTGCAAGGATACCAGATGGTAACGAAAATATATCCTCATAATAAGTTAATACAGGAGCATATGGCGTAATATTACACAAAAATAAATTCTCAAGTTTCCCGTTACTGGTAGCGAAGGCACAAATAATTTCAGACCCAAATGTAAATTGTTCTTAGATCTATATCAATAGAATCAAAGAAAATTTTGAAAACAGTTTTAATTAATATAATGTATCTTTAAGGTGATATTCATATTGTCGTTAGTAAAACGAAAGCCTTTTCAATTATCATCAATAGTAAAATGCGCCTGATGAAATAGATCGTGTATTAACACTACATTGTGAAAATGCTCGAAACATTTTTAAGATTCTATTATCCATAATAGGTTGTTTTTAATCTTTCTTCTCTAGGCGATAAATGCGCATTGATGCTATTAAAATCTGGCGCTGGTCCAAATAAGGCTACAGAGGATGGAATGACACCTGTTCACGTCGCTGCAAAGTATGGAAATTTGGCAACACTTATACTTTTGCTTGAAGATGGAGGAGATCCGTTAAGGAAAACAAAGGTTTTACACAAAATATATAAATGAACTTTCATGATATACAAAATTATATATCTTTATGATATGTGAAAAGAAATAATTTATTTATTCTATTAAAAGTTAATTCACTTATTATTAAAACAGTTTTCCGTCATCAATACATAATTACTGATCAAATAGCAAACCGATAGTATACACTGAAATATGCCTTTTTTACAGACTGGTGAAACACCTCTACAGATGGCTTGTCGTAGTTGTAAGCCCGATGTCGTACGACACTTAATAGAATTTGTTAAAGAACACAAAGGCGAGAATGTTGCTATCGCATACATCGACGCTGTAGATGAGGACGGAGCAAGTGCTCTCCACTTCGGATGCAAAGTCACCAAAGAAGAAGTTAAAATACCCACAGCAGATAGACAAGTTGTCAAATGTCTTATAGAAAATGGAGCAGACGTCTCCTTACAAACGAGGCATAACCACGAGACAGCCTTCCATTTCTGTGCAGTTGCTGGTAACAATGACGTCATGACAGAAATGATCGCTCATATATCCACAGCTGATGTAAGCAGAGCCTTGAACAGACAAAACTCAATAGGCTGGACGCCTTTGCTAATAGCATGTAATAGAGGGCATATGGAACTTGTCAGCACATTGCTATCAAACCACGCGAGAGTTGATGTATTCGATGTGGAAGGTCGATCAGCATTACATTTAGCGGCGGAACATGGATATTTACAAGTATGTGATGCTTTATTAACAAACAAAGCGTTCATAAATTCCAAAGCAAGAAATGGTAGAACAGCACTTCATTTGGCAGCGATGAATGGGTATGCGCATTTGGTGAAATTTCTAATACGAGACCACAATGCTATGATAGATGTTTTAACGTTAAAGAAACAGACTCCTTTACATTTAGCTTCTGCGAGCGGGCAGATGGAAGTTTGCAAACTTTTATTAGAACTCGGAGCGAATATAGACGCGACTGATGAACTGGGCCAGAAACCGATTCACGCAGCTGCACAAAGCAATTATTCAGAAGTAGTACAGTTATTTCTACAACAACATCCGAACTTGGTAATGGCGACGACTAAGGATGGCAACACGTGTGCCCATATAGCAGCTATTCAAGGATCAGTGAAAGTGATTGAGGAGTTGATGAAATTCGATAGAACAGGGGTGATTTCCGCGAAGAATAAATTGAATGATTCTACTCCCTTACAATTAGCAGCTGAAGGAGGTCACGCAGATGTCGTGAAAGTGCTAGTTAGAGCAGGAGCGTCGTGTACTGAAGAGAACAGAGCTGGATTAACTGCTGTACATTTGGCGGCAGAATATGGCCACACAAATGTATTGGATGTTATGCGATCGACGAATACTTTGAGGATATCGAGTAAAAAGTTGGGACTCACGCCACTTCATATAGCAGCATATTATGGACAAGCTGGTAAGTTTTGGTTTACAATTTTAATTTGATTGTTGCATTATGCCCGATATTGCATAACTTTTTTAGGTATATGTATGACGGATCATGTTATGAGACATAAATACGATCAGACAACTATAATAGCACTTAATTAATTTTACATCAACATAAATTTTCTAATATTTTTCTAATTTAATTTGCCTGGGACTGGATCCCTCATATGGGGTTGACGTCAGGGAGGCGGCAGGTCGAAAAAACTAAGCCAAATCCTCTCTGAAATATGCTTGAAAAAGTGTGTTGCGCTGACCCCACATTAAGGTGGGATAAGGGCAGGTAGAAAGAGGAAAGAAATATAATTTTCCAAATATTCTATTTGATTCCAGAAACGGTTCGGGAACTGTTATCTCACGTTGCGGGAACGGTAAAGTCGGAAGCTCCTTCAGGAGTATCACTAGTCCCAGAATTAGGAGCAGAATCTGGTTTAACGCCACTTCATTTGGCCGCATACAGTGGTAATGAGAATGTTGTGCGGTTGCTTCTCAACTCCGCGGGAGTCCAAGTGGATGCAGCCAGTAATGAAAACGTAAGTTACAAAGACATTCTTTCGCCGGGTCTTCTCAGGCATGGCCAAGTTTGGATCCGGTGGTAGTTTTAAAAAACGTGACGTATCGGAATCTTCCATGGTCCGTACTAGCCCCTTATACTTCAATATAATAAATAATAATATAAATAAATAAATGTTCCAAATATATTTAAAATGATTGTAACTAAAGTATTGACTAATTATTCTGTTATACTGAAAATACCATCATCATCATCAGCCACAGGACGTCCATTGCTGGACATAGGCCTCCCCCAAAGATTTCCAGATCGATCTGTTGGTAGCGACCTGCATCCAGCGATTTTCCTAAACATATACTTATGTTGATTTATATAATTGTTTTGTGTTATATCTTATTTATTGACTCGTCATAAGAGCTATTTATTATCCTACGTGATTAAAAAATCATTAAACATCATGCATTCTATAGATTCTTTAGAATGCATATTCAATTAACTAGCACATTATATATGTTTCTTATTCTCTATTTTAGGGCTATAATCCACTTCATCTGGCTTGCTTTGGAGGGCACATGTCCATTGTCGGCCTCCTGCTAAGTAGATCAGCAGAATTACTTCAAAGCACTGACAGACATGGAAAAACTGGTTTGCACATCGCATCAACACACGGACATTATCAAATGGTAGAAGTGTTGTTAGGGCAAGGTGCAGAAATCAACGCTACGGACAAAAATGGCTGGACTCCCCTCCATTGTGCTGCAAAAGCAGGACATCTTAATGTTGTGAAGTTATTGTGTGAATCTGGTGCATCGCCAAAAAGTGAAACCAATTTAAACTGTGCACCAATTTGGTTCGCCGCGTCAGAAAACCATAATGACGTGTTGGAATACCTGCTTCATAAAGAGCACGATACTCAGTCCCTAATGGATGATAAAAGGTTCGTTTATAACCTCATGGTGTGTTCAAAGAATCACAACAACATTCCGATAGAAGAGTTCGTGTTGGTGTCACCGGCCCCAGTCGATACGGCCGCCAAATTATCCAACATCTACATCACGTTATCGACGAAGGTATGTGTAGTTAATATACACATTAAAACTAAATTTACTTATTAATATATGGGTGATATTTTCTATGAACGGTTTGGCATTTGGTGAGGATCGGTGTTCTAATTTGAATTTGTATTTTATATTGTAACTCTCATTTCTATTCAATACGATTCGTAGCCTTTTCTTTCATAAATTACAGAACACTGACGATCCTTGGTTCTTGTTGATTTCTTTGTTTTAAATGTCTGTCTAAGCTCTAATAAACATTATGTAATATTATTTTGTCAACATTTATACAATCGATAATGTTGGTGATCTTCCATTACCATAACATTAATTAAAATACAATACATAAAAATTCAGAGGGCATTGTCTTCCTTAACAGGAAAAGGAGCGTGCCAAAGACCTTATAGCGGCGGGGAAACAATGTGAGGCGATGGCCACTGAACTGCTAGCATTAGCTGCCGGTGCTAATTCGGCCGGACACATCCTCACCGCCACTGACAACAGAAATATTGAATTCCTGGATGTATTAATAGAGAACGAACAGAAAGAGGTCATAGCCCATACAGTGGTCCAAAGATATCTTCAGGTAAAAAATAGGTAACTTCCCTACTCAACCGAAATCTCATATCTCTTTCCGACAATGGTGATAACAATGTTCCCCTTTTTGCAGGAACTCTGGAGAGGGAGCCTCAAATGGACTGGCATCAAAATTATGTTCCTTTTTGTCGCGTTCATAATATGTCCACCTGTTTGGGTGGTGTTCTCTCTTCCATTAGGCCATAAATATAATAAGATACCAATAATTAAGTTTATGTCGTATTTAACAGCGCACATATACCTTATGATATTGTTAGCGCTGGTAGCTATAACACCTATTTATAATTCTATATTTAGGGAGAGTTTGGTACCGAGATGGTATGAGTGGATGCTACTCATATCATTGAGCGGTCTTTTGTTATTCGAACTCACCAATCCCAGTGACAAATCTGGGCTAGGTTGGATAAAGATAGCTGTATTATTAATAGGTATGATAGGAGTAGCAACACACGTTGTTGGTTGGATATTCGTGCTGCCAAAGTACTGGCCCACGCTAATGTACTGCAGAAACCAGTGTTTTGCCCTCTCGTTCCTATTGGCATGTGTTCAGATAATGGATTTCCTGTCGTTCCATCATCTGTTCGGACCGTGGGCTATCATCATTGGCGATCTAATGAAAGACCTGGGAAGGTTTCTTGCTGTATTAGCAATATTCGTGTTCGGCTTCTCAATGCACATAGTAGCATTGAATCAGCCGTTCAGAAATATAAATAAATCTGAAGACAATAAATATGCAAGACAAGCGAGGAAAAAACTATTCTCCGACGGTGAGTCTTTTTCTGTTTCACTGCCTCAATCATAACACATCATCTCACTTACTACATTAGAATACAAACCACGATTAGGTATGTCCAAATAACTGTGTAATTGTTACATAATAGACACTCTACGAATGAAACGCCAAGTTCTCGATACACCATGGCTAAATAAACTGCCTGGTGAATCGTACAGGAGGAAACAGGGACCGGCGGCGGGACGTAAGTCCATGTTAGAGAATACACATTGATGAACGCATCCGTATCACGATGGTCGTGATACATCTCGATGTGCTTGTTTTTTATTTTTCCAAGACCCATGCATCCGCTTGCAGGCTTACACATCGAGAATGTTATCATCGTTGACCAATACCATTAGATCGTTGATAGATTTTTGCTATCCAACACCAATGTGAATGTTAGGTTCTGTACTATACAAAATTACACACAAACACACCGTGCTACGAATGACGGTCCACTTGACCAGTCATCTGTGGCACAGGATGTATTCGATGGTTAGAATGTGAACTCAATGTACACAACGCATCTTGTGCATCGCGTGAGCTTTCCGACGTTTCCAGATGGACACAGAACATGCATATCACGATAGTTTTAGTGGAATGAGTGGCCGACTTCACCGCATTTGATGGAGCAATATGATTTGCGCATGCCGCGGCTGGCTTGTGTGCCGCGTTGTCACGATGTCACGTTGTCACCTTGTTTTGAGGTACCGTTTTAAGTTTCGGATGTGTTTGGCTGTTTGTCGTCCGTGGCGTATGTCGCGTCCACGCTCTTGATGTCGCTCGACTCACGCAGTAGAACAGTTGGGGTAGAATGATGCAGTGTAAACATGTTAAAGGCCCTATTAAATTTTCCTAATCATTGGGTATTGTTGCCACCTATCCTATTTCGCTATGGAATATTTACTGATTTCTTAAGTTTACGCGAATATTATACATTGAAATAAAACTATTTTTACGGATTCTATCACGATTAGGTTTTAATTATTATTCCCGACGTTTCGAAGGCTTTGTCTGACCCGTGACAACGAAGACTGCAAATCCTTCGAAACGTCGGGAATAATAATTAAAACCTAATCGTGATAGAATCCGTAAAAATAGTTTTATGGAATATTTCTTGAAAAAATGTAATGTACGGTCTGTATCACTCTACCTCATCTAGACACAATGGTGTTAGTCGTGGTTCTTAGATCGCTAGATAGAACATTAGTGGGAGAAGATAGATGTAATTTTAAAGTACCAAACATACATTTTGAATATTTAGATTATTTCCAAACAATGCATCAATCTACTCTTACTACATAAATCGTATCGAAGAGTTAAAAGAAACGGGTCCATGTGAGTGTTGTCTTCTAGCGACGTTGTCACCGATCGCGGCGTTCGAGAAATTGTTCTTCGCCCTTTTCGGCCAGATCACGTTGTCGGACCTGAACTACGTGTCCAGCTTGCGACCGTCCTGGAGCTCGAATCTGTTCAAGCTCGTCTTCGGCGCCTACTTGCTGATGTCTGTCGTCGTATTAATAACGCTCCTCATTGCGATGATGTCGGACACTTACCAACGAATACAGGTAACTTGTCGCCCAGAACTCACGTTTTGTTCACAGTCACGATGAATCCAGTGTATTCGTTCGAGTTGCTGTTCTTCGCGGTGTTCGGGCAGACGACGACGGAGCAGACGCGGGTGCATCGAAACGACAGTAACACCCAGCCGGCATGGACGAATTATTTGTTCAAAATCGTATTTGGAATATACATGCTGGTGTCGGTGGTGGTGCTGATAAACTTGCTTATTGCTATGATGTCAGACACGTACCAGAGGATACAGGTAACGCGTGAGCAGATTAAACATGTTGCGAGCTGCGTGCTGCCCATACCAATGGTGCTTGATAAGAATTTCAATCAATCAACGCGAAATAAATAAAATATGACACACTTCTTTGTTTGGGTTTGACGACGCATATTCTTTGTTACACAGGCTTACGAATTGCAATCGTAATGACTGATTCCTAATGGAATTTAAACAGAGACATGAACTGAGGGTATAAGGGTATGTTAGGTTAGAAAATAATATTATTATAATAACTTAAGTTTGTCAAAAAATTCCAATAGTACGAGTATAAAAAACACAAAAATACATAGTACATTGTGTCGAAAGCCTTAATTCCTTAGAAGCAATTATCTTAGCAATAAAGAAGCCATAAAAAAATAAAAGCAAATTAAAATGGGAAACCTAGAGAGAGAATAAAGACCCATTCTAACTGATAACTTGATTTCAGGCGCAATCAGACATAGAGTGGAAATATGGTCTGTCGAAATTGATCAGGAATATGCACAGAACGAATACAGCGCCGTCTCCACTCAATTTAGTGACAACATGGTTGATGTGGCTCATAGCGAGGTGTAAAGTAAGTATTTTATTGAGCTGCATTTTTTTTTTCACCCAACTGTTACACATAGTCCTGACCCCACTCTAGGTTTAACCTGCACCGTTGGAATCAGGAACTACGACGGACTTATGGTCCCACATCATACAGATCCGAAACAAATAACTAAATCGCACAAAATATCTGTCTCGGTGCAGGAATCGAATCGCAGCGTCTTGTTTCACAGCCGGTTATTCGCCCGGTACGCCAGGCAGGCTGGTCTGTCCAGCTTTACTTTAATCTAGTTCTTAATCACATGCGTCACTTAAGGTGGCCACTGAAAACCAGCGTTGTGTTATGGTTTCGATCATAACACAGCAACATGCTGAGTGGCCACCTTTTGTCATAATGTACGCATGCACTAGGCTATTATATTATTATATTATATTATTTAATGTTTAATATTTAGTAGTCTTTATGTATAAGTTAGTAGTAACAAATGTTGTATGCGTTTAGTGGCAATAAACATTTTCTTTATTTCTTTCTTACATGCCTATTCAATAGACAATCTTTTCTATAGCAAAAATAAGCTGAATAGGTCCTCAGAAAAAAACCGACGTGAAGTAGCAGTTTGAATTTAGAATCAGTTTCCAGAGATCCAAACTCCGGTGTCGATGCATTTTCTAAATTGAGAATTTTCGTATCTAATATAGCTGGGGAATAGTTTTAAATTCTGCATGGTACATATAAATTAATATTCTCTACTTTTTCTTTATTCCAAACAGGAGAGACTAAGTAAGAAGAAGCGACCAAGCCTTGTCCACATGATTGGTCTACAGAGGCAGGACCAAATGAGCGCCAGGTCTAAAGCCGGGGCGAAGTGGCTGTCCAAAGTCAAGAGAGGACAAGTCGTGCCTAAAGGTGATTATATATTTCTTTTATCTCTTTGAGGGCACGTCCCCTTGTCCCACGACGTGGGGTCGGCGTAATACAAGCATGTAGCGGAAAGAATTTGGCTTCATTTTTACGACGGGCTGCTTGCCCCTCATCAATCTTTTCTGAAGATTCCATGGGAAAAAATATTATAATCGCTTTACCCCACTTGGGAATTTGAATTATATCTATTAGATGTTAAAATAGGACATTAGGCCGGCAGTCATGCTAAGTCAGTCCTAAGTTCATATCCCAATTCTGGTAAACTATTTGTGTTCAAGTTTTCGTTTTGATTAATTATTATTCACCAGGAGCCTAAGATTGTAATTTGTGCTGTTCAAAGTATTTCTCCGCATCGCATAATACTATTGAGTTAAGCAAATATTTCACCAGTAGCTCCTTTTTCTGCTACTATAGCATACAGCGTCCACTTATCTATATTATCCACCAATTCCGGATTTCTGAGAGTCACGAAATAAACATTCAGTTAACAAAACATTCACTTTCACACCACTGTCGAATAATGTAAATCCAGAAACCAAAAGTGTGGCCACATCCAGCAATTCAATTTTATGTTGATCTGAGATTTGATTAATGTTTAGTACTTGTTGCCATTGTTCAGTATTTGTGAAACCTGTAGCCCGAGCACGAAAAACTAATGTAAATGTAAATGTATTCGAGTTCGCTGCGCACTGATGACGTTTGGTTAATATTTCATACAAATTTCATAGACGCGCAACGAGTTCGAATACATTTACGGTTGTCAGCAATTTTCCTGCTCAGGCCGCTGGTTAAAGTGGTTGGAAGTTAATAAATAATTGAAGAGCTTTAATGTCTAGACGTGTCCTTGGCAATGAAAGAAACATAGCGGTGACATTGAAACTACTTGCTATTGGCCCAAATACCAAAACATAAAAATAGTAAGAATTCTCTAATCGCGCACTTTCAAGTGGGTCAACTTAAGTCGAACTTGAAATAAACTAGGTCACAACATGTGTGATTTATTTCTTCGATCTGACGTGTTAGATAAAAAAACAATATTATTACTAGGAACAGGGTCTTAATTCATGCGCATGGTTTAGGTTTCTTTGTGCATGGCGTTATCCCGGCTTAGTGCCAAGGTCCGCCTTCCTACTTAAACGCTTCCACTTCGCCCGGTTTTGAGCATCCTCCACAGTAAGACCATTGGCTATCATATCATTCTCCAAAACTTCCAACCAGCGTTTTTTGGGTCGTTTAAGAGGACGCATCCCTGGTACGATCTTGTCCAGACACTTGCGACGTCGTACTCCTGTTGTTTTCTCAGAATGTTCTCAGGCCTATAATATTTGTAATGATTATTGTAGATTCAACGCGCCTGTCAGTGGTACACCTCAGTCCCCTGGGTTCCCAACTAAGCTTCAGCAACGCTACGAGGATAGAAAACGTCGTAGACTGGGAGGCGATCGCCAAGAAATACAGAGCATTGACCAGAGACGAGCCAGAAGAACCAGCCTCTCTTGACAACGAGGCTGATACGGCCGACGATGTGTCTGAGATTGTGCCCAATAATGTGGCTGCAGCACCGCCTTGAAGGAAATCTTTTGGGGGGTAAAGAAATGACAAAATTGGTGATATCTCGGAATTTTGCCGAAGAATGTTGGGTTAGAGAGATTTTGCGGAGTGAAATGTGAATAATCTGAGGATACGAGAAGACATGGTTATGTTTCGTCATAAATGTACATAAATATCACTTGCCACGTATATCGATGTTGATTATTTAGTTTAAAAAGTTTTGTTCCTATTTTGTTTAAGTGCTTTTTGAAACTAAAATAACTTCCTAATTAATCCAAAAGGATTTATTTACAACAAATATCTTATAAAATAGGTATATATTGAAAGTGTAATCAGCCATCGTTAGAAATGTATAGATATCAAAGCCGAATTATCGAATTTTTTTGCAGAAAATATTGCAGGAAAATTATATAACTGGCCTGGGTAACGCCAAGCAGAAAGAAAGAAAGAAAAATTGCAGGGATATATAAAACACTTTTCGTGGTATCCATTCGGTGAATTTTAAACAGATTTATTTGATGCAGTTTTTGTAAATCATTGTAAATATAATGAATATATGTGTGTATATAATAGAATAATCTTTAGAAATTCCGTAAAGCGAATATACATCATGGAAAAACTATTTATCTCAATATTGTATAAGCCAACAAAGAATCAAAAAGTTATTCTGAAATATGAATTCGTAATCATAAAAACGTCATATAAAACACCACGGAATATAAAGTTAATCCACAGAAGTTAACTCATCAGCTATAGATGAACACGATTAGACGACAAAAACAAACATATAAACTTGGACGTAAAAAAAAGATGGAGCGCTGGGAACATTGAAACTGAAGCAGAATTTTCGGCTCCTTCGATCAGTCGTCGCTATTACATGTTGATAGATCGAAAGAGCCGAAAACCCTGGTCACTTTGAATTTTCTAGCGCTTCGTCCATCTTTTTTTACGACTGTGCATATAAATAAAAGATTTTTATATTACATACTGTAATGTAAGAAAACCCGAATTTGTAATAAAACGTACACAAATAATCGGTCTACGTTTATCAGGCAACATTTTTACATCACTCATTTTGCATTATCATAGATCAATATTAGAAAAAGTGTATACAAAATAGATATAGTGTGTTTAATATTATTCATTTTTGTGTGTTGTTTAGTGATGTAAGTGTAATCTAACTGTATCCTGCTCCGAATTAATTTAATAGCGATTACCAATTACTTATTTGCTCTTCAAAAACACATCATTACATTGCGGACATGGCGTCACAAGGCGGCGCGTCTCCTGCCCTAAAACATTACAGAAAATTCCTACACAAAACTTGGTTTTGGTACACATTTTCTATGGTCCATTATCCCATGAGCAGGGACAATAAACATAAACAAAAAGATTCCGACGAATTCCTAACCTCCTCCTTTTTTTAAGTCGGTTAAAACACGTGCAGGAGACGCGGCTTAAAAACAACAATAACCAAACCGTTTTGCTGTTGCGTTTAATTCGCACCATGGATGTGTTTTAGATCGCAAATAAAATGTTATCGTTATTAAACTATTTGAAACAGGATTTACTAATATTTTTATAAATAAACGTGTTGTGTATTAATGTAAATCATTGGTGGTAATAGAATGGCTTGGGGGATGTGGGGCAGTTGAAACATCGCTGAGTCCGACCCTGGAACTGTGTTAAAGTTTAACATTTCTTTGCCCATCATCCTTTTAACCCGTCGGTGGCGGCATATATGTTACATAAGCGTATGGGCCACCGGAGGCCGAGCCGCCCCTGACTATTGACGCCGACTTTAAAATAACAAGCCACCTATTGTTTTGAAATTAAAAGAGGTGAATTTTGATTGTGTTTTATTTTATCGACCGACTTCCAAAAAGGAGAAGGTCCTCGATTCGTCTGTATTTTTTTATATATGTTACGCGATATCTCCGCCAAATGTGGACCGATCTTCAAAATACTTTTTGTGTTCGATAGGGCTTATTTCAAGGGTGGTCCCATATAAAGGTAGCCATCGGATTTGACGTGGGTCCGTTAGGTTTTTGAACTTGTGATTATTGTCCCACTGCCAAAAAGGAGGAGGTCCTCAATTCGTCTGTATTTTTTATGTATGTTACGCGATATCTCCGGCAAATGTGGACCGATCTTATGTTTAAATCACTTCTTTCTTAATCAAATGAACTGAAGGTTCTCTAATTGTTTTTTAATTGGGTTTATTTATGTTATAGCTATCTTAAATAGTAACGTAAACTTGGAAACACGTTAAATAAATACTTCCGTTCATATCTCTGGAAAACGATAGACATTGAGTATTAAAATATATTGACAGCCTCCGTGGCGCTGCGGGCCAGTAGCCGGCTGAGAAACGTGAGGTCGCGGGTTCGATTCCCGCACCGAGAGTCGAGACAAATGTCTGTGTGGCCCACAGATATTTGTTTCGGGTCTGGGTGTTGTGAGACCGAAAGTCTCTCGTAGTTACTGATCCAACGATACAAGTTACACCTAGTGTGGGGTCAGGACTATGTGTGTGACTGTTGGGTGTATTTATTTATTATACTTTTCTTTCATCCTTGACTTTTTATCACAGGGCCTTATCCCACCTTAATGTGGGGCCGGCACCAAGCATGTTGGAGAAATTTGACTAAGGTTTTACGACCTGCTGCCTACCTGATCTTAAACCCCCCTGAAATCCATTCCCGGGCAAATCAAATTTGAAAAATCGCTTCGCCCGACCTGGGGTTCAAACCCAGGTCCTCAGCTCATATATGCTGCCACTAGACCACGGAGACGAGTCATCATTTACTTTTAATTTAAAAGTAAACTTCAAAAAATACAAAAAGCCATAATAATAATTAGAGGTACAAGACTGCCTCTGTGACGTATTTGTGATGCGTGCGGTCTGTCTTGTGTGTTGGGTTTGATACCCAGGTCGGAAAATGTGATATTAAAACATATTCCTGCAGTGAAATAGATAATCAATAATATTATTTTATCCAAAAAGGGGTTGCCAAGACTTTACGGTAGAAGTGATCACTAATGGTAAGAGAGAGACCACAAATGATAGAAGCACAGAGCATACAGTTTTGTGGACATGATCCGGCTTGAAGAAAAAAGCCTGGACCAACTTTTGTTGCAATAATTTATTTTTAAAAACGAATAATTTCGTCATCAAATCATTCATCGTTTTACGAGTACTTCGTTTTTAAAGACCACGCGCAGACACCTATGAAATCCATTACATCAAAACAAAATTGACAGTTGTATTGTAAACTTAAGAATGGAGCGCAACATCACGCTATTTTACGAATAATTGTAGCGTGAAATTATATAACGTGAATTAAAAACAAGTTTAACAAATAGAAAATGTAAGTACAGCATAGCAACGAAACCAAAGATATTTATAAATATTAATTATAGAGGGCCCATCAAGCAAGTTTCCATACAAAAAAAATTGATCTCAAACGTCAGTAACGCCATCTACCACTTTTTACAATGCGAGGGCACTTATTACTATTTACACCCTAGAATGTTCTGTGAACGTTATTACATTATTACTCTGGCACGACCTTGCGCGTATGTTTCAAATACGACTGAACGACTTATGACCACGAGGTCTTAACTTTTGGATCACAATTTTTGTGCTGTTGTCCATAGATACCAAAAACTACTCCAGACTACGTTGCAAAACATCAAACCCGCAATCCCTAGTTTGTAATGGAAACGAGCTGATATTGAACTAAGAAGCTAATTGATAACCCTCCCAAATTACCATAAAGGACCTTAACCTTATTTAGAGTGTGGGTGTAAAGCCCTACTTTTATTGTTCAGATAAACCATTAATAAGATTAGGCGTAGAATAGAGTAGGGTTGCCACTCTAATTTCTAAAACCAGTAAAATTTATTTTACGCTGTATTATTTACTTCCAATCGGTCGGCCAGGAAACCTTTGGAGGAGGTTTTGGGTAATCAGCAGTGGACTAATGATGTATTATAATGTAACGATATAATCGTTACAACGAAAGGAAAAAGGGGCTTATGAAATTCAGCTCCAAGCAATTAGAGAGAACTAGTGGTCGCCCATCGAAAATCCACCATAATTCATAAAAAAAATGATTTATGTACTTCTTCTCCATATAAACTTTAACTGTGTCAAATTTAACGTGCATCCGTTCGCGCAATTATCTTAAAAAGGGGTACAAAGTTTTCGCATAATATATGGATTTTTTATTTTAATAACTATTCAATTACTTGGCGCCTCTGGCGTTGGCCATCGCTTCGCTCAGTGTGTTCTACCGTCTGTATCACGGGGAATGCTCCGAAGAATTGTTCAACCTCATCCCTACCTCTACCTTCCTTAACAGAACCACGCGTGCCGGCTTGCGAAACCACAGCTTCACGGTTTCTACCATCTCGGCCCGAACTAAGAAGTTCGGTAACTCCTACCTTTGCCGTACCGTGAAGCTGTGGAATAGTTTGCCGGCATACGTATTCCCTCCCTCCTACAACATTGGGTCCTTCAAACGGAGTGTGAAGAAGCATTTATGCAGGCCGGCATGATACTGGTCGCCACCGATGGACACAAGGTCTATGGGTGGTTGCTGGTATTTTTGGACCGCACATCGCTTACCATTAGGTGTTGTGTGGTCACTTTGCCGTGCTCGGATAAAAAAAAATATAAAGCAGAAGGCTTAGAAGGAGTTTTAAAACACAAAAAGTAATCAAAGACGCTACGTAAAATGTCGGATGTACCAAATGTATTAAAGAACTTAGGAACAAAACGAGGGGGCACTCTCACTTGATGGTTGGTTGCGACGGGTATGAGGGTACCCCTGTGTCTGCATCGGTCATCCGCCGATCTTGTACAAACCACCTCAACTTGCCCCTCCCCCCTTCGGATTCGGAGTGTGAAGAGGCCGGCATGATTCTGGCGACCACGGATTAACACACTGTTTCGGTCTTTTTTTTTTTGGACTGCACTACGCTTACCAGCAGGTGCAGTCACTTTGCCGTGCCCGAATAAAAAAAACGGTTGGCAACCCTACAATAAAATAATTACTGCGTACATCATTGATGGTAATTAAAATAAGACATAGCAGGTGAAGGTCCCAAAATTAGACAAAAGCGACGATAAGGATCTACTATATACGTTGTAATTTAAAAGTGATATTACAATTTGGTAATGTCAGTCAACGCGCGGGCAGTTCGCGGCTCACTGTGCGTTACCTAACTCACGCGCAATTACAAAAAAAAGAAAAATATAAACAGGTTACAAATATTTATACAACAGATTCAATAATAATTACAGAAAAAATATCATTCAATTTTTTGTTTTATATTCTGTGCAAATTTTAAAAATATTGTGATAATATGATTATTTAAAATTAATTTATAAATTGATTTGTGTTTAATAAAATTGATAATTTTGTTTGTGTTGAATAAAATGGAATTGTGCCATGTTGTGAATGCATTTTTAAGGATTTCGCTAATCTACTTATGTGAGTAAAGCAAAATGTTTAATTTAATTTCCTAATGTTTACACATATCATCGATCATAATAATTCAACAAATCAAAGTGCTGCTTAAATAGACATTTACACGACAATGTCCAAGCTGAAATTATAAAAAGCTAGTGCTCGCCAAGAGATCGAAATTGGAGTACCTATAACCATTATTGATCTTTAAATGGTAACACTAAAGTTCGACACTCGATACCCAACAAAAAATATTTTTGATTTTGCCTCTTTTTTGTAAATTCATATAGATTAGTAATTTCGTTATAGCCGATAATGCCGGATATAAAAACACGAATATTAAAACAAAAATTAGATCAAATTCCTACAAGACTTGAGCTACTCCATCTCCTGTTCGTCTTAGACTGTAAAATATACCCCCAAATTCCCCACTATTTCTAAAGTAGATAATCCAAACATAATGCCCCTAATAAAAATATTTACACGCTTCTTATCTCTAAGAATAGTTTGTCCCTTTCATTTTCAAATGTGACGCAAGGAAAAAGTGACAAAACCATTCTTAAACATTAAAAGCATGTAGGTTAACGTTTTTATAAGTAAGGCCCAATATTTAGATAAATACTCCCAACAGTCACACACCTAGTCCTGACCCCACACTAGGTATACCTACCCTGTATCGTGGGTGTCAGAGACTATGAGAGACTTTCGGTCTCACAACACCCAGACTTGAAACAAATATCTGTGGGCCACACAAACATTTGTCTCAATGCGGGAATCGAACTCGCGGCCTCTCGCTTCAGAGCCGGCTACTCGTCCACTGCGCCACGGAGACTGTCAAATGAAATAAATGTTATATAGAAATAATTGTGTAGATAACATAACATAACATAAACTCACGCCTGTATCCCCGAAGTGGTAGGCAAGGGCGCACTAGCAAACTAGAACACCCACATTTCGCCTAGCTTAGTTCCGTCCCAGATATGATAGGGAGCGAGCCTATCACTATATCGGGCACAAATTCCAGACTCCGGGCTGATATGGAAAAATCCAATATCACTTTGCCTGACCCAGGGATCGTACTCGAGACCTTCAGAACCGTAGTCGTACCGAAATACCACCACGCCACCGAGGCAGTCAAATAATTGTGTCATTGATAATTATACAGGAAATGAGTCGTAAATTATTGAAAATGTAATATAAAACGTTAACAGATAGTATTATCACGTGCATTCTACTGACCTATTTACAAACATTCATACATAAGATCACGCCTACGAATGAGACTGGATAAGCAGAAGTAAAACTAATGTTGATGCATCTGCGAGTGGCCGAGCTTATTTCCATCTCTCTATGTGATTGTGTATGACCCTTACAGTAATTTTGAGATGAATAGTCTGCGTGTGGCTGAGCTTATTTATTTCTCTATATGTACGACCCTTACAGTAATTTCGAGATGAATAGATGCATGAAAATAATCAATTAAATTTAATTTTACGCAAAACGCAATACTAGCTGTTGCCCACGCCTCCGTTCGCGTGGAAATTTATTTTCCGGGATAAATTAGCCTATGTGTTAATATAATTGTAAAGTTTCATCAAAATACATTCAGTGGTTTTTGCGTGAAAGAAATACACACTGCCTCGGTGGCGCAGTGGTATTACGTGAGCTATGTTGTTATCATCCTGAGGTCTCGGGTTCGATCCCCGGGTCGGGCAAAGTGATATCGGATTTTTCAGTATGAGCCCGGAGTCTGGAATTTGAACCCGATATCGCAATAGGCTCGCTCCCTATCATATCTGGGTCAAAGCTAAACTCGGCAAAATGTGTGTGTTCTAGTTCGCTAGTGCGTATCTGCTTACTCCTTCGGGGATACAGGCGTGAGGTTATGTTATATTAAGAAAGAAAGAAAGAAAGAAAGAATTATTTATTGACACAAGTGTGGTGGCGTACAGGTACAAGACATGGAAACATATATTTAATTATACAAATATCTATAATATCTAAATATCTATATCTATATTATGTACACACACACACTCACATTTGACAAAACATACCAGTTGAAGTTCACGTCAGTAAGCCAGTCATAAAAACGAATCCAAATCCATTCTGCAACATGCTTACAAACCGCACGGACCCCACACTAAAGTGGGATAAGAAGAGGCTGAAGAAAATAATATTATTTTCTATGTTTCGTGTCAGATATTTATGTCAGGTATATTTGTCGCTTATCTACACTAAATGCTTGATAATATTTACGATTCCGCCATAAATTTTATGGAAACAATGTATGACACCAGTTTTGACCATGAATAAGTAGTGCATCCACGTTTAACTATATCAAAGACATTCGAGACAGTACATAGACGGGACAAAACTTGTGATCCAAAAGTTGTGACCTCGTGGTCATAAGTCACTCAGTCGTATTTGAAACATGCGGGCGTAAGGTTTTAACAGCGTAATTATGTTTATACAATAAAGTTATCTTAGGTGATTCTTGAACATTCACTTCTGTGAATATGTGTTAATGTTCTCATTAACATAAAATAAGCTCAGACTGTATCCCCGAAGGGGTAGGCAGAGATGCACTAGTGAACTAGAACACCCACATATCGCCGAGCCCAGTTCCGTCCCAGATGTAATAGGGGGCGAATTCATCGCCATATCGGACACAAATTCCAGGCTCCGGGCTGATATGGAAAAATCCAATATCACTTTGCCCAACCCGGGGATCGAACCCGAGACCTCAGGACGGTAGTCGTACCGAAATACAACCACGCCACCAAGGCAGTCACAGAACTGAATTTTTTTATTTATATTTATTCTAGTGTGTAAATTGTATTAAACGCTCTCGCATATAAGTAATAGATGGCGTTACTGACGTTTGAGAACAATTTTTTTGTATGGAATCTTGCTTGGTAGACCCTCTATACTTAGTAATATTAAATCTCTTTGAACTTTATGAACACGAAACAGAAGTACTTAACAAATATTTATACTTCTTCAGCAGGTGTTTAATTTGTATTATTGAACGTGCTCACGCCTGTATCGAAGGGATAGGCAGAGGTGTACTAGAGGATTAAAACACCAATATTTCCCCGAACTTATTTCCGTCCCAGGTGTCATAAGGTGTCATATCGGGATTTCAGGCTCAAATTCCAGACTTCGAGCTGATACTGAGCAGAACCCGAGACCTCAGGACGGTGGTTGTACCGCCCACGCAATAGAAATATGCCACCCAAGGCAAGCCATTTTTGCACCGACTTCAAAAAAAGGAGGAGGTCCTCAATTCGTCTGTTTTTTTGTGTATGTAACGCGATATCTCCAGCAAATATGGACCGATTTTCAAGATTATGATCGATAGAGCTTAATCCAAGGGTGGTCCCCTTTAAATTTGGTCAGGATCAGATAAGTTTTGAAGTCGGTCCGATATTAGACATTATTATTTATACGACAGCCTCCGTGGCGCAGCGGGCGAGTAGCCGGCTGTGAAGCGAGAGGCCACGGGTTCTATCCCCGCACCGAGACAAATGTTTGTATGGCCTACAGATATTTGTTTCTGGTCTGGGTGTTGTGAGACCGTGCGTCTCTCGTAGTTCCTGATACCGACGACACAAGGCTCGATCTTAGTGTGGGGTCAGGACTATGTGTGTGACTGTTGGGTGTTATTATAAAAAATAATTAACTATTGCTATACATTTTTTCAGATATAATCCAGATCACAAACGCAGCATTTCTGAGATGTTATAAAGGGTAATTATTATTTGATTTACTATTACAAACTGTATACTTTTAATACATACCAAGTAGGTCATCTGATGGCATCTGGTATATACTATTTTTGATAATTTTGCCCAGAACTGGATCGATCTCCGGGTCGGGCAATATAATAATAAATAATGCCTCGGTGGCGTAGTTGTATTTCAGTATGACTACCGTCCTGAGCTCTCGGATTCGAACCCCGAGTCGGGCAAAGTGACATTGGATTTTTCCGTATCAGCCCGGAGTCTGGAATTTGTGCCCCATATGGCGAAAGGCTAGCCCCCTATCACGTCTGGAACGGAAATAAGCTCAACGAAATGTGGGTGTTCTAGTTCACTAGTGCACCTCTCCCTACCCCTTCGGAGATACAAGCGTGAGCTTATGTAGGTATTAATTTATATTACAAGTGCCTCTTACGAATCATTAAACTTGTTATTCAAAATCTTATAAATGTTTGAAAGAAAATCATTAAATCATTCTACCAGTGACCTCATATTACCAAGGTGTTATAACTAATAACATATCTTATTAAATTATCTATTATGATCAATAATTGTAAAAAAATATTCACTTCCTAAGTTTGTTGCCGCTCTAGGCCACTTTTTTAACAAAGGACTTGTTTATTAGAACTTTACGCATGAACTTGGATAGCATTGGATAGATATAGTACCATAGCTATTATAAAAACTGTTTTGAAAAATTAATAACTGAATTTCTGATGAAAACATTTCTCCCACCGACTACACCGCTAGTCACCACATTATGCTTTATTTTCACCGGTACAAGGAAAATGAGCGATGCGGAAGTATCGAACGGTGTGCGAGGCACTTCCTTCTCACACAATATGTCCAGCTTTTTTTTTTTTTTTTATAGCGGAGATTGGCAAACGAACAGATGGGTCACCTGATGGTAAGTGATCTCCACCGCCCATAGACACACATGACACAAAAAGAATCATGGCTGCGTTGCCAATCTAAAAGGAGGGAATGAAAGGGGAGGGAAAAGGAATTGAGAAAGGAAGGGGGGAAATGGGCCACCGGAAATCTCACTCACCGAACGAAACGCGACAGCAAGCCGCCACTTTACGTCGGTTTTCTGTGAGACAGTGGTATCTAACCGGTCGAGCCGGCACATTCGTGCTGTAGACGTTACTGTCTACAGCGTGGCTCTACCACTCAAAAATTTTTGGAGTGTATAAAATATCTTAATTTATTTAATCCTATTGCGCCAAACAATAATCACACCTTCTTTAGTGCTTTTGTTCTTTTTGTCACGCATAATGAAGCGGAGAAAATTATTTGATACTATTGGTGGATTGAAGAAAGTCGCCTCCTTGGTCTAGTGGCAGCATATATGGGCTGTGGACCGGAAGGTCCTGGGTTCGATTCCCAGGTCGGGCAAATCAAATTTTCTCATTTAATTTGCCCGGAACTGGATCTCTCAGAGGGGTTGACGTCAGGCAGGCAGCCGGTCGTAAAAACTAAGCCAAATGCTATTCTGCAACATGCTTGAAAAAGTGTGTTGCGCCGACCCCACATTAAGGTGGGTTAAGGGCAGGTAGAAAGATTGCTGGATTGGAATTAGAAACACAGTCCTACAGGGTTTTCGAGATCATGTCAGTAGCATGGCGGAGCTCTAACGCAACATTGTCCTATAAGGTTAATCTCTTATTTCGTAAATAATTGCATCTGAGCATTATTAAAGAGCCCTTACAAACCCAAGGCCATTGTAAGTGGATCAGCCAATGTATAATCGGTGTACGTAATCGTTGCGGCTACTTTCTTTCAACAAACTGGACTCAGACACGCGCCTCTTTTAACCGACTCAAATAGGGAGGTCAGCAATTCGACCTGTATGTATGTAATATTACAACATTCTTGTAAATGTGTATTGCACTGACCTCACATTAAGGGGGATAAGGGCAGGTAGAAATTAAAGGTAAGGAAAAATAGAAATTAAAGTAGGTTTTAAGTTTTTGTTATACTTTTTTAGCTATTTATCTGTGCACTCAGATAGCGATCATTTATTGGGGCCTTTCCGTTGAGACGCATTTCAAATGCGCGCGTTGTTCATATGCACTGCTTGGACTTTGTTACTGTTTGTTTTGTTAATAAACACGAGAAGACGTTAATGTTTCAAGAGTTTGTTTAATAACTATTTAAATCATTAAATACATACGGACGTCATTGATTTCTCGTTACATTACATAAGATCTTCTATGAGGTCATATGATAACCCTTAACACCTTCAATTGTTAGGCAAAGATGCAACGGTATTTCCCAAAGTGTACAGCACGCTATTTCCATACTGGACATCAATTCTAGCTTCGCAAATCGCACCCTGCTACACTGAGTTATCCATTTCTGATATTTACTGTTGATAATCACAAGTTTAACTTAACGGACCGACTTCAAATCCGATCATGACCATTTATATGGGACCACCCTTGAAATAAGCTCTATCGAACACAAAAATAATTTCGAAGATCGGTCCATATTAGGCCGAGATATCGCGTAACATACATAAAAAAAATACAGACGAATTGAGGACCTTCTCCTTTTTGGAAGTCGATCGAAAATCTAAACACAAGCTGTGATAGCTCAACCTGGAATCTGAATCTAGGACCTCACAGTATGCTATGTATGTATATATAATATACTAGGCTACATATAAACTTGTGTCTTATGAATCCCACGGTACTCATAGATGTAGAGCAAAGGAATTCTCATTATTTTATTATTTAGGTCATTGTGTTAATTTCTCATGAACTGTTTCACATTAAAATATTCGCAATGTCCTCGAATATTTGCAATATTACATATGGTGTGATTGTCTATTGTTTTGTAATGATCATGCATGGTATTTTGATTGGATAAAGTAATTTATTTCACAGGAAAATGAAAATAAAATACTTTGCCTTTATTTGACGTCACTGTCTAATAAAGTCCACTTTCCAAGTGGTAGAGCCACACTGTAGACAGTAACGTCTATAGCACGAATGGGCCGGCTCGATCGGTTAGATACCACTGTCTCACAGAAAACCGACGTAAAGTGGCTTGCTGTCGCGTTTCGTTCGGTGAATGAGATTTCCGGTGGCCCATTTCCCTACTCCCTTTTCCAATCCCCTTCCCTTCCCTTCCATTCCTTCCTTTTAGGTTGGTAACGCACCCATGATTCTATTTGTGTCTTGGGTGTCTATGGGCGGTGGAGATCACTTACCATCAGTGACCCATCTATTCGTTTGCCAATCTCTGCTATAAAAAAAAAAAAAAAAAACACGGTTTAAAAAATACGTGCGGTTTTCTACCGAAGCATTGGATTACATTCATTATTAAATTCTGATTTTTCTTAAAACGAATCTTTCTGTCTACCTGCCCTTATCCCACCTTAATGTGGGGTCGGCGCAACACACTTTTTCAAGCATGTTGCAGAAAGGATTAGGCTAAGTTTTTACGAATGGTTGCCTGTCTGGCGTCAACCCCCTCTGAAGGATCCAGTGCCGAGCAAATTAAATTAGAAAATTTGCTTTGCCCGACCTGGGAATCGACCCCACGACCTCCCGGTCGACAGCCCATTTGTGCTGCCACTACCACCAAGGAGGCGACTTTTCTTTAAACGAATAATAATAACGAATAACGCGTTACCTCACCTGAAATTGGAACCCAGTACTTCCCGGATCACAGGCAATACACTGCTAAGTGCCACTAGATCAAAAAGACATAGACGAGTAAACCGCATGAAAATACGTAGTATACACCACACATAACATAAACATAAGCTCACGCCTGTATCCCCGAAGGGGTAGGCAGAGACGCACTAGCGAACTAGTACACCCACGTTTCGCCGAGCTTAGTTCCGTCCCAGATGTGATAGGGGGCGAGCCTATCGCCATATCGGGCACAAATTCCAGACTCCGGGCTGATATGGGAAAATCCAATATCACTTTGCCCGACCCGGGGATCGAACCCGAGACCTCAGATCCGTAGTCGTACCGAAATACCACCACGCCACCGAGGCAGTCACCACACAGTATACACCAATCCTTAGATAACTACGAAGTAATGAATTCTTGAATGGTAGAGCCACACTGTAGACAGTTACGTCTACAGCACGAATGGGCCGGCTCGACCGGTTTGATACCACTGTCTCACAGAAAACCGATGTAAAGTGGCAGCTCGCTGTCGCGATTCGTTCAATGGGTGAGATTTTCGGTGTCCTAATTCCCCCACCTTTTCCAAATCCCTTTTCCGTCCCTTTCCATTCCTTCCTTTTAGGTTGGCAACGTACCCATGATTATTTTTGTGTCTTGGGTGTCTATGGGCGGTGGAGATCACTTACCATCAAGTGACCCATCTGCTCGTTGGCTGGTCTCTGCAATATAAAAAAGAATAGATATTGCGTACTAATGCACAGCCATTCAATTTCAACGGTACAATTGAAGCAATCGCATCCTGTCCTAACCGTGTTGTAAAGTGTGTACGACATTTTAATTACAAGCCTCTGATTACAAATTACTAAGCTGACGACTTAGTACCTACTACTGAGGCTATATATACTCTCTATCTATACATCAATAGAATAAATTTGATCCTGATTCGTGAGTGTGACAGGTTGGAGTCATGTTGGAGTGTAGATTGTTGGACGTTAGTGTACTTAGTGCCAGCATAATACTTAGGCTGAGATCTGTAGAGCGAACTTCGACTAAGTCTAAGTCAAAGAAACGAACTCAACTTTGAAATTTTTAAATTGAACTTTGACTTAGTCGGAGACATTTTTTACAAAAACAAAATTGCTTAGTCTGTCAATATGATTTTCTTGTAAACAATGGCTCGGACTAAGTCGAAATTCGATTTAAAGATTCCAAATCGTCACTGAGTTCGTTTCTTTGACTCAGACTTAGTCGAAGTTCCCTCTATAGATTCTCTTCTTTCTACCTGCTCTTATCCCACCTTAATGTGTGGTCGGCGCAACATACTTTAACAAGCACGTTGCCAAAAACGTTTAGGCTTAGTTTTTACAACCGGCTGCTTGCCTGAGGCTAACCCTATGTCGGTGATCCCGTCCCGGGAAATAGTGTAAGAAAGACACCACGCCCGACCTGGGAATCGAACCCTAGATCTTCCGGTTCACAGCCTATATGCCACTATACCAAGGAGGCGCCATAGTATGTAATCGAATGTTATTTTTTCTACGGCCTTAGCATTAGTAATTTGAAAAGAACAAAGACTTTACACTTCATTAAGAATACTGGAAACGTGCAACAATGCTGTATGACCGATGCATATGTATGAGACATTGATTTGTAATCACTAACATAACATAAGCTCACGCCTGCATCCCCGAAGGGGTAGGCAGAGGCGCACTAGCGAACTAGTACACCCACATTTCGCCGAGCTTAGTTTCGTCCCAGATGTGATAGGGGGCGAGCCTATCGCCATATCGTGCACAATTTCCAGACTCAGGGCTGATATGGAAAAATCCAATATCACTTTGCCCGACCCGGGCATCGAACCCGAGACCTCAGGACGGTAGTCGTACCGAAATACAACCACGCCACAGAGGCAGTCTGTTTTGTAATCACTAAAGACCATTTATTTTTATATATTGTATTGATTTAAGTCGCCTCCTTAGTCTAGTGGCAGCATGTATGGGCTGTAGACCGGGAGGTCCTGTGTTCGATTCCCAGGTCAGGCAAAGCTAATTTTCCAATTAAATTTGCCCGGTGCTGGATCCCTCATAGGGGGTTAACGTCAGGCAGGTCGTAAAAACTTGCCAAATCCTTTCTGCAATATGCTTGAAAAAGTGTGTTGCGTCGACCCCACATTAAGGTGGGATAAGGGCAAGTAGAAAGAAAAAAAAAGATTTCTACTAACGTTTAGTTTCAACTAACATATGTGTGAAGTAGACCACGAGGACCCTGGCTCGGAATCCTGGGTTACGCAACGCGGTTTCTCTACCATCAGACAGGCAACCGGTCGCAAAAAATAATCGGAATTGCTGCAACCATCAATATAATATACCCTAGATCCACAGTTCTTTGCAAATATCCTCATAAAAAGTGGTATCAGAAATAAAAAAAAGAAAAAGATCACAAGTTCTAATTAAATAAACACCAATATAACCCTATGCACGTGTAATAAAGTAGCTTTTTAAACAAAATGAGCGAGCGTTCTTAAATTAGAATTTTGAGATTTAAAATTCCATCGGCGTCGGACTGTATGCAAAACGAGTGCTTAAGCACTCCTTTATTGTCCATTTTCCGAGCGTCAACTGTGCATCTAGGTAATTAATATATAAATGGCTGCAACCATGCTGCAACACTTAAAATGTGTATTAAGCTGACTCCACATTGAAGAATAAGGCCAGCAACGTTTAATTATATTATCATAAGATAAAAGACTATGTAACATTGGGTGTTCTTTTTACAGGTCACTAAACGACTTTGTAGAGACGCCATTAGACCAGAAACTGCCACAAACGTTCCTGTCATGTTTAGACTCCAACCTCCCCACAATTATCTACACGTTTGGGTACAGGGGCCGTGTGGCCGGCCCTGCCACCACAGCGGTTCTTACAATCTACATAGACATCAAGAAACGCAACGTACTTCTGTTGGACCACGAAGAAGAATCTAAGAGCGGTTTGTTTGGAATATCATTGGGTTACGTGTTATCCGCATTTCCTAAATCTAAGAAGGTAAGTTAAAATGGTGATAATTGGCCGTTGGAGTTGTATTGTGTACGCGGTACCTACCTAAGGTCTTGGGTTCAATCCCCGGGTCAGGTAAAGTGGTGTTCTTTTCTGTTCATAGAAAGGTGTGCTGTTCCACATCACATAATGGAAATTAGATTAGCGAAAAGTGGGAGCACAAATTGCGTCTAAATCCCATCATAAAAGCTGGAGAACTAGAACACCCACATTTCACCTACCTCATTTGTGTCCCAAATATGATATCCCTATCTATCAGGCACAAACAGACTCCGGGCTAATACTACATTGAACAACCCAACTTCACTCGACCCGGAGATCGAACCCGAGACTTTTGGACGGTAGTCGTACAAGTAATACGTAACATCTGGTAAAACTCACACTAGGCACAATATTCCAGACAGGAAGAGATATGGGGGAGAGGCTGATAGATCTAGCTAAGGCGGGCTATAACATGACCAACATACACCTGATGGGACACTCGCTTGGAGCACACATCATGGGCATGGCAGGCACAGTATCCAGGGAGAACGGATACGTTATACCTAGGTACGTAGCATCAACTTGAGCAGTGTTTTGAATAAAAAATACGCACCTTTTTTATAACAAAGGCTGGTAAACAAGCAGGTGGGTTACGTACGTACATAGACACCCAAAACACAAAAAGAATCATGAGTGCGTTACCAACCTAAAATGAGGGGCATAGGGATTGGGAAATGGAGGGAGAATTGGTCCACCGAAAATCTCACTCACCGAACGAAACGCAGCAGCGTACTGCCTTACGTTACTTCTTTTTTAATTCCCTTAAAAATAAGTTAGTTCCCCCAGAGCTTTTATTTCCTGCTAACTTTTTTCGTAGCTTCGCCGCGTTGAAGATAAGCTTCTCGCGTTTCCAGGACAAAAATGATAGGTACCCCTTAAACTTTCTAGATAATATTCACTCCGTCCATTTATAAGGTCCACGATGAGGTGTCTTACATAGGTACTCGTTTTAAACATGCAGAAATTGGTTCTTCAAAAGCGCTTGCATGCGTGACTTGATGGTTGGTCGTGGTGGGTATGGGGGTACATCCTGTTCCAGTGCTATCATCGGCTATCAGCCTATTCTGTCGCAGGGCCCTGGATTTGCTTCTGCCCGTCATTGGTCCTTAGCCTATTCTGTTGCAGGGCCCTGGATTTGCTTCTTTCCTCTTCGGAGCGTGAAGACATTTAAGAATACCGGGATAATTCTAGTGGCCATAAACTCTTTGTTGTTCGGTGGTTGCAGAATGTGGATAGCACTGCTCGCTTACACTCAGATGTAGTGTAGTCTCTTTGTCGTGCTGGGATAAAAATGGAACAGCTACACACTCAGCAGGGTTACCTCCACCTCTTATAGCAGTATTATTATAATCGTTCTTCGTTTGTTTTGTATGGGAATCGGTACAATTAAATTATAGTAATACTGCTATAAGAGGTGATGGTAACCCCACAGTAAAGTCCTTAGATCAGTCGTCAAAATAACCTTGATAAACCAAAGCAATGCTAAGTCCATAAGGAAGACAATTTTATTTTGAAACATTTTCCTTCAACCGTGAAATAATGGCCCATTACCATCAAACGTGATGCTATCATTAAAAATGCTTCGATCCTTGAAACTATTCTAGTAGTCACTAAATAAAATTGTCAGGCTCCGTGGCGCAGCGGGCGGGTGTGAAGCGAGAGGCCGCGGGTTCGATTCCCGCATTTAGACAAATGTTTGTGTGGCTCACAGATATTTGTTTCAAGTCTGGGTGTTGTGAGACCGTGCCTCTCTCATAGTCTCTGAAACTCACGATACAGGTTATACCTAGTGTGGGGTCAGGACTAGGTGTGTGACTGTTGACTGTATTTATCATTTATTTATTTATAAAAGTTAGGAAGGAAAAATGTACTAACCCTCATCAATATAAACAGGATATGTTACGCCAAATATTTTTGTGGTCCTCTATTTTTAACCGACTTCAAAAAAGAAGGTCCTTGATTCATCTCTATATTTTTTTATGTATGTTACGCGATATCTTCGCCAAATGTGGACCGATTTTCAAAATTTTTGTGTTCGATAGAGCTTATTTCAAGGGTGGTTCCATATAAAGATCACGATAGGATTTGAAGTCGGTCCGTTAAGTTTTTAAACTTGTGAATATCATGTTTGGAGTCCGAGTGTTATTAGAACGTGCTTCCTAATTCCTAGTACCCTGGACATAAGAGTTCATAAGAGTCGAATCTTATTCAGGTAGACCGCACTATGTATGATGGGTGTTTATAAAAATAAATTTTATAAAGTAAAGTTATTTCTTTTGGCTTGTTTATTTTATCTCGTTTATTTATTTTTACTGTAATTAAATAAAAAAATAAAAATAACACCCAACAGTCACATACATAGGCCTGACCACACTAAGATCGAGTCTTGTGTCGTGGGTATCAGGAACTACGAGAGACTTTCGGTCTCACAACACCTAGACCCGAAACAAATATCTGTCGGCCATACAAACATTTGTCTCGGTGCGGGGATCAAACCCGCGGCCTCTCGCTTCACAGCCGACTACTCGCCCGCTGCGCCACGGAGGCTGTCAAAATTATTTATTAATTGCATTTATTTTACGTAAATTATTTTATTTATTTATACTATTAGGATCACAGGGCTGGACCCGGCACGTGCTCTATTCGAAGGCACGTTTGCTGTGGGTCGTCCACTGGACCGCACTTGCGCCAAGTTCGTGGACATCATCCACACAGACCCTGGTGGTTACGGGACGAGCAAGTCTGCAGGCACTGTGGACATCTGGCCTAACTACAGCCCTGATGGAGATCCACAGCCCGGCTGCGGCACTGGCAAATACCCCCCGTTCAGTCCTGAAGGTAAGCATTTTGATTCTTCACACTTAGATTAGAGCTCTTAGGCTGAGAGCTATAAAGCGAACTTCGACTAAGTCTAAGTCAAAGTAACGAACTCAGTGAGTTTTGACTTAGTTCGAGTCATTTTTTACAAGAAAATCTTTGCTGAGTCTGTCTGTCAGTCCGTTTTGCTTGTAAAAAATGCCTCGAACTAAATCAAAGTTCGATTTATCAACCCCAAATCCTCACTAAGTTCGTTACTTTGATTTAGACTTAGTTGAAGTTCGCTCTATAAACCTCAGGCTTAGTGTCGAAATCGGTTTCCTAGGGATCGACATTAACGAAAACTGATTTTGGTTATCGACGAGGTCTAAAAATCGATCGTTAATTAACACAATTTTTTTTTAGGCTGCGGTCGCGGTCGGTAAGAACCGAATGCTAATTACCTTTAGAGTTTATTGAATTTGACGTGAAACATTTTTGGAATGCTGTAAATCATAACTAACAATGGGGGTTGACACAGATAAGCATACCTGTTCAACATTCACAAAAAAATAAAATTACTATGGTAATCGTCGACAATCATACAATGCAATGCATGATGAATTAAAACAAGATACGGGTATTGGAAAATCAATTATTCATGTTCCTCGGTAGCGTAGTTGTATCACATATCTTTTTTAACTCCTAGGTATATTGTGTTAGAAAATTATTCTTTGAAAATTCTATGGTTTATGCGTAAAGTCTATCTTCTTATCTTACGTCCGTCAGAACGTAAAAAAAGATGGACGGAGCGCTAGGAATATTGAAAGTGAAGCAGGGTTTTCGGCCCATTCGATCTATTGACACGTAATGGTGTGTGTGTGCGTAGGACACTTTTGAACAGGCGCGTCTGTGTGCGTGGCTTCTCTGTGACGTCCCTTTAACTATAGGCGAGATGGTGTCCTTCTTTTTCTTTACGTCCGTGCGTAAAATGATATTCATTACCGTATTTTATCAACGACACATATCAGCACTACACAATCGGCCAACAGTCCAACAGTTCGACCAACCAACCGCGTGTAGAGACTAGAGACGATAAGGCTGAGATCTATAGAGCGAACTTCGACTAAGTCTGAGTCAAAGAAACAAATTCAGTGAGTATTTGGAATTTTTATATCGAACTTCGACTTTGTCCGACCCATTTTTATATTAAAAACAGACTGACATTAAAAAAATGCCTATAGATCTCAGTCTAAGTTTAATATTGTTGAACTGTTTGTTTGATCATGAGTTGGAAGGTCAGAGTCATCATGTTGGGTTGTCAGACGATCATGTAATACTGTCATTATACATTGCATAAACATCACGCCTCCATTTAATTTAACATACGGTAGCAGTGCATTTAAACCTAGTGGTCGTTATCCGACATACTAGATACTTTTAAAATTAATATTTTGTAATAAGTAGGTAACAGTTAATAAGCAACAGTAAGCAAGAGCTCGCGGTTGCTGACATGATATGACCTAATCTCAGATAGAACAGATAGTAATTAAAATTGCTCTGTGTAATAATTTATCAGACGCTGCGCTATGCTAAGACGATTATCACCGGTTCTAAACCATACGCTCATGGGACTAAGTGCGTATTTATTGTGAATATCTGTGTGAATAATGGAGGAAAACATCGTTAAAGTATCGAAGTCATCTGCAGCCCGAGCAGGAAAATTTCTGACAATCGTAAATGTATTCGAACTCGCTGCGCACTGATGACATTTGGTTAATATTTCATTCAAATTTCATAGGCGCTGAGTCTCATGTGAGAACACTTTGGTATTGGCGTTTAAATACGCTTTTAGCAACTCAAACTACACTTCATAGGAGATCTGAGTGTTTTACAAATCCACGTGCCCATGACATTGATGTCCTTGCAACACATTGAACAAACCCACATAAACAATAAAGCAAATCACACAGATAACACTAACGACAAGTAATTAGGTCTAGGCTTAGATAAAGCAATTTACATTTTCAGATAAAACAGTTTTCTACTACAGAGGTAACTCATCAGAGGTGAAAAAACTAAAATCCTTAAAGAAAATACTGCGATACGCTCTGAGGAGACCCAGTGAGTCGATCTAAGGTAGCTTCGCGGATTGTAAGCATTTGTACTGCGGTTCTGGTTAAATCCTCTTTAAATGGAGAATTCGCGGACGACAATTTAGATAATTTAAGAAAACTTAAAGCCGACTTCAAACAAAATGTATTTATTACTCTCTTTGGAGACGTTGCCGGGGCTAATGCAGAGAAAAGAGAAAAATATTTTTTTTGATTTTTTAAAGTTGGTTTTAAGTTCTTGGAAGTCAGCAAAACTGTCATTTATCATCATAATGGTATGTTTAGACTAAACATACAAAAAGCTTGGATAAGACTATTCTTTCATAATCCGTATATGAAGAAGATGTTTTGTTTTTAGCATTAAAACAAAGACAGAGCAACGAAATATTGCTCTATCCGCCGAATGTTCATACACTTAAGGTCGCCTTATGTCGTTTTAATGCCGCCTTATCTGTTAAAATTGTATGGCGAAAATCAATGTAAGAAGCCGTTAAAGTTGAGCAGCGTTTGACCATTCGGGCGTATGTCTGTTTAATTAAAGGTAATTTAAAAGCTATAAAATGAGCATTTGCTCGTTTAGTCTAAGCCCTTCTTCATACTTTAAATTAAGAATCTTTTGAGGCAAGCTCGTGGGTAAATGCCAGTTTTCTGGTATCTTATCGCTAATGTCGTTCACGAATCTGTCTCCATTTAAATGTGGCTTTAGTCCTGCTTAATTAATAAAGTGGTCGTAAAGATGTGCTCTTCAATTAGTTTCCTAAAAATTAATCAAAACGCTTTACAGGCATGATTGACAATGTAGTGGTAGATAGCAAAGCAATTCTAATCCACCTGTAAGAAATATCCAAACAAATCGCGATAGAATCCGTAAAAATAGTTTTATTTCAATATACCCAAACTCTAATCAAAGCTATTAACTTCACGAATGGATTTAACTTTAAAAATAATAAGCATTTATGAAAGTAGGTAGAAAGAAATTACAAACCGATCATTCCCCATGGTAGTATGGCCTAGGGTGGGTTGCGTCACCTTATTTCAGCCTTCGATTGTATTAAATAACTTTAACAAAATATGCTATTGCAATCATTGCAAATAAATTGGTTGTAAATCATTATTCACAACCGTTTGATATTTTGAAAATGATTTCAATTTAAATAAAGTGTAATTCATATGTAACTGAATGGTGAAACATCCCAGGCTAAGCATTACTAGAAAACCTATAATGGGAAATTAAAACTCAAGGTACCTAGCACGAATAACTTGCGAAAAAGTATTTGTCATCACATAATCTCACGCCTGTATCCCCGAAGGGGTAGGCAGAGGCGCACTAGCGAACTAGAACACCCACATTTCGCCGAGCTTAGTTCAGTCCCAGATGTGATAGGGGGCGAGCCTATCGCCATATCGGGCACAAATTCAAGACTCCGGGCTGATATGGAAAAATCCAACATCACTTTGCCCGACCCGGGGATCGAACCCGAGACCTCAGAACCGTAGTCGTACCGAAATACCACCACGCCACCGAGGCAGTCAAAAGTATTCGTATGGAAATATAAAAAGAAAATCACAAATTCGCTAGGATTCTCGACTCAAATACTGCAATTCGTGTTACATAATAGGAATTGCAAACGCTTAAGGAAATCATTGGTAAATCTAACTCAATGCTTCACTAACACCTAACTTAACATCACGTAGAAGTCTGCAACACGACCTTGAAAAGGCGCTACCGTAGTGAACTAGTTTCATAACAGACACAAGACATGTAAGAAAAAAATGAAAACAAAACGTAATGCGTACGCGAGGCCACACAGAGTTATGCAAATTACGAGATTAGTTATTATTAAACGCAAAAAATACAAAGGGGTGGATTGTTTCAAGCCATTATCTGTAATCGTTAAAGTGAAATTTATCAATTTCCTTATTCATCATAATCATCATCATCATCATCTGCCATAGGACGTCTACTGTTGAACATAGGTCTCCCCAAAGATTTCCAGATCGACCTGTTGGAAGCGGCCTGCATCCAGCGACTTGCTGCGACCTTTATCAGATCGTCGGTCCACCTTGTAGGTTCTAATTACGCAAAAATAATTCAAAGTTTCTTTAAAACTCCAGACTAACGCGCAATCTGATGTTCGCTGTATATAGAAAGATTTACATTTTCCCTATCTAATCATAACGAAACTTCACCCAAAATAAACCCTCAGAAACGATCATAAAAATCAAACCTAATTTCACGGATATATCGCGTAAAAATTATGATAAATCGACATCTATCATTTAAATAAAGTATTTACGATTACTATTGGTTTAAAACAACCCAGTTTCAGCGATGTAACTATGGTAGGTAGTAATTACGGGTTACTATAAAGGTGCATAATATTTTTACACAAGTTCATTGGCTAAATAACAACTTTCTTGGATTGCTCCATTAACAGTTATGTAATACCTGCACCACAACTGCATACTTTCGGCAAATAAAAATAAAACAACGACTGACCAAAGACAAATGAACTGCTTGTTAACGATATTATAGTAATTTCGATAACCACCGTGGCGCAGTGGGGGAGTAGCCGGCTGTGAAGCGAGAGACCGCGGGTTCAATTCCCGCACCGAGACAAATATTTGTGTGACCCAAAGATATTTGTTTCGGGTCTGAAAGTCGTGGGACCGTAAGTCCCTCGTAGTTCCTGATACCCACGATACAGGCTAAACTTAGGCTGATATCTATAGAGCGAACTTCGACTAAGTCTAAGTCAAAGAAACGAACTCTGTAAAGATACATTTTTAAATCGAACTTGGACTTAGTTCGAGCCATTTTCTACAATAAAAACAGGCTGACAAACAGACTAAGCGAAGATTTTCTTAAAAATTTACTCGGACGTCAAAATTTGATTTAAAAATTCCAAATCTTAGCCGAGTTCGTTTCTTTGACTTAGACTTAGTCGAAGTTCTCTCTGTAGATCTTGTCGTAGTGTGAGGTCAGACTCTATGTGCGACTTTTGTATTTATTTATTTATCTGTTCGCTGATTTCCGGAGGCCTCAATATCCCATCTATTTACTTTCGACGGTATCCTGCTTGCCTCTGCTCCTAGCATTGCCCTTGGCATAGGTTACAACTTACCATCAGGTAGGCCATCTGCTCGTCTGCCTTGCCAGAAATATTACACGCAATGAATTTATTATTAGCCATATAACATAACATAACATAAGCTCACGCCTGTATCCCCGAAGGGATAGGCAGAGGCGCACTAGCCAACTAGAACACCCACATTTCGCCGAGCTTAGTTCCGTCCCAGATTTGATATGCGAGCCTATCGCTATATCGAGCACAAATTCCAGACTCCGGGCTGATATGGAAAAATCCAATATCAGTTTGCCCGCCCGGGGATCGAACCCGAGACCTCAGAACCGTAATTGTACCGAAATACCACCACGCCACCGAGGCAGTCATTATTAATCATATCATAAAATATTAGTCACAAAAATAACACATCAACTTATGCTACGCGTAGTTCTATTGAATAATAATTATTTATAAGTACAATACCAGACCAGGCTGACTAGTTTATTCCCTGATTATCAAGTTGTGGCAAAAAAGTTTGTATGTCATAACAATCTAGTTAAACTGATATTACAAAGTAGAAAAGTTCGTCCTTTTGTTTGTTTGAACACACATCTGGAACTTCTAAACGGATTTTGAAATACTCCACATTAAAAAAAGATAACGTAGGCTACTTTTTACAGCTAGCCCTGTCGTAAAATAAATTAAAGTTTGTGGGGATTTGATTAATTGTTTGGTGGATATTTCATGCCATATCTATTAAACGGATTTTGATGAAACTTTGCAGTAATATAGTTAACATAATATAAGCTATTTCTGCACCGATAAACGAATGCCACGAAAGCAAAGCCGCGGGCAGAAGCTATCACTTTCGTACAATGTTCAGCAGAAGTCAGTCGATGTTTTGTACCAATCATGTGACCGTAATATTACTCGATGCAATTATAACATCCGTAATGCATGCCCAGACAGCTAGACCCAAATTAATGCGTCCTGCTTATGTATAATGAGAAAGTATACTTAATTGATTTTATATAGGGCGTTACTTATAAAAACAGTCTAACTGAGCAAATGGTAAAGAATAGCCTGTCCCTTTTATTTTCAAACAATGTGATACAAGGAAAAAAGTGACAGGCTATTCTTCTAAAAAAAGGGGATGAGGATGGGGGCAGGGTTGGGAAGGGGCGATTAAAACCACCGTAAATCTGACTCATACACGCTCGTCGGCTACGAGAACTACCTCCATATTGGTGGGTTTCAGATCTTTGTCGCCACGACCGTTCGTGGCAGTTTTATGTAGAAGCCATCGCTTCCCCGACTGCGTTCCTCGCAGCAGCAGCATCTGATTACGACAGCTGGGTGACGAGTAAGGAAGATGCCCAAGACACAATATACATGGGAGAAATTACAAGCACACGGTAAGAGTACAAAAAATACCTAGATTTTTTATAGCAGCGACTGGCGAACGAGTAGGTGGGTTACCTAATGTGATCTCCACCGCCCGGACATCCAATACTCGAAAAATCATGGGTGCGTTGCCAACTTAAGAGGGGAATAGGGATTGGGAAAGAAAAGGGGAAATTGGGCCAATTTACATTAAGGCTCATTTACATTTTGTTGAATAAGACTAGATAACCCAATGGTTTAATTAACATAAATAAACACCAGTGGGCAGGTAAATACTAATTTGCCCGATTTTACCAAGTTAGGGCGCCCTCCATATTTTGCCGCCTCCCAAATGCTGCCGCCAGGGGCACATGCAACCTCGACGAGTGTCGGAGGTTCGAGATCAACCCCAAAAAACAGCACAAACTATTGACTTTTTTTGACTGTTGTGTGTTTTCATTGTGAATTATCGCTCGCTATAGCGGTGAAGGAAAACATAAGGAAACCTGCATACCCGAGAATTTCTCCACAAGAATTTTCGAAGATATGTGAAGTCTACCTATCCGCATTAGGCCAGCATGGTGGACTAAGGTCTAACCCCTCCCATTAGTAGAGGAGGTCCGTGCCCAGCAATAGGGCAATAATATTACAGGGCTGATATTATTATATACTTAGGTACCTGCATTTTTTTACAGCGCACAAGGCAACTACTATCTGTCGACGAACTCGGAGACTCCGTTCGGTCGAGGCACAGAAGGTTTGAGACCGAAGGAGAGTCCAACAGAGTCCCAGCGGTCTCTATCAATAATATTCAACTATTTCAGATGATATTTAAAAAACATAGTTTGGATACTTATCTTAGCATCAGGCTGTTGTTTGTAAGTGTATGTCAGTTTGAGGACTTCATAAAACGATGTTAAATACTTACGTTAGGTATAATGGGTACTTGACTATTTTTTTAAAAGTATACAAGGCTATTTAATACTTTATCCTCAATATGTAAAAAAATATTACGTAATTTATTTTCATATAATTAGTTAAAAAAATTATTATGTATAATTAAGTTTGCCGCCAAAACGCTATCTGTTAACTATATACACGGGTGACGTCATTGTTCCTTACCATAGATACGAAATCGTTCATAAAAAATTGAGGATTATTTCAACATAAAAAACGGGTCAGATATTTCGTCGATTATCGATCGTCGATCACATCCGCGTTGAAATTAGGTTCTGCTTTAAACAAAAATACGAAAAAATATACCAAATAACCTGGCAGTATGTCTTTGTATCTTAGATCTAAGGCCCTTGTGGTACAAATTTAAAAGAAAAATTAGTAATGTGACATCATGCAAAATGTTTGGCGATACAGTCACGTGATACACAGATAAAAAATTAAGTATTGAAATTACCAAAATAAATTTATCCTAGGAGTATTTTTAATAAATTCCTATTGCACACGTTATTTGGATGATAAATCTATGTTCCTACAGAAATTCATTGATATTGGTTACTATAGCCAAGTACCCAATTATGATTGTGTACTCATTGTACTTGTCAAATTAATTGTGGTCTAGAATCTTTTTTTTTCTGGCTCCATCGATTGTCGATGATTTCGAAATTGATTTACTTCCGGTTCCAATAAACAATCTCAGTTCGAATGTGTAGATAGATTACAAAAATTAGCCAATAAGAACACAGTTTGAACACGACTCCGTCAAATGGATTGATTTGATTGGTTTATAATCGCTATCTATCCGCACTCTAAACTGAGATCGTTTATTGAACCCGGCCGTTAGTGGTAATGCCATGTTGTAGACAGTTGTTGGTCCATGACTGGAATGGGCCGGCTCGACTGGTTCGATGCCACTATTTCAGAAAGCCGCAGTGACATTGCTTGCGTTTCTTACGGTGAAATTAATTATCAATATCTCAAATTCCTATTTCCCCATTATCTTCCCAATTTCCTCCCTTATATTTACCAAACTGAATATGAAAAAGTTTATATGTAATTACTATAACATTATTTATAGTTTTTAAGATAATAAAACAAAATTAAAATATACAATATCTTATTGTTTCATTTTACACCACTTACATGTTCTATTTACAATTTTATTAAAGTAACTTATATAAAATTATAACCTAATGTAACTTTACAATAACTAATAACTAAGTGCAGCTAAAACGCGGCAACTTGACAATGAGAGAACCATTACATCAATTAAATATCTCATCGCTAGTACGCCTCTGCCTACCCCTTCGGGGATACAGGCGTGAGCTTACGTATGTATGTATGTATGTAAATATCTCATTTACGGTGAATTCTTCATTCTCTTGGAAAAACTGACGTGACCATAATATCCATAGATTTTCGCCAAAAAATCTGAATAAAAATAACATAACATAAGCTCACGCGTGTATCCCGAATGGGTAGACAGAGGCGCACTAGCGAACTAGAACACACATATTTCGCCGAGCTTAGTTCCGTCCCAGATGTGATAGGGGGTGAGCCTATCGCCATATCGGGCACAACCTCCAGACTCCGGACTGATGCTGAAAAATCCAATATCACTTTGCCCGACCCGGGATCGAACCCGAGACCTCAAGACGGTAGTCATACCGAAATACAACCACGCCACCGAGGCAGTCAAATAATAAAAATGTTAGCTCGAATACACATCAAATATACTAATAACATTTGTTAGAGTTTTAAAATAATATATGGCCTAGTCATCGATATATTATTTACCTAGATGCAAAGTTGACGCTCGGAAAATGGGACAGCAAAGTGCTTAAGCACTCCTTTTCCCTACAGTTGCACGCCGATAGAATTCTAAATTTGAAAATTCAAATTTAAGAACGCTTGATCACTTCGCACATGCATAGGGTTATATTTGTGTTAATTTAATTAAAACGTACGATCTTTTTCTTTGTTTTATTCCTGAGACCACTTTTTATGAGGATATTTGCAAAGAACTGTGTATCTAGGGTATATTATATTGATGGGCCTAGTGCAAAATATATAGTACACAGCCAAAATCATTATATTATAATTAAAACTTGAAGATGCAGATAGAAATACATGATTAAACATCTTTATAATATAAATTATAAGGGAATAATAAAGTGGTAGAGCCACGCTGTAGACAGCAACGTCTATAGCACGAATGGGCCGGCTCGACCGGTTAGATACCACTGTCTCACAGAAAACCGACGTAAAGTGGCAGCTTGCTGTCGCGTTTCGTTCGGTGAGTGAGATTTCCGGTGGCCCATTTCCCCACTCCCTTTCCCAATCCCCTTCCCTCCCCTTCCATTCCCTCCTTTTAGGTTGGCAACGCGCGCATGATTCTTTTTGTGTCTTGGGTGTCTATGGGCGGTGGAGATCACTTACCATCTGCTCGTTTGCCAATCTCTGCTATAAAAAAAAAATTAACGTATGTATCAGCTTATAAATTACATACAACCTACTACATTTATAACTTAAACATACTAAAGTACAACTTAGTGAAATAGATATTTAATAATACTATCATAGTAAATTTGCATGTATAAATAAAATTGTCTAGTGATACAATCATGTTACAATGAAATTGGAGTAAATCAGTCCCAAGTCATGCTACATCGTATTTAAAAAAACTCCCATGGACGGTCAATAAGATTTGGCTCTCTTGTCACACTTTGCATAATACTCAAATCATTAAATCTTGTCTCACTTTGTACAATACTCAAAACGATTAGCAGAATTTTATTAATACTTTTCATAATAAGTCAGATCTGTTTTAATGTGATGAATGTAGCGGCAAAGAAAGTACGACACAAGGCGTGACGTCACCGCCTTTAAAGTGCAGGCGTTCGAGAAAGATGACAATATTTTCAAAACCTGAAATAATTTTTGCTGTCCTATTTTACAAGCATTTTCATGCCATTTAACATTAGGACAGCCTCCGTGGCGCAACGGGCGAGTAGCCGGCTGTGAAGCGAGAGGCCGCGGGTTCGATCCCCGTACCGAGACAAATATTTGTGTGGCCCACAGATATTTGTTTTGGGTCTGGGTGTTGTGAGACCGAAACTCTCTCGTAGTTCCTGATTCCCACGATACAAGACTCGATCTTAGTGTGGGGTCAGGACTATGTGTGTGACTGTTGGATGTTATTTATTTCACTGTAACTGCTATTTAAAAATATATACAAAATGATACAGAAATGATCACTAGGTTATGATAGTCCTCAAATGGGTCGATATTCGTGGTGGTGCTGCTGGTGATGGTGCTAGGAGCCAGCTGTAGAGTAGAACCTCTTCATAGTGCCATCGATGTCGACTATTGCGTTACGAACATCGTGGGTAGCCGCGCTCATCGTATCGAATGTATTCGCTAGCCGGTCTATCGCTCGCGCCTACAAAATCAAGAATTATATAAAAATTATAACGATTTCTTCGGTTTACGCGAATGTTATTCATTGAAATAAAACTATTTTTACGGATTCTATCACGATTTAGTTTTAATTTTTATGCCCGACGTTTCGAAAGCTTTGCAGTCTTCGTGGTCACGGGTCGGACCCGTAGAAATAGAATCCGTAAAAATAGTTTTATTTCAATTAAATAAATATTACTATATCAACCCAGTTGTCCAGTTGACACAGGCCCTTACTGAAGAGGGGGTTACGCCTCAGTCTATCAAGCTAGGCCCCGAGTTTTCACGAGAGACTAGAAGAGCCAACTCCTACGGGGGCTGCGGCTACATGCATCTGGGTACCACAACCCCCAGGGCCCGACACAACGGAGAGAACGGAACATTGGGAGGTTTTAGTCGGTAGGACGGTTTAGACCGGTGAGGCCGACATACCTCTGAGCTCCGGCTTGGAGATGCGCAAATGAATTTTCCGGGTAAAAAATGACACTCAATTCGACTCCAATTCAACAAAGCTAAGGCTTAGATCTATAGAGAGAACTTCGACTAAGTCTGAGTCATTTTTTACAAGAAAATCTTTGCTTTGTCTGTCTGTCAGTCTGTTTCTCTTGTAAAAAATGGCTCAGACTAAGTCAAAGTTCGATATAAAAATTCCGAATCGTTTCTTTGACTCAAACTTAGTCGAAGTTAGTTTCTTTGACTCAGACTTAGTCGAAGTTAGTTTCTTTGACTCAGACTTAGTCGAAGTTAGTTTCTTTGACTCAGACTTAGTCGAAGTTAGTTTCTTTGACTGAAACTTAGTCGAAGTTCGCTCTATAGATCTCAGCCTAAGTCACCTGTATGTGCGAGGCTTCTGCCAGACGCTCCATGGCTTGTGCATTGACATGCGACGCATGCGCCAGCTGAGACATCGCAGCCGCTTGCTCGTTCATCACCTTCACCTGCAGAATCCAACAGAAACAGTCACTTCCATGTCTTAGGATGGGTAATTTAAAATATCTATTCTAACAACATTCAATAGTACAAAAACATACATAAGCTCAGGCCCGTGTCCCCCAAGGGGTAGGCAGATGCAACCTAGCGAACTAGAACACCTACATTTCGCCGAACTTATTTCCGTCCCAGATGCGTTTGGGGGCGAGCCTATAGCCATATCGGACACAAATGACTATGCACTACGCTTAACATCAGGTGTAGTGTAGTCACTTTGTCGTGCTTGGATAAAAAATAATCCAGAATTTGGGATGATGATGAATACAAAAACCCAATATCACTGCCCAACCTGGAAATACAACCCGAGACCCCAGGACAAGGTAGTCTAGTTTGGTGTATGTGGTATTTTTACCAGTTTCTCCATCAATGCTACATGTCTCTCCTCCATATCAGCAGCAGGTTCGAACGCCAGCACAGGTTCTGACTCCACATGGTTCTGATCCATGCTATCCTCGTTAAAGAAGCTCTCGTCCATAAAACTTGACTCTTGCTTGACCGCACCACGACCTTCTGTAAATTATGATATACTCGTATTCATCATCATCATCATCATCATCATCATCAGCCATAGGACGTCCACTGCTGAACATAGGCCTCCCCCAAAGATTTCCAGATCGACCTGTTAGAAGCGGCTTGCATCCAGCGACTTCCTGCGACCTTGATCAGGTCGTCGGACCACCTCGTCTACATACTCGTATTACATGGGAGAAAATATGGGAAGAATTATATTCAGTATGATGACACTTGGGCACTTGACTATGTTGGAATTTATACACATTTTAATATGTAATAGCTAATGAAACAAAAAATAGACCTTTCTGTAAAAACCTGCATCGAAATTGGTTGAAAAATGAGGCAGTAATTCATATTTTAAATTCTGGAGTGGAGATATCTTGCTATCCCTTTCCAATGCACGTACCATAATGACAATGACGTGATTATACTGATACTTCTCTTTCCCATTGTTTGAAGATTACACCAAACTACAAAGGTTTATAACTTTTTTATTTTTGGGAGTATTTCAATGTTTCTTTCTGTTTTATGTTTTAGATGACGTAAATTTCATATAAAATTAATTTTAAAAAATTTGTCTGTTACTCAATTATTGGTTTTCTTTGTCTTGTATCGTAACTTTCGATGTCTGTTGTCACCAAGAGATACAGACTTAATATTTGGCTTGTATCTTTCTTTCTACCTGCCCTTATCTCACCTTAATGTGAGGTCGCCACAACACATCTTTTCAAGCATGTTACAGAAATTATTTGGCAACGTTTTTACGACCGGCTGCCTGCCTGACATCAACCAGACGGATCCAGTCATGGGCAAATTGATTTAGAAATTTCGCTTTGCCCGACGTGAGAATCGAACCCAGGACTTCCCGGTACACAGCCTATATATGGTGCCAGTAGACCAAGGAGGCGAATATTTGGCTTGTATACAAACAAAACATATTATAATATAAGTTGCGAATTTATTGTAGATTATCTCGCAGTGCATGTGCTGCCATACCATACAATTAAAGATGTAGAATGTCAAACGAACTTGGCTAATACACTATTGTGTCTAGATTTTACATACATAAACATAAGCTCACGCCTGTATCCCCGAAGGGGTAGGCAGAGGCGCACTAGCGAACTAGTACGCCCACATTTCGCCGAGCTTAGTTCAGTCCCAGATGTGATAGGGGGCGAGCCTATTGCCATATCGGGCACAAATTCCAGACTCCGGGCTGAAATGGAAAAATCCAATATCACTTTGCCCGACCCGGGGATCGAACCCGAGACCTCAGAACCGTAGTCGTACCGAAATACCACCACGCCACTGAGGCAGTCTAGATTTTACTATTTATTATACTTACTGGGGTTGTCGTTTGCAATAAAAAGATCCCATATCTTCTTCTCTATGTTAGAACACAGACTGTTAGGATCTCCTCCACAACCCTGCACTTTTGATCTTACCGTTGACTTCTTGTCTGCCCAATACTAGAAAAAAAGATGTATGTGTTAAAAACCAGCCACCTTCATGGTCTAGTAACAGCGTGAACCGGAAGGTCCTGGGTTTGATTTCCAGGGCAAAGTGGTTTTTCTAATTTAATTTGCCTGAAACTAGAACCTATTTTTAACTATTTTTGGGGATTTTCCAAGATGTCTGAGCTATTTTTTTGAGTAATGGATTTATTAAACACTGTCGTTGGCAAAATCATCAAACTTTGATGGTGGCCATATTTTTAAATAAAGAAGAAGAAGAAGAACTAAAACCTCCAGAGGGGGTTGATATCAGGCAGGGAGCCGGTCATTAAAACTAAGCCAAATCCTTTCTGCAACATAACCATGTTTGTCGTTTTGTTTTTTACTGGGTACAATATGTAATCCAAAATGTGTATTATTATAATGTATCTAATGCATCTGATTCCGGATACTTTATTTATCAATACAAACTTAAATCACCTTAACCCAAGACTTCATAGGTCTGGTAGGGCCTGTGATATTGTTTACAATCCTTGTTAGTTTCAACCAGAGTTTCTTGCTTTCATCTCGCCCTTCTAAGCCCCTCAGCTGCCCCAATGCAAGCGCAGGATGCTTTTCCATGTAATCAACTATAGCTGTCACCTGTTCCAAGCTGGGACGAGACTGGAATTAAAAAAAAGTTATCAATCTAATTTGAAAAAAGAACTATGTAAACATTGTGTGAAATTATGTTTTAGTTTTTTAATTAGTAGTTTAATACAGACAAAAGCTGATCAAGATGAAAAAATAATTTATGAATAACAAACACTGCATTAACTCGATAATTTATTGACACAACATTAATTACGTAGAGAGGATCTCTTCACAATCACATATCATTGAACAAAGGATATTTCCACATATTCTTCCCAGTTTCCCACTCATATAAAATTAGACGATCTGCCTACAATAACATTGTACCTTTTTGCCAAAAAACCGGCTTCAACAAAGTATGCATGTACGGCGTAAACTGGTCGAGTTTTAATTTCGGAGTAATGCACAAACACATTTCTTACTACTATGGATCACTTACTGCAATGGTACGGTCGGTCATTGTGAATTCACGCACGTATTGCTGAAAAGTAACTATCACTTGAAAGTAAGAATAATTTTAGTCCTTAACACATTGAATTAAATTAAAACTCTACTGTTCGACTTCCATTTCGAATTACATTCGTGTTTTGCAAAACATAAAAAAGGTCGATATGAAATTACATGACAACCATTGGTTGGGGTGCGTTCTAGTGATGTCACTTAAATAAAGTAATCATTCAGTCTCTATCAAATCATTCCATTATCGACATGCATCCACCGGGTTGCTGTGATTTTTATAATTGTGTGCAGTTGTATGTAGTTTTACTTTTCAAAAAAATGAAAAGGCTGTAGGCGATTACATTTTTGTATGAATAAAAAAACAAAAAACGTTTAATAAATAATTTTTTGGACTTGCAAATAAATAAATTATTTAATGAGTTGACATTTCTAGTAAATTGGCAAATGGCAAGTGGCAACCCTTGTAAGAATTTTGATGTGTTTGTGGAATGGGATGCTTTTTTATATTCTATATAATTATGTTTTATTTATTCATGAAATAATTATAATTTAATGAAATAAAAATAAGATTACGGATACAAATATTTTTAAGTACTAGATTTAAGCGTAATATAAAATGTTCTAACATCAACATTCAATCAGGAAAAATGGCAAATTCTGTGAATATATCTATTGAAGCTCCTATCGAGAATCAAATCCAGGAAATCACCTACGATGGCCAGGAGATATACCAAGCGTAAGTACTGAAAACTAGCAACTGAATGTTTTTAAAGATATGTAGACTCAACGTCAGTTTTCACCTAAGGCTAATTAGGCCCGGGCCTAGGGCGGCTGTACCATTAGGGCCGGCCAAACATGAACCAAAAACTTAGGCGACTTCACCTTACTGACGAAGTTAACTATTTACAATAAAATTGAGAATCTTCTCCCTTTTTGAAGTATGTTAAAAACCAGGGACGGCAGCTAGTACCGGGCCAGGACAGCAAATCCGCCACTATACGTAGTTGTTTTGTTGTGTAGTCTGGAGAACAGTGGCAGATTAAGGAGTAAGGACAATGGGCACCCTCAAATGTAGATTGATTTTGGTAATCATTTTTATTTGATAGAATTTAGGTACTCCAAGGGTTGTCCCATATTTCGGTTAAGAAGCAATTTTATTTGTTTTTTTTTTGATGCTGATTAATTTTAGCAGAATATTTTTGGTTTTAGTTTAGTTTTCCTTGGTCTAGTGGCTGCATGTATGGTCTGTGGACCGGGAAGTCCTGGGTTCGATTCCCAGGTTGGGCAAAGCAAATTTTCTAATTTAATTTGCCTGGGACTGGATCCCGATAGGCAGGTAGCATCTACTATGACTGCATAGCATGGACACACATACACTGAGGCTGATCTATGAGAGATTTTTACTAAATCTGAGTAATTTCTTACAAGAAAATCTTTGCTTAGTCTGTCAGTCTGTTTTTCTTGTAAAAAATGACTCGAACAAAGTCAAAGTTCGATTTAATCATTCCAAATCCCCACTGAGTTTCGTGACTTTGCTTTGGACTTAGTCGAAGTTCGCTCTATAGATCTCAGCCTAACTGCTCAAGCAGTTGTTATTAGGCAGCATGGTGAAATGTCATTATGTAGTCAAGCAGTCCCATGCCCTACACTTACTGCTGCAGTCTGTGTATCTTGATCACTGGCTAACTGCTCGAGCAGTCTGTATATGGCCAATCTTACACTAATTTCTATTCTACAGACCACTATCTATGTCAGAAAATCTGGCCAGACTTGCACAGAAAATAGACTTTTCGAAGACCGAAGATGAGTTTTGTAACATCAAAAAGGAGGGTGAGAGCAGCTCAGAGTCAAAATCTGAGGATGACAAGGATCCGGGCTATCAGTCCAGTCTATGGCCATGGGACTCTGTGAGGAATAAACTGCGGAATGCTCTCACTGAAGTGTGTGTCCTGGCTGATGTACTGAATATAGCTAAAGAGAAGAGGTATATGGTGAGCTGATACTTTTTAAATTACAGAACAATAACTGACACCAGTGTTGTCAAACTAGTTTTCACTTTTCAAAGTTTGTCAAGCATGTTGCAGAAAGGATTCGGCTTAGTTTTTAAGACCACTTGCCTGCCTGACATTAACTGCCTCTAGTGGAGTTTCAATATTATTAGTAACTACTAGCTGTTACTTATGACTGTGTGGTAATTTATTTACAAACCCTGGGGAAGCATAGATTTTTCCAGGATAAAAGTAGAACAGGCTGTGAAGCGAGAGGCCGCGGGTTCGATTCCCGCATTAAGACAAATGTTTGTATGGCCCACATATATTTGTTTCAAGTCTGGGTGTTGTGAGACCGAAAGTCTCTCATAGTCTCTGACACACATGATACAGGTTATACCTAGTGTGGGGTCAGGACTAAGTGTGTGACTGTTAGGTGTATTTATTTATTATTTATTAAATAGTTTACCAGTAATCAAAACTTGTGTTCTTCGTCGATAATTTAGCTTTCCACATATTTTTTTTTCCTTACTTGCTCTTTCCATGCACCAATCTGTTTCCAGTATTTCTTATCTCCCCATATCACCCTATCTTAGCTCCATCGTTATTATATCCATACCTGTGTGCCTGTCTTCAAAGTTATAGCGTGATAATGTAAATTATATTAATCTTATTTCTGAATTTGCTTGTGTTGACCTGTCATAAGATATTTTTTGCATGTCTAGTTTACGAAACAAAAAACTCTTTCCTCTTCATAATATTTTTTATCTAATTAGGTCCTAGATCCAGTTCAACCAGAGCCAGTGGAAAATCGGCAGATGGTCCAAGTGTACGGTCGTAAGAAAGCTCTAGCAGCCGCGGCGGCTGTCCTGCTCGCTGGGGTAGAACGTCTCAGAGCCAGCGAGACGATGCGCATGACTAGAAACATGCCAGACTTTCACATAGACCTGCTCAGACTAAGACAGAACTGGCGGTTGAAGAAGGTATCCAATACCATCATAGGAGACTTGAGTTACAGAACGGCCGGCTCTAAGTTTAATCAGACTGGTGTTTTCGAGGTAAGATTGATCAATTTGATACTTGACAATTTTTTTTTACTAACTTTATATGAAATTTACGCCGTCTAAAATATAGAACTGGAAGAAATATTCAAATACTCTCAAAAATATTCAAATTCAAATCATTTATTCTGCAAATAGGATATTTTATACCACTTTCACATGTTAATTACGAGGATATATTGATTTTAAGATATTGATAAAGTAATAAACGTGTCGGCATTCGTGGCTATCCCTGAGAAGAAATGCCGAAACAAACTCAAGGGTTATGGCCTCTTTTAAAGTCCAGACAATACAATACAAAAAGTTATAAGCCTTTGAAGTTTGGTGTAACCTTCAAACTGCGGGAAAGTATCAGTATAATCACGTCACGCCATAACGGTACGTGCGTTGGGAGGGGATAGCAAGTTATCTCCAATATGCCCCCACTCCAGAATTTAAAATATGAATTACTGCCTCATTCTTCAATCAATTTCGCATGCAGTTTTTACAGAATGGTTTCTTTTTGTTTTATTTGCTGTTACATATAAATATGTGTATGAAATCAAACACTGGACACTTGACTAACCTTAAATAAAATATACAACATGAAGCGCCAACTAGCTGCTACATTACATACATATTATGATTTTTTTATTCTGGAGGCCCAATTCCTTCCAATCCCTTTTCCTTTCCATTGATCAACCTGATGAAGTTATTTAATATGTAGTTTATAATGAGTTTGAATTCTCAATAAAATTAAATTTAAATCTCTATCTTCACTTTAATTGTTTTTTTTTTTCTTATTGTATCTATGTACATAAGCTCACGCCTGTAGCCCACTAGCGAACTAGAATACCCAAATTTCGCCGAGCTTAGTTCCGTCCCAGATGTGATAGGGGGCGAGCTTTGTAACTATGTACTTTGTAATTTTGTAGGTGACAAAAGCTCCTGAAGAGCAAATAGCGCAAGCGATGAGTATGAACACGGGAGGCCCGGCGCCGTCTGCACTACGGGTCACGGTGCCGCCGGAACTACAAGGAGTGGCGTTTATCTCCGTGCTATGTCAGAAAGGTATAAAGACTTATAAACAGATTATAAACAGAACAGATTTTGAACCAATAATAACAGATTTTTTTATTACCCTACAAAAGCAGATAAATCCTGTAAGGAAAGGAAATAAATGAGAATTTGAACGGACTGCCTCGGTAGCGTAGTGGTAATGCGTGCGTGGTACGACCGTACGACTATCGTCTTGAGGTCATGGGTGCGATCCCGGGTCACGCGATGATATTGTATTTTTCAGTATCAGCCCGGAGTCTGGAATATGTGCCTGATATGGCGATAGGCTCTCCCCCTATCACATCTGGGATAAACTAAGCTAGTCCAAATGTGGGTGTTCTTGTTCGTTAGTGCGCCTCTGCCTACCCCTTTGGGGATACAGGCGTGAGGTTATATATGAGCTTACAGAAAGGTGTGAGGGTATTTAGGCTTTGGAAACCAACCATGATTGATAACACTCTTTATTCTTTACAGAACAAGAAGACGTAGTGACAGCCACTCTCAGTTCCTCGGCTATAAACTGTCCCGGAACGTTACCAGGCGATGGGGCGGAACTACACTGGCAGCAGAAGTTAGAAGCGGCGCAGAATGTGCTGTTCTGTAAGGAATTGTTCGCGAGACTAGCTGCGGAGGCTGTGCAGTTAGATGCGTCTATACCGCACATGGTCGTCGGCAACCAAATCATGGCTACCGTTAGTATACCTAGTGTATGGTGATTCTGAAGCTGGTCACAATAGCATTTTATCCATACTGTTTATGTCCTTTAAAAATTAAAGTTCTGCTATATTGAATGGTAGAGCCGTAGACAGTTACGTCTACAGTACGAATGGATCGGCTCGACCGGTTTGATACCACAGATAACTGACGTAAAGTGGCAGCTCGCTGTCGCGTTTTGTTCGATGAGTGAGATTTCCGGTGGCACAATTCGAACCCAGGACCTCCCGGTCGAGAGCGCATATCTGCCTCTAGACTAAGGAGGCGATCAATGGCCGCACATAGGTAAAAAATATATATTATATATTACATAACATAAGCTCACGCCTGTATCCCCGAAAGGGTAGGCAGAGGCGCCCTAGCGAACTAGAACACCCACATTTCGCCGAGCTTAGTTCCGTCCCAGATGTGATAGGGGGCGAACCTATCGCCATATTGGGCACAAATTCCAGACTCCGGGCTGATATGGAAAAATCCAATATCACTTTGCCCGACCCAGGAATCGAACCCGAGACCTCAGGACGATAGTCGTACCGAAATACATCCACGCCACCGAGGCAGTCATATATTAATTATATATTTTTTAAAAGTTACATAATTTATTTCTTATTTCAGGTGTTACCAGGCATCCAGTTGTTGATAGGCCTTTGCCACAATAATGGTCAAAACAACGCCATTACGAACGTTGATGGAGTCAAGGTAAAATATTACTTTATTATTTAACATATTACTCCAATAGCAAGTTTATTGCTGTTGTGTCTTATTAGGATGCATATTTCATATAAACTTTACACTGAAATAATTTTGTAAATGCCATAGCACTAAGAATTATTTAGTATTGATTAAATACAAACCCAGTTATTGATAGAATATCAATTATATAAGTAAAGTTATTTATTTATTTAAAGTAATGCTGTTTCTTGTGTTTTCAGAGTACACAAAATATAATAAGTATTTTGTTGCAGCCAGAAGGAACAGCGGGTAAATCTGACCATGATCATGTACTGGAACATTCATTGCACCAGCTGTTGAGAGCAGTTCACCACTCCAACACTCACCATCCGTTCCCACACCCCGCCACCGGACCACTGGGACCTTCTAAACGACGGTGTCTTGCTGGTATGTTATAAGCTTTCATAACGTCAGGACTAAAAATTAAATAAAAACAAAACAAATCGCGATAGAATCCGTAAAAACTAGTGTTATTTCAATGAATAATATTCGCCTAAGAAATCATTATGGTATGTTATTTGTATATTGTTATATTTTTTATATGTACACATCTGAAGCTAAATTCGGTGCAGTATAAGCAACCAGTGTTCATCGACAAACAATACGTTTATTGGTGGTTACCAGAAATATGCAGACATGCTATAAGTGCTTATTGGACTCTGTACTCCTAGTAAGAGTTAATGCTTCTCGAAAACTGTGATAGTTATGCTTAAATCTCTATACATTTATTTAGTTCATTGTAGCTTCCGCAAGCGGCGCTACAAGTCAATGTATGGAGTTTCAACGATAACTATCATAGATTTCGAGAAGCATTAACTCGCAGTAGGAGTGCTGAAGAGGGAAGACGCGAATCAAGGGCTCCGAGATGGAGCAAATGACAATGTGATCAATACTAGCACAGGGACACAAGGGGTGTCATTTTGGAGAGTTGGACAATCATCAAATAAAAATAATCACGGAATGCTCATACACTTAAGGTTGCCTTATGTTGTTTAAGGCCACCTTATCTGTCAAAATGGCATGGAGAAAATCAATGTAAGAAGCCGTTAAGGTTGAGTACTGTTTGACCATTCGGGCGTTAATCTGCAAACATGATTATTTTCTGACATGTTCCCGGATAATGGAGACTACATTGGTTACTATTTACTGTGAAGAGACCAACTTCAAAAACATTTTAAGCATGTTGGAGAAGTTTGGCTTAGTTTTAATGACCGACTGCCTGCTGCGGGCAATCTCTCTCTGTACTCACTACAAAAAACTAGGCTCCTTTTTTATTTTTATAATTTGTTTTCACTAGGTCCGATGGCGGCGGACCGATACGAGTTGTTGGACATGAGCAAGGAGCAGTCGTTGTTGGAGCAGATTATACAGCAGGCTCAGCATTTCTTCATGCGCCGCCGCAGTGAATATGTGCTTGACACTATCGCTAAAGAGGTATTTCTAAGGATTATTTTTTGTTGATTGCCTCGGTGGCGTGGTGGTATTTCGGTACGACTACGGTTCTGAGGTCTCGGGTTCGATCCCCGGGTCGGGCAAAGTGATATTGGATTTTCATATCAGCCCGGAGTCTGGAATTTGTGCCCGATATGGCGATAGGCTCGCCCCCTATCACATCTGGGACGGCACTAAGCTCGGCGAAATGTGGGTGTTCTAGTTCGCTAGTGCACCTCTGCCTACCCCTTCGGGGATACAGGCGTGAGCTTGTTATGTTACGAAACATTTGTCGAAGTTTAAATATCAATATGAGCACCAGATTAAAGTTTATCTTCATTTATTGGCGTGTATTTGTCACAGTTGATGTTGGTAGAATTGTCCCAAGACAGCCATATCCCCAAAATAATACAATGTATAATAGCAATACAATCTGATAAAAGTAGCAGGAAGTCTCTGGATGTAAGCCGCTTCCAACAAGTTGATCTGGAAATCTTTGGAGGAGGTCTATGTCCAGCAGTGGACGTCCTGTGGCTGATGATGATAATAGCAAACTAAGTAAGATTCCCTTACTAGCCGGCTACTAAAACAACCAGTGTTAATAAAAATATTTATTTTAAAACTTACAGTTTATATTCTATAATCTATTACACAATATATTTGTCTATAGGTGAAGGATCCTCTCATCGTGTCTCACTGGAACGCTCTAAACAGTCCAACACAATCCTGCGTCAAGATTAACATTATGGCTCATGGGTAAGTACTAACCACTAATGGTAAATGGGGTGAATGGAAACCCATGGGTTAATAGAAAAAAGACTGGCAAAATGTCCAAAATAATAATATATGCAATGACAACTCGTATCAAACCAGTTAAGCTCGCCCATTCGTGCTGTAGACATAACTGTCTACAGCATGGCTCTAGCACTCAAACTGGGCCCTTATTCTCTATGCCTAAACATGCATATTGATTTAACAAAAGAATGAAAAAATATTCTTCATATCATTCCCTTGTCTATTTTCAAAAACGTGATGAGATGCGTTGCAAACTCGTTTTGATCTGTGGGCATAGAGAATGGGCACCAGCAGGGTTACCACCTCTTATAGCAGTATTATTATAATCGTTCTTCGTTTGTTTTGTATGGGAATCGGTACAAGTAAGATTATAATAATAATACTGCTATAAGAGGTGTTTGTAACCCCCCTGGAGTGAGCTTGTGATTTTTTTTAGATACGACGCAGTGTGTCGAACATCCCTGGTGGTCCACGTCGGGGAGAAGACTCTCAAATGTATCTGCCGCGATGGGAAAGTGCGACATCTCTCATACGAACTGCAAGAGCTGAGGGATCTCATATACTGTCAAGTATGGATAACCATTTTGCTATTTTTTGGCACCAACTGCAAAAAGGAGGTTATCAATTCGTCTGTATTGTTACGTATGCTACTCGATACATATAACATATAGGTTAATTATCGTGATTCTTTTTGAACTTGAATTAAAAGTGGTCAGCTAAAAATTTGATTATAATCACAAAACTTAAAAACATCAAAATCAACATCAAAAACCTAATCGTGCAGGTTTAAACTGTTTCTTTTTAAGGAGTTTACACTGTACTCTATCAGGTACTAAATTTATATAAGACTATTCTTGGAATATGCTCTATTGAACACAAGAAAAATCTTAATAATCGGTCCACTTTTGCAAGAGACATCGCATGACGTTCAACAAAGAAAATTATTGAAAAATTCCTCTTTTTGCAGTCAATTGAATATGTGACAACATTAGCACCTCTCAAGCCAAGTTCTTAGCAATGTTTTTACTTTTCAGTTGACAATTATTCCTTTTCAGATTTACCAGCATCAAATGACGGCCGTGCAAGCTGTAGGCCGGTGTATGGGCTGGCAGCTCTTAGCCAGTAGCTCTCATCTGGGCTCTGGTCCAGTGGAGCCTTTAGGAAATGCTTCGTCGTGTCTCTTAGCTTCGCCCAATGGTATGTTCCACCAAATTTTACCATACATAGTATAAATGTACTTTTTTTGCATCTCTAATTTATTTTGTTGTGACACTTGACATTTTAAATTCCCCGAAACTCACAGAGTTTCACCCCTCTGTGTGGACAAATCCATGCCATTGTTGATACAATTCTCATCCAATCAACAAGAGACACCATACCCTCACATTTATTTACTTTGCTTCTCATGACTAACGAATTTCAAGCTATTTTATCTGCACGCACATCGGAAGAAGCTAAATTTGTCTATTTATCTTCATATAGACTTCTTAAAAACCAATAAGAATTATATAACTGTACTTTCGTGTATACGATGAGACTGACATAGTCAGAATTGACTCAAAGTCTCTTAAATAAATTAGATTAAAAAAAAAAAAAAAATGACTAACGAGGTTGTAGAAAGTAGTATGACTTTCGTAAACAAATATTCAGGCTAGCACACTGAAAATCCATGCCTTTGTAACATGGTTACATACATACATAAGCTCACGCCTGTATCCCCGAAGGGGTAGGCAGAGGCGCACTAGAGAACTAGTACACCCACATTTCGCCGAGCTTAGTTCCGTCCCAGATGTGATAGGGGGCGAGCCTATCGCCATATCGGGCACAAATTCCAGACTCCGGGCTGATATGGAAAAATCCAATATCACTTTGCCCGACCCGGGGATCGAACCCAAGACCTCAGAACCGTAGTCGTACCGAAATACTACCACGCCACCGAGGAAGTCATGGTTAGCTAAATTATTATGTCTTTCTTTGCCCAATCTTACATTGGTGCCAATAGACATTTGAATAATTTGTAATTTTTATGAATACACCCAGTGACGTGCGTACACAGGGTATACAAAAAACTTTCCGAATTATGTTCTTCAACTGTTGCATCACCATCAATATTATTATCATCTTCGTGTCGATTTTAAACATAAGCCGAGCGTTGGTATTTTGAAAATCTGTATTTAGTCATGATTTTAATTCTTTTTTTATGGAAATAGCTAATTGTCATGGCAGACAGTGTCTCTGTCTATATGGACGCCACTGAATACACCCAAATATTTAAATACCAGAATATGTCTAACACATATATTTTGTTGTAATGTTCATACTCTTCATATATTTGTAATAAGTATAACATATTTTTCGTTGTTTCCAGGTGATAGAATGATAGCAATTAGATGTGAACCATCGGTCGGAATCCAAGTTTTTATAGCCCAGTCGCCGAGAAAAGACTTCTTCTCCAGCGAGTTAGTGCAAGACAAAAAATGGGAGAACCTTGGAGGGGCATTCAAAGAAATAAAGTTAGAAAAAATGGAAGGCAAAAACTTTTTGAACAAAATGGAACTACTCATGGCTTGTCTAAGCAGCCCGTCGTAATTTACCAATAAATTATCAAGAATATTGTTGTTTATTCATTTCATAACAATCTATTTTTGTTTTATCTTCCAATGAGGACATACGATGCCAATAAAATGCAGCGCTAACAATACTTCGAGTAATATTAAACCTACGTATTTTGTTACCTACCTACTTGTGTCCAATCACTTACGCATACTTTCCCTGATATCTCCAAAGGAGTAAGCAGAACCGCAGCTAGTGCATCCTTTTCGCCATCCTTTTTCCGTTCTATGATGTGATAGGGCCGAGCCTATCGCCATACAGGTCTCAGTCTGGAAGACGGCACTGGTACAGACAAAAAAAACATTACCCGACCCGGAGATCGGATCGGACACCACGGGTCGGCAGTCGAACGTAACTTCCACAGCTAATGGGCCGTCTCGACCGATTTGATACCACTATCTCGCAGGAAAGAAGGAAGACATGTGGCAAATGGCAGCTCGCAGTTACATTGAGTTTCGTTCAGTAAATAAATAAATTAACTCAACAGTCCCACAGTCCTGACCCCACACTAAGTCTTGTGTCGTGGGAACCGAGAATTACGAGACTTTCGGTCTCAACACCCAGACCCGAAACATTTGTGGGCCACACAAACATTTGTCTTGGTGCGGGAATCGAACCCGCAGCTTTCTCAATCGGCTACTCTCCCATGCGCCACGGAGGTTTTCAATTTCAGTAAGAGCATTCCCAGTCCCTATCCCCTCTCTTTAAGGTTAGAAATGATTCTTTGAGTATCACATTGGATGTGCGGTGGAGACCACTTACTATCAGGTGACCCACCTGCTCGTTTGTCAGTCTCTGCTATAAAAAAACTGTTTTTATAGCTATACTAAAGCTATGCCTTGTTTTTCAGATGTATAAATTAGGTATTTTTGCTAAACACGTGCGTCGCGATAAATTAAATACGCCGCCAAGGGCATCCAAGTCACGTGTAAACCGAATATGACTAGGTCATTGTCCTCTATATTAGCAGCATTCGTAACTCGTGTCTCACGCTTGATAAATATACTATTTCAATTGTTATGGGAATATTCCCAGTTAATGCGTCAATTAGTCACTGTCAGTTTCTGAAAGGGTGATCAAAGTAACAATCAATAATACAGCATTTAATTCGACACTTCAAAATTCTAAATTACCGTTTTACCAAACTTACAGTAAACCCATTTTAAAATTTCAATTTTTTGTATTGATTAACGTTCCAGAAACTGAGCGTATTATATTTACAACTTACTCAATCCAATAGATCCAAAACCAGTTCTTCCAACCAGATTTATCCGGACTGTTCTATTTGCATCCATCAAAATGTGTTCATCATTCTAACCTCAAAACTTTATAATAAAAACGAATGAAGCAGTCACAATTGTTTATTTATAATGTAAGGGAATCTTATCCATTAGAGTACTTAGGTAGAATGTTAAATAATAACTGAAGATTGTTCTTGAATTTTTTCTCGACGATTTGTTGAATCAAGATCAAGGGTCCAAGGAACTGAAAAATACAAAATGTGATTCAATACATAAAGTTTAACAAACACTAAAAACAGACTTCAAAATGTATACGATCTGACCAAATCGAATAAGGAACACCATTGAACCAAGCTCTATGGAATGTGTACATAAAGAAATACAAACACAAAGAATCTTGAAAATCTGTCCACATTTGCCAGATATTGAGTAACAAGTTGATTGAAAAGACAACGAAAAATACAGGATCATTCTTGGAATAAACTCTATAGAATACAAAAAGAATATGAATATCTGTCCAAATTTCCCAGAGCTGTAGAAGAACAATTCTATTAATCTGTCTACAGACAAAAAAAATATAGACAAATTGAAAATCTTTTGAAGACTAACAATACACTGCTTTGATTAAGACCACCATTATTGCACTAAGATAGACAATAAGTACATTCAAATGTATAAAATTACACACAAATTACTATGGAACATGGTCATTTATAAAAGATTGTTTTTATACATCATAATAAAAGAAAAACATTAAACATATTAAAGAATTATCAAAAGATAAGGAGTAATATGACCATTTCAGGTTATAACAATTAACTATGTAAATAAAGTTAGGAAATGCAATGATAATCACTACATAAACATTGACATGCACATTCAATAGTTAATATGTTAGAAAGTATGATTATAGAACACTAATTGTAAAACACATGAATTATTACACATAAGTAATAGACGCCACCTAATAAACTTGTAATTCCTAAGGTAAACAGTAGAATTTATAAATGTACCAATATACTGATTTCTTAAGTTTACGTGAATATTATACATTGAAATAAAACTATTCTTACGGATTATATCACGATTAGGTTTTAATTATTATTCCCAAATAATAATAATTAAAACCTAATCGTGATATAATCCGTAAGAATAGTTTTATTTTAAATGTACCAATGTCAAATAACACAATTTGTATCATTAATATTATGATGAATGTCTTGGTTTAGGAGTTAAGTTTAACTTTGTGTTGAGTACATTAATATCTGTAGTCATTACTTAGGTTAAGCCCATCGAACATAAAATGATCAATATTTATTATAGATCTCAGAATAAATGCACAAATATATTGAGGAAAATACTTTACGCATAACCACGTCTACATAAGTACATGATAATAGGTAAAACTTGCAATATATAGGAACTAAGTGTTTACAAATACCAAAATAAAAATAGTTTCACAATGCTAATGATTACAATATTGGCAAAGTGTAATCAAACACTAAGCTAACTACATTCACGGTGTAAAAAGTTTAAATAGAAGATAATAATGGAAATGGTTACCTCTAATTCCTCAGTTAACGGGACTCTCCCGAGCATTAAACCCCCAATATTATTCATTGAATTTTAACACTTGGAAGGCTTCAGATTACGATAACACTAAACCTAATTATGCTAACAACTAAATTAATACCGAGACAGCGGCGACCTGGATCTGAAGTTGCCACCGCCGCCGCCGCCGCCACCGCCACCCGAGCCGTACGAGTCACCGTTGCGGTTATAGGGCCGCCCGCCGCCATAAGAATTGAAGCGCCCACCCTGCTGCCCGCCGAACGAACGGCCCCTGAAATTGCCGCCGCGGCCGCCCCGGAAGTTGCCCCCCCCTCTGCGAGGCCCGTCACGTTTTCTCGAGATTTCTACTTTGAGCGTCGCGCCTAACATCTCGAAACCGTTCATAGCGCTACACGCATCCTCCGCCTCCTGCAAGCTTTCGAATTCTATGAACGCGAAACCAGGGGGGTTTAATGCTACCCAAACTGAGTTCAGTTTGCCATATTTGTCAAACTCTCGCTCCAAGTCTTCTTTTTTGATGCCTTCCACGAGTCCGCCCACGTACACACGAGTGCCGCCACTGCTCATGATTGTTTTCTAAAACCAATAATACTTTATAAAATAATCGTTTTTCACTTTACTCTTTGCATTCTACCAACAATCAATCTTATTTAACGGTCCGACTAACTGCGACACGCGAGTACGCATCAGGGAATAAATACATAAATTAACACAAAGAACAAAATGTCGTCGGTGAGCATTGCCACGCCACGCAAACGGCAACCGTTAAAATCTTAGTAACTAAGTTATGTTTTGAACTACTTACGTGTTTTAAAGAAATAAAATTAGTTTTGATACAGTATAAACCGAAATTTCTTAATAAAAAGTAATTTTAACAATTTATTAAAACAAAAATTATCAAGACGCAAACTAGGTCGATGAAAATTTCTTGGGAGTGAACGCATTGACCGAATGAAATGGCTAGAGTGGAACTGCCGGTGTTACTATATTAAAAAATAAGTAGGTAGGTACTAGGTAATTTTTGCTTTGGTTTTTACTTACGTGAAATTATATTTATGACGTAAATATTATCCTGTATTTAAATTATTTTTGAATTGAAACAATAAAATATTACGGAATTTGAATGGAAAAATTAATAAACATAGATAATAAATAAATAGCTCTTATGTGGTGATGTTGGTATGATTGTGGCCAGTGGAATCTGTGCCTGTGTGTGGATTGTCTATGTGTGGATTACTTTCTTTACTGCATTATGTATGTGTGTGTGCGGAGGGAAACCGGTGGGGAGAAGGCTTTGAACGAGTGAGTGTTGCGTTGCGAGGAGTTAGGAGGGTAGGGGAGGTGGAAATTTACTATACGAAACCGGCCAAACGACTTTGTTCAACGGTCGTGCGGTAGCGCGCATTTTCGTTTGTTTTCGTCTTATTAGCCCCACCTTTGTTGCGATATGAATTGTTTATATTCAAAGTGATCATTTAAAATATTTTGATAACTTAAAACTAGTAATTAATTACCAATATGTACCATGATACATCGTGCAGAAGTTTGTGAACAGTGTTTGGGTAGGTGTCGAAATAGGTTGGAGGCAGACGAGGAACGTTAGTATTAGTGAAATGAATATTTTAGTGTTCAGTTAGTGTAAAATGAAGTGTTACAAAGACATGGGAGTGCAGAAGAGACACAGCCAGTTCAGCGACACCAAGTACAAGTGGCGGACAGTGTTGGTGTTAATAATATATTCCTTTAGTGCGTGCAACGGTCAAGTGTCTACGGACACGGATCCGTATCTAGTAAACAAGACGTCGGAGTTGACGGAGTTGCCGGGCGGCGTGCTGGCCGGCGGCCAGACCGTGTGGAGGCCGGATGGCAGTCCATACTTGCTGCGGGATGACCTCCTGGTGGAGAGGGACGCTGAGTTGTGGGTGGAGCCGGGAGTAGAAGTCCGCTTCTCTCCGATGGTCGGCATCACTGTACGGGGCAAGCTGATAGCAGTGGTGAGTGCATGTGCACCGGTAACTAGCACCTTGTTAATTGTTACGTAGGTATCTACACTTGAATTTCCTATGTGGAGAAGTAATTTTAATTTGTCCACGTCATAGATACCTATATTCAGAATGGTAAGCAGTTAAGCACTAAGCGTATCGAAAGCCCATTTTGGACACAAGTGACCGAAGTCACGGGACAATAACTTGCTAAATAATAAGTACCTACTATGAATTAAATACTATCGTATTATTAGCTACTGCCTACCTAGGTACATTAATAGCTATTTTGTTTATTCATCAATATTTATAACTTAGTATAGGTAGGTATTCTTAAATTAAAGTAGGTGTGTAACCAGAAAATACCTACCTACATATAAAAACGCATGCAAAGTAGGTAACGAAAATCAAAACATAAGGGATATAATGTCATTAAAATATGTATAGATGTACGTATATTTTATCGTGTTTCGTATCAGAATCTGATTAGACCATCAATTTATCAAGCAGGTACTACTCCTATTAGTGTTAAAGAATATTCAACAAAAGTAAAAAAAACAGTTCAATGACGTTTTAAAATATCTACCTAACTACACATAGCTACTACTACCATAATAAAGTAGGTATGTGGCCAGTCCCCATGCGATTTTCCTCAAGAATCCTCCATTCTACGTAGGTACTGCCTACCTAGTGCAATGAAATTAACATAGATCAGTTATATCTGATCACGATTTACACATCCATTCTTTCCTGTGGGCTTAGCCAAGTGGCTTATGCGCTAGTCGAATAGAATAGTAAATGTATGAAAATGACATAAGAGTACGATTTAAATAGCGTACTCTTATGTCATTCCCATACATTTATTCTATTCGATTACTCTATTCGACTAGCGCATAAGCCACTTGGCTTAAGCCCGCTGAACTCTGTTTCTAACATAACGTAAGCCCACGACAGTACCCCGTGAATTTTAAACCGGGGGTTACCACCTCTTATAGCAGTATTATTATAATCTTACTTATACTGATTCTTTCTTTCTTTCTTTCCACCTGCCCTTATCCCACTTTAATGTGGGGTCGGCACAACACACTTTTTCAAGCATGTTGCAAAGAGAATTTGGCTTAGTTTTTACGACCGGCCGCCTGCGTGACGTCAACCCCCTTACTTGTACTGATTACTGTAAAAAAAAAACAAAGTAAGATTTTAATAAATAAAACTGCTGTAAGACGGTGGTAAGCCCCAAGTTCTTTATTCATGTCCTAAAATTCTAAACCTAAATATGAAAACGAGAGCATATGCGATCGGCCACGCTTTCCCTTTTGATAAGGCTGATAAACAGTACGATAATGGCACGTACTTGTGATAAGGGCTCTGTACTCATTCACCTGTATTGATTGTCCACCTGCTTGCCAGAGTCAATATTTAACAGCTAACAAATATTGGCTTTATTGCAACGTAATGTATATAAAGCTGAAATATTTCTTATTTCACGTGAAAAGTAGGTAAGCAATACTAACTTAAGTTCTTTTTATAAAAGGGCTCAAAGGAAAACTAGGTTACCAGATGGTAAGTGACCTCCGTGCCTGAGGACACCATTAAATTTAAGAGAATTGCAAATCTTGTAGTTTTACGTCGTTAAAAATTGAATAATAAAAAATGTTACAAAAGCAATAATAAAAAAAAAAACAAATAAACCTACCTAATTTCCTAATGCATATTATGTACCTAATACCCGCCTCTAAACAGTTCAATTTCCAATCCTGTACAAAAACTTATAAGAGAGAGAGAGAGAGAAGATCGCGCCAAATCAGCAATTTCGCTAGCAAAATTCGGAAATAATTAGCTGAAAAACCAAACTACATCTGACTCAATTATGATGATACATAATATCAAGCCATCCCGTGAGGTATACAATGTGTACGTAAATTCGGAAACCATTATCTGAAATATCAAACTACATCTGATTTAAATAAAATCCAGAACTTAAAGTCATCCCTTCAGGAATATTATGGGAATCACACCCATGGTATTTTGCTTCGCAGCCGATTAGCTTATTGCACCACTGAGACTATTAAACGTACAAAAATCTTTTACTTTTGATGACTCAGTTCGTCCCCAAAAAGACGGCACGTTTCGGAATTCAATAATTTTGAGGTAACTGAACTTGTAACGAGGGCATGTTTACAAGTAATATTGGGTTACGTAAAAACCTATAACAACTTTTTTTTTAATAAATTAGGAGTCAGAATCTTTTTTTCTCAAATATCATTATTATACAGAACTTATGTTATTCGAAAGAATCAAGGAATTACTATCGCTATGTGTAGAGGTACATTGTGTATGTGTACTATTTATAATATAAATAATGTTATATATGTTTTGTTTATAATATAAATAATGTCTGAAACAATGTCTGCTGAAACATTGAGCCTGTTCCTAAAAGGTCTTAAAAAAGATGTTTACGAAGAAAGAATACGAAATAAAGATAGTAATCCTATAAGATATTCATATAAGCTTAGAAGAATCTTCTCTCGAGATTCTTTACAAAGACAATAAAAAATATTACTCATAAATCATCACAATTAAGGTTCAATTACAAACTGCATAATGAAGCAGTGTTATACAGGCAGCTGATGGCACAAAGGGCGCCGGCCGACCCCGGGGCGACATCCTCTCGCTAATTCAATCAGCATCTATGATCCCTCCCACGTTGAGACAACTAACATCCTCACAGATTGTTAGTTACGTCCTCGCTCGCTGATTTAACAGTTTCAATGTCACGGAGATTTGGGCTAGGCTGGCTGTACAGTTGGGTGACATCTTCGCAAATGTAATAAAATCATATTAGTTTTATTCTTGTTTTATTTCGATGTATGTATGCCTATCCTAAGATAACGTGTTTGCTATGGTACTTATATTCATTTATTTCTGCCATATTAAAGTTCTAGATTAAATAAAATACTAAATAACACCCAACAGTCGCATACATAGTCCTGACCCCACACTAAGATCGAGTCTTGTGTTGTGGGTATCAGGAACTACGAGAGACTCGGTCTCACAACACCCAGACCCGAAACAAATATCTGTAGTCTGTAGGCCATACAAACATTTGTCTCGCTGCGGGGATCGAACCCGCGGCCTCTCGCTTCATAGCCGGCTACTAGCCGGTGCGCCACGGAGGCTGTCAAAATTGTTCGATAGTTTTAGGTACACGTACATGTAAGTTGAGATTTCAGAGGTGCACTAACAGATCCGGCAACCCTGGGCCGTTTAGTAGTAACGGTCCTTTTCTGTTGATTTTTACTTATGAAAACAAAGGCTGCATCTAATATCTGACCGCTCTGGCGTAGACGGTCTTTTGGAAAATCTGCGAATGTTATTAAACTTTGCCATATTTAGTATTAAAATTATCAACTTAATGTCGCCAAGAAGTATCCACAATTCATTCTTATGTTTGCAACTTATGTATGTATCGAAATACAAAAGGATAACATTCTAATGCCTACTTAACTATGACTTAGCTGGAATATGGACCAAACATAACCATGCAAATAGAAATCAGTTATCCGACTCCCTTAATGTAAATTTCTGACACAGTCCACAAATATATCTGAAATCTTTTATAACATAAGTTCACGCGGAATCATTGCATCCATAGTCATTAACAATATCATTAGTGATGCTGAATTAGTGGAATGGAATATAAAATTACGCATGGGAGATTGTATTATGGAATCTAGGTTTCCACATTCAATTCATAAGTGAAAACCTCTCACGATTGCTCATTGTATAGACGACGATCTTTGAGTACTATCTAATTAATAAACAAAGACGTACATCGTTATTCAGTTCTTCCTTTGTGTCGCGTTACGTAATTAAGTAATTGTTAATCATTAAGCCTTGAAAGTTAACTAAGATTAACTAGAAGTTAATTAATGTATTTAACTTTAATGAATGGGGCATATGAATATACTATCCATGTATATTCGGTAAAGGCTTTTTATAGAGGTACAACGTGGCAGATAAACTGCTTGAATGTTGCTTTATGAGGTTTGGTAGGGTTTCAAAGCAACACAGGAGCACATAGGTCATAAAACCACATTCTGCGAGGAGAACAATGCCGTGGGTGATCTAAAAACCTAAATACGTAATCAGAAAGAAAACAATACACGGTGTTACGCCAAAATAATTTACTCTGCACATTTTCAAATTAGAGTGAAATCTGCTAAGAAAAATTGTATGCTCCATGTAGCAAATAAAACGATAATTTGTCACACAAATTCGTTTCGCAAATCAGCGACTGAAATTCCAATTTATCACTTTAGTCACGAATTTGAACATTTCTTTGTATGGTTGAAATTATTTCCTAGCTGTAAACCGCAATCACTTTCACTTCGGACTACTTTGATATTGAGTTGAAATAGTGATAAAAGAAACAAAATACTACACACTAATCTATGAAAGCGCTCAACAAATTACTAGCGAATTACATGAATAATAATGGAATCGTTATTTTAATATAGGTGCTTATTGACTTAAATGCATTAATAATTGCTTATTCGATTAGACGTAAAAATTCAAAGTAAATTGATTTTAGGGAAAAAATTAATTTGACTTATGATTTTCCTTTCAATATCATAATTACCATAATATTCATCAAAAATAAATATGGAATTCCGTGATCCTTTCAAGCGTTTTCTCGTTTCAAGCAGGATATCCGTTTATATACTTTAAAATTATTATGTTATCTTCTTATCATCATCGTGAAAAAATTCGAACTTGTTTCATACACGGTATCAAAATTGTGTCAAGATCTGTAAACAGATAAGCATACAACTGTTTGGTACTTTGGTCTGCTATTGCAACAAATCTTAAATTATCATATTTTCGTGCACTTTGAATTCAAAATCTCATGACATCTTGAACTTATACGGGACTATCCATTAAATAAGATCTACCGAACACAATAAGAATTTTGAAAACTCTATCCGCATTTGCGGGATATATCGAGTAACTCACATAAAAGTACCGACCAAAAAAGAACCTCCTATTTTTTAAGCGGTTAAAATTCTAATTAGGAATTTGGAGAAGCAGGGCCAAATCACTCATTTTAGTCATTTTTAGACCTCAGCAATAGTCCTGTGAAACTATTACTGAACTAAGAGGTTTGGCGTGTTTCTTCTTACCAAATCGGAGAAATTAATAGCGTAATCAGAGTACTGATTTCTTAAGTTTACGCGAATGTTATACATTGAAATAAAACTATTTTTACGGATTCTATCACGATTTGTTTTAATTTTTATATCCGACGTTTCGATGGCTTTGCAGTCTTCGTAGTCACGGGTCGGACTGAGGTGTCATTTGTCTAAAAAGTTTGTGTTACAATCTACCTTCATTTTTAAATTATACAAAATAAAAAATGTTAATTATTTGTGTTCCGATCTACGCAGTACCAGCTCACGGTGTCTTTATTTCACATCGATATATTATTTACCTAGATGCACAGTTGACGCTCGGAAAATGGGACAGCAAAGAAGTGCTTAAGCACTCGTTTTGCATACAGTCGGACGTCAATAGAATTCTAAATTTCAAAATTCAAATTAAAGAACGCTTGCTCATTTCGTTTAAAAACCTACTTTATAACACGTGCTTGGGGTTATATTTGTGTTGATTTAATTATAACTTGTGATCGTTTTCTTTGTTTTACTTTTGAGACCACTTTTTAGGAGGATATTTGCAAAGAACTGCATCTAGGGAAGATCTAGGGTATAATATATTGATGTTATTTCAGCGTAATCAGTCTCATTGAACGACCTATATCGGCACTCTCTGTAATTTAGTTACAACAGTTATTCTGCGACGGTTAACGGTTTCGCTCTATTGGGCTGACTAGTGACTACCATCACTTGAATACCGTATTAATAACCTTGAAGTTAAAGTGTTACGTAGGTAAGATGATTCATAGGAAATCCATATTCAAGGAAATCGTGAAAAGTTACATGTGTACATACGGTATTATATTTGTTAAAAATGGCCAACTGATCTGCTGAATGAATGAATTATTATCTAAATTAAAATTCACTGTGTACCAGAATCAACTTCGTCCAGTCTCAAACCTGAGGCCAATTTTGCATATAGTAAGTTCGTATTTACCAGCTATGAAATATAAACTATCGTAGTTTTTTTTAAGGTCACCATAATATTTTTAGTCCTAAGTTCAGGTTATCTCTAGATCGCGAAGTTCTAATTTTAGAAGTGGCATTTACTTCAGACAGGCAGCTGGCCGTAAAAATCTAAGCCAAATCCTTTCTGCTTTTACTTGAAAAAGTGTTACACCGATCGTACATTGAGGAGAGATAAATAGGTTCGCCCAAATCAATTACAATGAAACCACATTATATATTTTGGTGAAGGAAAACATCGTGAGGAAACCTACATACCCGAGAATTTCTTCACAGGAATTTCGAAGGTATGTGAAGTCTACCAACCCGCATTAGGCCAGCGTGGTAGACTAAGGCCTAACCCGTCTCATTAATAGAGGAGGCCCGTGCCCAGCAGTGGGACAGTAATATTACAGGGCTAATACATATTATTTTATTTTATGAAACCAAATTTAACAAGTGACGATTTATGAGACAAACGGTGTCCAAATTTGATCTAATAATATTGAAAAATCAAAGCTGAGATCGATTGCCAGTGAAATCAGTGGTCAGAATTTATATTTGTGTGTTTTGTGTGAATTTAAATTTATTGGCGACACGGCACGGCGGTTGAGTGTGTAAGTGAAAATACAACAAGTTTTTTGCGGTTTTTACAGTCGTGTGATATCGAAAATGAGTCATTATTAAAGTATGTGATTGCGTTGTGAAATCCTGTTTGTTTTGTTTAAGTGTTTCCTTATGATAACGAGACAACTAGAAATAAAACATTACTTATTTTGTTAATCATCATTGCATTGAAATAAAACTATTTTTACGAATTCTATCACGAGTAGGTTTTAATTTTTATTCCCGACGTTTCGAATCTTCGTTTTGCAATCTTCGTTGTCACGGGTCAGACTGTGTCATTTGTCCAAAAAAGGTTAGTGTTACAATATCTACCTTCATTTCATTGCATTACCAATTACCATCGTGTTTAGCTCTTGCGACAGATTCACGTAATATCCATGAATTCATTCTTATTTGTTTTGGAAAGCATTTCATTCTACAACATGGTAGTCTTTTCGAAAATTAAGTTATGCATTTACTAAATTTTTTTGAAAAAGTTATGACTTTTTGTTTAGTTTAAATGAAAAGTAACTGCCTCGGTGGCGTAGTGGCATTGCGTGCTCGTTACGACTACCGTCCTGTGATCTCGGGTTTGATCCCCGGGTCGGGCAAAGTGATGTTGGATTTTTCAGTATCAGCCCGAAGTCTGGGATTTGTGCCCGATATGGCGATAGTCTCTCTCCTATCACATCTGGGACGGAACTAAGCTCGGCGAAAAGTGGATGTTCTAGTTCGACTCTCCCGTCGAGGATACAGGCGTAAGCTTATGTTGTAAATGAAAAGCGTATACTTTTAATTGGTTTCCATTAAAGGAACTAACATAAACAAATCCAACGTGTGTAATATACTTGCATTTCCCTTGACCCTAATTAAACGAGTTCTCACAAACTGCTTAGCATTCATTAGAGGTTACACAACTCGAGCATATTTAAAAAAACAATGCGAATTCGTACTAACATCGTGGCAGTAGACTTGGGTCAACTAGAGAAATTAATGAGCAATGCGAGATCCAAGGGGGGAGAGGGTGCACGTGCCCCGGGCGGCAGGATTTGGGAGGCTATACCATCTGGAGGGCGCCCGAATTTGGCTGCGATAAAATCGGGCAAATTGGGCAACGATTGCCCCCGCTTTGAAAAACTAGATCCGGTACTGTAAATGAGCCTGTTTCGAGAAGTATGAGTTGCAAGGATTAATGTCCAATATGGGAATAAAGAACAAAATGATTATCTGGAAATCTTTTGGGTGGCATATTTTCTCCAGTAGACGTAGCTGATGATGATAATGCGGATAAGCATTCCCATATTATCATGGACGGAAATAGGCATGCTGAATCACAAGAAGGTAGTATACTCTTGCACGCTGTTTGAAACAAGAAATTGTATTATGATAGAAAAGTTTATGTGCAACGGCATTTTAACGAACCTGATACAAAAATTCGTTCGAGCTTACGTCGAACCGAGGCTGTATTGGTTAAATACATAGTACCATATTCAACTGTTCTGTGGTTCTTATGGAATTGGTCGCACCTCTATTGATGGCATGGTTAATGTTGTTAAGGTGCAACTGGTCAATTAGCATCTGAATCATCAAGTTTTATATCGTCATTATCGGCGTCTCGTGAGTCATTGTCATTGAGAATCTGTTACGTGGATGACTGCTCACTTAGGATGTAATTCATACTTTATAGTTTTGTATTGCCTTATATATTTGACTGCCTCGGTGGCGTGGTGGTATTTCAGTACGACTACGGTTCTGAGGTCTCGGGTTCGATCCCCGGGTCGGGCAAAGTGATATTGGATTTTTCCATATCAGCCCGGAGTCTGGAATTTGTGCCCGATATGGCGATAGGCTCGCCTCCTATCACATCTGGGACGGAACTAAGCTCGGCGAAATGTGGGTGTTCTAGTTCGCTAGTGCGCCTCTGCCTACCCCTTCGGGGATACAGGCGTGAGCTTATGTATGTATGTATGTATGTATGTAGTTTTGTATTGAAGCTTGTCAGTATTACTGTAGTACATATTTTTAATAAAGAAGAAATAGCTATTATAGGTGCTTTATTTAACACATACCCATCTACCTAGCAAGTGTTTTCAACGCTTTAATTGTTATTTTTGTTTATAATGTATCTTATCTATATATTCAATTTGAGTTAAAATTAGAAAGCAGCTTTATAATGTTCAAAGAATAAACACAGATTTATGTAGTCTTTTGTAATGCAAGTAAACGTAGAAGTATATAGGTATCCTGAACAAGTTTCCGAGAAAAGTGAAAGCTTCGTTCAAATAACCGACGTTCAGCCTTCGCAAATTACACTCTCTCCTACTTCTTGAATCGATTCGGTAGGTATAGTATTAAATTACCTAAATGACGAAGAAATAAATAGCCGTCTGTAAATAGTGAAAAATACGAATAACAACAAAAGAATATCAATTGCATTTGACGCCATCAATACGAGGTAATTTTATAATTTGAAATCATACTTAGGGTCTGGAAGAAGAGTTGTTAGAATTGCCATGATGTTGTCATCAGTCACCTTCACTATGAGCATTATTGCGTTTTGGTTTGGAAGACATAAGATATAGTGTTGGTTGATACAAAACTACTGGGTATTATGAAAATTATGACAACGAGCAAAACAGTTCAAAGTTCTGAATTGTATTGTTATTTGTTACTGATCATGGGCATGAACCTAGGTAAAGAATCAGGTCGTCATTGGTTTGTTTAAAACCCCCAAAAATATGACCTAACACAAAAGCAGAATAAAGCGTCGAATCGTGAAATGGACAAGCTTTGGCTAAACATTTATGATGGCGTAAAAATTATCGTCCGAGCAAGACCATCACAATACTTGATTCGTTCTATATGGAAACTGAATAGTGCATCGTACCTAGCTTGTCAATGGCCGGAATGAGTCACAGTAATCTTTGTTTAATGTATTACCTGCCATATCAATGCGTGTTACATCCGTCGCCACACCGTCATTAGATGTGACGCCAAGATAATATCGGAATAGACGCAAAAAATGATGTTGTGGTGATTCCGGCCTAAGATTATGACCTTTTTTCGAGCAGAAGCAGTGAAAGTCTATTAGACAACGTTTACCAAACTGTATCCGTTTGTGGGGCTCTTTTTATATATTTTTTCTTTAAATTTTAACTAGGATAATGAAATAGGTAGAAGCACTCAAATTGTAAATAGCTTGCTTCTGTTATTACGTATCAATCGAATACTATGTTTACATAACGTAAATTACCAGATAAAACTGTAGTAATTATGATAACGAAACATTTACAAGGCTATGTTTTTATCAATAGATTTTTAACGTTTTGAATATCGTGGTGTATGTTGAAGAGGTTTCTTACAAAATTCCTAAAATAACGGTTGAACGCCACTTAAATGATATTTGAATTCCATTTTCGTGAGGTCAATATTGCATCAGAACTGTAAATAGTCTTGGTCTAATAAATAATTAAATACATTCAGAATACGGTATTCTAAATGTAGATTGATCTACAAATCTGTATCAAAATATTGTCCATAAAGAATCGGTAATCGATTTATAAACGTGTGTCTTGGAAATAGATTGCGACACTTTCAATTATTCCCTTTCCACCATTGCTAATAAGCTTCCGATTGATCAAGTGTAACTGTGTAAGTCGAAAATCGTTAGCTAACCGATTGTTCTTTTCGAGGTCAGATAGTACAGTATGGCTGATTTATAAGTGGATTGTAGTCTTTAGGTATGTTAAGCAATATAGTAGGTACTCTAACAGAATAACTAAGTTTTACTATATAAATAATAAACCGCAATTTACCCCTCCGGAGGCGGCACATATATATGTTACATAAGCGTATGGGCCACCGGAGGCCGAGCCGCCCGTGACTATATACGTTCATCATACAGGTATTATACTTATTCTTATCCCCTCTTGATGAATGACTTCACTGCCAAGTTCTGTCTATTTTTTTACTTGGTCTATGACATAATGAATTTCTTATTACTTCTTAGTATTACTCAAAATATGTTTATATTGTACTTGTTGGTGACCGTAAAAGAGATGAGTAAGACCTAAACACGATTATCAAAGTTTTATGTAGCGAATAATTAACCTACTTACTATTTTTAATCATGTTTGCAACTGCTGCCTGACTGCCTCGGTGGCGTGGATGTATTTCGGTACGACTACCGTCCTGAGGTCTCGGGTTCGATCCCCGGGTCGGGCAAAGTGATATTGGATTTTTCCGTATCAGCCCGGAGTCTGGAAATTGTGCCCGATATGGCGATAGGCTCGCCCCCTATCACATCTGGGACGGAACTAACCTCGACGAAATGTGGGTGTACTAATTCGCTAGTGCCCCTCTGCCTACTAGGTGTGAGCTCATGGTGTTTGTAAACGTGATGTAAAATCAATCGTCAATCGCAAATATGTAAAACAAGCTGCTTGCGTGTCAACACCTCATCGATCATTGAGGTTTCGGATGACGCGGTGGCCCAACTCACCTACTTATTCGAACGCCTCAAAGCGTCGCGTCGCATACTTACACTGGTGACGTTGTTAAGTAATAATAATCCTTCACAGGTAATCTAGTCATTAAAGTAATAAGCTTACCTGAGCCACTGCCCACAGCCCTGAAGCAAGTTTAGAGATGCTCTTTACTAATATTGTAAAAATGAAGCAACTAGCACTCAACAGTGATGAGACCACAAAATACACCATTATGAAGTGTCTTGGGTATCTAAACCAGTAAACGGATGCAGTACAACGAAACTGGTTTACTTGAGATCCTGAGATCCTCTTGAAGTGATTGTTGTTAAGCTACTGCGCTTAGCACAAGAGATGAATGAAAATACATTACCGAAACAGTGTAGCAAATAACGATTTCAATTAAGATAACAATGCTGGTAGATAATTACAGCGGCAGATTGTAAAGACCTTGCGAATTAATAAATCGGCTGGTCTGCTAAACGCTCAACATGAACCGGTTCGCCCACTTGTCATGACACTTATGGAGCGACTCGTGTAATCCTAGTCACCAGTGACTTGTAGCAGGTTATGAAGATACCATCTATTTTTGCCAAGTAGTCTCGCTCTACTTGCTTTGGAGAGGGACAGGTTTTCTTCGACGGAAGTATGTATCTTTGAATCATCGAAATCATTGTCAAATCCATTCATGGTACTTGTTAGTATAAACCAATAATTACAGTTGCAATGTTAGTCATATAAACAAGGTTTCTTTAATTCCATTCATGGTTCTTGCTAGTATAAATCAACTAGCTTTTGCCTGCGGCTATCCCCGCGTGAGAGTCTTGACAAACCACATCCCTTTGGGGGATGAATAAAATTTAAGAATTGAAAATTAAATATTGAAATAAATCAAAAATAAAAAAGTTATACGCGTTTGAAGTTTGGTGTAGCCTTCAAACTGCGGAAAAAGAAATATCAGTATAATCACGTCACCGCCATAACGGTACGTGCATTGCAAAGGGATAGTAAGATATCTCCACTATGTTCCCACTCCAGAATTGAAAATATGAATTACTGCCTCATTTTTCAACCAATTTTGATACAGTTCTTACAAAGGGGTTTCTGTTTTGTTTTATTTGCTATTACATATTTTAAATATGTGTATAAAATCAAACATAGTGAAGTACCCAATTACAGTTGCAATTTTAGTCATATAAACAATGTTTCTTTAAATCCATTCATGGTTCTTGCTAGTCAAAGAGATTTAACACTACATACAGTACTATACTGTTTAATGTCTTTGTTGTTGCCAGTATAAATCAGTTTCAGTTACAATGTTAGTTACAAACAAGGTTTCTTTACTTATTTAAAAGCTTTAGTTTTTAACCGACTTCAAAAAAAGAAGGTTATCAATTCGATCCGTATGTATGTAATATCTTCAGAATTGCATAATTTTCGGATATGTTAGTCTATGTGGGCTTCTGAACAATTGTGCCAAATTTCATGTGTATGTAGGTACATATGTTAACCCGTCAGAGGCGGCACATATATATGTTCCATAAGCGTATGGGCCACCGGAGGCCGAGCCGCCCGTGACTATTTAATATGTATTTTTGTCCACATATTTCTCAGAAAATATTAACCGGATTTCGATAATTCTTTTTTTATTGGGTTTTCATAGTTGTCGTCCATAATTACCCTACCGTTACTGGTACAACACCATAAGTAACTCCATAGTGAACAATGCAGCGCGGGTTCAATGTCTCACGTTATCGGTGCTATCTCGTTACGGACACGCCACCGAAGCTGTGATTACTGTTGCGCTTTGCTGTGTTCATTTTAATTACCTTTAGGCCAACCATGAGTTTTTTTGACATTACTCGCTAGCGACTCCGTAAAATATTTGTATGACAAACACCCCAACGCCTCTAGCGGTTACGCGGGGAACTGACGTTTTCCATACAAATATTTTACGAAGTCGCTCGCGTAAATACGTGCAACAATCTCATGTTGGGCTACTGCTGTGCTTAAACCACGCCCGAGGCACTGAAGTACAAATGCGATAAGCAATGTATTGACCAGTTAGGTGACAGTACGGAAGGGAAGGTAATTAGTGATTACGCTGGTCATATCGATTATTTTTGAGACAGTTGTTTTAAGAAACAAAGAAAGAAAAAAGAAACGATTTCCAAACTACAAAATCATTGAGGAAAATAAATAAATAACACCCAACAGTCACACACATAGTCCTGACCCCACACTAAGATCGAGTCTTGTGTCGTGGGTATCAGGAACTACGAGACTTTCGGTCTCACAATTCCCATACCCGAAACAAATATCTGTGGGCCGCACAAATATTTGTCTTGGTGCGGGGATCGAACCCGCGCCCTCTTGCTTCACAGCCGACTGCTCGCCCGCTGCGCCACGGAGGCTGTCTGTGGAGGAATGAAATACTTTAGTTTCGTTAGTTTATTGAAATTCGAGGTTCAAAGTTCGAAAACACGCATTCTGTAGCTGTAGACAAATTGAGATAGATTGGAATACCTACTCGAATCGTTTAAACTCTAAGGACTGTTGGCAAACTAACATGGTATTCCACAACTGCCATTAGGGTACCGCTCCGCTCGCCACGCTCAGCGAACTAGACAATGGTGCTTAGGGACCACGGTCGAATGGTTAAAAAGAACTATGGTGTTTATGTGCTAAGTACAGGTTTGGTACCGTTATACATATTATAGGTTCTACATATATTTGAAACTATTGGATAGAAATAAAGTTATTGGCGTCAGGGGGGTTACCACCACCTCTGATAGCAGTATTATTATAATCTTACTTGTACGGATTCCCATACAAAACAAACGAAGAACGATTATAATAATACTGCTATAAGAGGTGGTGATAACCCTGCAGGACATAATAAGTCTTAGGCGTCATTTAGAAAATTCCTTTTCAAAGTTCGAAATTACTACTCGAACTTAGCAATCTAAAAACGAAACCACGAGAAGAAATATACTTTAGACACATATGAATCGAGAACCACGTCCATACTGAAGTGGGTTGAGATTTCTCACTAGAAAGTATTATCCAAGTATTGTGATAATGGAAACAATCCTAAATATCCTTGATTCTTAAAAGCACGGTTCAATGGCTCACGTCGTTAGCGTCATCGAACCTTATTCGTTTCGTGATCCACGACTAATGGATAGAGCGGAACATTAGATTAGCTCCGTTTTGTGCAACCGATGCGTTTGGCACGATTCGAAAGCACAATTTTGCGTATTGTTTATTAGAAGTTGTTGAGCACTATTGTAATTTATGGTAATGAATGATGATATATAGATGATGATGATGATTGTAATTTAGTCTAGACTCTAGGTTGAGCCGTACTACAAGGTTACCACTCTTATAGCAGTATTATAATAATCGTTCTTCGTTTGTTTTGTATGGGAATCGGTACAAGTAAGATTATAATAATACTGCTATAAGAGGTGGTGGTAAGATACTACAGTATCGTATTTTGATCGAATGCATCACTCAAGTCTCTTCTGAAGTAGCGTCAAGGTATGTAGTTGAGGGTGTGTTGTGCATCTTCATATAAAATAATTATGGTTTCTGATGCATTATTCTACCTGACACTAGTAAGTATGAATCTACCGTAATGGCAACACCTTAGGAATTTGTATTTTACATTGTTTTGGACTGTACTATCTCTAAGATGACTACGGAATAGAAGAAAGAGATTTAGACCTTTGCTTTGCGGCATCAGTCTGGTTTAATACTTAATTAATGATCGAATGGCTGGTTATTTTTCTATAATGTTTCAATTTGTAGTAGGCGTTTACTTCATTGCTTAGTAAAATATGTTTCGCTTATAGTGCTTCCAAAAAATGTAAGAGTATGAAGTGCTAAATCACGGCTTCGACAACACAGCCCTGTGGAATTAGAATCTTTTACATCATTATGATAATGTGAGATCCATATCTATCACGACAACCCTTTACATAAATAATCAGAATGCTTTTGCACAATTTCCGCGTCACGTAACATATTAATATTAATTTTTACGCTATAATGATAGTATCACTTGTGTAATTTCGTGTGGGATATTTAACGATGTCGTTTAAAAACCTGTGTTACTTAAAGTTTGATTTAATTATCATGGTTTATTAATTATAACGAAGGAAACCATTTTGCTTACATTCGTGGATCTGCTTTATTTATTTATTTATTTAAACAATTTTACAATGGTTTGTAAATCAATTACTCTAAAGTGAAATCTGCTATGTAACTTATTATGTGTAAAAACTTGGAAGAAATCTTTCTTCAACGGCTGTTGAACGTGAATAAAAATACTTTCTTGTCTCCTATAATAATATTAGCCCTGTAATATTACTGTCCCACTGCTGGGTACAGGGCTCCTCTACTAATGAGAGGGGTTGTCTCCTATATCCTTATACAATTACTATGATCTAGTAACACAGTAACTCGTAAGGATACCTTTACCTGAGTAATCTCCCTCTACACCAGTCATACTGTCTAATTATTGACGGCCTCTGTGTCGGGCTAGTAGCCGGCTGTAAAGCGAGAGGCCGTGGGTTCGATTCCCGCATTGAGACAAATGTTTGTGTGGTCCACAGATATTTGTTTCAAATTTGGGTGTTGTGAGACCGAAAGTCTCTCATAGTCCCTGACACCGACGATACAGGTTGTAATAGTGTTGCCAGATCTATTGTGTGAAATATCGGAACACAAGGTTAAAATGATCGGGACATAGGTTTTCAAATCGGGACGTTACCGGCCGGTTAGTATAACAAAGAAATCAAACTATAATAAGTTTTTTTTTTTAAAATAACTAAATTTATGGTCGAATCTCAACATCGGCGAAGTTTCAAAGCCTTTTTTAATTGCAGTTGCCCATCGGCGGGAGTTTATGAGCCCCCCCACAATTGGAGATGGGCCGCAAGGCGGCACCGCGCAGGGACGGTTCCGGCTAAAGCCTGGGCACTTCTCGCTGAGGGAAACCCGGAACCGTCCCTAAAGCACCGAAAAGGGCCACCGCGGTGTTTTTAATCGGTATTGCCGGTGTAAGGTGTACATAGAGTTAGGGACTCGATCCAGTGTCGCCCGGATGTTTTCCATCTCTCCCGGGCATTATGGCGCTGGGTCGTAAGACCGGCGACACCGACATAACCGTCACGCCTTCCCTCAGGCGTGGCGGCAGTATTAAAACACTTTCCCCACGATAATAAAAAAAAGTTATATACCCCACATTTAGAGGATTCAATCCCGGGATTGAGTTCATACTTCAATTCTACCCACACTAGAAATATGCCCAACCTAGTACAAAGAGTGCACCGTTCTCAGAGCAGTTGTCGTCGCAAAAAACCTCTAGGTGCCAAGTGTCACATAAACCATGGTCGAGATTCTGGGAGCCTAGCGTGCAGAAGCCAACTTTTACGAGAAGATGCATCTCACTGAAGGAGAGTGCCGAGAGAGATCGGGAACAATCTAATCCTTGATTCTCAGATTTTTTTATCTGATCCCTTCAGCCGCCAGAGGGGGCATAGGAGGCGTGACTGTCCCTCGCTTCCCACTTTGTGGCTGGGGGCGTTAGAAAAATTTAATCTCGGTATCGCCTGCCCGCCGTAAGCTTTGACTTATAGGGGCTAACGGAGGTCGTAGCAGGTGGCTGTTACCCGCCCTGTGGAATGGGGGCGTTTGGAGAATTCCACCACGGTATCCCCTGCCTGTCGTAAGAGGCGACTTATAGGGGCTTTCCGGGGTCGCGGGCGTGCAGCGGGGGGCTGTGCGCCCCTTTTAGTACTTTTGTACATGCGGCCCCGGGTCGGACGGCAGCACGGACGGTCGGCCTCGTGCTGCCGTAGACGCCGAGGGCGTCCTTCGGCGGCGGGGGCTTCTGAGCCCCCCCAAAATCGGAGACGGGCCGCAAGGCGGCACCGCGCAGGGGCGATTCCGGTAGCAATCCGAGTCTATCTCCGGATACCCCGGGACCGCCCCACTCAAGCGCCGAAGAAGGCCACCGCGGGGTTTTTAGTCGGTATTGCCGGTGTAAGGGTGTATATAGTGATAGGGACTCGGCCCAGCGTCGCCCGGATGTCGACCATCTCTCCCGGGCATCACGGCGCTGGGTCGTAAGGCCGGCGAACCCGACATACCCGCCGCGTCCACCCCCCCGGGCGCGGCGGCAGTGGTAAAACACTTTTCCCCGCGACAAAAAAAAAAAAAAAAAAGGTGGCTGTTATAGCGCCCCTAAGATTGACAGCAGTGCAGGTGGACCGCCTTGTTCTGTCATTGACGCCAAGGAGTTCCGTCGGCGGCTGGTGTTTATGAGTGCCTCTTCCGCGATTGGAGACGGCCCAAAGGCGGCACCGCGTAGAAGCAATTCCAGCCAAAACATGGGCGCTTCTCGCCTAGGGAAATCCGCAGTTGTTCCTATTCGCTGCCAGGCTTTTAGTCGGTATAACTAGTGCAGTATGTGTTAGGGATTCGGCCCAGTGTCGCATGGATATTTTCCATCTGTCCCGGCCATTATAGCCCTGGACCATTTTTTTCCTGCGGAAACTTGATTTCCAAGATTTTACCGCTAGTTAGCTTCGTTGAAAATATATAAGTAAATAAACAGAAAAACTTTGACGTGACTGCCCGTAAGCATCATGTTAGCGAAAACTACGTTGCGGAGATGAAGATGCGGCGGTGGTTGTGCAACGTTACACGATTAGACCAAATACGAAAATTGGTGTCAAATAAACTGCAGGAATGTCGCGTGAAAGGTATTGTCATATTTTGAGCAAACCACGGGAGCCGTCTGTCGCAAGTTTCTGGACCAATCATGCCAGGGGTGCGTTATAGTGGACGGCCTAAAAAAGTGGCGGCTTGTTGTTTTGGTAAAAGATATAAAAGCCAGTTGTTTCATTGTCACCTCCTTGGTCTAGTGGCAAAATATGTATATGGGCTGTGGACCTGGAGGTCCTGGGTTCGATTCCCAGGTCGGGCAAAGCGAATTTTCTCATTTAATTTGCCCGGGACTGGATTCCTCAGTGGGTTCACGTTAGGCAGGCAGCCTGTCATAAAAACTAAGCCAAATCCTTTCTATAACATACGAGAAAAAGTATGTTGCGCCGACCCCTCATTAAGGTGGGATAAGGGCAGGTAGAAGAAGAAGAAACCTGGCGGATTGCCAGTTCGGCTTCCGGCATGGCCGGTCAACGGTGCATGCGATTCTGCGGGTCAAGGCGCACGCGGAGGATGCAGTTGCCCGGGGTAAGGTGGTGGTGGCGGTGTCGCTCGACATCGCCAACGCCTTCAACACCTTGCCCTGGGCCTGCATACATGAGGCACTGCGGTACCACATGGTGCCACTTTATTTGCGTCGTCTGGTGCACTCGTACCTATCTAATAGGTATGTAGTGTATCCCGGCGCCGCTGGGTGGCACCGGAGGGCTATGTCTGCCGGTGTTCCACAGGGCTCAGTTCTGGGCCCGCTACTGTGGAACATCGGTTATGACTGGGTTCTCCGTGGTACCAACCCCCGAGGCGTCGCTGTTGTCTGCTACGCGGACGACACCCTGGTGACAGCGACGTCAGGTACTTTCGAGGATGCCATCCTGCTCGCCTCGTTCGGAACCGAACAGGTGGTGGGCAGGATTCGGCGACTGGGCCTCTCGGTGGCATTGGGGAAAACCGAGGCCCTGTTCTTCCACGGGCCTCGGCGAAGGCCACCTGCAGGGGCCCATATTACAGTGGAGGGGGTGCGGATTCCCATCGGCACCACGATGAAGTATTTGGGTTTAGTATTGAGTAGCCGGTGGGATTTCCGCGCCCACTTTGAGTTGTTGTCGCCGAAGTTGGTGCGGGCAGCGGGCGCGCTTGGGAGCCTGCTGCCGAACCTCGAAGGTCCCGGTAACCCTTGCCGGAGTCTGTACGCCGGAGTCGTGCGGTCCATGGCCCTGTACGGTTCACCCGTATGGGCCGGGTCCCTGGGCGCCCGCTGCGTCGCCTTGCTGCGCAAACCGCAGCGTCTGGTGGCGCAGCGGATAATCAGGGGCTACCGCACGGTCTCCCACGAGGCGGCCTGCGTGTTGGCCGGCACTCTCCCTTGGGACTTGGACGCCCGGTCCCTCTCGTCAGCGTTCCACTGGCGGGAGGGGGCGTCCCGGAATCGGGAGAGGCTTGCCCCGAGGGAGATTGCGGCCAGGTTCCGCGGAGCCGCCGTGGAGGAGTGGCATGCCAGGCTGGAGAGCCCGAGTTCGGGCTTGAGGACCGTCGCGGCAGTGCGACCTGTCCTCGGACAGTGGTTGGATAGGCGCCACGGTGCGCCTACGTTCCGGCTGACACAGGTGTTGACGGGCCACGGGTGTTTCGGCTCATACCTGTGTCGTATAGCCGGAAAAGAGGCGTCCGCCGTGTGCCACCATTGTGGCAACTGCCGCGAGGACACGGCCCAACACACTCTTGAGGAGTGCCCAGCCTGGGTGGAGGAGCGCAGCGCTCTCATAGCAGTCGTCGGAGGAGACCTCTCGCTGCCGGCCGTGGTGTCCGCCATGGTCGGCAGCCGGAGGTCATGGCGTGCGATGGTCTCCTTCTGCGAGCGCGCCATCTCGCAGAAGGAGAGCGCCGAGCGGGATCGTGAGCAGAGCGATCCCGCCCGCCGCCAAAGGAGACGTAGGAGGCGCCGGGTGGACGACTGACCGGCGTCTCCCGCCCTGTGGAATGGGGGCGTTTGGAGAATTCCACCACGGTAACCCCTGCCTGTCGTAAGAGGCGACTAATAGGGGCCTTCCGGGGTCGCGGGCGTGCAGCGGGGGGCTGTGCGCCCCTTATAGTACTATTGTACTTGCGACCCCGGGACGGACGGCAGCACGGACGGTCGGCCTCGTGCTGCCGTAGACGCCGAGGGCGTCCTTCGGCGGCGGGGGCTTCTGAACCCCCCCCAAATCGGAGACGGGCCGCAAGGCGGCACCGCGCAGGGGCGGTTCCGGTAGCAATCCGAGGCTATCTCAGGATACCCCGGGACCGCTCCACTCATGCGCCGAAGTAGGCCACCGCGGGGTTTTTAGTCGGTATTGCCGGTGTAGGGCATTTGTTAGGGACGCGGCCCAGCGTCGCCCGGATGTCGACCATCTCTCCCGGGCATCACGGCGCTGGGTCGTAAGGCCGGCGAACCCGACATACCCGCCGCGTCCACCCCCCCCGGGCGCGGCGGCAGTGGTAAAACACTTTTCCCCGCGACAAAAAAAAAAAAAATAAAAAAAAAAAATAAAAAAAAAAGGTAGAAGAAGAAGATTTTATTGTGGTGGATGATCAAGACCGGGCGAAGTGGGAACGTTTACACAAAACAACCATTTAGATGGCAGAGCGGGACATTTTTTTATCCACGGAGAAAAATCAACTCTTTACGGATATCTCCCAACCTGGGGTCAATGGTATGGTTATACCCGACTCGTCGTCCTCCGCTCTAGTCCACAGTAACTGTGGATTAGGACGGGTCCCTAATCAAAATACCTATACCGACACAACCGACTAAAAAACCGTGGTTGCCTTATTTAACGCGAGTGAGATGGTTCTGGAGGATGCGGAGTAACTTCTGGATTGCTGCTGGAACACACTCTGCACGTTGCCTTTCGGCCCGTCTCTTAGGGGCGGGAGCCCCACATATTTATGCCGCCTTTGGTAAGCACGTCAAGAAGATGTTTTTGTGCAGCCGAGTTGTACATCTCAGAGGTTGCATCAATGTAATATACAAATGCCACACATCTCCCGCTGTACGGCTCTCACCCCAATCCGCAGGACTGGAGGCGCCAGTCAACGACCAGGCGCCTCGCTTTTTATTTGGCGACTGGAATCTAAGCATTCCCGATCCCGTATCTCATTTTTCAACATAACACGTTCACAGATGAGGTCATACCGCGCCACGACCTCCGAGTACCGACCATTGTAGCTACTAGCTACTACTGCCGGCAGAAAGAGGCCGTTACCGGCTACAGTTCTGAGAGCGATGCGTTCTTCATCCCAGGCTGGACACATTTTGAGAGTGTGCTGGGATGTATCCTCGGGGCAGTTGCTACAATGATGGCACACGACGAATTCTGAGAGAGGGCCTCTCTCCGCAGTATTGTCGAGCCTTTATCTCATCGAAGCATGCCTTAAAACGCGATGAGACGCCTCCTCACGCCAGAAGAAAGCTGTTAAAAGAAGAGCGGGACATTTGTCTCTAAAACTCGTCTTATTTTTTCCCGTTGATTGTCTTCTAGCATTGCAATCAACGGGAAAAAATAAGCTGCTATATACCGTTCCCTTTCTTGCTAATCTAAGCCCCATCCCATTTACCTGCCAGCTTGTTTCTAAATTGATAGCGTTATAACATAAATTATGATTTAAATTGAGATTGAGACCTTGATTGTTGTAACCAATAAAGATTTCATTTTATTTATTTATTGTAACAAAAAGTAATTAGCACTTACCTTATGCAAACGGACAGCTGAATTGAAATATAGTTTAACATACAACCGTAATATTTACCACTTTTGTCGGTAAACGAGTATGAGCGACTGTTAAATATTTTTTAAAGTACATACTAAGAAGGATTCGTCAGAAATCGGGACATTCGGCGTCCCGATCAAGGGTAAATCGGGACGGGTCACCAGACCCCTGAAAATCGGGACGTCCCGCGCAAATCGGGACATCTGGCAACACTAGGTTGTAACTAGTGTGGGGTCAGGACTAGGTGTGTGACTGTTGGGTGCATTTATTTTATTTTTATTTATTGATACTTATATTTCACGTAAAACCAACGTACGAGCTAACATAAGTAAGATAGTTAGGTACTAGTTACCATAGTAGTTACCGGTAAAACGCATCATTTGTGGCATTGTGATTACGACTTTTGTGGTTAACTTTAACTCTAATGCCCGAATATTAACTACATTGTCGATAGCTATTCAACCGCACTATCACTTCGCAATTTATTACTTCCTAACAGTGGCAATCGTTTTTATGACCTAGATAGCGTTAAGGTGTTTTTTGTAACCCGTATAAATTTTGTTGAAATGGTTGTATTTTGTTTCGTGTAATCATATCCATGATAGTTAGGTACAGCTTAAAAAAAGCCTTTAACTTAGAAACTCTAATACGATCTATAGCATGTGGTCTGCATAATGTTCCTAAAAATATGTAAATATGGCTGTGGCCCGGGAGATCGTGGGTTCGATTCTCAGGTCGGGCAAAGCGAATTTTCTAATTTAATTTTCCTGGGACTTGATCCCTCAGAGGAGGTTGACGTCAGGTAGGTAGCCGATGGTAACAACTTAGCCAAATCATTTCTGCAACATGCTAGGAAAAGTGTGTTGCGGCGACCCCACATTAAGGTGGGATAGAAAGAAAGAATGCTAAAGTTATCATTTTAAATCGAGCGAATAATTATTAAAGTTTAACGAAAATAGATAATTTTGTTTACAATTAACTTGTAACCCAGAAGATGCCAAAAAAAGACAAAATGTTTTGACAACTTCCAGTATTGTCTTGAACTTAGACTAAATAGTCTTGAATAATAATTAAAGTCATTCTAATTATTTAGGTATCACGTAACATGCAAAAAATACAGATTTATTGCAAACTTTATTTTGAAGTTGGCTGTTGAAATAATCCCAAGTCTCAACTGACACCCGTCAGTTTATTATTTATTAACAATCCATCCTCAGTTAATTTCAACACCTGAGTGTCAACATCTGTGACAATAGCCATTGTCCTGCATTGTCCCTCGTGTGTTGTGTATTCAAATCCTTGGATGGGACTTTTGTACGACCTCGAAATAATAAGACCACACGGTGGAATATGGATATCTCATCTGCATCATAAAAATATGTGGTTTACGCATATCTAAGTATTTTTTGCATATATTATTATGTACATTTGTTCTATAACTTCTATAACACCCCCACTCCAGTAGCCCGAGCACGAAAAACGAATGTAAATGTAAATGTATTCGAGTTCGCTGCGCACTGATGACGTTTGGTTAATATTTCATACAAATATCATAGACGCGCATCGAGTTCGAATACATTTACGGTTGTCAGAAATTTTCCTGCTCAGGCCGCTGGTCCAATGAACAACAACTTCCATCTATGCCCCTTTGCCCCTTACTCATAAAAATATTTAAGCGCGGCTTATCTTTAGCCATAGGTTCCCTTTCATTTTTAAACAATGTAACGCAAGGAAAAAAGTGACAGGCTATTCTTAGCGAAAAGTTAAGCGAAAATGTTTTTATAAGTAAGGGCCTATATGTCTACATGGATCACGAAAAATTGTCCAAACAATAATTACAAAATATAGTCGAAAGCGTTTCCTATATGGAAGTTAAACCAATGCAGCAATAGCAAACAATTATATTAATTTGTTAGATTGGATTAGAAACCGGTTTTAAGTAATACCTAGATGTGTCCTATGAAATATGTTTTTTTAAGAAAATAATTAGCTGGGATAAACATTTCTTGCTACCTTTATTGGGGTGGTTAGAAAACGCAATATTTTATACTCATAAGTTTAAAAATTTTACGGACCAACTTTAATCCGATCTTTTTTCTACCTGCCTTTATCCCACCTTAATGTGGAGTCGGCGCAACAGACTTTTTCAAGCATGTAGCAGAGACGATTTGGCTTAGTTTTTACGACCGGCCGCCTGCCTGACGTCAACCCTCTATGAGGGATCCAGTCCCGAGAAAATTCAATTAGAAAATTTACTTTGCCCGATCTGGAAATCGAACCCAGTACCTCCCGATCCACAGCTTATACATGCTGCCATTAGACCAAGGAGGCGACCTTTTCGAATTTAAAATTTATCCGATCATGACCAAAATATCTGATACCATCCTTGCTCTTGTTATATCGAACACAAGAATAATCTTGAAAATCGGTCCATATTTGGCGATGATATCGCGTAACATACTAAAAAAATATAGACGAATTCAGGACCTCCCTTTTTAAAGTGGATCAGAAAGACCTTGTATCTATTAATCCAGATATGACCGCAACGCAGGATAGACGTGAGATCCGGTGTCCACGGTGATAGCATCGTTGCGCTCTGCTTGCGGTCGTGAAAAGCGTGACAAAACTCCCCTTGTTCGCGACGATAAACGATTGTGGACATCTAATAGGTTATGATTGTAGCATACAACTTTCACGGAAATCTACTTTTTTGACAACATTCCTATGACTAGTTACTAGATAAACAGGAGTTTGTAGGAGCTATACATAAATAAAGCATCTTGGTGTTCCTTTCCTTAACAAGATTTCCTTGCTAGCTTATCTACCTCCAGTAGTGGAAACTCGTAGACTCGTAAATTCTCTGAATATTGAGGCTAACCAATAGGTTAGTATAAGAACATCTTAACCATAATTGGCCCTTTTTTTGTTATCGCGGGGAAAAGTGTTTTAACACTACCGCCACGCCTGGGGGGAGACGTGAAAGTTATCTCGGAGTCGCCGGTTTTACGGCCCAGCGCCATAATTCCCGGGAGAGATGGAAAACATCCGGGCGGCCCTGGATCGAGTCCCTAACTCTATGTACACCGTACACCGGCAATGGCGTGTAAACCCCGCAGTGGCCCTCTTCGGCACTTTAGGGACGGCCCTGGGTTTCCCTAGGCGTGAAGCGCCCAGGCTTCAGCAAACTGGCCCTGACCTATCTATCTATACGACATTCAATACCAATAGTTTAGACTTTAGACTGACGAAGCATTTTGTATCTTTTACGCTTTTTGTTCGAATTTGCATGGCGCCTATATCGAATTAATTTCCCACAGAACACATCGGGCATTTTGTTGTATTTTTTGTGGGTTTAAATTTTTTTTATCATTTGAAATACCACTCTTAATATTATTGCAAATACTTTTTCCTCGTTCTTTAAAAAATCTATTGTATTATTCAATATCGGTAATTGTCACAGTGTTTAATGTTTTCTATTGGTCCGGATTTATTTCATCGTGCAAAAATGTTAGTCCGGGTGAACAACCGGTAGTTGTTTGTCGTGCCTGGATCGTTTCATGATCCATTGTGGAGACTATGTTTTATAGTCTAAACCGTTATTTATACTGTGAAGTGTGTCTTAATCCTTAACATGTATGTACACAAAAATAGCACTTGTTTGTGGATGGAAAGATAAAGATCGTGCGAATATGTGCTTAAATTTAGCTGTTGATTTTGTTATGAGTAAATACTGAAATATAATAAAATTAAATACCTTTTGTTAATACAATGGCCTCCTTTGTTATTAAAATGGTGGTGAAGTCCTTAAAAATCACACCATCCATAAAATTTGCATAAAACGTTGGTTTTAAATTTAAACTTAGAGCTTCCAACGTAACAGAAGCCTATATGACGTCACTTATAACTGACTAAACGTGACTAGAAAAGCAATGTTTTTAGCAACATAGTATAAAGTATCATCATAATGATATGTCATTAGCCACAGGATGTCCACTGTCGTAGGCATCCCCCAAATATTTTCACGTGATACGTCACTCCAGATTCCAGAACTCTTCCAAAGTCAGTTCCTGGAATGATAGCTGAATGATCATTGTCAGCTTGTAGAAATTATTTTATTAAATGTAATTGCCTTTACATAATAAGTATGTACAATTAAGCACTGACTTTTCCATTATTATGAATGTCGTATGATCACAGAAAATGATATCTGATCATAAAACATGAAAGTTAACAAAGGTATGTTCCGGAAATGGAAAAACTTGCTTTTGTTCTGATGACAATGAGTAATTATGAAATTAATTTCGCACAGTAATGCGTTGTGATGTCAAATTCAGGTTAGAACAATGAATTAAAACACATTTTTATTAAGCTGTTTTGGGATCGAGCCCAGATAATTTCCCTACAGAAAAATTTCATCCTACTTACAATTTTTTACAACAAATCCCAATTTTTGAGATAAAGTTCTATTATGGCACACATTTGAAAAAGCGTTTCCCAAAATAGTCCATAACCATATTTTAACTTTATTTTTTGATATTAACAAGATAACTGGGAATAAAATTCAAGTGCATGGTACTATTCAGGTAGTAAACATTTTTAAAACATTGTACCTAGTTAAAGCTCACTCATTTATCAAAAACGCCTTTTCACCTATCGAAGACAGACCCTGTGCTGACAATAAATCCAGATAGCCGGCTGTGCGTGTTTTGAATGCCTGGGAACGAGTGTGAACTAAAGTGCAAATTGTGAAGGGTGAGTATTGATTCAACGGAAGCACAAAGTATAACCAATTGAAAACCAGAAATCATAACGTTGTCATGGTTAATTGTCTACCAAATCTAAAAACAGGTGCAATTAATGGTCGGGTTAAGTATTTATCAAGCAGGAAAATGTTTTGTTAATAAATTGGTGTAATAAAGTCTATGATGCCCTTAAATCTAGGATATCCGATGTTACTGTATTAGACGCCATCACTACCCATGGATGCAGGCCGCTTCCAACAGGTCGATCTGGAAATCTTTGGGGGAGGCCTATGTTCAGCAGTGGACGTCCTATGGCTGATGATGATGATGATGACTACCCATGGAAATGGTGGCGACTGTCGAAATACAATTATTTTATTAAATTCAGGCCACATCAATAATAACAAAGATACTGTTATGTTTTATTTATTTATTGCTGCCCACACAATTATCTATTTCCTGTTACTGTGTGTTGCGGAAATTACACTGTAAACACTTTTGTTAAATATTTATAATAGCAAATAATTTTAAATTCTAAACTATACATTACTCATTAGACTAATACTCATTTTAAAAATATATTATTGGGAGCTCTACGTCCCATCAATATGATCTTGTGACCTCTATTATTTGAACTGTAGATAGTATGTAGGTTTTTAATAGCTTACGAAGTCTGATTACATCAAACTCGCCTGGTAGCTATGCCTGGTAGTAAGTGGATACGGTGGCTACGCCCATTGACATTTGCAATGTCAGGGACACAGCCAACCCCTGCCTACCAGGTAAAAGAAAGGTAGATCTAGAGATTGGGAAATAGGGGATGTATTTGCATACATACATACATAAGCTCACGCCTGTATCCCCGAAGGGGTAGGCAGAGGCGCACTAGCGAACTAGAACACCCACATTTCGCCGAGCTTAGTTCCGTCTCAGATGTGATAGGAGGCGAGCCTATCGCCATATCGGGCACAAATTCCAGACTCCGGACTTATATGGAAAAATCCAATATCACTGCCCGACCCGGGGATCGAGCCTGAGACCTCAGAACCGTAGTCGTACCGAAATACCGCCACGCCACCGAGGCGAGTCGAGGGAAGTATTTGGTCCTTCGGAAATCTCACTCACCACACCAAAGAGAACAAGTAAGTTTCCACTTTAAGAATATACATAACTCATTATATAAGCAAAATTGTTTAACATGGCTCTACCACTTATACATAAAGTAGTAAGGATAGTTGTAGCATTGTTTTCGGTTAATGTTAAACGATGTTCGTTTGATCGTTAACCTTTATCAGATGGAGATAAAGTTTATCTTGTTTTATACACCACGGTTAAGCAGGTGTTCCAAATGATCGTCGCTTTATGGTGGTTAAGGTGCAATATTGTACTCGTGAAGATGTTGTTCTTACTGCGCCATTTAAAATTCTTAATAGTATGTTCACAATGGCATTCATTGTGAAGATATTTATTTTTCAACAACAATTCGGGATATTTGTGTGCACGCATAGGTATTTTAACTACGCCACACGCTCCTTAAGAAAAATAAAACTGGGATATCGGCGCAAAATCGCAAGCTTATTTAAAAAGCCGTTGTTATTTCACGTTATTAATTTATTTTACAATTGTTAAACTGCTGAAACCTTAAAAGATTCTAAAAAGTTAAAATAATCGTTTTAATTATTTCTTTAACATTCGATATTCGGTATCGAGTAGGTAGTTGCAAATATTGCACCCTATAAAAGGAGTGTTCAGAGCAGATTCGACACAGTCGTGCTCCGGCACTCGGACTGTCCACATCCCTGACTAGACGGTGCTATTAAGCACCGTTAATAAAGGGAGTTAGTGAATGTCAGTGTTCACTGTTGATAAATAAGATGAGCAATCATCTTATTGTCAAAATTGACGTCAGCCATGCTGACGTCACCGTTTTTAAAAAACAACGTTAGCGTTGGCCATCCGACAGGGATATCAATTTTAAATACGTAGTTTACGATATCCACGTAATAAGTATATCCAAGTAATACCTATTACCAACACACTACACTGTGTAGTCAATAATTTGAAAGCAAAATAAGTTTTAAAACAATACTCATAAAGTTGGTATTTCATGAATGAAACATAGGGGTACGTTAATACCCACATGACCACAAACATAGCCTCCATGCACACTTGTTTAAAATTCCATGCGGCGCATATTCTTTGAGCACAGGAAGCGTCGACTCATAAATATGGAATTTGATGCGAACATTATGTCCAGCAGCCACTTTATTACAATACCCTTTGGAACGGGGTTATTTCGATTCTTGTTTAAAGCCTCGACCATATTGAATCCTGACTTTTATAGGACAGCATTAGCTTTATTAAAGATAATCTCATCTTCTTCCCTTATCCCACTTTAATGTGGGCTCCGCGCTCTTATGCTTGTTGCAGGAGGAATTCCACAAAGTTTTTGTTGGGGTAACGTCCAATATCGAGGAAATCGCGTTAGAAAACCTCAAAGTATTGCGCGTCCTGCTATTCGAACAGGACATCCCGGTTCACCACCGCCCATATAAGCTGTCCTAGATCATGAAGGCCTGCTAACTTGCTATCGATATTCAAAACTTTGCAAATGAATGCCATGTACTACAGTTAATATATTGACATGCCTCGGTAGTAAATAGTATACTCATATTAACCAGCTCATCAATCAATGTTCGGTCAACTGTGAAACACTTCGCAAGTCATCTCCTTAATGTGGGTGCTGTAAAAAGTGTTATTTGATATCAATCGACATCTGCGCCAACGTCGGGACGTGTTGATGGTTAAATTGCAACTTTCGTCGATAACTTTTAATTTGTTTCTTGTAACATTTATGGTTATCTGTTTTTGCTATAGTTATCACCTAGTTTAGAATTTTTGTTCCTATCTTAGCTATTGGTTTATTATGTTATTTTTTAATGTACCTATAAACTATTGACATTATTTGCGTTGACTCTCTTAACGGTTCCTGTTGATTCAATACTTTTACATGTCGTAATGTGATAATGGCGTGATCTAGGTGTAGTGCCTTTTCTATGACTGTATTTTTATCAGGATTCATCATTTCATAAATTTGTAAAGAAATTACTAATCATTCACATTACTAGTTTGCCAATTCTCACGAATGTGTAGCGAATCTCTTAATTGATACAATTTTCTTCGCGTCCATTTCTTGGAATCCATTCGTGATTACAGCAATAGAATAGATAGTACCTACAGCTTCCAACAATTTCAATCGAGGTTGAATGTACGCTCCTTAAAATATCATAACATAACATAAGCTCACGCCTGTATCCCCGAAGGGGTAGGCAGATGTGTACTAGCGAACTAGAGTACCCTCATTTCGCCGAACTAAGTTCCGTCCCAAAAATGATAGGGGGCGAGCCTATCGCCATATCGGGCACAAATTCCAGACTCCGGGCTGATATAGAAAAATCCAATATCACTTTGCCAGACCCGGGGATCAAATCCAAGACCTCAGGACGGTAGTCATACCGAAATACAACTACGCCACCGAGGCAGTCAAATATTATAAACTATTTTATTATGATTGATTAAGTTTAATACTGAGATGATTGACTACCTACTATAAAGTCTACGTAAAGACTATCTTCTTTGATAATTTCGGCATCACTCAGTACCAATTTTCAATGTGAAATATGGATACCAATTTCGTAATGTTTACTTTTGTAACGAAGGATATAACGTAAAAATAATACCTTCAATGACAATATAACACCAAAATGAACTCGGTAAATCATTGGTTCATAAGTTGCGTCGCAACTGACCCTTACAGGGACAGTCGTAAGCTTTTATTTTTATTATAAATAGGAACAACCTTTGTTCACTCTTCAGGGTTATAATCATAAGGTAATATTTGCAACTAGGAATCTCTATTATGTAAATGAACTGTTTTTGGCTGTATTATATCTATGTTTCTGTTTTTAAATTTTATAAGCGAAAGGATCACCTTGATATTTCCAAACAACCCACTCGGCGTTGGCATCTGACTTCACGAGTTCTGAGTCACGCGTCCTTGCCTCGTCCTTAATGTCGTAAGTGGTCATCTGTGCGAGGGTTTTTATGCCTTTCTGCCTCTGGTTAGTGGTTAGCCAAGCGTTTCGTAACGGTCATACGACCTGCCTTAAAATTGTGACGTATGTGGAATTTAAAGGTGGCAGGTGGTTTTTTAACGTCTGTATAAATTGTACCATTAATGTACAGGGGTAGTAAAGCTTGGGTTATTCGTGATCATGAAGTTTGAATACAGTCTCATGCCAGTTTGAATAAGGAATGACTTTGATGAAAAACAAAGCATTTAAGCTTGTGTTAGTTAATATTATGTACTAGCTTTAGGTCGCTCCTACGGCCACGTCAAATTATTCTGGAACAAATTGTAGCTTACATTTAAACTTTTACATTCAAACAGGACACAGATATAGATTAGGTATTGGGTTAGGATTAGGTTTAACTGGTTAACTTCAACATTTGAGTTGAACGTCCAGTGTCGTGATCTTTGTCACGCGCTATGTAGTATTACGTATGCGCCGATGGTTCGCCATACCTGGTATGAACGTTCCTTTGTTAAATAGTTTTTCAAACGCGTATCAATGGCGTATGCATTTTGGGCAAGAATTTTGGACGTTAGCCTGTCTCCTCGTATTATTCATGTAGGAAACGTTTTTGAAGAGTTCATAAAGTTATTGAAAACTTGTAGAAAGCTGGTGCTTATTAGACATTTTATGAATTAAATAATTTATGCCCGATATGGTGATAGGCTCGCCCTCTATCACATCTGGACGGAACTAAGCTCGGCGAAATATGGGTGTTCTATTTCGCTAGTGCACCTCTGCCTATCCCTTCGGGGATACTGGCGTGGGCTTATTTGTGTGTTAAATAATTTTGATATAACTTTTGTGTGTAAAACAGTTAAAAGCGGTTTGCTTTTTTAGTATTCTATCAAGTCTGAATCTTTATTTTATTAATCATATCACATACGTTCTACTAATTGCAAACATCAAAGCTCGCCGAGCACTAACCACCATGCTGTTCATGTATCACGCTACAATTAATGTAGTTCTAGATCAAGGTTCGTAAGGCGCCTGAGAACAATAATATGTTTCATGTTAGCCTTCTAGCTCAATTCATCCAAATTAAACCTTTCATAGGAGTAACTGATAGTATGTGATCTCCTTCGCCCATGAACACCCATTTACCGTAAAAAATGTGAGTATCGATCATCAAAAAAAATACTTCTCTAATTTCTTCAATTACATTTAAACACCCATTTACCGTAAAAAATGTGAATGTAATTATCATCAACAAAGAAAGAAAATACTTCTCTAATCTCTTCAATTACATTAATCAACTGGTGTTTAGACGTAGTACTTAGTTAATCTGTGGTTTTATTTTGAATATGTTCATGTAAGTATGGATACAAAAGTGTCTTGAAATCAGCTTATATGATTTAAGTTATTGTTAAAGAGTTGTAGGTTACCGGAGAAGGGCCAACACATGAACAGATTTATTCTAATCAGAAACCTGTTTTTCGACCAATAATCCAAATTGGTAGGTCTAATCAGAATATATCTAAACAGAAGTCAATGTGTAGATAATAAAATTCATCCATATTATATTTTATGAGTTGGTCATACATGGTCATGGCATAATGTTAGATAGATCTATCTGTCAGCTAATTATTTCTGCATCAAAGCATCTAATTCACCTCCAAGGGAAATCTATTAACTGCATACAAATATTGTAAATGTTGATATTTTAGCTAACACAATAGTTGTGTAGTAGAACGTGACGATATGAATGGGGCTGTGTGAATGAGCAGGAAGTGATAGAGACGAAGTGCAAGGGCGTGCTGCAGAGCTGATGCAACGAGTGATAACTGCTGTTATGTAATATTTTGCAAAATAGATCACCTATTTTGCACCTAACATGAAAAAAAAAACAGTCTAAAATGAGACTGTACGGAGTGTAATTTTCAAATGAATGTTCGAAATGTCGAGTACTGTCTGGTATTTAGAGGTTAAGTATTCTGACACTAATACAATTTTAATGTCCTACATAAAAGTTAATAATATTTACGTGACCAAAAACTTTATTTTGTCTAATTTTAATGGACCATCTCAAATTGAATTATTAGATTGTATGTGTGCAGACATTAAACTAGTATTGAATGTCTTTGTATGTGTGCTTAGATATGTGTGTAAATTCAACGAAACTTAACTCTATAGAGGTAATGTCGTTTGAGTTTCGTCATTTAGTGAGATGCCTAGAAGAGCTTGCTGTTTATAACTGAATCTATCATCTACACACATTTGTAATTGCTAATATTAATGGCTTGAAAATCAATAGTAATGATTGGTTATTTACTGCAAAATGATTTCCCTTCATTGACTAATCATTAGGCGCAGTAGAAGACACAATTTCCAAAAGAAAGTTAATGTCGCACTACATTAAGGACAGATGATTCATGTATTTTCGTATTGTGGGAAACAACATTATTGTAAAGGTAATAAACAATTATCGTAATTAACTTCATTTGTAATATTGTAGAGGTATATAAAAACGATTTTAATAAAGATAAAAATCTAAAGCCAATATTAAGAGCGCATGGTACCTCAGCTCAAATTCAAATTTTGCACCCGCTACCTGTCCCTGCTAGAGTGCGCTATCGTACGCTGTCTCGCTCATACACTAATGGCGTCATAGGATGTCAAGCGGTGTTGATAAGACAAACAAGTGACGTAGCGTGGCGGGCCCGCATTTACGACGCATTAGGACAATTTATTTACAAAAACATAAGCTCACGCCTGTACCGCCGAAAGAGTAGGCAGAGGTGCACTAGCGACTAGAACACCCACATTTCGCCGAGCTTAGTTCAGTCCGAGATGCGATAGGGGCCGAACCTATTGCCATATAGCGCTCAAATTCTAGACTCTGGGCTGATATTGAAAACATGCAATATCACTTTGCCCGAACCAGGGGTCGAACCCAAGACCTTAGGATGGTAGTCGTACTTGAATACAACTAAACCCCGGAGGTAGAGTTTACACACATAGTAACACACAATCGAGACACAATTTATTTTATTACAATTAAAAAACTTTTCAATGGCGTGTCAGCGCTGACGCTGTCTGTCGAGCTTAGAAAGTTATGTTTGAGCCATGGATCATCGAACCATCAGGTAACTTTTCTTACATGATATTGTTTTTTTTATTTTTAATTCTATTTTTTTTCCCTCTGTGTAATTTAATAGACCTAAGTACCTAATTATGTAACAGCTAAAACGCAATAAATGTCATTTTCTTTTCTTTCTTTCTTTCTTACAAGATAACTTTGGTTTAGGTGTCCTCTTAACCAGTCACACAGCCCACCTGTGCTATAAGCTCTCCTTGCTGGAACTTCCGTTGACAAACCTGTAGAGAAACGGATGTCAATGTTCCTCCACTGGATGGGGATAGTTTCTTGTCAGATAGGTTTAAGCGGCTCCTCCAGTGTTTGATGTTTAGCGGTGGTATATAGAGTTAGTCCCAATGTATGTAGAAAACTGAAAGGAGACTACAGGATTCGTAATAATAAACAACTTTTATATTTGCAAAATTGTCAATATACCTGATGTTTCATAGATATTGCCATTCAAAGATTTTATAAATAATCCGTGTACTTAACCAAAATAATTTAGGTGTATTCGTCAGTTCTTTGCGTTCTTTCTATGGAGAAAACTCTTATTTCTTACCCGATGATCCTCACACCTCTACGGACTAAGTCAAGGATGTGGATATTGGGAATTAAATGATTCACTGCCAATACCAGAATTCCAGGGTATATCACAGCTAGTATAACAATGTCGGCGCCGTCACTGCACGTCTTAAACAGCCCGCATAATTGGCGTGAAATGTCACCTTTAAGGCTTGGAGCCCTATATCTAAGGAAGAGAAAGAAAAGTTACGTACAGCTTTCGAATCCAACAGGAGGGCCAAGGGAAAATACCTATGCAAAATTGAAGGGCGACAGAAAAGCTATCTCGGAAATCGAGCTTTTGGTGACTTGTCATCGCAATGTAAAGCAGTTTCTACTAGCTTAATCTGCAGTCACTGCGTAAACTTGATAACCACAGTAAAATAACACTCATCATCACCCTTTGCCTCTGCCTCAAATTCGATTTTGTACAATGGTGGAGCCACGCTACTGGACGTTGCACCGACGCAGCGTGTGTGGAGTACTACATGAATCCATATCAACCTGTATGCGGTCAGGCGAGAGCCTGGATCTTGGACATTCGAAAGTCGAGCATGGCTGATCGTATTCCCGTGGTGGTTCTTAAGACGTCCGCGGCTGAGTTAACCCTCGTTCTCAGGAGTTTCCTCAATTTTTCATATAAGAGTTCCGACTCTGAAGAATTTTTGACATCCATCTATGTTGAAGACTGCGCACACCAATCGGAAATCCTAATAGAGTGACCGGTCGGACCTTTCCAATTATAGTCTCCATCACGTCCTTTTTTTCCAAAACTCATAGCAATTAATTAATACATGGCTCCTGAAGTATTTATAACTCGCCTCATTGATCTATTCACTATTGGTAGCGTATATCGGATATGAACTATGAGGTCCTGGAATCCATTTCCAGATCGAGCAGGCGTTTTTGACTTTATGGGTGGGTCATTACACAGGTAGCCCATTGTAAAATCTAAGGCTAAATACCCCTGCAATATGCTTTAACAATGTGTTGCGTCGACTCCATACTGAGGTGGAATAAACGTACGCCTACATAATATCACGCCTGTATCCCATAGGGGTAGGTAGAGACTATAGATTTACACTTCGCCCGATTCTGACATACTACTTTCGCTTCATCTACTATCATGATCTCATTAGAGTCGGTTTAGTTTTTATCTGTTCTTTAGTAAATATATCATCAAATTATCACCAATATAAGTGCAATGCGGTCGCCCTATACCGACTTTTCCATGCACACTCGTCTTTTGTCACTGTTTCGACAATCTCCTATCATCTATCCTCTCAATATGTCTGAACCATCTCAACATCCCTTTCTATTTCTTATCACTACATCTTCTTTCACTCGACAGAGATCCAACACCACTTTATTCCACACTCTATCACGCGACACATGCTCCTTCATGCTCTCATTTCCACCACCCTGCGGGCTTAGCCAAGTAGCTTATGCGCTAGTCGAATAGAATAGTAAATATATGGGAATGAGATAAGAGTACGCTATATATAGCGTACTAATAGTAAAATGTATAGGAGTGACATAAGAGTCCACCAGTAAGCCCACTGATCTTACTTTCATGCCTGTTCTGTCACACCCAACTTTCACTCTCATTTATAAGTGTGGGTACTAACACTTCTTTATGAACGGCCAATCGTGTCTTTATAGAGACCTTTCAGCTACTCATAAAGGTGTTCAGCGCTCCATTAACTCGATTACCTGCACATACTTGTCTTTTAATGTCGCTATCATGCTTCCCATCACTTATAAATATACAACCCAGATATACAAAGTCTTTCACTTGTTCTACTCTCTCGTTACCTATCATAATTTTGCACTCTGTTATACTTTCATTTTTTTAAAAAAACATACTTTTCGTCTTACTTACATTAATTTTCTCCTTTCCTTTTAAATGCATCATCCATAATTATTACCATTGTCTGTTATTCGTCCTAGGCGTTCTCCAAGTCTACAAAGACGCAAAAACTTTTCGTTCTTTGGCTGAGAATTTTTCCGGAAAACTTCGTAGGGAGAAGATCTAATCCGCACATCCCATACTCTTTCGAAATCCCGCTTGTACATTCTATAACTTATTATTCGTCTCATACATTACCCATTTCAATCAGAACTTTCACATATAATTTGCCGACAACACTAAGAACGTACTCTGATAGTCTTGCCGTGACTCCTTATCCTTATACAACGGAACAATAAATTTAAAGATGGAATAAAAGCAGGTGAAAAAAAAATATACAGGGTTAGTCGGAAAGTGTGTAGAGAGCCTTGACCAACATAATGCATCATTATTAAATATTTCTACCGTAGATAGCGTACGTCATTTTAATCTTTCTTTCTACCTGCCCATAACCCACTTTCATGAGTGGTCGGTGCAACACCCTATTTCAAGCATATTGCAGAAAGGATTTGGCTAAGATTTTAGTTTAACCAGCTACCTGCCTGACGTCAAACCCCTCCGGAGGATCCAGTCCCGGGCAAATTAAATGAGAAAATTCGCTTTACCCGACCTGGGAATCGAACCCACGACCACCCGTTCCACAGCCCATATATGCTACCACCAGACCAAGGAGGCCACGACCGTACCTCATCTTAATAGTAGGACATTTTTTATTTCATATAAAAAGTAAACTACCTATCCCACGATTACATATCGGCAAAATACGTGCCGCTTACGCAATGCGCGCGCCCCCACACTGTAATTTTAACTAAGATATAGTTACTATGCGTCTTTTAATTATTATTATCTAGGACTTATACAGCACATTGTCACTAGATAATCATCGATTTAGTAACAAAATCATGAAGTTACCACATTAATAGCCACTTATTAATGATTACAGATTAAACTAATTATTGAAATAAAACAATCTTGGTAGCTTAGATGTTGGTAGCACGCCCCGCGAAACATTTTTCTGTCTGGCTTTATCCCGTCTTCCTACTTAAACGCTTCCACTTCACACGGTGCTGAACGTCCTCCATAGTGAGGCTTGACTCTCATATCTAGGAAGATATCTCCAGAACGCTTTTTGGGCCGTTCATGACCGTCCACCTACCGGAACAAATGCAACACTTATTTAAAATATAGTCTACAATACAAGTATTTGAATATAATATTTATTACAATTTTAATTTTGTTTTATATTTTCATATTTTATTTGTTTTTATTCATTATAAATATAATAAATAAATATAAATATAAAATTTATTAGTTCTCAAATGGAAATTACAAAAGCGAACTTACAGCTATTACAGTAATTAACAACTATAATAAGCCAATTAAAACAAACTGAGAAAACAAGTGACTATCTATAAAATATTAACTGTTAACCTCCACACTAGGAATAAACCTTTTTTTTTTTTTTTTTTTTTTTTTTTTTTTTTTTTTTTTTTTGTCGCGGGGAAAAGTGTTTTACCACTGCCGCCGCGCCCGGGGGGGTGGACGCGGCGGGTATGTCGGGTTCGCCGGTCTTACGACCCAGCGCCGTGATGCCCGGGAGAGATGTTCGACATCCGGGCGACGCTGGGCCGAGTCCCTAACAATATATACACCCTACACCGGCAATACCGACTAAAAACCCCGCGGTGGCCTTCTTCGGCGCTTTAGTGGGGCGGTCCCGGGGTATCCAGAGATAGCCTCGGATTGCTACCGGAACCGCCCCTGCGCGGTGCCGCCTTGCGGCCCGTCTCCGATTTGGGGGGGGCTCAGAAGCCCCCGCCGCCGAAGGACGCCCTCGGCGTCTACGGCAGCACGAGGCCGACCGTCCGTCCCGGGGCCGCATGTACAAAAGTACTAAAAGGGGCGCACAGCCCCCCGCTGCCCGCCCGCGACCCCGGAAGGCCCCTATTAGTCGCCTCTTACGACAGGCAGGGGATACCGTGGTGGAATTCTCCAAACGCCCCCCATTCCACAGGGCGGGAGACGCCGGTCAGTCGTCCACCCGACGTCTCCTTCGTCTCCTTTGGCGGCGGGCGGGATCGTTCTGCTCACGATCCCGCTCGGCGCTCTCCTTCTGCGAGATGACGCGCTCGCAGAAGGAGACCATCGCACGCCATGACCCCCGGCTGCCGACCATGGCGGACACCACGGCCTGCAGCGAGAGGTCTCCTCCGACGACTGCTGTGAGAGCGCTGCGCTCCTCCACCCAGGCTGGGCACTCCTGAAGAGTGTGTTGGGCCGTGTCCTCGCGGCAGTTGCCACAGTGGTGGCACACGGCGGACGCCTCCTTCCCGGCTATGCGACACAGGTACGCACCAAAACACCCGTGCCCCGTCAGTACCTGTGTCAGCCGGAACGTAGGCGCACCGTGGCGCCTGTCCAGCCACTGTTCGAGGACAGGTCGCACTGCCGCGACGGTCCTCAAGCCCGAACTCGGGCTCTCCAGCCTGGCATGCCACTCCTCCACGGCGGCTCTGCGGAACCTGGCCGCAATCTCCCTCGGGGCAAGCCTCTCTCGATGAAGGGACGCCCCCTCCCGCCAGTGGAACGCTGACGAGAGGGACCGGGCGTCCAAGTCCCAAGGGAGAGTGCCGGCCAACACGCAGGCCGCCTCGTGGGAGACCGTGCGGTAGCCCCTGATTATCCGCTGCGCCACCAGACGCTGCGGTTTGCGCAGCAAGGCGACGCAACGGGCGTTCAGGGACCCGGCCCATACGGGTGAACCGTACAGGGCCATCGACCGCACGACTCCAGCGTACAGACTCCGGCAAGGGTTACCGGGACCTTCGAGGTTCGGCAGCAGGCTCCCAAGCGCGCCCGCTGCCCGCACCAATTTCGGCGACAACTTCTCAAAATGGGCGCGGAAGTCCCACCGGCTACTTAAAATCAAACCTAAATACTTCATAGTAGTGCCGATGGGAATCCGCACCCCCTCCACAGTGATGTGGGCCCCTGAAGGTGGCCTTCGCCGAGGCCCGTGGAAGAACAGGGCCTCGGTTTTGTTCAAGGCCACCGTGAGGCCCAGTCGCCGAATCCTGCCCACCACCTCTTCGGTACCGGAGGAGGCGAGCAGGATGGCATCCTCGAAAGAACCGGCCGTCGCTGTCACCAAAGTGTCGTCCGCGTAGCAGACGACAGCGACGCCCCGGGGGTTGGTACCACGGAGGACCCAATCGTAGCCGATGTTCCACAATAGCGGGCCCAGTACTGAGCCCTGTGGAACACCGCAAGACATGGCCCTCTGGTGCCAGCCGGCGGCGCCCGGATACACTATGTACCGATTTGACAGGTACGAGTGCACCAAGCGCCGCAGGTAAGCCGGCACCGCGTGGTACCGCAGTGCTTCATGAATGCAGGCCCAGGGCAGGGTGTTAAATGCATTGGCGATGTCAAGAGACACCGCCACGACTACTTTACCCTGGGCTGCTGCTTCCTCCGCGTGCGCTTTGACCCGCAGAATCGCGTGGACCGTGGATCGGCCCTGCCGGAACCCGAACTGGCAGTCCGCCAGGTCCGGCCCGGCCCCCTCAAGGTGCTCGACGAGGCGAGCGTGTATAATGCGCTCGAAAAGTTTGCACACCTCGTCGAGCAACACGATGGGCCGGTAGGCCGATGGCGACTCTGCAGGTCGACCCTCCTTCTGGAGCAGGACCAACTTGCCGGTTTTCCACCGGGACGGAAAGTGGCCCTGCTCCATGCACGCGGAAAATAGGCCGCGGAGCCTCGCTCCCAGATGCTCGACGGCTAGCACCCATGCGCGTCCGGGGATGCCGTCGAGACCCGGGGCGGTTTTCTTGGTCCGCAGCCGAAGCACCGCCACCCTCATTTCTTCGGGTGAAACCTCCGGGATAACCCTTGCCGAATCCAACGACGATGGCGTCGACGAACTCGACGCCATCGGTGGAGGAGTGACATCCTCCGTGGCCGGGAACAAAGCCGCGACGACCTCCTGAACGAGGTCGCCCCGGAGACTCTGCGTCAGCGGGGGCGCCCATGGGCGGAGCTTTCTCAACGCCACACGGTACGGACGCCCCCACGGGTCGCTGTCGAGAGTGCTCCGGAACTCAGTTTGAGCTGCAGACTTTGCCCTCGCAATGGCCACATGCAGCGCTCTCTTAGCCTCCTTGTGGAGGCCGTGAAGCAGCCGCTCCTGGTCCTCGTCGCCGGGTAGACGAATCCGGCGACGACGGTGCCTGGACAGCTGGCGGAGGGCGACTACGCAGGACGCGCGCAGCCGCGTGAGCTCCGCCGACCACCAGAACACCTGGCGCTTCTCTGGGAGGCGTCGGACCCGAGGCATGGCTGCGTCGCAGACGCGCGACATCGCCGCCCCGAGCCATTCCGCCTCCTCGTCGACCCGTACCGGCCCGTCCGGCACGGGCACCAGCGCCTGGGCCAGAGCGGCCTCCTTCAGGGCCTCAACTTCGAGGCGACAAATTGCCCAGCGAGGGCCGTCCGATCGCGGGACGGTCCGTCCCCCACCCGACCGGGTGGTTGGGGACGAGGCGACGTCGAACCGAATGTATCGGTGATCCGACAACGTCTCCTCGCCCACCAGGACCCTCCAGTCCCGGACACGGCGGGCTAGGGCCGGGGTGGCGAACGTGATGTCCACCACCGAACCGCCGTTATGCCTCACGCACGTGTCCGCCGTCCCGCGATTCGCGACGGCCAAGCCGGACGAGATCGCCCATTCCTCCAGGGCCTCGCCCCGCGCATCAGTCACCGACGAACCCCAAGCCAAAGACTTGGCGTTGAAGTCGCCGGCGACGAGGACGGGGCGAGGCTGACTGCCTTGCACCACCAGGGCCCCCAGCCGAGCGAGGAAGTGCTCAAACTCGGCCAGGGATCTGTTGGGGGAGAAATACACTCCCACAACCCAAACCCCCCCCAACAGGACCGCCACGCATCCCGAGCCCTTTGTAACTTTTTCGAAGGGCGGGGAGCCGGCTGCGCCCCTGGTGATGACGGCCACCGAGTTGTCGAGGTCCCCCGCCCAGTCATCCCGGGGGGGAACAAAATAAGGCTCGGCGACCACAGCCACTTGTATCGACCACTGCGCAAGGCTTTGGACCAATAAGTCTTGGGCCCTGGCGCAGTGGTTAATGTTCGCCTGGAGGAATCTTTGCGCCATATTAATGGGCGATCTCCATAGGTGCGGCGCGGGTGGACGGGTCGGGCCGCGTCACAACCGCCGCGCCCCGGCCGCGATTACTGCGACGGGGACGGACGGAGGCAACGCAGGCCTTAGCGCCCACCTGGTGCCCCGCGGGTTTGCCTGCCCCTGCACAGATCGTGCAGTGCGGCTCCGCGGAGCACTCCTTGGCCTTGTGGCCCGCTTGACCGCAGCGATAGCAGAAATCGCTGCGGTCACACTCATCCGTGCAGTGCCTCCGCACGTGCCCTCTGAAAAGGCAGCGGAAGCACCGCATGGGCCTAGGCTCAAGGAGCTGGACCCACGCCGACACCCAGCCGATTAGGACGCGTCCTGCCCTAACCACACTATCAGCGGCCTTGGCGGGGCACCGCACCCATGCCGCGCCAAGGCCTGAACGGTCGGGGCGGATCTCCCCGACCTTTATATCTGCCGTCGCGCAGTTTCCCGCCCCTGCGAGGGCCGCCGCGATCATTTCCGGGTCGGCAGATGCATCCAACCCGGATATGCGCAGTTCCGCGGTCTTGCACGGGCGGGAGACGCGAACGACAGTCTCCAGCTCCGTGCCGCGGAACACGGCCCTCATTCGGTCGGCCAGCTTGTCCGCCCTTGCTTCCGTCTCGGGACCGGGCACCTCATAGAGGTACCCGCCCGTTGCCATTAGGCGGGCCCGCATTTCTGCTATGCCCAGGTCAGCGAGGCGCACATTGGCCAGCACCTCGCGGAGGACCTGAGCATAGGTCACTCCCTCCGCCAGCCCCTCAGGTGATATAGTCAGAGTGACTGCTGCCTTACGGGGCAGGCGGACTTTTGGTTCCGGCCGGCGCTGTTGTGGCTGGGGTCGCGATTGTTGTGGCGTCGCAGTGGCTGGAGCACTTGATGTGGGCCGGGGAGCCTTCTTCCCCTTCTTGGCCACCACAACCCAACCCTCATCTATGGAAGTGGGCGGTGGCGGAATCGGTCGGGGCGCAGCGACGGGCTGTTCCTGTGCAGGGCCATGGACCTTTTTCTTCTTTTGTTTCTTCCCCCCCTTTTGTGGAGGGAGAAGAATCGGCCTATCCGGGCCGGGCCTAGGTGCGGCGGCTGAGGCGGGCCGAGGAACGGCTGCAACGGTGGGCGGGGCAGATGTTTTGCCCTTACCCTTCCCTTTCGGGCCAGAGGCGACAGGCCAGGCGGAAGATGGCCCAGCCACAGCAACGGGCGGCAGAGCAGGCCATTCCTTCGCTCGATCTCTAGCCTTATCGGCGGCCAGGGGTGGCCGGACGATGGGCTCTGGAGGCAGCCGCATGGCCAAAGACTCGAGACGCGCGTCTACTATATTTAATAGACGGCGCTCAAATTCTCCAAGATCGTCTTTGCCAGCGGCACCCTCCGATGCGGCTTCTGGTCTCTGTCGCCCAAGGGACCTGACCGTGGTCATAAGCTCCTCCATGACTTTTTCCTGCGCCGCCTGGGCAGCCTTTAGTTGGGCGATTTCTCGCGCCAACGACGCCTTCTCGGCTTCCAGGCGGGCCACCTCCACCGGAGTCGGCTCCTCAGCCCTTTTAACCAACTCACTAACTGCGAGATTGAGCCCTTGTCTAAATGTGCCCTTTAAATTTTTAGATTTCTGGGCTATGTCCCGAATGGACGCCGCTAACTGCAGGCGCCAGTCGTCATGCACGAAAGGCGCCTCAATTCTTTCTGACTCGGCCTCGTCGTCAGACACGGCCACTAACTTATTAGTAGTAGGGCCGTCCTCGCTGTCGCTCAAGACCATGTTGATTTGATCTCGTCGACTTCTTTTACCTAAAGTAGACACGGCACTCGCTCCCGCCCCAGAATCTAGAGCCAGAGCGGACGCCGCATCCACTACAATCTCCTTCTTGGGCGTAAGCCCATCATCCTTTGCCCGCCCAGGGTCGCAAGCGGCCCCCGGGACAGACAACATCTCCACACGAACAACTGGGTTTTTTTTTTTTTTGGATTTAATATTTGTCAATTTCATGCTGTTCCCACGAGTGTGGGGGAAATAAAAGGTCGACCCAGGCAGAGCCCCCTGTACCTGGGTAAGCCTATGGTGTAACCCGCCGGAGTGTCGGCCGTTACTCCGACGGAGGTCGCACTAGAGACCGAACTACCCATCGGCCATGCATCCCCTCGCGGTGCGCCGCCGCTTGGGATTCGGGGTAACTTTTTATAGAGGATTTCTCCCTCGCAGTCCGGGCGGTGAAGCCAAGACCCTCGGTCCGGTCGGAGCGCGAGACATGACCACAGACCTCCGAGACCGGATTACGATATTCGACGGTGGCAGTGAAGGAGAGCGTCCCCTCCACTGCCTGCTCGGTGGCGGGATGAGCGCACACCGAGCCCGCCGACACCCTCAGGACAGAACCTGAAGGTGGCCCAATGACCCCCCCAACTGGACGACAGCCGCCACAACACGCGACGACTGCCAACCGACCTCGCCAGGATATTAGCCGTGGTCACGGATGAAAGCAGACGAAAATTCGAAACCGTCTTCATCCGTGACCGCCGTTGCCCAGGGTGCACCACGTGGAGGTTTCCTGACTTCGCACCCCACACTAGGAATAAACCTGTATCATGGGGGTCTTCAAGAGTGTGCTGCTAGAGTTCTCAAATATTGTTCAATTAGCCATTACATACAAAAGAGGTTAAAGTGTGTGTGTGTGTGTGTGTGTGTGTGTGTGTGTGTGTGTGTGTGTGCGCGCGCGCGTGTTATGTGTGTGTGTGTGTGTGTGTGTGTGTGTGTGTGTGTGTGTGTGTGTGTGTGTGTGTGTGTGTGTGTGTGTGTGTGCGTGCGTGTGTGTGTGTGTGCGCGCGTGCGTATGCGTGTGTGTGTGTGTGTGTGTGCGTGCGTATGTGTGTGGGGATGGATGTGTGTGTTTGTGGGGATGGGTATGCGTGTGTGGGCGTGTGTGAATATATTTCAATGCATAATCTTTAGGAAATCTTCGGTTTCAGAGTAGTCAAGGGTAAATAACCATTTAATAACAGTGATTTTTGCATCTTTTATAGAACATTCCTTTATATCACAACATAACACGACCTTATTATATATATATATATACATATGGCCTCATGTATATCTCCATATGCTGGGCAAATGATGTATTGCACTGGACTTGTTGCGTTCTAAAGACGCGTCGTTTTAAAAGTAATGGGTAAGCGAGCGAGTTAATTACTTCTTTGTGCTGTTTTAGTATTATGTTACATATTATTAAAGATTTTTGTTTCTTAAGATTTCGTACTTATAAAAATTATGTTGAGTTTAATGGTTAATAACACTAGTAATGACGGCGAACACTATGCCTCTGCATTATCTGAATCTGGCAATATCAGTGATGAGAGTTGCCATAATGTTTCTTAACTTCGTGATAACCTTGAGAGTCAGTTTTCGGATGTATCCAAGAATTTTAATATCGTTCATATTAATGCGAAAACTGCCTCGACTGCCTCGGTGGCGTGGTTGTGGTTGGGTACGACTGCCGTCCTGAGGTCTCGGGTTCGATCCCCGGGTCGAACAAAGTGATATTGGATTTTTCCATATCAGCCCCGAGTCTGGAATTTGTGCCCGATGTGGCGAAAGGCTCGCCCCCTATCATATCTGGGACGTAACTAAGCTCGACGAAATGTGGGTGTATTAGTTTGCTAGTGCGCCTCTGTCTACCCCTTCGGGGATACACGCGTGAGCTTATGTTATGTTTATGTTTTATGTTTATGTAATGCAAAAAGTATTCCGGCCCATTTATCCGATATGTCGGCATGCCTAGACCATAAAAACCTTTACTTTACACCTCCGCTTATCTGCTGATCCTTTAACCCCTTCAGAAGGTTATCTGGAAGAGATCGCTTCAAGCGATAAGACAGCCTATTGTAACATTTTATAGTTTAAAGTTCTGTCTGTACTGTTTACTTAATCCTTACTATGGCGTTAAAGAGTTATCTATCTATCTAATCGTTCACGAATGATAATATCTATGAAAGTATTAGGTATATTGTAATTTTTACTGATATATTCTTGTTCATTATTATGAGTTCTGTTGTATCCTTTCAGTTTCTTACAAATATTACGACAAACTTTGTATTATACGAAATCAAAGTTAACAGGAATACACCCTGTGGCACCAACATAACTTAAATTTCGTCGCAAAAATATAATTATGCGGTAATATGCACGAGCCAACCTAGATGTTGTAAACTTCAGTAAGTATACGGCGTGACGTCAAATCGCGCGTTTGTCAACGACAAAAGTATTAAACCGCTAATATCAACAGTTTAAGGTTGCTCCGAACGTACATTATGAGCAAAAATTTAGAAAACTAAAAAATCAATCATTATGTAAAAAGCTTAAATTACACTATATTTTTTTAATGGAAGACCCAAGCTATTGACAGTTACGTCTACAACATGAATGGGCATGCTCGACCTGTTGGATACCACTGTCTCACAGAAAACCGATGTAAAATGGCAGCACGCTGTTACATATTGTACGGTGAGTTATATTTCCGGTGGTCCAATTCCAATCTCTTTATTAATCCCTTTTCCCCTCCTTTTAGGTTAGCAATATACCCATGATATTTTTTGTCATGGGTGTCTCTATGTATGGGCGGTGGAGATGACTTACCCTGACCCACGAGCAATCGTGTTACTGCTATATAAATACTTTATATTTAAATTTTTAATATACATATACCTAATAATTTTATGTAGGATTTAAAAATAAAACTTTGTTTGGCAATATCTGTGAAAGTATTAAGTATATTGAAAAAATTGCAAGAATAAAAGTGGTTTATTATTACGAATACAGTATCCTTTCAGCTTCGTACATAGTAATTTATGTTCTAACTAACCGTGTGTAATAGTAGAGGGCCCGTGACATTTGCTATATTTACGCCGCTGACACGCGACTGGATTTCTAATCTACTAAATATTCAGGTAAATGGAAACCTAGAAAATACTGACTTATTTATTAGAATATTCTCGTTATCATCATTATAATCACCTACAATACGTTGTTTAATTGATGAAGTATCCCAGATATATAAATTATATTTATTTATTTTGCTGACAGCAAGCGACACAACCTCCCCGTCTGACAGCCGAAGCGGGAATGTGTGCGGGCCGGGCGGCAGGGCGGTCATGATTAAAACGGTGCGCAAAACGCGGAAATTTAGATAATTGGATCTTACAATAAAAAGACAAATTATTTTCAAAATCCAAAACACATAACCTATGCGTATTATTTAACTAAGTTACTATACAAAATTTCACGATCTTATTTGAAGTATGTAATGAGTAATCCGGGATATTAATTCGGTTTAGAGGTAACTTTGCAATTTTTTTCTATCGAGAAAATTTTAAGGTATCGTGTTTTCGCCACACATGTTCACTCACATAAGCCCTCAACTTTATCATATATTTATTACAAAGTAAAAGCTGCAGTATTGTTGATTTTATCCGGGTTCAAAATAAGCCATTTGAGGTAGTATAGGCCCTTAAAGATGGTCAAATGCAAGACGTTCCTTTAAAAAAACGAGATTCCCGCATACTTATTCCATCACATTCCAACCACAGATAACTTACTATTTGTCTTGGCTATTTGCTAAGGAGTTTAAAAAGGGGACGACAAACACTATTCACTCTGATATACCTCGGGTGTACATAAGTTTTGAGACGCAATAAAAGTTGCATAACTTTTTTAATAATTAACTTATATTTTTAAAATTTTCAGTAAGCATTAAGTAGATAATACTCAACAATAAAATATAATTATTATTCAAAATTGGACTGCCTCCGTGGCGTGGTGGTATTTCGGTACGACTACGGTTCTGAGGTCTCGGGTTCGATCCCCGGGTCGGGCAAAGTGATATTGGATTTTTCCATATCAGCCCGGAGTCTGGAATTTGTGCCCGATATGGCGATAGGCTCGCCCCCTATCACATCTGGGACGGAACTAAGCTCGGCGAAATGTGGGTGTTCTAGGTCGCTAGTGCGCCTCTGCCTACCCCTTCGGGGATACAGGCGTGAGCTTATGTTATGTTTATTATTCAAAATGACCACCCTTGTTTTTAATACAGGCCCTTAGACGATTGGCCAGTCATCAATGGCGGCACGAACCTTTTCCAGCGGAATCCGCTTTGGTTCTCGGACGAGGGCTCACTTCAGTGACTCCAAGTTTGGGTGGGACTTTCGGCAGGCCCTGAGCTCTAATTCAGATCAAAATGAATAATCCAGCGGGTTGAGGTCGGGGCTGGAGGAGGGCCATTCGTCCGCGCGATGAAGGCCGGTACATTTTCCCTCAGCCAAGCTTTGGTTGTTTTTGCCTTATGGGATGGCGCGGAGTCTTGCTGGAAAACCCAGTTCTTGTTGTGAAATAAAGTACGTGTCAGGGGTTTCACAACAGGCTCTAAAATGTCATTTTGGTAATTTTTAGCTTTAACTTGACGTCATATTGGCAGAAAAGGAGCGGAGTCACACCTTCATATGAAACGCCCCACCATACCATAACACTAGCCGGATGATGGGTGCGCGAGACATTCCGTGTTGAAGCTGGGACGTCCTTGCTGCTTTTGGCATACACTTTGTTGTTTTGTTCGGTTAAACTTTTCTTCTACAGTAAATATTGTTTCGTCGGTGAAGAGGATCATCCTCGCATCGTGTCTCTTGAGCTGTACTGGACAACGTTCGCGTCGTTCGTATTAAAAACAAGGGTGGTCATTTTGAATAATAATTATATTTTATTGTTGATTATTATCTACTTAATGCTTACTGAAAATTTTAAAAATATAAGTTAAATATTAAAAAAGTTATGCAACTTTTCTTTCGTCTCAAAACTTATGTATACACGAGGTACAATACAAGAAATAGAAAGGTACCGGTAAAGTCAATATTTTGTAATGCGTCTGAACAAATAATGAACTTAAAAACAATTAAGATTTGGACGAATTATTGCTTTTTAGATAATGATGGTAACTATAACCTTTTACCATGTAAAGGCGTAGATACGTTTGGATTATTGAATATTTCTAATGTTTTTGGTGTATGGTTTAATAGATAGTATGTAATTATGGTTAGGTATGGCCTATATTTAGCAGTGGATGTCCTGTGGCAAATAATGATGATTATACCTCTATAGATAAGACTATTATTTTCAGTTATGAAGCATCCTTATTGATTTAAACGACAATTTTATCAGACTAGTAGTAGTAGAGGAAATACTAATATGTGTTGCATAATAACAGCTTATCTACTTATTGCGTTATTTCTATAGGAAATGCAATAATTATTTGGTTCAAAATAGTACACACCCATATATCCGCCTATTCTTTAGTTTCAGCAACTTCTTGTTAGAATTGGTTAACTTTACTTTTATTGGCGGTTAACGTTGCAAAATGAACAATGCCAATTGTTTTTGTTTTCAACGTTAAACTTAGACAATACTATTAAAGAGGTTATAAGCTTAGACACAGTTAACTATATAGTTCCCATTAAACAATGGATTAAAACGGGCCCGAGCGCAGGCATAAATGTTTAGACTCGAAAACGGCATTTTTTCAGTCTGTGGTTTTAGTTCTAGGATTACATGATAAATTCACTTTTTTAGACATTCAAGTAGTAACCGCTATCTCTGTGTGTGATTCTACTCATGGGTTAGATATTACTGATTTACATTTAGTTCATTCATAGGACCCTTTTCCACAACCATCAGAGATGATTCCTTTAGCCGTATTCCTCTTTTTAAATTAAGCAAGTTTAATTAAATCCTTATTTGTTCTTTGCAGGGCGACCACGAAAAGAGGGTAATATTCACAAGCACAGAAGAGCCAGTTAGTAATCCAAAAGCCGTACCAGATATCAGACTGGTTGACGGACCGTCAATACTTGCTGGAAGAGTTCAGATCTTGCATAGGGGACAGTGGAGATCCGTGTGTACAAATTCAAGAAAGTAAGTTAAAATATTTGATCAATGTCCTAATTAATTTTAATGTTTTTGAATGAGCACCTTTTTTTTTTTTTAATAGCAGAGATTGGCAAACGAGCAGATGGGTCACCTGATAGTAAGTGATCTCCACCGCCCATAGACACCCGAGACATAAAAGGAATCATGGGTGCGTTACCAACCTAAAAGGAGGGAATGGAAGGGGAGGGAAGGGGATTGGGAAAGGGAGCGGGGAAATGGGCCAACGGAAATCTACTGAATTTCAAACTAAAGCTAATTCGTTTTTGCATCATACTTGAAATAGTGTATTTCGCCGACCCTACATTTGAATGCAGGTGAAAAGAAAGAAAAAGTAAACTATGTAATGGACTGATTTGATACGTAAAAAAAATCATATTTTTAAAATATTAATAATTTTTTTTTTTTTCAGTTGGACAATCCACGACATGGAGGTAGCATGTAGACAATTAGGTTTTATGGGTGGCTCTTTTTACAACTGGATAGATCGACAGCCCGGAAGATTAGCTAGACTACTATTCGAAGAACCAAAATGCAGAGGAACAGAAACCGATCTATTCAAATGCGATTGGGAAACTAGACAACTCGGCTCTGGTGTCTGCGATTTTCACCCCGATCTAGCTATACAATGTCAACCACATCATGACATCAGTGGCAACCCCGCACGACATTGGAGAGGATTGCGCTTCGAAAATGCAGTATCCGAACGAATATTAACTGCTGCGAACACTTTATATGTTCCTACATCGATGTCAAGGTTAAGACATGTAACGATAAAAAATGCAGGTCTCGGCAGAAATAACAACGCTACTAGTGCCTTACATGTGATAGGTGTGCCACCGGTCATGGAAGATATAGAAATATCCAATTCCGCTTTCAATGCAGTCAACGTGACCTCACCTGACGCTCCTATAGTCATAAACAATTGCACGATTCGAAACAATAGAGGTTACGGTGTTTATGTGAATTCGACGTATGGTATGACCAAGATAGAAAACTGTTTGATCCATGAGAACGGTGGTGATGGGATCAAATACGTTGTACACGAAATGAACATTGATGAGAGATTTGACCGAAGCGAAGTATTTGACTTGTGCACCCTCGCATCTACACCCAGCCAGACATTTCCCATCCAAATGTCGATAGAGCAGTCGAGATATTCTAATATGGAGAGAGATTGCAACCAAAAATTTTACACTAGACCTGACCACGTTCTGACATTAGGTTTTCTCAAGTTAATAACAAATCAAAATGATACAGGCGAGATGTATATATACGATGGCTCGACGACCAATGACAGGCTTTTGTTGTCCTTTAGCATACGGAACTTCACTCGGCCACAAAGTGTTACTTCAACTAGAAATAGATTGTACGTTCGATTTCGCGCGAACACACGCACTGATATAATTGGTTTTTTGAGACTGACGTCAGGTGTTAGCAGAACATATGATTTGAATATTACCGACACTATTATATCCGACAACAATGGGCGGGGCGTGGCTATTGAAAATTTGCGATCACAAGTTCATATTCATCGAACTGCCATATCTAATAACAATCATGTTGCTGGTTTGCATGTAGTTAGTGGGGCGGGAGAGGTAAACGTTACAGAAAGTAGAATATCATTTAATCAGGGTGATGGAGTAAATATAACAGTTACTGGCGGGAATAGAAACATATCCAAAAGTATTTTGAGTTCGAATCAGGGTTACGGAGTAGCTGTGTGGCTAAACAACACTCAAGAAACTGAATACGTCCCGCTAAACCAGACGACGGTTGTCGAATATTCAGAAATATTCAAGAATTTGGATATTGGTATACTACATGGTAACTTTTGTGGTGATAGTTGGGTGAATATAACGGGTAATTGGTTCAATACAAGCGCAGAGAGCACTATTGAAATATCGACATGTTGGAGATTTACTAACCCGCAACGACTATTAAGTTTACAGATAGGTCACAACAGATTTTATGAAAATCTAAAAGTTCCTATAAAAATCCAGCCGGCTCTTAATGTAAATGGTAGAATAGAACATAACTACTTCGAGAATGGTCATTTTGGTGCAATCCTTATACTCAATAGGATAGAAGGAAAATATTTAGAAGAATTTGAGATCCTACCTGCTAATTTTAGAATACAGCAAAATTACTTCTTTGGAAATAAAGGACCATTCGTTGTTAACTTAGGTTTGTCACCGTATAGTGACTTACAGTATATATTATTTACGAGAAATTTCCTAAGAGATAATAAAATAAGAGAACCTTTTGAACCCATAGAAGGAGTCACAACACGATTAACTCCAAGAAGCAGAGTAGCAGCAACTATAGTACTGGCGTCAAGCAATATAGACGTATTCAGAAATATAATAAATAATCCAGAAGCACAATATGAAATAGGGTCACATGTTGAAGATCAAAGCAAAATTTTGAATTGCACTTACAACTGGCTTGGTTCTGGTGAAGAAGAAAAAGTGTACAATAGACTGTTCCATAGAAAAGATAGATTTAATTTAGCGAAAATTATTTACATGCCTTATTTGCTCCACAACAGTAACCCTGGTGCTACACAGATCAATTTTAATTCATTGTTTGTGCCTCAGTTCAACGTGCCGGGTACTTTCGTTGTTGGTGGTGAAGTAGAAGGCGTAGAAATTCTCAGACAAGGAGAATACGATGTTAACAAAGACATTAATGTACGACCCGGTGGTAGACTTGTTATCCAACCCGGTGTGACACTGAAATTTCCACCTGCCATTGGTATAATGGTCGCGGGTAGACTTGAAGCAAGTGGTAAGCGACCAAATGATATTACCTTTACTCTGAAAGAAGAAGTTGTTTTATCCAACGAAAGTTATTATGAGACTGATGTAGAACCAACGACCCCTGGCTACATAGAGCCAGTTGTACCAATAAGATTATTAGGAGGAAGAACGGCGAATGAAGGCAGATTGCAGGTGAGGATTGATGACATATGGGGTACAGTATGTAATTATAAATGGAACATTATTAATGCTGCTTTAGTATGCAATCAACTTGGCCTCGTTTTAAATCCAGAAGATTGGTTTTTGGAACCTAATGAAATACCAAGTGCTGGTATTTCTGAAGAAATTATATTATCCAATGTACAGTGCACAGAGTTTGATACAGATATCACGAAATGTAGAGCAGAAACAAGAGATAGTTTTGAAAATTCTTGTACTCATGATAATGACGTCGGTATAAGGTGTTATGAAACAAGTTGGGCAGGTGTCAGATTTAGTGTCATATCTGAGAGAGCTGATTTACAATATGTTACTATTGAAAAGGCTGGTCTACTGGATTACTCGTCCAATGTTTTCAAACCTGCATTGCAAATTGACTTTTCTAGACACAGTTTGGAAAGCGTAAAAATTGCAAACAATTATCACGATGGGCTGGGCATATTGTATTCAGATTTGTACGGATCTGATGTTGCTAACACTGTCCGTAACTCCGAGTTTAGTAACAACAAAGGTAGTGGAATAAGTTTCAAACAACTAGGATTAAAAGTTTACGGTTCGGTTATAGAAAATAATAATTTAGCAGGCATATACCACAACCCACATTTGACAGGACCACAACAAAGAGAAATAGCTGGTTGGTTCAATTTGGATCGAGGATTTAACTTTGACGAGTCCAACTACCGACCTATAACTATACCCGAGTATGAAACAGACATATCGTTAGTAAATGGTGAGACGAGACATCTGGTATTTTCTAAACATGTTGGAGAAAATATTGTTAAAACCTACAATATAAGATGTAACCCTGGATTCGTGCTTGGTTTACAACTTCTTAATCCTATACATAGCTTCTCTACTGAAAATATCTGTATATACGACTCACAAAATATTAACGAAAGAAGTACTCAGTGGTGCTTGAATCGTGATCTATCTACTTTTCCGACAACCAGTAATAGTTTTGGAATAGTATTGACTTATGAAAGTGGTATAAATGCTTTGGGGGGTGTAGTTTTAGTAGTCAGTACTGTTACAGCACCTGCACAAAACCTCAGAAATAGAATCGTTAAGGGGCCAGTCCCTACCCTGCAAGTAGTCAATACAAAAATTAAAGGAAATACGAAAGGTGTCAAAGCATTATACTATAATCGATATTTGAATGAAATTGGTGACCATTTCTTGAGGAAAGCTAATGAGAGCATTAAGATATTTAACTGTGAAATAGCGCATAACAAAGAAGAAGCTATTTATGTTAACACGCCGTTCTGGGACATTCATGAAAGTAACATTACCGAAATAACTATTATGGTCAATAGTAGTCTTATCACTGATAACGGCAGAGGTATACATCACTTTGCAAGAGATTTGAGAAGTGCCAATAATTTGTATCATTATATTCTTCAAGATAATACCATAGAGAGAAATAAAAACGGCGGATTCGATGTTGCTTTACCCTATGTTTGGCAGTATAATGAAAATTTTACACATTCTGTGTACATGTATAACAATACTTGGCGTAACAATCAAAATTTTGCCCTAGTTGTGGATGGGCACTTCGCAGAACTTAATATAACGAAGAATATTTTTACAGATAATAATTGTAGATTTGGATTAATTTCAATACAGGGAATGGAGAAGAAAATGACAATAGATGGAAACCTGATCGAAAGAAATAATGGACAGTTCATGGTTAAATTCCATATGGACAGTCAAAGTGAAATAATGGGACACGTGTATGCAGTGTTCGTGTTCAATAAAGTGAAAAACAACCAATACACATCTATGATTAATCGTGGTTCTTTAATCCATAGCTTCGAGCCAACTTTTGTCATAGGATTCAGAGGTGTACAAAAAGTTAAAGTCAGCAGGAATTTATTTGGTAACAATGCATTAGACTACACTTTAGTTGCTGGCATTAGAACAGCTAAAATAAACAATTTATTAGATGTAGTTGAGAATTGGTGGGGTAGCACTGTAGAGAAAGAAATCCAAAAGCAAATATTTGATTTTGATGATTGGAACAACCACGCTATTGCTATTTACTTGCCGTATTTGCTTGAAGACGACTTTGAAGCTAGCGTGTCTCCATCTTTTAGTCCAAATGTGGATGTAGACGTTAATGCATTGGGAGGACGTCTAGTATCCAATCTAACTATAGAGTCCCGGATATCCCCATACATAGTAAAATCTGATATAACAGTTATGCCAGATGTCACCTTAACAATCCAACCCGGTGTGATATTAGAATTTGCTCCAAACGTTGGTATTCTCGTAATGGGCATATTGCAGGCAGTTGGCCATATCCAACTTCCAATCACAATGAGGCCCCTCTCGACAGCAGCAAATATTGAAATAAATAGGAAAGAAAAGAGAGACATAGGTCAATATTCGCCACATCACAAACAGCGAAGACAATTGGAATTATTATCACTCCCAAATTCGATACGTCTATGTACAGGTAGAAACTGTTCTATCAGTGATAATATAAGTCAAAGAAATAATGAAGGTTTTCTTGAATATTACAATAAAACTACACTCCAATGGGTGCCTATGTGTGATAACCGATTTACAGAAAGAAATGCTCAAGTAGTATGCAGAGAACTAGGTTTTGATCCTATAAATGTCTTCTTTGCTCATGGCCGAAGAGTGGAATACCACAGTAATTCTTTATCACGAATCTGGTCGTGGCCCGAACCTTTGCAATGTGTCGGTACCGAAGATAGATATGAGGACTGTCCAATCAGACTGAACGGACAATTATTTGGACATAGACATGAATGCAAATGGGACTCAGAATTCGTTTTCATACACTGTGGCGCGAGAAATTTGGATGAAAGATTAGACTACTGGGGAGGCATAAGATTTGCAAATTCAGAATTTGAATATTCGCTATTCGAACATAGAATACATGATCACCACACACACGAAACAATGAGGAGGCCAGAAAGTGTATTAAGGCATGTCCAAATTTACGGCGCCGGAATACTTCATAATGAGAAATCTCCAGCTGTACAAAGCATTATTAAAAACCCCGTTATAAATAGCGTTAATATAAGTAAGTGTGCTCACCACGGAATTAATTTAATATCTCCCACCGATACTATAAGTATGATGTTCAATTCCGTCAGTGACATATTAGGTGAAGGTGTTAGTGCCATATCATTGAATGGGGAAGGTAGAGAGTCGGAAGAATCTAGTTTCACACCGCTGCGAGATCTGAATCTCCCCTACCACATGTTTTCTCTTATTGACATTTGCGATAGCACCAAGATGGTGACTGTTGAAGAACGAGTTATTTTGTACTACAAATATGACAACAATCCTGTGAATTGCGTCAAAATCTTTAAGAGTATGTTCAGAGTGAAACCTTTTGGGTTCCGTTTACTCCAGTTTAATTTGTTCAACCATACTTTGAATTATGGTAAAAGAGACTCTCTGACTTTGTACGATGGTGACATTTACAATATCACCGCTCCTATGATTGGATACTTGGAGAACGGGTCGCCTGATGAGAAGAAACTGTTCAGAACTGAAAGCTCTAGCTTGAGCGTGAGCTTGTTCGCTAACGGCGCGTCAGCTGTTCACGGATTCATTGCTGAGATCGTTACATTGCCTATATCTGCAATTGGATTCAGTAAGTATCTACACTAACAGTTATTTCATTATTTAAGGATGTTGTTTTCTTCTGTTATTTCTTTCGTCATTTTAGTATTACAAATATTTTCATATTTCAAACTGCATTAACGAAAGCTTGAAAAAATTCCGTCTATTTTCTTTATCATAATAAAGAGTATCTTGGTAGAAATAATAATTTTTAATAAATTTTTAACAATTTCGGATCAATTTGTATATAGTGTTAAATAGCAAGTTACCCAGTCATAATTTTTATCAAAAATAAATGAAGGCGAAAGAATGTTCGCGAAGAGCCATCGGCGATGGAGACCGAACGTTCATCATTCGCGAATATTCGCTATCGCATTCACACAAACAAGCCTTTGCTGATGTGTGAACGCAACAGCGACAATTTGTTACTGATCGGGAACGTTCGGTCCCCATCGCCGATGGCTCTTCGCGAACGTTCTTTCACCTTCGTTCTGTTAATCTACAATATAAAATCCATGTTTCGTGTCAGACCGCGACGTCCAGCACAACATATCCAACAGCGAGTTCACCAACAACAGAGACGGCGCCATCACGTACCAGTCCGTCGGGGAGGTGAACCCTCTCGTTGCCATCACCAGGAACGAGATTGTGTCCAACTGCCTCAAACTGTACGGGAACTTCACCACGTGCCAGTCCGCTGTGAGGGTTGACGTGCAAAATACGCAGACTTTAGTGTTCAGGGTGAGTGATGAAAAGAATATTATCAAGAATTTTGTCCAGTATTTTCCATGTTTTGTGGTTTGGGTGTTGTGGGAACGAAAGTCTCTCGTAGCTTCTGATACGACACAAAATTAGTATCTTAATGTGGGATCCGGGCTATGTGTGTGACTTTTGGGAGTATTATAAATACTGATTCAATGAATAGATGCCTGTCCTTTGCGGGATGTTTATTTTACACCAAAATTCGGAACGTTGCGCCGCGTCGCTTCGTATCCCGCCAAAATCAAGAAGTTTGGTAACACTTAGCTTTCGACATAAAAAGCACCATGCCTCAAACATTTCATCGGCTATTAGTTATTCATAATTGGTCCCCAATATAGTTTCTACTCAGTGTCGTAACTACAGGATGGAATACCGGGCAAAATGCGATGGGTCCCGATCATAAGGGACCCACGCGTCGACCGGAATGAGGCCCCGGTCCGAATAAAGTAACCCTCACCTCGGTAAAAACCGCTCCATCCGATAATTTGCCGCGGGCCCCCAACAGTTACGCCGCTCTTTTTACAAAATCATTAACGAAACGACGTTTTAATTACAACAAGTCTGCAAATTAAACTAGTGCTAATGAATGTTTGTATTACAGAACAACCTCGTGCGTGACAACGTTGGTGGTTTACTGGTCAGAGCTGATTCTAGAGGGTCGGCCACTTCTCTCCGAGGATGGATCCATAACAACTTGTTCTTCGCCAATCACGATTTGCCTTGTCTCAAAGTTGAAGGTATGTAGATAGTAAATAATAATAATAATTTTTAAATGTATTTTTATTTTTGTATAATAATTAAAAAAAAAGAATTAAATATAAAGAGTACTGAACATAATAATAAACACTCCCCAACAGTCACACACATAGTCCTGACCCCACACTAGGTGTAACCTGTATCGTTGGTATCAGAAACTACGAGAGACTGTCGGTCTCACGACACCCAGACCCGAAACAAATATTTGTGGGCCACAAAGACATTTGTCTCGGTGCGGGAATCGAACCCGTGACCGCGAGTTAGTGGCTCAGTAGTTTGTGGGCCGTTCGCCGCTGGGCTGTGGACCGGGAGCTCCTAGGTTCGATTATAATCGGGTAAATCGTTTTCTAACACGGTTTACCAGGGACTGGTTCCCCATTGGGGATTAATCGAGCCCCTCATTAGAATCGAATAAGGGCAGATCGAAGAAGTGTGTGGGCCCGAGAAAGACATAGGCTACTATATAATTAAATGTTTAATTGCGAAAAGGGCACATCTCTGAAAATTCAAAATGTTCGTGTAACGAAAAACTCAGTACATTTATTTCTAAGTTACAATTAAGGGTCATTTAGCAATCCAGAATTACAAAAAAAAAAAAAAAATTTCGATGTGGCCTTTTCGAAATTGCCCATTCAATTATTATAGACAGCATGACTCGGTCGAAAGTCGAGACCAAAAAGAAAACTGTAGCCCGAGCACGAAAAACTAATCTATCTTCTAATATATAAAATTCTGGTGTCACAGTTTTCGTTGCCATACTCCTCCGAAACGGCTTGACCCATTTTGATGAAATTTTTTGTGCTTATCCGGTATCTATGAGAATCGGCCAACATCTATTTTTCATCCCCCTAAATGTTAGGGGTAGTCCACCCCTAAATTTTTATTTTTATTTTTTAGACAACATTTTTAATTTCTTTTTTTTATGATACAACATACAAAAATACATACAAATCTCAATTTTCACCCTTCTACGATCAACCCTTATTTTTTAATAGCCATTTTAGTAATTTAATCATTTTTCCTCTCCGGTCGAAAACTGATCAATCGTCATTTAATTAGTTATCCCCGCCAGATGTCTACAGGTGTCACTTGACAGGCGGGGTGACGGACGTGGTGACAGACGGGTGACCGACTGGGTGACAGACAAAGTGTCAGACGGGGTGACAGGCGGGGTGACAGACGGAGTGACAGACGGTGTGACAGAGGGTGTGACTGACGGGGTAAGAGACGGGGTGACAGACGGTTTGACAGACGGTGTGACTGACGGTGTGAGAGACGGGGTGACTGACGGCCGAAGTAGATCATCCCATTACCTCTTTTAGAATTATTGTGCTATAGGTGCCTAGGACTCACTCTTTCAACCCTCTCTCTCATACGCAGACGAAGTTGTCAGCTAGTGTAAATGTAAATTTATTCGAGTTCGCTGCGCACTGATGACGTTCGGTTAATATTTCATACAATTTCATAGACGCGCATCGAGTTCGAATACATTTACGGTTGTCAGAAATTTTCCTGCTCAGGCCGCTGGTCTACTAAAAATATCATTTGCAGGTCGACAATCATCCCCCTACCAAGAAGTGACGATATACCGCAACTATTTCACTCGCAATCGAGTTCCGTTCGAGGACGTCATAGTTCTTCGACAAGTCGTGTCCAACTTTACGTACAACTACGTACACGACAATACCGGACAGAGGATTCTGGAAGTGTCCGGATTCGATAAAGTCAGACTGCCGATATACCAGACGACTTCGCATAATGGATTTTATAGGTGAGTATTTATTTATTTGAACAAACTTTTATTGAAATCGAATGACGAGAGAAGTTAGCAATATGGTAAGCGATACGACTACCCTTACCATGGTAGGAACATAAGGCAGTTAGATCGGTAGGATGTGTTATGAACCGATAAGTATCTACATAACATAAGCCCACGCCTGTATCCCTGAAGGTAGGCAGAGGCGCACTAGCGAACTAGAACACACATTATGCCGAGGTTGGATCCGTCCCAGATGTGATAGGGGGCGAGCCTATCGCCATATCAGGCACAAATTCCAAACTCCAGGCTGATATTGAAAAATCCAATATCACTTTGCCCAACCCGGGAATCGAACCCGAGACCTCAGAATGATGGTCGTATCGCGCACGCAATAGCACTATACCGCCGAGGCAGTCATGCTCTTAAGGTAATGGTAATGAGTGATCGTGGGTACTGGGTTCCATGATCGTTTGATAACCCCCAGCCCCTAGAGGGAGGTGTTTGTATAATCTATCTATGTATCATCTGTTTCTGTCTGAAATATTGTAGCCCTTAAACGGAGTTGAAAAGAGTATTAGGGCGAATGAGGTAGTAAAAGTTTAAAAAAATTTTTAGTCAGGGATAATAATAATAATTATAAATACACCCAACAGACACACACCTAGTCCTGACCCCACACTAGGTATAACCTGTATCGTGACTGGGTGTCTATGAGAGCCTTTCGGTCTCACAACACTCAGACTTGAAACAAATATCTGTGGGCCACAAAAACATTTGTCTCAATGCGGTAATCGAACCCACGGCCTCTCGCTTCGCTGCCGACTACTCGCCCGCTGCGCCACGTGGGATGGTTAAAAATCTAGGAATCGAGTACATAAGTATTTCCCTGACTACATTTTTGTTATTAATTTCAGGAACTTCGCCCTGGATCGAGAAGGTCGCGCCACTGTAGTAGCCGGCACCGCGGGACAGAACTATGTCGATAACATATTTTTCAACCCCGACAATGACTACGAAATGATCACTGTTAATAGATCCATGTAAGTTATCATATTTTTCATCAGGAGCTAACTCTTTTATATCTATATTGTTATTGATATAAATAGAAAAATATAGTTCATAGCTAGTTCTTGTTAACAAAATAATATTTTAGACAAGTTATTATTTATAGTGAATTTTACACAGAGATCATAAAGGTAGCACGAAACGACATTTATGTGCATATTAAGGGCCACTTGAAGCGCTATTATTAATCTAGAGTTACACCTTATCTCGATTTATAGTCGGTTTCAACAAACGATCTCGGTTTAAAGTGTATATAAATCGCGATTATGAGCCAATCAAATCAAGTAATTTGCCGGAGTCATGTTCAAACTGTGTTCTTATTGGCTAATTTTTTGTAATCTATCTGCACATTCGAACTGAGATTGTTTATTGGGACCGGGCCTGATTCTACAGCTCACTCCTATCTTTAAATGAAGATTTGGGATAAATAGAGATTTATGGCGGAGCTGTGCACTCACAGCTGTGCATTCAGAAATGGAATTTAGGTGCTCAGGGTCACTACCCTGAGCACCTAAATTCCATTTCTGAATTTAGCAAACAGTGTGCATGTTTAGTCAGTATAAAATTTTAATTCGGTCGTAAATGATTTATTTTTATTTATTTTTTAAAATTTGTCTGATATATATTTAAGTGCATGCTCATTAAGTAAATAATAAACTTGCATGTTTCTGTTTGCATGGGTGCCCTGGATAGCTTTGCCGATTATAACCCGAATTATATGAGGTAAGATAATCCTTTTTATATTATACATCGTAATAAAATAACGCGACTGGCATACTAAATGGCATACAATTTTGAACCTTTTGTCCAAAACATAGAGTTGGGTATAAGTATGGTGCGGTGCGCCATTTTAAATTACAAGTTATTATAGAGTGGCATGGCATTTTCTTTCATATCGCATGTTTTTCATTTTTCTTAATTCTACGCCTTTCTACTTAACAGCATGTTTCTATTATAGCATCCCCGGGTCGGGCAAAGTGATATTGAATTTTGCCATATCAGCCCGGAATATGGCGATAGGCTCGCCCCCTATCACATCTGGGACGGAACTAATCTCGCCAAAATGTGGGTGTTCTAGTTCGCTAGTTCACCTCTGCCTACCACTTCGGGGATACAGGCGAGCTTATGTATATGTATGTTTTTTGTAACATTAGACACACGTTTTAACCTTTGTCATATAAATACGCTCGGCACGATGTGAGTGATCTAATTCTTCACCTTTGCCTACACCTGCCTAGAACGGGTGAAACTGTGAATGTTCATATCAACACGTTCCTACAGTTCGTTGGACCTATGGCGTACTCGAATCGACGCTAAGCACAACTACTGGAGCTACAACGAGAGCCTCGCCGTCGCGGGCAGGATCCGCGACCAGGCCGACAACCCCCTGCTGCTGGAGGTGGACTACCGGCCCTTCTACATGAACAACCTCACCGTGCTGGGAGGGGGGAAGTGTCCCCCCGGGTGGGACGCGGTGGCGGGGACCTGCTATATGTATATCGGAGCGCCGATGACCTATGACGAGGCTAGGGCTTTTTGTTTGGTGAGTAAAAGTATTTTGTTCAGTTAATTCAATAATTGGTCTTACTCTTTTGTAGCTTTATGCCAGGGTTCGCCTTCCTACTTAAACGCTTCGACTTCGCACAGTCTTAAGCATCCCCCATAGTGAGACCTTGAGCTGTCATATCTTCCTCCAAAACCTACGGATTTCAAATCGATATTTTTTTTCGAACATAGATAATACCCACATGGGATATACTAAGCCATCCTAGTTGGGTCTGTCTTACCATTCGTATAAGCTAGAATAACTTTACTTTCCATATACTGATATGTAATTAGAAAAGTATATCGCAATTCGCAAGAATATTGGCTAATCTAATTCTAACTGGAGGTTGGCGTAAGGCAGGCAGTCGGTCGTAAAAATTAAGCCAAGTCATTTTCTGCGACATACTTGAAAACGTGTGCTTCGCTGACCCCATATTTAGGTGGGATAAGGGCAAGTAAAAATAAAAAGATTGGCTAATCCAATATTATTTTTTGTTCCCCCCCAGTCGGACAACGCATCGATGCCGTATGTGACGGGCAACTACGCGGCACTATACGAGTTCATACAGCGTCAGAACCAGTGGTTCCAGTACGGGGAGCGCGTGTGGGTGAACCACATCGACTACGTGACGCGCTGCACCTCCTTCGCGTTCTCCAGCGTCGACGTCACCGACTGTCAGCAGAAGAACCCGTTCATATGCGAGATCGGTGAGTAACTACTACCTACAGGACCAGTGGCTCCAGTACGGGGAGCGCGTGTGGGTGAACCACATCGACTACGTGACGCGCTGCACCTCCTTCGCGTTCTCCAGCGTCGACGTCACCGACTGTCAGCAGAAGAACCCGTTCATATGCGAGATCGGTGAGTAACTACTGACTACAGAACCAGTGGCTCCAGTACGGGGAGTAAATCAAAGAAGCCATGAGTCCAGTTCCATTACTAAACCTACGAAGCAGTAATTTCAATAGGTAAATCTCAGAATGTTGTCGTCCATAACTAAGTCATAACGGAACTTGCCCTTCTTAAAATGTTGTGTTTCATAACTCATAACGTAACTTGTCCTTCACAGGATATTGTCGTCCATATCAGATAACGTAACTTTCCCTGCTCAGAATATTATCCATAACAGATAACGTAACTTTCCCTGCTGAGAATTTTGTTATCCATAACAGATAACGTAACTTGCCCTCCTCAAAATATTGTCCATAACAGATAACGTTACTTGCCCTCTCCAAATTGTTGTTGTTCATAACGCATAACGTGACTTGCCCTCCTCAGAATATTGTCCATAACAGATAACGTAATTTGTCCTTCTCAGAATGTTGCCGACTATAAGATATAACGTAACTTGCCCTTATTGGATATTATGTCGTCCATAACACAACGTAACTCACTCTTCTCTGAATGTTGTCCATAACAGACACAATGATGTTGTCCACAGATCCTAAGATAATAATCGACCCGTTGTCATGGCAGGGCGACACTCTCGCCGTAGCCTTCATCGGGTTGTTAGCTCTAGCGGTGATCCTAGTCGCCGCTGCTCTCATCTGCTGGTACTCTAAGTCTAAGCACAGGTAATCTGACAATTTTTATAGCAAAGAATGGCGGATTTCTTAAGTTTACACGAATGTTATATATTGAAATAAAACTATTTTTACGGATTCTATCACGATTTGTTTTAATTTTTATGCCCAAAATTTCGCCCTCAGAAGACTGAACTCTGACAAGAAGACTGCAAAGCCTTCGAAACGTTGGCTATAAAAAAATAAAACAAATCGTGATAGAATCCGTAAAAATTGTTTTTTTCAAAGAATGGCGGATTAGCAGGCAGAATAAAAAATTAATAAAAAATAATAATTAAAATCTATTTACCATAATATACATAAATTACAGAAAAAGTATTGTAATTTAATTCGAAAAGAATTTTTTTTTATTACATCTAATTCCTGGATTATTTACGTTTATGTTTTAGACATGTCCAGCGATTAGAGCGGCGCAACTCGATTCGACAATCGTTACATTCAGTTCGGTCTATCGGAAGTATCAATGGAGGTTTCCCAGACACCGCATACAGAAGGAAATTGGCACAAATGGTAAATATTTAAACAACTTAGCTAAACAGTCATTAAAAGTAGGCTACTTACATATTGTCACCTAAAACGAAATATGAAAAAAATATCGATATTATATTTTTAATACGTCAATTTTTTTGTGGCATAAAATTATTATATCAATAAAGATTTCCCCTTGATTTATATGTTTATGTACAGCGGTACATGAACATATACATGCCGAACTTAGCGAAGTTAATGCTTTGAAAATATCGATATTTTTTGCACTTCCAACATCCCTACAATAAAGCTCGTCTCGATCATTCGCTATCCATACTGCTTGCTAAGTAGATAAATCATTGATTTCTTTTATTTCATTGCCATACTAGAAAAGGAGGAAAAAGGTAAACATTATTTTTTATTATTCATTTTATACACTAAACGTCGAGTTTTCTAGCCACATGCAGCTGCATTTATTGATCATGATTCTATGTCTTGGGTGTCAATGGGCGGTGGAGATCACTTACCATCAGGTGACCATTCTGCTTGTTTGCTCGTTCGTCTCCGCTATATAAAAAAACAGGTGTAAGAACATTTTATAATTTACTTTTCGCAGAGCACTCGTTCTACTGATACCTTAACGAAAGGCTCCGACTACCGCAAAATGTTAGCCTCCACCACCTCCATGGAATCTATGGAAAAAAGCCAATTCAACTCCTCAATAGAAGACAACCAGAGCTTCGACATATACGAGGCGCACAACCCAAACAACATACAATTAAAACATAGTACATTCTCGAAAAAACCCGCATCGCCTGAATACTCCGTGCCTCAGACTACGAGGCCATTTAATTTGGCCTACAGAAATGAGGGGTATAAAGACGCCTCAGGACATGCAAGTGGCGCCCCCTCTATAAACACTATGACAGAAGAAACTCCCATATTGCACCATGGGGGGATAAGGTCCCCTGAAGAAGATACGACGCCAAACGATGGTCAATACTACATGTCAGATACGCTTCCATTACGAGATATGGATAAGTCTAACGACACTTTAGCGTTGAAAAATGAGCTGGAGAAAGAAAAGTACGAGCCGTACGGGGCGCCGCAGTATGGCGTGCAACCGAAACTGTCGTTCCTGATGGAGTTAAGGTCGAAAATGCCGGAGCCGCCGCAACCGGGGGCCTTACCTGCTACTACGTTTGGACAGAGGGCTAATGGCGGTATGTATTATTTTTCGACCACTTCCAAACGTGACCATATGGGACCACCCTTGAAATAATCTCTAGTGAACTCAAAAATAATCTTAAAAATCCGTTCACATTTGGCGGAGATATCGGTGAACATAAATAAAAAAAATATAGACGAATTGAGGACCTTCTCCTTTTTTGAAGTCGGTCGAAAATATATTAAATTACATTCGGTATTCCCGAAAGCACATCATTCATAATTTTTTTTTCCAGATCCGCAATACTACGAAGACGATCTCCCCAGCCCGCCACGCCCACCAGTATACTCAAATCCGTACGACAACTCGACATCCGACCACATCCCTAGCTACGATTCGAGTCCACAACATCTGTCCACCGACTTCGACTCTCCCATGTCGGACCATCATAGATCCAAGTCCGAAGCATTGTTAGAAACCAATTTCGACTTCGACGACTCAGATTCGAGTCCATTACCGATGACAGAGGCCAACAGATCCCACAGTCAACCCCTAGAAACCGCCATGTGATAACTGATAGTTATTAGTGACAACCCTGTGCTGAAGGAATAGCGAATTTGAGTCAAGCAATAGAACAAAAATGCTGGTTATCTCCTATATTGTTGACACTAATTTTCGACATAAATAAATAACAACCAAAAGTCACAAACATAGTTCTGACCCCACATTAAGATAGAAGTTTTGTTTCGGGGGTGTTAGGATTAACGAGAGACACACGGTCTCATAACACCAAACAAATATAGCTCCTTACAAAAGTGAAAAAAAAAAACAATTTTAATTTGAATAAAAATATTTTTTATGCTGGTATCAACCGAGCAACAGGGTTTCGAAACATACTGTATAGTTATGGAGTAGAATGAAAGACTGATTAATGTCTTTATCGAAATGTTATTACTTTCTTGCATTTAACGAATGTTTCCACGAAAAAGTGCCTTATATTATTCTTTAAACTTAACGTTTCCATTTTCTATTAACATAAACGATTACCGTAACGCACGATCTCAATTAAAATAAGCGAAAATATCTAACGCTTCGTAGTACTTTCACCGCGTACTATATTCTTTTTTTCTACACTTTATTTACAAAAAAACATTCCTTTAAATTTACTATTTACAATTTTATATTTTGTAAAATGTATTTGTCCGTCCTTGTGTATTTATAGTGAGTTATGAATTAAGATTTAGATAGTACTTATATTAACTTTAGAATATCCAACAAATATGAAACACCATGTGTAATCATAAATGTACGTCATATAATCGACTTCTACAATCTTTTATAGATACTTTATGTATGTTTTGTTTGCTTTTTGAACTATTTTCCGATATTTATAATATTGTTTGTAAAGATAATTAAATGATTTTACGACTTAATGCTTTAATTATAAAATGTACAAGACAAAATAGAAAAACAGGTAGTGTTAGATAAATAATATAAGACTAATAGAAAAATAAATATCACAAATATTCTTATTACAATGAGTTTTATTTGTACTACATAATATGTATAAGAGGCCAATTCCATTTGTATTTGGTTTAATCCCCATAACATAAAACAGTAGAAATAAATGAGTAAGAGCTTCTTGCAACTCCGCGATTAATCTCTATTTATCCCAAATCTTGATTTAAAGATAGGGGTGAGCTGCAGGTTAAATCGAAATAAGGTGTAACTCTAGATTACTAATAGCGCTGCAAGTCGCTCTAAGCCAACAAGAAAATTGAAGTTAATGACTTTACCTTCATAAGCCGTCGATAGTGATTCGAAATTATACCAACGACACAAGCTCTCGCCTGTATCCCAGATACGGTAGGCAGCGGCGAATCTACTCAGATCAGTCGTACCGCGTACGCAATACACCAAGGCTGGTTATGACAATGCTAGGACCGCGTAACCAATGTACAGAAATAGATAAACAGCTAAAACGTTAATTTCAACTACAATTCTTACACAAATCCAAATAGGTAGCAAACAAAATTGAAAATACCACAAAATACTAATAATAATAAATGCCAATTCTTACTACACTGCCCACTTGTATTTTCTACTTCAGAATAAGCAAATAATTTTATAAGCATTGCAATTTGCAAACCAAAAGTATGTTAATTATGGGCAGCAAGCTTAGAGCAGTAAGTTTACATTTTATACTATCAAATTACACTCGAATGTCCATTACCAAGTCCATCAATACTATTTAAACGAAAATTATTGCCATAGTAAAAATATTTCGTGATTGATTTTGATCGACTTGCGGCTTGCTGCAGACGCCGATCTGTCAAATAGTTATTTTTAGTCTGTGGTCGACTGCAACAGCTGCTGGACAGGTGTTGATTGTCTCGGCTAAACAATATAAATAAAAAATACGATTATTGCATAAAATAGACAGTAAAAAGCTTTTGCTGTTACAACAATAATCAGTATTAATATTGCCGATATATTTGTCAAATATAAACGCCCGTGAGCCTTGCAAATATACGTATTTGAATATATTTTTTTCGCGAAGATTTTCATGAAATAGAATTGACCATACTCTAACGACAATGGATCCAACGGGGTCTATAAATAACGAAGCATGTTTAGACAGTATTGAAAACGAAGACGAAGTGATTGACGACTCGGAAGAACGGGAATTGGTGACTGACTCATGTTCGACCAAAGTATTGGATAACTCGGAACAGCCGCGAGACAGATATTGTATAGTTTACATACTTTTCTACCTCTTTGGAGTGACGTCTTTAGTGCCATGGAATTTCTTGATCACGGCTAATGATGTAAGTATTTTCGTTCTAATAACTTTTTTTCTTAGATAGATTAGAATTTAGATTGATTCGATTTTTTGTGACCAGTCTTTGGAGATTTTTATCTAGTTCTGTGTATTTTTTTCTAAATAATGTTTTGTAGTATCAATATACCACACAAATACCACACAAAGTAATCTAATGTATCAGAGGTTTTTAATATATTAATCAAATATTAGAAATTAATTCCACAAAGTAAAAGCAAGTCTTTTTTTTCTCTTTATTTCTGTATCTAGTCATACAATTTATAAGGCCATCTGTAACACTGTCCTTCAATAAATAGCCTTTAGAAAATAATATTACTTAATTTATTATCAAATTCGTTTCGTACTACATTCATTGTTAATTGAAAGTTGGCCTTGGTAAGAGAGCATTATGATCCTGTAAAGTACTTAGTAATGACTCATTTAGTTTTATAGTAAACAATGCATTGTTTGTTTTGTTTAATTAAATGTATCAAGTTTTTTAGCCCATTAAGGCTCATTAACATCACATCTCTTTTCTATACCTATTTTATACATTTTGTCAACAAATATAATATGCTTATCTAACTAATATTAGGAATGCAAAAGTTTGTAAGAATGGATGTTTGTTAATCTTTCACACAAAAACTACTAGGTACTATATAGATTTTGATGAATCTTGACCGTTTTTAACATAAGCTCACGCCGGTATCCCCGAAGGGGTAGGCAGAGGCGCACTAGCCAACTAGTAAACCGACATTTCGCCGAGCTTAGTTCTGTCCCAGTTGTGATAGGGACGAGCCTATCGCCATCGGGCACAAATTCCAGACTCCGGGCTGATATGGAAAAAACCAATATCACTTGCAGACCCGGGGATCGAACCGGAGACCTCAGGACGGTAGTCCTACCGAAATATAACCACGCCACTGAGGCAGTCATATTTACAGTTATACAGATTATACATGAGAATAACACATAGGCTACATTTTATCCCAGAAAAATGTACAGTTCCTGTGCAATATTTCCACACAGACAAAACCGCAGGCAACAGCTAGTCCCACCTAAATGCCAAATAGCCTATCCTACTCTAATATGGGGATGGTGCAACATATATTTTGAGTATTTTAGAAATAGTTTGGCTTCAGTTTTTATGACTAGCCTCCTGCCTCATGTCGATTTCGGGACCTAGTGTCCAGCAAACCTGACTTGGAATATAAACCAGGATACTACCCAGTCCACATATATGGCGTCACTTGGCCTAGAAGGCGAGAAACCAGATTGTTGTTAAATAATACATATTAAGGGGATTTGATCCCAAAAACATGGCTATACTCCAGTCCCGAAATTTCGACATTCTTATATCCTGAAACCCCAGATCGAATCCCTAATACACATTTTTTGTTTCGATCTGGCAAACAATATTAGAAGAGTAATCAATAACCTTTAGTCAGACAGATTATGATAAAAGCATCTAAGAACTCAATATTGCCATAAAATCAATAATGGCAGGTGTAAAAGAAATCAATAAAAAAAAACCTTTAGTAGGGCAAAAGGTTACACAACTTTAAAAGGTTCTAACAGATTGATTTCACTTTCTTTTTCTATTCTAAACATGCTTACATACTTTGGAAACCTGTTTATGTTAACAAAACTTAACCATTGATTTTTAGATTAATGTGTAGGAGAAAAAATGTACAGTTGCAGTAATCAAATATTATTTAGAATAAAAAGTAGTCTTTATAGCGTTAATGTTTCCTGAAGCTTTGTTTGAAAATTAAATAATTGTACAATAATAACAAAACCTATTCCAAAGCCAGTCAGTGTAGGTTTAAAGTAAGTAAAATAAATAAAATGACTGCCTCGGTGGAGTAGTTGTATTTCGGTATGACTACGGTCCTGAGGTCTCGGGTTCGATCCCTGGGTCGGGCAAAGTGATATTGGATTTTTCCATATCAGCTCGGAGTCTGGAATTTGTGCCCGATATGGCGATAGGCTCGCCCCCTATCACATCTGGGTCGGAACTAAGCTCGGCGAAATGTGGGTGTTCTAGTTCGCTAGTGCACTTCTGCCTACCCCTTCGGGGATACAGGCATGAGCTTATGTTATGTTGTGTTAAAATAAATAAAATCTGAAATTGTTCTTTAACCCATGTAAACCATTTTCTATTTCTTGTAAGTGTTAAGTCGATTTAAAAACCATCATTCTTGGTATCTGTATGAATACTTTAAATGTAAAATGTGTTTTGTGGTTTGTCCTTTTCTACACAGCAATGTAGTAAATTATAAAGTTTGAATCGATTCTGCTCACCGGGATCAGTTTTTACAAAGATATTTAATATTACTAACCAAGCAAGTTTCCATACAAAAAAATTGATCTCAAACTTCAGTACCGCCATCTACCACTTATTACAATGTGAGGGCGATTATTACAATTTATACCCTAGAATGTTTTGTGAATGGTTAATGCAGGGTCTCCTGCACTAAAACATTACACAAAACACCTATACAAAATGCATTTTTTATCTATGGTCCATTGTTCTACGAGCAGGTGACAGCTGAAATCGTTGTTTTGCGTCTGGGTTTTTAGTGTTTTGTGTAGAAAAAACACTTGCAGGAGACGCGGCTTCAGAATCACGTAGGATAGGTTTATTCTCTCAATATTATTACGCTGGCCGTCCTGGCGCGCGTATATTTCAAATAAAATGAGCGACATATGACCACTAGGTCATAACTTTGAGATCACAAGTTTTGTGCTGTTGTACTGTTGAATGTCATTGGTTGCAGAGGTGACAAAATACCAACAACTCATAGTCACCTACACTTAATTTAAATAAATTGTTATGCTGACATAGACTCTATGTTTTACTCGCCTCTAATGGATTCTCGACATAAATTTTAGATAATCTGATAAAACTAGCATAATAGTGTAAAAAAATTGTTTACTTCAGAACTTTAAGATATTCTTTATATGACTCATTTGCCCTAAGTTTAGACAATGTTAATGAGTAATGACAAATTATTAAGATACCTAATCACACTTTATTCTCTAAACTGTAGGCAACATAACAACGTAATTTGAGTGGTAGAGCCACGCTGTATACAGTTACGTCTACAACACAAATGGGCCGGCTCGACCGGTTTGATACCACTCTCATAGAAAGACGACGTAAAGTGGCAGCTTGCTGTCGCGTTTCGTTCGGTGAGTGAGATTTCCGGAGGCCCAATTCCCTACTCCCCTGAATATCATTTACAAAACTTGATATAATATTCCTATAATTAAACTTTGCCAAAAAACGAGCAATCGAATCTATAATTCGTTTTTTACACCTACACCATTAGGTAATACAATCTTGTCGATGTCGCGTGTAGATATTGATCTCGAATGCAAATTCACCTAAACACCTCATGGCTATCGGGTGACTATATAATATACGATGAAACCACTTAAAAAAAAAATTGAATAAAATGCTACAAAATTGTCATGCGAATGTCTCTGTAAAGAGCAATACACACCAAAACCGCCGACCCGCCGGCTCATGTCGGCAACTTTTGCCGGCAGGCTTCAGTCCTTGCAAGTCGGAAAACTTATAGCCGCCGGGTTGTGTCGGCGGGCTATGTTGGCGGGTCGGTGGCTTTGGTGGGTATTGCGCTTAAGGAAACCCTGGAAGAACTATGATCGGAAATGCCTGTCAACAGACCGGTGTGCAGCTTGATAAGTCGCCACTCCAAGTAATGTCATGCCAATGTCAAACGTCATGTCAGTATTCCCGAAGAGGTAGGCAGAGGCTCACTAGCGAACTAGAACACCCACATTTCGCAGAGCTTAGTTTATTCCCAGATGTGACAGTGCGAGTGCCTATCGCCATATCGGGCCCAAATTCCAGACTCAAGGCTGAAATGGACAAATTCAATATCACTTTGCCAGACCCGGGGATCGAACCTGAGACCTCAGGACAATAGTCGTACTGCGCAAGCAATACCATAGAGATAATACTTGAAACCTTTGGATATTTTAAACTACTGGATGGAGATTGATGAAACTTTGCAGATATATAGAATAAATACAGGCAATTTTTTATCCCGGAACATATTCCACGCGACCGGAGTCGCGGGCAACAGCTAGTCTATAAAAATCAACGTTTGTTCCAGTACTGGATGTACAAGTTCCGTGACGTCACGCCAGACAACCTGACGATGACGGTGCGCAAGACCCAGTTCCAAGCGGAGTTCACGTCGTACCTGAACGTGGCCACAGCCATACCTAACTTGATCTTCCTCATACTGAACTCGTTGTATGGACATCTGTGAGTATCTTTAGATTATAGCAGAATCCGGCAAACTATGCTCGTCCTTTTAGTCTAGGTGCAGCGTGTGACAGTGGACCAGGACGCCCTGGGTTCAACTCCCCTATGGTTGCCGGTATTCAGGCAGTTGATCGAGAAAACTAACCTAAATCTGCAACATGATTGAATAAATATGTTGCGCCCACCCCATAATATTAAGTGGGATAATAACAGACTGCCTCGGTGGCGTGGTTGTATTTCGGTACGACTACTGTTCTGAAGTCTCGGGTTCGATCCCCGGGTCGGGCAAAGTGATATTGGATTATTCCATATAAGCCCGGAGTCTGGAATTTGTGCCCGATATGGCGATAGGCTCGCACCCTATCACGTCTGGGACGGAACTAAGCTCAGCGAAATGTGGGTTTACTAGTTGACTACTGCGCCACTGCTTACCACTTCGGGGATACAGGCATGAGCTTATGTTAGAAATAATAGGTAGAAACAAAGAAGCTAGTCTGTCATCAGATAAGTGATCACTAGCCCGTGAAAAATCTCTATACCAGAATAGTCATGGATGCGATGATCACCGAAAACCGAAATAAATAATAATTAAAAAACCGAATTAAATGAAAGAATTGGAAAGAGTAGGTCGTATGTGTATGGATTCTTTTTTTATCCGGGCACGGCAAAGTGACTACACTGCACCTCATGGTAAGCGTAGTGCAGTCCAAAAAAAACTAGCGACCCTTAGATTAATAAAGTCAACCACTGACAAACACTGTGTTTATCAGTGGTCGTCAGAATCATGCCGGCCTATTTATGCTTCTTCACACTCCGAATCCGAAGAGGGCAAAAGCAAATTGAGGGGCTTGCGACAGGACATCGGATGACCGATGCAGATACAGGGATACCCCCATACCCGTGTTAACCAGCCATCAAATCATGCCGCAAGCCTCTCGAGAGAACCGGAAGTACACTGGCTGATCGCTGATGGAACGCGAACCACACACGGAGTGTGGGTCACTATGGCAGGTTTTAGCACCATGTGTACGGTGGTCGCCATCCGGTCAGATACGAATATCCTACCACCAGCAAATATCACTTACCAAGCGAAACGTAGCTACCTGCCACTTCCAGGTAGTTTTTGATGAAGCAATATTAACAAACCGGTCTAGCTGACCCGTTTATGCTGAGGGCAAAATATGCTAATTGTTTCTCTCAAGCTTTATATTAGTTCTACGATTCCGGACTGGCACTTGCCCTATTTTTACCAATAGCCCGGTAGTCGGAGGCAAAGGCTTCTATGTAAACTTCTAGATTGCTCTATTGGCATATTACTATATTATAGTATTTACAAATAAGTTGTCATTTTAAATTGTGATTTTATATATCATGTGTTGTCTGGGTTTTAAAAGAGGCGATAACCCTTGAGTTTGTTTCGGCATTTCTTCTCAGGGATAGCCACGAAATGCCGACGTCATCATTATTTTTTCAATATATACTCGTAAATGACATGTAAAAGTGATATGAGATATCCTATTTGCAGAATATATGATTTGAATTTGTACCTACATATAATTTGGGCACTAAGTTCCAGTCAAATGACTGCAACTCACTATAGAGATCAAACGTAGTGTTCGACGGCCACAGTAATGTGACACAATTTTACTTCTAAACGCTTGTCTAGTAAATACATAGAAGTCTTTGGTCGGAGGCATAAAAGTCTCGGGTCGGAGGTAATGTTTTTTATGAGTAATTCATCATCAGCTTTAGGACGTCTACTGCTGAAAATAAGCCGTCCCCAAAGGGATCTTGAACGCATTCAAATAGAAAGTGATTAGGTACCTGACATGGAGTTTAAGCAAAATTCCAAGTGCGCAACCACTAAAGTAATATGGAGATTTCGTATTGTTGTTTCTTAAACTGTCCTGTCTTGTATGTTCGGAGACATAAAGAATTCGTCCCTTGTTTTCCTTATCTACCCCTTTGTTCACATTTTTAACACATTCCTGAGACGTTATCAGGAATTCCGTTTGTCAAGAAGCCCACGCTTTGTTTACGCGTATACTTAGCAAGTAGCAAATAAGAATGGTATGGGCGTACTAACATAACTCAAGATCTTTCTTAGAGATTTAAACGTTGCCGGTACATTTATTAACGTTTACAAGCTGGACTTTAACCAAATATTAGCTATTGCCATATTGAAGGCCTAGATGCATTGTACCATAAAACGTTATAATACGTAATAATCATTCGATAATATTAGTCCTAGTATTACTGTACGTACAACTGCTGGGCACGGGGCTCCTCTACTAATGAGAGTGGTTAGGCCTTAGTCTACGCACAAACAGTCACATAAGCTTACTACAACAAAAATATTACCATCGGTCGTCGTCCCAAACACGTTTTGGCAGACCCCAACGATCCCATCACAGTTGCTGTCGAAGCAGCCCATTCCCTTCTCAATACCTATCGTAATATTAACACTAGACCGTGACATCGGACCCGCCCGATAGTCCAAAGATCTCCCACAGCAAACTCCGGCATACTAGTGCGCAAAGACGATCTCTAATTTAATTCTAGTCCCCAGCGATAGTTAATATGTGGTCTGACCCTTCCAAAATACACCTCTGTGTTTACATACATACATAAGCTCACGCCTGTATCCCCGAAGGGGTAGGCAGAGGCACACTAGCGAACTAGAACACCCACATTACGCCGAGCTTAGTTCCGTCCCAGGTGTTATAGGGCGCGAGCCTATTGCCATATCGGGCAGAAATTCCAGGCTCCGGGCTGATATGGAAAAATCCAATATCACTTTGCCCGACTCGGGGATTGAACCCAAGAATTCAGGACAGTTGTCGTACCGAAATACAACCACGCCACCGAGGCAGTCACCTCTGTGTTAAATCGCAGTCAAATTGATTTCTGGCTAGAGCGCCAGCTATAAATTCAGGTGAAGCTGTAAAAGCAATTTAGCTAACAGCACAAGTCCATTCGAAAAAAAAAGTAAAATATTAATCACGTCATCTTGATCGCAGGGTATCTGTGAAGAGTAGACTGCAAGGCTCGCTGATCGTGGTGACCCTGGCGTTCCTGGTGACCACGGCGCTGGTGCAGGTCGACACTGATGAGTGGCAGAACGGGTTCTTCATCATCACCATGATCACCGTCGTCATCATGACTGGTGAGTTGTTTACAATTTGGCGAAGTTTGGCGCCCTTTATATAGTGGCAGGAATATGGACCCAGAAGTCTTGTGTTCGAATCTCAGTCAGCCAAAGCAGTTTTTCTTCACAATATGCTTAGAACTCTTGAACTGGATTCCGCAGAGGGGTTTGACACCAGACAGGCAGCCAGTAAAAACAGCCAAATCATTCATGCTACATGCTTGAATGCTATTCCCGAAGAGGTAGCGTAAGATGACCAACAGTCGGTCTCAATAAACGATTCAGGTTAGATCGCGAAAATGAACCAATATTTAGTCATTTTATGGCGTTTTGTCCAAACATTGTTCTTATTGGCTAATTTTCGAGCGACTTCCAAAAAGGAGGAGGTCCTCAATTCGGCTGTATTTTTTTATGTACATATCTTACGCGATATCTCCGCCAAATGTGGACCGATTCACAAAATTAATTTTGTGTTCGATAGAGCTTATTTCAAGGGTGGTCCCATATAAATTTGGTCACGATCGAATTTGAAGTCGGTCCGATAAGTTTTAAACTTGTGATTATGATGAGTTATCTACAGTTCTACCCATTTTGAGTGAGATCGTTTATTGAAAATTTGAAACAAGCTCTTAAGACAACTGGTACAAGTTATTTCGAGCTTATGTGAGCTTATTTCAAGCATTTATATACATGTCTTTATGCGATAGAGGGTGAGCCTATCGCCGTAAGCTCTGTTTTATTTTTTGCTAAAAAAATTCAAATAGAAAATGTGAGTGTTTGTAACGCTAATGGAAAACAGGCAAAACCTATGTGTAATTTGTCAAGATTTCGTCTAATTATTTATTTGCGTTGAATAAACAGGCTTTGAGGTATTCAAATGAGTCACCGACATGATTGCTTCGTGTGTCGTGACTCATAACATCCTGTGATAAAATGTTATTCTCTGGTTTCGTTACAAATTTCACTTCGCATATTATTCAGTCGGATTTGCTTTTATTGACTCATTATGCCTGCCTCGGTGTCGTGGTATTGCATGCGCGCTAAGACTGTCCTGAGGTCTCGAGTTCGATCCCCGGGTGGGCAAAGTGATATTGGGTATTTCTACTTAGTATCAGCCTGGAGTCTGGAATTTGTAACCGATATGGCGATAGGCTCGCCCCTATATCTGGGACGGAAACGAACCCCTCTTATTTTAGAGAGGGCTCGTGCCCAGCAGTAGGACAGTAATATAACCCTCATTTATAAAAAAATCTGAAGCGGTGATTAATTTTATTAGAATTAAGAAAACTGCGACCTCGGTGCGTGCGGATTTCTCAGTGCGTTTTAGACTTTAGGTGTATGTTCCGTAAATATTTTGAGTTGGATTCGAATAAATATTCGAAAGTTATTCGTGCTACCGCGTTGTAGCTTGATTTTCGACTGACTTCCAAAAAGGAGAAGGTCCTCAATTCGTCGGTATTTTTTTATGTATGTTACTCGATATCTTTGCCAAATGTGGACTGATTTTCAAAATTCTTTTTGTGTTCGATAGAGCTTATTTCAAGGGTGGTCCCATATAATTTGGTCACGATCGGATTTGAAGTCGGTCTTTTAAGTTATTAAACTTGTGATTATACGGAATAATTTCTAAGAAATAAATATATAGATACATCTAATGTTTGTGCCTACCGCAACTGATAACTTTATCAATGCAGTTTGGGTTAGAAGCGATGTTGTTTAACCCGATGCAGCGATGTCTGTAGTTCTGTACGTCACACGTGTATGTAGGTCACCGGTGCAGTGTGGTGTGTCGCCAGCTGTTATAAAACATCTATAGCTGACATTGTAAGTTGTAACTATGAGACCATGAGATTATTAATAAAAAGCATAGTAATTATTTAGCATTCTGCGGATTTGTACGGATTTTCATAAATTCTACTATATTTTCACCTTCATATCGACAGCCTCCGTGGCGCAGCGGGCGAGTAACCGGCTGTAAAACGTGAGGTCGCGGGTTCGATTCCCGCACCTGTGGGCCACACAGACATTTGTCACGGGCCTGGGTGCTGTGAGACCGAAAGTCTCTCGTAGTTCTTGATACCCATGACACAAGACACGATTTTACTGTGGGTTCTGGACTATGTGTATGACTGTTGGGTGTATTTATTTTTTATTGTATCGTATGTTCCCAAATATCTAAAGGTTTGAGAAATGTTCTTGCAAATTAAATAAAATAGAATTTAAGTACAAAACACGAACGTAAAAAGGAGGGCGTAGCGCTAGGAACATTGAAAGTGAAGCAGGAATTAGGATTTTCTGCCGATCCTATCTATAGACACGTAATGGAGGCGACAGAGAGTCAGGCTGAGATCTATAGAGCGAACTTCGACTAAGTCTAAGTCAAAGAAACGAACTCAGTGAGGATTTTGACTTAGTCAAAGTCATTATTTACAAGAAAATCTTTGCTTAGTCTGTCTATCAGTCTGTTTTTCTTGTAAAAAATGACTCGGACTAAGTCAGAGTCCGATTTAACAATTTCGAATCCTCACTGAGTTTGTTACTTAGACTTAGTCGAAGTTCGCTCTATAGATCTCAGCCGACTGCCTCGGTGGCGTGGTGGTATTTCGGTACGACTACGGTTCTGAGGTCTCGGGTTCGATCCCCGGGTCGGGCAAAGTGATATTGGATTTTTCCATATCAGCCCGGAGTCTGGAATTTGTGCCCGATATGGCGATAGGCTCGCCCCCTATCACATCTGGGACGCAACTAAGCTCGGCGAAATGTGGGTGTTCTAGTTCGCTAGTGCGCCTCTGCCTACCCCTTCGGGGATACAGGCGTGAGCTTATGTATCTCAGCCTTAGTGTGTGCGTAGGGCACTTTTGTAGAAGCACGTTGGTGTGCGTGGCTTCTCTGTGGCGACTGTCCGTTTAGCTTTTTTGTCCTTTTTTATACGTCTGTGGCTACAGAGTACAGATTATCACTTGCGAGTTCTACACTCTAATTTCGACGAAAGGAACTAATCAAAATTTAAAGTCCCCACTTGAGTATCATGTTGCTGGTAAAAAAAAAGCCATAAAGTGCCCCTAGATCTACTATGGGCCTTAAGTGTTAGGAAGTGGTCACAAAAAATGACATCCGATCCCTTTTTGTGTGCGTGTGTCGCACAAAACTTTACATAAACATAAATTTATGAGGTAAAATTAAAAATATGTTACAAAAACTTGTTTTAGTATCCAATACGTTAAAAATTTATTACATTATACTTATAGAGCCGTTCTTATAAAACCATTTTAGCTGTACAAATCATCGATATATTATATACCTAGATGCACAGTTGACGCTCGAAAAATGGGACAGCAAAGAAGTGCTTAAGCACTACTCTTGCATACAGTCGAACGCCGATAGAATTCTAAATTTCAAAATTCAAATTTAAAAACGCTTGCTCATTTCGTTTAAAAAGCTACTTTATAACACTGGCACAGGATTATAATTGTGTTGATTTAATTAGAACTTGTGATTTTTTCCTTTGTTTTATTACTGAGACCACTTTTTATGACGATATATGCAAAGAACTGTGCATCTAGGATATATGAAATCGATGGTGCAAATTATATTATTATATCGATGGTGCAAATGGTTAAGAATAGTCGTGTCACTTTTTCCTTGTGTAAAATATTTTTATAAGTAAGGCCCATAGAGGTATACATAGGTCTTGGTTGGATCCCTGAAGAGGTGGGTAGGCAGAGGCGAACTATAACGCCCACATTTCGCCGAGCTCAATTCTGTCCCAGGTGGGACAGGGGGTGAACCTATCGCCATATTGGGCACAAATTCCAAACTCCGGGCTGGTATCGATTAGAAAAATCCAATATCAATTTACCCGATCAGGGGATTAAACCCAAAACCTCGAGACGGTAGTCCACAACTACGCCACCTGAACAGTGAAGAGTAAAAGTAATTAAAATGATTTCTTAGATTTACGCGAATGTTATTCATTGAAATAAAACTAGTTTTTACGGATTTTATCGCGATTTGTTTTGTATTTATTTTATTTTTTAGTCCTGACGTTTCGAAAGCTTTAACCTTGGTGGTCATGGGTCAGACTGGTTTTATTGCAATGAATTAAAATTATGTTTTTTTTATTCCAGCGGCCGCTGCAGTCTTCATCGGCGGTCTTGTAGGCATTGCCAGTCGCTTCTCCAAAGAATACATGGCCGCTGTAGTCAGTGGACAGTCTCTAGGCGGGATTATCGCTGCGATCGCTCAGATCATATCGCTCGCCTTCAAAATATCCCCCCTCCATACCGCGTTGATATACTTCATAATAGCTGACGTCATGGTCATTACGTCACTCATCTCTTACATCTGTCTATATAAGATCGATTTCTTTACCTACCACATTTTGAGGGGGTCTAGTGGTATGGCGGCGAATCGGCATAGAGAAGTGTCTATGGTCGCCATATTGAAGAAGATTTGGGTGTACGCGTTCAGCATTTTCGCGGTGTTTGCTATAAGCATGGCGGTGTACCCGGCTGTCACGGTGCTGGTCGAATCTCATCCAGTCACAAAAGGCACCGATTGGAATAGTAAGTATAATATTTATGTTATTTTTTATCCAAAGAGATTTAATATACATAGACCCAAGCAAACCATTCAAAAATAATTGATCTCAAACGTCAGTAACACACTTCATGGGAACTCTAATCGATATTTAAAATATCAATTATAGCCTCGTTTTTTCGACCAATTTTGATTCTATTTTTTGCAAAGAGATTTAATATTACTAACTATAGAGGGGGCTATGAAGCAAGTTTCCATACAAATAAATTAATCTCAAACTTCAGTACCGCTATCTGCCACTTATTACATTGCGAGGGCGCTTATTACAATTTACACCCTAGATTCTAGAATGTTCTGTGAATATTCAAGAATCACGTAAGATAGCTTTTTTACGAATGAGTGAATTATTACCACGAGGTCACAACTTTTGGATCACAAGTTTCGTGCTGTTGTCCGTCTATGTTAAATGTCTTTGGTTTTAAAAAACTAGAGGGTGGCAGTTCGGATGCAAAATGCCACGGGACCCAGACCATAGGGAGCCCCAGTGCCACCTACTAGGTATAATGTTCAGACCATGAGCATAGGGGGTCCCTGACCGAAAAGGCCGTGAGCATGAATTTGCCACGGGCCCTCAATAGTATAGTTACGCCACTGTTTGTCAGGTACCTAAGTAAACAAGTAGTAAATACCTGTATTTTGGGTATCATCTTTGTTTTGGCTTCCAAAAACATGCAATAAAATAGAAAAATTACACATCTATTTACTTTAGTTTCCTTTCAAAAGCAAATATCTATTTATTATTTTATTGAAGGACGCTCTTTGCATAAATTCCTGTATTCTTTAGATCAATAAACTGCTACTTTGTCTAATGTTTTAACAATATTATTTATTTGTATAAGTAACACTGACTTAACAATTTACAATGCTAAACGGATGACCTTGACATAATTATTTTAATATCTATGCAGAAACATTTTGCGTGTAACATTCAGTTTATGAATAATGTTTTCATGGACTTTCTGATAACGTAATATCTGTAATCAAGTTATTGTAACTGATAAGCAAATTGCAAACAAGGATGTTTTGTAAAAAAGTGAAAACCCATTGTAATATTACTTTAAACCTAGATGTGATAAGTAAAGCTGGATCTCGTGCTTATGTTTTTCTCGAAACACTAAAAAGAAACTTAACTTGACTAATGTCAAGTTAAGGAAATTGTTTTCCTACATGTAAGTTTTCGCAAGTGCAATGAAGTCGGATGTGTTCGAGTTCAATGCCCTGCTGGAGTTTTGGCGTCAATTCCTTCCAGTTTGATGTTTTTTAGATTTTCTCGCAGCGGAGGAATCGAACATGGTCGACCCATCCACCCGACAAAAAGCATCCAAAATCACTTATTTCAAAGCTTCCACATACTGTACATCTTCGTTGATGTTTATTGCTTAGATACACATCACATTTAAACCACAAACACAACTTTAGACTAAATATGAAATCATTAAAACAAGCGACCACCCGCACCGTCAGAATTCCCGCCAAAACTCTTCCAAGAGATAATTATCCTGCTCTTTGCATGTTTTTTTATGACTAGGCGCGGTTGGCACTTCTGCCAGTAACTGAAAGTACATGTCTCATTAAATATGAGACAGTTTTCATTATTTGGATATCCATATATTAGCTGCAAGGGTGGTGCCATAGTTGGTCAAGATTTGATTACGGAGAAATCTCTTTTAATAAACAACAGCATACCTCGTGATTAGAGTGGGATAAGGTCAGATAAAAAGAAAGAACTTAAATATTTGAGTTGCATCTCAGTATCCGGGCTATAACTATCTACAGCGTGGCTCTACCACTCAAACTTTTTTTTATGGAATGACATAGCAATCAGGCAGATGGCCAGCTTACTTTGTTTTTTTTTTTACGGTTGTTTTTTTATTATTTTCCAGATATTTATTTTGTTCCTGTGGTGAATTATTTGATATTCAACTGCGGAGATTACTCTGGTCGACTTGTAGCTGGCTTGCTGCTTCAGGTTTGTAATTTTTTTTTAATATCGCATAATAAATCCAGGTCAGCATCTTTTCAAGCATGGTGTAGAAAGAATTCGGCTTTAGTTTTTACGATCAGTTACCAAACCCCTTCTGGGAGATATTGCTTTCTTCTATAATCTGTATTTTTACGACCGTCCTTCTTTCTGATATTATTCAGTTCAGGGCAAATCATGTTAGACAACCGGTTTTACACAACTTGGAGATCGAACCTGGGACCCCCCCGGTTCATATTGCATATACATTGCCGCTAGGCCAAGAAGTGTGTTGCGCCGATCTCATATTATGACTGAGATCTGTAGAGCTAATTTCGACTAAGTCTGAGTAAAAAAAAAAACGAACTCGGTGAGTGTGGAATCAGATGTGTGATTTTTAAAACTTTGATTTAATTCGAGTCATTTTTTACAAGAGAATCTTTGCTTAGTGTGTCTGTCAGTCTGTCTTACTTGTGAATAATGGCTCTGATAAGTCGGAGTTCTATTTAAAAATTCCAAATTTTCACTGAGTTCGTTTCTTTGATTCCAGACTTAGTCGAAGTTTGCTCTATAGATCCCAGCCTAAGGTGGGATAAGGGCAGGGCCTTAAATATTTTAGTTGCGTCTCAGCTTGGGATTTAACTGTCTACAGCGTGGCTCTACTTAATTTATATATATTTTTTTGATATCAGCCCAACAACCAGTGGTTGATAGCTTGCGCGAGTATCCTGCGCGTGATCGGCGTGCCGATGCTGATGTTGTGCAACGCGCAGCCGCGGCGTCACCTGCCCGTCGTGTTCCTGTGGGACTGGGAGTACATCATCATCATGATCCTGTTCGCGGTCACCAACGGGTACCTCACCAACATCGTCATGATCAACGCCACCAGGTAATCACGATTTTTTTCAGACTGGTCACACCATCCAGTGGCGTAACTACGGAGTGGTATGTCGGCCTGCCACGGGCCCTGTCCATAGGGGGCCGAAGTGGTGGTTGGAAGGAGGTCGCGGACCGAAAAGCCATGACCATATAGGAAGCCACGAACTACAAAGAACTCCATCCAATTTGCCACGGGCCCCAACATAGATACGCCACTTCCATAACCTCTAATTTTTTGACATACGCTTACGCCTGTAGGTACCTATCTCTGAAGCGGTATACAAAGACAAACTAGAGATATAGAACATCTGCATTTTGACGAGCTCATTTCTGTCCCAGATGTGATATCGCCATATCGGGCAAAAATATAATTATATAATATTACTATCGAATAAAAATACTTAAATTATTTTGTTTTTGCGAATTTGCCTTATTGCGATCAATTATCAAACATTCTGTATTTGGTGTTCGTCAATTTAGATCGCTCAATTGATCTAGTGGCAATGCACTTAAATTGAGAACCTTGAGGTCCTGGGTTAAGTCACTTCAAATTCCAAGTCAACTTGGGAGATATAATCTATCATTTTATGAAGGGGCGGAATTAAACTCGCAGAAATAGTGATCTAGTTATCTGTGCCTACCCCTTCAGGGATGTAGGCGTGAGCCTATGTCATTTAGTACATAAGTTATACCTATAGACTTAGAAAATATGTTAGGAAAGCAATTATTGATAACCTAGTTAGCAATAAGTAGTTATGTCGCGCCTCGAACCCCTGACCCTTGTTATCTGTGTTCATAGTTTATTGCAAATGTGATTGATTAGGTATTAATAATGCACTTCGTTTTAAAACACGTGTGAAACAGGCAATAAAGCAATATTGATATATAAAATGCAATGTTGCGTACAATATGAATAGGGCGGCTCGACCGGGCGGTGTTTATTTATTTATTCTTTATTGTACACTTAGGACAAAAATACAAGGATTATGTAAAAACTAATTCAGTACAAATGGTGTTCCTAATGGACGACAATGCGTAGATTCCCTTTCGTGCAAAATCATCTCACAGCATTCCCTTTCGTAAAAAGTAGTCTTACAGCATTCCCTCCTTCCTATTTAAAAAATGGAACGCAGGGGAAAGTGCGTTCCCTTTCGTGAAAAAGTCCATTTAAAATTTTGCGACCGGATAAAACTGTCGTATATTATAATGCTGTTGCGTTTCGTACATTAAATTAGATTTTCGGACGCCTTAATATCCACCCATTTATTTCCTTTCTACTGTAGGAGGTTCGGCTTCGTGGGCCAATAAAATTAACAACTTGTTATTCTTTTTGCGTCGGAATCTGTGCTCCTACTGCCAAATATGGTAATGGGCTGAAAATCCCCCCATTCCATGATGGTATCACAATAAGTTCGGCGAGACGTGGGTGCTTTATTTCTAAAGCGATTTTCATGGAAATCCGATTTCATAACATATTTTTTATAGTTTCATAATGCAAGATGGCTTTATTTTAAAGTTTACGAACCAGGAACCGATGCTCTATTTCATCCCGACTTAACTTTGGTGTTAGAGGCGTGAGTATATGGGTTTATATAATTGACAGCCGCCGGTGCGCAGCGGGAGAGTAGCTGGCTGTGAAACGAGAGACTGCGGGTTCGATTCCGGCACCGAGACGAATGTTTGTGTGACCCACAGATATTTGGGGTGTGGATGTTCTGAAATCGACAGTCTCTAGTAGTTCTTGTTACCCACGATAGGTTCAACCTAGTGTGGGGTTAAGGCTAAATAAAATAAATATTATTTGCCCTGTAGTATTACTGTCCCACTGCTGGGCACGGGCCTCATCCCCTAATGAAAGGGGTTAGGCCTTAGTCTACCATGTTGGCCTAATGCGGTTTGGTAGACTACACATACCTTCGAAATTCCTGTAAAATAATTCTCGAGTACGCAGGTTTCCTAACGATGTTTTCCTTCACCGTTATAGCAAGCGATATTTCACGTTGTAAATACACTTAGCATAAAAAGTCAGAGATATATGCTCCATTTTGGGGTTGGTCTCGAACCTCCGACACTTGTCTCGGCAGCCCGTACCATTCCCAACCGTGCTATCGCTGCTCTATCGCTATCGAGTCAAGACTGTTGTGTGTTATTTAATATCTTCTATTACAGGGTGGTGGACCTCCACGAGAGGGAGAAAGCGTCATCAGTGATCGCAACGATGCTTAGCGTCGGGCTGACAGTCGGCGCCGCGGTCGGTATGTTGCTAGTGCATCTACTATAACTGTACAACCTCGTATACTATGTTAGTATGTCATATTCAGTGCTCGAAATGGACGGCAGTGCGTGGGAACGACGTTCCCTTTCGTGAAATGAACATTCCATTTCGTAAAAAAATCTGACGTCGTTCCCTTTCGTGACATGACCGATCTCTTTTGTAAAAAAATATCTGTCTCCGTTTCCTTTGTGAAATGACCGTTCCGATAAAAGTAGCGTTCCATAAATTCAGGAACGCAGGAGAAAAGCGTTCTATCGTGGAAAAAGTCCATTACGAGCACTGGTTATATTGAACTGTGAACACGCAGGCGTGCATGATCTCTTGCCACTTAAGTTGGTGCAAGTATCAAATATGTTCATATTTGTATGCAAATACATGATTTTTCAGAATGTAAGCGGTGCTTAATTTAAACAGTGTTTTGTCTCGTTTAGCTTTATACTATTTGACGTAAATGAAAAAGGGATAAACTTGTTGGCTATTATGTATTGAAATGAAATTATTATTTGTGATTAAACCCCTATTTACACGAGGTCATTTAATTACGTGCAACGTGACACGTATAAAATATTAAAATAGATTACTTGCACAACCCAAATAACATTTAACTATAGCCATTAAGATTTTAATATTATTGTATGTAATAAGAAAAATAACATAAATCATAAGTTTAGTTGACAAAACAAAATTGATACTTGCAACGATGTCTTTAAGCATTTAGTTAAAATACATTTCGGGTGTCTGTCGTTGTACAAGTTTGTACGAGATAGCGACTGACATGCCTCGTGTGTAAACGCACTTATAGCGTTTATACCGCGCAATCATACTTTAACGCCCTGTTCCAATAAATAATCTCAGTTCGAATGTGCAGATAGATTACAAAAACTAGCCAATAAGAACACAGTTGAACATGACGCCGTCAAATTACTTGATTTGATTGGTTCATAATCGCGTTCTATCTGCTCTCTAAACTGAGACCGTTTATTGAAACCGGCCGTATATGACTTATCTCAAACATAGTAAGTCAGAGCTAAGTCTAACGGTGTTCCAAACAATGACTAAATAAAAATAATAAGGACCTGGCATAACCACAAAAAATACGTATTTATTTTGGAGCCGGTTCCGCCGTTTTAGTTTCGCGATCTATTTACATGTAACTTGTCACCGTGTCATGAGAATTAAATAACAACACACACATAATGTTGTGTGTGTCAAATAACGTATAAATGCTTATTAATTTTACTATAAATACGGTGTTGTTTACAATAATGCTAATTTCGGAACATAAAGAAGATGCCTTACTGCTATATTAATGGGATCCTACTTTCGCAGTCGCCATTTTGGTTTGATTTTTTCGTAGTTATGGCTCGTCCTCTTATTTTTCTTCAGTCATTGGTCCCAATATAGGATCTCAGTTCGGATGTGCAGATCACGAAAATTACCCAATCAAATTACGAAAATCAATAATCAAATTACCCATTGGTTGATATTTCTAATTCATCTACACATTCGAATTGAATCGAGACAGGCCGTGAGTGCGTTGTATAAACTTTACCATGACACTCATTTTTATAATCAATTAAAAGTAAAATTAATTACTCGAGATAATATTTTCCTCCACAATGGGACCGTGTTGTGCAGAAATGATCTAACCCACAAAAAACCCAAAAAAAAAAATTTACACCAATATGGTCGATTGATGGTATAGTTCATGTTGGCATCAATATTTTTTCTTTTTTTGTGGGTTGGTTCATTCCTACACAACACGGTCCAATTAATGTTAGGTAATTACTTTGCTTATTACTTGATTATAAATACTGGTGTTAGACTCCATAAAAGCTATCATAAAGATGCACTACTCATATCGTTTATGTATTATAAAAAATTACACTCTCGGTGTATTTACATTTTTGATATAATATTATCAATAAAAAGATATATTTGGCTTTATTAGTGTTTAGAATGCTCGTTGTAAATGCTATTTTATTTTAGAGTGTATATAAATAAATGACAGCTTAAACTTTGTATATTTTCAAATAATATAATATTAATTTATATTATTGATTGTTCTCAATTTGTATAGCACATGACAATTAAATAGTATAATATAGTATACAAAATATAAATATGTTGACACAAAAAATGTAAATGAAATATAAGAATTACAATATTTTATTTTAATTGTAATTAACTATTTCTGTAAACTATTACGTTTTATATTTTCTGTATTGCCATAGTAATAATTGCAAAATTATTTAATGGCGGGTACATACCGGCCAAACGAAGAATCTATATCTGTTGCGTTCACACAAACAAACTTTCGCTGTTGTGTGAATGAAACAGGCATAGATTCGTTCGCCTTCGTTCGACTCGGTGTTTATCCGCCATCATGTCTTTTGACGTTTTAGATGATAATTGTTTTTACCTGACTTTACCACTTCAGTGTGAGCTCGATGCAATGTAGATATACTTTTATAAGCATGTTGCTGAAATGATCCGGCTTCGTTGTTTCGACCGACCGTCTACCTGACATGATAATTATGTAAATTAAATACTCTAATTTATTATTTATTTAAGTTACATGAGTTCGTGTGTCTCTAATATTTTCTCGAAAACTGGTCGATGCTATGCTAAAATTAATAAACCGTGTCAAATCTCATGTCAAGTCAAAAACGAGTTGCTAGAACTTAGCAGCGTTTCAATGCAAATACTGGAATGACTAGCATCGATGTCAAAATTAAAAAATCTGTTGATTGAATATCAATTTGAAAGAAATATCACTTTGATTATCTTTTCAGAAACGGTGTTATCTTTATAAAATATGTTTCCAAAATAGATAAATGAATGTCGTCATAAATGAATCATTCTGTATAGTTCATTTAGTCGATTTAAGCATTCCTTCCGTTCCTAATAAGTAGTAAATATAATAATTTTGTAGATATATGTTATAATAATATGTATGACAACCAATTTTATTATAAATACAAATAGTAATAAATTTTAGTTAAGATTATTATATTAAGGTTAATTTTACACAGTTACCATTTTAGTTTTAAGCTTATTTGATATATTTAACTAGTTTTTCATTGATTTTGTTGTAATTATAATAGTATTTTTGTAAATATTTTAGTTTATTACATTAATATGAAGATGTTTTCGATCTCAAATGAATTACTTAAAATTAAGGTTTTATATTTTGTTATAGGATTTTTGTCTTTTGTATACCTAATTTCTGTAATATCACGTCGAAAACTTGGCGTTTTGAACTTCTCATAATAAAAACTATAATAATCTACATTCTAGTAAAATTTTACAAATGTCCTTAATTTTATTAAGTTAGGTCAATTTGTTAATTTTAAATGCATTTTTTTCGAAGCATTTTTTTTAAATATTGTTTTATGTAGGTACATGATTTAAGGTAGGTTACCGTAAACGTTTTTTCAGATTTTTCTGTAAAAAATCATTTTTATTATGTAATATTTTATTTCATGATCTCGGTTTCGTATTTTTTCCGATTTAATATTGTATTAATTGGATCCATTATCAAACGATATTATAATATATTAATAACAAATAACTAGATGCAAGTAGGTACGGGTATTTTGGAAGAGTGACGTCATGTTACTCAATATAAAATAGCCAATTGAAACAAAGTAACGTTGTGGGATTTAGTTAAATGTTTAATGTAATTTTAATTAACAAATAATTAGATTCATTCCATAATTTATAATTTTTTTAACTTATAGAATAGGCTCAAATCTCAACATTTAGGCTGAGATCTATAAAGCGAATTTCTCCTTAGTCTGAGTCAAAGGAACGAATTCAATGAGGATTTGGAATTTTCAAATCCAACTTCGACTTTGTCCGAGCCATTTTGTACGAGAACAGACAGACAGACTAACCAAAGATTTCCTTGTAAAAAACGACTCTGACTAAGTGAAAGTTGGATACAAAAATTCCAAATCCTCAGAGTTCGTTTCATTGACACAGGCTTAGTCTATAGCTCTCAGCCTTAATTTAATTACGACATTTCTCACAAACCCTAATTTATTTTTAATGTAGTTGGTAATGGTCTGAAAGGCATATTTGCATCGACCTTTGTTCACGCAATCAGAATATTACAAAAGCAAAAAAATATTTGTGCTATCAAATAATATACATATAACAAATAATGAAGTGAAAATATCTACTCCCATCTGTACGTAAAAGAACGAATGGTTTGCTGATTCGGTAATAAGTTCTAACAAATCGTTTTGCTGAAACGCTAATAATTTCTTCAAACTAATTTTTGCCTGAACGTAACGAATTAGGCGGTAAAAGTAACGTAATATCTGCAATTAGTTTGTATAATCACCATAATATTATGGGTACATGTGATGTGATATGTTGATGAATGAATTTAAAATTCTTAAAATAAATTATATGACGGAAAAATTTATTTCATTTACACACATACACATAAGCTCACGCCTGTATCCCCGAAGGGGTAGGCAGAGGCGCACTAGCGAACTAGAACACCCACATTTCGCCGAGCTTAGTTCCGTCCCAGATGTGATAGGGGGCGAGCCTATCGCCATATCGGGCACAAATTCCAGACTCCGGGCTGATATGGAAAAATCCAATATCACTTTGCCCGACCCGGGGATCGAACCCGAGACCTCAGAACCGTAGTCGTACCGAAATACCACCACGCCACCGAGACAGTCATTTATTTCATTTATGCATCTAAAATATGTAGTCACTAAGTCATATTGGACCTTACTTATAAAAAACAGTTTAACTGAGCAAATGGTAAAGAATAGTCTGTCTCTTTTAGTTTCAAACAATGTGACCATAAGGAAAAAAGTGACAAAATATTTGCCATTTTCTCAGATAAACTGTTTTTATAAGGCCCATTTAGTTTATTTCAATTTTATTATATTTTAATATATTTACTTTGATATTTGAGGGGCAGTGCCACGTTCATTAGACTGAGTAAAATGTCATTTCGAATCACTATGTTTTGGAAGTAGGCAACATTATTTTGTAAAGTGACATTTTAATGTCAGTTTACTCCGTCTAATAAAGAATTCAATTAAAACTGATTGCCTCGATGGCGTGATTGTATTTCGGTACAACTACCTTCCTGAGGTCTCGGGTTCGATCGCCGGGTCGGGAAAAGTGATATTAATTTTTCCATATCAGCCCGGAGTCTGGAATTTGTGACCGATATGGCGATAGGCTAGCCCCCTATCACATCTGGGACGGAACTAAGCTCCGTGAAATGTGGGTGTTCTAGTTTGCTAGTGCACGTTTGTCTACCCCTTCGGGGATATAGGCGTGAGCTTATGTTTGAATTATAGAATTTTAAAATTATTTTCATGACAAATATAATACAATACATAGTATGTTTTAATAGTCACGGGCGGCTCGGCCTCCGGTGGCCCATACGCTTACGCAACATATTTATGTGACGCCTCCGACGGGTTAAATATTAAGAAAAAGACAAAATATCAGTCAAATCACTTTAATAAATAATGTCATGACAAAAAATCACAATATCATGTGAAACACGAACGATTGCATTTACAAAATATAATATCGACCTACACAACGTGTTAAGAATGGAAGTAATGCCAATGACCTTGCCGATCGTAGCGTTTGCGTACGAAAGTTGCGTATGTAGGCAGCCAGAGGGCGACGTCGTACCTAATATTTTCAATGGATTGTCAATATTGCGTTTAGAAACGAAGTCATTTCAATGTTTGTACATATCTATATAACGCCAGTCGCGAGCAAAGCGTTGACAGTTGAGTTGACACATAAAATCAACGACGATTTCGTAAAATGGACTGTAACACAATTCTATTGTGGTTATTCTTGAATGTATTATAAGTAATATCAACACAGCATATTATAAATACAATTTTATACTTCATTTCACATTACCTAATTTATTATAATATTCATATTAGACTGCCTCGGTGGCGTGGGTGTATTTCGGTACGACTACTGTCCTGAGGTCTCGGGTTCGATCCCCGGGTCGGGCAAGGTGATATTGGATTTTTCCATATCAGCCCGGAGTTTGGAATTTGTGCCCGATATATCGACAGGCTCGCCCCCTATCACATCTGGGACGGAACTAAGCTCGGCGAAATGTGGGCGTACTAGTTGGCTAGTGCGCCTCTGCTTACCCCTTCGGGGAAACAGGCGTGAGCTTATGTTATGCTATGTTATTATAATATACAGTACTCTTTATTTCTTGTATTATTGTTATCTTAATTATTCTACTGATATTCGTTACAAAAATGGCTAGTTGGATAGGCAGGTTTTTCCGCGCAGCTGGTGGATAAATAGGTATCTAAACATTCTTCCGATCTGCTCTTATTTCATCTCGATTTGTTTCGGAACTTATTTCTGTCCCAGATTTGATAGGGGGCAAGCCTATCGCCATATGAAGCACGCTTCCAGACTCCGCGCTGATACTGAACAGTAAAACTCAATACCGTCGTGTCGTCGTGTTAGGTCATGTCAAGTCATGTCAAGTCATGTCAAGTCGTATCAAGTCGTGTCAAGTCGTGTCAAGTCATGTCAAGTCGTATCAAGTCGTGTCAAGTCGTGTCAAGTCATGTCAAGTCATGTCAAGTCATGTCAAGTCATGTTATGTTAAGTCAGGCTCTGATGATGAGATCCCAGAAAAATCTAAGGCATCCCTTTAATTTTACAGTGATTTTTCAGTTTTTGCACCGAATTCACTCTTCAGTACCATGGGGCGACCCAAATATCGATTATGAAAATACTTTATTTACAATTTTGTTCACATAATAATTATTTACTTTAGAATAAAAAAACAAATAACAGATTTAATAACATATTTGAGATGCTATCAATGACAAAAGAAAAATAAGAACTTGGCATAACTACGAAAAAATACGTGTACATATGCCTAATGTATGGAGAGAAAACAAAATGGCGGCAGAAAGATCGAATATACCTAGCAGTTCGGCATCTTAGATCATCGAATCGAAATTGATATTATTATAAATAAAACACCGTATTTTTATATTAAAATTAATATGTATTTATACGTTATTTAGGTATTACGAGTTACGACACGGTGACAACATACATGGGTGTTTCTCTGTAAACTGGGTAACTCATGGTCAGTGGCCGATATTACATGGAAAAGTTAATGAATGCTGTACGACCATTCCTTTGTGGAATCCGCGTTGTAACGTGACAGCCATCAGTCCTCTGGCAAGGATTATTATAGTTTATTTATATCTTACAAATGATGTATTGCTATAATAGATAAATATCCCCTGTGTACAGCAAAATATCAGGACTATAAAGTTGTTCCAATCATTCTATGAAATAAAATTAAACAGTCCCCTGGCAACAGACCCCTGTCGCTCAACAGGACACGGGGTGGTTTCGGACTTCAGGGGGAGCGGCTGTTGTTATACATTTTCATTGGTAACAGTTGAGGAACATTATGTTTATTAACCAAAACTACAATTTATATAATTTCGACAGGACTTGGTATATTTTTATTTCATAGTATTGCTGACTCCATTCCCGTAATAATTTAAAAAAAAAAATTGATATTCCACATTTTGCATACAATAGGAAAGTTGAATTTAAATCCTTTTAGTTTTTCAGAAATAAGATTGAGACAATTTGTGTCGCAACCTAAGCCGTGGTTAGTAATCTCTTACATTTTTTCAAAAAAATAATTAACGTTGATGATTCGGCGGCCCTTAGGTTTCTTAACATATCTTTATTATTTTCAATTTCAATTACTAGTGATATATCCTCTTTTTCACTTTCAGGATTCTGTGAAAAATAAAAAAGTTGTTAATTACAGTAATAAACAATAAGATTATTTAAAATAATGTAGTATACATTAACTAACAAAATACTTAATAACTACGAAAAAGCAGGAAAGGGCATAGTCAGCCCTTATGGTTCTGACATAGTCGTCTCAAGGTATCAACATGCGGGACTTTCAATACTCTGACAGTGCTAGGAAGTATTGAAAGATTCGGAAAGATGTAAATGTTGAGATTAAGAGTGAAATTGTTCTGACAAAGTTAACTAATAACTTATCTATCCCACTGTAGATGCACTGGTTATAAATACAAATAAAATTACAGGTGAAGTCTTAAGAATAGTATATTTATAAATTCACCTTTTCCACTATTTCACCAATATTATTTTGTATTTCCCTACATGCATTAGTTTCTGTATTTATACAGTAAATGGTTTTTATTTAATAACTAGCTTTTTCCCGCGGCTCCGCACGCGTATTTTGTAGGGCCAACGGAAACAACTTTTGATTTGTCGATCCGCCCTGTCGTTTTAGTCCAAATATGGGCGACACAGATATCGATTTTGAAGTCAATCGGCCCAAAAACGAAGAAAAACAAAATGGCGGCCGCATTTGACAGGTTTGACAGCGGTTCTGTCGTTCTGAACCACGGCGTGACTCAGATATCAATTTTGAAGTTAATCGGCCCAAAAACAAAGAAAAACAAAATGGCGGCCGCATTTGACTGGTTTGACAGCGGTTCTGTCGTTCTGAACCACGGCGTGACTCAGATATCGATTTTGAAGTCAATCGGCCCAAAAACTAAGAAAAACAAAATGGCGGCCACTTTTGACAGGTTTGACAGGTTGATTTAAAAAAGTAGCCCATTTGTGTCTTTAAACCCAAAGGTATCCACTATCCCAACAAATTTCATAAAAATACATTAAGTGGACCTAAAATCCCCATACAAACTTTCAACCCTTATTTCATCCCTTTAAGGGTTGATAAAAAAAATGAAGTCCCCCAATTGTGTCCTGTCCGTTACCCAGTCAATCACCCTGTCAGTGACGCCTTCGGTCACCTTGTTCGTCACCCTGTCGGTCACGCCGTCACCCACCCTGAGTGTCATGCCGTCATTCACCCCAACCACCACCTCGTCCATACCCCGTCGGTCACCTCGTCAGTCACTCCGTCATTCATCTCGTCTGTCCCGTCCGTCACCACGTCAGTCACCCTGTTATACACCCCGTCAGTCACCCCGACATTCATCTCATCCGTCACCCAGTCAATCACCCTGTCAGTCACGCCGTCGGTTATCCCATTCATCACCTCATCGGTCACCACGACGGTCACACCGTCCATCACCCAGTAATTCATCTCGTCCGACCCGTCCGTTGCCACGTCAGTCACCCCGAGCGTCACTTTTTCTTGTCACCGAGGCAGTCAAAATTAGAATGGATATACTTAAAAAATAATGTTTTTCGTTGGATACTTTGCATGTAGTCTGTATATGAGTTAACTTTGTCCCAAAATAAGTATATTTGATGGCAAACTTCATACTGTCGGATTGCCGTAACGGTGAACAGTTCTCAATTTTACTCTCACCTAAACTCGCCAAAAGTATAAGTGCCACCAAGTGATCTGAGCATGCGTTGGATCAAACATCTAGGTAGATCTTATTTTAGTGTAATAAATCAATAAATAATCGCAAAATAAGTATATTAATTATACACAATAATATCACACTGGTTTATATACATACAACAAAATATAATAATCCTACAGCAATTCCAAGACAAAGAAGTCATAGGCTTCCCTTTTAAAAATATTTATCCTTCGCCGCTGGTGGACAAGGATGCAATGGTATGGATAGGGAAGCAATATAATGTAATGTGATGTATAGAGATGGAAGAGGAAGTACAGAGATGGAATCAGATGCTGTCAATGACAAAAGAAAAATAAGGTCTTGGCATAACTACGAAAAAAAACGTGTATGCCTAATGTATGGAGAGAAAATAAAATGGCGACAGAAAGATCCCAGTAATGTACGTAGCAGTTTGGCATCAAAGATCATTCGAAATTGATATTATTATAAATAAAACTATGTATTTTTTAACACGTTTGTAACTGTATGTTTATTAACCCGTTGCAGGCGGCACATATATAATATGTTTTTGCTTTGCACAATAAATAAAAAGTATTTACACGTTACTTAGGTCTTACGACAAGGTGACAACATACATGGGTGTTTCTCTGTAAACTGCGCAACCCGCGTTGTCACGTGACAGCCATCAATCTGGCAAGGATTATTATAATTTATTTTTGTTTATATGTTTATATCTGACATATGATGTATTGTTATAATAGATAAATATCCCCTATGTACAGCAATATAACAGGACTATTAAATTTTGACCAATTATTCAATTAAATAAAATTAACAGTCCCCTGGTAACAGGCCCCTGTCGCCTAATCGATCCAATTCCAAAAAATCCAAAATTTGGTTGTGGAATATGAAATTTTCGTAAGAGTCAAGTGTCCGTAACCTCTACCGGCTAACGGTTAGTTGCGAAAATGTGCAAAAATTCATGGTAATGGCATATATAACGAATTTATAAGGAAAACTATCACGACTAAGCAGGCTTTACAATATAATAACTTAATAAGTAATAGTCAATAAATCACCAAGTTTTGTTATTTTCTCTGATAGTCAAAGTGCAACATAAACTTGTTCTAAATCCAATCCTCCATAATAGGACTAAGCATTTTGTCAGGTAAAAATTTTTGTCAGGACCTACATATATGGGTTGATTTTTACTTGTTACTTTGTTATGTTGAGACATTGACCAAAAATTTACAGTTTTAGCTTTGTGTAGTGTTTTAAATTAGTTTTGAGAGAGGATATGTTGTAACATCTGTAGTTTTGAATATATTTAGATATAGGTAGATTTTGTAATACTAACATTCTTGGACAAATGACATCTCAGTCCAACCCGTGACCACGAAGACTGCAAAGCCTTCGAAACGTCGGGAATAAAAATTAAAACCAAATCGTGATAAAATCCGTAAAAATAGTTTTATTTCAATGAATACCATTCGCGTAAACTTAAGAAATCAAGATATGCACCGTTGAAATAAAGTTATGGTTAGAAAGAAAATGGAATGATATTATGAATAAACTATTTTGTACGCTTTTGTTTTTTTGCCTCAATTATATATTGTGGGTCTCGGATTGGTAGGTTTCTAGTGTGCCTTGGATCGACAAGTTCGGGCAAAAGACAATCTTTGTAAAAATTGATTAATTTAGATTTCATTTTATTTTCAAAGAATTCGTCATCTCGTAAAATTATTTCGGTTTTTAAAGGTTCATTTTCATTTACCCATACTGCAAACAAACAAACAGCCCTTTGTGTTACGTTTAATTGACCCTGAACTTGCATGTACCAATTATGATTTTTATTTATTGATAATTGGCCATTTTTAGACATTGACCAAAAATTTATTTTTTTGTTTCTAATAGCTTCGAGTAAACCTAATTTATGTGCTGTTAATGGACACTTTATTTCAACGATTGTGTCGGCACCACACAACCCATCTGGTGTAGCACCGAGAAAAGGTATTTCTTTATGAATAAATAATCCGCAAGGGGTTATGGTTATTTTTTCCTGCGTAGCTAATTGCTCTAAAGCAATCTTTTCATTTCTTTTACCATGTTGTATTGATTCGACCGAATCTAAAAAATTATTTTTATATAATAAATCTTTAACTACGTTTACACAACTTGTGCCCTTGCGCATTTTTACAACACGACCAAAATTTGAAGCAGTAAGTAAAGAGCGTCTTAATTCTAGCCATTCGCTACAATTGCCCTGTAATATTGTCCTTTCTTGAATAGCATTTCTCTGGGCTTCTGTCATTTTTAGATTCGCTATAAAAGCGTCTTTTAATTGCATCATTGTTTCCTCAGAAATATCTGGTTTTAGACTATTTTCCCCATAATTTGCATCATTACTTTTTTTTGTGAACGGTAATCTTCTTTTCTTATACGTATATTTTTTTAATGCTTCTAATCTTTTTATTTTTTTTTCTTTTTTTTTTTTTTTTTTTTTTTTCATTTATTTAAAAGGCTTTTAAACACAGTTTATGACAGCCCTATACTGTAAACAAAAGAAATATTCTCTGACATATAAACAACCAACTTAAAATATACACCTCTAAATAAAGAAATAGTGGTCAGTGCACATGCGCACCCGTGGACGCCTGTCCACCTCGATGCGCACCCGCACCCCCCACATATTTATAAGTAAAATTATCATAAACACTAATTATCTGTATCGACTAATTTATACACCATTAGGGCTTCCTTTGAATTCGGGTTGCATAATATAGACTGAAACATTCCAATGTCTTCAATATTAGCATCCAACTTCCTTAGAATGTTTTGCCGCTCAGTTTGGTTCCGGACACATTCCATTAAGACATGGTATACATCTTCCGGTTTATTACACGTTTCACAATTCGGTGACGGTACTTTTCCCATACAGAATGCAAATTTCTTCAGTGGCATGTGTCCGGAACGAAGTCTGTGTGCAATAACAACATGTTTTCTACATATGTCTCCCATGAACCACGGCAGACGAGGTGGTTGACTTTGGATAATTTTGTACCAGATCCCCTTTGTTCTCGATCTTTCATCAAAATACTCTCTCCAGTGATCATAATACATTTTGTTATATTTTGGTAAAAGTTCCGTGTATGAAGGTAAAATGTATATATTTTCTGAGTTGTCTGACACAGCTAATCTAGCTAATTGGTCTGCCACCTCGTTGCCATACAATCCTATATGTGATGGGATCCATTGTAGTACTATTTGGATATTGTTTACAGAAAATTCTTCTAGTTTTCGGAGAATGCTATAGGCTATCGCAGTACCACGATTCCCTTGAGAACAGCTAACTATATGTTGTAATGCACTTTTACTATCACTGTATATTACAATTTTTAAGTGCGAGTTGATGAGGTATTTTATATATGTTAAAGCTTCTGAGATAGCGAATAGTTCCATCGACATTATGGATACATTAGATAAATTCTTAAACCGTTCCCCGTACCCAGAAGCGGAGTCATATAAAGCGGCGCCAGAAACGCCAGAGCTTTTTGAACCATCTGTGAATATTTTAAACCATGTTCTATATTTTACATCTAGTTCACTTAGTATTTCAACTTTTAATAATGTTTTATCATAATCTCTTTTTGCCGTTTGTACACATTCTAAACTGCATTTAACCATATTTTTAACATTAATCTTTGAGGGCCACATGTCAAGCCGAAACATTTCAAGGGGGTTTGACGACGATATTTTTTCATCTTTTATAATATTATATGTCTCCATTAATAACGGTTTTTTTTTATTTGACCAATATCTACTAGCAAAAAGAGCACTGAGCGATTTCAAGCAATTAAGGGTTATACCATTTGTCCATGATTTAGCTTTAAGACAGAATTTAAGTGACAAATATTGTCTTCTTAGAAATAGAGGAGGTACGCAGACCTCGCTCTCCATCACATGTATGGGTGTTGTTTTGATGAACCCACCTATTATTCTAAGGGCTTGATTTTGGACTTTATCTATTTTGTAAGTATGCGATTTTGCGCTATTGTCATATAAAAAACTCCCAAAATCTATACGACTTCTAATAACGTTGATATATAATCTCCGCAAGTGCTTGGGGTGGACTCCCCAGCCAGATCCTGCTAGGACTTTGAGGATATTTAAAAACTTGAGTGACTTTTCTGATACTTCATTAACATGTTTACCCCATCGAAGTGAACGATCTAACCAAATACCTAAGTATTTAATATTGGCTTCACGGGATAGCGGTATATTGTTTACGTTTAATTCTATCTGATGACGTTTATGTCCTCTAGTGTATAAGCAAAATTTTGTTTTATTGGTAGAGATATGTAGACCAATTTTAGCTAAAGTCTTTACAATTATGTCTAAAGAATTTTGAATTATGTAAACGCTATTTTCAATGTTCTTGTTGCTTGTAAAAATAACAATATCGTCTGCGTACTGTGAGATTTCTGATGGAATATTCTGACATATTTGAAAAGTAACAATATTAAACAATAAAGGCGAGATTGGATCTCCTTGGGCGAGCCCTTTCGAGGACCATCTGGCTATGGATGAGCTATCTCCCAAATCGTCTATTATTTTCAAATGTCTCTCACTCAAAAATTCCCATAAATAGTTACATAAGATGGCTCCAACGTCTAGACTGTCCAAGGTCAATACAACCTTATCTATAAGTACGTTGTTATATGCATTTTCAAGATCAAGGTAGCATGCAAGAGTAGGTATGTTATGCGTAAATCCGATTTGAATAGAAGATACTAATCGAGCTACTGAGTCTATACAAGATTGAGCTTTTCTGAAACCGGTTGTAAATGGTGATAATATATTGTTTTTTTCTATAAACCATTCTAATCTTTTCGCCAACATTACATGGAAAATTTTACAGATGCACGATATCAAAGATATAGGTCTTAACTTGATCTCTGTCGAGTCAGATTGAACTGCTTTAGGGATAGGTACAATTTTAATATCTCTCCATTGTTTTGGTACATATCCAGAATAAAATATATCATTATATAAATTAATTAAAAATTGTTTTCCGACTAAAGGTAAATTAAAAATCATTGAATATGTGATATTATCATTTCCGGGAGCCGAATCTTTCTTTTTTAGGCAAATTTCAAATTCATGCAAACTAAATTCTTGTTCTAATATACTATTTCGCGATACAAACGACGGTTTTTTAATTCTAACGTCATCAGGAGCAAGACTACGTAACAACTCTAGTTTCTTTTCAGCGGGCGCTTGAAACTTATTTTTGCGATATCCCTTTAACCACCGCATTCGACGCCACATATCCGATAAAGAGGTGGATTCATTAGCAGAATTGCAGAACTCCCGCCAATACTTTGATTTTGCCAGAGATAATTCTGTTTTAACAATTTTATTCTTGTTTTCTAATATCGTGAGATTATCAGGCGTTGGATTACGACGAAAAGTACTAAGTGCTAATCGCCGTTGAGCTACAATTTTTGATAAGGCAGCGTTCCAGTACGGTTTAGGTATAAATTTGCGCTGTGGATCAGTACATATTTTAAAATTCGGGATACTGTTATCAGCTGATCGGTTAATTATCCCTACAAACTCATTGTATCTATTTTGTATATCTAAATGATTATTACAGGAACTACGTTTTATTGCATGGTCTATCAATTCCGAATATAAACTCCAGTCCGCCTTTTTGTAATTTCGTCTTTTAATGTAATGATTTATATCTTGATAGTTAGTACAAATTTTTATAATAAAGTGGTCACTGCCTAAATTTTCGTTAAGGACAGTCCAATCAAAATTAATAATTATATCCGAAGACGCAAATGTAATGTCTGGAGATGATTTTTGTAAGAAATTATCAACGTATTCGGTTCGCGTTACACTACCATCATTCATGTAAATAAAGCCATGCTCTAAAGAAGAATCCATAATTGTGAATCCTCTATTATCATTTTTATAAGACCAATTCTTATGGTGCCCATTAAAATCGCCGGCTATTAATGTTTTAGTACTAAAGTGTGAAAATAATTCATCCCAATCAGATTGGGTTGTACAAATCGATGATGGGCAGTAAATGCATACGATTTTTGAAATAAAGTTACAATTTAACGTGCTAATTGCTATGGCTTCAATACCAGTGTTAGTCAAATTAAACGGACAGACCTCAACTTTAATAGACTTGTGAGCGAGTATACCCACTCCGCCGTATGAGTCACATCGATCTTTTCTATACCAATTATAGTTACTTATATTAATATTAATATCGCTATTTAACCAAGTTTCTGTAATAATAGCTATGTGCACTTTATGTTCAATTAAAAAACATTCGAATTCTGACTGCTTCGGTTTGATGCTTCGAGCGTTCCACTGGACTATGTTAATAAAACGTTGTACTGAACAACTGTTATCCATTTTTAATTATGGATAGGATTTTACCAACACAATCCTCTACTTTGAAAACCTCGGTTATATAAGTGTAACACTCTTCAAAAACGACACATAAAAGGTTATTTATTTTATCTTCCAGTGATCTCTCTGAACCAATTATCTCCTTTAATTTATTATATATTCTCATAAAACTAAATCCTGTCTTCTTTGGTTTATCCCCCTTATTATTTATAATTTTATCTTGTAGGTCTCTGCTGCTCTCTGCTTCTATCTCGCTTTGAATTTCAATATTCTCGTTACTTATCTTCTTTTGTTTCTTTTTCTTTAGTTGTCCTTCTTTTTTTGAAAATTCTTCGGTATAGACATTGCCATCCTCGTTCCCGTTTATAGCTGTTGTAGACAACAAAGCATCCCTATACTGTCCCGATTGTATCTGTTCTAAAACATTTTCTGTCATCTCCATCGATTCCAGGTCTATCACAATGACATTATCCTTTGATTGAAGTTTAGATTTTTCAGCTTCTTGATATATATCGAAGGCTTTTTTGTATGAACAGTTTTCATCGCTCATTATAGATCGGATACCTTTTTCTCTATGAAATGCAGGGCATTTCGATTTTTCTATTGACATATGAGGACCTTTACAGTTGATACACTTGAAATCTTTTGTCTCGCAGTTAGAATGATTCAAACCACACTTTGGGCAAAAAATTTTCTTAGTAGGGCAAAATTTTACTCTGTGTCCAAACCTCCAGCACCCCGAACATTGGGAAACGGGAAAAATGTACGGTTCCACCATAAACCGGCAACCATATGCTTCAACATACGGAGGTATAGTGATACCTTTAAAACATATGCGAACAGTTTCGCTTTCGACCCATTTACCTTCACTTGTTTGTCGTTTTAAACGTAAGATTGATACAATTTCAGAATAGTCACATTCAAATATGTTTTTTAATTCTTCTTCTTCTAACTCAAGGTCCACTTTCTTTACGATTCCGTATCTAAAATTCATTTCGTCCGATCCTTGAAATTTATAACCTTTTTTTTTTAATTCTTCACATCTCAATAGTCCCTCTGCCCTCATTTTATTTTCAAAAGAAAAAACTACTTTATGATTACCCTTGTACTTAATTTTTATTATATCTCTGATGTTTAAATTTTTTAACATTTTTGCTAATGCCATTTGCTTAGGCAATGACTCTGTTGAGGTTACAATTACTTCGTACATGTCCCGGGTATGTGTCGGTAACGATCCCCATTGTTTATCAGATTCGACTGATTCCATATTATTTCCATTTCTATAACGCCGCTTTGGTTTGCGAGTAACTGGAATAAATTCGTCCTCTTCGAAATCGTCACTTCTCAGTCGTTTCAATCTCGATAAAGAACTGTCGGATAAGATATTATCCGGCGATAATATAAATTCTCGCTCGTCCATCTCCGCCTCGTTTGCCATAAGTATTTATTCGATACGACGCACTCGCGTGCGCTGCGCCGCGCCGCGCGCGCTGCTAAATAACAATGTAATGAGACGCACTGGTTATCACTCTATACGCGTGCGCTTCTCACACCGATCGGCGCGCGACTGATTTTTTTTTCTTCAAAAATGTTTATTTTTCCTTTGGGACTTTTACCACCACTTAGAGATTTGTAAAGGGTTGACATAACTTTTTTTGTATTAAATGAAAGCGCTGCTCCACTGCATCTTATTTGGTACCCTTGTCTTTGGCAGAAGTTAATTCGTTTACCTCCAACAAATTTTGCCACTATACTATGAAATCTCTCAACTACATTGCTGTCTACATTGTGTATTAAACTCCGCGCGTGACTGGCGATGCTCCTCATCAAAAAACAAATACGGTGCCATAATGCACTTGAATAAAACTCACTTGGGATATCTACAATTTCCACAGCTCTACTACAAAAATATGATTTGCATTTAATATGCTGCCCAAATGCATGCAAATGCATTAGAAGAATATCCTCAAATAAATTATGCGTATATAGTTCTGCATCTCCTTTTTGGGAATAATGACACGTCGCTTTATATATACCGGTCCTGATCGACATTATTCTTTGTTTAGTTAAAAATTTTCTTAGTTTAAGTAGGTATTTGGTATCTGTTTGGAGATGCGCAAATTTATTACATAAATTTCGTAGTAAATGGTTACGGCATTCCACTTTTTCAACAGTGACATTCTTGTATGGCCTCGATTGAAGAATTTTGTAATATGTACTGGAATCTCCATCAGAAATTAGTCGTCCAAAAATAAGTCCATGTCGCTCTATGGAATTTTTGAATCCCTCAACCAGTATTGCTGACTCCATTCCCGTTGAAGGACCATCATAATTTTTGTAACAGGTGTGTGCTTTGGCTTCCACATTTTTCCTAAAAGCTTGTGAACATATACTGCAATACTTGTTTTTTACACCCATGTATAAAATTTTTCCTGTATGCCTTCCTACAATGGCAGCAGCACCGGACAAAGAAGAATAATTATTTTTATAGGAACGCTTGCTCCAGCAACCATCAGCAACTACATCGATCACGGGTATTCCATCTGGGCTTAGTCTACCATTAGCAATAGCTAAAGCTTTTTCTTCTTCAGCTGCTTTTGTCATGCTTTCTTCGGCTGCTTCTTCCCATTTTTTTGATATCAAATTTTGACGAGATCTAAATAGCGAGGCAGATATTAATGGCAAATCTAAAGCTGCTGCTAATTCTTGTAACTGTGACTGACCACACCCAATTGATATAGTTCCTGCTACCGCCATACTATTTAAATCACACTCATCAGAATAATTTTCAAAAGAAACTAGAGTTGTTACGTAGTCTTGCTCCTGATGACGTTAGAATTAAAAAACCGTCGTTTGTATCGCGAAATAGTATATTAGAACAAGAATTTAGTTTGCATGAATTTGAAATTTGCCTAAAAAAGAAAGATTCGGCTCCCGGAAATGATAATATCACATATTCAATGATTTTTAATTTACCTTTAGTCGGAAAACAATTTTTAATTAATTTATATAATGATATATTTTATTCTGGATATGTACCAAAACAATGGAGAGATATTAAAATTGTACCTATCCCTAAAGCAGTTCAATCTGACTCGACAGAGATCAAGTTAAGACCTATATCTTTGATATCGTGCATCTGTAAAATTTTCCATGTAATGTTGGCGAAAAGATTAGAATGGTTTATAGAAAAAAACAATATATTAGCACCATTTACAACCGGTTTCAGAAAAGCTCAATCTTGTATAGACTCAGTAGCTCGATTAGTATCTTCTATTCAAATCGGATTTACGCATAACATACCTACTCTTGCATGCTACCTTGATCTTGAAAATGCATATAACAACGTACTTATAGATAAGGTTGTATTGACCTTGGACAGTCTAAACGTTGGAGCCATCTTATGTAACTATTTATGGGAATTTTTGAGTGAGAGACATTTGAAAATAATAGACGATTTGGGAGATAGCTCATCCATAGCCAGATGGTCCTCGAAAGGGCTCGCCCAAGGAGATCCAATCTCGCCTTTATTGTTTAATATTGTTACTTTTCAAATATGTCAGAATATTCCATCAGAAATCTCACAGTACGCAGACGATATTGTTATTTTTACAAGCAACAAGAACATTGAAAATAGCGTTTACATAATTCAAAATTCTTTAGACATAATTGTAAAGACTTTAGCTAAAATTGGTCTACATATCTCTACCAATAAAACAAAATTTTGCTTATACACTAGAGGACATAAACGTCATCAGATAGAATTAAACGTAAACAATATACCGCTATCCCGTGAAGCCAATATTAAATACTTAGGTATTTGGTTAGATCGGTCACTTCGATGGGGTAAACATGTTAATGAAGTATCAGAAAAGTCACTCAAGTTTTTAAATATCCTCAAAGTCCTAGCAGGATCTGGCTGGGGAGTCCACCCCAAGCACTTGCGGAGATTATATATCAACGTTATTAGAAGTCGTATAGATTTTGGGAGTTTTTTATATGACAATAGCGCAAAATCGCATACTTACAAAATAGATAAAGTCCAAAATCAAGCCCTTAGAATAATAGGTGGGTTCATCAAAACAACACCCATACATGTGATGGAGAGCGAGGTCTGCGTACCTCCTCTATTTCTAAGAAGACAATATTTGTCACTTAAATTCTGTCTTAAAGCTAAATCATGGACAAATGGTATAACCCTTAATTGCTTGAAATCGCTCAGTGCTCTTTTTGCTAGTAGATATTGGTCAAATAAAAAAAAACCGTTATTAATGGAGACATATAATATTATAAAAGATGAAAAAATATCGTCGTCAAACCCCCTTGAAATGTTTCGGCTTGACATGTGGCCCTCAAAGATTAATGTTAAAAATATGGTTAAATGCAGTTTAGAATGTGTACAAACGGCAAAAAGAGATTATGATAAAACATTATTAAAAGTTGAAATACTAAGTGAACTAGATGTAAAATATAGAACATGGTTTAAAATATTCACAGATGGTTCAAAAAGCTCTGGCGTTTCTGGCGCCGCTTTATATGACTCCGCTTCTGGGTACGGGGAACGGTTTAAGAATTTATCTAATGTATCCATAATGTCGATGGAACTATTCGCTATCTCAGAAGCTTTAACATATATAAAATACCACATCAACTCGCACTTAAAAATTGTAATATACAGTGATAGTAAAAGTGCATTACAACATATAGTTAGCTGTTCTCAAGGGAATCGTGGTACGGCGATAGCCTATAGCATTCTCCGAAAACTGGAAGAATTTTCTGTAAACAATATCCAAATAGTACTACAATGGATCCCATCACATATAGGATTGTATGGCAACGAGGTGGCAGACCAATTAGCTAGATTAGCTGTGTCAGACAACTCAGAAAATATATACATTTTACCTTCATACACGGAACTTTTACCAAAATATAACAAAATGTATTATGATCACTGGAGAGAGTATTTTGATGAAAGATCGAGAACAAAGGGGATCTGGTACAAAATTATCCAAAGTCAACCACCTCGTCTGCCGTGGTTCATGGGAGACATATGTAGAAAACATGTTGTTATTGCACACAGACTTCGTTCCGGACATATGCCACTGAAGAAATTTGCATTCTGTATGGGAAAAGTACCGTCACCGAATTGTGAAACGTGTAATAAACCGGAAGATGTATACCATGTCTTAATGGAATGTGTCCGGAACCAAACTGAGCGGCAAAACATTCTAAGGAAGTTGGATGCTAATATTGAAGACATTGGAATGTTTCAGTCTATATTATGCAACCCGAATTCAAAGGAAGCCCTAATGGTGTATAAATTAGTCGATACAGATAATTAGTGTTTATGATAATTTTACTTATAAATATGTGGGGGGTGCGGGTGCGCATCGAGGTGGACAGGCGTCCACGGGTGCGCATGTGCACTGACCACTATTTCTTTATTTAGAGGTGTATATTTTAAGTTGGTTGTTTATATGTCAGAGAATATTTCTTTTGTTTACAGTATAGGGCTGTCATAAACTGTGTTTAAAAGCCTTTTAAATAAATGAAAAAAAAAAAAAAAAAAAGAATAATTTTCAACAAAAAATTTTCTATTGCACATTTTGCACACAAAAGTAAACTTGGATTTAAATCCTGTTTGTTTTTCTGAAGTGAGATCGAGACAATTAATGTCGCAACCTAAACCGTGGTTAGCAAGATCTTTTATTTTTTGGAAAAAAAAATTTACGTCGATGATTCGGCGGCCCTTAGGTTTTTTATTATTTTCTTTATTTTTATTACTTTCAATTTCAATGTCCAGTGTATCTTCTTTTTCACTTTCAGGATTCTGTTAAAAATAAAAAAGGTGTTAATTACTGTAATAAACAATAAGATTATTTAAAATAATCTACCTCTAGTATAAGTGAACTAAAGAAATACTTACAACTACTTACTTTACAACTACGAAAAAGCAGGAAAGCCGACATAAGAACTTACTGCGATTGATTACGAAATTTCCGGAAGTAGCAAGCTTAGTCAAGTCATACGTAGTATGACTAATTAGCACCATGTATACATACTAGATACAGACCGAGCATAGTAAGCCCTTATGGTCCTGACATAGTCGTCTCAAGGGATTAACATGCGGGACTGCCAATAGTCTGACGGTGCTAGGAAGTAGTGGGAAGTTCGAAAAGATGTAAATGTTGGGATTAAGAGTGAAATTGTTTCGACAAAGTTAACTTATCTATCCAACTGTAGATATACTGGTCCTATATACAAATAGAACTACAGAAAAAGTCTTAAGAATAGTATATTTATAAATAAACCTTTTCCACTATTTCCCCAATATTATTTTGTATCTCCCTACATGCGTTAGTTTCTGCATTCATACATCTGTAAAGGGTATTTATTTACTAATTCGTAAAAATGCTAGGATCCCGTCTCCAAATTATTATCAAATAACAATTATTGGTATAACTTGCTTTTGCCCGCTGCTCCCCCCCGCAAATAATTGAGTAGGTAGCCTATGTTTGATTTTATATAATATATTCCATACATCCATAAGGTCACGCCTGTATCCCCAAAGGCGTAAGTAGAAGTGCAATAGCGAAGTATAAAGACCACATTTCGCCAGCTTAGTTCTGTCCCAGATGTGATAGCGGTGATGGCCTTTTTTTTTAGTTGAGGCACCAAATCTAGCTTATTTTCATCCCTAGGAGTATTAGGGGGTCAATTATTTTTTATCTCCACTCTTAGAATTAAAATGTTCTACATGCTAAATTCCATTAAAGTAGTGTTCACGGGTGTTTCTCTAAAAACTGGGCAAAACATGTTCAGATGCCGATATTACATAAAAAAGTATAGATTATTGTATATTTCATTGTTGCTTTTAAAATGTCAATCTAATTAATCAGCGTAAAATATACAATAAAATAAACTTTTCTTTATCAAAAAGGGTTTTAAAGTGTACAGCCCCCTGGGGTGTCAGAAAAGCAATATATGTGTAGTTAGTTACTTCAGATCGAAACAAAATATCAAATCAATGAAAACAATAACTGTATGAATTAATCAAATAGTTTTTTTAAATAATATTGTATCATTCTTAATTAGACTTGATTATTTTTATTCAGTCATTGCATTAGTGGGGAAACCGGAAAACTAAACACAAACGACCTGCAGTTTACATAGTTACGGCCATTAGCGGTAGACTTTCAATTTAATTAATGCTGCAAGACCAATCCTCCCTCGAATCCGCATTATAACGTGACAACTGCCAGTCCTCTGGCAATTATTAGAATTTTTAAGTAATATGTTCATATTTTTAAAATTATATGTTGTAATAGATAAATGGACCGTGTTGTGCAGAAATGAGCCAACCCACAAAAAAAAAGATTTCCACATCAATATGATCTATTAATGGTTAAGATCATGATAGCATCAATAAAAAAATAATAGTTTGGCTTATTACTGCACAACACGGTCCAAATATCCTCTGTGTACAACAAAAACTAGAGCTCTATAAATTTTGTGCAACCGTTTAAATACCTAAATAAAATTAAACAGTCCCCTGGCAATAGTTGTTTAACATGGGGTGGTTTCCTTAATACTTCAAGACTGTTTTTATATTATTGTATACTAGCTGACCCGCGCAACTTCGTCTGCGTATGAGAGAGAGGGTTGAGTCGTAGGCACCTATAGCACAATAATTCTAAAAAGGTAATGATATGTTTTGCTAAACTTCGAGAGATAGTACGTGACTTCGGTGCGGTTCCGAAAATCACCCCGTCTGTCACCCCGCCTGTCACCCGTCTGTCATCCCGTCTGTCACCCGTCTGTCACCCCGCCTGTCATCCCATCTGTCACCCAGCCTGTCACCCCGTCTGTCAACCCGTCTTTCAACCGTATGTCAACCCGCCTGTCACCCGCCTGTCACCCGTCTGTCACCCGTCTGTTACCCCGTCAGTCACCCCGCCTGTCACCCCATCTGTCACCCCGTCAGTCACCCCTTACTCACCCCATCATTCATCCCGTCGGTCAACACTAAAAGAATTTTTCACTTCGTACCAGTAGTTTCCGAGATATCAACTTCCCCGCTTTAAAACATTTTTCATTTCTGCTCCTCTCTTATTGGTCATAGCGTGATGTTATACAGCGTATAGCCACCGTCGATAATTGGCCTATCCAACACAAAAATAATTTTTCAAATCGAACAAGTAGTTTATGTCTGAGATATAAATGTTCCCGATTTTGCAACATTTTTCATTTCTGCTCCGCTCCTATTGGCCATAGCGTGATTATATAGTCTATAGCCATTCTCGATAAATGGGCTATCCAACACAAAAATAATTTTTCAAATCGAACCAGTAGTTCCTGAGATTAGCGCATTCAATCAAACAAACAAACAAACTCTTCAGCTTTATAATATTAGTATAGAAGTATAGATTATGTAACAATTGAGGAATGTTATGACCCAAGCATGAGATTGATTAGAGAAAATTTATCAACAATCATTAATCAATAATATGTACACAGAAAGACTCAAGTAACAACAATAAAATACAGGGGACCCTGTATCGTTTTTTTATCGAGTGTCACTATTTATTTAAATACCTATTTAAAGTACACCAACACTCATCTAACTAAAGTCTGTGTGGCATGACAAAATTTAAGTTTTGTTGCTTAGCGTTTTAGTTTTAGTTTTCCCTCGTTGTTGAAGAATTCACAGTAAGCAATACTTACATTGTATCCGGCTGTGAGATAACTGATGCAGATGTTCCCTCTATTCCAAAAGTGTTTTGTGTAACACTTCTTCGTTGTCGAGATAATAATCTCATATAGGCCAAATATCTGCAATTACAATTTTATGTAACACATACCTACTTGTTTTATAACCAAACAAATGTAAGATAGTGATCATTTTTTTATACATGCACAGCAAAGTGACAAGACTCGCATGGATCCACACAATATGTGTGGTTTTTAACTTTTCACACCATGTGTAACTACACTGGACACTATGCGAGTCGATATAAAATTAAATATCCTATCCAGGAAAATTAATATAATTGAATACCTACCGGCCAATTTTTTGGTGTTTTCTCTGTGAACCAGAAAAAGGTTTTTGTTTATTACCCATGATTTAGCCAATCCAATCAGAGTCCAGTATAACACAGCTGAGTCCAACGATAAGAAATCGAAATCCGAATCATAGAGAAGCCGAGGTCAACAAGGAAAGATGTGTTCAAAGTCCAAATACAAGCCGAAGTCGTGAAATTGAATATTACCGAAATACATCAAAGCACTCCAAACACAAACACGAAAGTACCTTCCACAATATACACAGAGAGATACTGTACCTACTCGAATTCCGATTTGCAAACAGTGTTGCTATAGGTGATACCAAAAATCTGTAATCCGGCTCTATCAACCTGAGTAAAATCATTCCAATATACCTATATTTACATTAACTTGTTTTATTGTAATTTTGTAGTAAAGTCAACAATGACATACATAATAATAAGTTAAAAATATAAATGATGGTTGAAAAATTCTATTCTATATTCTGTTACCAACCAATATACATAGCAAAAGTAAAAGTCCAAAAACCTGTAAAAAGTGGAGTAAAATTTGTAATTTTTATTGGTAGCCTAAAATCTGTATAAATTCAGATAAATCGGTATATATGGCAACACTGTCTCCGAGCGTCATTTTATTTGTCAAAATTAGGTATTGTGTTCAAAATATCGTTCAAAAATTAGAAATACGAAATTTAGTAAATCCATAACAAATATATTTGACGAAGTTTAAAATTATAAATTACCCTTTTAATTCATTGAATTTATTCTGATAATACGTTTGAGTTTATTTTATTTTATTCGAATCAACACGCATTCCTATGACGTCACCAAAAAACACGTCACATGAAAACGCCTGAAATTCCCAAAGAAATTCCTAAGAGCAAATACATCCATGTGTGATTTTATGTAGCTCTGGAGATAAATCGTTCGTTATCTTTGTATAAGACGTTATTCACAAACATGTGTATGTTGGTGTATAGAAAATACAAATCTTATTAACCCAATGTAAAAAACAAGGAACATTATTATGTTGATGTCCCAGGCCACTTGAGGCAATAAATTGACTTTTGCGGATTATTAGATGATTTAGATAATTATTATAGAGACGTTATCATATTAAACCAATAAAAGTCTATGATAACTGCCAGACCAAAGAATAAACTTCCTATTCCGTGTATATATGTTTGCAAACAAGGTCCAGATGAACGACCGTCTCCTCCCAAAGTTGACGTAAAATCAAGTTTAGCATGAGTTAAAACCTTAATTAAATTCATACACAATATACAAAAAATAACGATCCATTGATATTTTTGGAATTATTCATTCAATTAACACATTATAAAATAAGCACTTTACAATGCCCTGAAATTATCGATTATAATCGTGATCAGGATAATTAATATTTCATACGATTATATAATTATCACCGCTATATTTTGAAGGTGCCTCGGTGACGTGGTGGTATTTCGGTACGACTACGATTCTGAGGTCTCGGATTCGATCCCCGGGTCGGGCAGTGATATTGGATTTTTCCATATCAGCCCGGAGTCTGGAATTTGTGCCCGATATGGCGATAGGCTCGCCCCCTATCACATCTGGGACGGAACTAAGCTCGGCGAAATGTGGGTGTACTAGATCGCTAGTGCGCATCTGCCTACCCCTTACAGGCGTGAGCTATATGTTTATGTTATGATATTTCGAAGGTATGTGAAGTCTACCAACCCGCATTAGCCAGCGTGGTAGACTAAGGCCTAACCCCTCTCATTAGTTGAGGAAGCCCGTGCCCAGCAGTGGGACAGTAATATTACAGGGCTAATTTATTTTTTCTACCGACTTCCAAAAAGGAGGAGGTCCTCTTCGTCTGCATTTTTTATGTTCCCCGAAATCTCCGCCAAATGTGAATCGATTTTCAATATTCTTTTTGTGTTCGATAGAGCTTATTTCAAGGGTGGTCCCATATAAATTTGATCACGATCGGATAAGTTTTGAAGTCGGTCCGTTAAGTTTTTAAACTTGTAACTATTATATAATTATATTTTTGGTTAAAATATTACGTCATATTTTAGCGATTGAATAAATATAGAGGTTTCTGACAGTGATTTATCTGTTCAATACGTACACACTTGTTAATAAATAGGTCATTGTTCCACAAAATTTGCTTGTTTTTCTCGAAACACTACACAAAAACATTAAGAATGCCTCAAATCGAATAAGATCCTACCTTTCCTTCTATAGTAAACGATATATAAAAATAGTAAATACTCATGATTTTCAGGTCATGTAACATACATAATTACAATGTGATAATATCCAGGCACCATCGCGATATACACCAAAAGTTTACGACTAAATATTAAATAATTTTCCAAAAATCACATTTGCCTATCCCAAAACAGCCGTTTAAGTAACTAATATAATAAAGAAATTAGTCACAAATCACATTTACCAAACGAATTGCACAGACTAAGATATATCGGTGATGCAGTTTTTTTTTTTATAACAGATTGGCAAACGAGCAGATGGGTCACCTGATGGTAAGTGATCTCCACCGCCCATAGACACCCAAGACACAAAAAGAATCATGGATGCGTTGCCAACCTAAAAGGAGGAAATGGAAGGGGAGGGAAGGGGATTGGGAAAGGGGGTGAGGAAATGGGCCACCGGAAATCTCACTCACCGAACGAAACGCGACAGCAAGCTGCCACTTTACGTCGGTTTTCTGTGAGACAGTGGTATCTAACCGGTCGAGCCGGCCCATTCGTGCTATAGACGTTACTGTCTACAGCGTGGCTCTACCACTTGAGAGAGTGGCAGTAAGTTGGTACCAATAATAATTCTATATTCATTTTTTGCAACACACTATACCAATTGGGTACGTGACTAGTTTTTTTTTATTAATTATATGTGAAATTCACGTAGTCTAAAATATAAAACAGAACGAAATACTAAAAAAATCTCAAAAATAAAAAAGTTATAAGCCTTTGAAGTTTGGTGTAACCGTCAAATTGCGGGAATGAGAAGTATCAGTACAACCACGTCACGCCATAACGGTACGTGCGTTGGAAAGGGATAGCAACATATCTCCAATATGCCCCCACTCCAGAATTAAAAATATTAATTACTGCCTCCTTTTCAACTTATTTCGATGCAGTTTTTACAACCGTGTGTTTATACTCTATTATAATGATTATCAGTTACCTGTAGACCTGTGACTACTGATTATAAAGACCTCACGCGCACGGGTGACTTTTGGCACGGGCCACGGCTACCGTTTTGTCACTTGTCATGTCAAGAGAAATGTATGGAGGTGTAGGCATATTACAACCGGGTGATTATACGTTTGACAAGAGTGAGAAAAGTCACCCGTGCGCGTTAGCTCAGATATTTTCATACGAATATTCTATAGAAATGTTCTACAGAAATCAACACATGCATACTAATTGTTTCTATTATATTGTATTGAGCTTGTAAGTACACATACACGCTACAAATATTGTATTAGCATTCATGAATTCTGAAATTAAAGTGTTTTTGTATTTTTCATTTCCAAAATATACAAAAAAAGGAGCTAAAATGTATTATTGGAACATTATTTAAATAGCTGCCTGTCCCCTTATGATACGCTTTAGCATATCATGAGCAACATGTACATACATATATGTTATACAATTTTATATACATTCTATATCTTTTTTACAGGGTTATGTATAATATTCAAAATTCTTGTTATATATTCTCGGGTGATTTTTGTAACTATTATTCGATCTAGAGAAATGTGTGACTTTCGGTGACAAGTAACCAAAAATCACACAGACAAAAGTCACATAGTACCTCGGAGTCAAGCGGCAAAAATCCATAGATCCATTTCATAAATTAAAACGCTAGAGTATTTCAGATAAGATTTCGTTTAATATAAAATTGTACATAACCCTGTATCGATGGTAATAAATGAAATATAATCAGACGTGGGGTGTGGATCACCTGTTCCTCTGCGTCACCACGTCGGCGCCTTGACGCACGAAACGGAACATACCGTTCGATATCGCGACCACCGGCGAGAACAGACGCAATGGATATTCACTGGAATGAAATGGTCAAAATACGTAAATTATATTATCGATTAACTTTAAATACTGCAGAATATTAAGAAAATCTATAAAAAAAATTAGGTGGACACGAAATGCCTGGCAGATGTGAAACAGCGAAATTGATGGTCATTGAAATTAATTTTAAAAAATCAATAATAATATAAAGAGTGTGTATTTGCAATTCACACGCAGTCGAAGTGAAACTTTAGAAAATTTAATTTCGAGAGAAAGAACTTAACTTAAACGAAATATGAAATGCTGTATAATGTACATACATAAACTCACGCCTGTATCCCCGAAGGGGTAGGCAGAGGCGCACTAGCGAACTAGAACACCCACATTTCGCCGAGCTTAGTTCCGTCCCAGATGTGATAGGGGGCGAGGCTATCGCCATATCGGGCACAATTTCCAGACTCCGGGCTGATATGGAAAAATCCAATATCACTTTGCCCGACCCGGGGATAGAACGAGACCTCAGGACGGTAGTCGTACCAAAATACCACCACGCCACCGAGGCAGTATTTTTTATTATTAACAATATAATCGTCTTGTACACACAAGGGAATAGAGAACGGCGATATGTTAATGGGCATGTCAGGATAAGACCGTTTGCCGTCATGCTCATGGCATAACAAGCCGATCTTGCGCCCAACACTAGCCAAAAGATGTTTCAAACCAAAAAAATATTAAAAACTAAAGAACCCGATTGCGTTAAAAAAACAATATCCTGATATTATTAACAAACTGCCTCGATTAACAAACGGTCTCGGGTTCGATCCCCGGGTCGGGCAAAGTGATATTGGACTTTTCCATATCAGCCCGGAGTCTGGAATTTGTGCCCGATATGGCGATAGGCTCGCCCCCTATCACATCTGGGACGGAACTAAACTCGGCGAAATGTGGGTGTTCGAGTTCGCTAGTGCGCCTCTGCATACCCCTTCGGGGATACAGGCGTGAGCTTATGTATGTATGTGTTATTAACAAACTCACCTTCCTATGACCGGCGTCGCTTCGTTCCCGCTCAATATGAACACCGGGAAGAATATTGAATACACACAACCACTGTGAAAAACAAAAATAAATTTAGTTAACTTCTTGTCACCTAACATACATATAAATTGTTATATAGCAGCGATAGCTCAGTTTGGAATGGTGCGGACTAACGAGATGAAAGTCGGAGGTTCGAGACGAATCCCAAAAAGTAACATAGCAAGCAAGGAGCAGGAGCAGCAAGGAGCAAATACCTCTGACTTTTCTATGTTAAGTGGACTAAAAATAAAATAATTACAAAACAAATCGCGATAAAATCCGTAAAAATTAGTTTTATTTCTATGTGAAGCGTGTTTTCTTTGTGAATTATCGTTTGCTATAAACGGTGAAGAGAAATATCGTAAGGAAACCTGCATACTCGAGAATTTCTCCACAAAAATTTCAAAAGTATATAACATAACATAACATAACATAAGCTCTCGCCTGTATCCCCGAAGGGGTAGGCAGAGGCGCACTAGCGAACTAGAACACCCACATTTCGCCGAGCTTAGTTCCGTCCCAGATGTGATAGGGGGCGAGCCTATCGCCATATCGGGCACAAATTCCAGACTCCGGGCTGATATGAAAATCCAATATCATTTTGTCCGACCCGGGGATCGAACCCGAGACCTCAGAACCGTAGTCGTACCGAAATACCACCACGCCACCGAGGCAGTCAACTTAAAACATTATAAACAATTTTAAATATTGTCGCGATTTGAACTTAGGGAAACAATTACCGTCATGACATAACTCATAAATTAATTGGTTTACATACTAAAATAACTTAACGGACCTTCTTCAAAACTTATCTGATCGTGACCAAATTGGAATATATGGGATCACTCTTGGAATAAGCTTGTAAGTGTGCTGTGTACACGAATGTCTTTAGTACGTAAACTTACTATGACTCTCAGAAGGTTGTTAAATGAAAGTACATTGCGTTATTACAATTATATTAAAGTCACCAAATGTTGTACAATAATTACTTTATATACTATCACATTAATTTACAGTTAGCAACGGGTTAGACTGGGTAGCGACGGGTTAACTAAATGCATGACAGGGAACGACTGGCGAGTGGCGAGTGTTGGCAGGCGAACTCTCGCGCTGCCTAAATGTGCTAAGTCAGCCAAATACAAATTCTACGTAATACATACAATGTGTCCCTACAAGCTCTATAGAACACAAAAATAATCTTGAAAATCGGTTTCAAATCACATTTGGCGGAGATATCGTGTAACATACAGTATACAACCGAATAGGTCTTCTATTTTTTTTAAGTATGCCGAAAATCGGTCTACATTTAGCGAACATATCGTGTAATATACCTTCATAAAAAAACATAAACGATTTCTTCACCTCCTTCTGAAATTGATCGAAAAGTAAAGACTTAACTGCTTCTTTCTTCCTCCCTGCCCTTATTCCACCTCAATGTGACATTTTTGAGGAGATTGACGTCAGGCAGGCGGCCGGTCGTAAAAACTAAACCAAATCCTTTGAGCATGCTTGAAAAAATATATTGCGCCAACCCCACATTAAGGTGGGATAAGGGCAGGTAGAAAGGTGGGCTAAGTTTTTACCAATAACTTGCCTGACATCAACTCAAAGAGACACAAAACTAAACTCACCTAATAATATAAGACTGAGGTATCTGTGTGAGAACGGCCAGTGGCAGTCCGAACCCGAGGAAGTACGGCCAGTTAGATTCGATGAACGTGAGCCTCTTGTGAAGCTCCCAGCCCATGTTGAACCACTTGTACTCGAACGAGTATAACGAGTACAGCAGGCACATGTGCACCAGGCAGAGAATCTCACCCACGTACGTGATGGGCAACATGCTCACTAACATACTCTGTGGAGGGCACATAACATAAGCCCGCGCCTGTATCCCGAAGAGGTAGGCAGAGGTGCACTAGCGAACTAGAACACCCACATTTCGCCGAGCTTAGTTCCGTCCCAGATGTGATAAGGGCCATCTATCGGGCACAAATTCCAGACTCTGGGCTGATATGGAAAAATCCAATATCACTTTCCCCGACCCGGGGATCGAACCCGAGGCTTCAGGACGGTAGTCGTACCGAAATACAACCACGCCGCCGAGGCAATCATCAGTCTGTGGAGGATCATCATAATCAGCCTACAGTCGCTTCCTTGGTCTAGTGGCGGCATATATGGGCTGAGGACCAGGAGGTCTGGGTTCGATTCCCAGGTTAGGCAAAGTGAACTTCTTATTTAATTTCACCCCGTCAGTCACTCCATCAGTCACCCCGTCGGTCACCCTGTCGGTCACCCGTCGGTCACCCCACTTGTGGCCCTAGGGTCAAAAGTATCCTCATACCAAATTTCATCAAAATCTATTAAGCTGTTCCAAAATTCTTATACATACTTTCAATTCATATTTCCTCCCTTTAGGGGTTGATATAAAAAAGTGGGTTATGTCCGTCCTTGAGGTCAAAGGCATCCTCATACCAAATTTCAACAAAATCCATAAAGCAGTTCTAAAATTCCCATACAAACTTTCATCCTCTATTACATTCCTTTGGGGGATGATTTAAAAAAATAAAGTACCCTATGTCCGTCCTTGGGGTAAAAGTTACCCTCATACCAAATTTCATCAAAATCGGTTCAGCGGTTAAGACGTGAAAACGCCACAGAGAGACAAACAGACAGAGTTACTTTCGCTTTTATTATTTAGTAAGGCTAAGGATGAATGCTTACCTGTATCAAAAATAACGCTTGCACCAGCAAACTGAACAATGAGTCTGCAATAATTTTGCTGACACTCGACATGAACTGCGGTCGACCACGCCGATGTCGGTACGCAGAATCCGCTATATCCTAAAATTTTACGACAATTTAGAAATCTGCTAACCATAACTTACTTAAACCAACTTTAGACAGTTTGTGGTGCATATGCAGTTGAGTTTTTTCCTAAACTATGTCTTGTTCCTATTATACATCATAATTATACGTTTGTAAACATTGGTGCATATAAAACTATTGATAAATAACACATAACATACATAAGCTCACGCCTGTATCCCCGAAGGGATAGGCAAAGGCACACTAGCCAACTAGTACACCCACATTTCGCTGAGCTTAGTTCCGTCCCAGATATGATAGGGGGCGAGCCTATCGCCATATCGGACACAATATGAATCAATCCGGGCTGATATGAAAAATCCAATATCACTTTGCCCGACCCGGGGATCGAACCCGAGACCTCAGGACAGTAGTCGTACCGAAATACAACCACGCCATCAAGGCAGTTAATATTAATAAATAAAATAAATGATATTGGGTTTTACTATTCAGTTGATGCTGAATATGTACCCGATTTGGCGATAGGTTCGCCCCATATCACAACTTGGACAGATATGAGCTGAGTGAGATGTAGGTGTTCTAGTTCACTAGTTCGTCTCTGTCTCCCCTTCGGGAAAACAGGCGTGAACCTATGTTTATATAAAGACAACTTTTCCATTGTTTTATTGCGTTGGCTTCATTGATGAGTGCAGTACAATGCTTTATAGGTAATCCAAAGGTATTGCTACTGTTTATGGGTAGACATGGTGCTTACCAAAACCGTCCTACCTCTTCCACTCGTTATTCTGACGAATAAAATTATATCTCATAATATCTTATCACTATCTTGGGATTACCATCAAAACATTGCTAAGTTATCTTTGATTTATTATAATAAGATACTTTCTATCTTCGATTGCTTTGGAAATGTTCTATTTTAAGAAGAGGCAACATAACATAACATAAGCTCACGCCTGTATCCCGAAGGGGTAGGCAGAGGCGCACTAGCGAACTAGAACACCTACATTTCGCCGAGCTTAGTTGCGTCCCAGATGTGATAGGGGGCGAGCCTATCGCCTTATTGGGCACAAATTCCAGACTCCGGGCTGATCCAATATCACTTTGCTCAGAACCGTAGTCATACCGAAATATCACCACGCCACTGAGGCAGTCAGGCAGGCAACAACAAGATAAAATAAATGCCACAAATGCTTCTATATTAACATAGATACATGTGCATAATATTTAGTACAGACTACAGACGTAACTGGGTTGTCTTAATTGTTCTTTGTTAGCAATAAACTAGGGCAATGTTGCAATGTATATACATTTCATATTATATCTTTACATTGTATTTACTTTGTTTAGGTTTATGATCATTGGTATATTATTAACTTTAATATAGCAATACTATCTGCCTCGGTGGCGTGGTGTATTTCGGTACGACTACGGTTCTGAGGTCTCGGGTTCGATCCCCGGGTCGGGCAAAGTGATATTGAATTTTTCCATATCAGCCCGGAGTCTGGAATTTGTGTCCGATATGGCGATAGGCTCGCCCCCTATCACACCTGGGACGGAACTAAGCTCGGCGAAATGTGGGTGGTCTAGTTCGCTAGAGCGCCTCCGCTTACTCCTTCGGGAATACAGGCGTGAGCTTATGTTATGTAATGTAATATAGGAATATAATATTTTTTTAATTTGAAATATAGATCATAAGATGATATGTATGATGAAATACTTAAAAATTAGTACAATATTTTTGAGATTTCACTTTTGACTCTAAACTTGACTAAACCAAAAACAAATTTATAGTTTTAGGATGTTAACACAATAGAGTTGTTACTTTTCGACTGACTTCCAAAAAGGAGGAGGTCCTCAATTAGCCTGTATTTTTTTATTTTTCTCCAGCAAATGACTGGTCTGATTATAAAAAATATTTTTGTGTTCGATAAAGCTTATTTGAAGGATGGGCCCATATAAATTTGGTCATAATTGGATAAGTTTTGAAGGCAGTCTGTACTAATTTACTTTTATAAATTAAAACAATTTACCTGAAACCACAAACTGTTGACCAACTTGCTCAACAGGAATAAAGGCAGCACCCACAACATCCTGAACGTCATATAGAGGAACGGCTGCATCCATCCCCATACATTGTGGGCGACACCAGGGTCATGGCCAAATATTATGGTCACTAAGTACTTCACCGCAGGCAATAGAGCATACTCAAATAACAATATGCTAAGTAAAAATATAAAGCCGTTCAGTATGCATGACTGCAATACCCTTGTAAGTACTTTTGATTCCCTGAAACATGGTATTTGAATTAAAATATGCAGTTAGTCTCCTTACATAAGATTGTTATTTTTTCTTATCATCCTAATCAACTTAGTTTCATATAAGGATGATTTTATTGCATCAGATGAAAAAAGCGTACACCAGAAGTAGGTTATATATGTCATTCACTAACTCCCTTTATTAACGGTGCTCAACAGTACCGTCTAGTTAGGGATGTGGACAGTCCGGGTGCCGGAGCACGACTGTGTCGAATTTGCTCCGAACACTCCTTTTATAGAGTGCATACTTGCAACTACCTACTTGATACCGAATACCGAATGTCAAAGAAATGATTATATCGATTATTTTAACTTTTTAGAATCTTTTAACGTTTCAGCAGTTTAGCAATTGTGAAATAAATTAATATTGTGAAATAACAGCGGCTTTTAAAATAAGGTTGTGATTTTGCGCCGATATATACAATAAAATATTTTTTTACCAACTTCACAAAAAAGGAAGAAGGTCCTCAATTTGGTCATAATCTGAGAAATTTCTTTCTTTCAATTCAGAAATCCAAAGTTGAAATAAATTTTTAAGATCTATCAGGCTATGAAAAATCAAAAAAGGTTTCTTGGCTAGTAAAAATCCTTATAAAAGCTGTAATATTAATGTTATAATTATCAACCTATTTATCTATCAAGACTTATCTAATGACCATGACATTCAAAATCAAGTAGTGAATATTTATTGAAATTAAACTATTTTTACGGATTATATCACTATTTGGTTTTAATTTTTATGCCTGACAATTCGAAAGCTTTGCAGCCTTTGTGGTCACGGGTCAGACTGTATGTAGTGAATATTTGTTAAGAATATATGAGTACATTCATATAAGGAGTCAGGTGTTGAGTAATAATTATTCTTAATATTTTTCATAGTTCAAAGTGTCCCTTTTTCAAATTTTTATAAAGGTTTAATAATTCGCCTCCTTGGTCTAATGACAGCATATATGGGCTGAGGACCAGGAGGTCCTGGGTTCAGTTCCCAGGTTGGACAAAGCAAACTTTCTAATTTAATTTGCCTAGAACTGGATCCCTCAGAGGGGGTTGACGTCAGGCAGGCGGTCGGTCGTAAAAACTAAGCCAAATCCATTCTGCAACATGCTCAAAAAAGTGTGATGAGCCGACCCCACATTAGGGTGGGATAAGAGCATGTAGAATGAAAAAAAGAAAAAGACTTAAATAATCAATGTGATAATTTACAGAAAGTGCTCATATTAATGGAAAAGATGAAACGTAGGCAATGTCTATTCAATTACTATATTATAAACATAACTCACTGTTTAACTTTGGGTTGTTTTAGATTCTGTTTTGAATTTTCAAAATCTGGTTGCGGCGATCTACTCACTGCTCGTTCGTTTATTTCTTTATCTAAATATAAGAGCACTGTCACCCCTCGTAAACTATCTATGAATCCTTTTATAAATGATACGGAAAAATTCTGAAAGAATAACAAAAAATACAACATCAAAACAAAGAACAAAGGAACGTAATTATTTGTAAATAAATACTCACAGTGATGCTATCCATTTTTTTGCGCTGATAAATTAATTATGTAAGTCTCCAAAATAATTTAATTAATTATTCACATTATTTTATTCATTATAAGTTGACGTACGTATTTTTTACGTAAAATTATTTAAAAAATAAGTCAAACGAAATCAATTTGACAGTGATGAGTTGATGACAGTTGATCATCGAGTATAAAATTTGTTAGAATCAGCAAAAAATAAAGCTTTCTCTTTTTTACTAATAGATGTCAGCTCAGGTAAAGAAGGATCAATATACAAGTGTTTATTCCTATAGGCCCGCATCCGTCAATAAGCCACGCCCCCAGAACAAAGTAATAATAATACGGCAGCTGAAATGGTGGACTAGTGACGAGGGGCGTGATTAATTGCGTATGGTATCGATATCGATAAAATGTTTTATTTAGTTATTTCACGGTATATTCTTTTGCATTACATACATATTGTCACTCCTGTATACCATAAGATGAGGCAGAGACTATAATTTTCTAATTTGTGTGATTAGAAAAGTTCTAGTGCGTTTAGATAACGAATTTTAAAACAAACTATTTTTTGAGTTGTTCGTATGATCTATGTGGTCATTGAGTTAATGTTTAAAGTACACATTCTGTTGCTGATGGTAATATCATTGAAACTAATTGTGCCAATAATAGTCTAAAATCAAATAAAAACAAGTAATAAATAATAAACATACAAAAATATTCACATTTGAACATTTATGTACTGCTTTGTAAAAACAATACAAAAATGTTTATCGACAAATCATCGACTATATTACTTTACGCACTAAACTTTCCGCCATCTTTAGCTGCCAGTCTGGTGCCAAGGTCACGGAGATGGAACCGATCTCCTCTCTCTCTCTCTTTAATCTAAGGTTGATACTACTTGATATGAATAAGAACGCGTTACGCCTATGTATACCATTTCCACTAACTTCTTTCTTTCCCTGGTGACAGGCTATAATTGGGTACTTGACTATTTTTTAAAAAGTATACAGGGCTATTTATTAGTTTATCCTAAACATGTAAAAAATATTACGTAATTTATTTTCATATATTTAATTAAAAAAAAAATATATATATATATATATATATATATATATATATATATTTATAATTTAGTTTGCCAAAGCGCTACCTGCAGGGCGATTATGTATCTTAGTTGGCAACCTTTTACATTGTCGCAGAACATATTTGTAAGGGTGATTGGGTTTTTGTTACCCACTTTTTCATTTTCTGTAGATTCAACATACACTATGTACTCGGAACTACTATTTTCCAAGAATAATCTTTTGTAATTTGGTTTGATAAAAATTTTATACTTTTCCTGCAGGGCGATTATGTATCTTAGTTGGCAACTGAAAATGATATCCACTCTTCAAAGTGTACAACAACTGTCAAATTGCTAATTTGGTATCGGCTAACGTCGGTTATCAACTAAAATGACGTCACGAGTGCCTTTGAACATTGATTGGCACCCGTGAAGTCACGGTGACTTTCGTAGCGTGTGAGTGTATATCGAAAAAGATAAATCGGTATTGGCTAAGCAAAGTGGACATCAAATCGAAAGTAACTGTGCCTATCAAAAGAGTTTTGAAAGACACAACCTCGGAGCAGTGTTTTTGAGATGCAAAGTGATTACCACTATAATCCGGCTAGATAAATTAGTCAGTTTTGTGGATTGTAACATTGAAATATTTCAGATTTTGAATTTGTTAGGATTTTAGTTATTACAAAACTCTTTTTTGTGAGACTGCGCGAGTGTGTGCTTTATTAGATTTGTGTTATTTAAAAAAAATATATAAGCAACACATAATATGATAATAATATTATGATTCCATATTATAAACAATCATAATCGCGTGATTGTGTGCTGTAAGCAGTGTGATTGTTTCCAAATTATGTTCCGACATGTGTTCCGATTGATTTTGTTGAGGCTTTATGAAGAGAGAAAAAGAAGGATTTTGGAATAGAAAGACTATATAATTTATTATTAGTACCTATATATGAGTACCGCCGTTTAGTTTGCGTAATGTACCTATCATACAAGTGATCACTTGAGACTTTATTGCACATAAATAACGCTGGATTCCGACAAGGTGTTCAAAGACAGTGCTCAACGTCCGCCAGGCAAGATTGTGACACGACGGAGGGGTTTCACAAACTTATAGTAATGTAATGAACACTTAGATCACATTGTGAAGTTTGTTGATAGTATTTGTAGCACGAAAGTACATGTAATTAGTAATAGATACTTATTGTAAAATAAAACAATAAATTCGTTACAAAAACGAGTCTTAAATAATATTATTTTAGAGCATGGCAAAAGTGGTTAAAATCATACAATAATATAGATTATAACACACAACTAAGATCTACCTAGATCAAATGTTTTTAGCTACTTTCCTCATGCCAGTTGAAGTAATTATTTCACTATAAATTTTAAACATAAATCCTGAATTATCCCAATACGATTTTTACAATTCTCGCATAAATTATTTTTTTTTTTTTTCCCCTTTCGGGAAGGCAAAGGGATCTAGCCCATACAGCCTCGTCTTAAGTGCTTTTTTTTTTCTTCATTTCCTTATATCTAATTTTTCACAAGTGCCATGAAATCGGATGTGTTCGAATTCAAGGCCCTGCTGAAGTTTTGGCGTCAATTCCTTCCAGTTTGATGCTTTTTAGACGATTTTCTCGCAGCGGAGGAGTCGAACATGGTCGACACATCCACGCGACAAAAAGCGTCCAAAATCACTTATTTCAAAGCTTCCACATACTGTCCATCTTCGTTGGTGTTTATTGCTTAGATGCACATCACATTTAAACCACAAACACAACTTTAGACTAGAATATGAAATAATTAAAACAAGCGACCACCCGCACCGTCAGAATTCCCGCCAAAACTCATAAATTATTTTTTCATCAGTCAAAAATGTTGTTCCAGTATAAAGGCGATCTATTATCCCTTTTATTTATTAATTCAACGCGTATATTTATCTCTGTCACACAGTGTCGATAGAAAAATAGAGATTTCAAGTGCTCGTTGAAAGGAACTTGATAGGCACTCATGGTGCATATATAAACAATGAGATACGCAATACCGATTTATCTTAAATCTCAGTTGACATTAGGATAATCTAAGGTTGACATCAAAGTTCAGTTGCCAACTAAACTTTGTTGCTCACGCGAAGTGTCAAAAATAGCGAATCGCCCCGCTGATAACTGTAGCTATGGGTGATATCATTGTTTCTTACCATAGATACAAAATCGCTTTTAAAAAAGATATTGAGGAAATAACATTTATGATTTCAAACTAATAAAAACGGGTCGGATATTTGGTCGTTCCGATATCGATCACCGATCACACCCGCTTTGAAATTAAGTTGAGAAAAATTACCAAATATCCTGGCAGTATGACTTTTGATCTTAGGTCTTAGGCTCTTGTGGAGCAAATAACAAGAAAAATGAGTAATCTGACATCATGCATCGTGATTGGTGTTTACCGTCTTGCGACGCATCGATAAAAATAAAATATTTAAATTACTAAAATAAAATTATCCTTGGGAGTATTTTCAATAAATTCCTATTGAATACGTTATTTAGATGATAAATCCATGTTCCTACAGAAATTCATTGATATTGGTTGCTATTGTCAAGTACCCAATTTCCCCAAAAATACTTATTTTCTACCAATTTAGCTAAATATGGTTATTAATTATTGTTAATGTTAGGCATCTTCTTCATATTCCGAAATTAGTACTTATAAAACACCGTATTTATAATAAAATCAATAAATATTTGTAAGTTATTTAATTCTTATGACACGGTGACAACTTACACAAATAGATCGCGAAACTAAAATGGCGGAACCGGCTTCAAAGTAAACTATAAATATTTTTCTTAATCATGCCAAGTCCCTTTATTTTTTCGGAAGTCATTGCTATTTATACTTTTTTCTCGAGTTGTAACCCTACGGCCTATAGCACAAAGATGATATATTTTACCCTTTTTATCATATAGAATGCATATATAACTGTCTTTTTCTTTTACTTTAAGTTGGAGAAAGTTGTATTTTTGTTTTGAGAGTTTTAATTTTTGAATCACGTCAAATGTGTGTGATTTTTAATTTTATTTGTGAGTTGCGAAAGTGCTGATTTGTGAAATAGTCTAAAATATAAAAGTTTTGTGCTGATGACTTAGACAAGATGGATAATGTGTATATACTTAATAATTTGGGGTAAGAAATTGGGACAATAATATTAAAAATTATCATGTAATTATTATTGTTTGCTCATCACAGTTTAAACTTATCGAGGTATCTACATATTCATTTAAAATCATAACTGCGTTGATAGCCTTAGGAATATATTACCACAAAGTAAAACTCAATTAAAACTATTTTCGTACGACTAAATAGCTTTGACAAAGTTAGGGAAAGTGATGGTTTTCATTTGCAAATTATACGTGAAGTTTTAAATAAAAGCCGAGTCGTAATGACTGTATTGCGACGCACAGTTATAGAAAGTTGTGTTAATGGATGCCTGCGTTTTGCGTTTATTCAACCTTCTAATGAGATTTACAAAAATATTTTACTTTTTAAGCATACTTATTATAAAGATATCTTCACTATTAGAGCACATGATATCTTTCTTTCCACCTGCCCTTATCCCACTTTAATGTGGGGTTGGTGCGACACAGTTTTTCCAACATGTTTCAGAAAGGATTTGGCTTAGTCGTGAAATCCCTATGGAGTATCTACGCCCAGGCAAATTAAATTAGAAAATTCGCTTTGCCTGATCTGGGAATCGAACTCGGGACAAAGTTCTCACAAATTATGTTAAAATTAATAATATTGTATGTGTATACAATATTATTAATGTTATCCTCAGAAATAACACACATGAGTGTGTACTCATGTGTGTTATTTCCGAGGAATTGGCAGATGTGTAATGCACCTAATTTTGTCTAGCATATTTCCATCACATAATATATATATTTATTTATTTATTTATTAGGACAACATAACAGATTACAATCACATAATTACAATTACAATACCAACTATGTTTAATTAATTAATTTGGTACAACCTACCACCGAATCGGATATGGCTAAATAAAACACAAATAATCATAAAAATGTCTTTAAAGTTACATTCTTCTTTCTTAAAAAAATATGACTCCATCAAAATTGTTATGTTTAAGAAAACACATTATTTAAGTACCTAAATACGTTTAATTCTCTGTAGCTAGACTATGACAGGCTTTTACAGTGTACCCACTTAAATTGTACATTTTAACTCGTTGGAGGTGGCACATTGATGTGTCACATAAGCATATAGACCACCGGCAGCCTAGCTGCCCGTGACTATTATAAAAAGCATCAATAAGTAGGCATGTACCAACATTAATACAAACAAATGTGATTTTGCCCACAACAGTCTTTATTAAATAATTACTCAAAAATAAGTTTTTTATCTGCCAACTTCTAAAAAGGAGAAGGTCCTCAATTCGTCTGTATTTTTTTAATGTATGTTACGCGATATCTCTGCCGAATGTGGACCGATCTTCAAAATTCTTTTTGTTTGATAGAGCTTCTTTCAAGGGTGGGGTCATATAAATTTGGTCACAATTGAATTTGAAGTCAGTTGGTTAAGTTTTCCGACGACCTGATAAAGGTCGCAGGAAGTCGCTGGATGCAGGCCGCTTCCAACAGGTCCATCTGGAAATCTTTGGGGGAGGCCTATGTTCAGCAGTGGACGTCCTATGGCTGATGATGATGATGATGATGATGGTTAAGTTTTTAAACTTTTTTTTCTTTGTAAAGATACAATGTAAATAAATAAATAACACCTCACAGTGATACATATAGTCCAGACCACACACTAAGTTACCAAGTCTTGTGTATCCAGAAATACGATAGCCTTTTGGTCTCACAATACCCAAACCCAAAAAAAAAAAATCTATGGGTTACACAAACATTGGTCTTGGTGTGGGAATCAAACCCACAGCCTCTCGTTACAGAGCAGCTTACTCACCCGCTGCGCCATGGAGGCTATTAATACAATATGAGCTCTCTGAATATGTCAACAAGTATAGTAGAATAATAAGATAATAATCACTTGATTGTAAATGTTTCTCCAAATAAAATATTATAGATATAACCCCTTACTTATAAAACTATTTAAGTGCAGCTTATATTGAACCATAGGCTGTCCCTTTCATTTTTAAACAATGTATTATGAGGAAAAAAGTGACAAGCTATTCTTAGCGAAAAGTTAAGCGAAAATGTTTTTAAGTAAGGCCCATAATTATAAAAAACCAACTGATTTCTTATTTCTGTCCATCCTGTGACTACGAAGACTGCAAAGCCTTTGAAACGTCGAGAATAAAAATTAAAACCAAATCATGATAGAATCCGTAAAAATAGTTTTATTTCTATAAAAAACACACTGATAAAATTGTCACAACTCCACTCTTATCATATATTAAGACCATATGATTTCTGCACAGTGCAATGACATACCAGTATTTCATGACCTAAAATCATAATCAAATAATTAAAAGCAGATAATAAATTCAAGGATTTTTGTTTTTGGTATGTCTCTCTAATAAAGATTCTTGTAGTTACTAGTTAGTCATCTTCTCAGTTTTTGCTCAACTTTAAGTACAGTAAACAATTTGTCAGGCAGCTTCCCAGTCGTAAAAACGAAGCCTAAACCTATCTCACATGAAATTGAAATTAAACTATTTTTACGGATTATATCACGATTTGGTTTTAATTTTTATGCCCGACGTTTCGAAAGCTTTGCAGCCTTCGTGGTCACGGGTCAGACTAACCAGACCGTAAAAATAGTTTAATTTCAATGAATAACATTCACGTAAACCTAAGAAATCACTATCTCACATGCTCAATGAAAGTGTGCTGCCCTAACTCAACATTCATACAGGGAATAAACACATGACAGATTAGATATACATGATTCTACTACCAATGATAAAGCTATTATTTGTTGGTGGTCACTATGTGACCCATTTTTTATACCCCTCCCACCCTCGGTGACCACCCATAGTATATGCCCAGACCCCACACCCTCCCCCTCTAGTTTTCACATAGTAATTTATAAATATGTTGTAGATAGTCACGGGCGGCTCGGCCTCCGGTGGCCCATACGCTTATGTAACATATATATGTGCCGCCTCCGACGGGAGAATATTTTGACGAAGAAAAAAGGTGATGTGTGGCCTGTAACTTTAAAAAGTGCTAAACGCTTCATATTTACATATAGCTCGAAAAAGCACGAGACTTCCTTATAGGATTTTGACTACGTCACTAAAACCTAAATCCCGCCGGCCCCGTGACCAAGGGTGGTATTTTGATGACCCCCCAGAACGGGTCACGTTGTATGGGTATGTTTCCTTACACTAGTTTTTCAAGTAATATACTTAATATACTGCCTCGGTGGCGTAGTTGTATTTCGGTACGACTACCGTCCTGAGGTCTCAGATTCGATCCCCGGGTCGGGCAAAGTGATATTTGGATTTTTCCATATCAGCCCGGAGTCTGGAATTTGTGTCCAATTGACGATCTCGCTCCCTATCACATCTGGGACGGAACTAAGATCGGCGAAACGTGAGTGTACTAGTTCGCCTCTGCCTACCCCTTCCGGGATACAGGCGTGACCTTATGTTATGTATTCCTAATATAAAATTGTTACAATGATTCTGATTCTTATTTGTCTTCGGATATTCAGTGACCATTAATTGACAAAGGAAATATTGTTATAACCGGCTTTTAAAAGAATACACTATTCTCAGTGACGTGCGCAAGCATTTCCATCAGGGTAGACAAAAAAGAACACACGTAAACAGAATTATTTTCTTAAAATTTTGCATCACCATGACATTATCATCATCATTCCGATATTGATTTAAAATTAACTAGCGTATTGCTATTTTTGAAATCTGGTCATGATTTTTATTTTTTATTTATGTAAATAGCAAATTATCAGGGTAGGCAGTGTCTTTTTGTCCCTATGGACTGCACGCCACTGAATATTCTAAAGTGGCTTAGCTAGATTTGTTTAATTCCTTGTATAAAATTATAACCGGTTTCGATAAAAATACTTGTTCAAAGTATAAACTGGTTATTATAATAATTTTATTATGAAATTATGTTTTTAAATTGCTTTGCCTAAACATTTAGCATTTAGTTCGAATATAAATTTTAATTTGTATATTTTTCTTCGGTGGTTTAACTGACTTGGTGACTGCGTGGTTATATTATGATACGTCTACCGTCTTACCGACTTATCGAGTTATAGTTACTGAGGGTTCGATCCCCAGGTCGGGCATAGTGATACTAGGTTTTCCAATATCAGCCAGGACTCACAATTTGTTCCCGATATGGCGACAGGCTCATCCCCTAATACATCTGGGACGAAAATGAACTCGGTAGATTGTGGGTGTTCTAGTTCGCCACTGCCTACCCCTTCGGGGATACAGCCGTTCATTTATGTATGTAACATCCTTTTTGGTGTGAGACTAAAAATTTACAATACCTCATCCAATATCAGAGTTTGTAAATCAAGATAATATGTTTATACAGATTGTATCATTGCCCTCGGCCTTTTGCTGTTTTTTGTCGATAAGACGTAAAGGTTAAGGACAATTTCACTTGAAATCCGATGTTTAATTGCATTATAATTCGCGGATTTATTTCCGGTACTGATTTTTTTCAGTTTTAATGTCTAGGACGTATGATCGAGGCGCTAAATATTATTTTAATTTCTTCCTATTTTATCAGCCTCCGTAGCGCAGGGGCGAGCAGCCGGCTGTGAAGCGAGAGGCCGCGGGTTCGATCCCCGCACCGAGACAAATTTGTGTGGCTCACAGATATTTGTTTCGGGTCTGGGTGTTGTGAGACCGAAAGTCTCGTAGTTCTTGATACCCACGACACAAGACTCGATCTTAGTGTGGGGTCAGGACTATGTGTGTGACAGTTGGGTGTTATTCATTTATTATTTATTTATAGTTCGTGTGTAATGTCCGCTCAATAATGTTCTAATATTCAGGTCACTTCTAATTTCAAATTATTTTGCGTGTTATACATAACATAAGGAACCAGCTCACCTAGCATGCGCGCCACGAAAATTTTGTCTACGCTTTTTGTCCTGTTATAACCGGTTTTCTCTATTTCTCTATGGACGCCAACATGCATCCTCGTTTATTTCCATACAATATTGTAGACAACATCTCGACAGTCGATTATCGAGATATCTCGTGGCGCATGCTAGGCGGGCGGGACCAGTCGCAATAGATGACGATGTATTTCTAGAGCTAGATAATTAATATGCTTTAGTTAGTTTACTGTAGTATAAAACCAATTTAGAATGGAAAATCATCTTGAAAACTGCACAATATGAAGAATTTAAAGGAATGAGTAGATGGAAATATCCAGGCAAAGATTTTGCCGAATATCGGGATCTGAACTTATTTATCAGAATTATTAAGTTATACTTATCAGAAGTTGTTTCATCATCATCATCATCATCAGCCATAGGACGTCCACTGCTGAACATAGGCCTCCCCCAAAGATTTCCAGATCGACCTGTTGGAAGCGGCCTGCATCCAGCGACTTCCTGCGACCTTTATCAGGTCGTCGGTGTTGTTTATTATATGTTTATTATATTTGTTGATTGTTGAGGTTTAAACGATACATAAAAAGTTTAGAAAAAATAAATTTGAAATGAAAATTTCTACACCAATTCTATTGCCATCTTTAAAAATCTGCGTTTAGTTGCGGATAGGCGCGTCAACATACGCCAAGTATTATAAATAAAAATAAAAATAATATACTTAATCGTACAATTAATGCAAAATTAACCAAAACTGAATTCTCATGACCACGACACCAAAAAGGGTTGAACTTTAACTTTTGTCGCATCAGCTTCCTGCATGACGACCTCTGTTTACTTGTCAGTTGGTGTCGAGTGACTAGCGAGTAGCGATAACTGATAGCTTCGCAGTTCACAGTCCGCGCCTCACTCCTCAGTCCGTCGGAGACAGCGCGCGGTGTGCCCGCGTCACGCGCGCTTGAAAATCCTTTGTGACGTAGTGTGATGAGAATATAGTTTGTACATCATGAAAGTGGACAAAGAGTCAGCCCTAGCGGGACCCGTTGACACTAAACCGATAATCTCCGACAGGAAGGGCAGTTTGAAGGTGACCATCACGCCTGCCCAGCACAAGACCCTTACACATCTGCCGAAGAGGCCGCCAGTCGACTTGGCCTTTACGGACCTCACTTACAAAGTCCAGGAGGGAAGGAAGAGCAGTGAGTACCTTTGGACCTATAATTTTATTCATATAAATTTTTGTTCCGACTGTGGGATTTTTGTGCCGTAAAAATTTGTTACCTTGACGCCATAAACTGGTAGCTATTATTTTTGTTGTATTTAAGTAATTAGATGCGATGCAATATGTCTCACAAAAACTTGAAGTTGAATATATTTTAACGGATGGTGTATTAGCTATATAATGATAAATAATAATTGTTAGTATTTAACAATAGATCCGAGGACATTATCATTAAGATTATCATTATTTTCCTCCTAAGCTCTTTGTGCATAGTTTCATAAAAGATTCGCCTTTATTTTAATTCTCGATAATTCGTTATATTTTGATATTTATGATCTTTTTCGAAATCTTGTTTGCGAAGGTCAAAATGTACGTAAGCAGCCGCAATAATATTCAAATAATCTAAATATTTGTATTTTCAAATGGCTAATTAGATAGTTGTTTAATTCCGTCTCGCTTAATGACCCAACTTGTGCGACCTCAATGCTTCTACTTGTACTGGTGTCTTGATGATAATCCGTCATAATAAATTAGTTTTTGTTCTCATCACAAAGGATGGTAGCAAGCGTCACTGCTTGCGTGATATCTGTCATGGTTTCTAAAACCATTTTATCTTCATTATCTGGTTTCAATCCTTTGGTTATTATATATTTAGTGGACACCTCTCTATCAGTTCTTATCTTAATCAGGGGGGTTACCACCACCTCTTATAGCAGTATTATTGTAATCTTCTTCGTTTTTTTTTGTACGGGAATCGGTACAAGCAAGATTATAACAATACTGTATAGCAGGTGTATAGGAGGTGGTGGTAACCCCCCAGGTTTTATAATACCATTACTAGTCAGTGTAACCTGCAGTGGTCTCTATTGCCTTTTCTTTGTCTGGGTGTATTTTAGGGTCGGTAGGCTTATGTCAAGCAGTGGACGTCTTGTGGCTGATGATGATGAAGTAGGCTTGGTGTCTATTAAATTTTCATGTCATGTCAGTCCATGAATGTTTGGATTCTTCCCCTCTTCGTCCTTGAGAGAGAAGAGGCCTCTTTGACATCTTAGTTTCCTGATTTCACTTAGCATGTTTTACTTTGTTGGTTGTAAGGGTATGCTTACCGAATTAAACGCGGTACCTTTTAGTTCTCTCTCTTATTGTTTATCTCTATATCTATTTTAAACAACTGCTGAAAGATCGAAATCGTATTCAGGAACAGATTCCTATAGGATAATTCAAATTTTCCTTTTTAGTTGATTTCTTGATTAAACATTTCAAAGTCATGCATATTAATATCGTCACAAAGTTGGTTGTTTTTGTAGTCACACTATTAAACGATGGATGTGGTTATTTTTTTTTACACATGTGTAGTGTTTCAACAGCAAAAGAATTAGTATTCATGTTTTTATACACACTGTGCTAGTGTGTGTTAGTAAATTTTGTGTGATTATGTATCATTATTTCTTGTTTTCTGTCAGTCTAAACAAATTAGGACATAATAGTAGGTACCTAGTGTCTGCTATACTGCAAATATAATTTAAATCGAACCATCAAGAGACATGGCAATCCTCTGATGCCAGAATTTTACTAGCCTGAATATACTGGATCATTTCTGACTTCGATATGCGGCTTTCTATAACAAATTGGTGTTCGACTTTCGCCAAAATAATAAGCCTTATTCTAGCATATAATTTTTAAGGCTTTAACACCTCTCTTGGCTATTCCTATATCTATGTATCATATTATACGCGTGACAAAGCCTACGTTTACGATTGTTGATGATCGTTCCATAAATAATGGAGGCCTATTCAAAATACACAGTTATAACACCTTTATCCACTCATGACTACAATCAGAATATTGTATTGCAAAACATTATTTATTAATGAACAGCATGTTTTGTAAACTTGGCATAAGTAATGTAACCCTAGCGACCCGGAGACGTCGCTTTATTGATTGGTAGATCGACACAAATAGCTAATGCAATTATTGCTTATCTTTCTTAGAATATCATCATTAGCTATGTGCACTTTGAAATCGAAGGATACGACAAAGATAATGCAGTCATTATCAGTGAATTCTTCCCTGCGATTTTGAAAGGTTGAATATTATGGTAAATCGTTACCATACCAAAGTCCTTTTCTTCAAGCATGTCGCAGAAAGGATTTGACTTAATTTTTACGTACTGATTTCTTAAGTTTACGCGAATGCTATTCATTGAAATAAAACTATTTTTACGGATTTTATCACGAAGCCTAAGCCTTCGAAACGTCGCGTCGGGAATAAAAATTAAAACCAAATCGTGATAAAATCCGTAAAAATAGTTTTATTTCAATTAATTTTTACGTCCAGCTGTTGTCATACTAAAGTTTCGTGTGGAAAATTTAATGGTTTTGATATTTATATTCCATACTCTGGTTACAAAATGTTGCTATACAAGGTCGTTTGAAATTTTAATGACCCTCAACAGTGTTTTATGCAATTAATATAACCAGTCGATACCTTCAGAATTTTTTGCATAAACATTTTTTAGCTTGCCATTTACTTGATTCGATTTCGCAATGAGATTAAAAATTGCATGATCCTTTGAAAATTTTGAATCATTTTTGGAAACTGGCGTAAAGTAGCAGCTCGCTGTTGCGTTACGTTCGGTGAGGTTTCTCATTGTCCCCACTTCCTCCGAATTTCTATTCTTTTTCTTTCAGGTTGGCAACGCACTTATGGATCTTTTAAGATCGTGTCTAGAATTGACGGTGATCACTTACCGTCTATCAAGTGACCCACAAGCTCGTTTGCCAATCTACTTTTAAAAAAATTGCCAAGGTATCAATTACTTCCACAGCAGCTGTCCTTGTCATGTTCTCATTCAAGGCCCATACGGTTTTCCATATCATTACAGTGTTAACCTACGTATTTACAGCATAATTTTAATTAATAGCTATCTGAGATGCCTCTCGTCATTAGCTCGTCAGCCTTTTAATTGGCAGTTATTAGATAGATGACACTTCACACATAGCTATTTACGCAGTTCTATCAGGTGTATTTATTGCATTATTTACTGATTTTATTTCAGAATCTAGGTTTTTGTATTTTACAGGTTATTTTATTATTTTGTCGACGTAGGTAAAAAGTAGCGGTAAGTTATTCAGGATTCCATAAAGGAATGTGATCATTCGTTTATAAAAATTATTCGAAATATCTGAGTAAGCTACATTGAGCTACATTTTCAATAAACGATCTCAGTTTAGAGTGCAGATAGATTGCGATTATGAACCAATCAAATCGAGTCACTTGACGGAGTCATGGTCAAACTGTGTTCTTATTGGCTAATTTTTGTAATCTTTCTGCATATTCGATTTGAGTTTGTTTATTGGAACCGGGCGTTAATAGTAGCAGTAATCGTGAGGATGTAAGGTTTTAGTTACATAAATTAGTAACATTGCTAACATTCGATTATGAAAGTAAATTTGTTACCAATGTCATAATGAATGATCAAGATTAGTAATCGGATATGTTTGGATTTATCGATCATTCATTAACGCCCTCTAAAAAAAGGTCAAACAGTGAGGTATCTAATGAAATCAAACAAATCAACAAATTTTCATTGCTATCACATAAATATGTCCGTTTAAGGTAAGTATTGATCAGCTGTATTAATATTTTACGCTAGTTTCCTGTAAGACCTGTAGCCCGAGCACGAAAAACTAATGTAAATGTATTCGAGTTCGCTGCGCACTGATGACGTTTGGTTAATATTTCATACAAATTTCATAGACGTGCATCGAGTTCGAATACATTTACGGTTCTCAGAAATTTTCCTGCTCGGGCTGCTGATATTGAATTCAATCATTCAAGGTATAGACAAAACTTCCCTCAACGCTATTAGTTTTATCAACATACTGTTGGCAACGTTAGTCAGTAATAGCAGATAGTACAATGTAACATAACATAAGCTCACGCCTGTATCCCCGAAGGGGTAGGCAGAGGCGCACTAGCGAACCAGTACACCCACGTTTCGCCGAGCTTAGTTCAGTCCCAGATGTGATAGGGGGCGAGCATATCGCCATATCGGGCACAAATTCCAGACTCCGGGCCGATATGAAAAAATCCATAATCACTTTGCCCGACCTGGGGATCGAACCCGAGACCTCAGAACCGTAGTCGTACCGAAATACCACCACGCCACCGAGGCAGTCAATGTACAGTCAATATCAGTCAATAGAACAATGTAGCTACTAAAATTGCTAGAGTTGTGCCGGTCATTAATGAAATAGGTAAGGAAACGTTAATTCCTGCGTAGCAGTAGGCGTCCACGAAGCAATTTAGTACATCCACAATAATTGACGGTCAGCGGCCACTATTGTAGGATGTTACGTCGAGTGTCGGTGACTTTTCGTCTGTTATTTTCGTGATTTGAGACAATCCTCGCAAGGTCTCTGTAGTGAATGTTATCACGGTGAAATATGAATGACGAATGTTAGTAATGATTTGAGCGTGAGATGGGTGAAGTTATGTTCGAGATCCAAAAAGAGAAAGTTCTTAATTCGTTCATATTTCTTTTTTATATGTAACTCTAAGCGTCATATTTAAGGTCTGATGGCAGGGTACAAGGGAAAATTTGAAAAGTTCTTCAACATAAACACACTAGTTAAGGCTTGGAATCCGCTTTTTAAACTGTTATCGTTGTATACAATTATTAAATTAGTCTCTGCTTCTAAATTTATAACAATTGTTATCAAAAGTCTTAACTGTGCTGAAATTAAGAAGGTCGTTGTGTTTATCATTTTGTTTTGTGCATGATTATTAGGTGTCGTCATCGATATTTGTCAAAAGATTGTAAGTTATGCAATGGGCATTGTCCATATTTTTTAACCCCTGGTTTTTATATTTTTTTCTAAAAATATAGACCAAATTAAGATACTAATTTGAATATTTTTGTTTTTAGGACTGTAATTATTTTGTAATATTTTTTTGAAAATATCTTGATGATTCTACGTGATGACGTCATTAATGGCGCGAAAAGTGTTATTTCATTGCCTATATTTTCTGCTATTTGTGATGTCAGCTGACGCATAAAATGACACTTCACACTGCTGTTAAGTAGAGATGCGCGATCATAAATGATGTACTAATCGAGATGTACCTAAATATCTTAATCGATTATGAAATTAGTAAATAATTTACTTTCAAAATGGGCTAGTATTTTTAATTTTACTTATTTGTAATATTAATCTTACATCATTATGAAGGTCTTAATTTCTGTTGGTCAAATCGTAAAATATGTGCAGAACGTGGCTTATACGATACATGATAAGGCAATGTGCATTATCCTACGTACGGATAAAGGTGTCAGCTTAAGTATGTATGTGACTAAAAACGTTTTTAATTAAATAAAGGTTATAATCGATATATCTCACTGCAGTTTTAAAATCGAATGATTTGATTAGAAATTATATTTCAGTTCAGGATCGTCCACCTCTATCGGCCATTGTGTACATGTGTCGATCGATTGTAAACAACAATATTAAATTCTATAATATAATATTGTAAAATCTAGTGTTCGACAGTTTTTCAGACCAATAAGATATTGTTATTTAATTACAGTCGTGTTTACGATACAAACATAATATATATCATAATAATATCTATCAATAAGACTACATTCATTATAAAACTGATTCAAGGATCTTTCCCAAAGCAGTTACCGTAATGATATTGGAATACATCGCTATTAATAGCCTCCACAATAAGATTTATGTAAGTTAACTTCATAATTTACCTATTTACATGGTTTATTTCATGTAAGTAGTGTATGTATTCAACATTTATTTATTTATGCTTGTTTCAGGTCACATTTTGTTGCCAGAATAGAACAGTCGTTGAAAACCTAAGTTGCATCAATATGACTACATTAATTATAAAACTGACTCAAGGAACTTTCCCAATGCAGTCACCGTAATGTTATTGGAATACATCGCTATTAATAGCCTCCAAAATGAGATTTATGTAGGTTAACTTCATAATTTACCCATTTACATGGTTTATTTAAAGTAAGTAGTGTGTGTATTCCACATTTATTTATTTGTGCTTGTTTCAGGTCACATATTGTTGCCAAAAATGCCAGAATAGAACATTTGTTGCAAAGCTAAGTTGCATACATGTATCTAATGTCAAATTGATGAACACAATAAGGTCATCAGCTCAGACTGTGATGTTTGGGCTGTTTCATGCTTCACAATAATGATGGTGTATTGATGCAACAATCTCAAGGGGTTATAGTGACAAAAAGTTTATATATTTAGTAATACTTACCTAATAGGCTATATAGTAGTACAACTACATAGCATTGTAACAAACAAACAAGCAATAACTATGAGAAAAAATACAGGTATACATTAATCCATTGGAGGTGGCATTATATATTACATAAGTCACTATTTAAGAGATTTTATGGATCCAATATTGCTTTTTATTATTGTATTTAAAATGACTGGTGCTACCAAATAAATCATGTATTGTTATAAATATAACAATACATGATTTATTTGGTGATGAGAAAATCTCATATTCATTGTTTGTGTTTTAATATATATGTATTTAAATAAAAAAATGTGAAAATTTTAAGCTTTATTATTTATGATGCGGACATCTGCATTCACACAGACAGGTGATCAGCTCACCTATTAGAATGTTGTCACCCTTAATCCCAATCTGGTTGGCATTCCACTTTGGCTTAAAAGATGACCAAGGTACACAGCAGCTCCCAAGAGGTGCTTCACTATTTGGGATTTTCTGTAGCTCAGATTAGCCTTTGAGCACTTAGAGGTTCTTCAGGTTTACATCTTTCAGATCCACCCACGGCTGCCCAAACACGCCCTGCCAAGCCAGTTGGTTAGGACCCCCGGGGTAGGGCCGGAGCATTGATTTTACTGGTGATCCTGCAGTATGCCTCCTACAAATCTTCTGAACCTTTTTGTGGGCCTTTTTATTATTTCAGTTCATATAATAATCATCCACAGAACAGAGAAACCAGTAATCATCCCACAAACTATGATGGCAATTTTATCTAAATGTAGCACATATTTATAATCACAGCATAAGGTTTCAATAACACAAAATTCTCAAGTACATGTTTAATTACATGTTCAAAACAAAATAACTCTTAAACTATTTATCACTTGTAAGTGCTTCTGTGGGTTTTTGAAAATTTGCTCGATTCTTGAATGCACACTTAGTGGTCTTGAAAGTTCAAAATTATGTGAATAAGTAGATTATCAGTTTCCTTAAAACCTCTGTCCGCTAGTCCAATAGGATTTAGTTGTAAAATATACCGCAAATTACTTTTTTACACGCTTTATTCCACTGAAGTTATATTTGTATGCCATGTCGTGTCTTCAAGCTGAACGTTATTTTTTCATGTTCGAATGAGACACTTCTTATAATAGAACTTGTTATATGTATCTTTTGTTCTTGCGTGGTTCTATAATACGATGATTTACTAGAAAAGTATTTATTATTTACTCGTAAAGGAAGAGGTTATGTTGTGTACTAGAGTCTTGTGCAGTTCTCGAACGAACTAGTTCGGTAGACCGCTCCCACTGACAAAATGAACGAACTAGTTTCCAGATTTCTCGCTCTTTAGTTCGTTTGATATGTTAGATTCTAAATTGTATGATTGTATGTAATAGCGAACGTGAGCGAGAGCGCGGCGCTATCCGATGTCTTTCTTTCTGCCTGGCGTTATCCCACCCTAATGCCTAATCCACCTTCCTATTTAAACGCTTCCACTTCGCCTCGTCTTAAGCATCCTCCACAGTAAGACCATTGGTTCTCATATCATTTTCCAACACGTTCAGCCAGCGCTTTTGGGGCCACCTGGATTTCCTTAATATAACAGACTACTTATCGCACCCATACAGAAGGACTGACCAAATGATGGTCTATGAGACCTTAAAGTCTTAGGTAGTCTAAAGTCTAGTCTAAAGTCTAACCCCCTTATTCATAATAACTTAGTAGAGCGTAAAGAGACCGCAAAAGTACGTTTCATAAAAATTGTATTCATAATGCCAACGTTCAATAGTGAAAACATGGCTGATTCCGATCAGCTGTTTCAAGTTTGATGTTCTTTCTTAATGATATTAATTTTTTATAGTCTACGACTCCATCTAAGATTGATATATAGCCAAGACTTCGTATCTGTTTCGAAGCTTGCCAGAGATAAAAATAATATTTTTTCTGTAACCAGCAACATTGTATTCGATAAGCATATATTAGTTCTGTTTTTGCTAAACTAGGCAAAAGTAGGGTTATGCTTTCGATAAGACCAAGATTTCATTATGAATAAGGGGGTTAGGTTTTCGTCACGTAGTCAATGTCTTCTAAGGAAATCTCGTGCTTTTAAGAGCTATATTCAAATATAGCCTGCAGCATTTTTTGACTCACAGATATTTTTTGTAATCTCTTTAGCAACACATATTTTTTCTAATCTCTTGGATAAAAAAAATAAAACATATTTATAAATTACTACGGAAAACTAGAGTGGGATGGTGGTCTTGGCATATACTACGGGTTTACTGCGAGGGGGGGTATAAAAATTAAAGCAAGTAGCCCATGCTGCGCCACTTCAAACCCTGACGTCGAAGTTGATGTTGCTAGGTACTTAAACTTGTCTGTTTTCACGTAAAGCTCGTCTGGATACTATTCGGCGGCGGAAACGAACATAACAGTTAAAAGAGTCTGCAGATCCAAAAAAGCGATATGCAGAGGCTTTTATTCCGCCCTGCATGCCTCGCGCAACGATCTAATGACGTACCTGGGTACATGATGCTGTCTGTCCTCCACAACCTGCAAGGCAGGAACCCAGGTTTCGCCAGCGCCTAGTCCGTTACTCAGAAGAGTGTACCACTTGCAGATGAGATTGGCTTAAACCTAAAGGTGTTGATGGCCTACCGTGTAAGTAGGCCACCGTCGTCGTCGTCGTCGTCGTCTAAGGACGTCGGTCGTCTTAGACGACGTCACTACTCCCCAAGTATGTACAAGTAAAAAAATAACAGCATATTATTAAAGAAAAAAATGCGTGCGAATAATCTTTTTTGAGCCTTTCTTTGGTTCGAGTCGAGAACTAAAATAATGAACTAGTTCGGTGAGGAGCCACGAACTAAAGTGACCGCTCCTTGTCGCGAACTATTAAGCGCACGTCTATAATGTGTACTTGACAAATGACAACTGACATTAAACAGTCGTCAGATTCTAAAAAGAAATCAGGCAATGAAATAATACAAACGAATCCAAATAATGACGTCATTAGAGGTCAAACAAAGGGCAAATATATTTTGTTAAAAATCTCGGTAAATCACGATCCTTTTTCATTAAAAATCAATTTTCTGCAACAAGCTAAAGAAATTCTCCAAATGGTTTTTCATTTACACGTATTTAAAAAAAATGGACAATGCCCATTGTAACTGATTAATTTATTACAATTATTGACATTGCAATCTGTACAAATGCATGATTCCATACCGGCCTTCGTGTTACGTTCATCATCATCATCATCATCATCAGCCATAGGACGTCCCCTGCTGAACATAGGCCTCCCCCAAAGATTTCCAGATCGACCTGTTGGAAGCGGCCTGCATCCAGCGACTTCCTACGTTCATACGTGCCTGTAATTTCAAATCTGTATAATTTACTGATCATCCCTTCCCTTAAAAGTAAAATTTATTTTAAAATTATATTATATATTCATACTAATATAAAAAATGCCTGAGACTGGATCCCTCAAAGGGGGTTGACGTCAGGCAGGCGGCCGGTCGTAAAAACTAAGCCAAATTTTCTCTGCAACATGCTTAAAAAAAGTGTGTTGCGCCGACCCCACATTAATGTGGGATAAGGGCAGGCAGAAAGAAAAAGATACTAATATAAAACATGCGAGAGTAACTTCTTTCTGTATGTTAAGTTTTTACGGTTAAACCATTAAACCATTTTATGTAATAAAGTATGAAAATAATTTAAAAGCTAGAGACAAAAGCAATCTTTGGTCTCTAACAATTCTGAAATTCTTTGGGGCTGGCGAGTAAAAATATTGGTTATCAATAGAAAAAAGTTATATTATCGTAGTTTATCATGACAAAATTTATTTCAGAGGAAGACTTTCACGCGAGCAAAGTTGCTAGTAAATGATAGTTGAAATAAACATGTTTATTGTCACGTGAACATATTGCTTAAATCCCATTTTACTAATACGTTAATCTGATAAGAACAGGTAATGCTTATCGTGGTGTCAAGGAACCAGTGGTTTAATTGCGAAATGGATGATTTATTTCATTTAATTAGTACATGCATGTGTTGATAATGGCATATTTTTAAATAAATTTGTGTCCACGTATTTAGTCATGAGAGCCATACATAGATTCACGCCTTAATCTGAGAAGTAGATACAGATGAACTAGAGAACTGGAACACCCACATTTCGCTGCGCTTATTTCCGTCGCAGATGTAGGGGAGAGCCTATTGTCATAATAGACACATATTCAGACTTTCAGACTGATACTGAATAGAAAAATCACATTATCCGGCTTGGGTATAGAACCTGAGACCATAAAACGGTAAACGTACCACACATGCAATACAACTACACTACCGAGGCAGTTCATGAAGGCCAACGGTCTATAGCTTTTTCAAGACCAGGCGAAGTGGAAGCGTTTGATGAGGAAGATGGATCCTGGCATGTTTAAACCAGGATAACGCCAGGTCTTAAAGATTTCTGCAGCCCGAGCAGGAAAATTTCTGACAACCGTAAATGTATTCGTGCTCGATGCGCGTCTATGAAATTTGTATGAAATATTAATCAAATGTCATCGGTGCGCAGCGAGTTTACATTTACATTCGTTTTTCGTGCTTGGGCTACAGATCACGTCTTGTTTCACTACAAAAAAAATATATGTTTCCTTATTTTTATCATGTAGAAGGCCACTGAACGCAAAGTTGGCTCGTAAGTCAACTTTTTTTGTTAAAAGTCAATGCAATTATTTTGATAATTACAAGGATATTTTTTTCAATTTCTACGAAAGTTTTGAGGAAGAGGAAACTGACGAACAGATTTTTTTTTGTTTACAGTCGTACAGATGTATCTTATTATTTATGCAATAAAACGTTTTTCTTTTTATAAAATGGAAGATGCCAGGATCTACTCATCTCTACTCAATTCATTCGAAGTGAAAATATTGCAATATATATAGAGGTAAATCTGAATGCCGCAATAGAACCTTACAAAATTAATGTTTTTTTTTTTGTAATAGAAATAGATATTTCAGTAAAATATTGCCGTCTACCTACCTGCGTGGTGTGTCTAGTCTTAATTTCTCATAATGCTACTTTTTTCCACCTACTTTAACCTACTTCATTGTGGGGTCGGCACAACACAACAAGCATATTGCAGAAAGGATTGGGCTTACTTTCAACGACCAGCCACGTGCTTGATGACAAACCTAGTACTATTACTAAACTAATAAATAAATAAATAACACCCAACAGTCACATACATAGTCCTGATCCCACACTAAGATCGGGTTTTGTGTCGTGGGTATCAGGAACTACGTGAGACGCACGGTCTCACAACACCCTGACCCGAATCTGTAGGCCAACAAACATTTGTCTCTCGCTTCACAGCCGGCTACTCGCCCGCTACGCCACGGAAGCACGAACTAGAGGTAAAATACATGGATCTTAGTATCAAAATTGCAGTTTCCCAAACTGGAGTTCAAAACTAAAAACAATGTACGTGCTCCTCACACTGAGTTGCGATTCAGTATTCGAGTGTTATTCCCTTTAGTGTATATGCCTTCTTGGTCCTGATACCGACTACAAAGAAAATAAGCAACTTGTATATGAGTATTTGATGTTTTGTTGACCTTTCGTTATATCCAGGCTTAGAGTAATAACGTATAGAGATATAGTCTCATACAAAATTCCTTCGGAAATTGAAGCCGATAACGATTCAATGTGTGCATCGTCGGCGCGTAACTACTTGAGCCGACACACACATACGCACGTAAATAGTGTTGCAAGTAAAAGACATTTTACCAACAAAATAGGGAAATCGAAAGTGTTCTAATAATGATACACTTCTTTTATTCTGAACTTAAAAAACATTTGTATAGTTTTGAACCGACTTTAAAATAAAAAGGTTCTGAATTTTTCTGTATAAACATAACTTTTTTTATCAATTGTTCGATAGAGTTGTTCGTAATGTTCGCGTTCGCGTTGTATGTGTATGCTTGTGTATGTATAAATATTATGATTATGAATTTATTTATGTATATTATATGATATATTCTTTTATAGCTATATATCGCAATGATATTTAATATTATGAGTATATGTAACATTATATTTAATACTTTTTTTTTCTTTTTATATATTATCATGCGATCAGTCACGAAGACTATAAGCAGATGCGGTGCAGTAGAATTTAACACTACCCTCATTTTTATTTTCTTCATATACACCCGCCTTGTCTTTTCTCTGCACCACCCAAAGGTTGACTGGTAGCGAATGCCGCTGGCATTAAGTTCGTCTGAACATATTTGTGTATAATGTGTTTGAAATAAAAAGGAGACGGAAACACTTCCATACAATCTTGGGCCTAGATTGTAAAAGGATGAAAGTAGTGTCAATTAATAGATAGTATATTATGAGATCATTACTGAACATTTGGCGACTTTTTGTAATCTGAGAACATAGTTATGAGCCTCACTTTGACTTAAATAAAAGTGAGGTTATGGAACAAACTATACGCAAACAACTGATGTTTATAAGTACAAATCTTACGTATTGATATGTTTTAATGTAGATAACATACGCTCACGCCTATATCTCCGAAGGGATGGCAGAAACTCGAACACCCACATTCGATAACTAAATGTTGATCACAAAGACGATTATTCTCAGGAACATAATATTTCTACAGACCGAGCAACATTGTTCTATTTAAAAGATGGAAAACACCCAAAACGCACACGCACGAAACAATACGAAAACGAAGCAAATGAAAACGATTTTTTTACAGGGAACCAGCTAAGGTCTGAATGCATGCCGCCAAGCTATTCAGTTACTGTTTTTTTTTTCAGAACTATTTATTGTTAGTTTTTATGTTTTCAATTATTTTTACTTGAATTAATCATCCGGGTCTAACATTATATATACATACATACATATATACATATATACATATATATATATATATATATATATATATATATATATATATATATATATATACTAGCTTTTGCCCGCGGCTCCGCACGCGTATTTTGTAGGGCAAACGGAAAAACTTTTGATTTGTCGATCCGCCCTGTCGTTTTAGTCCAAATATGGGCGACCCACATATCGATTTTGAAGTCAATCGGCCCAAAAACAAAGAAAAACAAAATGACGGCCACTTTTGACAGGTCTGACAGCGGTTCTGTCATTGGGAACCACGGGGCGACCCAGATATCGATTTTGAAGTCAATCGGCCCAAAAACAAAATGGCGGCCACTTTTGACAGGTCTGACAGCGGTTCTGTCATTCGGAACCACGGGGCGACTCAGATATCGATTTTGAAGTCAATCGGCCCAAAAACAAAGAAAAACAAAATGGCGGCAACTTTTGACAGGTCTGACAGAGGTTCTGTCATTCGGAACCACGGGGCGACTCAGATATCAATTTTGAAGTCAATCGGCCCAAAAACAAAATGGCGGCCACTTTTGACAGGTCCGACAGCGGTTCTGTCGTTCGGAACTACGGGGCGACTCGGATATCGATTTTGAAGTCAATCGGCCTAAAAACAAAGAAAAACAAAATGGCGGCCACTTTTGACAGGTCTGACAGCGGTTCTGTCATTCGGAACCACGGGGTGACTCAGATATCGATTTTGAAGTCAATCGGCCCAAAAACAAAGAAAAACAAAATGGCGGCCACTTTTGACAGGTTGACAGCGGTTCTGTCATTCGGAACCACGGGGTGACTCAGATATCGATTTTGAAGTCAATCGGCCCAAAAATAAAGAAAAACAAAATGGCGGCCACTTATGACAGGTCTGACAGCGGTTCTGTCGTTCGGAACTACGGGGCGACTCAGATATCGATTTTGAAGTCAATCGGCCCAGAAACAAAGAAAATCAAAATGGCGGCCACTTTTGACAGGTCTGTCAGCGGTTCTGTCGTTTGGAACCACGGGGGGACCCAGATATCGATTTTGAAGTCAATCGGCCCAAAAACAAAGAAAAACAAAATGGCGGCCACTTTTGACAGGTTCGACAGCGGTTCTGTCATTCGAAACCACAGGGTGACTCAGATATCGATTTTGAAGTCAATCGGCCCAAAAACGAAGAAAAACTAAATGGCGGCCACTTTTGACAGGTTGACAGCGGTTCTGTCATTCGGAACCACGGGGTGACTCCGATATCGATTTTGAAGTCAATCGGCCCAATAACAAAGAAAAACAAAATGGCGGCCACTTTTGACAGGTTGACAGCGGTTCTGTCATTCGGAACCACGGGGTGACTCAGATATCGATTTTGAAGTCAATCGGCCCAAAAACAAAGAAAATCAAAATGACGGCCACTTTTGACAGGTTGACAGCGGTTCTGTAGTTCGGAACCACGGGGCGACCCAGATATCGATTTTGAAGTCAATCGGCCCAAAAACAAAGAAAAACAAAATGGCGGCCACTTTTGACAGGTCTGACAGCGGTTCTGTCGTTCGGAACTACGGGGCGACTCAGATATCGATTTTGAAGTCAATCGGCCCAGAAACAAAGAAAATCAAAATGGCGGCCACTTTTGACAGGTCTGACAGCGGTTCTGTCGTTTGGAACCACGGGGGGACCCAGATATCGATTTTGAAGTCAATCGGTCCAGAAACAAAGAAACAAATTTTCAACCCCTATTTCATCCCTTTGTAGGATAAAAATATATCGCACCCAATTTCTGTCCTTAAGGCTAAAACTATCCTGATACGAACTTTCTTAAAAATCCGTTCAGCGGTTTCTGGATTCCCATAAAAAATTTCATCTCATTAGGGGTTGATTTAAAAAAGTGGCCCATTTGTATCCTTAAACTCAAAGGTATCCACTGTCCCATACCAAATTTCATAAAAATCCATTAATTGGACCTTAAATCCCCATACAAACTTTTAACCCTTATTTCATCCCCATAGGGGTTGATGAAAAAAAATGAAGTACCCCATTTTAATCCCTAGGGTCAAATGTATCCTCATACCAAATTTCATCAAAATCCATTAAGCGGTTCCAAAATTCCCATACAAACTTTCATCCTCTATTTCATCCCTTTAGGGGTGGATTTAAAAAAAATAAAGTACTCTATGTCCGTCCTTGGGGTTAAAAGTACCCATATACCAAATTTCATCAAAATCGGTTCAGCGGTTTAGACGTGAAAACGCCACAGACAGACAGACAGACAGACAGAGTTACTTTCGCTTTTATTATTTAGTAAGGATTTTTTAACTCATTCATCTTAATCGGTAAAGTAATCGATTCTATTTTAATAATGTCCTTTACTTATTTTTCACATATCTCATTTTCTAGATTGTGAATTGGGCAGATTTTTTTATATTTTGAAATAAAAAAAATGTCAAATTTTTGGGCCATATCTCAACTCATTACATTTTGGCCCAAAGATCCCCGTCTCCTTTTGGTTTTTATTTGTTCGTTAAAAAAGATTAAAAAACAGAAAATCCTTTAGGTTTAATCATACCTATTTACATAAAAATCGGTACAGTGATATAACCATGAAAACGCAAAAAACACACTTTCCGATTAGAGTACGCATAAAAGTTGAAAATTATTTTCTTTAACCCTTACATCACCAATTACTATCATCATAATCCCCATTTTGATATCAAACATAAGCTAAGCTGTGTTATTTGATTTTGTTCATTATTTATGTTAATAGCAAATTGTCAGGATAGGCAGTGTAGCTTTGTCTATACGAAGTGCATGCCACTGCACAAACAGAGTTATCGCAGAGTTAATTAGTTTAATATGAATATAGATTTGCATTTTAACTAGAACATCATTTGTTTGCGTATAGTTTATTCCATAACCTCACTTTTATTTAAGTCAAAGTTTTAGTAATGATCTCATAATATACTATATCTATTAATTGACACTACTTTCATCCTTTTACAATCTAGGCCCAAGATTGTATGGAAGCATTTCCCTCTCATTTCATTATCCCTAATAGTATTTAAAAAATGGGTAAATTGGTTGGCATTATTGGCAACATTCATAATGATTCATAACGTAAATGGCGTCTGTCATTTTTACAATTTTATTTGTAGTTTTGATGAATGTTTTACTTAATATTAAAACATGTCAGCAATTAATTACTTGTGAAATGTTATCTTTATATTTCCTTGGTGCTTGTTCATTGTATTGTGACATCCTTTGATAGCGCAGTTCGTCATAATATAATTAAATTTGTGGGAGCTCTTCATACTAAGACTTGACATAGGACACTGACACGCCGTGCGGCGTTGGGTACCTAAACCGGCTCACCCAGAACGCCTTCACGCCGTGGCCCTGTACTGCGGTTCTATGTATGATATTTCTATGTATCCAGGATAATCAAACAATGGTTGTCGGTGTCAGAATTCATAATTCTTTAGCACTTACGTGTTTTTCTTTGACAAATGGGTTAACAAAAGAATAACTTATGCATCTAGCTGTATTTTATGCTAATTGATGTTAAAGGTCAAATCACAGAGTCATATATTTTAGTAAATACATACCTAGTAAACAGTGACTAGAGTCTATTAAATCCAAAATCCACTGTTTGACAATTTCTTACTACTTAATAAAAATAAAACGCAATCAGAAACAGATGTTCTAAAATTGGCACGCTCTGCTAATGTTTTGAGACACGGTAATGGTGGTGATAATGATGGGGAAGGTAATCCAAGTATAGAAGTTAATTTTGTAAGTTGTTTGTCTACCCGAATCTAAATGGCTGTGCACGTCATTACAGTACTTACTACTTAGTCGCTAATCGAGTTCATTCTTTTCAAGTTTTAACACAATGGTTAAATGAGTTTTAATTATATTTATAACGACGATTTAATTTATGCTGGAAACTATGGATGTTTGGATGAGCTGTTATTATTTTCTTCGCTTTATTAAACCGAACTGTTGCTATTTCGAATTATGACATAGTTCCTATAGTATATTATGGGCAAACACACGTAAAAAAAAACAGACGAATTGAGCACCTCCTTCTCTTGTCAAGTCGGATAAAATTAAAAGAATCTGTTAATCAGGGAACAGAAACAAAATATATGATCTCGCCTAAACAGTCGATGATGTTAGAAAAAGATTTTAGATTTTGATAGGATACCTGCATTGATTTGTGAACTGCGCTACAATTATCCATAATATAGTTTTAGGAATGTCATGTATATTTCTACACAGGAAGGGACTTTGGCCGACGATGAGTAACACTTGGTAGAACAAAGGACTCAGCTGCGTATGTTATTACGAATGTGTGTGAAGTGTACTCTAAACGTTCACGCGGGGTTTTGGTTATGAAGATTTGTATTTTTTGTTACTGTCCTACGTCAAACTTTTGAGCGAGGACTGCTGTTTTTATTAAGTTTCTTATTTCAATAATAACATAACCTATGTTAAAATAAAGGAATTCCAAAGCCGACACCCCCTCCACCGGGATTGTTTTGAAGATATAATTCCTGTCATTAAACCTTGATGGTTATGTGGAACCACATGTACTATCTATATACTATCCATCACCAAAGAATAACATAACATAACATAAGCTCACGTCTGTATCCCCGAAGGGGTTGCCAGAGGCGTACTAGAGAACTAGAACACCCACATTTCGCCGAGCCTAGTTCGGTCCCAGATGTGATAGGGGGCGATCCTATCGCCATATCGGGCACAAATTCCAGACTCCGGGCTGATATGGAAAAATCCAATATCACTTTGCCCGACCCGGGGATCGAACCCGAGACCTCAGAACCGTAGTCGTACCGAAATACCACCACGCCACGGAGGCAGTCACCAAAGAATAGTCTAAAGAAATTTTGCGCAAATATCAATGAATTGAATCTCCTCTTTGAAATCGGTTGAAAATAGTAACTTTAACATCCAATAGTCCTTACCCTATACTAAGATACGAGTCTTGTATCCTGGGAAATATATATCAGGAACTACCAAAGACTTTCGGTGTTACAACATCCAGACCCGAAACAAATATCTGCTGGCCACAGAATATTTGTCTCCGTGCGGGAATCTATTAGTCTGTCAATTTTTTATTACTTTTAATAATGATGATTATGTTTAGAATTTAAATATTATTACTGTATTCTAAAGCTTGTCGTCTCGTACTTGACTTTGTGGCTTTAAGGTCGTTGCTCATTGTATCTTCTTGTACGATCTTGTCCTACTTTAAATGTTCTATACTTTTTAAAGCTCGTTACTCGTTAGCTATTTTATCAGCCGTTTTATGTTAATCGCCTGAATGACGAGCTTGCTGACTCAGTAGAATAGTACATTACGATTTGTACTATTTTTGTTTGTATTACATACATACATACATAAGCTCACGCCTGTATCCCCGAAGCGGTAGGCAGAGGCGCACTAGCGAACTAGAACACACACACTTCGCCGAGCTTAGTTCTGTCCCAGATGTGATAGGGGGCGAGCCTATCGCCATATCGGGCACAAATTCCAGACTCCGGGCTGATATGGAAAATCCAATATCACTTTGCCCGACCCGGGGATCGAACCCGAGACCTCAGAACCGTAGTCGTACCGAAATACCACCACGCCACCGAGGCAGTTGTTTGTATTGATATAGGGATATCTTTTACTCATCTTGTTTCTAATATTTCATTCGTTTTTATATCCTTCAAAATTCTAATTGATTATTTCTGTTGTCTTTGATATGGCATTGGCCACTGTTAACTTTGTATTTGATATGGTCTATATAATCTTTAATATCTCTGTTCTTCTGTACTAACTTTTTTTTGTCTTTGGTATAAACAGGTCAACGTTATCTAAATATTTACGCATGCGAGTTGTCTTTCTGTTTGAGCTATTGCGAGAAATTCGCGCAATCGTTTGAAAGTTAGTGATAATTCAACCAACTCGCGGGACCTACTAAAACATCTCGTACGGTTATGCACTCTATTTCCATGCAATAGGGTGTATATGTCAATGTCATCAGCTGGTCTTTCTATCGCGATGCCAGCCAGTCCAATGTCCAAGGTTTGTTTTGCCATCTAGCTTATCTCTGTATAATTACCACAAACGGAAATAATCGATTTGACGTGTATGCATCAAATAACATTTATCTGTCTGTCTCTGGGAATATTCTATTCAGTAGGAAGGACAGTATTTTTCCCCATTTTTGAATCAGCTATGAGTGGCAGTACCACCCGGTAGATAATTTTCTACTGCTATCATGATGTATGCTGTATCATGCTGTACACATATGTACCTGTCTACAGAAATATGATGACATTGTCTTACAGAAAACCGCAGTGAAGTTGCTTTTTATTCGGTGTGTGAGATTTCTGATAAACCAAATCCGTTAATATGTTCGATGTTGCAATTACTTAAGCTATGTTGATATTAGCATAGCATAAGCTCACGACTGTATCCCCGAAGGGGTAGGCAGAGGCGCACTAGCGAACTAGAACACCCACATTTTGCCGAGCTTAGTTCCGTCCCAGATGTGATAGGGGGCGAGCCTATCGCCATATCGGGCACAAATTCCAGACTCCGGGCTGATATGGAAAAATCCAATATCACTTTGCCCGACCAGGGGATCGAACCCGAGACCTCAGAAACGTAGTCGTAACGAAATACCACCACGCCACCAAGGCAGTATGTTGATATTAATAGTCCTGTAATTGCAATTTTATTGCATTGCATTTGCGGGGCACAGGCCTGTTTTGCTAAGTGTTAATAAGAGGAGTTACCCGCAACGCTGGCCTAATACGGGTAGGCGAATTCACATACTTTCAAAATTCTCAGGTATGCATGTTTCCTCACATGCTTTCCATCACAGTTAAAGCATGCGAGGATGAATACACACGAAAATCATAGTTGTGTGTTTTAAGTAGTAGGTTAAGGGTTTGAACGTGCAAAATTCATCTCGAAAGTTCGTACTCCGTAGCACTCAAAACTGGGGTACTTGAAATCGTAGTGTATGATACCGCCTGTATTCTACTGCTTTTTTCCCCTCATTTGAACGTACAATGACACTCGTTTTTGCAGATGTGAAGACAATCCTGAAGTCGGTGTCGGGGCGGCTTCGGTCTGGCGAGCTGACGGCCATCATGGGCCCCTCAGGCGCCGGCAAGTCCACGCTACTCAACATCCTCACTGGATACAAGTAAATTTAATTTTTTAACAGACTTCAAAAAGAGGTGGAGGTTCTCACGAGTAGATAGTCACGGGTGGCTCGGCCTCCGGTGGCCCATACGCTTATGTAACATATATATGTGCCGCCTCCGACGGGTTAAAGTGTTGCAGACGGGGATAAAGGCCAATATATATATTTACTATAGACTAGAGTTGTCCCCGCCTGCAACACGTTATTCGTAGGTGTTCAAAATTTCCCCCATTGGGTTCAGTTATTATAAAACCGTTTTACCTTTATACGCTCAAATTATGTTATTGTTAAGTACTCCATAAAACAGTGACGTTATGATAAAATTCCATAACGTATGTCGGTATTGGCGATTACTTAAATAATAAATGTTGTACTATTTATCGTCAGAAAGCTTTCCAGTGACCATATTTCGACCAAACTAAATTCATTTGTCGACAGACTTCAAAAAAGGAGAATTTCTCAAATCGTTTGTATTTTTTTAAGTATGTTATATCTCCGCCAAATGTGGACCGATTTTCAAAATTATTTTTGTGATCGATAGAGCTTATTTCAAGGGCGGTCCCATATAAATTTGATTACGATTAGAAGTCGGGCCGTTAAGTTTTCAAACTTTTGATTATTAATGTAACAAGTTATTGCTTGTGATTCTAATTGTGAAATTATTTTTATCGCTCAGTTGTAGTAGATTATCGTGATCAAACATAAGATATCCGCTCTATTCTTGCATCGTTCGCTAAGCGCGTGTTATGAAATATAGTGTAAGCAACAGGTGGCTCGGCTGACATGACGGCTCCCCCTGTATGTGGAATGTGTGCAATATCACTATATGACGTCATTTGTTTGAAATTCTTAACACTTTCCAAGTTCCCAACCGACTTCAAAAACGAATTTGTGCCCGAAATGGCGATAGGCTCGCCCGCTATCACATCTGGGATGTAAATGAGCGCCGCGATTTAGGGATGATCTAGTACTTTAGTTCGTCTTTGACTACCTCTTCGGGGATAAAAGCGTGAGCCTATGTATGTATGTTCAGAAAAGAGAACGTTGTTCTATTGCTTAAAGTAGTTATCGGTTGGTTTTGTCACAAGCGCCTCGATTTGTTTCTTCCTTCTGGAGAGTAAAAAGCGTAAATAGGCCGGCATGTTTCTGTACCCTTAGTACAAGTTTTTCTCCATTCTCGAAATCGACGATAGTTTACAGTTTCTCCATATTTTATTTAGTTTTTGTAGTTTCCACAAAGCGGCGCTGCTAGGCAAATGTATGGATAAAACGCAAACTAAACTCATACAATTCATTGACAACCTCCGTGGCGCAGTGGGCGAGTAGCCGGCTGTGAAGCGAGAGGCCGCGGGTTCGATTCCCACATTGAGACAAATATTTGTGTGGCCCACAGATATTTGTTTCAAGTCTGGGTGTTGTGAGACCAAAAGTCTCTCATAGTTTCTGATACCCACGATACAGGGTATACCTAGTGTGGAGTCAGGACTAGGTGTGTGACTGTTGGGTGTATTTATTATTATTGATTATTATTATTACCAGGGGTACCAGTGACTTTCGATGAGCCCATGTTCATCGGTGGTCGCTATTGGACTGCACTGTAAGATGTAGTGTATTCACTTTGCCGTGAACGGTTAAAAAATTATGTGTAGATGGGCAGATATGGACTGGTCCGGTTAGAGTCTAGACTGTTTTGTTTCTTTTGAAAGTGAATCCATTGCAATGATAAATATGATTATCAATTTTATTGACAATTTGTAAATCAAATTATTAAAAAGGAAAAAAGACAAAAGAAAAAAAAAGAAATGGTGACTGATGATGAAAAAAAATAAGCCCGGAGTTTCTTTCTGTCTATCTTCTTCGGGTCGTCATCCGTAGGTAGCTAGAGAAAGGCTGGTAGGTTAGCTAGGATAGGGCCTCACGCACCAATCCCAACTGCTTCCAGTATTTCCAGTCAATCCCCTGCCACCATTCCTGCCATATGCCATTCCCATACAATCCATTCCCTTACACTCTATTCCTATCTCCCCTTATCACCCTATCTTAGCCATCCCATCGATATTATGTCCATACTTGTCTGCCTGTTGTCAAATTTAAATATATAATGTAAATTATATTAATCCTAATTTAAAAATTTACTTGTGTTGACTTGTCATAAGTGCTTTTTTACATGCCTACGTGATCAATAAAGATTTTTTTTTATTTTAATGCAGTCATGCAAAAGGACAAGCTACGAGGAAAAATAGAATTATATTGCTCAGTGGATAACAACACCGCAGTTTAGGTTTTAAGTCTCTTTTTAAGTTGATGTCAGATCACTGTTCCCTTGGAATTAGATAGACTAGCGAATCTTATGAAATACTCTTGGAACAGTCCAAAAATAAACATTTGAACTCGTAATAATCGAATATTATGTATTACATCTTTATTTATCATCATTATTTATCTATTTATTTATGTACGACTGCCTCGGTGGCGTGGTGGTATTTCGGTACGACTACGGTTCTGAGGTCTCGGGTTCGATCCCCGGGTCGGGAAAAGTGATATTGGATTTTTCCATATCAGCCCGGAGTCTGGAATTTGTGCCCGATATGGCGATAGGCTCGCCCCCTATCACATCTGGGACGGAACTAAGCTCGGCGAAATGTGGGTGTTCTAGTTAGCTAGTGCGCCTCTGCCTACCCCTTCGGGGATACAGGCGTGAGCTTATGTTATGTGTTATGTTATTTATGTATTTTTATTTCTCACTGACTCTCATCGACTGACTCCCTATAAACTACTATTTAGTACGATCGTATTTTAATCTTCTTCACAGGTTTGAAGAATTTATTACAAATATAATTACTAATAACTGTAGTCATGATATCTCTGTCAATACTCCGTGTGTGGTTCGCGTTCCAGGATCAGCCAGTGTACTTTCGGTTCTCTCGAGGGGCTTGCGGCATGACTTGATGGTTGGTTGAGATGGGTATGGAGGTATCCCTGTATCTGCGTCGGTCATCCGCCTGTCTTGTCGCAAGCCCCACGATTTGCTTCTTCCCTCTTCGGATTCGGAGTATGAAGAAGCATAAATAGGCCGGCATGATTCTGACGAATACTGATAAACACAGTGTTTGTCAGTGGTTGCTAGTTTTTTTGGTCTGCACTACGCTTACCATCAGGTGCAGTGGTAGTCACGTTTCCGTGCCCGATAAAAAAAAAATCTCGATTCATTTTCATAATCAAATGATCTTATTAGTATAAGCATATCTCAAAATGCCTCGGTGGCGTGGTGGTATTTCGGTACGACTACGGTTCTGAGGTCTCGGGTTCGATCCCCGGGTCGGGCAAAGTGATATTGGATTTTTCCATATTAGCCCGGGGTCTGGAATTTGTGCCCGATATGGCGATAGGCTCGCCCCCTATCACATCTGGGACGGAACTAAGCTCGGCGAAATGTGAGTGTTCTAGTTCGCTAGTGCGCCTCTGCCTACCCCTTCGGGGATACAGGCGTGAGCTTATGTTATGTTATGTTATCTTAAAATCACCCTACTGCAAGTGTAGTTTGAAACATTACTCAACATTTACGAGGTCATGGTAGTATTGTTAAATCAAATAAAACTTCTTGTTAAAGTTGTTTATTTACACAAACAAAAATAAGAATTTTCAACCGACTTCAAATAAGGAGAAGGTCCTCAATTTATCTGTATGTTTTTTATCTATGTTACTCGATATCTCCGCCAAATGTGTCTGGGGTGTCTATGGGCGGTGATTACTTTTCATAAAGTGACCCATCTGCTCGTTTGCCAGTCTGATATAAAAAAAAATGAAGACCTATTTTCAAGATTGTTTTTGTGTTCGATAGAGATTATTTCAAAGGTGGTCCCATATAAATTTGGTCACGATTGGATAAGTTTTGTCAGTCCGTTATTTATATTGCAATACGTTTAAAAAATATTAATTGCAATCGTCACAACAAACCGGTCAGTTATCACGAGTATCAGTAACTGGGTCATAGTACGATCGCACGTCGTTTACACCATTTTGCTGGCCGTAGTGCGTAGTGCCGAGTGCGTGCATCCATTATTAGTGTCGGTTTCTGATACATCGATCAATTTGCATTCTATTAAGACTTTGACATTGACACTTGATGATTTTGAATTTAAAAGTATTCATCTCCGCTTCTCGCGTCTTTTAGCAACTTCTATATTATGATATTTTTTTCTGTGGCGATTGCCTCGGTGGCGTGGTGGTATTTCGGTATGACTACGGTTCTGAGTGATATTGGATTTTTCCATATCAGCCCGGAGTCTGGAATTTGTGCCCGATATGGCGATAGGCTCGCCCCCTATCACATTTGGGACGAAACTAAGCTCGGCGAAACGTGGCTGTACTAGTTCGCTAGTGCGCCTCTGCCTACCCCTTCGGGGATACAGGCGTAAGCTTATGTTATGTTAACGTATTTTTTTCTGTCTGGCGCTATCCCGGTCTTATGCCTGGGTATTGTCAGATTTTTAGGATTTCATTTACCTTCGCCAAACCTGGTATATGATTGTCAATGAATCTAATAAGGGCTTGTAGTTAGTAGTTAAACTAACGTGCTTTAACTTTATTATCGTGATAACCTTCGCCAAGAGAACCGATGAAATCGCACTATTTAAAATTTACTTTGTAATATTAATTTGACAGCCTCCGTGGCACAGCGGGCGAGCAGCCGTCTGTGAAGCGAGAGGCCGCGGGATCCCCGTACCGAGACAAATATTTGTGCGGCCTACAGATATTTGTTTCGGGTCTGGGTATTGTGAGACCGAATGTCTCTCGTAGTTCTTGATTCCCACGACACAAGACTCGATCTTAGTGCGGGGTTAAGACTATGTGTGTGGCTGTTGGGTGTTATTTATTTATTTATCATCATCATCATCATCATCATCATCAGCCATAGGACGTCCACTGCTGAATTTATTTATATTACGTATATATTTCCGACAAATATATATTCCGCTTCCAACAGGTCGATCTGGAAATCTCTGGGGGAGGCCCATGTACAGCAGTGGACATCTTATGGCTGATGATGATGATGATATATTGCCGAAGGATTTTTTTTGACCTATTACTGCTGCCTGTGACGCCTGATGATCAATAGCGTGCACATACATTCCCTTTAGAGTAAACAAAAAACTCGCAAAATTATTTTCTTCAACTCTTACTAACAACCATCACTAACATCAAAATTCCCGTGTCGATTTAAAATATAAGCCAGGCGCTGCTATTTAGAAAATTTATGTTTTGGTCATGTTTTTTATTCTTTATGCAAACCAATAGCAAATTGCTAGGGTAGATAATGCCTCTTTATCTATAAGGTCTGAACGCCACTGCTGATGACATGCATCAGATTTTAATACCCGACATTACTAATATGAAATTAATCTTAGTGTATTTGTGTATACAAAATTGACAAATCACATCGACTACTTTTAAGACTAACGCCCGAATGGTCAGACGCTGCTCAACTTTAACGGCTTCTTACATTGATTTTTGCCATACAATGTTGACAGATAAGGCGGTCTTAAATGATATAAGGCAACACCTTAAGTGAATGAACATTAGGCGGTAATTCTGCCTGAGAAGTTCCCAAGAACTTCTCAGGCAGAATTACCGCCTAATGTTACTACAGAACGTAATGACTGATTGGAATTGATTGGAAGTCTTTTTCTCATATTACCAAAATATGAGAAAAAGACTTCCCACGCAAGAGAAGCACCTAAGGTAGTACATAATCAGTCATTACGTTCTGTATGTTGTGACTAGAATATCCGATAACTTAGCGGAAATCCTATGCCGGCGATACGTTATTTATTTCCTTGTTTCAACTACCTACTTTAGATATTGGATTTGGGAAGTGATAAATTTGAAATAATGTTTAATCATGTTCGTGTCAGTCCTGCACTATTAAATATCGTGTTGATAAATCTTCTGCAATTTCAAATATTATTCTCCACTTTAAAAATATAATGTTGATAAATCTTCTCCAATTCAAATACTCTCAATTAAATATCACACTGAAAATCTTTTCCAATTCGAATATTATCTACCATTATTAAATTAAATATGCTAAATTTTCTCCAATCTGAATATCATCCTCCACCATTAATTGTCATGTTGATAAATCTTGTCCAATCCGAATTGTGTTACGATATTTTTAAAATTTAATATTTAGTTAAAACTTGACTTGAAGGTAAACAATAGAGTATCGGTCAAATACACTTGACAAACGCCCGAATGGTCAAACGCTGCTCAACTTTAACGGATTCTTACATTGATTTTCGCCATACAATTTTGACAGATAAGGCGGCCTTAATCGACATAAGGCGTCCTTAAGTGTATGAACATTCGGCGGTAAGACATATTAATAAAGGATAATGATGGCAAAATATATCAGCCTACATCAGCCTAAGAGAATGATGACTATTTACAACTGTTCACGAATTATTTCCAGTTTCTTCTATTTTTTAAATAATAAATTAGCTTATGAAGGTTGTAAAATATTCCGTTCCGATTTGGTAACTGTCGTCGGTGATTCAATGTTACGCATAGGTAATTGTTATCGTTCTGTAAATGGTTCATCGATCGAGCCCTCGTCCGCGTTTACTGTTTAACTATTTACACAAGCGTCCGCTTCGTTAATATTGATTTCTTTAACTGTAGTTATAATAACACCCAAAAGTTACATACATAGTCCTGACCGCACACTAAGATCGAGTCTTGTGTCGTGGGTATCAGGAACTACGAGACTTTCGGTCTAACACCTAGCCCCGAAACAAATATCTGTAGGCCATGCAAACATTTGTCTCGGTGCGGGTATCGAACCCGCGGCCTCTCGCTTCACAGCCGGCACACTCGCCCACTGAGCCATGGAGGCTTTCAAAAAAGGAGTTCTGATACTACTGGTGGTAAGATATTCGTATTCCGGGTAGCGACCATAGTACACATGTGTTGGTGTTAAACCCTGCCATAGTGAACCACATTATCATGTGTTCCAGGGCCAACTACGTGGGACATGACTTGGGTTGGTTGAAGCGGATATTGTGATACATCCCTGTTGCCTGTTGCCTAAGACATTGGCTGAACAAAGTTTATTTCTTTATTTGTTTCTTTCTTTCCATTGTTTGTCGGTGGTCGTTGGTTTCTTTGGACAACACTGCTCTCCCCATCATGTGCAGTGTTGTCACTAGCCATTTAGCCGTGTTCGAATAAAAAAATACTGAACTCATCCTGTCGCTTATGGTCTACTGACGGCCTATAGGCTGTGGATGACAATAGCTTAATTTGAGCCAAGTTGTTGGCTACAAGGGCTGATTTCCAATAGACAAATATTTGTCGATTAATTTTGTTACTATGACAGATATTTCATGAATGTTAAACCTCAAAACTGCTCCTTTGATAATAGTTATTTAGCTGACTGTTGAAAAAGCAGCCATAAGACATGTATGTTTAAGCTGTTTAGCTTGTTGTAGGTTGTCATTCAGAGTTTTGTGTGGTTTTGCTTCTTTATCAATACTTACTATTAGAGGAGCAACCTGTTCTTGTTTTGTACAAAAAGTGTCCTCTAAGATATTGTTTTTATTCCTAAACAGATTTCTTTGGGCGTTACTAAGTATCGTCCATATTTCGATGCTTATATTTAATTTTGATTTGTCTGTGCTGTCGATATGCAATACAACGTTAATTTGTAGACATGGATGGAAAGCGGCCAGCGAATGTTGTACAATTGCGTGATCACGCAGTGAACTTGTAACAGTTGTATGATCCAGTTTATAATCTTCAAAACCGACTTCAAAACTTGTCTAACCAATCGCGATGTCTATGCTGTTGTATTTAAGAAGTACTCCTACGTTTCCTCTGTACTCCTTCATCAGATCTTGACTAAATTGATAGATACCCTAACCTCAGATACCCTTGGAGTAAGCTGTATCGAATTTAATATAACATAAGCTCACGCCTGTATCCCGAAGGGGTAGGCAGTGGTGCACTAGCGAACTAGAACACCCACATTTTGCCGAGCGAATTGAATCGAATACAAAATTGACGAAAATCCACATTTGCCGAAGATATCTAGTAACGTACATAAACTGTCTCAGAATGATACAATAGTTACTCATTATTTTACAAAATCCTATTTTTTATGCCGATAGATGCGCAAAACATCAGACCTTAATAATGATGTAAAACACAGAAATCTTAAATGCAGTTCAAATAATTTCTACAACTTTTAATTAAATTGTCCAGTACAGGGTTCATAAATTTGCGGCGCACATTGTCGTCTCTCCTGTAAAATTTGTGTTTTGGCGCTTGATATTGTATATTCCCAAAGAAGGAGGCAGAGGCGAACTAGCGAACTAGCACATCCACACTTCGCCGAGCTCATTTCCGGATTTACTATGTATCGAGTAACGTACATAACAAATTACAGACAAATTTACAATCATCCCATTTTGAATTTGGTTGATAAAACACTTTATTACCATAGTATTAATGTGTCCATACATGGTCTGCTTGAAGGAATAACATTTATGTCTAGTTTGCGTTGAACCGGTTGCTATTAGTACTCTTGAACGGACTTTGATACACGCATTAGAGTAAAAAATATACAAATGGCGCGTTCAATGTTACTATAAGCGTTAATTTAATTAGTAATATTAGATCAGAAGGTCTTGTTTGGGGTTTGTTTCACTTTTGACACTTCTCGATTAGATTTTGTTTTTCGACGGACTTGAAAAAAGGAGAAGGTCCTCAATACACATTTATATATCTTACTGCATGTCTGATTTATATTTATTTATATTATTTTTTCGACCGATTTCCACAAAAGGTCCTCATTTTGTCTGTATTTTTTTTATGTATGTTACGCGATATCTCCGCCAAATGTGGACCGATCTTCAAAATTCTTTTTGTGTTCGATAGAGCTTATTTCAAGGGTGGTCCCATATAAATTTGGTCACGATCGGTAAATTGGAAGTCGGTCAGTTAAGTTTTTAAACTTGTGATTATTTTACTTACCTTTTGCTATGTAACCAACCCTTGTTCCGTAGAGGGCCTAATAGCTGTAACACAATTTAATACTAATGTAGTTATTATGGTGCACTATTTTAATGTCACAATTTTATGTAAAAAATTCTTCTGTATGTTTTTTTTATGTATGTTATTCGATATCTTCGCCAAATGTGGACCGATTTTCAAGATTCTTTTTGTGTTCGATAGAGCTTATTTCAAGGGTGAAATCGTATAAATTTGGTCACGATCGGATACATTTTCTAGTCGGTCGCTTAAGTTTTTAACACATGTACATACATACATAGACACACGCCTTTTTCCCATAGAGGTCAGCAGAGATAACGAATCTCCACTTGCTACGATCCCTACATACCCCTATTCTTTCATTATTCTTACTATTTTCTTTTCTTAAGTTTTTAAACTTGTGATTATTCTATTATTGAAAGTAGTTCATTGTAGTTTCTACAGGAGGCGCGTTCCTATTGCTGCTAGTCAAATATATGGTAAAATCGTTAACGTGATGCTTTTCGTAAACTGTCAATACTAATGTAATAAAAATATGTAATCTCACGCTTTCGAATTGGAAATAAAATCGAATTCTACTTAAATCATTTGAAAGATGTTTGAATTGCATTGGGACAGATCAATTTTAAAATTGAATTAAAATTATTAATAACTAGCCGTAGCTTGAGACTTCGTCCGCGTGGGTATCCCACAGGAACCGTACAATTTTCCGTGATGATACCTAGCCTATGTTTCTCGCTGATAATGTAGCTTTCCATAGGTGAAACAATTTTAAAAATCGGTCCAGTCGTTTTTGAGCCTATTCATTACAAACAAAAATATAAAAAAAAACAAATATTTCTTCCAAAGAATTTATTTCTTCATAATAAATACTTGTATCGAGGAATGTCTCGATTGACATTTGATAATATTGATCTCGTTTTACAATCTAGGTGACTCATCCCGAATACAATATTTATGAAAGTGATTAGATATGAAGATTTATGGCATTATGGATATTCTTACTACGACCACGTACTTATGAATATTTCGAAATAAATCGGTGACAGTTGAGTTACCTATATGTTAATTTATATTTATTATGCGCAGTGATTATATTGCAAAAAAAATAATGGTTTAAATTTGCTTATATGATAAAGTTAAGGAAAATTAGGATTAACCATTAAAATTTGTCCCATCAGTTTAGGGTGATTTGATACCGCTTGTTTCTCCGGAGTATATTAAATTCGTTGACTACATCTTTTCTTTTTTTTTAACTTGTAAATTTCATAGTATTGCTATATTTTACCCAAAAGTCTTTTCCCTCATAAACTACTACTTTCTTTGCCTCTTGTTCTCTCTCTCTCTGTCTCTCTATCTCTCTCTCCCCCTCTCTGTATCTCTCCCTCCTCTATCTCTCTCTCCGACCCCCTCTCTCTATCTCTGTTTCCCCTCTCTTTTTCTCCTAGCTCCCCCTCTCTCTGCCTTTCCCACCTCTCTCTTTTGGAGTGCCTCCACATTCTATTTATCCCTGTCATCCCATATTAAAAAAAGTCTTGTTCTCCAGGACATCAGGTATGGAAGGCAGCATCACGGTGAACGGGATGGAGCGCAACCTGTCCAGCTTCCGCAAGTTATCCTGCTACATCATGCAGGATAACCAGCTGCATGGTAACTTGACCGTTGAAGAAGCGATGGCCGTGGCGACGTCTCTGAAGCTGCCCAACACCACATCAAGAGCTGACAAGGAAGAAGTGGTGAGTTATATATGGATTATCCTCTTTTAATCGAATGACGTGATTGTGAAGCTACAGGTCCTGTAGCCCGAGCACGAAAAACTAATGTAAATGTAAATGTATTCGAGTTCGGTGCGCACTGATGAAGTTTGGTTAATATTTCATACAAATTTCATAGACGCGCATCGAGTTCGAATACATTTACGGTTGTCAGAAATTTTCCTGCTCAGGCCGCTGGTTTCACAGAGCTGGAGAGTCTTTGCCTAACACAAATTGCCAGGGACTGGACCCTAAGGAGGGAGGTGCGTCGTTTGACGTTAGGTAACATGCTTGAGAAACTATGTTGCTTTGACCCCATATTGGTGGTGGGATAAGGACAGGTGGAAATCAGTCGAATGGACCGATTCCAAACGGAGTAAGAAATTGTTATTATTGAGACTTTGAAGTTGGGTTTCGTCCGACATCAAAACAAGGAGAAGGTCCTCAATTCGTTACTATTTTGTATATTACGCGATATCTCCGCCAAATGTGGACCGATTTGTAAAATTATTTTTGTGTTCGATAGTGCTTATTTCAAGGGTGGTCCCATGTAAATTTGGTTACGATCGGGTAGGTTTTGTTGTCGGTCCGTTAAGTTTTTTTAACTATCATAAAGTTATTAAGTTTATATTATACATTATTAAGTTTATGTGAGACTTCATGATTATCTTTGAACTTCAAAGTGGTTTGTTATTCTAATTACATTATCATTAAAAATGTCGAATAACTTGTCCACATGAATATTGATTACACTAAGATTATAATATTATTTTTTATAGTAAACAAACACATGTGACGTCTGTATGTTATATATGATCGATTTTTATGTTATTGTAAGGATAGATAAAATTGTATTTTGAGATTTGATATAAATTCGAATTGATATTTATTTAGATTATTTTGCATACATATGTACATACATCTCACGCTCTGTAGGGGGTAGGCAGAGGCGAACTAAACTAAAAAATATCCACTTTTCGCCGAGCTAATTTCCGTCCCAGATGTGATAAAGGGCGGGTCTATTGCCACATCGGCACAAATTCCAGACTCCGGGGTATATTCGATAGAAAAACCCTATATGTCCGATCCGGCGATCGAACCCAAGACCTCAGGACGGTTGACATACCGCGTTAGTCAGATGGTATGTCGTTATTTTGCATGATTTTAGTTTATGTTTGAGTTTATGATCATAATTAGGGATAATGTATCTAATAGTGAACTTTCTTTCTATCTACCCTTATTCCACCTTAATGTGGGGTAAGCGCACCACACTTTTTCCAGCATGTTGCAGAAATTATTTGGCTTAGTTTTTACGATCGTCTGCCTGCCTGACGTCAATTCCCCCTCCCCTTCTGCGGGATCCAGTCCTGGGCAAATCGAATAAAAATCGCTTGGGAATCGAACCAAGGACCTCCCGGTCCACAGCCCATATATGTAAATGTTTCGAAAGCTTTGCAGCCTTCGTGGTCACGGGCCGGACAAAAATTCGTCGGTCGGAATAAAAATTAAAACCAAATCGTGACAGAATCCGTGAAAATAGTTTTATTTCAATAAACTGTTAACTCTTCATAATATTAGTACTTACTACCATCGATATATTATTTACCTAGATGCACAGTTGACGCTCGGAAAATGGGACAGCAAAGAAGTGCTTAAGCACTCCTTTTCCCTACAGTCGGACGTCAACAGAATTCTAAATTTCAAAATTAAAATTTAAGAACGCTTGATAATTTCGTTTAAAAACCTACTTTATTACACGTGCATAGGGTTATACTTGTGTTGATTTAATTAGAACTTGTGATCTTTTTCTTTGTTTTATTCCTGAGACCACTTTTTAGGAGGATTTTTGCAAAGAACTGTGCATCTAGGGTATATTATATTGATGCCTACTACCTATAGAACATTACAAGATTTCCTTTGCGCAATGCATCGCATACACGTCGGAATGATCTAAGCGTTGTTAGTTTTTGTGACGCCGAGCGCCTTCCATGGTAGTTGAACATCGAACGTGTAAAGAAAGTGGGACGATTCACTGAGATTGTGAATTTCTAAAGGCATTGCATCATTTCTGTTTTGTGTGGCTTATGGGATTTTTACGGATCTCTATTTTTACGGATTCTATCACGATTTGCTTTAAATTTTTATTGCCGACGTTTCGAAGGCTTTGCAGTCTTCGTGGTCACGGGTTAGACTGATTGATTTTTGTTTTAAAGTAATTGAGGCGGGTATTTTTCTAACCTGATTTGTCTGGGACTGGGATACCCAGATGGGGGTTGACGTCAGGCAGGCAGCCGGTCGTAAAAACTATGCCGACACCTTTCTGCGACATGGGTGCGCCGACCCCACAATTAAGTGGGATAAGGGCAGGTGGGAAGAAGTATCATCATCCGACACGGGATGTCACTACTGATCATAGGCCTCCCCTAAATATTTTCATACCAACCTGTTACTGTATGTTAAATAAAAATAATGTTTTCATAGTTTTTTTTGTATTGTTTTATTTTTTATTATCTGTGACCATTTTATTGACGTCAAACTAGAAATAAAATTATTATGCAAATAATAAATTGCATCATTCAGTGGTTTTTAAGTTTGAACAAAGTTCATTGCCACTGTGTTGAAAAATATGTCTATTTTCGACACAGTGGCAATGAAAACGGAAATTAATACGGCGCGGTGGCCCATATGCTGGTGGTAGGATATTCGTATCCGAGCGGATGGCGACCACCGTACACATGGTGCTAAAACCTGCCATAGTGACCCACACTCCGTGTGTGGTTCGCGTTCCAGGATCAGCCAGTGTACTTCCCGTTCTCTCGAGGGGCTTTCGGCATGACTTGATGGTTAGTTGAGACTGGTATGGGGATATTCCGTATTCCTGTATCTGCATCGGTTATCTGCCTGTCTTGTCCAAGCCCCTCGATTTGCTTCTTTCCTCTTCGGATTCGGAGTATGAAGGAGTATAAATAGGCATAATTCTGGCGACCACTGATAAACCCATTTTTTGCGTTGATCGCTAGTTTTTTTTGGACTGCACACGCTTACCATCAGGCGCTGTGTCACTTGCCGTGCCCGGATAAAAAAAATGCCGAAGTAAAATTTGGTATCACAAGGCACAAACCCCGTTTGAGACATCCGAATATTTCCATCCTTAATTTCTATTTTACCCGACTGCCTCGGAAGGGGTTAATGTTTTTTGAGTATGTTTTTATATTACATCACCCTTGTTACAGATCCAAGAGATCCTCGAAACGTTAGGTCTGTCAGAACATCACAAGACCATGACGTCGAATCTGTCAGGTGGGCAGAAAAAGCGTCTCTCCATCGCCCTGGAGTTGGTCAACAACCCACCGATCATGTTCTTCGACGAGCCCACGTCGGGGTTGGACAGCTCCTCGTGCTTCCAGTGCATCTCCCTGCTGAAGACCCTGGCGAGAGGGGGACGGACGATCATCTGCACCATTCACCAGCCCTCGGCTAGATTGTTTGAAATGTTCGATCATTTGTACACGCTGGCTGATGGACAGTGTGTTTATCAAGGAAGCACTGGACGATTAGGTAAGTGTCAATTGTATAAATATATTTACGTCTTCCTTTTAGGAGTGTGAGGAAGCGTTTATGCACGTTGGCATGATTCTGATGATAATTTTTGAAGTGAAAACTTCTTTAGCATCGTTGTTATTTGAAAGTCGATGAAACGAAAAAGCAACAGTAAAAAGAGACAGACACATAAATTCATAAGATTAAGAGTGAGATATAAAGAAATAGTAAGCCTTATGTTGTGCGCGCATGCGTAGTACAAAGCCAAGCTTTGTAAAAAGGTATAACACAACCGTGATGTTTTGTACGTATTATACGTTTGTAGACTTCTCATTATTTTTATAATAAAATTCTTCATCATTTTTATAATAAAATCTATGTAATATATACGAATGAAATATACGAATAAAATGTAAAATAATTATCAAACTTTGTATCACTATGATCATTACTAAAACCTACAATTATCTTCTTCCCGAAATTTTACATTCATCTCATTAGCATCATCTTGAAGTCAAAATTTTCAAAAGTTTCACTTCTACTACGTGTGAATTGCACACCCATTCCTAGCCATTTTCACAGCTAAACTGTTTTTATAAGGCCCTATAAATTTATACATATTATCATAATATTTTGATTTACCCTAAATATCTTCTGGCCATTAATAACAAAATTAAAATGTCTTTACATCAAGGAAGAAGAACTAATATTATGTTGAAATTCTTACAATGGCGTTGATTAATTCTAATTACTTGTGAAGTTGAAACGAAACTTGTTTTTAATGTTAATATAGAAACTGGTTTGTAACCAACATTGATTAAATATTTAAATAATTAAGAAAAAACAGCGTCCTAAACCACTTTTTTGTAAAATTTCCAAGTAGGGTTCAAGTTTGATCATGAATTTGAAAATTAATGTATTTGTAATAAAAATTAATGCAAAAAATCGATTACAAAAACAGAATCAAAATTGGTCGAAAAAACAAGGCTATAATTGATATTTTAAATATCGATTGGAGTTCTCGTGAAGTGAAATAGACGAGTAGTGGGAGCATGTTGCTATCTCACTCGCACGCGTACGCCGCGTTGTGAACTTTGTATAGATTGACGTCATCGTATATGACGTGTATTATTTTATTGTAATTTAACAGTTATATCCTTCATGAGGAGCTTGAATCTTTATATCCACATTTCAAAATCACATTAACTGGGCATCTCACGGTTGAGTGGTTTATCCCTTATGCTCTCCATTATTTGACAGCTTCTGTGGCGCAGCGGGCAAGTCGCCGGCTATGAAGGAAGAGACCCGGGTTCGATCCCCGTATATGTGTGGCCCACAAATATTTGTTTCGAGTCTGGGTGTTATGAGCCCGACAGTCTCTCGTAGTTACTGATACCCACGACACAAGACTCGAATCTTAGTTTGGGGTCAGGACTATGTGTGTGACTGTCGGGTGTTATTTTTTAAATTATTTTGCTCGCAGCTCCGCCCGCGTAATAAATAGCAAAATTATACACCAAAACCTTCCTCATTAATTATTTTTTCCATATCAGCCCGGAGTCTGAAATTTGTGCCCGATATGGCGATAGGCTCGCCCCCTATCACATCTGGGACGGAACTAAGCTCGGCGAAATGTGGGTGTACTAGTTCACTAGTGCGCCTCTGCCTACCCCTTCGGGGATACAGGCGTGAGCTTATGTTATGTCTTATTCTGTCGCGGTACAAGGTGACTTTTGTAATACAACGTGCTCTTTTATTGGTCATTGTGATACAAGGTGTTTTATTTTTGTTTTTTATAGTGGAATGGTTGGGCAGCCTCAGCCTGCAGTGTCCTTCTTACCACAACCCGGCGTCCTTCATCATCGAGGTGTCTTGCGGCGAATATGGTGATAATACTGGCAAACTTGTCCGGGCTATCGACAACGGCAAAAATGATATCAGGTATGTTACCTGTAACAACCGGATATCGGAATTTGGAACCGGTATTTTCAATTTTCAGGTAAAACCCGTGTATTTAGCCCGACAGCCTACGTGGCGCAGTGGGCGAGTAGGCGGCTGTGAAGAGAGGCCGCGGGTTCGATTCCCGCATTGAGACAAATGTTTGTGTGGACCAGAGATATTTGTTTCAAGTCTGGGTGTTGTGAGACCGAAAGTCTCTCATAGTCTCTGACACGATACAGCTTGTACCTAGTGTGGGGTCAGGACTAGGTGTGTGACTGTTGGGTGTATTTATTTATTTATTTTTAATTGAAAAACCGGATCCATGCTGTAATACTCATCTATACTGTAGTTTCTACGACCGGTTGTCTGTCTGACGTCAACCTCTCCAGCATCTTTCCACCACTCTCGGGCAAATCTAGTTAGAAAAACACCCGCCCGCCCTGGAAATCTAACCCAGGACCTCCCTGTTCATGGTTCCGTGTTCACAAGTCACATGGTGACCACTGATGTCCTTGTTTGTTGATTGTAATTTTTTGGGACTACACTCCGCAACCAAATTTTTGAGGTAGAGCCACGATGTAGACAGTTACGAATGGGCCGGCTCGACCGGTTTGATACCATTGTCTAACAGAAAATCGACATAAAGTGGTAGCTTGCTGTCGCGTTTCGTTCGGTGAATGAGATTTCCGGTAGCCCATTTCTCACCTCCTTTTCCCAATCCCTTTTCCCTCCCCTTCCATTCCCTCTTTTTTAGGTTGGCAACGCATCCATGATACATTTGTGTCTTGGGTGTCTATGGGCGGTGGAGATCACTAACCACCAGAAATTACAATTATAATTGCTAATACCTGTAATCACGATGGGCTTTACTTAAAACAACATTTTTAGCTGAGCAATTGGTTAAGAATAACCTGTCACTTTTTTCCTTGCGTTACATTGTTTAAAAATGAAAGGGACAACCTATGGTATAACCAGCGCTTAAATATTTTTTTAAGTAATGGGAGATATCTCTCATTTTCATAATCAAATGATCTTATTAGGCTCAATTGCACCACTATTATTAACCTAGAGTTAGTCCTAACCGCAAGTTAAGTTACATGTCATTCATACATTTTCTGTCAATTTAGCTTGCGGTTAGGACTAACTCTAGGTTAATAATAGTGGTGCAATTGAGCCTTAGTATAATAACATAACATAAGCTCACGCCTAACATAACATAAGATCCATCTGCTCGTTTGCTATAAAAAAAGATTTAAAAAAATCAAGTATTTTGACACATAACATAATATAAGCTCACGCCTGTATCCCCGAAGGGGTAGGCAGAGGCGCACTAGCGAGCTAGAACACCCACATTTCGCCGAGCTTAGTTCAGTCCCAGATGTGATAGGGGGCGAGCCTATCGCCATATCGGGCACAAATTCCAGACTCCGGGCTGATATGGAAAAATCCAATATCAGCAAGCAAGCATCAGCAAGTATTTTGCTCGATAAAAAAACACAATTCATGTTTCCATAGAACCGGCCAACCGTTCCCCGACACGACGCCGAATTACAACAACAAGAAGGACATGGAGGTGTCACTGAACTCCGCCAAGGAGTGGAACAAGAACGACCTCAGCCAAGTTCAGGAGAAGTTTGTGGATAACGTGGGGAACGGAAACGGACACGGAAACCTGCAGAACGGCATCTTGCAGTACGCCGCCAGTGAGATCGCTAAAGGTAAATACTTACGGCGAAGGCTCCGTATCATTCGATTTCACTGCCTTCCTTTTATAGACGTTGTTTTTATTATTTCTACCTACCTTTGCTTAATATGGTGACAGCACAACATACTGATTTCTTAGGTTTACGTGAATGTTATTCATTGAAATTAAACTATTTTTACGGATTATATCACGATTTGGTTTTAATTTTTATGCCCGACGTTTCGAAAGCTTTGCAGCCTTCGTGGTCACGGGTCAGACTTAGGTGTAATTTGTCCAAAAATGTTAATATTACATTATCTACCTTCATTTTAAAATTATACAATTTTAAATTTAAAAAATAAAAATAAAAACCAAATCGTGATATAATCCGTAAAAATAGTTTAATTTCAAAGCACAACATACCTCAATCAAAGAAATGATTCGGTTTGATTTTCACAACCGGCTGCTTGTGTGTCATTAGCGTCATAAGGGAGTTCCCTCAGAGTTTGGGGGTCTACATAGACGCGGACAAATCGTGATTGAAAAAGAAAGAAAGAAAGAAGAAAGAAAGAAATTTTATTTGTCCATATACAAGGCACAAGTACAATTTATTCGAGCTAATATACTGTTACTACAATAAATTGCATATATAAAAGGCTTAACGGGATATACCCAATTAATCATTGCGACCTTGCAATGAACAAAAAGGCCACGGGCTCAGCATTCGCCAGGTAGGAATTTCCACCTGACACTGATATTCTGCCAGGGCCTGAAAACACCCTAATCGACCCGGGAATCGAACGCAAGACCTTTTGATTTACAGCCCATATATGCGGCCACTAGATCAAGGAGGCGACTTTCCTTTTATAGACATCTTGTTAAGTATTTACCATAAATGTTAAGGTTAATGAATTTTGAGGATTTAGTTACGGCACATTTACTGAATAATATTCTTGCTTCCTTGGTATAATGGCAATGTATTTGGGTTGTGGACCGGAAGTTCTTGGGTTCGAATCCCAGGTCGGGCAAAGCTGTTTTTGAAACGAATAGGATATGGTAGTAGGGGAGCCCAAGCGGGGATTTCGGGATTTACTAAAGCGCGACAGATTAATATACAGGGGGATACCTTGTACCCGGTTAAGTACCTCCACAAAACATGAGGCCCATATATAAGGCCGCCCGTGAAGGATACAGGATCAGATTAGTAAAAAAAAATTGACCATCAGAAATTCTCGAGCGCGTCAGATTAAGGTAGGGTGAGTTAATTACATCCTAAAAAGTGTATATTCCACTAATCTGACAATTTGAGAGTGACGTAAAAAAAGGGGAGGGCAACAAAGTTGTAAAAAAAAAACGTCATCTCGACATTCTCGAGCGTAGCTAAATTTTTTTTTATTTTGAAGGAAATAATTCAAGAATAATGAAAAATATATAATCTGACGATTTCCGCAAGCCGAAATAATAAAAATTCGTCGATAAAGTTAAATGCGTGCAGTTGCGTGATGCCTACATTTCTTTCTCCGCGCTTCTATTCCTCTCTCACTCTTTCTCTATCTATTACTCTCTCACTCCGTCCCCACTCTGGTTTCTGCTTCCTGAGCTTTTCAATTAATTAAGTTCAATGATTTAAAAAAAAAAAAATTTTTGAAAGTGGTTTTTTTGGAATAACTTTTAACCGGCTTTATCGATCAACTTCAAAAACTAATCCGCCTTAGAGCTTGAAAAACCACGTCGATCGCCACCTAGCTGGTCAAAAGCGGTTGATTCGTTCGAGAGATATCGTGAACGAAAGAAACCCGAAAAAGTGTTTTTTCGGGATTACTCCGAAATTTGTGGTTCGATCAATTAAAATTGCAAAATTACTTATGAGGATGATAAAACTGCGTCGAATGCCGCCAACCGCGTGAAAATCGGTTGATCCATTCAAAAGTTATTGCGGTTTGAAAATTCCAAAAATAGTGTTCTATGAAATTTCTATTTCTTTGAACTCAGCGAGCTCAAAATATCACATAAATTATATTTTGAGCTCAAAAATGTCATAAGTACAATTTTAAGAGCCCAAGAATGGAATTAGCGGGAAGTTGCAGGGATGGCCTTTAAGGTGAACCGTTTTTCTAATTTTTTTTTGTCAGATCAGGCCAATCCCTCTAGATAATCGTCAGATTATGAGACAGTACGTTTAGAACATAAAGATGAACCATATATATCTTAATCTGATCAGATTAACATACGTACATTATTAAAAATACGTAGGGCATTGATGCTATCAATATCTGACGCGCTCGAGGATGTCCATGCAACAGTTTTTTTTTACATATTTAAAAATCTATAGCCGCTTCCCCCACCGATGTAAAGGTATATATCATATAACATTTTTTTCTTCATATCATCTAAGCTTTGCATCCCAATAGGTCTCTACGACGCTCGAGTAAATCCCCATTTAGCATCGTGGGCTCCCCTACTATGGGTAGATGGAAAGAAAACATTATAATTATAATTTATCTCTTTCTTTCTACTTGCCCTTAATCCCACCTTAATGTGGGGTCGGCGCAATACACTTTTTCAAGAATGTTGCAGAAAGGATTTGGCTTAGTTTTTTACGACTGGTGGCCTGCCTGACGTCAACCCCTATCTGGGGGATTCAGTCCCGGGAAAATAGTGTCAGAAAAACACCACGCCCGACCTGGGAATTGAACCCAGGACCTTCCGGTTCACAGCCCATAAACACTGCCACAAAGACCAAGGAGGCGAATGCTAATTATAATTATTGTATATTATAGTATTATTAATAAACATTATTCAAATCAAAACGATATCCGACACAAATAGGAAGTATTACGTGTTATTTTACCATTTGCTTACCTGTATATGTATGTACTATGTATGTATGTATATGTAGATTGTTCTATGAGTGTATTTATATCAACACTAGCTGACCCGCGCAACTTCGTCTGCGTATGAGAGAGAGGGTTGAAAGAGTGAGTCGTAGGCACCTATAGCACAATAATTCTAAAAAGGTAATGATATGCTCTACTAAACTTCGAGATATAGTACGTGACTTCGGTGCGGTTCCGTCAATCACCCCGTCTGTCACCCCGTCTGTCACCCGTCTGTCACCCCGCCTGTCACCCCGCCTGTCACCCGTATGTCACCCCGTCGGTCACTCCGCCTGTCACCCCGCCTGTCACCCGTATGTCACCCCGTCGGTCACTCCGCCTGTCACCCCGCCTGTCACCCGTCTGTCACCCCGTCTGTAACCTGTCTGTCACCCCGTCGGTCACTCCGCCTGTCACCCCACCTGTCACCCGTCTGTCACCCCGTTAGTCACACCATCAGTCACCCCGCCTGTCACCCGTCTGTCACCCTATCAGACACCCTGTCTGTCACCCTGCCTGTCACCCCGTCTGTCACCCTACCTGTCACCCCGTCTGTCACCCCGTTAGTCACACCATCAGTCACCCCGCCTGTCACCCGTCTGTCACCCCGTCTGTCACCCTGTCTGTCACCCCGTCTGTCACCCCGTCTGTCATCTCGTCTGTCACCCCGTCTGTAATCCGTCTGTCACATCGGCTGACACCCCATCAGTCACCCTGTCTGTCACCCCGCCTGTCACCCCGCCCGTCACCCCGTCTGTCACCCTTCTGTCACCCGTCTGTCACCCCGCCTGTCACCCCGTCTATCACTCCGCCTGTCACCCGTCTGTCACCCCGTCTGTATTCCGTCTGTCACATCGTCTGTCATCTCGTCTGTCACCCCGTCTGTAATCCGTCTGTCACATCGGTTGACACCCCATCAGTCACCCTGTCTGTCACCCCGCCTGTCATCCCGTCTGTCACCCTTCTGTCACCTGTCTATCACCCGCCTGTCACACCGTCTATCACCCAGCCTGTCACCCGTCTGTCACCCCGTCTGTATTCCGTCTGTCACATCGTCTGACACTCCGTCTGTCACCCCGTCTATCACCCCGTCTGTCACCCGTCTGTCAACCGTCTGTCACCCGTCTGTCACCCCGTCAGTCATCCCTTAGTCACCCCATCATTCATCCCGTCGGTCAACACTAAAAGAATTTTTCACATCGAACCAGTAGTTTCCGAGATATCAACTTCCCCGCTTTAAAACATTTTTCATTTCTGCTCCGCTCCTATTGGTCATAGCGTGATGTTATATAGCCTATAGCCATCGTCGATAATTGGGCTATCCAACACAAAAATAATTTTTCAATTCGAACCAGTAGTTTCTGTCTGAGATATAAATTTTCCCGATTTGGCAACATTTTTCATTTCTGCTCCGCTCCTATTGGTCAAAGCGTGATGTTATATAGCCTATAGCCATCCTCGATAAATAGGCTATCCAACACAAAAAAAAATTCTATTCGAACCAGTACTTTCTGAAATATAGTCTTTTCAACATTTTTCATTTCTGCTCCACCCCTATTGGTCATAGCGTGATGTTATATAGCCTATAGCCACCTTCGATAAATAGGCTATCCAACACAAAAAGAATTTTTCAATTCGAACCAGTAGTTTCTGAGATATCAACTTCCCCGGTTTTAAACATTTTTCATTTCTGCTCCGCTCCTATAGGTCGCAGCGTGATGTTATATAGCCTATAGCCACCGTCGATAATTGGGCTATCCAACACAAAAAGAATATTTCAAATCGTACCAGTGGTTCCTGAGATTAGCGCGTTCAATCAAACAAACAAACAAACTCTTCAGCTTTATAATATTAGTATAGATACATACATTTTCTATTGAGACTTGACTATGTTTGATTTTACACATATTTATATGTATAAAACGAAAAAGAAACCCAAAAAACTGCATCGAAATTGGTTGAATATGAGGCAGTATTTTATATATTGACAGCCTCCGTGGCGCAGCGGGCGAGTAGCCGGCTGTGAAACGTGAGGTCGCGGGTTCGATTCCCGCACCGAGACAAATGTCTGTGCGGCCCACAGACATTTGTTTCGGGTCTGGGTGTTGTCAGACCAAAAGTCTCTCGTAGTTTCTGATACCCACGACACAAGACTCGATCTTAGTGTGGGGTCAGGACTATGTGTGTGACTTTTGGGTGTATTTATTTATTATTTATTTATATTTTAAATTCTGGAGTGGGAGCATAGTGGAGATATCTTGGTATCCCTTTCCAACGCACGTACCGTTATGGCGGTGACGTGATTGTATTGATACTCGCTTTCCCGCAGTTTGAAGGTTATACAAAATTCAGAGGCATAACTTTTTTACTTTTAAGAATATTTCAACATTTCTTATGTTCTATTTTTAGATGACGCAAATTTCATTTATTTTTTGTTAAGTGCCCAATTACATCTATGAATCTATGTCTATATACCTATGTATCTATCTATCTAGCTGGCGCAACGACCCAAAATGAGTCCTGGCCTCCGACACTAAAAGACGCCACTTCTCCATATATCTTGTCTATATACCTATATATCTAATCTATAAATCCATGAATAGTAATGCTATTCCTAAATAATATGAGGAAATATACATCAAATTCTTAAGTAACTATACTTCGAATTAACTAAACTTATACTAATGTAATAATACATCAAAGTTTTAATAAAAAGGTTTTAGTAAATTTTTCTCACTATTTAGTGAAGGTAAGAGTGAATACAAGTAATACAAGGTAAAAATACTCCTAACGGGAACATATTTGAGTCCAATTTCGAATGTCATGTCTGTTGTTTACACGTACAATTTAACTCTTATTGTCTATGCAATAAACATAGTATGTTATAAATTGCTGTCAATTTCTACGAACGGCCCACGTTTTATAAAGGGCCTTATATTTGCACGATCCACAGTGACGTGTATATGCAATCCGATCTGATACGAGAGACTTTCGGTCTCACAATACCCAGACCCGAAACAAATATCTGTGGGCCGCACAGCCATTTGTCTTGATGCGGGAATCAAACCCGCGGCCTCACGTTTCACAGCCGGCTACTCGCCCGCTGCGCCACGGAGGCTGTTAAATTCGAGTCTATATTGAAAAAATAATAATGGCGCCGGCATTTCGTGGCTATCCCTGAGAAGAAATGCGAAACGAACTCAAGGGTTATGTAAAAAATGTCCTTTTTTTCCAAAAGGCGAGCCAGTCGGCCTGGTGGTACAGATGGAGAGTGAGAAGCAGGACAACGCGGAGGTGGCGCTGCTGGGCTCGGAGTCGTCGCCGCGGCGCTACGCCACCTCGGAGCTGGCGCAGTTCTGGGTCGTGCTCAAGCGGACGCTGCTCTTCAGCAGGAGGGACTGGGTGAATACTGATATACCATACGACATGGCTGCCACCACCGTTATATAGAGGGTGCATCTGCGATTTTTTTGGAGCAGAGTGTCGTTTGCCACGTGTACGTGTGTCACCTGATGGTAAAAAAAAAGACAAGGGGCATTCACGGCACCAGAAATCTAAATTATTATGTATTATACGTTTTTGATGTGAAACTTTTTTTAGAATCGTTGTGATTTTCAAACAGGATATGCGTCACAATGAAAAGGAAATAACGAGAGAAAAATAGCTAAAGAGACATACACGAAAAGTATATATTATAATATAGAATTAAACAGACCGACTGACGACTGACGGATGGACTGACGGACTGACGGGCTGACGGGCTGACCGGCTGACAGACTGATGGGCTGACGGGATGACTGACTGACTGACAGACGGGCTGACTGACTGACTGACAGACGGACTGACTGACTAGCTGATTGACTGAGGGACGGACGGACGGAAGGAAGAATTGACTGACTGATGGACGGACGGACTGACGTACTAACGTACTGACGGATTGACGCACTGACGGACCAACGCTCTGACTGACGGGCTAACAGACTAACCAAGTCTGTCAGTCAAATCAACTACACAAACACAGACTTTTTTATGAAGATTTTTTTTATTTATTTGGTTCACAAACGAAAAGTTCCTTAAGACTCGCACAAACCTTAGTTTATAAAAAAGAAGGTAGAAAGATATTGGGAAGAGTAGGCAGGGATTTCGATCACCAGAAATTTCTGTCATAGAACGAAACGACAACAGCAAGCTGTCATTTTAGATGTGTGTTTCCGTCCCAGACGTTGATGTACCTGCGCCTGTTCGCGCACATCCTGGTGGGGTTCCTGATCGGCGCGCTGTACTACGACATCGGCGACGACGGGTCCAAGGTGCTGTCCAACCTCGGCTTCCTCTTCTTCAACATGCTCTTCCTCATGTACACCTCGATGACCATCACTATACTTAGCTGTGAGTAACGATTTTACTGTTTCATCGTTCAAATCGATTTTAAAATCGATTGTGTATTTTTGTTGTATGAATTGTGTTTCTTACGGTTTTAAATTGTTTGCGTTTTTCTGTGTTGAATTATTTTCTAAGGATAATTAATTTATGTTGTTGTCTAATGAGAGAAGTGATAGAGCCACGCTGTAGACAGTAACGTCTATAGCCCGAATGGGCCGCCTCGACTGGTTAGATACCACTGTCTCACAGAAAACCGAGGTAAAGTGGCAGCTTGCTGTCGCGTTTCGTTCAGTGAGTGAGATTTTCTGTGGCCCATTTCCCCACTCCTTTCCCAATCCCCTTCCCTCCCCTTCCATTCCCTCCTTTTAAGTTGGCAACGCACCCATGGTTCTTTTTGTGTCTTGGGTGTCTATAGGCGGTGGAGATCACTTACACTCAGATGACCTATCTGCTCGTTTGCCAATCGCTGCTATAAAAAATAGAACGTTGTATTCCAAGTGTCGCCAGAATTACGCCGATTACCCTAAAAATGTTACCTGTACCCAATAGCCCAATAGGTATAAATTTTCCATCAGATAAGAACCGATATCGATTATAGTATTCGAATCAAATGATGATGACAGAAAAATGAAAACTACTAAATAACAATATTAAATGTACTGTTTTCGACAGAATTCCAAAAAGGAGGAGGTCCTCAATTCGTCTATATTTTTTTATGTATGTTACGCGAAATCTCCGCCAAATGTGGACCGATTTTTAAAATGCTGTATTCGATAGAGCTTATTTCAAGAGTGGTCCCATATAAATTTGGTCACGATAGGATTTACAATCGGTTCGTAAAGTTTTTAAACTTGTCATCTTTATTATGGTTTTATTCGAAATTTTATCGAATATTTCGCTAAAGTGTTGCAATAAATTCCAGTCCCTCTCGAGATGCCGGTGCTAGTGAAGGAACATTTCAACAGATGGTACTCGCTGCGGTCGTATTATCTCGCCATCACAGTCTCTGATATACCCTTCCAGGTAATTTTTTAATAAATAGTTACGTTTTTATCGTGAAAAATATAAGGCATTGGTGACGTAATTGTATTTTATTTTTGAGAATATTTCAATATTTCATTCTGTTTTATATTTAAGATGACGTAAATTTCATAATACTGACTGCCTCGGTGGCGTGGTGGTATTTCGGTACGATTACGGTTCTGAGGTCTCGGGTTCGATGCCCGGGTCGGGCAAAGTGACATTGGATTTTTCCATATCAGCCCGGAGTCTGGAATTTATGCCCGATATGGCAATAGGCTCGCCCCCTATCACATCTGGGACGGAACTAAGCTCTGCGAAATGTGGGTGTTCTAGTTCGCTAGTACGCCTATGCCTACGCCTTCGGGTATACAGGCGTGAGCTTATGTTTAAATTTCATATAAAATCAATTAAAAAAAAAGTCAAGTACCCAATTGCACATCCGCGTGCGTGTACATGTGTGCGTTCGTACGTGTGTACGCGTGCATTTGTGGTATATAGTTGTTTCACGCTGCTGTTTTTATCTAACACAAGAAATTGGATTTCAGGCGATATTCTGCATCATCTACGTGGTGATAGTGTACCTGCTGACGTCACAGCCGCTCGTGTGGTTCCGGTTCGCGATGTTCCTGTCGTCCTGCTTGCTCATCTCGTTCGTGGCGCAGAGTGTGGGGCTCGTGGTGGGCGCCGCCATGAACGTGCAGGTATGAACATTGCCGATACTCGATAGCCCTTATCGATAGATAGGAGCTGCTGTATCGATATTAGTGATATGAATATCGATATTTGTAATTAAGAGCAAGAATTAAAAAACTGCCTGACTGCCTCGGTGGCGTGGTGGTATTTCGGTACGACTACGGTTCTGAGGTCTCGGGTTCGATCCCCGGATCGGGCAAAGTGATATTGGATTTTTCCATATCAGCCCGGAGTCTGGAATTTGTGCCCGATATGGCGATAGGCTCGCCCCCTATCACATCTGGGACGGAACTAAGCTCGGCGCGAAATGTGGGTGTTCTAGTTTGCTAGTGCGCCTCTGCCTACCCCTTCGGGGATACAGGCGTGAGCTTATATTATGTGTTAAGAATAAAAAAAAGTTCACTCGATGGTACTTAGTCATCTTGAATTTCCATAATATCGAAATATTCAGAGATTGTAAATTTTCAATTAAACTTAAATTTGTTCTTTTCGTTTCTAATTGGCAAAGCATACATGGTTATTTTGGTACCGTCTCTATGGTTTTGATCACTCAGTATCAGGTGACCCACGTGTCAGTTTGTCGTCCCGTGTTGTAGAACGGCGTGTTCCTGGCTCCGGTGATGTCGGTGCCGTTCCTGTTGTTCAGCGGTTTCTTCGTGTCGTTCAACGCGATCCCGGTGTACCTGCGCTGGATCACGTACCTGTCGTACATCCGCTACGGGTTCGAGGGCACGGCGCTCGCCACATACTCCTTCGACAGGAGCAAGCTGCAGTGCCATCAGGTATGTATATCCCACTCACATGTGGGGTTTAAACAACATACTTTTTCAAGCGTGTTGCAGAAATTCGACTCTGTTTTTAAGACCGGACATCTGTCTAATGTCAACTCGCTTTTAGTCCCAGGCTCATTACGTTAAAAACGCGTTCCCTGGGATTCAGACAGACAGCCCTGTACAACAGACCGTATTCCATCTTTGTAAATTATTACTCACACAAGAAAAAAAACATCGATTATCAAAACTTTGTTAACCTACTCTATGTCAATAAAATTAGTGTCCTAAAATCCTTATCCCTCTCATTAGTAAAGCAGGCCCGTTACCATAACTAAACATTTAGTTTGATTATTGCATATAACTTATATCTTTGAATATTTATGCAAAGTATAAAGTCGATATATTTTCAAATATCGATACTAATAGCTCCATTCTTTCAGCCGTACTGCCACTTCAAGAACCCACTGACAACACTAGAAGAATTGGACATGAGCGATGCCGACTTCACTCTAGACATAGCTGCTCTATGCCTCATATTCCTCGTCCTACGTATATCTGCGTTCCTTTTCCTACGCTGGAAACTCAAGGCTACCAGATAAGTCTATATTTATAGTGCTCTATGCGTTGGTACTTTGTCGTGTTTATATCTTATGTCTTTTTATATCTTTACCGTTGGAAAGGGATAGACATAAGTCACATACCTGAATATAAACATATCGATGTTTTAGTAATGTTAAGAGATATAGTTTTGTATTTTGGGTCACTTTTTGATGCTGGAAAATATGTGTGCTGTGTAGCTAAGGGAATACGATAATTGGTATATTAATTATCGATAATTGTGACTAAGAAACATATGAAAAAAATTAAACACTCTATTGGGATGAACAATGTCTTAGATTTATATTCATAGGACCAATTTTATTACGACATTTGGGATCAAGATAAGATCTATAGATAGTCTAATAAGGTCTGGATTACGTGTATAAGATTATTTGAACGTATAAAAATGTGTACAATACTTTCATTGGGATAATACTTATCGATAATTGTGACTAAGAATAATGTCGTTGCTTTTACAAAAAAAAAAAAAATCTATTGGGACGAACAATGTCTTTATTTACTTTTATATGACCAATTTTATATGCCTTTTGGGACCACGATAAGATCAATATCGTGACAACGCGTGATAAAAATCATCTAAAACAAAAAATAACCCACATTGAAAGTGGATTATTGTCAATTATGGTAAATGCTCTAAGCTGTAAGGGCTACAACTTTGACCATTTGTAACGGTATAATGATATAACCTATTTTCAAGGACTATTAGTAAAACTTACACTTGTAATTTGAGCTTAAAATTAACAAAGTAAACATATCAACAATTTATCGACAAGTTAAAGTTATAAAAGTTAAAATTTCCTCGACAAAGTACCAAACTTCGTAGTTAGTAATACATTATATACGCAGTGAATGTGATAAATGGAATTGTAATACATAATTATTCGAATATTTATTAGACGCGGTGACGTAGTCGTTTATGTATTGTCGTGGGTTCGATTCGATGGTCGATTTTGCGAACAAATTAGAACCTTTTGCTGAAAGATAGAAGGTTTTGTTTTGAATGTGTATTTGAATGTAATATTGTTTCCATACATTACGGGAATGAAAGACGATGATTTCAGCTCGATGTATTTGTCGATCAAAATAAGGTATCGATTGTCGACTGTATCACGACAAAACTTAAACGAAAAAAAAACACTAGAAAAAATAAAATTTATTTTGTTATCAGACATTATTCATTTGAAAACATTTATCATGACAATAATAATTTATTTAAGTGATAACTATAATATATATCGATAATTTAGTGAAGTGCCTTTATCGACATTTTGAGAATAGTAACCAAATATACTACCATTCTTATGTACCAATTTCAAAGATATCTTTAAAAGTAAATATATTTAAAAAAAAACGACGTATTTATGAACAAAGTTGTACATATATTTTTTACCGTTTGTGATATGCATGTGATAGCCAATTGGTGAAAAATTATAATATTGTTACCATTTTATTAGGGCATGCACTCACTATATATTTTCTAACTTGCCAATAACTTCAAATTCACTATTTTTAATAGATAAATGAGAAGCAGCCCTAACACAAAAAAATATTCAAATAAATATAACGTTTATTCTGAGGCGTATGACTTTAGATTAATTTAATTTGTATGTACCAAATGCAAGATATATATTTTTAGCAAATATACGGATATCGTATGAGATCTGATGTGTTTTGTCCGATTTTTCGCAGCATTGTACAAGAAACAGTATGAAATATCACGCATTATAGAACAGTTTTATTTTACATTGCCTATATCATGCCTGTTCGTTGTTTTCTAAAAAGAGGGTTCTCAATTCGTGTATATTTTTTAATTTTTTTTATGTATATTACGATATCTCCGCCAAATGTGGACCGATTTCCAAATTATATTTGTGTTCCATAGAGCTTATTTCAAGGATGGTCCCATATAAATTTGGTCACGATTTGAAGTCGGTCCGTTAAGTTTTTAAACTTGTGATTATGTAGTCTCGAGTATAGTCTATGTCCTTCTCTAAGGTTCAAACTTTCTTCACACCAAATTTTATCAAAATCGTATTAGTGGTTTAGCCGTAAAAATACATGTTATAAATTTACTTCCATCGTTTAGATATTATAGTGTGGATTTATGCATTTTTTGCAAAATGAATAATAAATTAAAGATCAACTGAATTATTTTATTGTGATTGTTATACATTTTACAACCAAAATTAACAGTACCCTTAGTATGAGTTTTTGAAATAGACGATAGTTTACTGTTTCATTTTTTAGTTCATTGTAGTTTCCGCAAAGTGGCGCTGCTAGCCGAATGTATGGACGAAACGCAAACTATCTGCGATTTCATTAATCAAGAACTATTAAAGAAACTCGTACTAGGGGGTACTGTACTTGTTTTGATAGCTACTAAATCGATTTTGATAAAACTTGCATGGTTCTATAACGGCCGATCTCAGTTCAATAGTATAGATTACAAAAACTAGCCAATAAGAGCAAAGTTTGATCATGACTCCGTCTAATGACATGCCCCCTGACTTTTGACACTCGATTCGATATCAACTACGATTCGGTTTCTGAAATCGAGGTAAAAAGTGCACAAATCCGAGAATTTGACATTTGGTAATTTTACCTCCTTTTCGGTGGAATTGGGTACATGACAAGTTTTTTAAATTGATTTTATATAAAATTTACGTCGTCTAAAATATAGAGCATAAACAATTATTGAAATATTCTTAAAAATAAGAAAGTTATAAGCCTTTGAAGTTTGACCTTCAAGCTGCGGTAAGAGAAGTATTAGTATAATCACGTCACGCCATAATGGTGCATGTGTTGGAAAGGGATAGCAAGATCTCTCCACTGTCCCCCCACTCCAGACTAAAATATGAATTACTGTCTCATTTTTCAACATATTTCGATGCAGTTTTTACAGCAGGGTTCTTTTTTGTTTTATTTGCTATTACACATAAATATGCGTATAAAATCATACATAGTCAAGTATCCAATTTTAGATCAAAAATGAAACGGAGTCCTAGTTGCAATCGAATCGGGTGTCAAAAGTTACTCTACTGATTTTGATTGTTTCCTTTTCGCGATCTATCTGCACAGTCAAAACTGAGATTGTTTATTGGGACCGGCCGTACGTCGAAGGATATTTGTAGCCCGAGCACGAAAAACTAATGTAAATGTAAATGTATTCGAGTTCGCTGCGCACTGATGACGTTTGGTTAATATTTCATACAAATTTCATAGACGCGCATCGAGTTCGAATACATTTACGGTTGTCAGAAATTTTCCTGCTCTGAGGGTTTAGACAAGTGGCTTATGTGCTAGTCGAAAAAAATTGTCGAATAGAAAAAAAATATGAGAATGACATAAGAGTACGCCGCCTGTCATGTCTTATGTCATTCACATACATTTATTCTATTCAACTATTCTATTCGACTAACGCATAAGGCACTTGTCTAAACCCGCAGGCCGCAGATCTATTAGATAAAATCGATCTTTCCAAAGAATAAAGTTATATGTGATAATGAATCGAAATTGCTTTTTTATTTTTCTGACCGTAAATTGACCTGTATAATTAAGTAGTAAATATTTTTTTAAGCTATGTCATTATTTAACTTGTTATTATGTCATAACTTAAAAAAAATGACTAGTTAAAGATATAGATATAGGTAAAAATGCAATTTCGATTCATTATCATGTGTAACTTTGTTCTTTGGATAGGTGTAAAAATGTGGACAAACATATAACTACTTCCATTCCATACATGTATGCCTACATGATGAGATTTGGTATAACTGTTTAGAACTCCGCATAGACCAACATATTATATACTCGTATTTCTACAATATTACATAAATAAATAAATATATACACCCAACAGTCACACACATAGTCCTGACCTCACACTCAGATCGAGTCTTGTGCCGTGAGTATCAGGAACCACGAGAGACTCTGTCTCACAACACCCAGACCCGAAACAAATATCTGTGGGCACAGACATTTGTCTCGGTGCGGGTATCGAACCCGCGACCTCACGTTTCACAGCCGGGTAGTCACCCGCTGGGCCACGGAGGCTGGGAAATACGGAGCAAATTATTGCTGACCTCTTTTTTGAAATAGGTTAAAATGCTGGCAACATTCCAAATTGTTTCATATATCATATTTTTATATTTTAATATTTACACATTTCAGAAAATGTAAAATTGCTCAATCATCTTATTTTTTTATAAAATTGCATTATCGAAACAAAATATTTATAACTTTTTTTATTTTAGTTTAGATTTTATTAGCACAATCGGATGATTACATTTTTTACATAATGCATGTAGAAAACACTCTATTTCATAGAACAAGCATGTAAAATATAAGTATTTACCACAATTGAAAAGTGTAGTAACTCAAAATCTTTAAATGTTGGGAAATTCAGAAAACATGCTTTGGTTATATTTTTAAGTATTTTAACTCCTATCAAACGTGACGTTTATCTTTAAAATGTAGTAAATAATACGTATTTTTCCACTGACTATATATTTTTTTTACACTTTGCGATTACAGTAATTCAATTCTATAACATTAATTGCTCATTACAATTCTTGCCCGCTCGACTTGCCGTCACTTCATTTTCTCACAGAATATGTAAGAGTCGTTTCCACGGTAATGATAATTAATTATTTATGAAATGTAAAATAACTTTGGAACTAGCTGCTGACTTTGTTTCGACATTGCCTTATTAACACCATGTAGGACTATAAAGAGGTGCAAAAAATTATTCTCATACCTCGAAAATAATGAATATTTTTAAGTTGCGGAATATAAATTTTTATTTTAATTGGTAATATTTTTTTGCGTAACTTGCGTGTATTCTTTAATTGTAATGAAGTACGTAATTACGCATTATTTATGAAGAGTTTATTATACTCAAATAATATCATCTTTTTGTACCTCAGAACATCCGCATTAAAAGAAAAATAGTTATCAATTATAATTGACATTCTTATCGCTCAAGTTAATAATTAATAGACAACCATTTGCCAAGACTGCCTCGGTGGCGTAGTTGTATTTCGGCACGACTACCGTCTTGAGGTCTCGGGTTCGATCCCCGGGTCGTGCAAATTATCACATGTGGGACGGAACTTAGCTTGACGAAATGTGGGTGTTCTAGGTCGCTAGTGCCCCTCTGCCTACCCTTTCGGGGATACAAGCGTGAGCTTATGTATTTATGTAGACAAGCATTTGTTTGTTTTAAATCTATTTCATTGTTTTGTTACATTTCTTTTTCTTTACTTCAGTATAATATTGAAATAGCATTTTTCTTTAAATATGCCTGCCTAGTTTCAAATCTAAGTTGCTAATTATAAAGTTCATTACCGTGCGTACATTATAATAAATTAGACTACTCAATCAGGGATTATGGATATTTGTATTGTACTTAGTTATAAATAATTTGGTCCAATTAATTATATTGAAGAATGGTTAGATGTAACGGTTTTAGATTTTATGATGTTTTGTAATATTTTTTAAATAAATGGTTGATAATTTTTTTTTTTTTTTTATTTAGCAAAGATAAGCAAGTTTGGTCCTGCGAAAAACCTTTTTTTGGGTTATGTGCTTTTGGTGCAGTGACCATTGGAAAAAAACGAACACTTAAAAGTAAAAAATAACGATTTCTTACTCTCTTTGGACTCGGTGCTGATGCTGAAGTAGATTAAATGAAAACGCATCGACTCCAAGAGATTAGGAAATTGTTGTTATTTTTTACTTTTAAGTGTTCGTTTTTGAAGTCGGTTAAGTTTTTAAAAGTGTGATTATTCTTTGGCAAAAGTCGCCCTTTTTTCTCAATACATTAGGCATGGTTCATTTTAAGTGCGAGGCTGTGGGCGAGGGCCCACTCCCCCCTCTGGGGGATCCAGTTCGAAACGTGTAAGAATAACCGACTACCCCGACCTGCCCGCCTAGCATGCGCGCCACGAGCGATCCCGATAATCGACTGTCGAGATGTTGTCTACGTGTTGTCTACAATTTTGTATGAAAATAAACGAGGATGCATGTTAGTGTATGTAGACAAATAGAGAAAACCGGTTATAACAGGACAAAAAGCGTAGAAAAATTTTTTTCGTGGCGCGCATGCTAGGCGGGCTGGGGTGGCTGTATAATCGTAGGTAGGAATTACTCAACACTATACGAGTAAATATTGGTTAATTGCAAGTTTATTGAAGCGACAACTCACGGATGAGCGCTCGAGACATAACATCTGGAGGTGGTCGCTCGTGACCGATCGTGTCTGATCGTCATCGTCGGCGTATGCTGTAATCTGACAACGAGAAAGTTGTTCGTAACTAGCTGATGCTCGCGAATTCGTTCGTGGATATCCCACGGGAGTCGCAATTTTTCCGGGATAACAGGTAGCTTATGTCATTGAGGAGTGATGTAGCTTTTACTGGTGAAAGAAATTTCAACATCGGTTCGTGATATCAAGAGATTAGTTCCCACAAACAAACTTTACTTCTCTAAAATACTGTGTAGATTAATGAAATGAAATATTTATTTAAGTCTCTGTTACAAAAATACATACAAGATTAGGATCTTATAAGTACATTAATTTTTGAGTGGTAGAGCCACGCTGTAGACGTTTACGTCGACAGCACGAATGGGCAGGCTCGACCGGTTTGATACCAATGTCTCACAGAAAACCAACGCAAAGTGGCAGCTTGCTGTCGCGTTTCGTACGGTGAGTTCAGGTGAGATTTCCGGTGGCTTATTTACCCCCCTCCCTTCCCAATCCCTTTCCCCTTCCCTTCCGTTCCTTCCTTTTAGGTTGGCAACGCAGCCATGATACTTTTTGTGTCTGGGGTGTCCATGGGCGCTGGAGATCACCCACCATTAGCCATTAGGTGACCCATCTGCTCGTATGCCAGAGTCTGCTAAAAAAAATCGAATCCGAAAAGAGCTAATCTTCAAACGGCTGAATTAGGTACTTGACTATGTTTGAATTTATATTCATATTTATATGTTATAGCAAATAAAACAAAAAAGAAACCCTTTTGTAAAAACTGTATCGAAATTGGTTGAAAAATGAGGAAGTAATTCATATTTTAAATTCTGGAGTGGGGGCATATTAGAGATATCTTGATATCCCTTTCCAACGCACGTACTGTTATAGCGTGACGTGATTATACTGATGCTTCTCTTTCCCGCAGTTTCAAAGGCTTATAACTTTTTATTTTTGAGAATATTTCAAAATTTCTTTCTGTTCTATATTTTAGACGACGTAAATGTTAATATAACTCAATAAAAAAAATGTCAAGTACCTAATTGCAATATATGTATTATCATGGATAATCTTGTTTTGAATCATGGAGAACACTGAACAAAAAATAAATAAAAATCGGTTAATTCGTTTATAAACTATAGTCCGATTGCTAATTAAACGGAGTAAACTGACAGATCGAAATGTCACTTTCCAAAATAATGTTGCTTACTTCCAAAACATAGTGATTGATCTAGTTCAATTTTTATCATTCAAAGATACAATAACTCAGCACTAGCTTGCAAAATTAGAATTTTATTGCCTATTTTTAGAAATTTTTGTTTAACCCTTCGACTAAATGTCTGCGTAAATTATTTTGCGTAAATAATCACAACAGATACGCGAAATGATAACAACGAAAATTTTAAATATTTCTTTTATTATTTGAGAAAAATTACGTTCGGCACATTCATAGCTTTACAATTTTTGTTTATAACGAACCATGACTATAATTCCAGTAGACGTGCAATAACTTAACATGCAGTAATTTACTATGACTATAATTCAGTAGACATGTAGTACTAATCACACACTAGGCAGGAATTACGACTTTGAGTTGGATTTTAGAAAATGAAAAAATGAAATGGTTCACTGAATTGAAATGTTTAAAGAATCTTGATATTTTCACCGCAGTACTATTTAAATTTCATGAAAAAGTGGCAACATTGGAAATGTCAGTTTACTCCGTTTAATTAGCAATCCTTCTATACGATGCCATACACAGATACACACTTTAAATTTACAACACTCCTCTTTTTAGGTCTCGGGTTAAAAATATACCATTATGGTCACACAGCACATTAGATGTCCCGATGCAATTGGGTAAAGAAATAAATATAATATTATGTAATTACGGTTTAGCTATATTTAAATGTATACCTACTGTTTAATAATATGGTCTAAAACCTATTCCGAAAACATTCTTGTTTATTATCACCGACTAGGTACATATTTAGTTATTTATATCTTGGTTGAAGCGGTTTTTCTGTATTAATTGTATTTTATTCCTGCGAGTCAATTTAATCTTGCTTATTTGTTCCGCAAAGAACACAATCACAGATAATACTAGTCCAAAAATGTATAGGTACCACGGAATAGCGAGATGGGCTGCGAACTCCTTGGGTCCATAATAATGCTTCGCGTCCATTAAATAAAATTGGTAATGAATATAATGTTGAACTAAACCACTCTCTCGTAAACGAAGCGTCAGCGTTTGTAGTCGGTGGTTCATCGGAAATCCTTTGTACATGAAAGTAGCGTAGTGAACTTTAAATCTAATATTATCCAACTTGCGTACACGAGATTCCCCATGTTCGTCATAGAATTCGTATTGGTGGTACAAATATATAGTATTCATAACAGCGGTAAACCCATTACTGATTTCACCGACAGTTTTGATGCTAGCCAATGTTGTTTCACAACCATTTTTTTCCAGTTTATATCGAATCATACCGTTTTCCCTTTCAGTTTCTAAAAATGTAGTCATTAATGGACTGAGACATAGCTTGAAATTTTCTTCTGTGAAATGCTTAACTTCTGCACATTCAAATTCTTTCGTTGGCTTGGTGGTGAGACTCATCAGACTCGTTTGGTAAAAACAATTTACGAGGTATGCAAACCAGATCCAAAATAACAGTATACATTTCACGATCCATCTACTGTTAATGTGCCAACCGTGCAATAGCAAAGTGTCCAGCAACATCAGATACACGTAACCTATGTCGCGCTTCTCGAGTAACAACAACATCAACATTGCCATTATGACTAAACATAATACCAACAACAGCCACACTGCAATGTCGAATTCTAAATAGAAATTTGCCCATGCAGGTTTGTAAGAAGCTGCCTTGGCTATAACCACCACGTCGTCAGCAAAGGGTAAGAGACCACTTAAGTAATCAAGGGCTACCATTCTTGTTGGAGATAGCACAATGCCACCCATCATCATATCAGTTTTATTGGTCTGTAGCATTCTCAGGGGCCCTTTTGCGGTCATGTTCTTAGTTATCGTTGAGTACTCTTCGTTAAAATCTTTATAATTGTAGATGATATTAAATTGTTCCTTATTTCCAATGATGTCCATTGCGTATTGCTCCACGCCCTTAGGAAGCATGCCGGGTTTTATCTTTGTAGGATGCACGGTGTATGGTGGCCAGTTCGGCACTGTGATGTTCATAGTGCATCCTCGCAGTCCAGTTGTCAGTTTATTAGGATAAACATCCATAGATGTAGGACAGCGGCCATAGTTTATGACCCTGTTGTAATACTTTCCACACGCGTAGTCTTCGTAAGGATTGTAAGTGTATAAGAAGGGATCCGTGCCGATTACGACTAATACATTTATGACATGGAATTTCAAGAGTACATCAAATATTTCTTTCATTTCATTTTCCTTAATAAATTCTATAATTACAATGAACTTTGCATGGGGATTCCAACTTGGTTCTTGCGTGATATACTTAAAATTTTGGGTGAAATTTGTGATGTTCCTGGCTGTTAATAAATATGCTCGGTTGTCAGGATAGTAATATGCACTTATTGGTTTGCGATAAACAACAGTCAGTAAATTCAGTGCATGCACCGCTTGTAGCAGTCGCTCCTCACCGTAGCCCATGTCGACGAATGTGAGGATTATGTCGCTTGCGTAGTATCGTTTCAGTATTTGCTCAACGCATGATACTAAATTGTCTTCATTGGATTCTTCCCCGCGTGGTATCATCATTGTTTGACCTAGTAATATGTTATTACAGCTTACGTACAGGAGGCCGCCCATCAAGAACACCACCAACATGTTGACCACTTGGATCGTCTGTCGATATTGAAGAATATTTAGAAGTATGAGCATCAATCACAATTTTGATATATGCCACCAATAGTCTTGATAAGGAAAAATAACAACGTAATGTGAAAAACAGTAAACATTATGTTCATAATGAGACATCATGTACACCATAATTATTGTTTGTTCCTGACGTATTGTAATCTAAAATGTAATTATGCTTTAATTGGCTCGACAACACAAAATTACACTCATATCATAAATGTGTTGCTGAACAATTGCCCCCTCCCTTTCCTAATCCTTATTTCCTTCCTTTTAAGTTGGCAACGCACCCATAGTTGTTTTTGTGTCTTGGGTGTCTGGGCGGTGGAGATCACTTACTATCAGGCGACCCATCTGTCATTTTGCGGGGCTACTATAAAACTGCCTCTGATAAGACGGCCTCGGTGGCGTGGTGGTATTTCGGTACGACTACGGTTCTGAGGTCTCGGGTTCGATCCCCGGGTCGGGCAAAGTGATATTGGATTTGTGCCCGATATAGCGATAGGCTCGCCCCCTATCACATCTGGGACGGAACTTAGCTCGGCGAAATGTGGGTGTTCTAGTTCGCTGGCGCGCCTCTGCCTACCCCTTCGGGGATACAGGCGTGAGCTTATGTTATGTTATGTTACGTTACTATAAAAAAAAGAAACAGAATAGGAGCTGAGAAGAAGAGATTTGGGCTTCTAGATATCTTACAGACAATACAAAGCGTAACAACGTTGTTCACGTTTGATTGCTGTGCAATCTGCCACTTCACGTGGGTTCACGGAGACCATGGAATGTACCTACTACTACGGTGAGGTGACGTATGCCTGATAAAGACAGAAACGGCATGTTCTACCACCTTGTCTAGGTTTCGACATTATGGATGTCTGTCAGCCAATCTATCTTTCCACCTGCCCTTATCCCACCTTAATGTGGGGTCGGCGCAACACATCTTTTCAAGCACGTTGCAGAAATGATTTGGCAAAATTTTTACGACCGTATGCTTACCTAACATCAACCCCCTCTGACGGTCCAGTCCCGCGCAAATCAAATTTGAAAATTCACTTTATCGACACGGGAATTGACCGCTCCCGGTCCACAGCCCATATATGCTGCCACTTGTCATGCTTGTCGCCTCCTTGATATAGATCAAGGAGGCGACAAGCCAATCAATGATACTACTAAACAAAATAGATTTTTAATTTTTCTTTTCACCTACATTTATCTCATCTAATGTGGGGTACCACAATACCCTTTTTCAAGCAAGTTGTAGGAAGCATAACCCTTAGTTTTGAAGACCGGCCATCTGCTTGACGTCAACTTCTTCTGAGAAATCTGTATAGTTACAGTAATTTCATTTCATAAAGACATTCAAAAGTAACATTGTATTTCATTGTCTAACATATTTGACGTTACAGAAGGGTTACCACCACATCTTATAGCAGTATTATTATAATCGTTCTTCGTTTGTTTTGTATGGGAATCGGTACAAGTAAAATTATAATAATACTGCTATAAGAGGTCGTGGTAACCCCCCTGTTATTTCGTTTGATCATAATGGAATGTAAGGAAGTTTTTGTCTCCATTTATCATGGTGATTTATTGATGGATCACTGCTTGATTAGTCGTTCTCGTTACCGAGGAGGTGCCTCCTGACGTTCTATTCGAACTTGAATTCGATTCGGTTTCATTTATTGACTTAAAATTCCACCGAAATCGAGTTAAAAACTGCATTAATGTCACGAAAAATAACCAAAACACAAGTTCTCGAATATTATGTAACCCACTTTAAAGTCGATTTCGGTGGAATTTTAAGTCAATAAATGAAACCAAATCGAAATTACAATCGAATCGAGGGTCAAGAGTAAGGGGATAGTACCACGGTTCCAAAGAATGTATACAGATGATTATGAGTCAATTATCAGAATTTCATCATATCATCATCAGCCACAAGACTTCCACTGCTGGATATAGGCCTCCCCCAAAGATTACTAGATCGACCTGTTGGATGTGGTCTCAAACGATTCAATCAGAATTTACACGATTTTAGTACTAAATGTGATTCGTAAGTTTTATGTGGATTTTTTTGTTATTCCATATTTTTGCTAATTAATAAAGTTACGTAATGGTCGCTTCTTTTGTCTAGTGTCAGCGTATACGGGTTATGCACCACGAGAACCTAGTTTCAAATCCCAGGTCAGAAATCATGATTTCATCGGGAAACATAATTTTCCCGGGATTGGACCCTCAGATGGGTTAGAAGCCACGCAGGCTGCAGAGCGTAGGATAAGAACAGATAGAAATAAAGAAAGATAACTGGATTGGCTAGTTTCTGACTGCCTATGTACATGAGCTACGGTAGAAACAATCAGGTAGAGTGACTAGTTACCTGTTTCCGTAAAGTAATAGAAAGGATAGAACAAGGATCGTCAATATCGCAACATCATCGGTCAGTGCTATCATGTAAAGATAACGTAAAAATAAAATTGTTGTATTTTTTTATTACAGATACATAAAGTTTTAATAATTGCAATATCTCTATATATCTCTATATAATCTGTGTTTCTGAAACATCTTCGCTTGACTACAATATGATAAAATTGTTTAATTTATTCAATTCCTTGTTTAACATTTTTCGGGATTGTAATGTTATTCTTTCGAGACGATTTGAACTTGTTTATATGCTCTGTAACGAACACAATCGCAGCTAATACAAGTCCAAAAATGTAGAGGTACCACGGAATGGCGAGATGAGCTGAGAACTCTTTGGGTCTATGATAATGCTTCGTATCCATTAAATAATGTTGGTAATGAATATAATACTGAACCAAACCGCTCTCTCGTAAACGAAGTGTCAGCGTGTGCAACCGTTGGTTCATTGGAAATCCTTTGTACATGAATATGGCATAGTTTATTTTAAATCTAACAGTATCCAGCTTACGCACACGAGATTTTCCATAATCATCATAGAATTCGTGTTTATGGTACAAATATATAGTATTCATAACAACAGTAAACCCTTTACCGATTTCACCGACAGTCTTAATGCTTGCTAATATGGTTTCACAGCCATTTTTTTCAAGTTTATACCGAATCTTGCCCTATTCTCTTTCAGTTTCTAAAAATTTCGTCATGAATGGGCTAAGATATAGTTTGAAATTGTCTTCTACTAAATGTTCAACTTCTGCACATTCAAATTCTTTTGTTGGCTTGGTGGTGAGGCTCATCAGACTCGTTTGGTAAAAAAAATTTACGAAGTATGCAAACCAGATCCAAAATAACAGTATACATTTCACGATCCATCTACTATTAATGTGCCAACCGTGCAATAGTAAAGTGTCCAGCAACATCATGTACACGTAGCCCATGTCGCGCTTCCCGAGTAACAACAACATCAACATTGCCATTATGACTAAACATAATACCAACAAAAGCTATACTGAAATGTCGAATTCTAAATAGAACTTTGCCCATGCAGGTTTGTAAGAAGCTGCCTTGGCTAAAATCACCACGTCGTCAGCACATGGTAAGAGACCACTTAAGTAATCAAGCGCTAGTACTCTTGTCGGAGATAGGCCCATTCCACCCATCATCATGTCAGTTTCATTGGTCTGGAGCATTCCTAAGGGCCCTATTGCGGTCATGTTCTTAGTTATCGTTAAGTACTCTTCATTAAAATCTTTATAATTGTAGATGATATTGAATTGCTCCTTATTACCAATGATATCCATTGCATATTGCTCCACGCCTTTGGGAAGCATGCCGGGTTTTATCTTTGTATACTGTGATGTTGAGGGTGCATCCTCGCAGTCCAGTCGACAGTTTCTTGGGATAGGGATCTATAGATGAAGAACAGCGGCCATAGTTTATGACCCTGTTGTAATACTTTCCACACGCATAGTCTTCGTAAGGATAGTAAGTGTATAGGAAGGGATCCATGCCGATTAATACTAATACATTTATGACATGGAATTTCAAGAGAACATCAAATATATTTTTCATTTCAATTTCTTGAATATCTTTTACAACAATGACGAACTTCGCATGTGGGTTCCAACCCGGTTCTTGCGTGAGGTACTGAAAGTTTTGAGCAGTGCCGGTTTTAACACTACCAGCGCCCTGGGCGAGATTTCTACAGCGCCCTCCAACTGCAATTCAAACCCATACGAAAAAAGGGAAAGCATATAATGAAATAACCAATTATTAAAAGAAATAATTATTTATTACAAAAAAAAACCGTTTATTGGAAAAAAAAACTAATAAAATTTTACTTTTCTGGCCTTTCTATCAGCGAACTCTTTTATAAGGTTGTCAAAGTCGATGTTTTCAGCAATTTCGTTTTCAATTGACAAAGTTGCTAAGTTTGTCAATCTAGATTGAGATATTGTTGATCGAAGATAGGTTTCTATCAGCTTCAGCTTTGAAAAACTCCGCTCACCACTAGCAACCGTTACAGGTATAGTCACTTATATTCGCAATGCTATCCATACATTTGGATACAGTTCTTGTAAGTTACGATCTTTGATAAAATTTAAAACAAAAATGGGAGTGACATTCTGATTAGGCAAAAAGGATATCAGACTTAAAAGTACATCACACAACATACAATCATCTATGTCTGATTTAGAGTCTACAGTTAATTTTAATTGGAGATCACTACAGAGCTTGACAAGATCGGGTTTTTCTGGAATCTGTTTAATATTGTACAAAAAAGACCAAGATTCCGAGTACTCATTTAGCTGTTCGAACCTTTCATTGACTGAAATTAATGTAGTGTCCAAAAGACAGTTGAAAAATTCAACCTCAATTTTTTTTTCTTGAGAAGTTATAGTGTCATCGCGTGCAATTTCACCAGCTTGACGCTTAATACGTCGAATTCTTGTTGTAGCTCGGAACACAGGTTCAATTTCTAGTTCTTCGGCCAACTCCTTCGCAGTTAACTTAGCGCTTTTAAAGCCTGTTGTGTGTGACTGCCTCGGTGGCGTGGTGGTATTTCGGTACGACTACGGTTCTGAGGTCTCGAGTTCGATCCCCGGGTCGGGCAAAGTGATATTGGATTTTTCCATATCAGCCCGGAGTTTGGAATTTGTGCCCGATATGGCGATAGGCTCGCCCCCTATCACATCTGGGACGGAACTAAGCTTGGCGAAATGTGGGTGTTCTGGTTCGCTAGTGCGCCTCTGCCTACCCCTTCGGGGATACAGGCGTGAGCTTTTGTATGTATGTATGTTTTAAAGCCTGTATTTCTGTAGTCTTCCAAGAAATTGCAGCATTTTTTCAACATTTCTGTACATTTACCAAGATCCATGTCTGTTGACTGTAGAGATTTAATTACGATATTTATTTGAAAAAGTATATCATACCAAACAACCAATGAGACGATGAAGCTGAAATCTTTTAGCTGTTCGGCTAGTAGTAGCCTCATGAGACACTTGAACATCAGTTTTCTGAGTTTCAATCAAAAAGCCAACATAAAGATTTTTTCGCTTAATTATGGGACTTTACGACTAAGTAGACTTCGAACTATGAGAAATCGGGGCGCCTGCGGCGCCCTGTATTATCCGGCGCCCTGGGCGATCGCCCAACCGCGCCCTACCCTAACACCGCTACTGGTTTTGAGTGAAGTTGGTGACGTTCCCGGCTGTTATTAAATATGCTCGATTGACAGGATAATAATACTTGAGTATATGCTCAACACATGACACCATACTGTCCTCATTGGAATCATCTTCACGTATGAACGTTGCTTGATCTAGTAAAAAGTTATTACAACTTACGCCTAGAAGGCAGGTCATCATAAACAGCACCAACATTTTGAAGTGCTGGTTCATATCTGGCCCTTTTCTGTATATAATAATAATAATATTAGCCCTGTAATATTACTGTCCCACTGCTGGGCACGGGCCTCCTCTACTAATGAGAGGGCTTAGGCCTTAGTCTACCACGCTGGCCTAATGCGGGTTGGTAGACTTCACATACCTTTGAAATTCCTGAAAAGAAATTCTCGGGTATGCAGGTTTCCTCACGATGTTTTCCTTCACCATTATAGCAAGCGATATTTCACAATGAAAATACACTTAACATAGAAAAGTCAGAGGTGTATGCTCCATTTTTGGAGTTGGTCTCGAACCTCCGACACTTCTCTCGGCAGTCCGTACCATTACCAACTGAGCTATCGCTGCTTTTTTCTGTATATAATTTTCTTAAATAGTAGGTATATATTTCGTGGTGGGATAATCAATCTCAATTTTGTTGTACACTATAATAATTGTAAGAGAAAAATAATAATATTGTTATGACGTTGAAGGCATAATTTGTATTTTAATGAGACGTGTACTATATAAATTTTAGTATTTTTTTATTACTATATTGTAATTACATTGATTGTAAGCGCTAATTGGCAGGACATTATATAATTACGCAGATATACCGAAAGAAGGTTAGTAGAGGTGCAACGATGTAGTTGTAATTGGAGTCCAGCGTGTTCGTTTCATGATGAGGGCTCAGAGACCACTTCTATCACTGAACGAAGTTCCAAGTTAGCTGAATTGGGTTTAATCCTGATTCATTGGGAGGACTTGCCGAACTTACCGACCCATGCTTCGATGGCGTTGGTTCACCAATATCAGATAAGGTACATTTTAAATGTAAGTCTGAAAAACATGAACCTTCTTTTTTTCTACCTGCCCTTATCCCACCTTAATGTGGGGTCGGCGCAACACACTTTTTTTCAGCATGTTACAGAATGGATTTGGCTTAGTTACGGGATGCATGCCTGACATCAACCCTTCTTGGGGATTCAGTCCGAAAAACATGAATACTTAAATCTGCTATATTTCCAGTTTAGCCTACCTATATATTTACATACATATAAATTATAATTATTGTAGCATTAATGAACATTACGTTTATAATGTAACATTATCAGCTCATCTTTATATTTTTGATATATTTTGTTTGTCAATTTTGCCCTTTTAACATAATGGCAGAAGATTAATGAACATAATAGTCATTATGTTATTTAATACTTTTATCGTCTTTGTCTTTTCTTTAAAAGCAATAGTAATTAGTGAAGTTATGATTAATGATCTTACGAAATATTAGTGACTTTCATTACACCAGTAGGAGAAAATGATCACAACCAGTGCAGTTCTTCAAAATGTTGGCTGTGCTCTTTATAACTGGCTTTCTAGGCGTAAGCTGTAACTTTTTACTAGAAGAAACCCTATTGAAGATATCACGTGCAGTCTCCAATGAGGATAAGTTAGTATCATGCGTTGAAGGCATACTAAAGCGATATTACACGAATGAGAAAGTCCTGACATTCGTCGATATTGGCTACGATGACGACCGCCTGTTACAAGCGGTGCACGCGATGACTCTTCTGGCCGTTGTTTACCGCAAACCGATAAGTACATATTATTATCCTGAGAACCAAGCATATTTAATAACAGCTGGGAACGTCACCAACTTCACTGAAAACTTTAAGTACCTTACACAAGAATCCGCCTGGAACCCAGAAGCAAAGTTTATCTTAGTCATTAGATCGATAAAAGAAACTGAATTGAGAAATATATTCGATGTTCTAATGAAGCATCGTGTGTTAAATGTAGTAGTTGTGAATAGCACGGATCCCTTCCTATATACTTATAATCCTTACGAAGACTACGCTTGTGGAAAATATTACAACAGGATTATAAACTTCGGTCGCTGTCCTACATCAGCGGATATTTACCCAAATAAACTGACGACTGGACTGCAAGGATGTACAATGAGAATTGCAGTGCCGCACTGGCCACCATACACTATGCATCCATCGAGAATAAAACACGGCATGCTTCCAAAGGGCGTGGAGCAAATCATGATGGAAGTAATAGGTAAAAAGGAACAATTCAATATTACATACATTTACAAAGACGATGGGGAAGAATATTCGAAGGTAACCACTGAAATGATGGCCACAGGACCATTCAAAATGTTACAGAGCAATGAAACCGACATAATGATGGGTGGATTGATTCTGACTCCGCTAAGAGCAGCGGCATTTAGTTACATATCTGCTCACGCTAACCTAGGCGACGAAATTAAAATACTAGTTAAAAAAGCTCCGATGAAACCTGTATGGAAAAACTTTTATTTAGAATTCGATCCTATAGTGTGGGTATTACTGCTGTTCTCTTTGGTGACTTTCGGAGTCTTAATGATTTTGCTGCTTAAAATTCGAGACAAGACCTCTTTCTTCCTGATTTTGTTCGATATGTTACTTCTCCACGGACGCCATATTCAATGCAGATGGACTGGCAAAAGTGTTTTAATATTTTGGGTATGGTTCGCATATCTTATGAACTGCTGCTATCAGTCGAACTTGTCAAGCCTCACCACCAAGCCAGGACAAAATCCGCAGATATCAGATAAGAACACTCTTGATTCATTTAACATCAAACCTTGTCTAAGTTCCGCAGTAACTCAACTATTAATAGACAGAAAAAACGTGGATTCCATCCCATTTTACAATGATTCCAAATGCAAATCATTTTTTGGCAGCATTAAAATTGTCAGCGAAAATCCTAAGAAGTATACTATCGTTTTCCATTCTGTATATTATTACCAACGAGACATGTTTTATGATGAGTATGATAGGAACTGTTTGTATAGTTTTAAGGATCCGTTGTTTAAGGTGTCTTATGTTATGTATATGGGGAAAGGTTATCCGTTTGCCAACCGGCTGAATATGCATATGATTCGTTTAAGGGAGAATGGTTTAATTGTGCATCATTACAATCAACAATATCACTATTTGAAGCTAGTGCATCGTTATAGACACGACGATTTCAGAGCCCGTTTCGTCGCCCCATGGTATCTTTTCAGTTTTGGACTCGCAGTATCTACAATTGCGTTCTTAGTAGAGATTTTTAGACAATTCAAAGCGTCACGGAGAGATCAGCCTATCTACTTTTCTGAATTGCAACCAAACAATAATCGTAGATTTATTGGCTTAGGTCTCGTGGCGGTGCTGCCTCAATCTGTTCCAGTTCAGCATTATGAAGAACCAACTTCACGTGTTTAATTCTAAAAAGAAACCCTTCATTATATAGCCATGGCTTTTAGTGTTTTCTCGAGTGACATCCATTTCCACGGCTACAGGATTTCCCGATCTACAACACCAAGAAGATAACTAATTGATAGCAGTTAAAAATTTCGCGGTAGTACCCTTCAGTGCATTAAGGACGGCTTTATCGATTCGAGAGGCACCCTGGTCTCAGATAGAATTGTTCCTAAGGACTTCCCGTCTTTGTGTTGGATAGTTATCATACTATCAACATATTTTAGTCGTGAAACAAACTGAATGAAATTCTGCGTTCAATTTAAAATCAAATAATTTAAATCGTGTAAAGATTTCTTGATGACTGCCTCTGTGGCGTAGTTGTATTGCGTGCGCGGTACGACTATTGTCTTGTGGTGTGATGTGTCGGTTCGATCCCCGGGTTGGGCAAAATAATATTAGGTTTTTCTACTCGCTATCAACGCGAAGTTTGGAATTTGTGCCCGATATTGCGATAAGCTCGCTGCCCATCACATCTGGGACGCAATTGACCTCAGCGAGCTGTGGGTGTTCTTGTTTTGCCTCTATCTACCCTTCGGGGGTACAGGCGTGATAAATCTGGACAAAAACTATTCAAATCTTAGTTTTCTCCATATGAAATGCGCCTCTTGCTGAACTACAACTGAAATGAACGTATAGAGAAAACGAAAACTGTCGTACTAGGTAATTGTATCAAAGAAATTCATAGTTAGTAATATTAAAACCCGTATACTGGAACGCTAGTCAACTTTAAACGCTCTTAGATTGATTTTCGCTATACAATTTTGACAGATAAGGCGGCCTCAAGGCTGCGGTCACGAACTCAGCGGGAGCGGAGCGGCGGCGCGGGTAGCGGCGCGGTAACGTTTTGCTAGATCGGTCGTACTCGTACGTCGCTCTCCGCGCCGCTGCCTTCGAGGCCAGTTCCATTTAAATCTATGTATTGAAACGTGCCGCTCCCCGCGGTGCCGCCGCCGCGCCGCTCCCGCTGAGTTCGTGTCTGCGGCCTAAACGACATAAGGCGACCTTTAGTATATGAGTATTCGGCGGTTAATGTTAATGTTTGATTTCTTAGGTTAACGTGAATGTTATTCATTGAAATAAAACTATTTTTACGGGTCTGACCCGTGACCACGAAGGCTGCGAAGCTTTCGAAACGTCGGGCATAAAAAAAAACAAATCGTGATAGAATCCGTAAAAATAGTTTTATTTCTGTTAATGTTTGACTTGTATTGATGTAGTAGTGAACTTTTTGTCTAGTCACCTGTAGTCACTGTAGTAGTATGTAGTCGTTCATAACTCAATCCTATCCTAAATATTATTTAATAAGCTTTGTGTGAAATAAAGTTTTAATGTCAGATTGTGTTTATTTCTTATATAATACGAGAAACCCAGAATAAATATATGCCTACTTAAAATACAGGGGTGTTTATAACACCCCACTTTTCGGGTTGGAGGTTAAGTTTTTTTTTGGTTTGAAAGGTGACTTGATCGGGAGTGTTCTTAGCCATAATTCAAGAAAATGGGGGTCACCACAACCTCGTAGAGTAGTATTATTTATACACCCAAACAGTCACACACCTAGTCCTGACCCCACACTAGGTATATATAACCTGTATCGTGGGTATCAGAGACTATGAGAGACTTTCAGTCTCATAACACCCAGACTTGAAACAAATATCTGTGGGCCACACAAACATTTGTCTCAATGCGGGAATCGATCCCGCGGCTTCTCGCTTTACAGCCGGCTGCTCGCCCGCTGCGCCACGGAGGCTGTATTATAATCTTACTTCGTATTTTGTATGGGAATCGGTACAAGTAAGATTATAATAATACTGCTGTAAGAGGTTGTGGTAACTTCATGAAGATCATCAGCTCATTTTTACCACTTAAAAACAATGTCTACAGCACGAATGGGCCGGCTCGACCGGTTTGATGGTTATCACTGTCTCACGGAAAACCGACGTAAAGTGGCAGCACGCTGTCGCTTTTCGTTCGGTGAGTGAGATTTCCGGTGGCCCAATCCATCCCCTCCCTTTCCTAAACTATTTTCCCTCCCCTTCCATTTCTTTCTTTTAGGTTAGCAACGCACCCATGATTCTTTTTGTGTCTTGGATGTCTATGGGCGGTGGAGATCGCTTACCATCAGGTGACCAATATGCTCGTTTGCCAATCTCTCCAATAAAAAAAAAACATTATTGTACCTCGTATTATTGTACCACTTGTATTATTGTACCACTATAGTACAGCGTGGCTCTATCACTCAAGAATGTTACAATTTTGTTGCAGAAAGAAATCGGTTTAGTTTTATGACCGGAAGCCTGCTTGGCGTGAACGCGCTCCGAGGTATGTACCTCTATAATGTATTGCGAATAACTGCACATACCGTGTCTATCATGAATAATATTTAATTGATGTTTCTAGTGGATTAGGGATCGTACCCATATTACGTGAACCATCTTTTTTTTTTTTATTTTATACCCCCCCCCCCCCCTCGATGACCACCCGTGGTATATGTATGTAATTTACCTATAAATATGGTTTTAAATCATTTTTGTCGAATAAAAATTAAAAACAAAATATTATGATTTGTTGCCATCTGTGACTTTAAAAAAGGTGCTAAATATGAAGCATGCATTATGTATGAAGAGAAACTAAAATGGTGACTTGGCGAAAGAAAGATTCTGTTAATATAGCAGTTAGGCGCTTAGGCAAGTTCTTTACATATCGAAATTGGTATTATTATAAATAACACATTGTACTTAACATCAAATCAATAAGGCCGCGGTTTCGAACTCAGCGTGCTGGAAGAGGAGTTGGGAGCGGCGGCGGCGGCGGCGACGGCGCGGCGAGCAGCGCGCCGCCGCGCCGACCGGTTTAACAAATAACAATACGTTGCCGCGCCGCCGCTGAGTTCGTGTCCGCAGCCTAAGTATTTAAACGTCATTAAAGTCTCATGACTCGGTGACAACTTACATGTTAATAGATTGCGAAACTAAAATGGCGGAACCGGCTTAAAGTTATCAATAAAACACGTTGTTTTCGTAGTTGTGCCAAGTCCTTATATATCTTGCATCGATGTATACAATCTATACTATATAAGAAAAGTAGATGGTAATACAGAATGAGTTTGACGTAAACGCTGTCACCGTTACGACATTTGACCCCGGTAGCTTTAACAACACGTTTAACTTACCTTTTAACCACATTATCTGCTAAAACAATATGTTAATCACTCCTCGCTGCACTGTGAACAGTATTTTTTTAAGGTATGTCGCCTCAGGCTTCCTTGGTCTGGAGGCGTAGTCGTAGGTATATGAGCTGTGGACCGTGGTCCTGGGTACGATTCTTAGGCCGGACAATGCGGTTTTTACGGTTTTTATAATTTGATATGCCTGGGACTAGATTCATAAGGAGGTTGACGTCAGGTAGGCGATCGGTCGCGGAGACTAAGCCAATTACTTTCTGCAACATGCATGACACTAGGATATGGGCAGGTAGAAAACTACTGTAATCATTTAAGGCGTAAGGTTCGCCTTCTATCATATTTGGGACTGAAATAAGCTCTGGGTTCTAGATCTTTAATTTTACTCTGCCTGCCCCTTTGGTAACACAGGGGTGAGCTTGCGTTTGTAAAAAAAATATGATCTAGTAGGTAAGTACCGACTGCGTTAGTATTTTATTCGACTGCCTCGGTGGCGTAGTTGTATTTCGGTATGATTTGGTCTCGGGTTCGATCCTCATGTCGGACAAAGTGATATTGTTTTTTTTCGACGTCAGTCTAGAATCTGGAATTTGTACCCGATATGGCGATAGGCTCGCCCCCTATCACATTTGGGACGGAACTAAGCTTGATGTGGGTGTTCTAGTTCGCTAGTGCGCCTACAGGCGTGAGCTTATGTATTTTATTTTAAGCAAATATGTCTCATAAGCAGCGATAGCTCAGTTGGGAATGGTACGGACTGCCGAGACAAGTGTCGGAGGTTCGAGACCAACCTCAAAATGGAGTATACACCTCTGACTTTTCTATGTTAAGTGTATTTTTATTGTGAAATATCGCTTGTTATAACAGTGAAGGAGAACATCGTGAGGAAACCTGCATACCCGAGAATTTCTGCACAGGAATTTCGAAGGAATGTGAAGTCTACCAACCCGCATTAGGCCAGCGTGGTAGACTAAGGCCTATCCCCTCTCATTAGTAGAAGAGGCCCGTGCCCAGCAGTGAGACACTAATATTACAGGGCTGATATATATTTTTTTTATTTACATTGTCTCATTACATTGTTACATTAAGATTAAATCAATGAATTACGGCTTTGAACCGAAACCAACTATTATCCTGCACTTTAATTAGACAAAGACTACAAATTAGACATCCGTTACCAATGCTCATGATAAACAATTGTTATTTGAAAATGTACCTTACACTGCATTCATAGAAGTTGTTTCGCGTCAACACGCCATGGTAATGGGAACGGCAGAGGTCAACGAACCATTGCAACCTGGCTGGCTATTAGTGCTTAGTGCTTATCGCAATACCTAGGCCTCAGGGTCATGAGAGTGATCATTGCAGGTAAGCCAATCTATGTGTAATGGTAGTTGTGTCTTTATTCATGTGGGTCGTGGGGTCATTTGTATTTGGAACACCTTTAACCGACTTTAAAAGAGTTTTGGCGGGAATTCTGACGGTGCGGGTGGTCGCTTGTTTTAATGATTTCATATTTTAGTCTAAAGTTGTGTTTGTGGTTTAAATGTGATGTGTATCTAAGCAATAAACATCAACGAAGATGGACAGTATGTGGAAGCTTTGAAATAAGTAAGAAAATAAGAAATAAGGAAGCTTGGGCTTCTCATCGAAAATCAGCGTTGCGGTACCCACTGCAGACAGTGGTACTGCAACATGTAGCTGAATGAGAGGTACCTTTGTTGGTGCAATATTTAGTATGATACGCATTATATATATATATATATTTTTTTTGTCTTAGTTAAGTTGTTTTATGTTTAGTATTGTACCAGCAATAAATGTTTTCTTTCTTTCTTTCTTTCTTTTTGTCGGGTGGATGGGTCGACCATGTTCGATTCCTCCGCTACGAGAAAATCGTCTAAAAATCATCAAACTGGAAGGAATTGACACCAAAACTCCAGCAGGGCCTTGAAATCGAACATATCCGACTTCATTGCACTTGCGAAAACTTAGATATAGGAAAACAATTTCCCTAACTTGGCATTGGCATAATGTATTTCAATTGCTATAAAAAAAAAACACTTTAAAATAAATAAATAAATAACACCCAACAGTCACACATTGGGCCTTACTTATAAAAACAGTTTAGCTGAGCAAATGGCTAAGAAGTCTGTCACTTTTTTCCTTGTGTCACATTGTTTGAATATAAAAGGGACAGGCTATTTTTTATCATTCGCTTAGTTAATTAAAGTTTCGCTGTTTATAAGTAAGGCGCATATAGTCCTGACCCCATACTAAGATACTAGTCTCGTGTCGTGGGTATCAGGAACTACGAGAGACTTTCGGTCTCACAACACACAGACCAGAAACAAATATATGTGGGCCACACAGACTTTTGTCTGTGTGCGGGGATCGAACCCGCGGCCTTTCGCTTCATAGCCGGCTACTCGCCCACTGCGCCACGGAGGGTGTCATAAATAGTAGATTATATCTTTTATTTCAGTCTTTATGTCATATTTGCGATAAATACTTGTCGACTTCTTGGGCTAGTGACAGCATATATGGGCTGTGAACCAGAAGGTCCTAGGTTCGATTCCCAGGTCGGTCAAATCGTCGACCCCACATTAAAGTGGGATAAGGGCAGGTAGAAAGAAAAGATTTGCGATAAATACTGCCTCGGTGGCGTGGTTGTATTTCGTGCGACTACCGTCCTGAGGTCTCGGGTTCGACCCCCAGGTCGGGCAAAGTGATATTGAGTTTTTCAATTCAGCATCAGCCCGGAGTCTGGAATTTTTCCCAATATGGCGACAGGCTTGCCCCTTATCACATCTGGGACGGAACTAAGCTCCGCGAAATGTGGATCTAGTTCATATCAAATCAAAATATTTATTGAATCCATGAAATGTTACTACATTATTTAGATTCCGTCAAAGTTCCTCTACCGCCAGTTCGGAAGGCCGTTTCGCCAGAGAAGAACGGGCAAGAAACTCTGGCGTTGCTCTTTTAAATGCCAGTTGACAATAAATGCTTATAAAGTACCATATACAAAAAAATATATATAAATTAGAGCAGCTAAACCACAAAGGAAATACATACAAATGAATTTTTGTATCAATGATTGTAACCTGTTTTGTATGAAATAAAAAAATACAAATAAAAACATGAAAAAAAATACAATACAATGGCTCACTGAGTGACCACGGTGAATTTTGTTGAGATCGTTTAAATTCTTTGGTTGAGATAATTAAAAACAAGCTAGGTAGACCAGTCCACACTTTTCGCTGTTACGACTCTACCTTCGGGGATACAGGCGTGAGCTTATGTGAGCTTACTACGCCCAAGACACTTGACAATTCACCTCATCTCTCAATGGTTTCATGGAACATGCTTTAAAAAGTTGTGTGTGAGATTTTAGATGACTTTACAAAGTAAATAATTATTATTAGTGCCGGTTGCGTTAATTCTTAACCAACCGTAATTGCGTAAATTTCGTCCGTATCAGTAGTATAATTAGGCAACCAATCAAATACAATGTATATTAACATGCAGTTCCGCAATTAAATATCTTAATCATAACATAACATAAGCTCACGCCTGTATCCCCGAAGGGGTAGGCAGAGCCGCACTAGCGAACTAGTACACCCACATTTTGCCGAGCTTAGTTCCGTCCCATATGTGATAGGGGGCGAGCCTATCGCCATGTCGGGCATAAAATACAAGCCTCCGAGCTGATATGGAAAAATCCAATATCACTTTGCCCGACCCGGGGATCGAACCCGAGACGTCAGGACGTTAGTCGTACCGAAATACAACCACGCCACCGAGGCAGTAAATATCTTAATCATTACATATGTATAACATAAAACAGACGTACACATATAATATTTGTATATCGATAAAAAAATCTTAGTTGATCAAATTCACAAATACATACTCCCGTAAGGGTACGTACCCACATTACGTGAATTTTTTTTTACAATTTTTATACCCTCCTCCTTTCAGCTTGACGTCAGGCAGGCAGCCGGTCGCAAAAACGAAGCCAAATCCTTTCATCAACATGTTTGAAAAAGTGTGTTGCGCCGACTCTACATTAAGGTGGGATAAGGGCAGGTAGAAACAAAATATTTCACCATGTATAGAAAGAGAATGAGAGATAGAGCCACACTGTAGACTGTTTGTCTACAGCATGAATGGGCCAGCTCGAACGGTTTGTAATAATCGTCTAACGGCCGGTTTCAATGAACGATCTCAGTTTAATGTGCAGATAGATCGCGATTATGAACCAATCGAATCGAGGCATTTGACGGAGTCATGGTCAAACTGTGTTCTTATTGGCTAATTTTCGTAATCGATCTACAAATTCGACCTGAGATTGTTTATTGAAACCGGACGTAACAGTATACTAGGGTGAGGTGACAGCGTTTTGATCGGTGAGTTAGATTTCTAATGGTTCCAATCTCCATGATTCCTTTAGCATTCTGAAGGTACACCTGCACGTTGGCCAGTCTCTGTAATTAAATAACAGACCGACAAAATTCAAATTTAAGAACGCTTGCTCATTTCGTTTAAAAAGCTACTTTATTACACGTGCATAGGGTTATATTTGTGTTGATTTAATTATAACTTGTGATCTTTTTCTTTGTTTTATTCCTGAGACCACTTTTTAGAAGGATATTTGCAAAGAACTGTGCACCTAGTGTATATTATATTGATGGGGATCACCCTTGAAATAAGCTCTATCGAACACAAAAATAATTTTGAAAATCGGTCCACATTTGGCGGAGGTATCGCGTAACACAAAAAATACATACGAATTGAGGACCTTCTCCTTTTTGGAAGTCGGTCGAAAAAGGGAAGATTTTTTCTATACTGGTTCAAGGCCAGATTCTATATAGATATACTATAGATAATACGGATAATATATCTATTGTATAAATAGATATTTGGACCGCAAATTTGCGGTTTTGTAAAGTAAATCAGATTAGTTATATGTGCGGTTATCAGATGTCTCGTTGTTTATCAAAGTGTGCCAAAAACATTGGCCTTAATTTAGTTGTTTTGAATGATAACGACATATTTTTGTGAGAAAATGATATAGTAGTGATTCATTGAGTCTTTTTTATTGCAATGGAATGAAGAGACAAGCCGGGGGATTTTGACGGGAAGTCTGATAGGGTGGGTCGTCGCTTGTTACAGTTATTTTATATTATTGTCTGGAGTTGTGTTTGTTGTTTAATGTGATTTGGTTTATGCACCAACATTCAGCAACAATATCGACAGTATAATGTGGAAACTTTTTAATCGGTGATCTTTGATGAGTTTTGTTTAGTGTGTTGATTGGTTTTGTCTGGTCGATTCGCTGCGTGAAGGTCATCTGAGGGGCACCGCGCTGGAAGGAATTGCCGCCATAACCCCATCAGGGCCTTGAGATTATCCACATCTGGGTCTCATGGTCATTGTGATAATTTGATAATTGCTATAGTGCGTGAAAGCTATTATTAACCATCAATATTGACAAAATCTAAAAGACGTAAATGATAAAGGTATTAAAACATGAGTGTTGAAAAGATTTCCATATTGTGTTGAAAAAGTACCGTTATATACGAAGCCGATAGACTATTTATTGTAGAAATCCTGTATTTCGATTATTATTACATAATTAAATAAAATTTAGACTATTTAATTAACATAAACATCGCAAGTAACAGTAATTTATAATTATATTTTTGAGTGCTAGAGCCACGCTGTAGACAGTAACGTGTACAGCACGAATGGACCTCGACCTCGGTTTGATACCACTATCTCACAGAAAACCGACGTAAAGTTGCCACTTTGCAAGCTGCCGCTTGCCGTCGCGTTTCGCTTGGTGAGTGAGATTTCCGGTGGCCCATTTACCCCCCTCCCTTTCCCAATACCTTTTCCCTCCCCTTCCATTCCATCCTTTTCGGTTGGCAACGCACTCATGATTCTTTTTGTGTTTTGGGTGTATATGGGCGGTGGAAATCACTTACCATCAGGTGACCCATCTGCTCATTTGCCAGTCTCTTCTATAAAAAATAAATAAACAAAATTTTAAAACAACCATAGTACCAATTAATTAATGTATTACATAAAAAAATATGTGTTATGTATACTTATTATTATCTATAAACCATAACAAAAGATCAATGGGCTCAAATAGAACTAAAGGGAAAGCTTGAGGGTCATTAGGGCTACCATAGCTGCTGTGGATGTCGGACAGTCTCATTTTAACCGATGGAAAAAAGAGGGTTTTAAATGTGAACCGTTTATTTGTTTTTTCGGTGCAGTTCTTCCCTCTGGAATTTGTGCCCGACATATGGCGATAGGCTCACCCCCTATCACATCTGGGACGGAACTAAGCTCGGCGAATTGTGGGTGTTCTAGTTCGCTAGTGTGCCTCTGCCTACAGGCGTGTGGTTATTTTATTTCTTACCTCTGTGTATGATTGTGTATTTGTTTGATTTTCATGAAGAGCAACGCGTTTAAACTGTAGCCACGCTTGGCAAGATCGTCTGAATGAGAAATTTTTTTGGAGGACAGATTTTAAAATTACTGCATTCGTTTATGAGACTGTCGTAACCCCTGTAAGCCGGGACTACAATGACATGCATTTAACGACATTAAGGCATGAAATTCAGTCTTTAGGGATGCAAAACTGTCTTTATCCCGTAACAAAATTAATCATAGGTACTCGTAATATTGTTATGAGAGAATATCAGAAGTAGTGACGAATTTTTCCTCTTAGACCCTAGGTATAAGGAAATGTTCACAAAAGGACAAATCCATATACAACAGGATTTATGGAAACCCTAGTCATGATCGCATAACTTTTAGTTGCAAAATCATTGGACCTTGAGGTATCACAGGCAATGTTCCACTTTCAAACAAAAAATGCGTCCACAAAAAGAAAATTCCCTTGAGTTTTCAGACAATGCATGTCTAATAATATAAATGCTAAAGCGTGTTTGTTTGTCTGTTCTTTGACCTTTCGTGTTTCAGTTCTTCGTGTCATAATTCGGATAAAAGTAATCTAAATCCGACATGATCTATGCATGCATAATGTCGACTTCGCATCTATGCATAATGTCGATTTCGCATCTATGCATAATGTCGATTTCGCATCTATGCATAATGTCGATTTCGCATCTATGCATAATGTCGATTTCGCATCTATGCATAATGTCGATTTTTTTTGTGTTGCAGAAAATATTCAGCTTAGTTTTTACAACCAACTGCCTACTCAGACATGTAAGCCTATCAGACGTTAACCCTTTGTAAGGGAAATAAGGTAAATCCTATTATGGAGGCCTATGTTCAGCAGTGCATGTCCTATGGCTGATGATGATGATGAAATCCTATTAGAAAAATCGAGTTGTCCGACTTGAGGATCGATCCGAATCGAATCTGGGTGCCTAGTTTGTAAAACGAAATCTTCGTTCGATTTCGTTTCGGATATTTTGCTATACTATGTGGCTCACGTACCACCGATCCGATCGTACCGACCGATATCGGTACTATAAGTTTCGTTTCGGAGAATGCTATGCTGTAAACCATTGGCAGCCCACTCTTCGGTGTTTGACATTTCTTTGATCCACGTCCATCTATGTATATTAGTCTGTGCGGTAGAGTTTTGGTCCGATATCGTTTATCCGATAACGTTTTATAGAAGACACCCTGGCGTCATCCACAGCCTCATGGCACAGCTGGCGAGTAAAGTCTCTCGTAGTTTCTGATACCCACGATACAGGTTACACCTAGTGTGGGGTCAGGACTATGTACGTGACTGTTGGGTGTATTTATTTATTTATTTATCCTGGCCTAATGCCGGGAGGTTCCTACTTAATCACTTCTACTTCAAGATGGCTATAAGCACAAGTCTGCACAAGACAATTCTTTTATCGCGATTCGCAAAGTAAAATTGCAGGAAGTTGCTAATTTTACGTTTGACGAGACCGGTATTCAGTGTATTTTGACATACAGGACGTAGATTGACTTTATGACTGCGTTTGTGAATTAGTTGATATATTGCCCTGTGGAGGCACATAAGTAGACGACCATTATGGTAAGTGGTTAGTTACCTACGCCCATGGGAATCAACGAAACCAGAGGTACAAAAATCCTATCCTATCCTGCAAAGGAGAGAAATGGGAGACTATGTAGAGGAAACATTTGAGAGTCTAGAAGTCTCAAAAAAGCAACAATAGCTTTAGATAATATTAAGAAGCGCAGGACTGCCTCGGTGGCGTGGTTGTATTTCGGTACGACTACCGTCCTGAGGCAAAACCCGAGAGGGTCCGATCCGTGGGTTGGGCAAAGTGATACTGGATTTTTCCATATTAGCCCGGAGTCTGGAATATGTGCCCGATATGGCGATAGGCTCGCCCCCTATCACATCTGGGACAGAACTAAGCTCGGCGAAATGTTGGTTTCTAGTTCGCTAGTGTACCTCTGCCTACCCCTTTGGGGATACAGGCGTGAGCTTACGTTAAGAAGCGCAGGCAGATCGTGACATGGATTATGCTTTTTATGCAGGTGGCGTCGCAAGTAACTGTTAGTACCTATAATATGATGTGTATAAGAGGTCGCTCCGAGAAGCCTGCGGAGACCCCAGGAAGATCCTGCGCTTCTGGTCGGAGCTAGGCTGGCTAAACTTATAGCTGGCATCACGTCACGCACAATGGTCCATCATCGAAATGGACTGATTGCGGAAAATGGAGCCCACACAACAACAACAACATGATGTGTATAAAAGGAGAAACTGACATATCAACGTACAGCCGAAACGATTGGAGCTAAGAACGTAAAATTTTACACACGGCTTCCTTCTATGACGTAGGCGAGCACTAGGAAAGGATTTTCGAAATTCTTCCATTGATGAGGTGAAAATGGAAGTACGACGGGATAGACACTCACGCAAGTGTAGCCGCGGGAAAACGCTAGTGTGTATATACCTCTAAACCCTCTACACATTGGAGCAATTCCCACTGCCACTGCCCTCCTCTACTAATGATGATAGTTGACTTTAAATCTTACTAAAACTAGGCTAAAAAAATGGATATAGCTTGTTATCTTTTTATAGTAGTCTTGCAAGCAGGCTGGCATATGGCTGATGGGTCACCTGATGATCAGTAATCTATGGACACTCACGATACCAAAATAATCATCGATGCGTTGCTACCCTTAAAAGGAATAGGGATTGAGAAGAGGGGGGAAATCGGGCCACCTGCAAGTTTAGCTGGAAACATAACTATACAATTTAGTGAAACTTGCTATAGCACACTATTGTAGCTCTGTTGCCATTCACTAGTGTGAAGGACCGTCAAGTATGCAGTACGAGTTAGTCTGCTTTAGGTCCCCGCGTGCGTCGAACGCATGCGCCGCGTCAGTGACGTCACCGTGTAAAGTGTGTTAACGTCGTGAATTAATGACAGGTCTGTTTGAATTTGGAATTTAATGGAATTCCAACGCCAATTTAATTTTTAGCTGTGTTGTGCATTGTGTTATGTGCTAACGTTGCAACTTTCGATGTAAGGAACTAAATATTTTGCGAGTAAAATATTTGAGAGATATTGCATTTACTACTAAAATATTTTATCCGTAGAAATTACTGTTAATTTTTAGCATAGGTTGGGAAACGAAGGTGGGTAACCTAATGGTGTGTGATCTCCACTGTCCATAGACAATACGATACCAAAATAATCATAAATGGGCTGCCAACCTAAAGAGAGAATATGGATTGGAAACGGGAATTTAGGCGTCTGGAAATCTGTCCTTATACGATACGGAACGGCGAGCCGCCACTTCACAACGATTTTCTGTAAGACAGTGGTATAAACTTATTCGTCCTGTAGTCATACCTGTCTACAGTGTACATCCATTCTAAAACCTCTTTTTCGTCGTGTAGCGGACGTAGAGCCGTTTGTGAAATAAGAGCCCACGGGTTTGATTCCCGCGCCGATATTTGTGTGGCATATAAAAATTTGATTCAGGGTTGGGTATTGTGAGCCCGAAAGTCTCTTATAGTTTCTGATACACGCGGTACGAGACTGGACGGATTTATTTTAATTAAAATAATGTTTGACATAGGTAAGGTCATGCCTGCATCCCCGTTAAGTCAGGTAGAGGCGCACTAGCGAACTAGAAGACCCATATTTTGCCGAGCTTAGTTCTGTCCCAGGTGTGATAGGGCAAGCATATTGCCATATCGGGCACAAACTACGGGCTGTTATTAAAAAAATCAATATCACTTTGCCGGACCCGGGGATCGAACCCGAGATCTCAGGACTGTAGTCGTACCGAAATATAATTACGCCACCGAGGCAGTGACACCAGACTAATTTAGGACAATATGGCTTCATCGGCGAGGTTTTATCCACACTTTTTTACATAACATAAGCTCACGCCTGTATCCCCGAAGGGGTAGGCAGAGGCGCACTAGCGAACTAGAGCACCCACATTTCGCCGAGCTTAGTTCCGTCCCAGATGTGATAGGGGGCGAGCCTATCGCCATATCGGGCACAAATTCCAGACTCCGGGCTGATATGGAAAAATCCAATATCCTTTGCCCGACCCCGGGATCGAACACGAGACCTCAGAACCGTAGTCGTACTGAAATACCACCACGCCACCGAGGTAGTACTTTTTTACGTAATGCTATTAATTAGGTAGAATTTGTTTCTCACGCCGCACTTGACACTGAAATTAAGAACAAATAATGATTGTACCACTTCCGCACAGAATATTAAAAGTGTATGCAGTGTATAAAAACTGAAGACGGATTAATTTGGGACGGCAATAAGCTCGGGGTGATTTGGGTGTTTGAGTTCTCCAGTTCCCCTCTACTTCAAATAGGGAGTGTGAGTGAGAGATAGTAAATTGACAGCCTCCATGGCGCAGCGGGCGAGTAGCCGGCTGTGAAGCGAGAGGCCGCGGGTTCGATCCCGCATTGAGGCAAATGTTTGTGGCCCACAGATATTTGTTTCAAGTCTGGGTGTTGTGAAACCGTGCGTCTCTCATAGTCTCTGACACCCACGATACAGGTTATACCTAGTGTGGGGTCAGGACTAGGTGTGTGACTGTTGGGTGTATTTATTTACTTAAGTGTAAATAGAATGTAAAGAAATGTTGAAACAAAAGTAAATCTTAAGCAAGACAACCGCAATCTACATAAAGCCACGACTCCTGCACTAAAACATTACAAAAAACATCTACACAAAACATTTCTCCACTTTTTTGTCTATGGTTCATTATTCTTTGAGCAGAGACAGTTAACAACATTGTTTTGTGTTTTGTTTTGAGAAAAACACCTATAAGAGTCCGCGCTTAAGTGATAAGTGGAAAAGTTTTTCATTCTTTAGGTATTTGTTTATATTTTTAGAACAACGAATATTTTCTGTACTTACTCTGAGCGGTACGACTAACGTCCTGGTGTCTCTGGTTCGATCCCCGGGTCAGGCAAAGTGGTATTGGGTTTTCCTACTCAGTATCAGAGTTTGAATTTGTGCCCGATATCTGAGTAGACTCGCCCCTTATCACAACTGGGACGGAAATGAGCTCGGTGAAATGCGGGTGTTCGAGTTAGGTAGTGCGCTTCTGCCTATCTCTTTGGGGATACAGGCGTGATCCTATTTGCAAATATTCTGTTGTTTAGTCTTTATACTACATACTGCGGATATTCTGTAGTTTGGACTTTAAAAGAGGCGATAACGCTTGAGTTTGTTTCGGCATTTCTTCTCAGGGATAACCACGAAATGCCGACGCCATTTTTATTTTTTATCATATAATTGACATGTAAAAGCATCGATCTATTATTTACCTATATGCACAGTTGGCGCTCGGAAAATGGGACAGCAAAGGAGTGCTTAAGCACTCCTTTTGCCTACAGTCGGACACCGATGGAAAAAATCATTAAAAAAAACTACTTTATAACACTGGCATAGAGTTATATTTGTGTTGATTTAATTAGAATTTGTGATTCTTTGTTTTATTCCTGAGACCACTTTTTAGGAGGATATTTGCAAAGAACTGTGCATCTAGGGTATATTATATTGATGTGTAAAAGTGATATAAAATTTTCTATTTGCAGAATAAATGATTTGAATTTGAATACACCACAAAAGTCCCGACTTTATTTGCTAAATGTGTGTTTACAAACATTATTGTGTATAATGTCAAATGCGCAATGTGTTTGTATGAAACTTGCATAAATTACCTGAGTATTTGTACATCAGTTGCGTTCTTTAAGCATTCGTTGCTGGATTTTCATTTTTGCCACATTATACGCAAGTTTGAAAGTTGCATTGAAGACTGCCTCCGTGGCGTGGTGGTATCTCGGTACGACTACGTTTCTGAGGTCTCGGGTTCGATCCCCGGGTCTGGCAAAGTGATATTGAATTTTTCCATATCAGCCCGGAGTCTGGAATTTGTGCCCGATATGGCGATAGGCTCGCCCCCTATCACATCTGGGACGGAACTAAGCTCGGCGAAAAGTGGGTGTTCTAGTTCGCTAGTACGCCTCTGCCTACCCCTTCGGGGATACAGGCGTGAGCGTGAGAGTGTGAGATTCCCAGGTTCCAGGACCGGGAAATTTGAGAATTTTCCCCCAGCACCGACTTCAAAGTCATTAATTTTGAATTCAAAAGAAGGTGTTAATTCGTATGCCATTTGTAAAATGTATAGTTTTTGTGTTCTTCAGTGTTTACCAAAGGGTGGTCCTTATAAATTTGGTCAAGATGTGTGTTTTAAAGTCGGTTGTAAGTTTTAAATTTTAGGATAATAAGTGTTCTTTTCGATGGATTTCCAGAAAGGAGAAGGTCCTCAATTCGTTTGAATTTTTTAAGATTTATTTTACGCTGGCTCCAGGCCGCTTCCAACAGGTCGATCTGGAAATTTTTATTATGTTCCTCTATTACCTATGTTCAGCAGTGGAAGTCTTATGGCTGATGATGATGATGTTGAGGACGCGATATTTCCGCCAAATGTGGACCGATTATCAACATTCCTTTTGTGTTCGATAGAGTTTATTTTAAGGGTGGTCCCATATAAATTTGGTCACGATCGGATTTGAAGTAGGTCCGTTATGTTTTTAAACTTGGGATTATTTGAAGGTATTATAATGTCAGTTATTGTGAAAAATTCAAAGACTTCTATGTATTTACTAGACAAGCTGTTTCTAAGTAAAATTGTGGCACATGACGCTGAGTGTTTGACGTTTCACGGCTAAGGAAAAGATTTCTATAGTGAGTTGAGGTCGATTAACAGAGACTTAATGCGCACATTCTATGTACCGAACAGCCACTCTGGTAGTATACATAGAAGTCTTTGGTTAAATTATCTTGATTTCAACTTAGTACAAAAGCACGGCATGACTTGCAAGTTTGCTGATTAAAAGCCAGGGTCGCATCTACAGACAACCTTACAGATAATATTATATATATGGTTTAGTCAAACATTTAGCGACTGCGAAACTATGGTTATGAAAGACGTGAAGGTTACTGCCTGTCTTGTCGGAAATTAGTTGCAGGCTTCACTTGCCGATTAATAAATATTATTCAAATGTTGTGCGTAACCGTGTAACTTGATACTTGATCGATTTCAGTTATATTTATCGATCGACTTCAAAAGAAGGACGTAACAATAATTTATCTATATTTTCTCGACGAACTTCAAAAATAGGTACTTATTTCATCTGTATTTTTTTATATATGTATGAGTATGTATGTTATGCTAAATGTGGCGATATCTCCGCCAACTGTGGACCAATCTTCAAGATTATTTTTGTGTTATATAGAGCTTATTCCAAGGGTAATCTCATATAAATTTAGTGACTATGGTTAGAAACTATGGTTATGAAAGACGTGAAGGTTACTGCCTGTCTTGTCGGAAATTAGTTGCAGGTTTCACTTGCCGATTAATAAATATTATTCAAATATTGTGCGTAACCGTGTAGCTTGATACTTGATCGATTTCAGTTATATTTATCGACCGACTTCAAAAGAAGGACGTAATCAATAACTTATCTATATTTTCTCGACGAACTTCAAATATAGGTACTTATTTAATCTGTACTTATTTCATCTGTATTTTTTTATGTATGTATGAGTATGTATGTTATGCTAAATGTGGCGATATCTCCGCCAACTGTGAACCATTCTTCAAGTTTTTTTTGTGTTATATATATATAGAGTTTATTCCAAGGGTAATCTCATATAAATTTAGTGATGATATTGTAAAAAACTTAGTTAAAACGTACCTCTTATATGCTATTCGCTACACAACTTTACTGTATATCTCAAACTAGTTGTGTACACTTCCAGCTCCAAAGGGAGACTAACTCAATAATGATAGCTCCCGCTCTTTTATACCTTTTGCTTTAGTTAATAAAGAAATACCTTCCACAAATATTATGAATTACTTGGAGGGTAGTTAATATAAATATAATTAACATACTACCCCTCAATATCGTGTACTAAATCACAACAATTATCCGAATTCGTAACATTCGGCCATCCGATACCGTGCTATCTCCGGAGCACGCACTACTATATTAGTAGTTACGTACACAATAAAGTAATCATAACACTCTTGGTTCTTGAAAAAGTTAAACATTTAGTAATTTTATATGGCCCAGTAAACTTGGGAAGTCATTTCTAACTTTTACCATTGTTATTAAAATTAGTCTTACGGCCAAATGTCTTTTCGCCATATCAACTTCTGAAATAGTTTGTGATTTAACTTCAACCACGTCTGCTTTTATTCAGGCCATAGGCTCTAGATATATCTAGACTAACCAAAGGTCATAATTGAACACCCTACTAGTGTGTTCATTCGATTAAAGCCAAGCACTAAGCATGTAATATAACAAGTCAATCATCTAGATCTGACTTAATTCAAGTAAACCTAAAGAGCACACATAGATGGCTCTTGAATAATTTCGAGCACGCCTGCATGGCTCTTAATTTTGAGCACATCCGCATGGCTCTTCAATAATTTTGAGCACACCTTCACAGCTCTTCAATAACTCTGAGCACACCTGCATGGTTCTTGAATAAATCTGAGCACGCTTGCATGGCTCTTGAATAAATCTGAGCGCACCTACATGGCTCGTCCATAAATCTGATCACTACAAGACTCTTCAATAAATCTGAGCTCACATACATGGCTCTTCACTACATGACTTCAATAAATCTGAGCTCACCTACATGGCTCTTCTTTAAATCTGATCACACTACATGGCTCTTGAGCACACTTACATGGCTCTTAAATCTGAGCACACTTACATGGCTATTCAATAAATCTGAGCACATTTACATGGCTCTTCAATAAATCTGAGCACATCTACATGACTCTTCAATAAATCTGAGCACCACAAAGCTCTTCAATAAATCGGAGCACAACATGGCTCTTGAATAAATCTGAGCGCACCTACATGGCCCTTCTATAAATCTGATCACAACATGACTCTCCAATAAATCTGAGCTCACCTACATGGCTCTCCACTACCTGACTCTTCAATAAATCTGGAGCACACCTACATGGCTCATCACTATATGACTCTTGAATAAATTTGAGCACACCTACATGGCTCATCACTATATGACTCTTGAATAAATTTGAGCACACCTACATGGCTCATCACTATATGACTCTTCAATAAATCCGAGCACACCTACATGGCTTTTCAATAAATCTGAGCACACCTACATGGCTCTTCACTACATGTCTCTTCAATAAATCTGAGCACACCTACATGGCTCTTCAATAACTCTGAGCACACCTACATGGCTCTTCACTACATAACTCTTCAATAAATCTGAGCACACCTACATGGCTCTGCACTACATGGCTCTTCAATAAATCTGAGCGCACCTACATGGCTCTTCAATAAATCTGAGCGCACCTACATGGCTCTTCTATAAAATCTGATCACTACATGACTCTTCAATAAATCTAAGCACACCTACATGGCTCTTCTATAAATCTGATCACTACATGACTCTTCAATAAATCTGAGCACACCTACATGGCTCTTCTATAAATCTGATCACTACACGACCTCAATAAATCTGAGCGCACCTACATGGCTCTTCTATAAATCTGATCTCTACATGACTTCAATAAATCTGAGCTCACCTACATGGCTCTTCTATAAATCTGATCTCTACATGACTTCAATAAATCTGAGCTCACCTACATGGCTCTTCAATAAATCTGATCACTACATGACTTCAATAAATCTGAGCTCACCTACATGGCTCTTCACTACATGACTCAATAAATCTGAGCTCACATGGTTCTTCACTACATGACTCAATAAATCTGAGCTCACCTACATGGCTCTTCACTACATGACTCAATAAATCTGAGCTCACATACATGGCTCTTCACTACATGACTCAATAAATCTGAGCTCACCTACATGGCTCTTCACTACATGACTCAATAAATCTGAGCTCACATACATGGCTCTTCACTACATGACTCAATAAATCTGAGCTCACCTACATGGCTCTTCAATAAATCAGAGCACAACATGGCTCGTCAATAAATCGGAGCACAACCTGGCTCTTCAATTAAGCAGAGCACACCATGGCTCTTCAATTAATCAGAGCACAACATGGCTCTTCAATCAATCAGAGCACAACATGGCTCTTCAATCAATCAGAGCACAACATGGCTCTTCAATCAATCAGAGCACAACATGGCTCTTCAATTAATCAGAGCACAACATGGCTCTTCAATTAATCAGAGCACTACATGGCTCTTCTATTAATCAGAGCACAACATGGCTCTTCAATTAATCAGAGCACAACATGGCTCTTCAATAAATCTGAGGACCTTCATCGTCGAAAAACACGGTAGCCATAATGTAGCACTACCACTAAATACTAAATATAAATCGATTGCCACAATCTCGTGAAAACAAATCAACTGCCCCCATTTCGGGGCACACGGTAATTTTGTGGGCGATGATAGGCTTTTAAAGCCGATCCCGCTTCTGATATGTAAAAAACTTAGTTAAAACGTACCTCTTATATGCACTATATTCGCTACACAACTTTACTGTATACCTCAAACTAGTTGTGTACACTTCCAGCTCCAAAGGGAGACTAACTCAATAATGATAGCTCCCGCTCTTTTATACCTTTTGCTTTAGTTAATAAAGAAATACCTTCCACAAATATTATGAATTACTTGGAGGGTAGTTAATATAAATATAATTAACATACTACCCCTCAATATCGTGTACTAAATCACAACAATTATCCGAATTCGTAACAATATGGAAAATTTTGAAGTCGGACGGTTAAGTTTTAATTTTAAAAGCAATATAACATTTAATTTTGTTTTGTACTCTAACTATGTACATACTTGTCGTTGTCTCAAAGCTTTTTTCTACCTGCCCTTATCCCACCTTAATGTGGGGTCGGCGCAACAGACTTTTTCAAGCATGTTGCAGAGAGGATTTGGCTTAGTTTTTGCAGTATGTATGGGCTGTGGACCGGGAGGTCCTGGATTCCATTCTCAGGTCGGGCTAAGAAAATTTTCTAATTTAATTTGCCTTGGACAGGCTCCCTCATAGGGGGATGGCGTCAGGCAGGCGGCCGGTCGTAAAAACTAAGCCAAATCGTCTTTGAACATGTTTGAAAAAGTGTGTTGCGCCGACCCCACATTAAGGTGGGATAAGGGCGGGTAGAAAAAAAATCTGATAGAGGGCTAGCCTAATTTATAATGATGCTATTTCTGTCGAAAAAAATATTTTTATTACGCTATTTATATGTAACACAATACCTGTTGCTAAAGATAATAATAAATGTGGATAATTGTCAACATGATAAATGATCGAAATATTTTCATTTTTATATTATACTGACTGCCTCGGTTGCGTAGTTGTATTTCAGTACGACTACCGTCCTGAGGTCTCGGGTTCGATCCCCGGGTCGGGCAAAGTGATATTGGATTTTTCCATATCAGCTCGGAGTCTGGAATTTGTGCCCGATATGGCGATAGGCTCGCCCCCTATCACATCTGGGACGGAACTAAGCTCGGCGAAATGTGGGTGTTCTAGTTCGCTAGTGCGCCTCTGCCTACCCCTTCGGGGATATAGGCGTGAGCTTATGTTATGTTATGTTATATATATTTACACGTTGTGTACATAAAAACTTAACGGACCGACTGATGTATTCAATCGTGACAAAATCTATATGGGACCACCATCAATATAATATACCCTAGATGCACAGATCTTTGCAAATATGCTCTTAAAAAGTGGTCTCGGAATAAAACAAAGAAACAGATCACAAGTTCTAATGAAATCAACACAAATATAACCCTATGCACGTGATATAAAGTAGCTTTTAAAACAAAATGAACAAGCGTTCTTAAATTTGAATTTCGAAATATAGTATTCTATCGGTGTCCGACTGTATGGAAAAGGAGTACTTAAGCACTCCTTTGTTGTCCGATTTTCCGAGCTTCAACTGTGCATCTAGGTAAATAATATATCGATGGGGACCACCCTTGAAATAAGTTGTATCGAACACATTTGAAAATCGGTCCACATTTGGCGGAGATATTGCTTAACATACATAAAAATATATACTTGATTTGGTACCTCTTTCTTTTAAAGTCGGACGAAAAGAGACCAACAATGTTGTTAATAATAATATTAGCCCTGTAATATTACTGTCCCACTGCTGGGCACGGGCCTCCTCTACTAATGAGACTAGTCTACCACGCTGGCCTAATGCGGGTTGGTAGACTTTACATACCTTCGCAATTCTTGTGTAAAAAATCTCGGGTATGAAGGTTTCCTCACGATGTTTTCCTTCATCGTTATAGCATACGATATTTCACAATGAAAACACACTTAACATAGAAAAGTCACAGGTGCGTGCTCTTTTTGGGGTTGGTCTCGAACCTCCGACACTCGTTTTGGCAGTCCATACCATTCCCAACTAAGCTATCGCTTCCCATAATATAAAATGTAAGGACACTTGGTAGCTTCCTAATGCAAAAAATTTCAAAATAAATAATTTATTGATAAGAAATCAATTCCGCATAGATGTAATAATAAAATAAAATACGCACCAGGAATAAAATACGCATATTATTATTATAATATTAATTTATATTATTCTTCCTTGATCATTAATTATGATTAAATAAGAAAAGACTAGACTGCCTAGGTAGCGTAGTTGTATTTCGGTACGACTACTATCCTGAGGTCTCGGGTTCGATCCCCGGGTCGGGCAATCCCCTTCGGGGATACAGGCGTGAGCTTATGTATGTATGTATGTAAATAAGAAAATAGTAATAACATACTCACGGCTGTAACGCCGAAGGGGTAGGCAAAAGCGGACTACTTCAAAACATATCCGATGGTGGTCTAATTTATATATAAAATTTATATGAGACCCTCCTTGCTATAAGCTCTATCGAACACAAAAACAATCTTGAAAATAGGTCCACATTTGGCGGAGATTTCGCGTAACATACATAAAAAAAATACAGACGAATTGAGGACCTCCTCCCTTTTGGAAGTCGGTCGAAATACAGACGAATCGATTACCTGCTTCTTTGAAGTCAGTCGAAAAAGACTTTAATTGAGTGGAGCCACGAGCAAAAATTGTAACCTGTATTAATAAATGATATACGCAGATATTTCATCAAAGCAAAAAGTGGATATCCTTGTACACTGCGGCTCAGAATTAAATTTCAAAATGTGATACGGCTCAGCGAAAATATATAGACTACGACTTTCACAATACATTATTTAGGCTGAGATAACTATATAGAGCAGCGATAGCTCAGTTGGGAATGGGACGGACTGCCGAGACGAGTGTCGGAGGTTCGAGACCAACCCCAAAAAGAGCACACACCTCTGACTTTTCTATGTTAAGTGTGTTTTCATTGTGAAATATCGCTTGCTACAACGGTGAAGGAAAACATCGTGAGGAAACCTGCATACCCGAGAATTTCTCCACAAGAATTTCGAAGGTATGTGAAGTCTACCAACCCGCATTAGGCCAGCGTGGTAGACTAAGGCCTAACCCCTCTCATTAGTAGAGGAGGCCCGTGCCCAGCAGTGGGACAGTAATATTACAGGGCTAATATTATTATTATTTTTAACTATATAGAGCGAACTTCGACTAAGTCTGAGTCAATGTAACGAACTCAGTGAAGATTTGGAATTTTTAACTATTTTTAGGAATGTAACCAGTTACTGTTCCAGGGGGCTTTATTAATTTTTTTAATGTTTTATTTATATTAATGCTGTTGTATTGTGGCGTACGTTATTTGCCAATTGCCATCGGTCTACGTAGTCATGCTCACTTAAGGTCTAGGCTTGTGGCGGCGCCATGCGCCGGGTCGATCACTTCCCTGCAACATGGTTGAGGAGGTCGATGGCTGGCACACGCGTCATACTCGTGAACGGGTGGTGCTTGTGGAGACTGGTCTGCTTGGACTGTTTTGCTTGTTTCTTTTAGCTCAACTTGCCGTGGTTATGGGGCTCACTCAGTGTATCTTGTATGTTACTTTGTCCTATATCCAATAAAATCTATTGTTATCATGGTTTAGCTGCTCTAATTTAAGGTCTTTCTGTATCTGGTGCTGTACTATTAGTAACTGACTGTAAATTCGTGTTAAAAAGAGCAACGTCAGAGTTTCTTGCCCGTTCTTCTCTCCGAACAGGCGGTAGAGTTAAAATTTGATGGAATCTAAATAATTTTTGAACAATTTATGGATTCAATAAATATTTTGATTTGATTTTATTTAAATCGAACTTCGACTTAGTCAGCCTCCATGGCGTAGCGGGAGAGTAGCCCGCTGTAAAGCGAGAAGCTGCGGGTTCGATCCCCGCATCGAGACAAATGTTAGTGTGGTCCACATATATTTGTTTCGGGTCTGGGCGTTGTGAGACCGAAAGTCTCTCGTAGTTGATACCCACGACACAAGACTCGATCTTAATGCGGGGTCAGTATGTGTGTGACTGTTGGGTATTATTTACTTATTTATTATTTAGTCCGAGCGATTTTTCCGACGATCGAACCCCAGACTTCAGAACGGTTATCTTACGCGCACGCAATACCTCTATAACTATGCCAACAAAGCAAATTGGTGGATATAGGATAATACGTTTTTTTAACTGACCAATTTAGGTGTAGTTTTTAAAGCGTGCGAAATCACGGAAACTTTTAGTACCTATAGTAAAATTTATTGACTGCCTCGGTGGCGTGGCTGTATTTCGGTAGACTACCGTCCTGAGGTCTTGGGGTCGGGCAAAGTGATATTGAATTTTTCCATATCAGCCCGAAGTCTGGAATGTGTGCCCGATATGGCGATAGGCTCGCCCCTTATCACATCTGGGACGGAACTAAGCTCGGCGAAATGTGGGTGTACTAGTTCGCTAGTGCACCTCTGCCTACCGCTTCGGGGATATAGGCGTGAGCTTATGTTAAATTAATTATTGATGACGTTAATCAATCTGCTGTTTTTTAATAAATGTTTAAAAAATTTGGATACCTATCATTGAATAGGTACGCCAATTATGGCGTGTTCAGATTTTTTGGTCTATTATTTTTAATTGTAAAAATTGCCTACGTTTATTGTATCAATTTATTATTAACAATTTTCAATTGCCCATTGAGAAGCTATAATAATACGTAGAAATATAAACCTGTTTTTATTCATTAATATTTTATTTAGTGTCTATTGGCACAATACAATACAATACAATACAAATATTCTTTATTGTAAACCATTTAAAATAAAAATAACATTAATATACAATAGCGCTTAATCTATGGTTGACAATGGGCGGTCTTATCACTAAAAGCGATTTCTTCCAGACAACCTTTGTATGGAAAGAATTAACAATAGAGAAGTAGACAGTGGTGAACAATAAGAAAATAAAAAAAAAGGAGAATATAAAAAAAGTTTCAAAAAATCCTAATACATAGATAAAAAATAAATAAAATAAACTAGTACATAATAACACAAAGATAAATACCAGTAGTGCTACGAGATACAAATATAGTAGTTTGGCACTACACATGTAAAAAACGAATGAATGTGTATTAGTCTCATTAGATCTGTGACAGCCTCCGTGGCGAAGCGGGCGAGTAGCCGGCTGTGAAGCGGGAGGCCGCGGGTTCGATTCCCGCATTGAGACAAATGTTTGTGTGGCCCACAGATATTTGTTTCAAGTCTGGGTGTTGCGAGACCGTGCGTCTCTCATAGTCTCTGACACCCACGATACAGGTTATACCCAGTGTGGGGTCAGGACTAGGTGTGTGACTGTTGTGTGTATTTATTATTTATCTTATTCTGGTATCCGGCGTGTGTTTGTTCGAGCACCTTGTCCTAAAATTCCAAGAAACATGTGTTTACACAGCAGTATAAAGATTTATTCAATGGACCCTTCTTATAAAAACATTTCTGCTTATCTTATCTTTGCCCCTTTTTCCTTGCGTCACATTGTTTGAAAATGAAAGGGACAAGCTATTCTTAAAGATAAGAAGCGCGTAAATATTTTTAATAGCAAGGGTCTATGTGCGTCTACAGTAGTGATGTGAATAATCGATTATTTTTAAATTGATTATCCTTACGCTAAAAATTATTCCAATTGTCGCAAAAATCGTGAAGTTTATAATTATGATTTTGCATAATCGATTAATTATTAAGTCGATTAATAATATAATACGTCTTTTAAAATAATCTATACATCACTAATCTACAGTCCCTGACTGACAAAACTGTACATTGCCTAGGTGTCAATGGAGTTACCAAATCATACACGCCCATTTATGATGTAACAAGATAAACATTTGGCGAAATTCAAATAAACATTACGAAGCATCATGTAAATTTCCTTCAAAAAATACTTTGTAAAATTATTTTTAGGTTATAATTTAGAAAATAAAGTTAACAGTTTTATGTATATTCTCAAATTTATTTAATCTGTGTAAAATGGAATGAATTAAAAAAAACTTTATCTTTTTAAAAACAAAAATAGCGTAAACTGTAATTGCAAACATGCATGTTTATAACTTGAATATTATGTTTATAGCTTATGGTAGAAAGTGCATAATTTTTTTAAATTAGTATCGCTATCAGTTTTATATGCGTTAATTACAGTAAATGGTTAAAAATGTAAGCAAATTTTTAATAAATACTGTGTTTTACGGTTAGCGCATAAAATCCATTCAAAACCAATAGAAAAAAGAAAATTTTCGTGTAGTTTCTGATATCTTTTTTTTATAAAGAAATACAACACACTTCACTTATTCACTACACTTTTGATCAGCAATGGATATGCAGAGTGCATTTACGTCAGACCATCAGACAAGCAAGGGATCATAAAATCTAAAGCCGATGTCTTTGGGCTTTTTAATTCAATGAGTTTAGTGAAATAAGACTAGTTTCGCGTAAACCTAAGAAATCATAAAAAAATTAATTTACTTATCTAAAATATAAGGGACAAAGAAATTTTTAAATATTTTCAAAAATAAAAACGTTATAAACCTGGTGTTAGAGTTATTAAATAACAGAAAAGAGATGCATCACAAACTAAGTACTGACGTCACGGTCATAATGGTGGGAGCACTAGAAAGGATAGCCAGATATTCCCACTATGCGCCCACCACTATATTAAATTTGAATAAGCACAAATTTAAAAACTTAACGGACCGACTGTTCAAAACACATCCGATCGTAACCAAATTTACCACCTTGGAATAAGCTCTATCGAACACAAAAATAGATATCGCGTTACATACAAAATAAAATATGGACAGACAATTTTTTTTTAATAAATACACCCAACAGTCACACACATAGTCCTAAGATCGAGTCTTGTGTCGTGGGTATCAGGAACTACGAGAGACTTTCGGTCTCACAACACCCAGACCCGAAACAAATATCTGTGGGCTACACAGACATTTGTCTCGGTGCGGGAATCGAACCCGCGACCTCACGTTTCCCAGCCGGCTACTCGCCCGCTGCGCCACGGAGGCTGGATTGAGGACCTTCTTTTTTGAAGTCGGCCGAAAACAAATAACTGCCTCATTATTTTTCAACTAATGCTGTTTTACAGAAGGTTTCCTTTACGTATTTTTGGCAATACGTATAAACAGCCAAGCCTAATTAACATTTCTGCTTACACACGAGGCTTAGGCTTGAAGACGTACGTTGCAACACGATGCGAGAATGTGGCCGACCTTATCTGAATGATAGTATACTATGCCGCGTCGTGTGTAAAAAATATGGCGAAATGTATTACCACATAGCGCTGCTGTTTTAACACGAGTTTGCGCTAATCACTACAGGCTCATAAACAGCGATTAAACTTGATTCTTATTTTCGACCGACTCCAAAAAAGGAGGTCCTCAATTACATAAGTATGTTTTCTTATGCATTTTATGGCTATATTTTATTCTTAAGCATTAATGCCCGGTTTCAATAAACAATCTCAGTTCGAATGTGCAGATAGATTACGAAAATTAGCCAATAAGAACACAGTTTGAATATGACTCCTTCAAATGCCTTGATTGGATTGGTTCATAATCGCGATCTATCTGCACTTTAAACTGAGATCGTTTATTGAGACCGGCCGTTAATGATCTATGCCTGTTGCGTTCACACAAACCAACTATCGCCGTTGTGTGAATGAAACAGGCATAGATTCGTTCGCCTTCGGTGTGTACCCGCCATTATATGATGTCTTCGCTAAATGTGGACCCATTTTTAAGATTCTTTTTGTGTTCGATAGAGCTTATTTCAAGGGTGGTCCCATATAAATTTGGGCACGATCGGATAAGTTTTGACGTACCTAGGTCCGTTATGGTTTTAAAATTGTGATTATATTGGCCAGTCTTGAATGAGAAGCCGTGGATTCGATTCCCGCACTGAGTACTAATATCACACCTTTTTGTGGGGTTGGTGCAACACACTTTTTAAGCATGTTGTAGAAAGGATTTGACTTAATTTTACTACCGGCTGCCTGTCTGACGTCAACCCCCTCTGAGGGAACCAGTCCCGGGAAAATTAAATAAGAAAATTATCTTTTCTCTACCTGGGAATCGAACCCAGGACCTCCCGGTTCACAGCCCATATATCCTGCCACTAGAACAAAGAGACGACGTTTTAAATACATACTTTGCTATAATAGTATTAACAATAGCTCCGTCATATCAATTTTGCAATCTACAGCTCATGGCTAACCGTTTGTTTAAAGATTCGTGGCCAAGATGCACCTTTATTTATCTTAGGCAGTATATACATCAAGATAAACCTAAGGTTAGGACTAACTGTAGGTTAGTAATAGTGGTGCAAGGCGCCCTTAATAAGTTGTTTCGCTAATAAACCGCGCTAAATAAAATACACAGACCGCTGTCTGTTATAATATCTAATTATCAACGCTTCAATAAGCAACAATTTGACCGCAATATGTTTCTCAAGACTGGTGGCTATTAGAGCTAGCAGTATAGGGCCTAACTTACAAAAACATGTTCGTCCGACTTCCAAAAAGGAGGAGGTCCTCAATTCGGCTGTATTTTTTTATGTATGTTACGCGATATCTCCACCAAATGTGGACTGATTTTCAAAATTATGTAGTAGAGCCACGCTGTAGACAGTCACGTCTATAGCACGAATGGGCCGGCTCGACCGGTTAGATACCACTGTCTCACAGAAAACCGACGTAAAGTGGCAGCGTGCTGTCGTGTTTCGTTCGGTGAGTGAGATTTCCGGTGGCCCATTTCCCCACTCCCTTTCCCAATCCCCTTCCCTCCCATTCCATTCCCTCCTTTTAGGTTGGCAACTCACCCATGATTCTTTTTGTGTCTTGGGTGTCTATGGGCGCTGGAGATCACTTACCATCAGGTGACCCATCTGCTCGTTTGCCAATCTCTGCTATAAAAAAAAAATTGTGTTCGATATAGCTTATTTGGTCCCAAGTTTCGTCCCAATTTGGTCACGATCGAATAAGTTTTGAAGTCGGTCTGTTAAGTTTTTAAACTTGTGATTATCACTTAACTTTCCGCTAAGAATAGCCTGTCACTTTTTTCCTTGCGTTACATTGTTTAAAAATGTAAGGGACAACCTATGGTTAAAGATAAGCAGCACTTAAATATTTTTATAAGTAAGGGGCTGTAAGACAATTATAAAATTTCAATATTTTGTAAGCATGTTTTTGTCTGACTGTTTGCTACTAATTTAATAAATAAACTAAGTTAACCCCTCATTGGGATATACGAAATTGATTTAACATAACATAAGCCATCCCGCCTGTACCCCGAAGTGATACGCAGAGGCGCACTATTTTTATTTTTTTAAATAAATACACCCACTGCCTCGGTGGCGTGGTGGTATTTCGGTACAACTACGGTTCTGAAGTCCCGGGTTCAATCCCCAGGTCGGGCAAAGTGATATTGAATTTTTCCATATCAGCCCGGAGTCTGGAAGTTGTGCCCGATATGGCGATAGGCTCGCCCCCTATCACATCTGGGACGGAACTAAGCTCGGCGAAACGTGGGGGTAATAGTTCGCTAGTACGCCTCTGCCTACCCTTTCGGGGATACAGGCGTGAGCTTATGTTATGTTATGTAAATACACCCAACAATCACACACCTAGTCCCAACCCTACACTAGGTATATATATAACCTGTATCGTGGGTGTCAGACTATGAGAAACTTTCGGTCTCATTATTTATATTTCGTGGAAAATTGAGTTGTTGGTGCATTCACTTATCTCTTCTTTATTAGTTTATGATGTATCCTATATTTAATGTGTAATCGTTTATATTTCCACATAAATCTAAGAAAAAGAAGAATGCTTAATTTTTCGTAGTTATGCCCCGTCCTCATCAATATTATACCATAGATGCAATGTTCTTTGCAAATATCCTCCTAAAAAGTGGTCTCAAATAAAACAAAGAAAACGATCACAAGTTATAATTAAATCAACACAAATATAACCCTAAGCACGTGTTATAATGTAGGGTTTTAAACGAAATGAGCAAGCGTTCTGTAATTTGAATTTTGAAATTTAGAATTCTATCGACGTCCGACTGTAGGCAAAAGTAGTGCTTAAGCACTTTTTTGCTGTCCCATTTTCCGAGCGTCAACTGTGTATCTAGGTTTTTTTTTTATTTTTTTTTTATAGCAGAGATCGGCAAACGAGCAGATGGGTCACCTGATGGTAAGTGATCTCCACCGCCCATAGACACCCGAGACACAAAAAGAATCATGGGTGAGTTGCCAACCTAAAAGGAGGGAATGGAAGGGGAAGGAAGGGGATTGGGAAAGGGAGTGGGGAAATGGGCCACCGGAAATCTCACTCACCGAACGAAACGCGACAGCAAGCTGCCACTTTACGTCGGTTTTCTGTGAGACAATGGTATCTAACCGGTCGAGCCGGCCCATTCCTGCTATAGACGTAACTGTCTACAGCATGGCTCTACCATTTACAAATATAATATATAATATATAATAGGTATAGGTAGGTATATAATATATCGATGCCCGTCCTCTATATTCTTTGTTATATACGAATATAATATGTTCTAGGTTATATACGAGTAAATGAGCGGCGTGAAGTGTCTAAGATACAATGACACATCATTTTTTTGGTTTGGTTTTGTCTATACGACCTTACGTTAAAATTGCATATAATGCTTAGTCACAATACAAATAGTTTTGGAGGTAAACCTTGATGCAATCCTTTTTAGTATGTACAAAAATATCCTAGAAACAAATAAAATTCATATTTTCCTTGAATGTCGTAATCTTGTGTTTGTTCCGAGCTTGGTATCCATTGTAAGGACTTTGGTTACAATTGACAAATACTTTATACTAGCTACTGGTTTATTAACGCCTTAAACAAAATTACATGGTATGAGCGATGTATGTAGTTCAGTATTGTGATATTATTGCGGTCATACACAATTGAAAGGAAACGTCAAATCAACGCACAAACCGCTGCATTATTCGATCATATATTGAGACTACAAATTTCAGTGTACTGTAAAAAAGTACTTAATAAGTAAGTTGTGATATACTATATGAATTCCGACGAATGTTTACCGATTTTCAAGTTTTGTAGTCGGTAAATAAATAAATACACCAACAGTCACACATCTAGTCCTGACCCTACACTAGGTATAACCTGGATCGTGGGTGTCAGAGACTATGAGAAACTTTCGGCCTCATAACACCCAGACTTGAAACAAATATCTGTGGGCCACACAAACATTTGTCTCAATGCGGGAAACGAAACCGCGGCCTCTCGCTTCACAACCGGCTACTGGTCCACTGCGCTACGGAGGCTGTCAAATATTACTTCAATTAGAAATAGGTATACCTTTTGGAAACCTCCTCTTCTTGTAAGTCGGTGTAAAACGCCGTAAGTTGATTTTAAAGTGGATACTGACATTTAGTCTACAGCCCGGCAGGAATAATTTAGGTTGAGATATATAGAGCGAACTTCGACTAAGTCTAAGTCAAAGAAACGAACTCAGTGAAGGTTTGGAATTGTTAATCAAATTTTGACTTAGTCCGAGTCATTATTTATAAGATAAACAGACTGACAGACAGATTAAGCAAAGAATTTATGGTAAAAAATGACTCGGACTAAGTCAAAATCCTCACTGAGTTCGTTACTTTGACTTAGACTTAGTCCAAGTTCGCTCTATAGATCTCAGCCTTAGATAATCGAATTCGAATCAGCTCGATGCGCGTTTATAATATTTGTTTGAAATTCTAAGCAAACGTTATCAGTCGACACGATTTCGATTGTCAAAATTATGACCGTCGTAGCTCGACCATGAGCTTTTTTAGCGTTTTACGCTAGTGAATACGTAAAATTTGTATGACACACACCCCAACGCCTCTAGCGATTTGACGTTTTCATACAAATTATTTTTGACCGACTTCCAAAAACGAGGAGATCCTCAATTCGTATTTTTTATTTTCAATCTGTATTTTTTTTATGTATGTTACAAAATCTTTGCCAAATGTGGACCGATTTTCAAAATTCTTTTTGTGTTCGATAGAGATGGTTACGATTTTGAAGTCGGTCCGTTAAGTTTTTAACTTGTGATTATAGTCCTTAGCGTATATTGTCAAATAAACTCATTGTCGTGCTGGTTACGGTTGATACTAGCTTTTGCCTTGTGTTAAAATGTCGTCAAAGGCCTATTGATTACTGATTGCCCAACTATTTAATTCGGGCCAATGAACTCCTTCTCTAGCCCTCGCCAAAAATCCTTCAGCAAACAATGCACTTTCGATTCGAATGTGTTTCGAGTGTTGCGTGCCGCAGATTATCTTGAACTTGACCCCAATGTGTGTCAATGTTAATAACTAATATTAATTCGTAAATAACAGTTTAATTGGTCGTTTCTGATGCGTAGACTTCGCGATTGTCCCGTGCATGGTCTGCATTGTATTTATTTTTTATTTATTTATAGTCTGAAATAAAACTATTTTTACGGATTCTATCACGATTAGGTTTTAATTATTATTCCCGACGTTTCGAAGGATTTGCAGTCTTCGTTGTCACGGGTCAGACAAAACGTCGGGAATAATAATTAAAACCTAATCGTGATAGAATCCGTAAAAATAGTTTTATTTCAATGTATAATATTCGCGTAAACTTAAGAAATCAGTATTTATAGTCTAGCAAAAATGTCAATAAAATTATGGCTGAGTTGCTCACAACCATAGAATTTTATTATACAACAGCAAAGAGGGGCTACAGAACCTTATTCATTTCTGTGGACGACACCGAACGTGTTGCCACTGTATTTATAAATGAAGATCGTGGTGGTGTTTCGGTACGACTACCGTTCTGAGGTCTTGGGTTCGATTCCCGGGTCGGCCAAAGTGATATTGGATTTTTCATATCAGCCCGGAGTCTGGAATTTGTGCCCGATATGGCGATAGGTTCGCCCCCTATCACATCTGGGACGGAACTTAGCTCGGCGAAATGTGGGTGTTCTGGTTCGCTAGTGCGCCTCTGCCTACCCCTTCGGGGATACAGGCGTGAGCTTATGTTATGTGTGTTGTAAATGAAGAGCTAACAATAGCGGTGTATTGATACATCATCTTACTCATTGTTTGATAGATACTTGCGTGGTTGATGTGGTTTGTTTACGTTTGCAATCACTGTATTTGTGAGACGGAGCTTGTTAACGGTAAGACTATACCAGTAGAGTAACTTTGACAGTCGATTCGATTGTGACTACGATTCGGTTTCATTTATTGACTTAAAATTCCAATACTCGATCTTAGTGTGGGGTCAGGACTATGTGTGTGACTGTTGGGTGTTATTTATTATTTATTTAAATTCCACCGAAATCGAGGTAAAAAGTGCGCGAATGTCGCATTAGATTCGAGAACTTGCCACTTGGTAATTTTTAACGCGAAATTAGTGCACTTTTTAATTCGATTTTGGTGGAATTTAAAGTACATAAATAAAACCAAATCGTAGTCAAAATCAAATCGAGTGTCAAAAGTCAAGGGGCAGGGCCAACTAAGAGCTAGTTTTAACAGTAGCTCGGCCGTTTTTACGACACTTCACGCTAGGGACTACGTAAAATAATTTGTATGAAACACAACAGTTCCCCTAAACCGCTAGAGGCATTCGAGTATTTGTTATATACATAATTATTTTACGTAGTCGCTAGCGTGAAATGTCAGAACGCTCATGGTCGACAGTTCTCACTTCTCGAAAACGGTGATAATTTTCTTTTTCTCTACATACATAGACATAGCGTTACCATTGGCCCATGTTAATGAATGAAAGTACTTGTCATTGGTTTAAAACTTGTATATCGAATGTGTTATAAATTTGAATTTCCTTTGTTAAATCTCACCCCTCCCTTTTCCCGACTTGTCCTCTGTCCTGTACGAAGCGTTTGTATTGCGATGACGTGTCTATTTATTTGTACCTAGGATCCTTATCCCACATTAATGTGGGATCGGCGCAACACACTTTTTCAAGCATGTTTCGGTAAGGATTCGGCTCAGTTTTTCCGACCACCTGCTTGACGTCAACCCACCTCTGGAGGATTAAGATTGTGTCAAAAAAACACCCCGTCTAACCTGGAAATCGAATCTAGATATCGAAAATCTGGATATAGAATTACATAGTAAAAATATAACATGGGTATGAAATAACAATGAAATCTAGAAGTTGCTAAAAAGAACCCTTTATATGTTCAAAGGGGACTTCGGAAGTTTATAATAAAAAAAAATAATAAAAAAAACTGGAAATCGAATCTAGGATCTCTCGGTTGCAAGCTCATATAAGCTGCCAATAGACCTAGGAGGCGACCTGATGAATGTATAATATAACAGGCCGATTTCAAATCTGATCGTGACCAAATTCTACCACTCTTAAAATAAGCTCTATCGAACACAGAATTTTGACAATCGGTCCACATTCGGCGGAGATATCGCGTAACATGCATAAAAAATACAGACGAATTGAGGACCTTCTCCTTTTTGGAAGTCAGTCGATAAAAAATATTTAATCGTCGATGGGTATTTATTCATAGGGAGTTTTGCATACAACGGAACTACCAATAAAATCTCCAAATCTATCATCGTATTTATGAATGCATAGATTATCTATAAAGTGTAAATGTCAGTTACAAAGGTCAATGGCATTGGACGTTTCGATATGCGGAAATGAATACCAGTTGCAAAACTCAAGATAAATGTAATAAGTTTAAATATAATTATAATAATATTGGGTATAGAAATAATTCTATAAATAAATTAATAATAAAACTATAAATAACTATATATTTTTAGTATTTTTGTTTTTATTGTATATCTATATAATAAAAATAAAAATACTAAAAATAAAAACCGGCCAAATGCATGCTGACCACGCACAGTGCAGGGTTCCGAAGTAAGGGTAACTGTTACATAAATATAATTTTATAACACACTAGCTGACCCGCGCAACTTCATCTGCGTATGAGAGAGAGGGTTGAAAGAGTGAGTCGTAGGCACCTATAATCCAATAATTTTAAAGGAGGTAATGGGATGATCTACTTCGGCCGTCAGTCCCCCGTCTCTCACCCCGTCAGTCACACCGTCTGTCACCCCGTCTCTTAGCCCCTCAGTCACACTGTCTGTCACCCCGCCTGTCAACCCGTCTGTCACCCGTCTGTCACCCAGTCGGGCACCCCGTCTGTCACCCAGTCTGTGACCCGCCTGTCATTCCGTCTATCACCACATCCGTCACCCCGTCTGTCACCCCGTCGGTCACCCGTCTGTCACCCCGTCTGTCACCCCGCTTGTCACCCCGTCTGTCACCCAGTCGGTCACCCATTCCGTCACCCCGTCTGTCACCAGTCTGTCACCCGTCTGTCACCCCGTCTGTCACTCTTCTGTCACCTGTCTGTCACCCCGTCTGTCACCCAGTCGGTCACCCATTCCGTCACCCCGTCTGTTACCCGTCTGTCACCCCGTCTGTCACTCTTCTGTCACCCGTCTGTCACCCCGTCTGTCACCCAGTCGGTCACCCCATCTGTCATCCCGTCAGTCACCTCGTCAGTCACCCCGTCCGCCACCCCATGAGTCAGCCTGTCAGTTATTATTTATTATTTTTGACAATATTTCAATATTTCTTTCTGTTCTATATTTTAAACGATGTAAACATATAATTTGCACAATACACGTGATTGATTTGATGGTAAATGTTAGGAAACGAATAACTAATTTCTTTAACTTTTTTTTCACAATTTCATAGTGAACACAATACCGGTTTGTCACATGAAATTAACTGAGCAGAGAACAATGAGTAGCTGTCAAACAATGTATCACGCACCGGCGCCATCTACTTAAAATATTGGTTTGTAGTACATGCTATGTATCAGAGATGGCGCTGTATGTGAAAAAAGATTTTCCCGCTTTTCTGTTGAAAATTTTCCTGAATTTTCTTTGCTATAAACCTCACGGAGCCCGAGACCTTTCCAACGAATGCAAAACCGTGGAAATCGGTTCGTGCGTTCTGGAGTTATGGCGTCAGACGGGAAAACCCGACTTATTTTTATATAGTAGATAATTTTATGTATATGATCCATAAACTCATATATACATAACATAAGCTCACGCCTGTATCCCCGAAGGGGTAGGCAGAGGCGCACTAGCGAACTAGAACACCCACATTTCGCCGAGCTTAGTTCCGTCCCAGATGTGATAGAGGGCGAGCCTATCGCCATATCGGGCACAAATTCCAGACTCCGAGCTGATATGGAAAAATCCAATATCACTTTGCCCGACCCGGGGATCGAACCCGAGACCTCAGAACCGTAGTCGTACCGAAATACCACCACGCCCCCTATCACATCTTGGACGGAACTTAGCTCGGCGATATGTGGGTGTTCTAATTCGCTAGTGCGCCTCCGCCTACCCCTTCGGGGATACAGGCGTGAACTTATGTTATGTTATGTTAAACAATGATGAAGTTTTTTAATGAGTTGCCAGACCTTCCATACCAGAGGCTTCTTGCTTCACAGCGCCACAGATGTAATTATGATTTGTATTGTTCACAGATATGGTATAAAAATGCTTGAGTGAAATATCGTGGATACATCGACAATGGAAGCGCCGGGCGCACACCGCGCGCTGGGCCGAGCGCACCTCTCACATCTGCCGCAAAGACCCTACGTCAACCTCACGTTCCAAGATCTCACTTACACAGTACAAACTGGTAGAAGTAAGTAGCTTTTATAACTATTTATCGACCTACTTCCAAAAAGGAGGAGGTCCTCAATTCGTTTGCATTTTTTTATGTATGTTACGCGATATCTCCGTCAAATGTGTACCGATTTTCAAAATTCTTTTTGTGTTCGATAGAGATTATTTCAAGGGTGATCCCATATTTTGGTCACGATTGGATTTGAAATCGGTTTGTTAACTTTTTAAACTTGTGATTAGTTCTAATCGCAAGTTTAAAAACTTCTTTCTTTCTTCTTCTGTAGTTCTTCTAGCTGATAGTATCTACTTCTATAATTTCCTTATTTTTATGTTTTTTGATAAAATAATTAAAAGATTGTTCATAGATTCATCTCAATATATTTGACAGACCGATTCGCGATTAAATCGTCGCTAATGTGAAATGTCAAAAAGTCTCATTGTCGAGCATAATTAACGTTTTTACAATTTTATAGCCTTTTGTGACGTTAAAATTACTGGTTTTTATTCTGTTAAATTTTTAGGCAGTCGTATAAAATTAATGATATCTGTTATTTATATTTTTTACTCTTTGCCATTGTTTTTTGCATCTATTACATCGGAACAAGTTTTTTTTTAATTATCCAATTAAAATGGAATTATTCAAAAAATAATTTAAATGGAAATGTTAACGACTTTAAATATGAGAATTTAATTATACCTATTTTTTATCTTTATATTTTTTTTATACTTGTTTGATATTTGTGTATGTATTATATAATTTATAATATAATACCTCTATATATATTATATGGCCAGCAGTGGACGTCCTGTGGCTGAAGATGATGATGATTTTTTTTATAGATGAGGCAAACGAGCATATGGGTCATCTGATGGTAAGTGATCTCCACCACCCATAGACACCCAAGACACAAAAGAATCATCGGTGCGTTGCCAACCTAAAATGATGGAAATAGAGATTGGGATTGGGGGGTAATTGGGCCACCGAAGATCACACTCACCGAACTGAACGCGACAGCGAGCTGCCATTTTACGTCGGTCTTCTGTGAGACAGTGGTATCAACCCGGTCAAGTGCATCCTGCACATCTGCGGCCTGAGCAGGAACATTTCTGACAACCGTAAATGTATTCGAACTCGATGCGCGTCTATGAAATTTGTATGAAATATTAACCAAACGTCATCAGTGCGCAGCGAACTCGAATACATTTACATTTACATTAGTTTTTCGTGCTCGGGCTACTGATCATGCACAGTAGAGAGTTCCAAAGCCGGCTTAAATGTTACTGAAATATGATTTTAATGGTCATAGTTATGAGTACATTGGTCATAAACTTATAATTACTACCTATTTTACATAACTAACAACTCCATCTATGTAGTATTCAATATATTTTGTACGAAATTAAAATTTTTACTTTGGTCGACTTTTACGCGTTAATTTGTAAAGCCTGGTTAGCCGTCATAGTTTTTTCTTTAAATTCGTTATATGTGCGACTACCATGATTTTTTCTCATATTTTTTGAACCGACCGTTTAGGTGGTAGGGGGCGCGGACACTTGACTAACAAAAAATTGCACTTTGAAGCTTATAGGGCCTTACTTAGAAAAACAGTTGAACTGAGCAAATGGTAAAGAATAGCCTGTCCCTTTTATTTTCAAACAATGTGACACAAGGAAAAAAGTGACAGGCTATTCTTAGCCATTTGCTCAGCTGAACTGTTTTTATAAGTAAGACCCACTATATCGTAAAATAATTCATGAATCGAAAAATGGTTCTAGAAAACCCTCAATGTTATTGAATGATCTATCCAAAGATATCCCACACTATGGGATAATCGAGAAAGAAACCATCCCCCACTTTACGTGTAGGAGAGTTACCCTACAGAAAATTATTATCCAAGATTTTTTTTACCGTTTTGTTGGCGTGATTGATATGTATATCCATGCCGAATTTCATTTTTCTAGTTTGATAGTAACTGAGTTAAATTGCGGACAGACAGACAGACGGACATGACGAAACTGTAAGGGTTCCATTTTTGCCATTTAGCTTTGGAACCCTAAAAACCGGTAGGTAATAATAAGCACCCCCCACAGCTAGTACCATCCACCACTACTATCATTATCAGGACGTCACAGGCTGGTAAGAATGGCTCGACCGTTTTGATACCACCGTCTCACAGAAAACCAACGTAAAGTTCCCACTTTAGCGAGCTCCCGCTCGCTGTCGCGTGTCGTTTAGTTAGTGAGATTTTCGGAGGCCCAGTTCCCCCCTCCTTTTTCCAATAAATACACCCCACAGTCCCACACCTAGTCCTGACCCCACACTAGGTATAACCTGTATCGTGGGTGTCAGAAAATATAAGAGACTTTTCGGTCTCACAACACCCTATTTACCTTATTTTAGGTTGGCAACGCACCCATGATTATTTTTGTGTATTGGGTGTATATGGGCGGTGGAGATCACTTACCATCGGTAGCCCGAGCACGAAAAACTAATGTAAATGTAAATGTATTCGAGTTCGCTGCGCACTGATGACGTTTGGTTAATATTTCATACAAATTTCATAAACGCGCATCGAGTTCGAATACATTTACGGTTGTCAGAAATATTCCTGCTCAGGCCGCTGGTGACCCATCTAATCGTTAGCTAGTCTCAGTTTAAAAAAAACTCACAAATAAATACACAACTGCACTCTGGACTAATGATAGTGACTTTAACCTAAATATTTAAATATTGATTAGTACCCAAGCGGAAACAGACATGTCCACTGTAGAGAGTCGACCCAATTTGCAACAGCGATAACAGTACAATAAATAATGTATTTAATATAACATAACATAAGCTCACGCCTGTATCCCCGAAGGGGTAGGTAGAGGTGCACTAGCGAACTAGAACACCCACATTTTGCTGAGCTTAGTTCCGTCCCAGATGTGATAGAGGGCGAGCCTATCGCCATATCGGGCACAAATTCCAGACTCCGGGCTGATATGGAAAAATCCAATATCACTTTGCCCGACCCGGGGATCGAACCCGAGACCTCAGAACCGTAGTCGTACCGAAATACCACCACGCCACCGAGGCAGTCAGATAATGTATTTGTTGTAACAAATAATGCATTCGACAGCCTCCGTGGCGCAGCGGGCGAGTAGCCGGCTGTGAAACGTGAGGTCGCGGGTTCGATTCCCCCACCGAGACAAATGTCTGTGTGGCCCATAGATATATGTTTCGGGTCTGTGTGTTGAGACCGAAAGTCTCTCGTAGTTTCTGGTACCCACGATACAGGTTACAGTGTGGGGTCAGGACTATGTGTGTGACTGTTGGGTGTATAAAAAATTGAAAATAATTTATTACTGGACGTGCGGGTATGTGCCATAATGCCCGGGAGAGATGGTCGACATCCGGGCGACGCTGGGCCGCGTCCCTAACAAATGCCCTACATCGGCAATACCGACTAAAATCCGGCGGTGGCCTAGTTCGGTGGGTGGCCTGCTTGAGTAATTTACGCAGATAAACTCGGATTGCTATCGGAACCGCTCCTGCGCGATGCCGCCTTGCGGCCCGTCTCCGAGTGAAGGGGTCTCAGAAGCCCCCGCCGCCGAAGGATGCCGTCGACGTCTACGGCTGCATGAGGCAAACCGTCTGTGCTGCCGTCCGTCCCGGGGTCGCAAGTAATATATAAATGTAGCTAGACCTTGTTTTGTTCGAAAGACGAAACGTCAAAGGCGTCTACTGAAGCTCGAGAGAGCTCGAGCATGAGTTTTTGACATTTGTATGCAAACAAATTAAACAGAATAAATACTAGACCGGACATCACCACAAAACTCGTGATCCATAACTTTTGATCAGGTGGTAATTTATTAGTCACCTGCCACACAGTCCAGTTCGATTAGTATTTAATCTGTTTGTTTGTATGTAATATTACAAAATTGATATTAATATCGCATGTTGCAAACATACGATAGCATTACATTGCGATAGAACCGTGGGTAATTTCAAAGAAAGCGTTGAGAAACCTTTGACAATATTTTGCACAACGCATACATCCATATTTCACAATATCTAATGGGACGTAAGATCAGTGTAATATGTCTCTTATGATAAATGATAAAAGAAAAATAAGGACTTGGCATACGAAAAAATGAAGTATGCCTAATGTATGGACACAATTTGTCCATTGGACAGAAACTAAAACGGCGCCTTGGCGAAAGAAAGATCCCAGTAGGTAATATAGAGGTAGTATAGCCATTAGACATCTTCTTCATATTCCAAAATCAGTAGGTATTATAAATAAAATACTATATTTATATTACAATGAATAGATATTTATACGTTGTTTAATCTTATGACACGATGATAACTTACAGGTAAATAAATCGAGAGACTAAAATGGCGGAACCGGCTTCAACGTAAACAATTTTTTCGTAGCTATGCCCAGTCCTTATTTTTCAGATGCCATTGGTTCCTACTCTGTCGTCACTTTAATGTGCTCTCGTATAGAATTGTGGTTTAGCCATGTAACAGATGTCTCCTGGATGTATAGAAATACTAAGGCCTGTTTCTCGAATAAATTCTTAGTTGACTCGCGGGATCTTAACTGTGTGTTGCGCCGACCCCACATTAAGGTGGGATAAGGGCAGGTAGTAAGAAAGACGTGTACATGGAACCTAAAATTTTTAGGAAGTGGTAGCGTCTTTAAAATATGTTTTAAATTGATAACCTTTCTTTTAGAAGTTGGTTAAATATCGTGGCTGCTCAAAGGTACCTTAATAGGTGGAACGCAGTCAGGGCTTTTGGCATATTGCCACATAGAGACAACCTTCTGCTAACGTAGGTAGTAAGGTACTATCAGTTACCAGCGAGTTTAAACGTAAAACGGCATAATAATAATAATCTATACTAATCTATACTAATATTATAAAGCTGAAGAGTTTGTTTGTTTGTTTGTTTGTTTGATTGAACGCGCTAATCTCAGGAACTACTGCTTCGATTTGAAAAATTCTTTTTGTGTTGGATAGCCCAATTATCGAGGGTGGCTATAGGCTATATAACATCACGCTATGACCAATGGGAGCGGAGCAGAAGTGAGAAATAAAAAACATGGAATTGATATTTTAGTATAATATCTGTAGGCCATACAAACATTTGTCTCGGTGCGGGGATCGAACCCGCGGCCTCACGCTTCACAGCCGGCTACTAGCACGCTATGCCACGGAGGCTGTCAAATTATTGGATTATAGGTACCTAAGACTCACTCTTTCAACCTTCTATCTCATACGCAGACGAAGTTGCGCGGGTCAGCTAGTAATATTATAAAGCTGAAGAGTTTGTTTGTTTGTTTGTTTGATTGAACGCGCTAATCTCAGGAACTACTGGTTCGATTTGAAAAATTCTTTTTGTGTTGGATAGCCCAATTATCGACGGTGGCTATAGGCTATATAACATCACGCTATGACCAATAGGAGCGGAGCAGAAATGAAAAATGTTTAAAACCGGGGAAGGTGATATCACAGAAACTACTGGTTCGAATTGAAAAATTATTTTTGTGTTGGATAGCCTATTTATCGAGGATGGCTATAGGCTATATAACATCATGCTTTGATCAATAGGAGCGGAGCAGAAATGAAAAATGTTGCAAAATCGGGAAAATTTATATCTCGGAGAGAAACTACTGGTTCGAATTGAAAAATTATTTTTGTGTTGGATAGCCCAATTATCTAGGATGCCAAGAGGCTATATAACATCACGCTATGACCAATAGGGGCGGAGCAAAAATGAATAATGCTGCTAGCGGGGAATTTTATATCTCAGAAACTACTGGTTCGATTTGAAAAAATATTTTAGTGTTGACCGAGGGGATGAATGGTAGGGTGACTAAGGGGTGACTGACGGGGTGATTGATGGGGTGACTGATGGGATGACTGACGGGGTGACCGACGTGAGGAATGACGGAGTGACTGACTGGCTGACTGATGGGGTGGCGGACGGGGTGACTGACGAGGTGACTGACGGGGTGACAGACGGGGTGACAGATGGGGTGACCGACTAGGTGACAGCCGGGGTGACAGATGGGGTGACCGACTGGGTGACAGACGGGTGACAGACGGGGTGACAGACGAGTGACATACGGGGTGACGAACGTGGTGACAGACGGGTTGACAGACTGGTGACAGACGGGGTGACCGACTGGGTGACAGACGAAGTGACAGACTGGGTGACAGACGGGGTGACCGACTGGATGACCGACTGGGTGACCGACTGGGTGACAGAAGAGGTGACAGACGGGGTAACAGGCGGGGTGATAGACTGGGTGACAGACGGGGTGACAGACGGGTGACCGAAGTGGTGACAGACGGGGTGACAGCTGGGTGACCGACGGGGTGACAGACGGGTTGACAGATGGGTGACAGACGAGGTAACAGGCGGGGTGACCGACGGGGTGACCGACTGGATGACTGACGGGGTGACTGACTGGGTGACAGACGGGTGACAGACGGTGTGACAGAGGGTGTGAGTGACGGGGTAAGAGACGGGATGACAGACGGGGTGACAGACGGGGTGACAGGCGGGTGACAGACGGGGTGACAGACGGGGTGACAGACGTGGTGACAGGTGGGTGACAGACGGTGTGACAGAGGGTGTGAGTGACGGGGTAAGAGACGGGATGACAGACGGGGTGACAGACGGGGTGACAGACGGTGTGACAGACGGTGTGACTGACGGTGTGAGAGACGGGGTGACTGACGCCTGAAGTAGATCATCCCATTACCTCTTTTAGAATTATTGTGCTATAGGTGCCTACGACTCACTCTTTCAACCCTCTCTCTCATACGCAGACGAAGTTGCGCGGGTCAGCTAGTATAATAATATTAGCCCTTTAATATTACTGTCTCACTGCTGGGCACGGGCCTCCTCTACTAATGAGAGATTGTTTTAAAGATTGTAGGATAAACCGAGATAAGGTGTAACTCTAGATTAGTAAGCAAGTCGCCCTTAGTCTAAGATTTGCAGCGCTATTACTAATCTAGAGTTACACCTTATCTCGGTTTATCCTACAGCTCACTCCTATCGTTAAGGCCTCATTCGCTCAAGAGCTTTTTCAACGCACGTTAAAAAAGTGTTAAAATAGAACATAAGTGTTCTAGTATAATAATTATTCACACGCCGGCGCTTTTAAAACGCGGCGTCTTATTTTTGGGGGTTATTTAAGATATACCTAACACTGCCTCGGTGGCGTGGTGGTATCTCGGTGCGACTACGGTTCTGAGGTCTCGGGTTCGATCCACGGGTCGGGCAAAGTGATATTGGATTTTTCCATATCAGCCCGGAGTCTGGAATTTGTGCCCGATATGGCGATAGGCTCGCCCCCTATCACATCTGGGACGGAACTAACCTCGGCGAAACGTGGGTGTTCTAGTTCGCTAGTGCGCCTCTGCCTACCCCGTCGGGGATACAGGTGTTTTTTTTTATGTTATGTTTGTTTTTACTATTTTATAATATTATGTACTGTAGACCTATGGGACGATATGGTCGCCAAACGACAAAGTCCTACAAAAAAAACAAAAACTTTAGTTTATAGAATGACATTGTTTAACCAAAATAATCATGGCTTTATCACCTTGGCGTTAGATTGCCATATTTAAGTTTCACATAAACATAGGAAGTAGGAAATAAGTTATAGCCTAGGTTATTCTAATAAAAACAGCGGAAATACGCATTAAATGAAGGTACCGCACATATTATCATATTTCATGAGGACGCATCCGACGAAACAAGTTTTAAATGTGCTCAAAATATATTTTATTTGTTTGAAATTTATTTTGCATTTTCAAGATAAGATTTTGTATTTACAATTTTTTTATGATATCCGCGTTGAAGTTAGGTTGAGTTTTAAACAAAAGTATGACAAAAATGTAACAAATAATCTGGCAGTATGACTTCAGATCTTGGTCTTAGTTCCTTGTAGGACAATACATGTAAAAAATTAGTAATGTGACGTCATGAATCCGTGATTGGTGTTTACAGTCACGTGACTTACAGATAAAAAATTAAGTATTTATATTATTAAAATAAAATTATCCATGCTCATTTTGAATAATTCCTGTGGCACACGGGATTACGATGATAAATCTATGATTCTACCTCTACATAAATTCATTAATATTTCTTACTACAGTCAAGTACCCAATAACCAAAATTTCCTCTATCTACATTTTCTTTCATTTTAATGACAGGTAGGGAAATTACAACAGCAGCCCGAGCAGAAAATTTTGATAATCGTGAATGTATTCGAGTTCGCTGCGCACTGATGATATTTGGTTAATATTTCACACAAATTTGATAGACGCGGATCGAGCTCGAATACATTTAGATACCATTGTCAGATTTTTTTCTGTTCGGGCCGCAGTTCATACTTAATAGGTAAGCAAATCTTTGGGGGAAGCCTATATCCAATAGTGGACGTCCTGTGGCTGATGATGATCTTTGAATTATTGAAAATGGTTTTTGAAACCGGTTTTATTTCAAATTAGGCTGCTCCGTTCAAGATTTTTGAACGGATTTGATGTAGTCATACAAAACTAAGTTTAAGCACAGTCGAGTTTTGGCAGGAATTCTGACAGTGCGGGTGGTCGCTTGTTTTAATGATTTCATATTTTAGTCTAAAGTTGTGTTTGTGGTTTAAATGTGATGTGCATCTAAGCAATAAACATCAACGAAGAGGGACAGTATGTGGAAGCTTTGAAATAAGTGATTTTGGATGGTTTTTGTCGGGTGGATGGGTCGACCATGTTCGATTCCTCCGCTGCGAGAAAATCGTCTTAAAAAACATCAAACTGGAAGGAATCGACGCCAAAACTCCAGCAGGGCCTTGAAATCGAACACATCCGACTTCATTGCATTTGCGAAAACTTAGATGTAGGAAAACAATATCCCTAACTTGACAATGGCATAATGTATTTCAATTCCCATAAAAAAAAGTTTAAGCACTAACCTAACTAGTATACATGCAATTATCATTATGTTTCTGCTAGCTGCTAGAACGTTGGTCAATATTTAGAAAGCTGTGATACGCAATTTAGTGATGTTCGCTTAATGTTTACGTGATATCGATGGATACTTACGTCAATAACTCATCGATATATTTTTAATATTTTTATTAAATTCATTGGATAATAATAAATTGTAGGTTTTTTAAACATAAATATTTAATAGGTTATTTTTAAATATTTAATAGGTTTATTGAAACCGGCCATAAATGTGAGTTGTTACGGCCGGTCTAAATAAAAGATCTCAGTTTAGAGTGCAGATAGATCGCGATTATGAACCAATCAAATTACGTCATTTTTTTTATATCAGAGACTGGCAAACAAACAGATAGGTCACCTGATGGTAAGTTATCTCCACCACCCATAGACACCCAAGACACAATAAGAATCATGGGTGCGTTGCCAACCTAGGGGAGAGAAAAGGGATTGGGAAAGGGAGGGGGAAATGGGCCACCGGATATCTCACTCACCGAACGAAACGCGACAACAAGCTGCCACTTTACGTCGGTTTTCTGTGAGACAGTGGTATCAAACCGGTCGACACATTCGTGCTGTAGACGTAACTGTCTACAGCGTGGCTGTACCACTCATTTGACGGAGTCATGTTCATACTGTGTTCTTATTGGCTAATTTTTATAATCTATCTGCACATTCGAACTGAGATTGTGTACCGGGCGTTAATGACCATCTATCTATCTGTTCTGTCATAAAAATGTCAACCTGCGCAAGGAAAAAAAGTAAAATGTCTCAAAAAGTAAAAAGTCATAATCATGTATATATGTAGGTATGATTGAGTAACATAGTCAAAACATCAAATAAATAAGAGGGCTTCAAAATCGAATTACTAAAGAGTAATAAATTGTATGTTTATGGCTGGTATATGATTTTCAGAACAGATCCGTAGATGCTAATTAACAAAAAATATAATAGTTCTAGAACCAAATTAACATAATGGGATGGCAATTATTAGCTCTAATTATATGCTTTTACATATTTAAAAGAATATTTTATTCTTACGGCACACATTGTGGCTAAACAATGCTTTATAAAATAAAATAGTGGGGAATCTTAGTATTATAAAATACACTAGTTAAATACAAATTCCGAAATAATTATCGTTGGTTTACGCACTCACAATTGTTAATGGTCTCATTGTTTCTAAGTTCTCATTACTTAGTTAAGTTGCTAATTTTCATGATATTTATTCAGTTCAGGTTACAGGAAATATAACGTTCAGTATAAATACTATCACACAATCATCATACTAATATAAATTCGTTCATATTATAAATGCGAAAGTTTGGGAGTGTATGTTTGTTGCTTCTTCACGATCAAACGACTGGACCAATTTTGGTGATATTTGCTATGGAGGTAGCTGACACCCTGGATTAACTACTTTTTCTCGGAAAATAAATTTCCACGCGTACGGAGTCGCGGGCAGCAGCTAGTACTATAACTAGTAACTAAATAAAACATACTTAAAATAACACATGAACCAATGATTAGTGTCCGAAAAACCAAATATTTCTCTAAACATAAAATGCAAACACGAATACAAAGTCCTCTTATCTGTCCAAAAATCATTATATTATTGTAGTTTTCTTAGTTCTTATGTTGAAGACTAGGGTAAGTAGCCCAATTTTGTCATCTAGGAGGTTTTGGATAGACCCAAAAGAATCCCTTCAGGATTTTATTTTTTTTTGAATCCACTGTTACCTGATACCGTGTAACTAAAATGTATATTTGTTAGGTATTACATCATTGCAAGACTCCACCAGCAATGTATTTCATTAACATTAATTGTAACTATTTAGAATAATAAACTAGGTACTTTGTAATAAATACTAATTAGCTTTGTTATACACAAAGACTGTAGATATATAACGTTTGTATCACTCTAAATTTTGATTTTCTCTTAAAAATCATTTGAAAAACTTTAAATTGTGTAGTAGAGCAAGTGTGGTAGAGCCACGCTGTAGACAGTTACGTCTACATCACGAATGGGCTGGCTCGACTGGTTTGATACCACTGTCTAACAGAAAACCGACGTATAGTGGCAGCTCGTTGTCGCGTTTCGTTCAGTGAGTGAGATTTCCGGAGGCCCAATTCCCCCTCCCCCTTCTCTCTTCTTTCCCAAACTCTATTTTCTTCCCTTTAGGTTGGCAACGCATCCTTGATCCTTTTTGTGTCCTAGGTGTCCATGAGCGGTGGAAATTACTTACCATCAGGTGATCCATCTGCTCGTTTGCCAGTCACTGCTAAAAAAAATTAAGATGGAAGTAAGGTCTGAAGGACAGTGTTATAATAATTTATGTGCATTATAGGTTGTTTATTGTTTATAGGTGGTCTCAGGATGAGCTCTATAGAGCAAACTTCGACTAAGTCTAATTCAAAGTCACGAACTCAGTGAGGATTTATACTAAGTTCGAGTCATTTTTTACAAGAAAATCTTTGCTTAGTCTGTCTGTCAGTCTATTTTTCTTGTAAAAAATGACCCGGACTAAGTCAAAGTTCGATTATAAAATTACAAATCCCCCCTGAGTTCGTGACTTTTACTTAGACTTAGTCGAAGTTCGCTCTATAGATCTCAGCCTCAACGTTATTGGCATTATGCGACAGTTTGCTTTGTGTTTCAAATGGGTTGCGGTTCTGTCATTCAATTGCAGTAAAAAAGTCAATCCCTTCGTATATGTACACATTGAAAATAAGTTTGATGTAAGTGCTCTCACAAATAAATATATTTTTTTGTATAAATATTCAAACGTTTCAATAATATTCGATAATTCAACGGCTGTCGTGTTATCGATAGATGAACATCACTAGCAAGCCGAGCGAAACACGTGACCGTCCTGCGACCTAAATACGAGCGATGTTGATCGGAGTCTGCGCACGTGAGCTCTGTTCAATGGCCTACTGCAGCTTGATGCAATGGTGTAATGTATAGCTGGTTCATCTTCCATTACACGGGCAATTGGACATTATTTAACACAATAAAATTTATGTAGAGCGACGCTTTTCCAGATCGACCTGTTGGAAGCGGCCTGCATCCAGCGACTTCCTGCGACCTTTATCAGGTCGTCGGTCCACCTTCTAGGTGGACGTCCTAAGCTAACATTTAATAGCTATTGTAACAGGTCGATCTGGAAATCTTTGGAGGGACCTATGTTCAGCAGTGGATGTCCTATGGCTGATGATGATGATGATATAAACTCACGCCTGTATCCCCGAAGGGGTAGGCAGAGGCGCACTAGCGAACTAGTACATCCACGTTTCGCCGAGCTTAGTTCCGTCCCAGATGTGATACGGCGACGAGATGCGAGCCTATCGCCATATCGGGCATAAATTCCAGACTCCGGGCTAATATGGAAAAATCCAACATCACTTTGCCCGACCCGGGGATCTAACCCGAGACCTCAGGACTGTAGTCGTACCGAAATACAACTACGCCACCGAGGCAGTCATAAAACAGATTTACATTCATTAAAGATATACAAATAAGTAAAATAGGAATATAAAACTTTTGAACTTTAAATATAATAGACACAAACAAGGTCAATATATCAAGCCGGTCACCCTGTCGTCTTGGGGTTACCTAAATATTCGTCGGTGATCGATTTTGTTTTATTTCCTATTACATATAAAAATGTGTATAAAATCAAACGTAGTCAAGTACCTAATTGTCTGGATTTTTATGCTATAACTTGTTGAGTTTGTTTCGGCAATGTTTCTCAGGGATCGCCACAAAATGCTGACGTCATTATTTTCAATCATATAACATAACATAAGCTCACGCCTATATCCCCGAAGAGGATGACAGAGGCGTACTAGCGAACTAGAACACCCACATTTCGCCGAGCTTAGTTCCGTAAAACATAAAATTGATATGCAAAGGTGATATAAAGTGTGTTTTTTTAACTAGGACAGTACGGGTAATTCGGAAACTATAGGAGATACAAAGAAATCGTCTTAGGCATCATTTGCTTATTTTTGTGAAATTATATATAATTTGGAAAAAAGTCAATTTTTATGTAATTCAACTTCCGCTGCCAGATTTTTTTCTCCCCATTCGATGAAATGATACTGACGTAAAACTGAGTTTATAGGAACAATACATTTTTTTTGTTATTTTCATTGATTTTTTCAGGGACAACTCACCCTTGACCAGAATGTATGAGTATAGTACCAGAACTTCAGTATGCCAAAAATATTTTTACAAAAAATAGTAAATGTTTCTCTGTATCTTCTATAATTTCCAGTTTCATCTTACTGTCCCAGTTAAAAAAAACACTTTTTATAATATTATTATCCTATTTGCAGAATAAAACATTTGATTTTGTATTTATTTTTGAAATGATTTGTAACATCAATTACAATTATTCTAGTGTAGAGGAACGGATGTCGGTGTTCCTCCACTAGAGGACTTCACTAGACTTTAAGTAAGCTATTAACCTACAAAATGCAGTTGTATATGGTAATAAAGATAAGTAGGTATACAAAACAGCACTTTCTATGCAAGTCGCTTGTTAGTTAATGAGAAGAAAATGCATTAGACGATGTAACGGCACATTATGATTCTGCACGCACACAAAACGAACATAGAATTTATTACTGAAGCTATACATTATGTATGAATGTTTAATAGAGCAGGCCTTTGTTTTCCTGCGCATAATCCCCATTACTTATAAAAATATTTAAGCGCTGCTTATCTTTAAGAAAAAGAAAAAAGAAAGTAGCAGCGATAGCTCAGTTGGGAATGGTACGGACTGCCGAGACAAGTGTCGGAGGTTCGAGACCAATCCCATAATGGAGCATACACCTCTGACTTTTCTATGTTAAGTGTATTTTCATTGTGAAATATCGCTTGCTATAACGGTGAAGGAAAACATCGTGAGGAAACTTACATACCCGAGAATTTCTTTACAGGAATTTCGAAGGTATGTGAAGTCTACCAACCCGCATTAGGCCAGCGTGGTAGACTAAGGCCTAACCCCTCTCATTAGTAGAGGAGGCCCGTGCCCAGCAGTGGGACAGTAATATTACAAGGCTAATATTATTATAATATTATATCTTTAAGAATAGCTTGTTCTTTTCATTTTCAAACTGCCTCGGTGGCGTGGGTTGTATTTCGGTACTACTACCGTCCTGACTCTCCACTTTGACTTAGACTTAGTTGAAGTTCGCTCTATTATTTATCGAATTAAGTACTTATCAGCCTTTCGAGGACTCCCTAGGGTCGAGGCGCCCTGCCCGCCTAGCATGCGCGCCACGAGAACATTTTGTCTACGCTTTTTGTCCTGTTATAACCGGATTTCCCTATTTGTCGACGGACACTAACATGCGTCCTCGTTTATTTACATACAATATTGTAGACAACATGTAGACAACATCTCGACTGTCGATTATCGCGATATCTCGTGGCGCGCATGCTAGGCTGGCTGGGCACGGGCTCCGTGTGCCCTTATAGTAAAGACGGTGCTGCAGACTCGCATGTTCTAGTCGTAACAGTAACAATAACTGTTTTAGTCAATTAATTCTAATAGTAATTAATGCAGTTGTAATGTGCCGAGTGACTGTCAGTGACCTTTGTACGATTGTTTTAATGCTAAGCAGCTTTGTATACCTCTAATATAAAATGATACTTTGGTCATGCAACTTTGAATCTTATTCCGCATATACTAAAGGGCTGGAAGGTAGAATATGTGTGTCATTATTATTTGGAGAGCCAATGCCCGTGTCAAACAGACGGCGTAGTTACAGCTTGGCGACGGGAACCGAGAATTATTTTTAGAATTATATCCTTCTTTCTACCTGCCCTTATCCCACCTTAATGTGGGGTCGCCGCAACACACTTTTTCAAGCATGTTGCAGAAACGATTCGGCTAAGTTTTTATGACCGGCTGCCTGCCTGACGTCAACCCCCTCTGGGGGATCCAGTCCCGGGCAAATTAAATTAAAAAACTAGCTTTGCCCGACCTGGGAATCGAACCCACGACCTCCCAGTCCACAGCCCATATATGCTGCCACTAGACCAAGGAGGCGACTAATGTATATTTTTAGAATGACATGTATTAGCTTTTCTAGTTTATGTATGTATGTCCATTTCTTTGGCACGCCTTGCAACTTAAACGGTTTGACAGTACTTATTTAAAAATATTTATCTGAGCAAATGGTAAAGAATAGCCTGTCCCTTTTATTTTCAAACAATATGATACAAGGAAAAAAGTGACAGAGTATTCTTAGCCATTTGCTCAGTTAAACTGTTTTTATGAGTAAGGTCCCTAGAATATAAACAAGAAAAAACATCAATAAATTAAATTAAAAAACCCTGACTGCGTAAAAAAGATAATAACAAGTATTAAATAATAAATAGTAAAAAGTATTAAATAATACAAGTAATAAATAGTCCAATCAAACAACAAAACACTAATGTTATAAATGCGAAAATTTGGATGGATGTTGGTTCCCTGATCGATGATGTCTTCAACATCTTCTAGTAACCGTCCTGAGCCCAGGTTCGTAACCCGTTAGTGGGTTGCCCTTAGCATGGTCACCTAACTTTATGGGTTCGTAACGGATCTGCGTTCACCCAACAGACCGGTGTAGTTGAGTAAGCCGACTCGGTCGGGCTGCCAGCTGTAGGGCCATAAAAAATATGTTTGTTACTCAATCACGAGTCACGACAGAGCGGCTGAACGGATCTGGATGAACTTTAGCACAGACATAGATTATTGTCAAAAAGAAAGTACCTACATAGGATTGAATCACGGAAAAAACACTTTTTTTTCAACCAACTTCCAAAAAGGCCTCAATTCGTCTGTTTTTTTATGTATGTTACGCGATATCTCCGCCAAATGTGGACTGATTCAAAATAAGTTTTGTGTTCGATAGAGCTTATTTCAAGGGTGGTCCCATATAAATTTGGTCACGATCAGATATGGAGTAGGTCCGTTAAGTTTTTAAACTTGTGATTATTAAATGACAAAGCTGGGGCGATAGATATCAGAAAATATATTTAATCATTGTAAAAATTGAATTAAAACTAGTTTTTACGGATTCTATCGCGGGTTGTTATTTCGCGTAAACCTAAGAAATCACTGTAAAAATAATTTTGGTTTATCCCCACCTGCTTACCTTATTCTCATTTTACTCAGTCGGGATTTCCCCCCACAAACTGCATCATATTAATAGAAAACTAGCCGCACTGTACGTTCTAGGAATGTAAGTATACACTGAACAGTGAGGAAATGAAAGCGGGTAGGAAGCGCTGCACTTTCCTTTCCTATGTAACCTATGAGCTAATACCACAGTTAACACGTTTGTAGGTAAACAGAAAGTGTTCACAATGTGACTGGTGAAAATTGGAGTACGCGACTTCTGCGGTTAAGGTCAGCAGCAGCCCGAGCAGGAAAATTTCTGACAACCGTAAATGTATTCGTGCTCGATGCGCGTCTATGAAATTTGTGTGAAATATAAATCAAATGTCATCAGTACGTAGCGAGTTTACATTTACATTAGTTTTTCGTGCTTAGGCTACTGACTTTCGACCGACCTCAAAAATAAGGTCCTCAATTTTTTTTATATGTATAGCAGAGACTCGTAAACGAGCAGATGGGTCACCTGTTGCTAAGTGATTTCCACCGCCCATAGACACCCAAGATACAAAAAGAATCATGGGTGCCGCGCGACGACGCGCGTTTTACGAACGCTCGTTCACGGCGCTATAGATCAGTGGTCGGCAACCCTTTGGCAGGCACGGGCCACAAGGTGGCAAAATATAGTAAAAGCGGGCCTCACCTCATATTTTCTAACTAGAATCTATAACATTTTAGGTATTTATGACTAATTTACAAAACAATCATGGGCCGCAAATAGGACATCCACGGGCCGCGTGTTGCCTACCGCTGCTATAGATGATCAAGAAGCAGATTGTAGCATTTGTATCGATTCAAAGGCGCCTACAAAGCTATCGCCATATAATTATCGCCGTATCGTCGCGCTTGTATAAATAAAAATGCGCTTTTGCGGCGCCTCAATATTTTTTACCGTGTGCTAAGTTTTATTGTTTGTGTGTCAATTACATTTGAAGTGCGTGAGCGCGCGTTATCTGCTCGTGGTCGACGCGTTAAAAATACGCCGTGCATAGGCCCTAAAACATAAATGCACGCCTATATCTCCGAAGGGGTAGGTAGAGGTGCACGAGATAAAGAACACCCAAATTTCGCCAAGCTTTTATCCATCACAGATGTGATAAGGACGAGCTTATCGCCATATCGGGCACAAGTAAGTCAGGGATAGTACAGCATTCATCGCTGGTTTCTAAATACTTCCCTCCCCTTAATTTATGCACGTTTTTTAACGTTTTTTTATTGATTAAATTATATTATATGAAAAATATATTATGCGAAAAGGAAGCGTACGTCTTTTTAATTTGAATAAGAGTAGTAGTATCTATGTCTAAGAATATTGGTATATTGCATAGCGGTAGTGTTTATTATTCAAGGTACCTGTCATATTTTAAACAATATCCAAATAATAGATATTGTCTGCATGTGAAGGCTATAAGCCCGTAGCACGAAACAGTTTCGACTGAGTATTCGAATCGTTCTCACATAAATCTATAAGGGCGACTTGAAGTGCTATTACTGATGTAGAGTTAAACTTAAACGTGATTTATCCTATCCCCCCCACCTTTCCCATACCTATTGCCTTCCTTTTAGGTGGGCAACGCACCCATGATTCTTTTTGTCTTGGGTGTCTATGGGCGGTGGAGATGAGGTGACCCACCTGCTCGTTTGCCAGTCTCTGCTATAAAAAAGACCTCACTGAGGTCACCTCAGGTAGTGTTATGAAGCGTTTGTATCACCGATAATTGCATAAAACGAGTCTATCATAAGCAATATTAAATCATTGATGCTTAATAAAACATTATGGGCGCAAGCGGAGTGAAGCCATTATATTTTTTGACCTACTTCAAATAAGGACATAACATAACATAAGCTCACGCCTGTATGCCCGAAGGGGTAGGCAGCTGCGCACTAGCCAACTAGTATACTCACATTTCGTCGAGACTAGTTCCATGATCTGATAGGGAGCGAGCCTATCGCTATGTCGGGCATAAATTCCAGACTCCGGGCTGATATGGAAAAATGTAATATCACTTTGCCCGACCCGGGGATCGAACCCGAGACCTCAGGACAATAGTCGTACCGAAATACAACCCACCGAGGGAGTCAGGTCAAAAAAAAGGAGGAGGTTGGGGACCTCCTTTTTATAGCAGAGACTGGCAAACGAATAGATGGGTCACCTGATGGAAACTGGACTGACATAGTGGTTGAAGAAGCAACTGACACCCTGTGCAATATAGATAATCATCATCCCTGTTTGACTGTTCGCATCAACTCAGTCAAAATGAGTCGATTCCTCAATAACAAATCTGATAAACTAAATTATTTCAAATTTTCAAAGCTGACTATTCAAAAATATGCGAAGAGCTAAAAAGTACTGATTGGTTTTGAGCATTTTCTATATGCGGTGATATAAATGCAATTGTATCAGCGTTTTACTATAAAATTAAAAGTATTATAAATAAACACGTACCAAAGCACAAATTAATAAAACAAAAATATCCCCCATGGTTTAGTTATGCGCTAATAAAAAGGCTCTCTGAGAAAGATAAATTAAGGAAAAAATATTGCAAATATAAAAACCCACGCGACTTAATTTCTTTTGAGATGGTTCAGGGATATTGCAAAAAATTATACAAGTCATGCCACTCTCAATATATAGCAACAACTGAAGACACTTTAATTAAAAATCCAAGACACTTTTGGAATTTTATTAAAAATAAAAATAAAAATTATTCCTCTTTCCCCACTACTGTCCGTAGTGAGAGCGTTGTTGCATCTACTGGTCCCGAAATTGCAAATATTTTTGCCAAACAGTTCACATCCTCACAATTTAGCACCAGTAATTCTAGCTGTAATTTTAGTACAATTAATAGCAACAAAACCATGGATGATATTCAAATAACTGAGCGAGAAGTGCTTAAAAAAATTAAACAACTAGACTCATTTAAAGGTCCCGGTTCGGATACCATACCAACCGTGTTCGTGAAACGTTGCGGCTCAGCATTAACATTGCCGTTAACCTACATTTTTAATCGGTCGCTCAGGGATGGAGTTTTCCCGGAGGAATGGAAGAAGGCGAGGGTTATTCCATTGCACAAAAAGGGGAGTCTAAACGACGCAAAGAATTATCGCCCCATTGCAATTCTATCCTGTTTCTCAAAACTTTTTGAGTCTCTTGTTTGCCCCGCACTATCTCGTTATATGGATACGCTTTTAACACCCAATCAACACGGTTTTCGAACTGGCCATTCTACAGTCACCAATTTAGCTTTATATGTTTCGTACTTATCGCATGAACTTGACCGTGGTCGTGAAGTTGATGCGATCTACACCGACTTCACCAGTGCCTTCGATAGAGTCAGCCATTCATTATTATTAAAAAAAATGGAACATTATGGAATACAGGGATCCCTTCTCCATTGGTTTCGATCTTATTTAGCAAAGAGACTACATTATGTTGTAGCTAATGGTTTTACTTCATACGAATACTGTGTAGCCTCTGGAGTACCACAAGGATCCCATCTTGGTCCAATTTTATTCTCAATATTTATCAACGATATTGTCTCTGTTATTATTCACTGTAAAAGCCTGTTGTTTGCCGATGACTTAAATTTTTTTAAAACAATCCATTCTCTCGACGATGCGGTGCAGATTCAAGACGATTTATCTCGAATTCAGACTTGGTGTGCTGAGAACTTTATGGAACTTAATCCAAATAAATGTTTCCACATTAAATTTACACGAAGTAAGCGTCTGGTGCAATCAAATTATAAAATAGGTGATATAGAATTACTTAAAGTTAACGAAATTAAAGACCTCGGTGTAATAATGGATAAGGAATTACGCTTTGTAGCTCATATCGACTCCGTAGTTAAGAAGTCTGCACAGATGCTCGGATTTTTAAGGCGTAATACGAGATACTTCAAACATGCAAGAACAAAAATTATAATATACAACGCAATAGTACGCAGTCATTTAGAGTATGGTAGCTTAATTTGGAATCCATTATACAGCATACATTCTCAGCGGATAGAAAATATTCAACGAGCTTTTACCAGATATTTGGCATTTCACTCTTCCGGTATAAGCCATCGCAGCAGTTATAAATCACGCTTAGCTTTTTTCACGATGAATACTTGATGCGATAGACGTAAAATTAACGATATTATATTTCTGTACAAATTGTTCAGTGGCATGGTTAACAATAGTGATATCCTCAGTCAAATCAGCCTAACGGTCCCGTATAAATTACCTAGGAATCCCATTACAAACACATTTTCTATTCCGCCCATTCGTACCAATATCGGACTTAACTCACCTATTGTAAGAATTTGTAACGAATATAACTCTCTGAACACTAAACCTCCCGGTCTCGACTTATTTGGTACATCACTACATAAATTTAGAAAAAACGCACTGTCTCTTTTATTAGATAAAATACATTAAGTTTACATAATATGTTACAAACATTTGTTTTAAGTTGAATAATTGTTACCTAATTATATTTATATTTTCTTGGTTTAATGATGTTATAGTAAAATTGATTTCTTGTAAGTACGTACCGGCTGTAATATGATGTTACTCACTTGGCATCGTTGTTGTAAATGTTGTACATACCTTCAATAGGCATGTGCATCAGAACATTTTATTATTGTTATGATTCTTTTAGTAATTAGTTTAATGCATGTGCTACTGGTGTGTCTATTCAAATAAATAAATAAATAAATAAAGTGATCTCCACCGCTCATAGACACCCAAGGCACAAAAAGAATCATGAGTGCGTTGCCAACCCAAAAAGGAGATAATAGACGTGGAGGGAAAAGGGATTGGGAAAGGTAGGGAGGCAAATGGGCCAAGCGACAACAAGCTGCCATTTTACGTTGGTTTTCGATGAGCCAGTGGTATCAAACCGGTCGAGTCGGCCCATTCGTGCTGTAGACGTTACTGTCTACAGCGTGGCTCTACCACTCAAAAAGTACCACCAGTTTCGCGCTGTTGTCCCGTGTATTGACCAGTTGTTAAGAAGATTTAATATTGTACTATATTCAATCAGTCATGTACTCCATTACATGTAGTTTAGTCGTTTTTTCCAGTCAGGTAATAATTAGGCGTTCTTTATTACTAACGACTGACAATTACTTATAATTGCGTCTTTACGCTGTTTAAACAATTTACATAACGCTCGTTTTTCACCGACTTCCCAAAAAGGAGGAGGTCCTCAATTCGTCGTTTTTTTTATGTATGTTACGCGATATCTCCACCAAATGTGGACCGATTTTCAAAATTCTTTTTGTGTTCGATAGACCTTATTTCAAGGGTGGTCCCATATAAATTTGGTCATGATAGGTAAATTAGAAATCGGTCAGTTAAGTTTTTAAACTTGTGATTATCGATGTATATTGTTTCAATTCTGTGAATATTGTGGGTACTTGGCTACGTTTGATTTTAACCATTTTTATATGTTATTGCAAATAGAACAAAAAAGAAACCCTTCTGTAAAAACTGCATCGAAATCGGTTGCCAATGAGGGAGTAATTCATATTTTAAATTCTGCAATGAGCAAGAGTGGGGCGTAGTGGGGATATCTTGCTATCCCTTTTCAACACACATACCATGGCCGTGACGTGAATATCCTGAGGCTTCTCTTTCCTGCAGTTTAAAAGTTACAGCAAACTTACCAGGAGCTTCTGGGTTCGATTCCCAGGACGGGCAAAGCAAATTTTCTAATTTAATTTGCCCGGTACTGAATCCCTCATCAACGTCAGGCAGGCAGCCGGTCGAAAACAACTTAGCCAAATCCTCTCTGCAACATGCTTAAAAAGTGTGTTGCGCCGACCCCACATTAAGGTGGGATAAGAGCAGAAAGAGGTAAGAGGGAGATAGATAGATAGTTTCTATAAAGCCGCCTCTCCTGCACATGTTTAAAAACTCTTTTTGTGTTTTACAATGACACGTACAAAAAACAATGTTTTCGCTATCTCCTGCTCATGGAACAATAGATCATAGACAAAAATGTGTAGCGAAACCATGTTTTGTGTAATATTTCAGTGCAGGAGAGGCGGCTTTACCAATATGGCGGAGGTGTGTAACGACTGAGTGTATTTATTTAGTAAATTAACTTTGTTGCTTAATAAGTCACGATGTTACCTACTTGGAACTAAGTATTATTCGCATACAGCCAACAAGGAAAATGTAAAATAAATTTCAAAGGTATTCTTAACGTGTATTGTAGCGTATATTTAATTATTGAATGCAGTAGTGCACATTACCATATTAATTAAATGATCTGAGAATTTATTGATAGTATAATGATGTCATACTCATTTTTACTTCGAAACCAAATGGCAAAATAATATAAATGTTCCACATAAGGAGTAAAAGTCGAAATAAAACTATATTTACGGATTCTATCACGATTTGTTTTAATTTTTATGCCCGACGTTTCGAAGGCTTTGCAGTCTTCGTGGTCACGGGTCGGACGGTACCAATCGGAACTAGTGGTAACTAGTTGGAAAATAGTTTTATTTCAATGTATAAACATTTGCGTAAACTTAAGAAATCAGTGAGTAAAAGTCGATCAAAATAAATAGCAAAATTTTGTGCAAATTATATTGAAAACACTTAGATGAAGTTGTTAGTTATGTAAATATAAGTTTATGGTAAATTTATGTCTAATAAAATTATATTTCAGTAACATTCATATTCTTCTTCTTCGTCGTGTCGATGGTTTATACAATTATTTATTATTTTGGTCATTCATCTGTACTTCAGAACTCTACTATGCATGGTCAGATATGCAGCATGCACTTAGGCTGAGATCTATAGAGCGAACTTCGACTAAGTCTAAGTCAAAGTAACGAACTCAGTGAGGATTTGGAATTGTTAAATCTAATTTTGAGTTAGTTCGAGTCATTTTTTACAAGAAAAATAGACTGACAGACAGGTTAAGCAAATATTTTCTTGTAAGAAATGACTCGGACTAAGTCAAAATGCTCTCTGAGTTCGTTACTTTGACTTAGACTTAGTGGAAGTTCGCTCTATAGATCTCAGCCTTAGCCACTTTTATTATTTTTACGCTTATTATATTAGCTTGACCTGTAACATATACCTATGTATTTGTATGTATGTATATAACAAAATCTTTGTCCTTTTCATCATCACCTTTGGAACAGGCTCTATCAAGATGACTAACTAACTATAACTATACTATAACTCTTAGGGCGACTTGCACCACTATTCCTAACCTAGGGTTAGTCCTAACCTCAAGTTGAATTGAAATAGAAATATATGAAGGACATGTAATTCGTTACATGTAATTAATTTAATGTCACCATATATTATCTGTAATTAGATGTAGTACATTATATGTAATGAATTACATGTCCTTCACATATTTCTATTTCAATTTAACTTGAGGTTAGGACTAACCGTTGGTTAGTAGTAGTGGTGCAAGTCGCCCTTACAAGTGGACTATATGGCGGAGATATATTGACATGTGAAAGTGATATAAAATATCCTATTTGCAGAATAAACTTCAATTTGAATTTGATATTCAGTAAGATACATAAATACCGACAAATTCAGAACCTCCTTCTTTAGTAATTAGTTGAATAGAGTATACAATATGTTTAATAACAAACATAAGCTCAAACATGTATGCCTGAAGGGGTAGGCAGATGCGAACTAGAATTCCCCCATACCCCCATATTTCGCCGATAAATCAGAAACGAAATCCACCGCTATCAATGTTTTTTCGACCGAATTCCAAAAAGGAGAAGGTCCTCAATTCGTCTGTATTTTTTTATGTACCTCTATGTTACGCGATATCTCCGCTAAATGTGGACCGATTTTCATATTTTTTAGGATTCGATAGCCCTTATTTCCCATATAAATTTGGTCACGATCTGATTTGAAGTCGGTCAGTTAAGTTTTTAAACTTGTGATTATTTGGAGTATGAGGCCCTGGGGTGATGATGCGTCTTTGTTGCAGGTTCCAAGATCATTCTGAGGAACATTAACGGAGAGTTCCGTTCTGGACAACTGACTGCTATCCTGGGACCGTCTGGTGCTGGCAAGAGCAGTTTATTGAACATACTTGCTGGATACAGGTAATTTATTTTACATTTTATATTTTCGACCAACTTCCAAAAAGGAGAAGGTCCTCAATTCGTCTGCTTTTTTATGTATGTTACGCGATATCTCCGCCAAATGTGGACCAATTTTCAACGTATAAAAAACCAATTTACATCCGTGTATAAAAAACTGTTCCTGTGATTTGTTGCAGTGCTCCTAGCAGTATCTACGAATAGGCTACGAACTTCAAAAGGGCCTCTCGTTTGTCAAAATTCATGCTCCTTCCCCATCATCGATATATTATTTACCTAGATGCACAGTTCACGCTCGGAAAATGGGACAGCAAAGAAGTGCTTAACCCGTCAGAGGCGGCACATATATATGTTCCATAAGCGTATGGGCCACCGGAGGCCGAGCCGCCCGTGACTATCTACGCACTCGTTTTGTCTACCAGTCGGACGTCGATAGAATTCTAAATTTCAAAATTCGAATTAAAGAACGCTTGCTCGTTTCGTTTAAAAACCTACTTTATAACACGTGCTTAGGGTTATATTTGTGTTGATTTAATTAGAACTTGTGATCTTTTTCTTTGTTTTATTCCTGAGACCACTTTTTAAGAGGATATTTGCAAAGAACTGTGCATCTAGGGTATATTATATTGATGTTCCCCATAATCAAATCAAATCATTTATAAATGTCACACATTATTTAGATTCCTTCAAATATGTTACTCTACCGCCAGTTCGGAAGGCTGGTTCGCCAGGAAAGAAAGGGGAAAAAATTCTGACGTTGCTCTTTTTTAAAAAAAAATTATTTAGCAATTTACAATCAGATGTTTATAAACAAACAGTCACGCATAAAAATATTTCATTAGATTAGAGCAGCTAATCTACAACAAGGTTGCCTCAATGTAAAATAAAATAATAATCATAAGTTTAAAAACTTCAAATCCGATCGTGACTTAATTTATATGGGACCACCCTTGAACTAAGCTCTATCGAACACAAAAATAATTTTGAAAATCGGTCCACATTTGGCGGAGATATCGCGTAACATACATAAAAAACAGACGAATTGAGGACCTTCTCCTTTTTGGAAGTCGGTCCAAAAAAAAGCCGACGAATTGAGGACCTTTTCCTGTTTGGAAGTCGGTCGAAAAATACAGACGAATTGAGGACCTTCTGCTTTTTGGAAGTCGGTCAAAAATTAAGTAATAATGCTGCATTTATACATAATGAATATCGTGTTCTTTCCATGCTATATGAGGTCAATATAACGTGATAATAATGCAAAAATTTTATGGTTTAGAACCCACGCTTTTCTGACGTAATAGTGACGTCAATGTATCTTTAAATACTTCATCTGACTAAAAATATGTAAATTATGGATATTAATATTATTTTTTCCTTAATCAAAATAACATATTCGCATAAGTTGCTTGGTCTACTGGCAGCATATATAGGCTGTGGACCGGGAAGTTCTGGGTTTGATTCCCAGGTCGGGCAAATCAATATTTCTTAATTGATTTATCCGGTATTTGATCCCTCAGAGGGGGGGTTAACTTCAAGTAGGCAGCTGGACGTGAAAAGGAATTCAAATCCTTACTGAAACAAGCCTGAAAAAGTGTGTTCACCGACTTTACATTAAAGTGGGATAAGGGAAGATAGAAAGAAATAATTATTATAGCATAATTTATTTTTTGAGTGGTAAATCCACGCTGTAGACAGTAACGTCTACAGCACGAATGGGCCGGCTCGACCGGTTTGATATCACTGTCTTACAGAAAACCGACGTAAAGTGGCAGTTTGTTGTCGTGTTTCGTTCAATGAGTGAGATTTCCGGTGGCCCACTTACCCCTCTCCCTTTCCGAGTCCTTATTTCCCTCCATTTAGGTTGGTAACGCACCCATGATTCTTTTTGTGTCTTGGGTGGCTATGGGCGGTGGAGATCACTTACCATCAGATGACCCACATGCTCGTTTGCTAGTAGTAGCAGTATCGGCTATAAAAAAAATCATCATCATCTTCAGCCACAGGACATCCACTGCTGGTCATATAATATATATTATATTATAAATTATATAATATATACACAAATATCTAACAAGTATAATTATATATAAAAAAACGTATAAACATAAATAGGTATAATTAAATTCTCATAATTAGAGTCGTTAGCATTTCCCATTTAAATATTTTTTTTAATAATTCCATTTTAATTTAAATATTTTTTTAGGAAATAATATGCCTATTTAAAAAAGTACTGAAATCGATTCAGAAGCCTATTCTGCACAAACTACTATCAGGGTATGCGTTAGTTATGTCACACGTTGTACGTGATTGCGAGATTGAAGATTAAATATCGAATTGATGATGTAATTATTTTATTCGGTTTATTTAAATTGAGTTACGAGTTATTGAGTTATTTAATTATCATTATATTCTTTTATATTATAATTTATGTAATTATGTAATGTAATGTAATTTTGTGTAATAATTACGATTATGATATGGAATAATTTTAGATTGATTGTTGTAAATTGATTATTTATAATCATATCATATAATTGTTGTAAAATATCTTATATTATATTATAAATTATATTATAAATAAAATCAAAAGATGAGTAATGGACACGATGGTTTTAATGACCAAAGTTCCCCTCTTACATATACATATTACATAAAGTATAATGTAAATACGGCGTCATTTATGAGTCATTAAATTCATTTACCATAATAAATTATGCATTTACATTGTACATTATTACTGCACCGAAGAGGAAAAAATATGTAAAAAATATATACACAAACATTGCAAACCATTGCCACTTAATGAAGAAAAAAACACTGAACGGTCCTTATGTTTTTAATCCCATATCAGTTTACTGGTATGTTTAAGGTTCTTCAGAAGTAAAAATAAAACCTTTAAAGTTTCAAGCTTCTGAGTCACTCAATCTAATGACGGTAATTTAATATCACAAATCGTATTTATCATTGACCAATAATCATATTTGACACAAAGCCTTTTGGTATAAGCAAGGCATGACTAAGTCATTGTCAATTTAAAACAAAAAATAAAAAAGCCTGTATGCACAGACGTAAAAATGAGACTAAGCGACTGATCGAATGAGCCGAAAACCCTGCTTCACTTTCAATGTTCCTAGCGCTCCGTCCATCTTTTTTTACGTCTGTGCCTGTACGATAACTTATGTTTCTCTCTAAAGCCACGTCTCCTACATTAAAATATTACATAAAACACCTATTCGTATGGTATGGTATACCTATGGTATTTCGGTACGACTACGGTTCTGAGGTCTCGGGTTCGATCCCCGGGTCGGGCAAAGTGATATTGGATTTTTCCATATCAGCCCGGAGTCTGGAATTTGTGCCCGATATGGCGATAGGCTCGCCCCCTATCACATCTGGGACGGAACTAAGCTCGGCGAAATGTGGGTGTTCTAGTTCGCTAGTGCGCCTCTGCCTACCCCTTCGGGGATACAGGCGTGAGCTTATGTTATGTATGTTATAAAACACCTAACCAAAACATGTATTTTTATCTATGGTTCATTGTTCTACGAGCAGGAGACAACTAAAGTTGTTTTGCGTATGTGTTTTTGTGTAATGTTTAAAAAAACATGCGCGGGAGACGCGGCTTAAAACACACAGCATTTTAATGTACTGAACCTTTCAAAGCCGCGAGTCCAACCTGTACCTGGCCGGTATTTTTTGCCTAATTTGCATTTACGTCTGAGTCTACGTTTTTATTTCACAGTTATGAATAAATAAATAAATAACACCCAACAGTCACATATATAGTCCTGACCCCATACTAACATCGAGTCTTGTGTCGTAGGTATCAGGAACGAGAGACTTTCGGTCTCACAACAACCAGACCCGAAACAAGTATCTGTAGGCCATACTAACATTTGTCTCGGTGCGGGGATCGAACCCGCTGCCTCTCGCTTCACAGTCAGCTACTCGCCCGCTGCGCCACGGAGGCTGTCGGAATGACTAGTTATTACTCGTGCTACCGCCCGTCATTCTCGTCGTATTTTAAAACGTTGTACCATCCATTTCATCCTTAATCCGTTGAGATATCCTTATCCGTTCTACCTGCCCTTGTCCACGTCAATGGGGCCGGTGCAACACGCTGCATGTATGTGTACAAAGGATTCGGCTATTTTTTTACGACTGTCCACGTGTCTGCACGGACGTAAAAAAAAGATGGACGGAGCGCTAAGAACGTTGACTGTGAGGTAGGGTTTTCGGCCTATTCGATCAGATCGGCCGCCGCTAATACGTGTCGATAGATCGAATGAGCTGAAAACCGTGTTTACTTTCAATGTTCGTAGCGCTCCGTCCATCTTTTTTTTACGTCCCTGCGTGCCTGATAAATTTCAAATTTCTCCAACGAAACTAGTCCCTATAGTCGGATTGCTAATTAAACGGAGTAAACTGACAGCTCGAAATGCCACTTTCCAAAATAATGTTGCTTACTTTCAAAACATAGGGATTGATCCAGTTCAATTTTTATCACTCAAAGAAACAATAACTCAGCACTAGCTTGCAAATTTCAAATTGTATTGCGTATTTTTAGAAATTTCAGCTTAACACTTCGACTAAATGTCTATGTAAATAATTTTGCGTAAATAATCACAACAGATACGCGAAATTATAACAACGAAAATTACAAATATTATTTTTGTTATTTAAGAAAAATTACGTTCGTGCATTCATAGTTTTTGTAAGTTTTGTTTATAATGAACCATGACTATTATTCCAGTAGATATGCCATAACTTAGCATGCAGTAATTTACTATAACTATAATTCAGTGGGCATGCAATACTAATTACATATTATGCAGGAATTACGATTTTTAGTTGGAATTTAGAAAATGAAAGAATGAAATGGTTCACTGAATTGAAAAGTTTAAATAATCTTGATCTTTTTACCGCAGCACTATTTAAATTTCATGAAAAAGTGGCAACATTCGAAATGTCAGTTTACTCCGTTTAATTAGAAATCCTACTTTAGCAAATTGTGTTAGAAAAACCGTTTGGCTCGACGTTCAATTGGAAACCAGGATCTCCCGGTCCACAGCTAATATATGCTGCTGCTATACTAAGGAGGCAATTCCTTTCGAGTACCTTCAACACAAAAAAATGCGTCTGGGTGTTGTAAAACCATGCGTCCTTGATAGTTCCTGATGTGCACACAAGATTCGACGCGATCTAGATCACCCGTATTTCGCCGAGCTCATTTCCGTCTTAGATGTGATAGGGGGCGACACTATCGCCATATCGGGCTGAAATTCCGACTCTAGGACTGACTAAGTAGATCAATTCCAATATCACTTTACCCGCCCTGGAGATCGAATCCGAGACCTCAGGACGATAGCCATACCGCAATAGAACTACACCACCGAGGCAATCGTATAGTGTGTGGCCAATATTATGTGTGATTATTGGGTGTGTTATATAAAGTTGGTACCAATAATGACAGCCTCCGTGGCACAGCCGGCTGTGAAGCGAGAGGCCGCGGGTTCGATCCCCGCACCGAGACAAATATTTGTGTGGCCCACATATATTTATTTCGGGTCTGGGTGTTGTGAGACCGAAAGTCTCTCGTAGTCTCTGGTTCCCACGACACAAGACTCGATCTTAGTGTGGGGTCAGGACTATGTGTGTGACTGTTGGGTGTTATTTATTTATCTATTATTTTAACAATTCCACATTTAATTTTTTAAATCAAATGTTAAGCATGGAGATTTTAACATCGCTATGTTAAATCATCGCAGTTAGCATAGGATTGGTTTTGTGTATGCTAAAAATAATTAATAGCAACATAGGTTGTTTGCAAATGTACGTCCTGCAGCTGATCCAATGGGCCAGAAATTTTATTCGTCACAAATGCAAGTTTCCATTATTTAAAAAGTCACGGGCGGCTCGGCCTCCGGTGGCCCATACGCTTATGACACATATATATTTCTATGTGCCGCCTCCAACGGGTTAAAAACTATGATCCTTATGAAATTTTAAACTATGCCGCTAGATTGCTAGCCATCTCTTCTTTTTCTGTATGTATTCTTTATACCAACTTTATGAATCAACCTGTATATTTCTGTTCATATTCCACCAGGGTGACAGGAGCGTCAGGACTGATAGCCACAAATGGGCTGCCCCGAGACCTCCGGCAGTTCAGGAAGATGTCCAGGTACATCATGCAGGAAGACCTTCTGCAGCCGTTCATCACGGTACAGGAGGCTATGAGTATCGCCGCTGATCTGAAGCTCGGCAGTGGACTGTCTAAAGAAACCAAGGCTGTAGTGGTACGTATTCTATATCGTTCACTGTGGTTACATGTTTTTTTTATCTGGGTACAGCAGTGTTTACTGTACCTGATGGTAAGCGTAGTGCAGTACAAAAAACTAGCGATTACTGACAAGTAATGGGTTTATCAGTGGTCGCCAGAATTATGTCTATTTATGCTTCTTCACATTCCGAATCCGAAGAGGGAAGAAGCAAATCGAGGGGCTTGATTCTAGACTTAATGGTATGACTTAAATGAGTATATGTATATATAGTAATGAGTGAGACGAGGAAATCATCATAAATCAAGTTGCAGGGAGTATTTGGCTTAGTTTTGACTACCGATAATCTGCTTGACATCAACTTCCTCTGTGTAGTCCATTCGCGGGCAAATAGAAAAATTTTGCCTGATCTGGAATTCAAACACAGGATCTCCCGGTTTACAAGCCATACGTGCTGCCCCTAGACCAAGGATGTGACGACGAGCAGGAAAGAACAGTATAAAGAAGATTTAAAATGGAACTTTCTGTTTCTGCGAAACTTTCTGAACTGTTTCATGATCATACCAGTAATAGGCGATATTTAGATTGATTATCTTTTTCAGGTAGACGAAATAGTCCAGCTCCTAAGGTTAGGCAAGGCCAGGCACACGGCAACTGAATGCTTATCGGGAGGGGAGAAGAAACGGTTATCCGTTGCTTTGGAGTTACTCAATAATCCACCAGTCATCTTTCTGGATGAACCAACTACGTGAGTATACGTCACTGACTACACTGATGATTAGTGGATAGTTTAGTCTTCTACCTATCCCCATCTAAGGGTCAGGGGGGTTACTACCTCTTTGTAGCAGTATTATTATAATCTTACTTCGTTTTTTTAACGAGAATCGGTACAAGTATTATTATTAATACTGCTATAAGAGGTGGTGGTAACCCCCAGCTCTACTTTATCGACCTACTTCAAAAAGGAAGAAGGTCCTTTTTTATGTGTTACGCGATATCTCCGCCAGATGTGGATCGATTTTTAGAATCCTTGTTGTGTTCGATAGAGCTTATTTGAAGGTTGGTCCTATATAAATTTGGTCACGATCGGATTTGAAGTCGGTCCGTTAAGTTGCAGGTGACTTGCAGCGTTTTTACTAAAATCTTGCCTATTAAAGGAGTTCATCCTAATCTTACATCTCATTCGTATATTTAAATAGGGATTTAAGATAAATCGACGACGTACAAAACATATTTTACTTTCTGATTTCTTAAGTTTACGCGAATATTATACATTGAAATAAAAATATTCTTACGGATTCTATCACGGAATATAGGGACCCGCGTAAAAGAACATATAGCTGACGTAAAACACCGACGCTCTACGAAGTCTGCAGTTGCTGAACATTCAGAGGAAGGCTTCAAACATTATCTTAGATTTGATAAACCACAAATCCTCGCCAAAGAACACTGATTCCTCCCTAGGATGATACGCGAGGCTATTGAAATTAAAAAACATCCTAATTTCAATAGGGAAGATGGTTGGAAGCTTGCACAAACCTGGGATCCAATTATACATCTTATTAAATCGGAACCCAAAAGACCAGCTGCCAGAACTCAAGACACCGTGAGCTCGTACTGCATAGATCGGAACACAAATAATTAACCTTTTTTGATTTTGTATAATTTTTTAATGATGGTAGATATTGTAACACTAACCTTTTTTGGACAAATGACACCTCAGTCTGACCCGTGACAACGAAGACTGCAAAGCCTTCGAAACGTCGGGAATAATAATTAAAACATAATCGTGATAGAATCCGTAAGAATAGTTTTATTTCAATATTTTACTTTTTTATTTGTAGCTGTATGTATAAAATAATAAATAAATACACTCGACAGTCACACACACAGTCCTGAAGTGAAGTAATTTTAATATCGTTGTGAAAATACGCCACGCTTTTTACAATGATTTATGTCGTTCTACAACAAAAACATACAACAGTAGGTATATAGACGAGACAACGGCACAAAACTTGTGATCCAAAAGTTATGACCTAGGTCATAAGTAGCTCAGTTTATTTGAAATATACGCGTGCCAGGTCGGCCAGCGAAACAATATTGAGAGAAGAAACAATATTGAGAGAATAAACTTATCTTACAGATCCTTTACCATTCACAAAATATTCTAGGGTGTCAATTGTAATAATCGCCCTCGCATTGTAATAAGTAGTTGATGGCGGTACTGAAGTTTGAGATCAATTTCTTTGTATGAAAACTTGCTTGATAGCCTCTATAGTTAGTAATATTAAATCTCTTTGTTCTAGAACAAACTATTTATACTGAAAAGTTTTTTTAGTACGACACATAACATAAGCTCACGCCTGTATCCCCGAAGGGGTAGGCAGAGGCGTACTAGCGAACTAGAACACCCACATTTCGCCGAGCTTAGTTCCGTCCCAGATGTGATAGAGGGCGAGCCTATCGCCATATCGGACACAAATTCCAGACTCCGGGCTCATATGGAAAAATCCAATAATTTTATTAGTAGTAAATATTTTTTTTAGTACGGTATGTTATAAAATCTTTTTTTAAAGTATTTTTTTACTTTTTTATTTCCTGCATAAGCGTTATCCGTACCATTCAATCTTACCAGACTTGATTTTCACTTAATTGTATTTTTTTTGTATCCTGGTGATCCTGGTCAGGGTACCAGGACAAAATTATAAAATTATTGTATTGTCATCGGTCCTTGATACATGTGCCAATTTTCAAGTTCACCAGACGTCTGGAACATGGTGAAATTCCAATTCCAATATCCATAACATAGTACATCTTGAGTGGTAGAGCCACGTTGTAGACAGTTACGACTGTCTACAGTGCGAATGGGCCGGCTCGACCAGTTTGATACCACTGTCTCACAGAAAACCGACGTATAGTGGCAGCTCGCTGTCGCGTTTCCTTTGGTGAGTAAGATTTCCGGTGGTCCAGTTCCCCCTCCCTTTCCCAATCCCTATTTACCTCTTTTTATGTTGGCAACGCACCTATGATTTTCTTGTCTTGGGTGTCAATGGGTGATGGAGATCACTTACCATCAGGTGACCCATCTGCTCGTTTGCCAGTCGCTGCTATAAGAAAAAATACATACAGATTAAGCTAATAATAATATAAAGCGTATAAAAATAAGCCGTATCCTTCCTGCAACATGCTCGAGGCTGCGGACACGAACTCAGCGGCGACGACGGCAGCGCGGGGAGCGGTGCGGAACGTATTGTTAAACCGGTCGACGCACCATAAGTTGTGTTTAAATCTATGCATTGGAACGCGCTGCTCGTTGCCCCGCCGCTGCCGCCGCTCCCAGCCCGCTAAGTTCGAGACCGCGGCCTTAAAGCTACCTTGAGAGTGTGTTGCTTCGACCCCATAGTGTAGTGGTATAATGGCAGGTGGAAACAGACTATACTTACTATAATTATGGTGGTTGTAAACAAGTGCGAGTGTCGAAAATTTGCGGCATAAACGAATGTATCTTTTGATTGCGTTGGCTTAGAAGTTTGATTTTTTCACAGTCCCAAGGGACAGTAGACTTGAGTATTTGATATGAATTTCAGCTTGATACCTCCACGCGTTCCTAAGAAAAAGGGTGTTGACAGACAGACAGACGCACACGCACCACAAAGTGATCCTATAAGCGTTGCGTTTTTTCCTTTTGAGGGACGGGACCCTAAATAATGACAATTTACAACACAAGTTTTTGCTAATAATTTGCATATTACCGCTAACATGCCAATTATATTATTAATAACAGCTATTTTGAGACAAGTTATAACAAACAAGTATTTTTTTGTTTAGTGTAAAAACCACGCATGTATCCTTGAAGGGGTAAGCGGAAAAGTAGCTCGTTTTTAGGGTTCCGAAACCTAATGGAAAAAAAAGAATCCTTATAGTTTCACCATGTCTGTTTGTCTGTCTGTCTGTCTGACCACTTTATCTCACAGACTATAAGTATTAGTGAGCTGTAATTTGGCACGAGTATACATATCTATCAAACTAAGAAAGTTGTGGAAAGCTCTTGAAAAATTTTTTGGTTGCCTTCCCTACATGTAACATGGGGGTGACATTTTTTCTCGACTATCCTATGGTGTAGGGTATCGTCGGATAGGCATTTCAAAAACAATGCAGGTTTGCAATACATTTTTTCGATTGGAGACTCTGCAAAATATTAAGCTTTAAAGTGAAAAATTTTGGTGGGGTAGGGCGTCCCCCTCCCTCTATTTCCGAAACGGTTGGTCTTGGATACGTGAAAAAATTCACAGTAGCAGCATATATCACGAATTTCAAAGGAAAACTTTAGCGGCTAAGCAGGCTTTACAAGTTAGTGAGTAATAGACCACTAAAGTAAAAAGAAAAAAAATCATACAAGTTATTTTCAATATCACTTATATGAAGTTGTTAGTTATGTAAAACAGGTAGTAGTTTAGTTAGAGTTTCATTCGGTGAGTGAGATTTCCTGTGGCCCGTTAGGCAGCCGGTCATAAAAACTTTTCTGCAACATCCTTGAAAAAGTGTGTTGCGCCGACCCCACATTAAGGTGGGATAAGGGCAGATAGAAAGAACTGTAGTACACCGTAGAAAGGCGGTAGTTATGTTAAATAAAACATTCCGCGCCTCTCATTTTTGGAAGTTTGGCGTAAAGTTAATTTATTCATTTTGTTTATTCATTAGACATACTATGATAATTGGATGTCAAAATATCCATCTTTGTTCCGTTAGCCAATGACGCAATTTTTTGTCATTACGATAATTTTATAAAAACGCTTTATGGTCTCCATGACGTCTGTGTCTCCAAATTCGGTATAATGAACTTTTTGACAATGTCCGCAGCGCAGAATCTAGGGGTTCCGGGTTTGATTCCCGTACCAAATGTTGATGGCGGGTATACACCGGCCGAAAGAAGACGAAAGATCTATTCCTGTTGCGTTCACACAAGCTTTCGCTGGTGTGTGAATGAAATAGGCATAGATTCCTTCGCCTTTCGGCTCGGTGTGTACCCGCCATGAGACATACAAATATTCATTTGGGGTCTGGATGTTGTGAGACCGAAAGTTACTCATAGTGTCCGACGACCCGCAATCATCATCATCATCATCAGCCATAGGACGTCCACTGCTGAACATAGGCCACCCCCAAAGATTTCCAGATCGACCTGTTGGAAGCGGCCTGCATAATATCAACATATCTTTTCCAGTGGTCTCGATGACGTGGCGTCATCAACCTGCGTCTCCTTGTTGAAGCGGGTGGCTCGAGGCGGTAGGACCGTCATCTGTTCCCTCCACACGCCATCAGCTCGGCTCTTTGCAGAGTTTGACCACGTATATGTGCTGGCTGATGGGAGATGTGCGTACCAAGGCACCTCCGCTGGCGTGGTGCCGTTCCTAAATGAACTTCAACTGCCTTGCCCTAAGACTTATAATCCTGCTGATTTTAGTAAGTTTAAAAATAATAATAATACTTCAATGGATATTGAACTTTATGATGAACAGATAACACAGTGATTTAGATATTCCACACTTGGTTTGATAAATGTACGGCCAAGATCGATTTACAAGCAAGTGACTCATGTGATGCTAATCCAGAGATGAATAAGATCTAGGATTGGGGAAATGCTTTATTTTGGGATTCAAATAACCTCACAAATCGTACGAAACACAAAAACAAACTATCATTCTTTTTGTGTGAGATAGAAACATTGTGTGAGATAGAACTAGCAACTTAGTTTAGAATTAGTTTGGACAAAACTGACTAAAGCTTAAATTAATCAATGACAATGAATTTCCAGTAATAGAAGTATCAAGTGGTGAATACGGCCCCCACGCAGAGCGAATGGTGGCTGCCATAGAAAATGGAAGGTACCACGGCTGGAGAGATTACGCAGTGGAAGATAATTACGAAGAGATGGAGATTGAGCAGCTGAACGCAGGAGGAGTGGAAAACCATAACTTAAAACACGGCAGCACACCGTGCCAGCAGTTCAGTGTACTTCTCAAGAGGATGCTGTTGCAGACCTTACGAAATAGGGTTAGTATTTATAACACATTGATTTAGCAGCGTATACGCAGCACTCATAGTCCTGTGTCCATACTAAATAAGTTTACTAGTATTGTGTCGTGGTTATTAGAAACTGCGAGAAACTTCCTAGTTGTTGCGAGACTAAAGTTTACGAATATTTACCTCGGGTTTGGACCTGAAGTGGCTTTTCGTTTCATAGCCGCCCTCTGCGCCCAGTAGTTGCAACTTTTTTATCTTTTTTCCAGAATTATCTATGGCTCCGAGTATGCCTCCACTTGTTTCTCGGTGGCATCATTGGCTTACTCTTCAACAAGATGGGGTACGACGCCTCTAAAACCATTTTCAACTTTGGTTTCTGTTACGCGTGTGTCATCGCGATGCTTTACATACCTATGATGCCCGTGTTATTAGCATGTGAGTAACATCGACAGTTTATACTGATATTGTATTTATTACTTGGTTGCTGGTGCTTTTCTCCTCTCTAAAAGTGAGCACATTCATTGGCTTTCACTATTTACTGAAAATATTTTTTTCCACAATAATAGTATGAGTTGCCTTTAGAGTACATATTTAAGAATTTCTTCCACTTGCCTTTATATGACTCTAATGTGAGGTCGGTGCAACACAAGTTGCAAAAGGATTTGGATTAATTTTAACTTCCGGATATCGGCCTGATATCAACCTCCTCTAACAGAGATCCCATCCCAGAAAATTGTATTAGAAAAAGCTGCTGCTTTTATCATCTCTTAAAAAATTGGATGATGAAAAATATTGACTCCTTTCAGATGATAAATCTTATGCCCACTTCTTTTCCAGTTCCAAACGAAGTCCAATTAGTGAAACGAGAGTACTTCAACCGATGGTACGGGCTGAAACCTTACTACGCGGCGCTGGTGATCTCCAGGACTCCTGCCACCATCTTCTTCAGCCTCATCTACCTGGTTATCACCTATCCTCTGACGTCACAGCCGATGGAGATGGCCAGGATAATGATGTTCACCGCCATTTGTATCCTGGTAGCTTTGATATCGGAGTCCATGGGCACTGTTATATCGTCCATGTTGAGTGTTGTGGTAAGTGTACAGTCATTTGACGGTATCTGACAGTTATTTTAAAGGAAGACGAAGTACAAGATTTTTTTACACGCTTTATTATTATTTTAAATCTTGGATTGGCAAAGGTTTATGTGCGGGCGATGAAGGCGTCATCAACAATAATATTGATGATGAAAATTATAAACATGTAACAATTTTAGATAAGAAACAATATTCTAAACGTTATCACAAAAAAAATATTTAAATCAATTAATATTCTACAAGTGGTATCCTTCGGAGTGGGTTGACGTCAGGCAGACAGCCAGTCGTAAAAAAGCCAAATCCTTCCTGCAAAATGCTTGAAAATGTGTTTTGCGCCGATCCCACATTAATACTGGTAGAAAGAAAGAATATTTTACAAATGGCAATTTTAGACACTAAACTAACACTCAACACATCGACAATGTAACGTGACTGTAAATTATGTGTGGCTTAAAAACTTTACAGATCTATAGTAATCATTTAGATTACTATACAACCCATTCCCTTACACTCTATTCCTATCACCCCTTATCACTCTATCTTAGCCATCCCATCCCATCCCATCTTCAAATTTATAGCGAGATAATGTAAATTATATTAATCTTAATTTAAAATTTGCTTGTGTTGACTTGTCATATGTAAGTGCTTTTTTACATGCCTAAGTGATTAATAAAGATTTTTATTTTTTTACTTTATAGATTGCAATGGAATCTGTTATTTTGAGACCCAAATTATTGTTTCAGAACTCGGTATTCCTGGGTCCGGCGCTGAGCGTTCCTCTGATGCTACTCGCAGTGTACGGCATCGGGAGTGGGGATGACCCCTTGCCTATAGTCTGGAGACTCGCAAGGGCCTGCTCCTTCCTCCGGTATGGCATTGAGGGTCTAGTCGCCGCGATATATGGACCTCCGAGAGATGACCTCGTCTGCCCCGATCATGTTGACTATTGCGAGTACAAGAATGTCGCGTGAGTATCGTTTTTCTTATACTATTTGTTGGCTACTGTCTAAATTCCCACCATGTAGGCATGTGGAACTTCTTGATTCCACTATAACATCTAAACTCCTGCTGGCTTACTATGGAAATCAGTTCATACTTCTAATCTGAAGTTACCACGAACTTTGAACATTTCCAATGTTTCATTGCCAGTGCAGGCAGGCAGATCTAAGATGGTTATTTTCTTATGTTATATTTGTTTAAAAGTGTGATTCTAATTTTTGTCCTGTTAATTTACTATTTACTAAGCATTCTATCATGACACATGAATCAAACTTTAGTATCTTTATTCATAACTCAATTATCACATTATTTTCCAGATATTTCGTGCATCTAATGGGCATGTCCGGAGTATCATTCTGGGCCGACTTCGGAGTGTTGATGGGCATGCTGATTACTATGAACTTAGTTGGTTACTACCTTTTGCGCCAGAGGTTATCTCCCAACTACGCCTTCAGGGCCATTAAGGTCATTGGTAACTTCATCAAGACCAAAATGAGCTCTGTCCATTAATTTAATTACCTGTATATTTTATACTGTGATTGTAGTTTATTTTAAATTCTGAACTCTTAAGTGAAAAGGACACAAAAATGTGAGAAACATGTGGAGTCTGTGGTTGTCTCTTTCTAGAATGCTGATTGGTCTAAGTAGTATAATTACAGGAATGCCAACATTACCTACTAAAAAGAGACGGATATTGACCGCAGGCAGAATAACAATATATCACTTTCGATCAATTTCAAATCTCTGTAGTCCTGTAGTCTTTTGAATTTGAGCCATTGTTCAGTTTAAGTCTATGTCTTGAAGTAATTTGAATTGGTATCATTGTCATATTTTTTTTGTATAAGCTTCATGGGTTAAATGGTCTTATTAACATAACATAACATAAGCTCACGCCTGTATCCCCGAAGGGGAAGGCAGAGGTGCACTAGAACACCCAAATTTTGCCGAGCTTAGTTCCGTCCCAGATGTGATAGGGAGCGAGCCTATCGCCACATCGAGCACAAATTCCAGACTCCGGGCTGATATGGACAAATCCAATATCACTTTGCATGGTCTTATTTTGTGTGCATTTATGCCATTGGATAGATAAAATCACTCTAAAGTAAAATATTTATATAAAAAGAATATTTTGGTAGGAGATAATAAAATTATCGTGGGTTGAAAACTGTCGGGTATTGTAATTGAAGCTTTAATAAAAGTCGCAATATTTCACGAAACGTGATGTTTTTATGCAATTTTAGGGAGAAAAAATGAGACAACTTGAATAATATTATTGCTTCTCCTGTTTAAAGACAATTACGTTAACCAATGGTTTAAAGAATCTACCCTTCGAAAATTAATGTTGCCAATTTACAGAAGAAAAAAATTTTTTTGTACGCACTATATTTTTATAAGTTTAACTAATTATTTTTATAAAACAGTGTTAATATTATAAGTATTTTTATTTTGTTAGTTTTGGGCGTTTTATAGTTCCAATTTAGTTCGTTTTTATATGGTTTTAAGTAGTAATAAGGACCTTATTTATCTTTTAAGCCTTGTACACTATTTGTACATTTTCATTATTTGGAAGAGAAACAAGCTACTATTAGTGGTAAAGCTACTATTGTTATATTCATGTTTCAGGCCTGTATTATAGCACTTACTTAGTTTCTTCAAAAGCAAAAGTCGAAATAGAGTAAAAACTACGAACTTAGAGCATTAACCTTAATATTAAAAAAAAATTGAAACAAATATTCATGTGCATGAGCCCTATAAAAATTATCTTTAAGTCAATTAACTAAGCTAAAAGCAGTACACAATTTTAACAGTTGCTCTAACCGTTAGGGAACGTACCCATATTACGTGACCCATTTTATACAATTTTTATACCCCGTCTCCCTCTAGTTTTCACTTTTTACGTATTATGGTCTTAAATCATGTTTTGTAGAAGAAAAGTTAAAAAAAAAGATATTATAATGTGTTACGCCTGTGACTTTAAAAAGTGCTAAACGCTGCGCGCCGTATCTGAATATACCCCGAAAAAGCATGATATTTCCCTAGAGTGTATTGACTACATGACGAAAATCTAAGACCCCCCCGCTCCTGTGACCAAGTGTGATATTTTGAATTACCTCCCTGATCGGGTCACGTGATATGATGATGACCGGCCGAACGAAGGCGAACGAATCTATACCTGTTGCATTCACACAATCAAACTTTCGCTGTTATGGGAATGAAACAGGCATGATTCGTTCGCCTTCATTCGGCCCGGTACGGACGCGCCATAATATGGGCACATTCCCTTACTCATAGATGTATGATTTGACTAAGGTCTCAAGGTTTCAAGCCCCAAGGTATACTAAGGTTATCACTTCTCCGCCAAAGGTTTTAATGATGATACCAGTGTGATAATGTATAGAATAGATATACTCTAAAAGGGTTTTCGGATATGTTTAGTGGTTTAGAATAAGTAAGTCTAAGAAAATTGGGTACTTGACTATGTTTGATTTTATACACATATATATATGTAATAGTATTAAATGAAAATGAAACCCTTCTGTAAAAACTGCATCGAAATTGATTGAAAAATGAGGCAGTAATTCATGTTTTAATTTCTGGAGTTGGGGTATATTGGAGATATCTTGCTATCCCGTTCCAACGGCCGTATCGTTATGGAGTGACGTGATTGTACTGATACTTCTCGTTCCCGCAGTTTGAAGGTTACACCAAACTTCAAAGGCTTATAACTTTTTTATTTATTAGTATATTTCAATATTTATTTCTTTTCTATATTTTAGACGACGTAAATTTCATATAATTATTTTTTTTTAAATTAGTCAGGTACCCAATTATAGAGGTAGTTAATTGTAAATATCATTTCGCTGGGCGAGGATATTATTAAGACTGAAAAGTGATTTAATAATAAATTGGAATTGTTTGCTCACAACAAAAGGGCTAAGACCTATTTTGAGATGAATTGAATTATTGGAATCAATTGAAGAGCTTTATTCCAAAACGCACTAAGTACTTAAACAAAAAGAGACTCATTTATGTGTCTGATTATATCGTTATTTTGGACATTTAAAAAAAACATCTAAAATGAAAATTAAAAAGGTTTTAATAGTAATGATTAAACCAGATAAGAAATATATAATAAGGTAAGAATAGAAATATAGGGCCTTACTTAAAACAGCATTTTTAGCTGAGCAAATGGTTAAGAATAACCTGTCACTTTTTTCCTTGCGTTACATTGTTTAAAAATGAAAGGGACAACTTATGGTATAAAGATAAGCAGCGTTTAAATATTTTTATAAGTAAGGGGCATAAGAAATAAGCACACATTCAATGAACTGCAAAAAAGTACTTAGTACTTTGGAATGTAGCTCTTCAATTAATTAAAGAAAAAATTAAGCCGAATTCCATCTGCAATTATGTTTGAAAAAGTTGCGCAGATATCACATTGAGTAGGATAAGAGCAGATGAAAAGTAAATAATCTGAAAGTTGAATGACAAATCCACTTAGGGCGACTTGCACCACTATTACTAACCTATGGTTAGTCCTAACCTCAAGTTAAATTGAAATAGAAATATATGAAGGACATGTAATTCTTTACATGTAATTAATTTAATGTCACCATATATTATCTGTAATTAGATGTAGTACATTATATGTAATGAATTACATGTCCTTCACATATTTCTATTTCAATTTAACTTGAGGTTAGGACTAACCGTAGGTTAGTAATAGTGGTGCAAGTCGCCCTTAAAATGATAAAAATATTTGTTACTCTAACCACGTTTTCAGTCATATTTAAAAATCTGAAAGCATCGTTTAAAAAATTCGCTCTAACTTAATTAAGCATGTTTTGTTTACATATTATTAAACGGTCTTGGCTCTTTTGTTACACAAGTTGAAAATATGAGGATGAATAATTATATAGATATAGAAATTCTAAAAATAAAATTTTATAATTTGAGACCTTGTTTTTTATTATAAGCAGAATAGTTTCTGCAACATTCATAAAAAACTACGCTAACATTGTTCATTGAGTGTAAAAGTTACGCTTTTCCGAGCCTATTGTACTACTTTCTACACGTGCAGCCTGTGGGCCACTTATACTCGGAAGGCGTACGACGAACTGGAAGCTGGTGGGCCTGCCGCGCTTCTGTAGCGCATCTAGGATGTTTGCCGACGCCCACATAGATTGTTTTTACGCAACTATGCGAAAACGTTGTGCATCCCTGATGCGTAGAGTGCGGGTCAGCTCCAACAGCATTCTAAACATGATAGCCGCCAGGTTGGATTGTGCATATGTACTCACATATGCACAATCCAACCTGGATATGGATAGCACAACAACGACTCCGTTGTTGTGCTATCTCTCATGGGATAGAGCAGACGTGACACACATTGTGTACATTATAATAAGTACTTAGATAAGCAAGTGGATAATACACTAACACTAGTCTATAAGTTTACTAACCCATGTAGGAGTCTAAGTTGCTCAATAAAGAAATTTTCTATTCTATTCTATTCTAACCCCATATTGGATTGGTATAGGGACGAGTAGAAGATTGTCAAATATATTTTTACACCGATAATCACAAGTTTAAAAACTTAAGGGACCGACTTCAAATCCGATCGTGACCAAATTTATATGGGACCACCCTTGAAAGAAGCTCTATCGAACACAAGAATTTTGAAGATCGGTCCACATTCGGCGGAGATATCGCGTAACATACAACAAGAAAAACAGACGAATTGAGGACCTCCTCCTTTTTGGAAATCGGTCGAAAACCTACGATAAAACAGTAAGTACCGCAATGGCGTGAGAATTTTTAAAAGGTAAGCTAATGCTAATCTGTTAACATTATTGCCTCTGTAGCGCAGTGGGCGAGTAGCCGGCTGTGAGCGAGAGGCCGCGGGTTCGGTTACCGCATTGAGACAAATGTTTGTGTGGCCCACAGATATTTGTTTCAAGTCTGGGTGTTGTGTGACTGAAAGTCTCTCATAGTCTCCGACACCCACGATACAGGTTATACCTAGTGTGGGGTCAGGACTAGGTGTGTGACCATTGGGTGTATTTATTTATTATTATTATTGCTACATAAAAGTGAATCACAACACCTATTTCCTAATCCCCATTTGACAAAGGGAAGCTGGTAGGATTCGAGTTATACAGACACTTCGCCACTGAAGTACCGTATTACTGAAACTTATTCGAAAAAAATGATGACATTCTATATTTCGTTGGTGGGTGACATCAATATAATATATGCTAGATGCACAGTTCTTTGCAAATATCCTCCTAAAAACTAGTCTCAGGAATAAAACAAAGAAAAAGATCACAAGTTCTAATTACATCAAAACAAATATAACCCTATGCAAGTGTTATAAAATAGCTTTTTAAATGAAATGAGCAAGCGTTCTTAAATTTGAATTGTGAAATTTAGAATTCTATCGGCGTCCGACTGTATGCAAAACAAGTGCTTAAGCACTCCTTTGCTGTCCCATTTTCCGAGCGTCAACTGTGCATCTAGGTAAGTAAAATATCGATGGTGGGTGTCAATAAATAAACACTCAATTCACAAACGTCTTTTATTTATCAAAGTTTCGTCTCACTAAAATAAAATCACTCGGTGAAATTGTTAATCCAACACGCGTGACTAGGGCAGTTTACCACAAGTCATTTCAAGATAGATATTTCTCAGAGGCAGATTTGAGAAAGAATTCATAGTTGCCCCTGAGACATGGACGTAAAAAAATATGGACGGAGCGCTAGGAACATTGAAAGTGAAGCAGGGTTTTCAGCTCATTCGATCTATCGACAGCAATGACTAAAGAAAAAGTAAGAGGACACGGCATAACTACTAAAAATAAGTATTTACTATGAAGGCGGTTTCGCCATTTTAGTTTCGCGTGTCCTAAGAATTAAATAATTATATATAGATATATATAATAGATATTTAATTATATAATAATTATATAATAGATATTTATTGATTTTATTGTAAATACGGTGTTTGATTTACAATGATACTAGTTTCTGAATATGAAAATGCCTAACTGTTATATTAATAAGATCTTTTTTTTGCAAAGTCGCCATTTTAGTTTCGTTCCATAGATAAGGAATGCTTCATTTTTTCGTTCAGTTATGCCCTGTCCTCTTTATTCTTTTGTCTAAGTTCGACACGTTATGGCGGCGACTGATCGAATGAGCCGAAAACGCTGCTTCGCTTTCACGTTCCTAGCGCTCCGTCCCTCTTTTTTTAATCCGTGCCTTGAGAATTTGTGATACTTTATCAATAAAAGTATTATTAAATTTTGTAACCTTGTGCATGGTGCAGTTTCTACCGTGAACATCTAACGCAAGATCCGTTCTATATAGTTTATTCAAAATCATTGTTCCAGAAATGTAAACAAATATCTACACAGCCTTACCCCCCGAATGGTCAAACGCTACTCAACTTTAACGGCTTTTTACATTGATTTCCGCCGTACAACTTTGACAGATAAGGCAGCCTTTTACGACGTAAGGCGACCTTAAGTGTAAGACCATTCGGCGGTTAATGACGTAGGCTAGTAGCCGGCTGTGAATCGAGAGTCTAACTAGTTCGATTCCTGCATAGTCGCCTCCTTGGTCTAGTGGCAGCAATATGGGCTGTGGACCGGGAGGTCCTGGGTTCGATTCCCAGGTCGAGCAAAGCGAATTTTCTAATTTAATTTGCCCGGGACTGGATCCCTTAGAAAGGGTTGACGTCAAGCAGGCAGCAGGTAGTAAAAACTTAGCCGAATCCTTTCTGCAACGTGCTTGAAAAAGTGTGTTGCGCCGACCCCACATAAAGATGGGATAAGGACAGGTAGAAAGAAAGGGTAAGTGCTGTGAGACCGAAAGTGTCTCGTATTTTCTGATACCCAAGACACAAGATGAGTATCTTAGTGCGGGATCAGGTCATGTTTGATTGTGACGTGTTTTTATAAAAATAAAAATATTGTTTGTCTATTATTATGTTTGATGTAATTCATTTAAATTTCTGGAATAAAGATCGCGAATTTATTTTAGAAAGATTTCTCTACAATATTTTTATTCATAAGTTTGTTTTACATATATGTAAGTACATGTAGGATTATGTACATTATATTAATTCTACTGAATATTCGATCTAGTTTGAGAAACTGACGCGAACAAATATCGTTTATTATCGATTAAATCGAGCTCGCACTTCACATGTCATGTCATGATGACGAGGCTTATGACATGTCATGAGCGCGAAGCGAGCTTGATTCAAGCTCGATAGAATTTATTCGCAGTTCTGTACTATTTTATCACAAAAATTGATTTCACAAGCAAACCAAGTATTATAATAGATTTATATACAATACTAATATACAATATCGGAATGTATGTGATGCTTTTAATACAAATCTTATAGATATAGCTGTAATATTTACATTACGAAAAATGATCTAAAATTAAATTATTATACAAAAGCTACTAAAATGCTAATTCTACGTATAAAGGACCAATTTAGTTTAAATATAATAGTTTTGAAACAATAAAAAAAATCTTCTTTAACTAATTTTGTATGGTCATATGTAGATATTTAGAATTATTTTAATTATAGGTACAACAAATTTCTCCATATCAATTTCAAAAGCTTGAATGATTATAATAAAAAAATCACAAAAATATTCATATAAAAGCAACAAACATAAAATAGTAAAGTACAAAACGCATCTAAAATAAATTAATACTTTTCGCAAAATAATAATAACCATTGTAAATAAATGTGTCTTAAGTTAACGAGTATTAACAATTTATAACCTAAAATAAGGAAGTTTATGTGATAATATTCGAATCCAAGTATGAAAAGAACGCAAGACCTGTATAAAAAGGCTTCAATAAAACCCTTTTTTTTCCTAATTCGGTGAAGAAACAAACATAGGCAACAATTTTCTTTTTCTTGTATATTTAGTATAAAGTCACTAAATAATACAATTGACCTAGAATAAGAGAAAACAATCATAGTAATCCGTCATAAATCTATGTAAACATTATAAAAAAATGACCTAAATATTTAAAACTCAATATCTACTATTGTTATTCTTGTACTGTAAGGCAAGCACTTACACATCTAAATATGTAATTTACAAGATTCTCAGTAATATCACGATATAGATGAGTTAAATGTATATGAACGATTTGTAAGTGATGCTTAAACTGAAACATAAACTATAAGGGCGAACTTCAACTCCGCGATAAATCTCCATTTATACCAAATCTTGATTTAAGGATAGGAGTGAGCTGTACCATAAATGAAGTTAAGGTTTAACTCTAGATTAGTAACAGCGCCGCAAGTCGCCCTAAACAAACACCAATACTGTATAGGCTAGACCACCAAAGCAGCACGTGGTTTAAATTATTGGTCATTTTTGACGTATCGGCTGTTTTCCTTTTTACACGCTCTATTCGTTCTGCAATAAGCAGGAGGTCCTTGCACGACTATAGATTACTTATTCTTTTTGAGCTATTGAGCTCGATTCAAGCTTGATAGTTCAAAGTTATTCGTGATATGAGCTCAGCAGAAATATACCTTAAATTCAATCGTACGTTTTCTATATTTTTAGACAATAGTTTAATCTATAACAAATTAAATTATTACCGTATAATTCCACATGGAAATACCTGCGAATTTGTGTCTTGTAATACGATTCTATCAAATATTGATCAATATATATTTATACATTTACACATTCGTGTATCCACAATTCCCAATCAACAGACTATAAAAGTCTATATACCTATTATATACACATTCCACGATCCCGGCACTTAACATGATATTAATGGTAACTATATTACTTTGTATATATATGAACCAAAAATAATTAGATAGCCCCTTCAAGAACAAATCATGGCCTATTTTGTGTTGTGTGGCAGCAATAAGAAACTTATAATGCCAAATAATTGTTGCACTCTGATATTAATGATCTCGTTTTGAGAAAATCGCATACTAGAGGGAGACATGAGAAATAACGCTTCCGCTGCTGAGGATGCTCAGGATCCGGTAAAATATATTCGAGTAGGAAGTCGAATTATGCCATTAAACTGGAATGACGTGACAGAAATACGGAAATGTTGCTTTTATTCTATGAATGGCGACTTTTCAAACCGCAAGTATAGTTGGTAATCCATATTTTATTTATTATTTAAATTATATTATTTTTTTTAAATGAAAAATTTATTAGCCTGTGGAAAAAATAAACATTTAATTTTCATTTTTAAAGTGAGTAGTTTTCCAAAGTAAGTTGTTTACCAAACTTGTGTGAGATACGAAATGTTTTATTTTACAATATAAGCTAAAGAATCTATTTAGTCCAAAAGTCCGAGAGAAATCAATATAACATAATAATGACAAAACAAGTCAAGTTATTCTTCTGCTGTTCAAGGACTATTTAATTATTTTTGGCACGCTGCAATATGCTTAACAGAATATGATGATATTATTTAATAAAAATAAACAACCATAATATACACCCATGATAATATACAAAAGAAAATGATTGCGGATTGATATAGGAATGTCATTGTTCTTAAAATTAAGATGAAATTTATTTACAAATATGTTGGCACCTATGTGAAAAGGAAGATTTGGTGCCAGTTAATGATTATTTTGAGCACATTAAATATTACCAATTAGGGAGACAAAATGTTATTGTTAAAAATCTTTAAATAGCCAATATTCTTCACAGAACACAGTGAACAATTTTGTCGATGAACATAATGCTCAATTTTAAGAATGAACATAATGAACAATCATTAACAATTTTAATGCAATTTATACATTACAATTATTTTAGTTAATTTGTGATAATTTTTAATACTATATGTGATCTTATGTAAGCACTAAATATTCGAAGCGATGTGCAATTTTGTGTTTCGGTGATATTTCACTAAACTTGATACATACTCTGTATTCTAAACTAAGACTTATATCAGAAGTGGGTTTCGAAAATCGTTCCATTAGAAAAGTCTACTAAAAAACATTTAGGCAGTGTTACATGCACACATTTTTTGCAATTATGAATATTTGACAATATTATTCTCTCTCTTCTGCATGTATGTCTAAGACCAAAATTCGATGTCGATCATGTTTCAGAATTAATAAATTGAAAGCGATCAGACTACATGTGTCAAATAAAAATTCAGTAAATTAATATTTGATTTCTTCTGCTCAGTACCAGCCTTGAGTCTGGAATTTGTGTCCTGGTTTTATCTTCATTTAGGGCCCTATGGTCACTTTCCGGGGAACTTAAGTAACGCCTAACTAAAGTAACGCCTATTCAGGACAAGCTTACGGAGTCGCGATTGCGATGGTACGGCCACGTCATGAGAAGACCGGAGGACCACATGACCAGAAAAGTGCTGAAACACAAAACACAGTAAGAAAGCCCGGAAGACCCCGATTAACATGGATTGCTGTATTTAATAAAGACCTACCCCCTTATTCATAATGAAATTCTGGTCTTATCGAACGCATAACCCTACTTTTGCCTAGTTTAGCTAAAAGAAAACCGAAATATGCTTATCGAATACAATGTTGCTGGTTACAGAAAAAAAAAATATTTTTATCTCTGGCAAACTTTGAAACAAATAGGAAGTCTTGACTGGAAACAATAAATAAAAAATATATATCATTGTTAGATGGGGTATAGGACACCCCAGGATAGTTTAGGGACTATAATAAAATTAATGTCAATAGGAAAGAATATCAAAGTTGACACAGCTGATCGGAATCGGCCATGTTTTCACTATCGAACGTTGGTATTATGAATAAAATTTTTATGAAACGTACTTTTGCGGTCTTTTTACGCTCTACTAAGTTATTATGAATAAGGGGGCTAGAATATAATAATATAGACCCGTCGACGGTCCAGAATAAACACCTCTGGAGACACACGATTAGGAGAGCCGACCTCAAATAGAAATGGGATTAAGGCCGGAAGAAGAAGAAGAAGGGCCCTATGGTCACTAAGAGTTTTACTTTAAAACATTTTATCTGAGCAAATCGTTCAGAATAGTTTGTAACTTTTTGCTTGTCACATTGTTTGTTAATAAAAGAGACAGACTATCCTTTACCATCTACTCAGTTAAACTGTTTTTATAAGCAAGGCCCAATATGTTTAGTGAATAAAATCTCGATGGGATGTGGTATTCTAGTTTCTTAATTTATCTCTGTCTACCTTTTTCCAAACTGCCTTGTTATACAGGCAAGTTATCATTATTAAAAAAAAATTACAGTCGCTTTCAATAATAATTCCGAATTATGGCCTGATATTGTCCTTTAGAACATGAACTGCTGACTTTGTTTCTCTTCATCACACTGTTCTAGGTACAACGAAGATCTGTCTGAGTCGAGGCAGCCGTCTAGCTTGGAGTGCTTGATGAGGAGTCCCACCCTCGCCCACCGTTGGGCGTCGTCTGCAGGGTCACAGGCTGCGAGGACCGCCGTGACCCTGTCGTCAGGAGCGAGCGAGACACAGAGGCTGTGGTGACGGAGCATGCCGTCCTCGAACCTCCACTCCTGGTTCCCGCCTGTGTTGTGGCACGGGTACATGCCTGGAATATGGTATTGAGTGGTAGAGCCACGCTGTAAACAGTTACGTCTAGGATGGGCCGGCTCGACCGGTTTGATACCCATCATCATCATCATCAGCCATTGAAACCCATGTCTCACATAAAAATCGAAGTGGCAGTTTGATGTCGCGTTTCGTTTGGTGAGTGAGGTTTCTAGTGGTCCAATTACCCCCTTCCCTTTCCTAATCCCTATTTCCCCCTTTTTAGATTTGCAACTCACACATGATTCTTTTTGTGTCTTAAGTGTCTATGGGCGGTGGAGATTATTTTCCATTAGATGACCCATCTGCTCGATTGCCAGTATCAGTAACCCGAGCACGAAAAACTAATGTAAATGTAAACTCGCTGCGCACTAATGACATTTGATTAATATTTCATACAAATTTCATAGACGTGCATCGAGCACGAATACATTTACGGTTGTCAGAAATTTTCCTGCTCGGGCTGCTGATATAAACAAAAAATGGACCGAAATTTCATATAAAATTAATAAAAATAACTTGTTAAGTACCCAATTATCTTATTGTTTTCGTCTAAAAATATGTTTTTATATATTTTTGCCATTCAATATAAAATATCGCACTCTTTATCTTCAAAGAATACCTGTTAAAATATTACTGCCACTCAATTTAAAATCCTTACCCAAAGTGCCATCAATAAGGTGTCCCATGGTGTCGAGACACCTGGATCCTTGTCGTATGGCATGGGAGGCAGTGAGTCTTCCCACCGGTACTTGCAGTTCAGGGTACACGTGCTCCAGGTACCAGCGGAAGGGCTTGCAGTGAAGCTTCTCACGCAGCATCACTCGCTCTGATATGCTGGTGGGGGAAATGTTCACACGAATTATAGCACCATTTATATTTTTTGGTGAAGTCGCAGTAAAGTCGCCTCCTAGTCTGGTGTTGTGGATAATCCATTATTTTTTAAAGATGTATTATTATATTATTAATCGTCCGGAATGTTTGGCGCTTACTTGGGAAGGCCTACGTCCAGCAATGGACGGCGATAGGCTGAGATAATAATTTAATAATCGATTATGAAAAATAATCGATTATTAAATTATTGGTCGCCTCCTTGGTCTAGTGGCAGCACGTATGGGCTGTGGACCGAGAGGTCCTGGATTCGATTCCCAGGTCGGGCAAAGCATATTTTCTAATTCCTTTGCCCGGGACTGGATCCCTCATAGGGGGTTGACGTCAGGCAGGCAGCCGGTCGTAAAAACTACGCCAAATCCTCTCTGCAACATGCTTGAAAAAGTGTGTTGCGCCGACCCCACATTAAGGTGGGATAAGGGCAGGTAGAAGGAAGGATTATGAAAATAATTAGTGCCATATGTGCCCTGTGGACCGGGAGGTCCTGGGTTCGATTCACAGGTTGGGCCAAGCGAATTTTCTTATTTAATTTGGATCCCTCAAAGGATGTTGACGTCAGGCAGGCAGCCGGTCGTAAAAACTAAGCCAAATCCTGTCTGCAACATGCTTGAAGAAGTATTTTTTTAATTTTTCTTATCCGGTCACGGCAAAGTGACTACACTGCTCCTGATGGTAAGCGTAGTGTAGTACAAAAAAAACTAGCGACCACTGACAAACACTGTGTTTATCTCTTAGTACGAGTTTTTCTCGATTCTCGAAATCAACGATAGTTTATAGAACATCTCCATAATTTTTTTAAGTTCGCTGTAGTGTCCGCAACGTGGCGCTGCTAGTCAAATGTATGGAAAAAACGCAAACTATCCTCGTTGTCGCCAATCGAGAACTGTCAAAACAAACTCATATTAGGGGTATAGACGGTTGGTTTTGTAGAAGAATGGGTGTCTGTGTTCCTCCACCAGAGTGGGATCTCCTTCTCGGGCAGGTGTAGTGCCTGACCGCCGCGGCCCCTCCGATGGTTAATCTTCGGAGGTTGTATATATGCAAAGCCTGCTGCAAACTTTGCCACCGTGATTTGGGATTCGGTGGCAAAGTTTGCAGCAGGCGTCAGAGAATTAAAAAAAAATTGAAAGCAATAACTTACTCTCCAAAGTCGACTTGTTTCGCGAGCGGCTGCGACCTGTAGTAGAGGTCTTTGTAGTCGTCCATCCAGACCTCGGCGGCGCGGCGCGTGTTGCGCGCGAACACGGCGCCCGACCCGCCCGGGAACGTGTAGGGGTGCCGCTTGCGGAACACGTGGCCCACACGCGAGCACGGCACGATCTCCAGCGAACCGCCGCACTGCCACACCCTGGACATACCACATATTTGAGTGGTAGAGACATGCTGTAGACAATAACGTCTACAACACGAATGGGTCGGCTTGAACGGGTAAATACAACTGTCTTATAGAAAACTGCTGACGCATTTCGTTCGGTGAGAGATTTCCGGATTCTCTCGAGGGGCTTGCGGTATGACTTGCTGGTTGGTTGGGACGGGTATGGAGGTATCCCTGTGTCTGCATCGGTCATCCGCCTGTCTTGTCGCAAACCCCTCGATTTGTTTCTTCCTTCTTCGGAGTATGAAGAAGCATAAATTGGCCGGCATGATTCGGGCATGATAAACTCATCGGTTGTGGGTAGTTTTTTTTTAATACACTCGCGGAAACGAAAAGAACAATTTTGACTATTATTAGCTGGTTTATCCTGGTAAAGCATAGAAACTATATTGGTGCTGACTTTAAAACACAGGGAAGTAGAGGCTGTGGAAGAATATGTTTATCTATGGGCTGTAAAGAAGTAAACAAACACTTGAGTATCCAGATACCTAGCTGATCAAGTACCTTACCTAAATGAAATTTCGAGATTCTCTCCTCCCCACACGTCCATCCTCATGTCGTATTTGCCCAACTTGTTGAAGTACTTCCTATCCATGCTGAACAGGCCTCCAGCTATCATCGGAGTCCTGATCACTTGGGTAGGGTCGCTTAGACGAGCACTGCGCTCTGAATGGGACAGGTATTCCCACTGGAATGGAAATTGGTTATCAAGCCATTTTGACAAGATTATATTGGTTATATGGTCCAACCCCTTTGGTTTCGCATTTCAGAAATGAAACAGTAGATATTATGTATGTATGGTCGGGGAAAAAGTATTTTTGCATAGAGTATGTATATTGGTATAAACTTGTAATAAAATCTCTTTGACTATTTCTATTTGGCTGGCTTCGATGAGTTTAAAAAGGTTATATTTAAAAAAACGAACCAAATTAATATAATGTTGTTTCCAGCTATTCTTCATTTGTTTTTCTTTTAGTGAAAATGAATGAATCGAATGAAATATAGATATAGTTCATTCCAAAATCTAACCCTCAAACTACTTCTATATACGGAAGGTCAATCCGAAAGTGAACGTTGACATATCAAACAATTCATTGTTCTGTCATGTCCAAAAGCCCAGTACAAATTGTAGTAAAAGCCTGCTCACCTTGAACACTAGGTTCCAGTCGAATCCGCCGCGCAGGTCGGCCGACGCTCCGATGTACTGGAACGTGTCCATACTGATCACGTCTATGACTGGACACACCACGCGGGTCGGATCCTGGAAACAATTTTTTATAGCAGAGACTGCCAAACGAGCAGATGGGGCACCTGATGGTAAGTGATCTCCACTGCCCAGACACCCAAGACACAAAAAGAATCATGGTTGCCAACCTAAGAGGAGGGAAATAGGGATTAGGTAAGGGAAGGATGAATTGAGCCACCGGGAATCTCACTCACCGAACGAAACGCGACAGCAAGCTGCCACTTTACGTCGGTTTTCTGTTAGTGGCATCAAACCGGTCGAGCCCACCCATTCGTGCTGTAGACTTTACTGTCTATAGTGTGGCTCTACCACTCAAAATAATTACATAGAAAAACTAGTTTTTTTTCTAAAATGTTAGTACAAAAATATATTATCTTACTACATCTATTGTTGGAATTCACGTCCTTGACCCGCATTTCGTGATCTTTCATTTATAGATTCGACTGTAGGTTATCGCTCGTTTTTTTTTTATTTTTTTTTATTTAAAAAAAAAACACAAAACAGGTTACAATCAAATATAGGTACAAATTGCTACAAACAAGGTTTTTTAACATAATTATAACCCAAAACTTGTGTTCTAGAATTAACAAAGTTGTACGAGATATACATATTATATATAAGTAATAAAATCTTAGCAATGAAAACTAATTAACGATAAACTGCCAGTGCATTGCTATTATATTAGTATAACATAATTAACAGGATTAGTTTATGATGTGGAATGTAAAATTTAGGACATATTGCAATTACAAGTTATAATTTAGGACATCTAGAGCTTTACGGATCAGTTTCTTATATGCAGAAATATTACTATTAAATAAATCAACAGAGGGGTTTTTATTCATTAGCGTATTGTATTGCCGACACATACGGACGATAGGATTAAAATAGGATGTATTATTACGGAAAATTTTAAGAGAGAAAACGTTTGGTTTACGACTTCTATAGTTTGTATTAATGTTCAAATCAGATAGCAATACTGGAGAATCAATTAGAGAATTAATTATTTTGTACAAGTACATGAAATCGCTAATGGAGCGTCTGGATTCTAATGAAAGCGCATGAAAGTGAGACAATCTGTCATTGTATGATTTTAGTTTCCGATGCAAGTTATGTCTGAAACAAATGATCTTAAAGCAAGTTTTCTGAAGCTTTTCAACTTTATTAATATGTACATGGTAAAATGGAGACCATATGACTGCACCGTACTCTAATATTGTTCTAACCAGAGTATTAAACAAATGAATGAGACTGTGAGGTTCTTTGAAATCTTTTGTTATGCGTACTATGAATCCTAATAATTGTGAACTTCTCTTAGTGATGTGGTCGTAATGGTTTCGGAAAGAGAGATTATCGTCAAATACTATACCAAGATCCTTTATACTAGTTTTTCGTTCAAGGAACTGGTTGTTAAGGGAATATGTAAACATAATTTTGTTGATTTTCTTAGTGAAAGAGATGATGAAACACTTCTGAACATTTAAAAACATATTATTCTCGATGCACCAGTTCTCGATAAGATCAAGGTCACTTTGTAAGTCTATAGCGTCGCGAACGCATGTTATTGCATTGAATATTTTTAAATCGTCTGCATATAGCAGACAAGGACATTTCAGGCGACTAATAAGATCGTTAATAAAGATGATGAAAAATAAGGGGCCAAGGTGGGATCCTTGTGGGACGCCTGAAGTTATAAGAACCGGTGAAGACTGTGCACCTTTAAGAGCAACTAACTGAGTCCTTTTAGCAAGGTATGATTCGACCCATCTTAGCAAACTGCCATGGATACCGAAAGCTTTAAGTTTATGGTAGAGTATAATATGATTTACCTTATCGAAAGCTTTGGAGAAATCGGTGTAAATAGAATCAACTTGCACACCCCGAGCAAAAGCAGAACATAGATAGTTTTTGTACTCTAGAAGATTACTTATGGTGGATTTATTACGAACAAAACCATGTTGCTCTGGAACCAATAAGGGCTTTACATGGTAGTATATAACGTCATAAACAATGGATTCAAGTAGTTTGGCAAAGCAGGACAACATACTTATAGGTCTGTAGTTCTCGCAAGAAGTTTTGTCTCCACTTTTGAAAATTGGAACTACGTGAGCTGTTTTCCAGCAGGATGGAAAGGTTCCAGTCTGCAAGGATTTATTAAATATGATGCATAGCGGTTTAACAAGTTCAGTGGCACATCGTTTTACGAAAAGTGGCGGTAGGCCGTCAGGCCCAGACCCTTTGGACGAGTCAAGTTTTTTGATTTTTGCTAAAATTGTTTGAGGAGCAACAGTGAGTCTGTGCAAAGTATGGCTATTATTGTCGTTAACTATATTTACGGGCTTATTGACCGCGTTGTAGTCATTTTCAAACACTGAACTAAAGAATTGTGAAAACAGTTCGCAAATGCCTCTGTGATCAGAGGAACTGAGGCCACCGTATTTCATCGTCAAAGGGTAGGAGTTTGTAGAGTTCTTTTTGCTACGAACATAGCTCCAGAATGATTTAATGTTTGTTCTCAAAGATTGCTCGACCGTGGATACATAATTATTGTAAGTTTGACCTATTAAGCGCTTGCTTCGAGTACGTAACATCGCGAAAGTATCGTAATCCCTTTCATTTTTGTATTTTTTGTATAACTTGTGAAACTTCCGTTTCTCTGCTATACATTTTTTCAAGGCCGGCGTGTACCAGACAGGATAGTTGTCTGGGCCATTGGCAACTTGGCACGTATTCTTCTGAACGAATTTGTTAATAATACTATACATTAGATCAACATTATTGTCAATATCAGGGGACGAGAGTGCAGATTCCCAGTCAATTTGTGCTAATTCAGAGTTAAGCTTGTCATAATTACATTTGTAGAAATTATGACGCTTGCTTTGCTTTGGAGTGCGTAATTGTGACTGAGAAAAAGAAGTTAGAGTGAATTTAAGAGCGGGGTGGTGTTTGTCTAATCGGCTAATAGGAGGAGCTTCAGTTACTTCTAGGTTGTCAAGTGTAGAAAGAATTAAATCTAGGTAGCGATTGTTGGCATTAGGAATAGTATTAAACTGGTACAAGTTGCATAAATGGAAAAAGTCAATAAGAAGATTGGATTTTTGGTCAGAGCACGGACATGGCAAAGTATGCGTAGAGTTTGCGACTGAGGTCCACAAAACATTAGGGGCATTAAAGTCACCAATAAATAAAAACTCGTCTGACCGGCTGGATTGAAGCACGATTTTTTTACAGTTATTGTAGAAATTATTTAAAGACTCTGTCGACAAATCAGGAGGTAAGTAACAAAGGCAGAGGTTGATAACACTTTCATGCTCTTTACTGGGAAATATGCTGACCCAAATATCTTCGACGTCACTTTCCCAGGAGGTCTGACGTACCACATTGAACTGTTTGTTAAACGCAATGAGGACTCCTCCACCTTCGCTTTTGTTAATGCTAGTGGTATGTCGATCCCTTCTGAGAACATAGTACTGGCCATTGAAAATTTCATTATTAAAAACACTTTCGTTTAAATTTGTTTCCGTTAAGCAAATGATGTCGTAATCATAATTTAGACAATTTAAATAAAAACTATTATTATTTTTATTTAAATTTTATTACTATTGCCTCATACGATGGGAAAATGGTCTAGACTAGCTGTTACTAAGGCTGAGATCTATAGAGCGAGCTTCGACTAAGTCTAAGTCAAAGAAACGAACTCGGTGAGGATTTGGAATTTTTAAATCGAACTTTGACTTAGTCAGACTTAGTCATTGTTTACAAGAAAATCTTTGCTTAGTCTGTCTGTCAGTCTGTTTTTCTTGTAAAAAATGGCTGTGACTAAATCGAAGTTCGATTTAAAAATTCCAAATTCTCACCGAGTTCTTTGACTTAGACTTAGTCGAAGTTTGCTCTATAGATCATGAGACTCCTCTCTGCATGAGACATATTGTTCGCTTCAATATAAATATCATCTTCTTTTAAAAATAATGGCTTCCACGCATATTTAGCCAATGTCAAGGTAAATAGAGCAATTATGTTTCACAATGATCATGAGACCTAGATGTGGATGATCTTAAGGCCCTACTGGGATTATGGCGGTAATTCCTTCCAGTCCAGTGCCCCTCAGATGACCTTCACTCGGCGAATCGACAGAACAAAGCCAGCCAACGCACTAAGCAAAACATCACCGGTTAAAAAATTTCCACATTATACTGTCCATCTTCACTGAAGTTTGATGCATTAAACCACAACACTTAAAACCAACGAACACAGGTCTAGAGAATAATATGAATTAATTTTAACAAGCGACGCCCACCCTGTCAGACTTCCCGTCAAAATCCAATATAAAAAAAAAGTAAAATAAAAAAAAAAAATTAAATCTAAGTTTGGGTCAAATTTCATACCACGACACCCTATTTGTTTGCGTTTTATGTTTCATGGTTTATGACGGTATCTCGCATTTGTACCCGAAACTTTACCCAAATAATTATTAGTGTAGTATTAAATTTTTCTCCTGAGTATCATCCCGGAGTCTGCAATTTATGCCCGATATGGCGATAGACTCGCCCCCCATTACGACCTTCGGGGACTGTGATTCGTGAGTGCACTACAGCCTAACCCTTTAGCGAAGTAGGTATGAACTTATTCATTAAAAAATGTCAGTCCAATTCGGTCCAACCCGTGACCACGAAGACTGCGAAGCCTTCGAAACGTCGGGAATAAAAATTAAAACCAAATCGTGATAGAATCCGTAAAAATAGTTTTATTTAAAACTTAATTTCTACATCAGTTAAAAAAAACTGAAAATTCCCCCAACCTTATGACCTTTTGGTTCATTGTCTCAGAGACAATATGTACGGTTGTTAAACGCTGGTCTCGATGCGGAAGGTCGTGGGTTCAGAGTCCGTTCGCCATTACGAGTATTATCCTTAGATCTACCGACGCTTTGGCCTGCGAGACCACTTTCTACATTACCCAACTATGTAGGAAGTGTATTGGCTGTGAAATACGAGGTTCAATAAATAAAGTCACTATAGTGGCTAAGGATCCATATAACTCGACACAACAGCTTAGCTTTGTAAGTATTATATACTAGGTGCTATATTATGCTAATTTAAAGACATACTAGCTTCGGCTTCCTTTTTAGGGTTCCGTACCTCAAAAGGAAATAAACGGAACCCTTATAGGATCACTTTGTTGTCCGTCTGTCTGTCACGACCATTTTTCTCAGGAACGCGTGGAGGCATCAATCTGATATTCATATCAAATACTCAGGTCCACTGTCCCTTGGAGCTGTGAAAAATAAAACTTCTAAGCCAACGCAATCAAAAGATACAGCCGTTTATGCCGCAAATTTTCGACATTCGCAAGGGAATCAAAACCTACAGGGTACTTCCCGTGAACTCAGAATCTTGAAATTTGGTACCAAGCGACGTTTTATAGCACAGATAAAGGAAAAAATGCGAAATTCATTATACCTCTATACCTACAGGTTTGTAAGGAACCCACGGTGCGCGAGCCCGACTCGCACTTGGCCGTGTTTGAACATGTTCACCCTTCGCCACTAAAAGTCAAGTTCTATATCTGTGCTTGTGTTCAACCGACTTCAAAATAGAATTTATTAATTTATCGGTATTTTAGGATTCCATAGCCAGGTGGTAAAAATAAAATATTTGCATCACAACAACCCGAATTCCTCTAGTGGTTACATGGGGAATTATTAATGTTTACTGATTTCTTAAGTTTACGCGAATATTATACATTGAAATAAAACTATTTTTACGAATTCAGAACGGGTCAGACTGACCTGACTGTGTCTGACCCGTGACAACGAAGACTGCAAAGCCTTCGAAACGTCGGGAATAAAAACTAAAACCTAATCGTGATAGAATTCGTAAAAATAGTTTTATTTCAATGAATTAATGTTTGTGATAACAATTATTTTACTTGTCGCCTCCTTCGTCTAGTGGCAGTTTATGTATGGGCTGTGGACCGGGAGCTCCTGGGTTCGATTCCCGGGAAAGCTAATTTTCTGATTTAATTTACCCGGGAACCTGGATCCCCTTAGAAGGGGTTGACGTCAAACAGGCGACCTGCCGTAAAAATTAAGCTGAATCGTTTCTGAAGTATGCGTGAAAATGTATTGCGCCGACCCCACATTAAGGTGGGATAAGGGCAGGTAGAAAGAAAATAACAATTATTTTACTTAATCGACAAAAAAACTCATGTTTGAACTTCTGGTCAATGGTCATGAGGTTGCAAAGAGTTCGTTTCGAATACATATCCGATATTTATTCGTGCTACACCCTCAGGCTGCGACGCAACGTTTCGCAATCTACATTACTTCTTACAAGATGTTAGTTTTACCTCGAAACAGTTCCGGCCGCCTGATTGATGGGCCAGCCTGCCGACCCACGGTCTGTCTGACATTACTACGATTTCACATCCACATTAAATGTTGTACACGCAACCGACAAAATAAGATGAGATTTCACTATTTGATAGACGTAATGTGTTTTGATCAAGTGTTTGAGCAAATGTTTAGTGTAAACTTTTATATTGTACACAATACGAATGAGTACAACATATATTTTGACTGGTATTGTCGAATTATTTTATAAATAAAATAAAAAAATAAAAATCTTTATTGATCACGTCGGCATGTAAAAATGCACTTAAGACAAGTCAACACAAGTAAACTTTTAAATTAGGATTAATATAATTTACATTATATATTTGAATTTGACGACAGGCAGGCAAGTATGGACATAATAACGATGGGATGGTTAAGATAGGGTGATAAGGGGAGATAGGAATAGAGTGTAAGGGAATGGATTGTATGGGAATGGCATATGGCAGGAATGGTGGCAGGGGATTGACTGGAAATACTGGAAGCAGTTGGGATTGGTGCGTGAGGCCCTATCCTAGCTAACCTACCAGCCTCTCTCTAGCTACCTACGGATGACGACCCGAAGAAGAAAGGCAGAAAGAAACTCCGGGCTTATTTTTTTCATCATCAATTGTCACCATTTCTTTTTTTTTCTTTTGTCTTTTTTCCTTTTCAATAATTTGATTTACAAATTGTCTATACTATTTTGTCTATACTATGAATAGTCAGTGGCGTAGTTAGGCGTAGGCAAGTGGGCCCTAGCTCCCGGGCTTGCGAAGCTACTTTAAATGCGATACCCCCAGATTTTACCACAGATTACTAATTAATTTTACGTTTAAAAAATAACTTTTACGCGCGAAAAAGAACGTTACAAAAAAGCATGTTTGGGGCCTCGCAGGAAAACCCCTCTTATTGGGAACGAAAGAAAAGGCGCCTTCGCCCACGTCTATATTAGTATGGACTAATGTGAACACATGAAACATCAACTGGACGGGAAGTGAGCTTCCTCTTATGCATTTCATATTAGACTTAATCAGATATCTAGAGGTAGAGTCCAGAATTCCCTCTCCTTTTTGCAATGCTTATTTTCTTCATGGTTAATCGCAGCACATGTTTCATCGTAAGCGAAATATTTTTTATTATAGAAAAGGGGGCAAACGACCAAGTGAGACCTGATACTAAGTGATCCGCTACCAGTGGAATCGTCGATGCGTTGCCGGCCTTTGAGGAAACTATAGGCCCTTTCTTACAGGTATCAAAGGCATATCGGTCAGGAACCACAGCCCCCGAAAGCTGGTTTCACAAGCACGTTGCGCGCGGAAGAAAGTTCCTTATAAAACGTAGTGTTGAGGAACGGCATCCATCCAGATGGGATGGAATACCATCTTATAGCATGTGGTACGATAATGGTATTCTCCGGCTGGTATTCATTTAAACAATTTCTTGGAATATTCCCTGTAAAATTTAGTCATGTTGAAAAATTACTGCCTCGGTGGCGTAGTTGTATTTTGGTACGACTACCGTCCTGAGGTCTCGGGTTCGATCCCGGGGTTGGACAAAGTGATATTGGATTTTTTTCAATATCAGCCCGTAGTCGAATTTGTACCCGATATGGCGATAGGCTTGCTTCCTATCACATCTGGGACGGAACTAAGCTCGGCGAAATGTGGGTGTTACAGGCGTAAGTTTATGTATGTATGTGAAAAATCAGCTGGCAATATTTTTTGTGTAAGTATTGTTAAGTATTGTCTTGGGCAAATCAGCACTGATGATGAGGAAATAAGCACATTATATTATAAGTACCTATAGGTAAGTATTTGATAGGGCAGTAGTAGGTCATATTTTTTTAACTTATTCTTTTTTAAACATTTAAGTTAGGTTTTACTACTGACAATATCATAAATTTACTTCTAGGAATGTGAAAGTCATGTACTCGTACATATTTAATGCTAGCTTCTGCCCTCTTGAGTCACATTGTTTTATTGCCGTGTGAATTATTAACTATTAAATACTGGGTGTGTTTGCATGTACATTTTCAGTAGGGTATAATGTTAGGAAATCTTTAGGGGAGACCTGTGTTCAGCAGTGGACGTCCTATGTCGCTCAGAAATCGAAATTGTACGTTTTATTGTTTTTATTTTACATGAAGGTTACCTTGTTGTAGATTGGCTGCTCTAATTTAATGTAAATTATTGAATTTTTTAGTTTTCTTATTTTGGTTGTGTATATCTGACTGTAAACTGGTTATTATTCTCAAAAAGAGCAACGTCAGAGTTTCTTGCCCGTTCTTCTCTGACGAACCAGCTTTCCGAATTGGCGGTAGAGTAAACATTTTAGACGGAATCTAAACAATGTGTGACATTTTATGGATTCAATAAACGATCTGATTTGGTTTAAGTTGATTTGATTTGATATGGCTGATGATGATGATGATGATGATGATGATGTTAGGCTGGGTTTGTTTTTACCGCAGACTTCAAAAGAAGTTTTGAATATGTACAGTTGCTCGAGTCGTAGCCCAATCATGAGTTGTTTTGACATTTCTCGCTAGCGACTCTGTAAAATATTTATATGAACGGTGTGCCGAGTGCGAGTTTGTTTCACTTTTAAACGCGAGGATTTAAACGAGACGTACGATCGAATCTGTGATGCCAGCTCCGATATTTAAAAATCCGTAGGTTTAACCAAAAGATTTATAGATCAACTTAAAAAAAAAAACCCGCAAGTATAGCAGTTTTGTGTTTTGTTTTTTGTTTTGTTGAGTATTTAATTTAGTGTTATTTGTGTTTTGTTTTGTATTGTTTTTTGTGTTTTGTGCTTTGTGTTTTATGTTAATAAATTCCGCAAAAAGTACATTTATGGATAAATTCGTAGGTCTGGCAATAATTTCTAACAAAATGACAGCTACGTTATCGCGATCGAATTCGTAAAAAAACTCGCAGATACTCGCCCTAGACACACGGACCGACTTTCAAACTTATCCGATAGTGACCAAATGTATATGGGACCCCCTTGAAATAAATACACTCTGAATGACATCATGAATATGCTTTAACGAACATAAAAATAGTTTGAGAACACCTGCCCGCCTAGCATGTGCGCCACGAGATATCCCGATAATCGACTGTCGAGATGTTATCTACGTGTTGTCTACAATATTGTGTGAAAATAAACGAGGACGCATGTTAGTGTTCGTAGACAAAAAGAGAAAACCGGTTATAACAGGACAAAAAGCGCAGACAAAATGTTCTCGTGGTGCGCATGCTGGGCGGGCTGTATAATATCGAAGTAGAGATAAAATAATATTCATCCGAAATAGATTATGAAATTGTTTTGTTGCGCAAAATGTATGATAGCTATTGTGTTAGATTAAGTAATGAATTTAACGATATATTTGCAATACCACTATATTTTATAAGCCTTTTACTTTAGCCAAGATTTCACCAGATCGTAAACATAAGTGTCCGTGATAAGACCATAAATTAATGTAATAGTTAAAAAAATGCCTATTATTGCTGCCTCCGTGGCGTAGTTGTATTTCAATATGACTACCGTCCTGAGGTCTCGGGTTCGATCCCCGGGTCGGGCAAAATTATAGGATTTTTTTTTTCAGTATCAGCGCTTGGTCTGGAATTTGTGCCCGATAGCGATAAGCTCGCCCCCTATAATATCTGTGACGGATATAGCTCGGCGAAATGTAGGTGTTTTGGTTATCTAGTTCGCCTCTGCCTATCCCTTTAGGAATACAGACGTCTGCCTCGGTGGCGTGGTTGTATTTCGGTACAACTACCGTCCTGAGGTCTCGGGTTCGATCCCCAGGTCGGGCTAAGTGATATTGGATTTCTCCATATCAGCCCGGAGTCTGAAATTTGTGCCCAATATGACGATAGGCTCGTCCCCTATTACATCTGGGACGGAACTAAGCTCGGCGAAATGTGGGTGTACTATTTGGCTAGTGCGCCTCTGCCTACCCCTTCGGGGATACAGACAGAGATTATGTATGTAAAATTAGATAAACTCTGACCAATTCACAAATCGGTTCAATATTTATATGATATTTTGAGAAAAACACACACAAGTGCGCTCAGAAGTATGAGAGCTCTTGATTTGAGACGCGTAGTTGGTTTTACGTAATATTTCAATGATCATCTGTTTTCAAAATGACATTGATTTCATTGATGCAGTGTGGGAAATATTTATGTTAAGTATGGACCATGGACGTAGAAAAAAAGAGGACGTAGCCCTAGGAACATTGAAAGTGAAGCACGCAATGGCGGCGACTGAGTTAGTGTGTATCGTGTGCGTAGGGCAGTTATGGAGGGGCGAGTTTATGTGCTTGGCTTCTATGGCGTCGTCGATTTGACTACACGAGGCGGTGTCTTCGTTATTTATACGTCCGTGGTATGGACATAGCCGTTGACAAAATAAAGTTTTGTATTATGTTGCTTCTAATTCGTGTTTTACTGTGGGTCTGGACGGTGTGTTACCGCAATACACTTCTTCAAGGATGTTGCAGAAATCATTTGGCTTATTTTTTATGACAAGACGTCTGACGTCAACTCTCCCCTCTGGGGCAATTAAATTAGAAAAATCTCTTTGCCCGACCTGGGAATCGAATCCAGGACCTCTCGGTTCACAGCCCATATATGCTACCATTAGACCAAGCCGATTATGCTTTCTCTTAATGAATACATTCTAAGAACCATACACGCTGACCTTTTAACCAGTGCTTAATTTAATAAGGTTAATTTATTGCAGCGGTCAGCTTTAATTAGTCTGCTTAAACACCTGTTAACCTCCTTATTATGTGCACACATATCATGACAATTGACATGATACAAAAATATATATAGATAGATTTTAATGACTAGACTGAATTCACATGTCAAAACCAATCTTGCAAAATGTATCGATTAATCTGTCAAATTCGAAAATAGTATTCGGTTTGACGGTCGATCTGTCAAAATTAAGGCCTTAAAAACCTTCAAAACCGCGTTATAGTGATATATATTCCGGTAAATCTGTCATACACTAGGGCACGTACTTATGTATATATTATATTATGGGAAATCAGTCTGGGTAAAGCCTATTAAGAAAAATCTCCATATAAGTAGGTAATTGTCGTTAAGTATATCATGCACTCATGTTATTATTACTACCCAGAAAATATCTGGAATTTCTGTCATAGATGTAACTAGTAAATCTTTAAAAGGCCACATTTTCAAACTCATCCTACAACGCTTCTATTAACGAAGTCACGATTATTCTGCAAAGTCCCTGACATTATGTCTGCCGCTCGTTCATCTTGTCTGCCGTCGCATCAATACATTTCCGATCGCTGGAGCTTCATTAAATTTAATTTAGACATTTTTTATTAGATTCTTGTTCTATTGGCAGCATATAGTGGTCCTGGGATCGATTCCAAGTTCGGGCAAAGCAATATTTCTAATTTGCCTGAGACTGGAAACTTTAGAGGGCGTTGACGGCAGGCAGACAGCCATCATGAAAACTAAGCCGAATCCGTTCTACAACATGCTTGTAAAAGTGTGTTGCGCCGACCCCGCATTGTGGAATAGGGGCAGGTTGAAAGAAAGAAGTGAATAACAAATAATTGTCTGCGAAGATAATCGATCTCTTAACACTATGTTTGAGGAGATAGTAATAATAATAATATTAGCCCTGTAATATTACTATCCCACTGCTGGGCACGGGCCTCCTCTACTAATGAGAGGGGTTACGCCTTAGTCTATAACGCTGGTAGACTTCACATACCTTCGAAATGTTTGTGGAGAAATTCTCAGGTATGCAGGTTTTCTCACGATGTTTTCCTTCACAGATATAGCAAGCGATAATTCACAAAGAAAACACACTTAGCATAGAAAATTCAGAAGTGTATGATCCATATTAGGGTTGGTCTCGAACCTCCGATATTCGTCTCGGCAGTCCGTACCATACATACTGAGCTATCGCTGCTTAGTATAGTAAATGAAATGAAAATATTTTTTTAAGGCAAATATGGATGGATTTAATGGGTTGGGCTTTGTCTGATTTATAAGTTTTTGAAGATTTTTCTGGTTATTAATTTGATTAATCAGCCCCTTTTCTCCCCACTTATTTCGTGAAATTGACATGGTGCGTAACTATTAACTAATATATATTGCTATACTATACATACTCGTATCATCATCATCATCATCATCATCAGCCATAGGACGTCCACTGCTGAACATAGGCCTCCCCCAAAGATTTCCAGATCGACCTGTTTATATACTCGTATATCTTTACTATATTACCTAACGTAATAAATAGTCAATGCAATTTATCCATTTATCAATCAATTATTATTTTCGGTAGTTTAAAAACTTGTGTAATATCTAACAATACTTTATTAAAAATAATATTGACGTGTAAGCTGTAATAATCTTTAATAATACATTATTACGTATACTAATTGCTATTTTATAACACGTTACATTACATAATTATAATACTGCAGTTATGCAATCATAAGTATCAATAAATGTTATTATATCGTTATTCCATTCATTAATTATGTCGTTAAATACGAACAATGAATACTTAACGATAAAAACATATCACATAAATGTAATGAGTCATTGAATCGATGATTCGTCATAACTGCCGACAAAATAACGATAACTGTTATTTATAACGTTCAATAAAGTAGCACGTAGTAGTTATTGCGTTATTATAGCAACGCGGTGGTATTATAATATCGTTATATTGTGTTGCATAAATATAATAGACTGTGTTATATATTAATGTACATTATAGCCATAAATTGAGGCTATAAATTGTATATAATGTATTATGTACGTCATAGCCTAACTCTTAGAATTATAGACCATTCGTAAACATTACCAAAAATATAACCACTGCGTTATTCCATTAGGGAACGTGCCCATATTACGTGACCCATTTTTTACAATTTTTATACCTGCTCCCCCCTCTCGGTGACCACCCGTAGTATATGCCAAGATCCCCCCTCCCTCCCTCTTGTATATAATGTATTATGTACGTCATAGCCTAACTTTTAGAATTATAGTCCATTCGTAGACGTTACCTAAACTATAACCACTGCGTTATTACATTGTTATTACATTAGGGAACGTACCCATATTACGTGACTAATTTTTTTCAATTTTTTACCCCCTCTCTCCTCTCGGTGACCACCCGTAGTATATGCCAAGATCCCCCCTCCCCCTCTAGTTGTCACGTAGTAATATATATGGGTTTTAAATCATTTTTTATCGAAGAAAAGTTAAAAATAAAAAACAAAAAAAATATGATGTGTTGCCACCTGTGACTTTAAAAAGTGCTGAACCCTGCGCGCACTATTTAAATATAGCTCGAAAAAGCACGAGATTTCCCTGAAGATATTGACTACGTGACGAAAACCTAATACCCCCTCTGAAGGCCCCATCCCCCCCTGAACGGGTCATGTAATATGGGTACGTTCCCTTACGATTTATGGGTTAGACTAACGAGCTAGCGCACGGCTGACTGTTTTGTCACTCTTGTGTCTTGTCCGGTCTAGAGAAATGTATGGAGGTGCTCGCATATTGCAAACGCGACTGAGAGATTTTTGATACATTTTACAAAAGTTTGTGACATTTGTCTTCTAGTGGGGTTTAGTTCTTATTTTAATTTTAAATGTCCGTTTTAAGGTATTAGAAATACCACCTATAGTCCGCTCCACAGGTCTTATTTTACTCTGAATTGTGGAGTTCTGGATTAATCAAAACATATTTGTATTTTGTTGTAAAAAAATAAATAGGTTTTCGATCTGTATTTTTGGAAATAGCTAAAAATGGACAGCCTCGGTATTGTACTGCGTGTGCGGTACGACTATCCTTTTGAGGGCCCGGGATCGATGCCCGGGTCGAGTAAAGTGATATTAAGTTTTTATACTCAGTAACACCTTGGACTCTGAAATTTGTGCCCGATAGGGCGATAGCCCTCGGGGATCGCGGGCACGCAGCGGAGGGCTGTCGTACCGTCCTTTTAGCACTTTGTACGTGCGACCCCGGGATGGACGGCAGCAAGGGTGGTCGGCGTCGTGCTGTTCTTCGGTGGCGGGAGTTTATGAGTCCCTCCTCACAACTCGAGAATGGCCGCAAGGCGGCACCGCGCAGGTGTGCTTCCGGCCGAAGCCTGGGCGCTTATCGTCTAGGGAAACCCGGAGCCCTCTCTAAAGCGCCGAATAGGGCCATCGTGGGGTTTTCAGTCGGTATTGCCGGTGTAGGGTGTACGGGCTAGTGTCGCCCGGATATTTTCCATCTCTCCCGGACATTATGGCCCTGACCCGTAAGATCGGTGACTCCGACATAACCGTTACGTCTTCCTCCAGGCGTGGCGGCAGTGGTAAAACACATTTCCCCGCGATAAAAAAAGGCTGCCGCCCTATCATCTGGGACAGAATAAACTCGCCGAAAAACGAGTGTTCTAGTTCTCAAGTTCCCCTCGTTGACTACCTCAACGGGGATACAGGCGTGACTATGCATTAAAGATTCCAAAATTACCTCTTTTATCCTCTGCAGTAAAGGTTCCAGCCAATGCACGTTGCACTCGACATGCGAGTCGAGGAAGGTGAGGACAGGCGCCGTGGCTGCATCAGCTCCTCGCACCCTGGACCTCATCAGACCCTCGCGCTTGGAGTTCCGTATCACACGTACTTTACGAATGGCGCGAAGCGCTGCTCCGTCTTCAGCTGTGGACGACAATTTTGGGTTAATTTGGCCAACCTTTCATAGTATTTCAGGTATGTTGAAAGGATGCGGTTTAATTTTACGACCGCTACCCGTTTGACCTCAAAATGGGGGATCTAATTCTGGGCAAATCATGTTAGAGAAACACCCACCCGATCTGGGAATCGAACCCAGGAGCGACCAGCTCACATCCCATATACACTGCCGCTAGATCAACAAGCTACGAACATTAATTGGACGTAGATACGCAAAAAGGATCCAACCCACAAAATGACACTTTTGAGATAATTAACATTAAAGTTTAAATTGTATTGGCTTTTTAATAATATATTTTGTGATTTTGTTGTTCTGGGACATAGTTGTAAGAATATTGTTGTCCTTTTTATAGAAATAAGTTTTATTGACCTTATAGACTAATTTCGCATACTCAGATCATTTTTGACCATACTGTGGGTTGGATCCTTTTTGCGTATCTACGTCCAATTTTGTTTAATTTTACAAGCACTAAGCGCATTCTTACTAATATTAGAAATGCGAATGTTTGTATGGATGGTTGTTTGTCCCAAACGGCTGAACGGATCTAGATGAAATTTTGCACAGAGATATATTACAGTCCGGAACAGCACATAGGCTCCTTACATCCCGGAAAATTTCACGCGAACGTAGTCGCGGGCTATAGCTAGTATTTTTTTTATAGCTAATAAGTAGCTATAGCTAGTAAATTCATAATTTACGAGTAATACGATCACACATGTGTATTAATGAACTAGCATGTTATTATAATGGTAATTATGAAGACATTTACACCGATTACGTTGTCTTCTTGCCAGTTCCGTCTACAGAACTTGTTATCCAAGGTTACGAGGTTGACCTATGTTAATGAAGCGAGGATCATATAGTGCGCATAAATTATGTAATGAACACTATAAGGTATATTACTGCCTCGATGGCGTAGTGGTATTGCGTGCGCGGTATAACTATCGTCCTACGTTCGATCCCCGGGTCAGGAAAAATAAATAAATACACCAACAGTCACACACATAGTACTAACCTCACACTAAGATCGAGTCTTGTGTCGTGGATATCAGGAACTACGAGAGACTTTCGCTCTCACAATACCCAGACCCGAAAAAATATCTGTGGGCCACATAGACATTTGTCTCGGTGCGGGAATCGATTCCGCGACCTAACGTTTCACAGCTACTCGCCCGCTGCGCCACGGAGGCTGTCAAATGATATTGAATCTTTCAGTATCAGCCCGGAGTCTGGTATTTGTGCCCGATATGGCGATGGGCTCGCCCCCTATCACATCAGGGACGCAACTAAGCTCGGCGAAATGTGGGTGTTCTAGTTAGCTAGTGCACCTCTGCACCCCTTCGGGGATACAGGCGTGAGCTTATGTATTGGGTTTACTGATATTTTTTTCGAGCACGGCAAAGGACACTATATTTGATGGTAAGTACAAAGGAGTCTAAAACCAGCGACCATCATCATCAGTCAGGACGTCCACTGCTGGACATAGGTTCCCCAAAGATTTCCAGATCGACCTGTTGGAAGCGTGAAGCCAGTGATTTGGTGGGACATTTATCCACTTGTTTTATCCATCTGTTAACCTGGGACTGGATCCCCAGAGGAGCGTTTTTTTTTTTATAGCAGAGACTGGCAAACGAGCACATGGGTCACCTGATGGTAAGTGATCTCCACCGCCCATAAACACCCAAGACAAAAATAATCATGGATGCGTTGCCAACCCGAAAGGAGGAAATGGAAGGGGAGGGAAAAAGGGATTGGGAAAGCAAGGGGGAAATGGGCCACCGGAAATCTCACTCACTGAACGAAACGCGACAGCAAGCTGCCACTTTACGTCGGTTCTCTGTGAGACAGTGGTATCTAACCGGTCGAGCCTGCCCATTCGTGCTGTAGACATAATTGTCTACAGCGTGGCTCTACCACTCAAAGGCGTTGACGTAAGGCAGGCAGCCGGTTCAAAAAATAAGCCAAATCCCTACTACAACATGCTTGAAAAAGTGTGTTCCGCTGAACTCACATTAAGGTGGCATAAGCGCTGGGAGGTTACCACCACCTCTTATAGCAGTGTTATTATAATTTTACTTGTACCGATTCCCATACAAAACAAACGAAGAACGATTATAATAATACTGCTATAAGAGGTGGTGGTAACAAAAAAAGACTTAGTCGTCTCTAATCAGAATAGATTCTTCCTTTCTTCTTTCTGCTCGTCGTCATGCCAGTAAGCGGAGCTCGCAAAGTATGTAATCTAACTTTAGAAAAACTGATATAACTTTCTTCACGGAAAGACCATTTTCGGAGGCGAATGTTGCACAACTCCATTAGTATGTACCACGGAGGTTGCAATAAACTGCAAGTAACAAATGCATACCGCCTCGCTTAGGCAATGCTCCGATCGAAGCGGTCTCCTTTCGACATATGTACATCTTTATAGCAATTTGCTGCGTTGAGAAATTGTTACTTTCATTACGAGTATTATGTAAGATGTGGGTAAATTGTGGATAATTTTTTAGAAGTCTTATTCAGCCTTTTATCTCCTACTAGCTCTGCGTTCGCGGCTTTGCCCGCGTTACTTCCATATCCCTTTGAAGATGTAATTTCGAAACATCCTTTTTTAACGGATGGTTAAGTTATAAAATAAATCTATGTTCCAAACAATATTCTTGACTTAGTGGTGTTGGATGTGTGATGATAGACCGGTCAATAGATTTCATAAGTAAAGTTTAAGCTCCATTTCGAAAGAAAATGTAAGCCACGTCATGAGTAAAGTACCACTAAATAGACTTTTCCTAGCATTGCAATGATTTGAGTGGTCGCGGTCGACTGTGTAAATCATGAGCTAAACCATTTTCTTACAGAAAACCGATGTGAAGTGGCAGGACTCTGGATGCTGTTGCTTTTCGTTCCGTGAGTGAGATTTTCCATAGCCTAAATCCCTTCATTTCTTCCCAATCTTCTTATTTTGAGGCTGGGTCTACATCAATGGTTCTTTTTTTTTTTATAACAGAGATTGGCAAACGAGCAGATGGGTCACCTCATGGTAAGTGATCTCCACCGCCCATAGACACCCATGACACAAAAAGAATCATGGGTGAGTTGCCAACCTAAAAGGAGGGAATGGAATAGGAGAGAAGGGGATTGGGAAAGGGAGTGGGGAAATGGGACACCGGAAATCTCACTGACCGAACGAAACACGACAGCAAGCTGCCACTTTACGTCGGTTTTCTGTGAGACAGTGGTATCTAACCGGTCGTAGACGTTACTGTCTACAGCATGGCTCTACCACTTGAACTTCTTTTGGTATCGTTGGTGTCTATGGGCGGTGGAGATCACTTACCATTAGGTGATTTCTCTACTCGCATGCCAGTCTCTGCTATTAAAAAATCTAAGAGTGCGGCCTCCTGATATAGGGCCTTACTACTTACTTTTCGCTAAGAACGGCCTGACACTTTTCTGCTTGCGATATATTGTTTAAAAATGAAAGGGACAAAAAATGGATAAAGATAAGCACTCAAATATTTTTATAAGTAAGAGGCATCATTTTTCCCATTTTAGAATGTTACAGTAAAGTACTTTCATTTAATTTACTTACTAAGAAGAAAATATATAATTAATTAATTAAGGAGCTATAATAGAATGCGTGGGTTTATGAATAAAAACTCTTAAAAAGAAACTTTCCATTAAAAACTAAACTAACAATGCGTTTAAACAAGCGGTGTGAAATGAAATTGTAATTATTCTGTGATAATAATGTAACATGAGAAAATACCTGGTCACACAGTTTCACAATGATACTTGTGTTGTATTATAACATTTACTTTGTATACAATACTGGTATGTTGAAGGGAATCCACTTTTAAAAGATCTTGGTTAATTATGATGAATAAGTGACAGGATACCGACCTGCTAGAAGCGGCTAGCATTCAGCAATTTTCTGTGAACTTTATCAGACAATTTCTATACAAGGTGAAAATAATCTGATGACCAACGACCCACTCATAGACACCCAGTATACCAAAATGCCCACATAATAAGTTCTTACCGCTATGGACATCGGCAATGCCAGTGCCATAGCCTACCGTGAAAAGGTAGGCAGAGACTATGGATTTCCACTTCACCCGATTCTGACATACTACTTTCGCTTCATCCACTTTCATTAACCTCTTCATGCATTCGCGTCGGTTTAAGGTACCTTTTAGCTGCAGGGTTACCAACACCTCTTATAGCAGTATTATTATAACCGTTCTTCGTTTGTTTTGTATGGGCATCGGTACAAGTAAGATTATAATAATACTGCTATAAGAGGTGTTGGTAACCCCCTGTCCTATATATCATATGTCATCTACATGCTTAATATAAGTCGGATGTGGTCGCTCTATACCGACTTTTTCATCCACACTACACTGTGTATCTCTTTCATCAATCTCCAATCATCCATCTCTCAATATGTCCGAACCATCTCAACATTCTTTACTCTATACTTGTCACTACATCTTCTTTCATTCGATAGAGCTCCATCATAACATTATTCCTTACTCTGTCACGCAATGTCACGCCACACAGGTGATATGCCCCTTGGTGCTCTCATTTCAACCGCTCTGATCATCCTATTATGCTACCATATCATCATCAACATCATCATCAGCCAAAGGACGTACACTGCTGAACATAGGCCTCCCCCAAAGATTTCCAGATCGACCATGCGGCCATGACCAGCGGCCTGCATCCAGCTACTTCCTGCGAAGCTACCATATAAAAAGACCGAATTGGAAATTGAATCCTAGACCACTTGGTTAATAAGAATATGTTGCTACCACGCAGTGATTATGAGCTTATCCATACGTGTGAATGAGGATCCATACAAGTGCATATTTCTTATTAAAGTTTCATGAATGTTATCAGCTAGAGAAATCATCCCAGCAGTAAATCCCTGTCTTATTCAACTTATTATGCATTGCTAGTTGATACCTCTATTATCTAATTATTAAGTTGACACTAGTAGTACAGAACCTGCCCTGACTGCCTCGGAACGTAATTCATCGTCATCGCCGAATTGGAACTTTCGTAAAGGTAATTTGAATCTACTCTACTCATCATTAACCGACCTTGACTGGACAGATGTATATAAAGAATCTGATATTGACTTGGCAATAAATTTATTTTATAAAAAACTGAATGACAATATAAATAAGTTTATCCCTCTGAAAAAGCATTGTCTAGAAAGGCGCACTTATACATATCCCTCTTGGTTTACACATGAAATTATAAATTGTATCAAAAATAAATATTATCACCATTTAAAATATAAGACTGAAGGTAAAGATTTTAATAGAGAATTATTTAAATACTATAGAACCCATGTAAAATTTTTGATAAAATCGGCATATGATTTTCACATCAGAACCTTAGAACGTGACATTACAAATGACCCGTCAAAATTTTGGCAATACATTAAACACAAACGGAGCACTAAATACACGTCCTCTGAATATGAGTATAATGACGAGAGAGTAACGGGTCAACAGGCGGCAAATGCCTTCGCAAGTTACTTTAGTTCAGTCTTTCATCAAGACAGACCTCAGTTAGACGTTGGCGTGGCTCAGCGATATAGTGGTACCGACTGTACGGCCGGTTCTGCTCGAATCGTCATCGACAGTGTTTGTTCAACAGAGCTACGACGAGCAGTTCGTCGCTTAAAACCGTATTCTGCTGCTGGTCCCGATGAGATACCACCCTTCCTTGTGAAAGACTGTTTTTCAGTCTTTGAAGAGCCGCTTTTGTACCTGTACAATCTTTCTCTAAGGACATCGACCTATCCGATGCGTTGGAAAACATCCAGAGTAACGCCTGTCCCTAAAGATAGTGCGAGTAAAAATATAACTTCGCACAGGCCTATAGCTGTACTTTCGGTATTTGGTAAAGTATTTGAGTCCATCATCGATCACAGCATCAGACAGCAGATTGTGGTCCAGATTGCTGATGAGCAACATGGTTTTAGAGCGAAACGGTCGACAGCAACAAGCCACATAAATTTTGTAGACTACGTAACCATGGAGATGGATGCAGGGAGACAGGTAGACTCAGCGTATTTTGATTTTAGGAAGGCGTTCGATATTGTAGACAATGACATTCTCCTTTCTAAAATGGCGTCATTGGGCTTCACGCCAAAACTATTGATATTTTTTGCATCTTATCTACAGGATCGAATGCAATATGTACGTTTGAATGGATGTGAATCCGATTGTTACTACACCAGATCTGGCGTTAGTCAAGGTAGTACTCTGGGGCCGACTCAATTTATCATTATGATTAATGATCTGTCGAAGGTAGTTAACACTGCACACTGTCTTCTTTTTGCTGACGACTTAAAATTGTTCCTTGCTGTAAACGGGCATGACGATTGCATTGCACTGCAAAATGACATTGATGCTGTTTATAATTGGAGTGTAGAAAATCGCCTTAGTTTTAATATATTAAAATGTAATATCATAACCTTTTCACGTAGACGCAATCCAATTCAGTTTAGCTATCTCATTGATGGTAATTTGATAGACCGAGTGGATACAATTAAAGATCTGGGAGTATTGTTGGACTCACGTTTAGACTTCAGGCAACATGTCGTATTTACGTGCGAAAGGGCCAATAAAATTCTAGGCTTTGTGTTGAGAGTCTGTTCTGCTTTCAATGGCTGCAGAGCTGTGTTAACATTATATAAAGCGTATGTGCGTAGTAGACTAGAATACAACGCAATAGTGTGGGACCCGTACCAGGGCATATATACCTTGTTGATTGAGCGAATACAAAGAAAATTCGCTCGATACTTGTTCAAACGGATGTATGGGTATTACCCATATTTGTATCCGTCTATGTTCGTAACGGGGATGGTAGGGTTGAACACTCTGGAGTACAGACGTAAGTTATTACTTTTGATTCACTACTACCATCTCCTTATTAACAAAGTAGACAATCCGACGACCCTGGAGCGAGTTGGTTTTGCTTGTACACCGGCTCGGTTTTTAGTCGGAGACCAGAGTGTGGAGGGCCCGCGCCGGCGCAGGAACCCCTTCGCAGTGCCGAACGGCGTGCGCACACGCCGCGCCATTGCCGCGCCCACCGCCCGGGCGGTCACACTACTCAATGCGATGCATACTCACCACTCAGATCTAGATATTTTCTACGACAAACCTTGTCATGTTTACAATAAGATAAAGTTATTTTTAGAAAGTTTATAAGTTCATTTATTATGTAAGTAAATTAATTAATTAGGTAGTAATTAGTTAGTAATGATGTTATTTGTTTAAATTTTATTATTGTTGGTGTTGTTAGATTTAAGTTTATTATATTTTAGATTATAGGTAATGTAAAATGTAAGTGTTTTGGCCAAGTGCTGTAAACTTTCATTTTTAAATAAATAAATAAAAAAAAAAAAAAAAAAAAAAAAAGTGCCCTAGTTAAGTATTAATTCGTTTTAGTTACTTCACCATTACTTAGCAGTAACTTAGCATTATTTTCAGCCATTTGCTTTGTTTTTATACTACTCCACTATGGGGTCCGGTCAGCGCAACATACATTTTTAGTATGTTGTAGAAATGATTCGACTTACTTTTTACGACCAGCTGCCTGTCTGACGTCATCTAACAATATTTTCTGTAGGATATAACATCCAAACTTATACTATTAATGTGGATGTTCGTGTTCGTCAGTCTATACGTGAGTTTAGAATAACTAATCCGATTTCGATGTTTGGTACGAAGAAAGCTTGAATTGGATTGTGTCGAAACCCTGACAGAGACGAAAATTGTTTCAGAATAAAGAAATAAATTAAAAATGTTATCTGCAAACAAGTCTATCATCTAATGTCGATATAAAGTCGTAAATCTTTCATACGGCTGGAGCGAGCAAACTATAACTAGTTATTTAAAATTCACTAACGCGCATTAGGCCAGCATGGTAGACTATGGCCTAACCCCTCTCGTTAGTAGAGGAGGCCCGTGCTGGGCACGTGGGACAGTAATATTACAGGGCTAATATTATTATATTTAAAATTCACTTACGATTGTCACTGAAGTCGTCGACTAGAATGATTTCTTTGATCAGATGCTCAGGACTCCTGTTTAGTACACTGTAACAAGTATAAAATTAGTACATGTGTCGAACAGCATGTGTTATGTGCATGACTAACAAGTAACCATATAGTAGGTACAGTGACATCATAGTCGGGTTAATCCTGTGTACATAAGTATTTTATTATTACAAACAGTATTTTTGTTTCTTATTCAGATAAGGTGACATTCGCTTCATCTCAATGGCATCATAAAAAAACCGTAATGTCAAAAGCACAACCAAACCGCTGCGTACCGTGAAAATAGGGGAATCGACCTGCAGACCCGAAACAAATATTTGTGTGTCACGCAAACATTTGTCTCGGTGCGGGGATCGAACCCGCGGCCTTTTGCTTCACAGTCAACTTTCTCCGACTGCGCCAGGGAGGCTGTAAAAAATAGGTTTAAAAGGTCCTTGATTAAATCAATTAATATACAGGATGTTTTATAAAGTTGGTATCAATAATAACTACATTTAAAAAAATCATGGCTAGCAGTCTAGCGTTAAAGTTTAAAATTTCGTAAGGCTTATAGTTTTTGAAACGGTACCTTGAATTTGTGAAGAAAAAATGTTTTCTGCTCATTGGGTCAGCTGCAGTACCTTGCAAACTACCTATGGGGTAATTGATTATTTTTAGCAAGTGATTTCTATGCTAAATGCCATGATTTACGGGTCGCATTCTGATTTTAAAATCTTTACGCTTAATAATTGATAAAAAAAGTTAATTTCTTATTTTTTTACTTAATTGAGCTTTAAATAATTCTCCCCATATTTGGAATTGATATTGTTACTGACTTTATGAAATATCCGGTATAATTTATAATATTTTGCCTTACCTGACGACGGTACGCAGGAGCGTGGACCTTGCTTCGTTGTGGAAGGTGATGATGACGCTCGTCTGAGGTAGATCTTCCTCGTATTTCTTCAAGCGGCACCTGCCAATACATATTACTTCTTACAGTACTCTATAGCATAACATAAGCTCACGTCTTTATCCCCGAAGGGGTAGGCAGAGGCGCATTAGCGAACTAGAACACCCACATTTCGCACAGCTTAGTTTCGTCCCAGATGTGATAGGGGGCGAGTCTATCGCCACATCGGGCACAAATTCCAGACACCGGGCTGATATGGAAAAATCCATTATCACTTTGCCCGATCCGAGGATCGAATCCGAGACCTCAGGACGGTAGTCATACCGAAATACAACTATGCCACCGAGGCAGTCATTTATGATCGCAGTCATGTTTTCATTTTAATAAGTAGTTATTTACTGCACAATAACGCCCTGAAGAGTTACGTTATTAGTCGACATGATCACGATTCTATAGTTTAACGCGAGTCGTGATAGGTAACTGCGTCACGAGATGAATGCTAGGAACTATATTAAATTCCGTATAATTAAGCTACAGTTGCCTACGCCTTCTAAATCATGACATGGACGATTCTGAGCAGGAAAATTAAGTCTTTTTTTAAATAAATTACACCCGACAGTCCCAAACTAGTCTTGTCAAGGGTATCAATAATCACAAGTTTAAAACTTAACGGACCGACTTCAAATCCGATCGTGACCAAATTTATATGGAACCACCCTTGAAATAAGCTCTATGGAACATAAAAATAATTTTGAAAATCGGTCAACATTTGGCGGAGATATCGCGTAACATACATTTAAAAAATACCGACGAATTGAGGACCTTCTCCTTTTTGGAAGTCCATCGAAAACTACGAGAAACTTTTAGTCTCATAACAGCCAGGGCCGAAATAAATATCTATGGGCTACATAAAAATTGTCTCGATGGCGGAATCGAACCCACGGCTTTTCGCTTTACAGCTACTCGCACACTGCGCCACCGAAGCCAATCTTTCATCATGAAGCCTTTGATTATATATTTTTTTCTTTCCATGTAGGAAGCCAAGCCCAAGCTTATTTTATATGGGGTCGTCGCAACACAATTTTAAGCATGCTGGAGAACGTATTCGGCTTAGTTTTACCATCAGTGCCTGCCTGACGTCAAGTTCCTCTGAAGGATCTGGCTCCTCGAGACTGGTCTCGAGCAGTGTTTTTTTATAGCTGTGACTGGCAAATTTTTGAGTGGTAGAGCCACGCTGTAGATAGTAACGTCTACAGCAAGAATGGGCCAGCTCGACCGGCTTGAAACCACTGTCTCACAGAAAACCGACGTAAAGTGGCAGCTTGCTGTCGCGTTTCGTTCGGTGAGAGATTTCCGGTGGCTCATTTCCCTCTTTCCTTTCCCAATCCCTTTTCTCTCCCCTTCCATTCTCTCCTTTTAGGTTGGTAACGCACCCATGATTTTTTTTGTATCTTGGGTCTCTATGGGCGGTGGAGATCACTTACCATCAGGTGACCATCTGCTTGTTTGCCAGTCTCTGCTATAAAAAAAAAACCGAGCAAATGGGTCACCTGATGGTAGACACCCAAAAGACAAAATAATCATGGGTGTCAACCTAAAAGAAGGGAAATAGGGATTGGAAAAGGAAGGGGAGGGGGGAGGATAATTGGGCCAAATATTACCCTCCTGAGATTCGAACCTCAGATTCCCAATCAATATGGAAATATGGATTAACTCATATCCGCTGTCACTAGGCCAAAGCGAGTGTCGAAAAGTGTAGATTACAGTCTAAGTTGTTTTAACAGCTTTAATGACGAGCTAATTAGTATGTACCATATACTGACAACACCACTCAGAAATGTTAATTACCACATACATCAGCTCTCAGGCTACTGCACTGAGCTGGTCATATCGAAATACACAAATATGTTGACCAGAAATTAGGTAGATGCCTATGTTTCATTTCATAAAAAAGGCAAAAGGAACTTTTCTGTAAATTTAGTAGAAAACGATTCAAGAATTATTTTTTTTTATTTTTTTTTGCGAGTAAGGGTGGGGGCCTAGTGATGATATCTAGCTATCTTGTTCTAATACGTGTCGCGTTACAGCCAGTGACGTCATACTTTGCTAATGCATCTCGTAATTCTGTAATTTGAGAGTTACACCTTCCACAAAATTTCAAATTGATTTTGAGAAAATGCCAATATTTATTATCCTAGCTTTCAAATGCCTTAAATATTTGATCAAATTTTAATAAAACTTTAGTCAAAACCCTATTGAATAAAGTAATAAAACACTTACATAGCGTTTCGAGTGTCAGGCACGGGCCTGTTACTGGGCAGGCTGTCTGACGCGGCCTGGTTGAACCTGTTCTTCACGTAGGGGTCTTGGTCCCTGGACCCCCCAGCGACGTATCCCCCCTCGTCGAAGTACGTCTTGCTTGTACTCCCTGTACCGTAGATCTCTTCGGGAGACGCCGGACTGCTTTCTGTTTCTTCTTCGGCATGTTGCTTTATTAAGCGAAGAGCTATGTTTTCTTCCTGTAACAATGACAAAAACTTTATAATGATGGCGAGCAGTGGCGAAGGGTGAAATTGTACAAAAGTGAAGCTGATGTTGCATTTTCGTGTAATTTATACCTATTGATCAAGCTGACAGTTTGACAAAGGTAGGCCTGTAAGAATAGGTAGGCAGAAGCGAACTAGAGAAGTAAAATACTTTGCCGAACTCATTTCCGTTCCAGGTTTAATACGGGCGAGCCTACCGCCGTCTCGGGAACAAGGGACTCCGGGCAGATACTGTATTAGTATAAGAAATGACGACAATCTATACTAATATTATAAAGCTAAAGAGTTTGTTTGTTTGATTGAACGCGCTAATCTCAGAAACTACTGGTTCGAATTGAAAAATTATTTTTGTGTTGGATAGCCCAATTATCGAGGATCGCTATAAGCTATATAACATCACGCTATGACCAATAGGAGCGGAGCAGAAATGAAAAATGTTTAAAACCGGGGAAGTTGATATCTCAGAAACTACTGGTTCGAATTGAAAAATTATTTTTGTGTTGGATAGCCCAATTATCGAGGATCGCTATAAGCTATATAACATCACGCTATGACCAATAGGAGCGGAGCAGAAATGAAAAATGTTGAAAAGCGGGGAAGTTGATATCTCAGAAACTACTGGTTCGATTTAAAAAAATATTTTTGTGTTGGATAGCCCATTTATCGAGGATGGCTAGAAGCTATATAACATCACGCTATGACCAATAGGAGCGGAGCAAAAATGAATTTTGCCGCTAGCGGGGAATTTTATATCTCAGAAACTACTGGTTCGATTTGAAAAAATATTTTAGTGTTGACCGACGGGGTGATTGATGGGGTGACTGATGGGATGACTGACGGGGTGACCGACGTGAGGAATGACGGGTTGACTGACAGGCTGACTGATAGGGTGGCGGACGGGGTGACTGACGAGGTGACTGACGGGGTGACAGACAGGGTGACAGATGGGGTGACCAACTGAGTGACAGACGGGGTGACGGACGGGTGACAGACGGGATGACAGACGGGGTGACAGACGGGTGACCGACGTAGTGACAGACGGGGTGACAGACGGGTGACAGGCGGGGTGACCGGCTTGGTGACAGACGGGGTGACCGACTGAGTGACAGACGGGGTGACGGACGTAGTGACAGACGGGTGACAGGCGGGGTGACTGACTGGGTGAAAGACGGGATGACCGACTTGGTGACAGACGGGGTGATGGACGTTGTGACAGACGGGGTGACAGACGGGATGACAGACGGGATGACTGACGGCCGAAGTAGATCATCCCATTACCTCCTTTAGAATTATTGGATTATAGGTGCCTACGACTCATTCTTTTGACCCTATTTCTCATATGCAGACGAAGTTGCGCGGGTCGGCTAGTTATGTTTATAAAAGGCTTACTTTGGGAAAGATTATCCATAACTGGTTAAAAATAAAAGTTATGAATCCAAGATATTAATCAGATATCTTCAAATTGAATATCTGAACAAATTCTATTTAAAATCGTTGACGTGAAATAATTACTGAATTAGCATTTTATTTCAACTAATATATTATTTCACATCATGTGAAATCATTTTAGAGGATGCCCTTGACACTAGTATTGCAGATGGCATCAGAAACTGGTTTCTGTCCGTTTATTTGTATGTTAATGTTATGCCAAGGTTGGGATAAACTAATACACATTAAAATGTCAAATTCTATTTTACTTTAAACGGGTTTTTATTCCAATTTAGAACTGATGAAGTGTAGCTTTGAAACTCAGGCGGGCCGCAATTGGATACTTGACTATGTTTGATTTTATACACATATTTATATGTAATAATAGCAAATAAAACAAAAAAGACATTTCTTTAAAAACTGCATCTAAATTGGTTGAAAAATGGCCTAATGCGGGTCGGTAGACTTCACATACCTTCAAAATTCTTTTAAAGAAATTCTCGGGTATGCAGGTTTCCTCATGTTTTCCTTCACCATTATAGTAAGCGATAGTTCACAAAGAAAACACTTAACATGGAAAAGTCAGAGGTGTATGCTCCATTTCGGGGTTGGTCTCGAACCTCCGACACTCGTCTCGGCAGTCCGTACCATTCCCAACTGAGCTATCGCTGCTTTCTATGTTTTAAATTGGGTGTAATAAATACGTTCCCGAAAGGAGAGACACGTTGTCTGGTTATAAGGATTTTCTGATTTTATCATTGAACCCCAAAAACCAGAGGTAGAGCCACGCTGTCAGTAACGTCTACAGCACGAATGGGCCGACTTGACTTGTTTAATACTGGCTTAGGGAAACTGCAGGGTTACCACCACCTCTTATAAAAGTATTATTATAACCGTTTTTCCTTTGTTTTGTATGGGAATCGGTACAAGTAAAATTATAATAATACTGCTATAAGAGGTGATGGTAACCCCCCTGACCTAAAGTGGCAGCTTGCTGTTGCATTTTATTCAGTTAGTGAGATTTCCTGTAGCCCAATTATATCTACCTATTAGGAAGGGAACCTTAAAGGAGTTTCTACCTTTTCCCTTCTTTAAGGTTCACAACACACCCATGATTTCAGTATCATGAGCAGTGAAAATCACTTATCATCAGGTGACCCACCTGCGGGTTTAGACAAGTGGCTTATGCGCTAGTCGAATTAAATAATAAATGTATGGGAATGACATAAGAGTACGCTGTATGCGGCGTACTCTTATGTCATTCCCATACATTTATTCTATTCGACTATTTTATTCGACTAGCGCATAAACCACTTGTCTAACCCCGCTGCTGGTTTACCAGCCTCTGTTATTAAAAATAAACCCACGTCTATACTCGTATGTCATTGACATACTTTGAACGCGGTCTCGCCGGAAGCTAGATTTCTTTCCTTCCGCGGCTAGGACCAGTTTACTCGGTATTTGAAGCAGTAGTGAGACGGATTCTTAGAAATGCATTTTCCAATAAGATAAATCATTAATACATCTAACGATCCCACTCAGTCCAGCCCGCCTAGCATGCGCGCCACGAGATATCCCGAAAAAGGACTGTCGAGATATTGTCTACCTGTTGTCTACAATATTGTATGAAATAAACAAGGACGCATGTTAGTGTCCGTAGACAAATAGATAAAGCCGATTATAAGAGGACAAAAAGCGTAGACAAAATGTTCTCGTATAACATCAATATATTATACCCTAGATGCACAGTTCTTTGCAAATATCCTCCTAAAAATCTCAGAAATAAAACAAAGAAAACGATCACAAGTTGTAATTAAATCAACACAAATATAACCCTAAGCACGTGTTATAAAGTAGCTTTTTAAACGAAATGAGCAACGAAATGACCATAGATAATCACAAGTTTAAAAACTTAACTGACCGACTTCCAATTTAGCGATCGTGACTAAATTTATATGGGACCACCCTTGAAATAAACTCTATCGAACACAAAAAGAATTTTGAAAAACGGTCCACATTCGGCGGAGATATCGCGTAACATACATAAAAAATACAAACGAAGGTCCTCAAACATTCTCCTTTTTTGAACATAACATAACATAACATAAGGTCACGCCTGTATCCCCGAAGGGATAGGCAGAGGCACACTAGCGAACTAGAACACCCACATTTCGCCGAGCTTAGTTCCGGCCCAGATGTGATAGGGGGCGAGCCTATCGCCATATCCAGCACAAATTCCAGACTCCGGGCTGATATGGAAAAATCTATTATCACTTTGCCCGACCTGGGGATCAAACCCGAGACCTCAGAACTGTAGTCGTACCGAAATATCACCACGCCACCGAGGCTGTCGTCCTTTTTTGAAGTCGGTCGAAAATGCAATAAAATAATTTATGTTTGATAGCCATCTTTAAAATACACTGAGCCGAGGAATTTTTCATGCGAGGGAAAAAAATCATCTGAGAAAAAAGTTCGTTCCTTTTACAACACACCCATTACTAATAAATGAAGCTCTTACATACTCCTTTGCTTATATATTCGTAAACACAAACCTTGATGAGTGCAATGAATAAAGTATATCGTGGATTACCACATAGGCTGTTTTGAATTTCACAACTGTTGAATTATTTTTGGAAAATGCGTTTATTTTTGAAAATAAAAAATAATATTAACCCTGTAATATTACTGTCCCACTGCTGGGCACGGGCCTCCTCTACTAGTGAGCGGGGTTAGGCCCTAGTCTACCACGCTGGCCTAATGCGGGTTGGTAGACTTCACATACCTTCGAAATTGTTGTGGAGAAATTCTCGGGTATGCAGGTTTCCTCACGATGTTTTCCTTCACCGTTGTAGCAAGCGATATTTCACAATGAAAACACACTTAACATAGAAAAGTCAGAGGTGTGTGCTCTTTTTGGGGTTGGTCTCGAACTCCCGACACTCGTCTCGGCAGTCCGTTCCATTCCCAACTGAGCTATCGCTGCTTCATTTTTGAAAATAATTATTTTATATTTTTAGGGAGTGAATGAGTGTAATGAATAAAATATTTCGTGGATTACCACATGGGCTGTTTTGAATTTTACATGTTGAATTATTTTTGGAAAATAATGAGTTTATTTTTGAAAATAATTATATCATTGGCTATTTTTATGGGTGACTAAATTCAGCAATGAAAATCACTTGGCTGATGGTGATGTTAATAATAGCGATGTGGAATGATATTTCACAAAGACTTTTATTTTAGGTCCAGCCTCTACTGAACAGCAAAATGCCCGATAAGCTTTCATCAGGTTTTTAAGTGTAAAAAAAGATACTAATCTTCCTTAAAAGATAAAGATACTAATAATATATAGAAGTTAAAATGGTATTGTAATAATGTAATTTGGAACTAATTAACCAGGCCAGTAATTGTAAGACATTCTTTTTTAAAGGCTTAAAATGCATGCAAGACTGCCTCGATGGCGTGGTGGTATTTCGGTACGACTACGGTTCTGAGGTCTCGGGTTCGATCCCCGGGAAGGGCAAAGTGATATTGGATTTTTCCATATCAGCCCGGAGTCTGGAATTTGTGCCTGATATGGCGATAGGCTCGCCCCCTATCACATCTGGGACGGAACTAAGCTCGGCGAAATGTGAGTGTTCTAGTTCACTAGTGCGCCTCTGCCTACCCCTTCGGGGATACAGGCGTGAGCTTATGTTAATGTTAATGTTAAAATGCATTTTAACTAAAATAAGATTTTACCTTCAATAGGGGTTTCATTGTGAATGAGGGCCATATAGTTCTAGCTAAACACTGTACTATTTATATTCATAGTCAATCACGTTACTAGCTGTAAATAATATTATGTTATGTAATCTGTGGATAACGGTGTGGATAGTATATTTAGCCAACTCCAAATGTATGTATATATTATATAATAAATATAATGTACTACTGTTTGTTATACTGAATAAATTAAAAAAAAACTAATGAATCATTAAAAAAAATCAGTACAAGAGTTACACTTACTTAAAGATAATAATATTATTAACTTCCTTACAAGGGCTCCCTGGACAAAGACTCTCCCGGGTGTTAAGCATCTACCAAAATACGATTATCTGATGTAATTTGTATTAATGAACACGCTTTCACTTTAAACTTTCAATTAAACACCGATTTTGGCGATGTTAAGCGCCTCCGATCATCATAATAATATACAATTTATTACAGCTGATTTGTACCAGATAAATAAGTAGTAATTAATACCACATTTGCATATGTTGCGAAACTACATATGTTGAATATTAAATCAGTGTGTATGGGGGCTACATTTGACTTTTGACTCTACATTTTAGAGTCTGTTACCTACAATTTTTATTTTTTATTGATTTTGAACTATTGCTTTCAAATAAAAAAAATCTTATTTTAGGAAATTAGTATAACTAATTGATTATAATATAATTATAAAATAAACGAAATGTGAAAAAATATTTTTAAACAAGCTCTTATCTGGGACAATGAACAAAAAAGTTAAAAATAAATTCTAGTGGGTATTTGACGTGTAAGTACTTACCTATATTCTTAGGCATGTGCTAAGGATCGGGAGGTCCTGGGTACGATTCCCAGGTCAGGCAAAGCGATTTTTCTAATTTGATTTGACACTGGATCCCAGTCGACGACAGGCAGGCCGTCGTAAAAACTAAACCAAATCCTTTCTACAGCAAAAGTATGTTGCCCACCCCACATTAAGGTGGGATAAAGAAAGAAAGAAAGGGACTTTATTTAGCCAATACTTGAGACCAGCCGTGAATACCGAAAATGGGTTCAGGTGCAGGGTAGACAGATCTGGGATTGTAACACAGGATCTCCTGTCATAACAGTCCGTTTACACTACCAGACTAAGGAGGCGACATTGTTATGCATCGCATTAAATATACATTGTTTACTCCGCACAAAACATAAAACTCCCATTACGTGATTAAGCACTGATACGGATAACTTTATCTTTCGGGCATTAATCGTAAAACATTTTCACAACTTTGTACAAACAAAGTAAGACCCGCGTATCCTGCATTTAAATGACTATTGGTGTTTTGAAAGTGTGCAGCTGGATTTAAAGGACAACTAGCTAATGATTTCTTAGGTTTACGCGAATGTTGTACATTAAAATAATACATACATAACATAAGCTCACGCCTGTATTCCCGAAGGGGCTGGCAGAGGACTAGCGAACTGGAACACCCAGGTTTTGCAGAGCTTAGTTCCGTCCCAGATAGGGGGCGAGCTTATCGTCATATTATAATATTCACCACGTAATTAGTAATTAACAAATTTGTTACCTCTTAGTGCTACATATTCTGTCTTATTTTTTTGTTCTCCCACTTATTGTTGCCTCAGGCAACGTGGCTGAATAAAGATTATTTCTTTCTTTCTTTCATATCGGGCACAAATTCCAGACTCCGGGTTGATATGGAAAAATCCAATATCACTTTGCACGACCCGGGGATCGAACCCGAAACCTCAGGACGGTAGTCATACCGAAATACAACCACGCCACTGAGGCAGTGGCACCTTCATTTGAAGTCGGTCTAAAATATTATTATCACATAACATAACATAAGCTCACGCCTGTATCCCCAAAGGGGTAGGCAGAGGCGCACTAGCGAACTAGAACACCCAACATTTCGCCGAACTTAGTTCCGTCCCAGATGTGATAGGGGGCGAGCCTATCGCGATATCGGGCACAAATTCCAGACTCCGGGTTGATATGGAAAAATCCAATATCACTTTGCACGACCTGGGGATCGAACCCGAAATCTCAGGACGGTAGTCGTACCGAAATACCAACAAGACACCGATGCAGTCTCAATATTATTATCAAACCACACATTTTGGGTTTGGAGCATTATTCACACTCAATTTCCAAGTAGCTCACATAGTAATTTCCACCGTTACGCAGTTGTTATGGCACCTAAAATTACTGTAATTTTGGACCCAATTTGGTCGTAATGTGGTTCAGTTTAGACACGGTTCGTTGTCGTCTACGATACATTACTACGTGTTACTCTTTTAGTGTAGTATCGAATGTAGTTAACAACTATCGAATAAACAATTGGGTACTTGACTATGTTTGATTTTGTACACATTGTTATATGTACTAGCAAATAAAACAAAACAGAAACTCTTCAGTAAAATCTGCATCGAAATTAGTTGAAAAATGAGTCAGTAATTCATAATTTTAAATTCTGCAATGAGCAAGAGTGGGGACGTAGTGGGGATATCTTGCTATCCCTTTCTAACGCACGTGCCGATATGGACCTGACGCCATTTTACTAATACTTCTCTTTTCCGCAGTTTGAAGGTTACACCAAATTTCAAATGCTAATAACTTTTTTATTTTTGAGAATATTTAAATAATTCTTTCAGTGCTATATTTTAGATGGTTTAAATTGCATATCAAATTAATAAAAAACATTTAGCCCAGTACCCAATTGCATCTATCGAAATGATTACTACACATTTTGTAACGTAGTTATCTTTAGTGCTGATCGAATGGATAGGTTCTTTGTGTTTTTAAAATTGTTTAATTTAATAAATTGGCTGTCATAGATCACAAATCATAATGAAATCGATAGTCAATGCAATTGATCACCTTTCATTGTTGAAATTACTTTTGCATCAAACGACCAGACAAAATTTGTAAACGATCATTAATGCAATAATAAATCTGCAATACTGAATAATAAATTTGTCATGTGCCATGTCATTATGCCTTAAAATTCCAAAAACAAGATATAGACTAGAACACTATAAAGCTAAAGAGTTTGTTTGTTTGAACGCGCTAATCTCAGGAACTACTGGTTCGAATTGAAATATTCTTTTAGTGGTGGATAGCCCATTTATCGAGGAAGACTATAGGCTTTATAACATCACGCTATGTCCAAAAGGACCTGAGCATCAATGAAAAATGTAGCAAAAACGGGATAACTTTTCCATGCGAACAGCAACTGCTAATCTATAAATTTACTATTTGAATTATCACTGATCATAACAGTAGTTTATTCACGAGCGGAGTCTTCTAGCTAATGATATCCTTTTTGAATTTTTGCAGACTATAACTTTTATCTAGTTAGATCTATATTATTCGAGACCTAGAATGACAAAGTAAGGTCCAGTTAGTACTTTCTATAAACTAATAGTTGCGATAAATCGGTGAGTGGTGAATGTCTATATAGTTTCAAGGCTGCCGAGGGCTTTAGCATTTAACGATTCTGGTGTATTTACGAAACAGTTGCAATTTAGTGCAGTATGAACATCATCTATATCTACATTTATATTGATGAGAATGTTTGTATTGGTCCTTCTTTAAGATGCAAGGAAACAATGTACACGTTATTGTGATTTAGATAGATTAATAGATTTTTCAAACTGACCGTCAGAACACCGACTAAAAATGTTCTCAAATCTTCAGTATTTTTGTTATGACTGTTACGCGATCTCTCCAGCAAATGTGGATTGATTTAAAAATTATCTTTGTGTTCGCAAGTGCTTATTTCAATGGTAGTATCAGTCAAAATGTGATGGGATTTTGAAGTCAGGGGGACGACTTTAAAAACCGATTTCGGTGGAATTTTAAGTCAATAAATGAAACCGAATCGAATTCAAGTTCGAATCGAGTGTCAGCAGTCACCCCCCAGTTTATAATTTCTAAAACTTTTGATTATGTAATAATCGATCATTCTAACAACCTCACTATAAAACACGTAGTAACACTTATAAAGATTGTACATTTAGGCTCAGATCTAAAGAGCAAACTTCGAAGTCAGAGTCATTTTTTACAAGAAAAACAAACTGACAGACAGACTAAGCAATAATTTTCTTGTAAAAACTCGGACTAAGTCAAAGTTCGATTTAAAAATTCCAAATCCTCACTGAGTTTCTTTAACTTAGATTTGGTCGAAGTTTGCTCTATAGATCTCAGCCTAAATCCCTGTAATTTTTACCTTAACTATATCGTGTAAACCAGTACCTAGTAGGACCCTCAATGTTTGAAGTTTGTATGTGCTTTGATCTGCCGGATCTAAGCACGGTACGAGCAAATTGTACGCATAAAAACTCGCTCGAGTACCCTTTTGTAACGTGTTTTACCGTTTACGATCGCTGTTTCAGGGCTTGTTAAAGAGCTGTTAATCCTTTACAGCTTTTAATATACCCTTTAGGATTTGCTTTTTATTTTTTTATGTTATACGAGAATCTCAGATTTGGTAACGCGGGTTTTAACGCGTTTTTCCGAGACTGGTTTCTTGTTCGACCCCACATTGTTGTGGGTTGTGAGCATACATACTTAGGCTCACGTTTGTATCCCGGAGAGGTAGGCAGAAGCAAAGTAGAAATCGACATCACGCCGAGCTCACTTTCATCCCAAATATGAAAGGGGGCGAGCCTATCGCTATAGATATCGCTTTCTTTTCACATTCCGGACTGATACTGCATGGAAAAATCCAATATCACTTTGCCCGACCTGAACTTTACGCCACCGAAGACAAAGAGCTAGTGGAAAAAGACACTTAAATATATAACATAACATATTAGTATGACTGCGGCGGAATGTGAAATTTTTCAAAAGGCAAGCCAATGTTGCATTTTTCTCTATTTATCATGCTGACAGTGCAGTCAATTTAAGCAGGTAGGAATCGTATTGTATGGACCCTTCATCACTGTAGTATGAACCATATAGGAAGCATTGAACAGAGAAACGAAATAACAAAATGCAATGTAATATTACGCAACGCCGTCCTTTCCGACAGCTGTCGCGGACAATATTTTATCGCGTAATATAATGCACATACGGAATGAAATAACTTCCGCGGTCAAACGTTTTTTAAAACTGTCTTATTTTGTAGTACTTACATTAAATATGTAGGCTAATTTATCAAGTCGCATATACATACATAGATGCAACAAGGTGACCTGCTCGGTCGTCAGACTCTGTTATACCGGGTGTTTCATAAAGTTGGTATCAATAACAATTCCACAGGGAGAACGATGCAAAGCGTAATGGTAAATATAAAAATATAAAATGGGCTTATTTTTTACTTCTTTTTCTATTTATAAAAAAAATCTACATGACTGCCTTGAACACAACACAATTACCGCGTACATTATTGTTTATACACATTGGTAGTTATATTGAACTGGTAAATAACGGACCGACTTCAAACTTTATCCCATCGTGACTAATATGGAACAACCCTAGAAATAAGCTCTATCGATGACAAAATCTTGAAAATCGATCCACATTTGGCGGAGATATCGAGGAACATAGATAAAAAACATACAGACGGACTGGACCTTCTACTTTGTTTCAAGTCGGTGGAAAACCAGCGACCAATAATGGGTTTATCGGTGATTATCAGAATCGTACCGGCCTATTTACGCTTCTACACACTCCGAAGAGGGAAGAAGCAAATCGAGAAGCTTGTGACAAGACTGGCAGATGACCGATACAGACAGAGGTACCTTTTTTCCCGCCTCAACCAACCATCATGTTATGTCGCAAGTCACTAACGAGATAACTGGTTATACACTGACTGAACCCGGTAAGTGATAATAATAATATTAGCCCTGTAATATTACTGTCCCACTGCTGGGCACGGGCGTCCTCTACTAGTGAGAGGGGTAAGCCTTAGTCTACTACGCTGGCTTAATGCGGTTTGGTAGACTACACATACCTTCGAAATTCTTTCGTCACGATGTTTTCCTTCACCGTTATAGCAAGCGATAATTCACAAAGAAAAAACACTTAACATAGAAAAGTCAGAGGTGTATATACTCGATTTTAGGGTTGGTCTCGACCCCCTACACTCTTCTCGGCAGTCCGTGGTACGTGAACCACACAAAAAGTGGGCCGCTATGGCAGATTTTAATACCATGTGCACGGCCGTCACCATCCGGCCGGATGTGAATATCCTATCACCAGCTATCCTGTCCCAATGCCAGGGTCCAGTACCTACTTCGCTTCCACTTAAAAATGAAAGTGGTTTAAAGCAAGCATTACCATGACACTTATCCAAAGAGTATTGATAAAGTCTCGTTTCTAATAATTGCATATAAACGAGCACTGCACAGCGCTTTCTATGAAAATCTAGGCATTGAAGTGAAAGTGAGATCGAGTTAAAAGCGTAGTATTTGAGTGCAGCTTTTCATTTGATTACATCCGATTATAGCGTCCACTATAAATTTTATAGTAGTGTATAATATTTAAGATATTGGTCTATAGACTGAGATCCGGCTGCAAGATCACTACGTTCATGAAGCATGTAGTAAATTTTTTTTATGGATAATTATAAATGGGGGAATTAATTTTTGCCAAAGTGCCAATCAAAATTTGTCCGTGAGTAATTTTAATTTAAAAAAAATCGGCCTAATAACAAGTAAGTATTACGGAATGAAACTCACCAAGCCCCTTACTTATAAAAATATTTAAGCGCTGCTTATCTTTATACCATAGGTTGTCCCTTTAATTTTTAAACAATGTAATGCAAGGAAAAAAGTGACAGGTTATTCTTAACCATTTATTTGCTCAGTTAAAAATGCTGTTTTAAGTAAGGCACCAAGAGTTTAGCTTTAAGGCTACTTTTAAAAGACGAAAATCTGTTTTCAATACAAGAATAATGCCTGGCTGCTTAAGTACAAGGTAGGCCCGGGTAGGAATATTTTTGACAATCCAATTCTCTAATCAATCGTATTGACCTCGCTGCGCACTCATGACGTCTGTTTAATACAAATGACATAGACGCGAATCGAGCTCGACACGAAATCGATTGTCAAAAATATTCCTCCTCGGACCACTGTGGAGGATGCTCAAGACCAGGAGAAGTGGAAGCGTTTAGGTAAGGAGGCCGACTAAAGCATTAGGCTTGGATAACGCAAGGCAGAATGTAAGAAAGAAAAACTAGAAGAAGGGGATTAGGAATTGGGATGGCATGAGGGAATTCGGCCACCGAAAATCTCAATCATCGAAAGAGCAACAGCAGTCGGTTTTCTGTCAGACAGTGGTATCAATTATCATTATCAAACCAGTCAAGTCGGCCCCTTCATGCTGTAGAGCTGATACAGCAGGGCTTCATCCAAACGTGCGTCTACAACAGTGAAGCTCTACCATCAAAATTGCCTACAGCGCGCTTGTTAACTCTACTACCGCGATCTGAATTACTTTAGATTGCGGAAGCTATAGTTAATACAAGCTAGTATAATTGAAGCCAATTTAAGATCATTTGTTTTATTATTATTGGCATTATACAGCTTTCTAATAACGTCTACATTTTTGCATCATATTATTCCGAAACTGTGTAATTAGTCGGTCTTGGTCAGGTTGGGTTGTTCAACCATCGGTTAATGTAACTGTTACATTAAATCGAAACGATTGATCTCCTGATGCATTGTTTTCTAAATAAAATGAAACAAACTACGACGCCGACATATAAATTAAGACTCGTATCAGCAAATATCGGAGATTTTCGGTGTCGCAACACTCAGATCCGAAACTTGGCGGATCTGAGTGTTGTGTGTGACAAGTCACGGATTCATGTAAAATATTTTTATATGCGGGAATCAAACCCACGGCCTCTCATTTGACGACTACTCCACGGAGTCTCACGGAGGATCCTACGATGATGGCGTAAAGCCAGCCTACTGTAAAGTAGGAAGGTAATTCGTTGTTCCCTAGCATTGCTGAAGCCCATGGACGGCTGTGATCTTTTACAATGACAAAATAAAAACTTATTAAAATAAATCTTTGAAGAACTTAAAATATCATGTTTTCTTTTAAACGCGATAGAAAATCTTCCGTATTTACCGATACCCACGACACAAATCATAATTTTTACTGTCACGTCAGGATTAAGTGTATGACTGGTGAGTGTTATTTATCATTTTTTATAGTAACAATAACCAATAGTTGAAGCAATCCACCTTTGTTGTATGCAATGACCTGATCTGAAAGTCGGTTTCTTTGTTTCACTGTTTATTTTTAATGTTATACCATGTATTCACTTAGCATTCGAGACGCAACATGTTTAGCGATGTTACATAATATTTGACGAATGCATCATGTATTTAAGCTCGTGCATTCGGAGGGATAGGCAGATATGCAATAACCACCTTTTTGCGACCGACTTCAAAAAAAGGAGAAGTTCCTAATTTATTCGTCTGTATTTTTTTTGTATGTTACGCGATATGTCCGCCAAATGTAGACCGATTTTTATTGTCATTTAAATTCATTACATGTGATGTAATACATGTAATTACAGAAAATATATAAATGACATTCATTACATGTCATTCATTTTTTTCAATTTAACATGAGGTTGGGACTAACTGTAGGTTAGTAATAGTGGTGCAGGTCACCCTTAGTGTAATTATTTTCAAAATCTGTTCAATAATCCTGAGATTAGTGCATTCAAACTAACTTTTCGGCTTTATAACATCAATGTATCCAAGAAAAGAATAAATTGAACAATTGTCTTGGATAAAAATTCTTTTTGAGATTTAAATTAAAATGACTTCGTGCCTTGGCTCCTATTCAAGACAAGAAAAACGAATGTAAAGGAAAGTGAATCAGCGATATTTTCGAAAATTTTATCCTTTCTGCACGCAGACATGAGAGGCATTCTGAATTAAGTTCATCTAGCTACAAGTTATGCGTAAAAGGAAAAAGTACAAGAAAGTTGCAATGAACTGTATACATTAAATTGTATTGACAATAAGTTTTACAATTTTTAACAGACTCTGTGTATAAAGGAAAAGATCCAGATTCCAGATTTCCAAAAAGGTAAACAATGCATTTCGTGGCCAGTGATGAAATTTCATAATTGACATTTATATAGTTTTTTATAAAATTTACGGCGTCTAAAATATAGAACTGTAGCCCGAGCACGAAAAACTAATGTAAATGTAAATGTATTCGAGTTCGCTGCGCACTGATGACGTATGGTTAATATTTCATACAAATTTCATAGACGCGCATCGAGTTCGAATACATTTACGGTTGTCAGAAATTTACCTGCTCAGGCCGCAGGAAGAAATACTGAAATATTCTCAAAAATAAAGCCTTTGAAGTTTGGTGTAACCTTCAAACTGCGGGAAAGAGAAGTATCAGTATAATCACGTCACGCCATAATGGTACGTGCGTTGAAACGTGGGCTAGCAAGATATCACCCCCACTAATATTTAAAATATAAATTACTACCTCTGTTTTGAACCAATTTCGATGCAGTTTTTACAGAAGGGTTTCTTTTTGTTTTATTTGCTATTAAGTACATATACATATGTGTATAAAATCAAACATAGTCAAGTACCCAATTGGATAATGAAGAAGAGCAGACGGCTATGGATATCAGCACTACCAGGGGCACAGCCAAGCCACTGCCTAAATACCTACATCTTAAGTCTCGTTTAAATAACTACTGTCATAGCGCTAAACGAGCACTAAAGAGTAGTTTAATTCACCTCCGATCGTTACATTTAATTTTCTGCTCGAATAAACCGCAGCGTTTCTAGGCATGTTACAGAAACCTGTGTTTTCACGTAATTGCATAGAAATAGCCACGAGCCAGTAATTCTTCGGAAGCATACACTGCATTTGAAAGTGCAGGTGTTTTAGTACAAACAGGGTGAATAGCATGTATAACTTTCGAATATGGTATTCGAATCGAGGACGGCGCGGCTCTCTCAGTTCCAAAGCATTGACGTATATTGCGTCACGCGCTCGGCGTGCTCTTTGCGATGTGAAGGTAGTGAGGTTTTGATGCGTGATAAAAACATAAGTAGACTATTCGTTGTCAAGTTAGATATGGCGATAGGCTCGCCCCCTATCACATCTGGCACGGCATTAACCTCGGCGAAATGTGGGCGTTCTAGTTCGCTAGTGCACCTCTGCCTACCCCTTTGGGGGATACTGGGATGAGCTTATGATATATGTTGTTATAAAGTTCATTTGTCAACTTACTTTAAAAAAGGAGAAGGTTATCGATTAATCTAGTTATGGTGTATATCCGTGTTATCTTCTCCGAATATGGACAGAAATGGATGATTCTTTTGTATACGGCTTACTCCAGGGCAATTTGCAAGGTCTCATAACTACTAGGGGAAGTTTTGAAAGTTGTTTAAAAAACAAATTTAAAAGTCATAAAAACTTAACGGACCCACTTCAAATCCAATCGTAATCAAATGTATATGGGACCACCTTTGAAATAAGTTCTATCGAGCACAATAATAATTTTGAAAATCGGTCCACATTTGGCGGAGATATCGCGTAACATACATAAAATAATACAGACGAATTGAGGACCTTCTTTTTAGAAGTCTGTCGATTAGAAGAGAAATAAGTGTAGCATAGCATAAGCTCACGCCTGTATCCCCGAAGGGGTAGGTAGAGGCGCACTAGCCTACTAGTACACCCACATTTCGCCGAGCTTAGTTCCGTCCCTATCTAGTATCTATATGTGATAGGGGGCGAGCCCATCGCCATAATGGGCACAAATTCCAGACTCCGGTCTGATATGAAAAAATCCAATATCACTTTGCCCGACCCGAACCTCAGGACAGTAGTCGTACCGAAATACAACCACGCCACAGAGGCAGGATAATAAGTGTATATTTAAATTAATGTCAGTTGACAATTTAGAAAAGGCAAACTGGTAAGAATCGTGTTATATGTTCCCCTCGCCACTGCAGCCTAGTATTGAGATTAACAACATATATATCTGCAATATGTTGTATATGGGAAATGCAGCGTATCTTGATGCGTGACCGGTTAGTATAGCTTGCTATGTAAAAGGTCCATTTATACCTAGCGATATGTGGCCTGTCCAATAAAAATGTAAACAACGTAACGAATAATTATATAATTATTAATAGCAATTACATAAATAATAATGCTATTAAGATAAGACTGCCTCGTTGGCGTGGTTGTATTTCCGTAGGACTACCGTCCTCAGATCTCTGGTTTGATCCCCGGATCGGGCAAAGTGATATTGGATTTTTCCATATCAGCCCGGAGTCTGGAATTTGTACCCGATATGGCGATAGGCTCGCTCCCTATCACACCTGGGACGGAACTAAGCTCGGCGTAATGTGGCTGTACTTGGCTAGTGTGCCTCTGCCTACCCCTCTGGGGTTACAGGCGTGAGCTTATGTATATAAGCTCACGCCTGTATGTATTAAGATAAATATATCAAACCGATTATAATCTAACAATTGCATTATTTTATATTATCTAAGCTGATTTAAATAAAACGTTATTATGTAGTTTATTATTATTAGGCTCAATTGCACCACTATTATTAACCTAGAGTTAGTCCTAACCGCAAGCTAAATTGACAGAAAATGTATGAATGACATGTAACTTAACTTGCGGTTAGGACTAACTCTAGGTTAATAATAGTGGTGCAATTGAGCCTTAGAGAAACACTATTGTAAATATTTATTTAAATGTTATTGCAATTAGTAAACTGCAAAGTATTCTTTGTTTTATAAAAAAATAAACAAAATCATATACCTAAGTGCGGTTTGGCTACACACAGTGAATAGTCCTACAGTCAGGGTGAACGTTACTAAAATCCCATTTTCTCATAGACTACACAAGTCACGCCTCCAATCCCAATTAATACAATCAGTCCATTTTTTATAGATGAAAATTAGTTAGTTAATTAATTTTATAGTGCCACTATCTTCCGGGTAAAATGTCCCTAAAGCAGACGAACATGACGAAATTATAATGGTGCCACTCTGCCAAAAAACAAACAAATTATAATGGTTCCATTTTTGCCACTCTGCCAAAACAAAAACTCAAAACTAACTCTGAAGAAGTTCAAAATATTTACGTCTATGCAGTGTCGGTTACAGTCGCCTCCTTGGTGTAGTGGCAACATGTATGGGCTGTGGACCGGAAGGTCCTGGGTTCGATTCCCAGGTCGGGCAAAGCTAATTTTCTAATTTAATTTGCCCGGGACTGGATCCCTCATAATGAGTTGACGTCAGGCGGACGGCCGGTCGTAAAAACTAAGCCAAATCCTCTCTGCAACATGCTTGAAAGAGTGTGTTGCGCCGACCCCAGATTAAGGTGGGATAAGGGCAGGTAGAAAGAAAGTGTCGGTTACAGTAACGTGTGGTGTGAATTGACCTTCAGCGGTATATGGACGTCCGCGTGATATCTAGCCGATCTCGTTCCGCTCTCGGTCTAGTACTTAATCAGATTGCTTCCCGATAAAACTACTCTCTGATATTACTTTATTCACATACACGCCTATTATCCCCAGGTAGGCAGAAGTGCATCTACCGTACATCTGCAGTTTCACTTTTCCCTAAGCTTTTCTTTTTATAGCAGAGACTGGCAAACGAACAGATGGGTCACCTGATGGTAAGTGATCCCCACCGCCCATAGACACCCAAGACAAAAAAAAATCATGGGTGCGTTGCCAACCTAAAAGGAGAGAATGGAAGGGAGGGAAAAGGGAATGGAAATGGGAGGGGGAAAAGGGCCACCGGAAACTCACTCACCGAACGAAACGCGACAGCAAGCTGCCACTTTACGTCGGTTTTCTGTGAGACAGTGATATCAAACCACTCAAACAGCTTATATCTTTCTTTCTACCTGCCCTTATCCTACCTTAATGTGGGGTCGGCCCATCACACTTTTTCAAGTATGTTGCAAAATAGATTTGGCTAAGTTTTTACGACCGGCTGCCTGCCTGACGTCAACCCCCTCTGAGGGATCCAGTCCCGGGAAAACTAAATGACAAAATTTTCTTTGCACGACCTGGGATTCGAAGCTAGCACCTCCCGGTCCACAGCCCAAATATGCTGCCACTAGACCAAGGAGCGAGAGGGAGCTTATATCCATAAATATGTAATTTTTAGCTAAGTAATTTCTAAGATAACAACACAATTGCGAACTTTGTTCAATGAACGTGTGTTTAGCGATTCGAATCGACTATGTAGTCGATAGTTGTTCGTGCTAGAGCCAGTGTTAAGTTAATCGCTTTTCGACTGACTTCCAAAAAGGAAGTCCTCAATTCTGTTCGTCTGTTTTTTTAAGTATGTTAAGCGATATCTTCGCCAATTGTGGACCGATTTTCAAAATCTTTTTGTGTTCGATAGAGCTTATTTCAAGGGTGGTCCCATATAATAATAATGAAGGTAATAGAAAGACTGGAAAATGTAGAGTTTTAATGATTTAATTTGTCCAAAAAAAGCAAAAGCAAATTTTATTTTTATTTATATGATAGCTTAGTTGCATGTCACTATTCGCAACTTATTAAGTTAATTTATACGTGAACAACGATGTGAGTTATGCATTTAAACATGCTTAATTTATACATACTGTTTATTTCTAAGAATGTGTAACTGTTTGTTATTCCAATAAATAGAAAAAAAAAAAAAAAATATAAATTTGGTCACGATCGGATTTGAATCGGTCTGTTAAGTTTTAAACTTGTGATTATTCAAATAAATTGCATCACAAATCGCAATAAGTATTAAGATTATGACGCTATTATTGATCACAAAATTAGTAATTTAGTACCGGAGTAACAAAATGCAACTGAAAGGACATGGCCGGAATTTGTATGGAGCTATGCCCTAAGTCTTCGGACACGGACACGGACAGATGTTACGTCATATGAAAGCTCACAGGCCCGCGCTTATATTAGTATAATTTTTACTTTCCAAAAACCTGCGAGGAAAAATAAAAAGAGTGTACAAAAAGCATCTTAACTTTTTGAATAGCAATTATTATTTTTAATGAAGGCAGAATTTTAGCACCATCTCGTATCTATACCATGGGTACTATTGGTATCTGGATAATCTTGGGTCTTGGATGGCTCATTGTCAAACAAAATATTACATACAAAATCTTGTTTTCGGTTTATGTTCCGTGGCCGGTGAATTTGTGAAGTCTAAATGGCAAATAATTCCATAAGGCCGCCCTTACACATAAGACTTGCCGTTAAAAATTCAGATAGGTACATAAATAAATAGTCACACACATAGTCCTGAACCCACACTAAGATACTAGTATTGTTTCGTAGGAATCAGGAACTACGAGCCACTTTCGGTCTCACAACGCCTAGACCCGAAACACATCTGTGGGCCACACAAACATTTGTGTCGATGCGGGAATCGAACCCGCGGTTTTTTGCTTCATAACCAGCCGCCTGTAAAGGCGAGTAGCCACTCGCACACTGCTCCTCGTAACATTATATGTCGTCATAAAATATAATATAGTTAAAATCACACGATAAATAATCCTCGCCTTGATAAGCATACACCGATTTTCTTAATTAAAACGTCCGTTGCTTCCTTGCTTTAGTGGCAACCATATATGAGCTATGGACTAGGGGGATCTGCGTTAGCGACCCATTTGGCGACGCGTGTTTTTCTGACACAATTTACCCGGGACTGGATTCCTCAGAGAAGCTAGTTCTAAACACTAAGCTCGATCACTTCTGCAACAGGCTTGAAAAAATAATTTCTGGACAACCTCGAATTCAAGTGAGACATTGGCAGGGGAAAGGAGTTGGTTGGTTACAAACATTTTTAGGAACTAAGGCGCAAATTCTGAAATTCAGACTCTATAAATTAATTTAGTTGCTATTACATAGGAGCACTATAAGTAGCGCACTAGGAGCAATTATTTTATTACTATTGCGGGGAATAAAAAATGGATTTGTAGTTGTTGAAAGATATGATGCTTGAATACTTACTTATTTAAGATTATAATTTCCATTTTTGAATGACGTGGTGTGTGAAGCCTGCCTTATGCAGAAATACATAAAACGCAGAAATGTCAAAATAAGCGCCTTCAATGTCATTATCAAAATAGCTAGCGCATTCAGAAACATAATCTAAAATATTATTATCCATGCAGTTAATTTAACATCATACGACACGACAGCATAAAATATGTATCGTTTATTATTAAGTTGATTTTGATGTTTACTTTTATGCTTCGTTCAGTAGCACTATTAATTATTCTGTGGGTAGATAAAGATCACATTCGAATAATATTACAGTCATAAAAGATGTTTTTCTTAAGCGTGTTTCCGAATACAAATATGACAAACGATCTTTGAAATCAAAGTTAAAGGAAAACAATTAGTATACATATTTATTCGGCATATTTTTATCGCAGGTTCTAGAGAAATATAATTGATGCCATTTATTTTAATTAATTTTGTAGTTAATTTTAAGATATCACTATTGACAGTATATTTCAGTTGATTTTTCTATATACACATAGGGCAGGATTCGGCTATGTCCTTTCATAGAAATCCCATCCCGTCTAGCATGCGCGCCACCATTTTGTCGACGTTTTTTGTCCTGTTATAACCGGTTTTCTCTATTTGTCTACGGACACATGAGTCCTCGTTTCTTTTCATACAATATTGTAGACAACATCTCGACAGTCATCTCGAATAAGTTCTCGAAAGTTATTTGTGCTATGGCATCTCGGTATGTAATAATTTCGAAACATACGTAATGTACATGATCTCTTTGCCAATCTCACATACTTTTGTACAAAATTAACCTTGTTAAGTTCACGCTATGTATTTACTATTACAACAGAATATGTATTAGATCTATTACGTAGTCATACGTATACTGAATATTAATGATACTAAATTGGGGTTTAGTGATTTCTGGAGAGTTTAGTTGCTGGTGGTAGGATATTTATATCCGCCCGGATAGCGATCACCTGATAAATTTTATCCAAATCGGTTCAGCCATGTAGATAGATACTGATGTCAGCGGCCTGAGCAGGAAAATTTCTGACAACCGTAAATGTATTCGAACTCGATGCGCGTCTATGAAATTTGTATGAAATATTAACCAAACGTCATCAGTGCGCAGCGAACTCGAATACATTTACATTTACATTAGTTTTTCGTGCTGGGGCTACTGAACTATTATAGAGGTATATACCTCTATATTAATGGTCGCCCAGTGGTTGAAATTCGACCATAATACATGTAATTTTTAAGTTTTGACTTTATTAGGATTCTTTTGTCAAAGATAACAGTAGTTTTATGTACTTCTTCTCCATATAAACGAAAAGGGTCACTTGCAGCTCCGCGATAAATCTCGATTTAAAGATAGAAATGAGTTGTAGGATAAATCGAGTTTAGATTTAACTTTACATTAGTGATAACACTGCAAGTCGCCCTGTGTCAAATTAATTCACGTTCATCTGTTCGCGCAATTTTTCTCTTATAAAAAGGTGTACAAAGTTTTAGTTTCACGTATTAATTTTTCTGTGCTTAAGGTGTGATTTAATTATAAACATTCAATTTTCATTCAAAATACATAAATAATCATCATCATCAGCTATAGGACGTCCACTGCTGAACATAAGCTTCCCCCAAAGATTTCCAGATCGACCTGTTGGAAGCGGCCTGCATCTAGCGACTTCCTGCGACCTTTATCAGGTCGTCGATCCATAATAAGCATATAATATTAAAAATCACAACATAAGAACACCAATAAGAATTGGTCTTGACATACCAGCCTCAGGCAAAAATAAAACAAGTGGGTTACCTTGGTAAGTGCCATTTAAAAGGACACTACTTTAACAATCTGGTGAAGTATTATACGGCACCTGTGCAGAATATTAAAAATAAGTTAATTCTAGACTCTATTTTTAAGTTATCGTTTCCGTAAACCAATAAATTCGTTGTATAGAGGTAGAAGTGGCTAAAGTTTAACGCAGTTCACCCGTTGTTAAAAGAAAAGGTACTCTATTCGACACAAAATATTTTTTTAAAAGCATTCTTGATTTAAAATTCTTAATAAAATCATAGTAAACATGGTTATTGTTATTATTATTCTAAAGGACTATTTAAATAAAGTTTAAATATGTGTAGATAAATTATATTATATTTGCGAAGTATACCTCTACTATTCTTTATTTTTTTATTCTTTACTTTCGACTTAATTTCATTATTTCTATGAAATTAGTTTTTGAATAACACCTAAACGCAATTTTAAAGTAAAAATAATAAAATATCAGAACCTGATATAATTTGGTAGACTTTACCTCTATTTTGAGGGTGACTTATATGACAGTATGTCATTTGAATGTTAAATTAATTAAAGAATATGAAAATGTTATTTGATACCTTGAGAATTAAAATGATGATTTGATTGCTGCGATTCATCTTCATACTATTGTTAACATAAGGTAAGTACTAAGTAGGTTTCGCCTCCTTGGTCTAATGGCAGCTATATGGGTCGTGGACCGGGAAGTCGTGGGTTCGATTCCCAGGTCGGGCAAGCGTATTTTCTAATTTAAGCACGGGACTATATCCCTCAGAGGGGGTTTACGTCAGGCAGCAACCGTTCGTTAAAAGTAAATCAAATCCTTCCTGCAACATGCCTGCAAAAGTGTGTTGCAGCGACCCCACATTAAGGTGGGATAAGGGCAGGTAGAAAAAAAATTACTGGAGTTGTGTGTTGTTGTTTAATGTGATTTGGTTTTATGCACCAACATTCAGCGAAGATGGCCAGTATAATGTAGAAACTTTTTAATTGCTGATCTTTGATGAGTTTTGTTTGGTGCTTTGAAGGGCTTTGTCCGGTCGATTCGCTGAGTGAAGGTCGTAATCTCAGCAGGGCCTTGAAATCATCCACACCTGGGTCTCATGGTCATTGTGAAAACTTGATAATTGCTATACCTTGACTTTAGCTAAATCATCGCAAATACGTGGAAGCCATTATTTTTTTTAAAAGAAGAAATTATAATATCTACAATTGATAATTTTGAAAAGTTATTACATACATTATATTAGGGCCTCTGGAAATCTGTGAGACAGACATTCGCGTCAAAGCAGACGAATTAACATTTTATTTAAAGCATTTGATTGTCTGCTTATGATTTCGTCCTCATTTTGTTATTAAATGTTAATCGTTTTCGAGATCAATTTCGAGATAGAGGTTACTCCAAGCGTCATTATTTTATATTACCCTTTATAAAGATGATCAGATGAAGGAGTGCTTATTAAACATTTTAACAAAACCATTGACGTCACGATTGAGGTTTTAAGGTACCTTTTGTTATAATACAACACATAACATATTATGCGGTTATCAGCTGTTAAATCTTCTAGTAAAAAGGTCTGGTTACCTTGACAGTACGAGGTGACGCCTACCTCGTAAATTCGAACCGGAATGTCTTTCGTAATAGAAGTGAGGCGCGGTGCCAAGGACGCGGTCAAACTTTCACTGTCACTTGACAAATACGATTTATAGCTTAGCAAACTGATTTGTGTGACGGTGGCGCCGGTAGCCAAAGCTGTTAGATAAATTATATATTATAACTATAGATAAGAGCATATAGCTTAATAATTGTGAATGGACTTCTAGTGGCAGTGTATATGGCATGTGTGCTTGAGGTCCTGGGTTTGAATCCCAGGTCAGGCGGAAAGGGTTTATGTGACAGCTCGTCTGCCATATGCTTAAAGTGTATTGCGCCCTACGATGGTATACTTCGGAAGTTACACGTATACGTCAAACTGTTTATATCAGGACGTATCTTCAATTTTGAACTTTCTTCCTTCCATAATAGATTTAAGTCTTGTTTAATTTAATTGTAAGTGTTATGTGGATTGAATTTCTAAAAAAACAATTTTCACTATTATGTAATGGTTTTGCAATTTGTATCAATTGGCGAAATCGTTTAGCGCTCTACATAGATATACGTCCTAAATACTCTTGTTTGTAAAACATTCTTGCATAATCGTTTAAGATGCCTGCATCATATTATCATAATATTATTGGTTCAACCGTTCATTTATGCTTCTTTAACTCGAACATGATAAATAAGAATTACAGATCCGCAATATTATGAAACTCATGGTAGGGCCTACGCCCTTCCATTATTTTTTAATTTGGCCTACAAAACTAGCTTGACGTCGCGCTTCGTAGAGTGAGTTAGATTTTTGAGGGCCAAATATCCCTTCTTTTTTAATCCCCATACGTTTCCTTTTGTATTTTTTTATAGCAGAGACTGGCAAACGAGCAGATGGGTCAGCTGATGGTAAGTGATCTCCACCGCCCATAGATACCTAAGACACAAAAAGGATCATGGGAGCGTTGCCAACTTAAAAGGAGGGAATGGAAGGGAAGAGAAAAGGGATTGGGAAAGGGAGGGGGAGTAAATGGGCCACCGGAAATCTCACTCACCTTATGAAACGCGACAGCAAGCTGCCGCTTTACGTCGGTTTTCAGTGCGACAATGGTATCAAACCAGTCGAGCCGGCCCATTCCTGATACCCACGACACAAGACTCGATATGAGTATGGACTATGTATATGACAGTTGGGTGTTATTTATTTATTATTATATATTCGTGCTGCAAACGTTACTGTCTAAAGCGTGGCTCTACCACTCAAAGAATTGACTCTTCCGCTCATTGTATTGCAATAAGTGGATTGTTTTTGCTTCCATTAACTGAAAACTTGATATTTCTTAATAGTTTTAACTTCCATTATGGTGTTTTTCAAAATTCAACCCCATACAGTAAGAAGTATAAAAGTATTATTTACGCGGGCGAAGCCATGAGCAGAATTTGTGTACTAAAAGCGACTTGTTGCCTTCCGTGATTGAGTTCATTTATAATTGGATCCGTTTGAACCCACACACCGCCAACGCTATATTTTATAATATAACTAATAAGGCAGGATTTTGAAATCGTTGTAGGAAATACATTTTTGGAATTCTTACATACCTTCGAAATTCTTATACGCAGGTTTCTTTACGATGTTTTCCTTCACCGTTATCAAATCAAATCAAATAATTTATTGAATCCATAAAATGTTCAAACATTATTTAGATTCCGACAAATTTTAACTCTACCGCCTGTTCGGAAGGCTGTTTCGCCAGAGAAGAAGGGGCAAGAAACTCTGACGTTGCTCTTTTTAACCAATTTACAGTCGGCTACTAATACAATACAGCACCAGATACAGAAAGACCTTAAATTAGAGCAGCTAAACCATGATAACGATAGATATCTAATAATATAGGACAAAGTAACATACAAGATACGCTGAGCGAACCCCATAGCCACGGCAAGTTGAATTGAAAACAAAACAGTCCAGGCAGACCTGTCTCCACAAGCAGCACCCGTTCACGAGCATGACGTATGTGCCAGCCAAACTATATTCACAATGAATACAAACTTAACATAGAAAATTTATGCATGCTTTTTTTTGGGGTTGGTTCTTGGTCTCAAACCTCCGACACACGTCTCGGCTGTCTGTTTCAACTGAGTTAGAGCTGCAAAGTATATTATATAACCTCAAAAGATCCAACAATGTCCATTCTAAACGCCATTACATATGCTTCGAACATACGCACATGGCCTTAATCGTGCTGAGAATTCATCAACGAATAATCGATTACAAAGCAATTAAACGAGTAGTTGGAACAATCCGAATAATTGCTTTGTATTATTGCCTCATATGTGAAAAAAATCAATTAATGTTTCTTCAATCGATTAAATTAGCAAGTATTATTTGACTGCCTCGGTGGCGTGGTTGTATTTCGGTACGACTACTGTCTTGAGGTCTCGAGTTCGACCCCCGGGTCGGGCAAAGTGATTTTGGATTTCTCCATATCGGACCGGAGTCTGGAATTTGTGCCCGATTTAGCGATAGGCTCGCCCCCTATCACATCTGGGACGGAACTAAGCTCGGCGAAATGTGGGTGTACTAGTTCGCTAGTGCGCCTCTGCCTACCCCTGTGGGGCATACAGGCGTGAGCTTATGTTATGTGTTATGTTATGTTATTTGAAACCCAATATCACTTTGCCCGATCCGGGGACCGAACCAGCAAATTGAGGTAAAAATAAAAACGCGGTAAAATCCGTAAAAACTAGTCTTATTTGAATTAATAACATTCGCGTCCTAAGAAGTCATTATAAAAACCACAGATTTTTTCCTATTCAGTATCTCCAGGGTCTAGAATTTGAGCCCGATGTGGCGATAGGCTCGCCCCCTATCACATCATCATCACATCAAATTAGCTCGGCGAAATGTGGGTGTTTTAGTTATGTGGTTCGCCTCTACCTACTCCTTCTGGGATTTAGGCGTAAGATAATAAATGTATTATTTGATAAAAATGACTGCTTCGGTGGCGTGGTTGTATTCTGGTACAACTACCGTCCTGAGGTCTCGGGTTTAATTCCCGGGTCGGGCAAAGTGATATTGGATTTTTCCATATCAGCCCGGAGTCTGGAATTTGTGCCCAATATGGCGATAGGCTCGCCCCCTATCACATCTGGGACGGAACCAAGCTCGGCGAAATGTGGGTGTTCTAGTTCTGTAGTTCGCCTCTGCCTACCCCTTCGGGGTTACAGGCGTGAGACTGTAAATATATTATTTGATAAAATACGCTTGACTAAGAAAACTTCGAAGTCAAAGCACCCATAATAAATATTATACCCACGCTGTAAGGTCACGTCAAGTATATAAACACCATTTTATTATAATAACGACTGACATTCGATTTATTACATCCTACGCCCTTCATATTCACCATGAAAAGAAATATGTGGCCATTCGTATATTATCTGTATTATTGAAATAAAACTATTCTTACGGATTCTATCACGATTAGGTTTTAATTATTATTCCCGACGTTTCGAAGGCTTTGCAGTCTTCGTTGTCACGGGTCAGACTGAGGTGTCATTTGTCCAAAATTATCTGTATTAGTTTAAGGACAACCAGACCATGTACATTTTAATACATGGTCTGTTTTAGGCATCCTCAAAGCTAATTAACTCGTTAATAATTTTCTTTCATTATGTTATGATCGAAAACGCGAAAGCGAAAACTTTGTGCACACACCTTAGATCCTTTTTTTTTATATCAGAGACTGACAAACGAGCAGATGGGTAATCTAATGGTAAGTGATCTCCACCGCCCATAGACACCCAAGACACATAAATAATCATGGGTACGTTGCCAACCTAATAGGAGGAAATGGAAGGGGAGGGAAAAGGGAAGGGTGAAATGGGCCACCGGAAATCTCACTCACCGAACGAAACGCGACAACAAGATGCCAATTTACGTCGGTTTTCTGTGAGACGATGCTATCAAACCGGTCGAGCCGGCCCGTTCGTGCTGCAGACGTTACTGTCTACAGCGTGACTCTACCACTCAATGAAATAATTCAGGACCACTCTCGGAACAAACACTATCGAACACAAAAATAATCTTGTATAATGGTCCACATTTGGCGGAGATATCGGGTAACATTCTCCTTTTTTGAAGTCGGTGTTGAAGTCGGGTCTTTTTTGAAGTCGGGTGTTATATAATATTAGCCCTGTAATATTACTGTCCCACTGCTGGGCACGGGCCTCCTCTACTAATGAGAGGGGTTAGGCCTTAGTCTACCACGCTGGCCTAATGCGGATTGGCAGACTTCACATACCTTCGAAATTCCTGTGAAGAAATTCTCGGGTATGCAGGTTTCCTCACGATGTTTTCCTTCACCGTTATAGCAAGCGATATTTCACAATGAAAATACACTTAACATAGAAAAGTCAGAGGTGTATGCTTCATTTTGGGGTTGGTCTCGAACCTCCGACTCTTGTCTCGGCAGTCCATACCATTCGATGGGTGTTATATTGATATGCAAATAGCAAGTTTCGAAGATGGTGCGTGTCCGTGACATCGTTTTGTGTCGGTACTCTGTACTCGGTGCGGACCGTGTCAAATCTTGAACTTTATCGTTGACCTTGCTGCGGAATCGACAGGTGCTCTTCAGATGTGTTTCTAGAATATTCTGATGAAGTTGTTTATTGTGATGTTTATTATGCTACAACATGTAATTGGAGCGGGTTTAACATTTAAAACTTTAACGCCCTCTTACATTGATTTTCGCCATTATTTGAGAAATGAGGCGGCCTTAAACGACATAAGGCGACCTTAATTGTATGAGCATTCGGCGGTAAGTTAGTTTTACTTCATCGGACGACTACAAAATTGACACGATTATCATACTTATTGCGGTAGTTCTAGAAGTTGTCGTTTAGTCTGGTAGGGGCGTATATGAGCCGTGCATCGGGAGGTCCTGGGTTGATATCCGAGGTCAGGCAAAGCGGTATTTTATCACCTTTGCCCAGCATAAATCCAGGAACGATAAATCCAGAATCCCCAGAAGGGGTCGACTCTCGAATCGACGATCGTTAGAAAGTGTGTTGTGCCGACTCCACATTGGAATGGGATAAGGTCAGTTGGAATTAATGTAAAAGTTGCAGTAAATACTATGATGTTAAATCTAAACTAAGTTGTGACGTCAGAGCACCAATCATTTGGGACGTAACATTTGAATTGGTACCAGTCGTGACGTGTCGTGTATGACGTCTAATTGACCCGCAGACTCCCGAGGGACGTCTGGGTTATTTTTAAAAAGGTTGTAGCTTTCCGTTCCTATTTATGTTACGTATGACGTCATCTTGGAAATCTCTATTAGAACTGTGTAAGCTTATACATAGATTGATGTTTTATTCCTTCGACCTTTATCAGGTCGTCGGTCCACCTAGTAGATGGACGTCCTACGTTTCCAACAGGTCGATGGAAATCTTTGGGGGAGGGCTATGTTCAGTAGCCTAAGCACGAAACACTAATGTAAATGTAAATGTATTCGAACTCGATGCGCGTCTATGAAATTTGTATGAAATATTAACCAAACGTCATCAGTGCGCAGCGAACTCGAATACATTTACATTTACATTAGTTTTTCGTGCTCGGGCTACAGCATTGGAAGTCCTATGACTGATGATGATGATGTTTTATTATTTTGTTAAGCAATCCTACTTCTGACTATAATAATTTTATGGGGAATTTTGGATATTTGAGATTCTTTCTTATTTAGATTTCTGTTATTGTTAGCCATGAGATAATTCGAAGGTGATGGTAAGCGTAGTGCAGTCCAAACAAAAACTAGCGACCACCGACAAACTATGGGTTTATCAGTGGTCGCCAGAATCATGCCGGCCTATTTATGCTTCTCCATACTCCGAATCCGAAGAGGGAAGAAGCAAACCTAGGCGCTTGCGACAAGACATGCGGATGATCGATGCAGACACAGGGATACCACCATATTCGTCCCAACCAACCATCAAGTAATGCTGCAAGCCCCTCGAGAGAACCAGAAGTGCACTGGCTGCTCCTGGAACGCGAACCACACACGAAGTTTGGGTCACTATGGCAGGTTGAGTACGGTGGTCGCCATCCGGTTGGATACGAATATCCTACCATCAGCAAATTCTCATCTTCCACTCTCACTATGCAAATAAACTCTACACCTATTTGGGTTCTGCTCAATTTTATAAAGATACTTATTACTTAAGGGCGACTTGCAGCGCCATTAATAATCTAGGGTTACACCTTATCTCGATTTATCCTACAGCTCACTTCTATCTTGAAATCAAGATTTTGGATAAAGATTTATCGCGGAGCTGCAAGTGGTCCTTAGTATCCACAAAAATTTGAGAAGCAGACAAGAACCCACATCTATAAACGGTGAGAATGAAGGCAACTAGTTTGGAAAGCGAGTTGGTCACGAAGCGACGCAGCGAGAGCTAGCTTGTGTAACGTTATTGGATCGACATAGGAATTCTGCGGTCACATGTCCTTGCGAAGTGATTGTTTTGTTGCGTCATATATTGTTTTATAACCGGTCATCGAGACGTCAAAAAGGTAGTCCGTTGATTTTTAGGGTTCCGTAAATCTTTTTTTTTCCCATTCGGGCACGGCAAAGTGACTACACTGCGCCTGATGGTAAGCGTAGCGCAGTTAAAAAAACTAGCATGGCTGACATGGCATTAAAAAGGCTGGCATGATTCTGGCGACCACGAATAAGCCGTCGCCAGAATCATGCCAGGCTTTTTTTCTTTCTATCTGCCCTTATCCCACCATAATGTGAGGTCGGCACAACACACTTTGCCAAGCATGTTTCAGGAAGGATTCGGCTTCGTTTATGCATCCGACTGCCTGCCTGACGTCATTTGTCTGGAACTGGATAGTATCCGGTCGATACCCTAGAAAGGGGTTGATGTCAGGCAGGCGGCCGGAGATAAAATCAAAGCCAGATCCATTCTGTAACAAGTTTGAAAAATTGGGCCGACACCACCTTAGGGCAGGTAGAAATACAGAGTAGAGATGTAAAATCTTTTATGACCTGGATTCAGTCATGATACATTTATACCGGTAAATGTAAAATACAGCTAATTTACAAACAGAATCACAGCAAACTCCATCAAATAAATGAAAACTACGTTATGATTTAACACTTAACGCCAAGAGATCATCTCGCAAGCACTTTCACGAGAAATTAAACTGGTACCGACATTTAATTGTATAATCCACGCCAAATTGAGATTTTAAACGTTCACTAGCCGTTTGTGTGCGCTTTTCGAGTAATTAAATTCTTAAGGCCGCGGATACGAACTCAGCGGGAGCAGAGCAGCGACGGCGCGTGGAGCGGCGCGTTTCAGTGCATAGATTTAAATGGAACCCCTGTTCCATTGACATAATATATAGAATAGACACTTATGTTTATTCTATAAAACGTTATCGGATGAACGATATTGGACCGATACTCGACCGCACAGACTAATATAGATGCACGTGGATCAAATAAATGTCAAACACCGAAGAGTAGGCTGTCAAACAGTTTACAGCATAGCATTTTCCGAAACGAAGCTTATAGCACCGATATCGGTCGGACACGTGAGCCACATAGTATAGCAAAACGTCCGAAACGAAGTCCGCAACTGCGGATTTCGTTTTACAAACTAGGCACCCAGGCCTCAAAGGCAGCGGCGTGGAGAGTGGCGTACAACCGGTCTAGCTGTATGTGTGTTGCCGCGCCGTTTCCCGCGCCTCCGCCGCCGCCGCCTCGCTCCCGCTGAGTTCGTGTCCGCGGCCTAAGTTGTGCGTTTTTGCCACGAGGCGACGTAACGTTCATTGTAAGCCTTCAATTAAAGGGTAATCAGTTAATTTTATTGTATAAGAACGGCACTGGACGATCTCAATGTGACTTTTTTGGCAAGCGGACAGTTTGGACTAACGGCTTACTTTACGTAAGGTAAATGGATAAAACAAACTCATTTACTGCCTCGATGGCGTAGTTGTATTTCGGTATGACTACCGTCCTGAGGTCTTGGGTTCGATCCCCGGGTCGGGCAAAGTGATATTGGATTTATCCATATCAGCCCGGAGTCTGGAATTTGTGCCCGATATGGCGATAGGCTCGCCCCCTATCACATCTGGGACGGAACTAAGCTCGGCGAAATGTGGGTGTTCTAGTTCGCTAGTGCACCTCTGCCTACCCCTTCGGGGATACAGGCGTGAGCTTATAAAAACTCATTGATTTACTCCAATGCCAATAAACTTAGGCTGAGAATTCGAAAAAAAGAGGAGACAGCCTCCGTGGCGCAGCGGGCGAACAGTCGGCTGTGAAGCGAGAGGTCCCGGGTTCGATCCCCGCACTGAGACAAATATTTGTGTGGCCCACAGATATTTGTTTCGGGTCTGGGTGTTGTGAGACCGAAAGTCTCTCGTAGTTCCTGATACCCACGACACAAAATTCGATCTTAGTGTGGGGTCAGGACTATGTATGTGACAGTTAGGTGTTATTATTTATTATTATAAAGAAGTAATCGAGGGACCTGTTAGAAGACAGACGAGTGAACAATGCTTCCTGCACAGGACACAAAGATGAACCCTTAATATGAGCAAGACATGTTGCTAACTTCTCCAGTGACTGGTTAAAAATACTCCTAGATTGAGTAATTAAGAGCCATTGTAGCACTATTACTAATCTAGAGTTAGTCCTAAGCTCGATTTAACTTACATGTCCTACGTATAGTAAATTCGTGATTTAATTTAGGACACTTGCACCTCCGTGATAAATCTTTAATAATCTCAAATCTTGATTAAAAGATAGAGTGAGCTGTGGGATAAATCGAGTTTAGGTTTAACTCTAGATCGCTCTAAAGGTATAATTTAGGTAATAGATATAAATGTAAGAAAAAAATATTTACTTATTCATAATAACTTAGTAGACGGTAATAAGACCGCAATAGTACGTTTCATAAAAATTGTATTCATAATAGTTGAATAGCGTTAAAACAGTCCAAGCAACGTTCGATAGGGAAAACATGGCCGATTCCGATCAGCTGTTTCAAGTTTGATGTTCTTTTTAATGACATTAATTTTGTCTAGGACCCCATCTAAGATTGATATATATTTTTTTATTGTTTCCAGCCAAGACTTCCTATTTATTTCAAAGCTACATATTTTAGTTCTCTTTTAGCTAAGGTAAGCAAAAGTAGGGCTATGCTTTCGATAAGACCAGAATTTCATTATGAATAAGGGGGAAAAGGTTTCATTAAGTATGTGTGCTATTTCTATGCTTCCAAATCCCATAATATGATACGACGAAAATAAAGGTAATCATTGAGTTACACTTCTACTTAACCATAAACACGTAAGTTTATGCATATTTTATAGAAAGTCTTATGTGCCTCGGCATCAATTAAACCTTAATATGTAAATATGAAATGTGCGTTATAATTTTATTGCGTAATGCCCAGTAATTAAGTAGGCTGAGGAAGCATTCATTAGAGATGATATAATTTTATAATATTTATTGTAAATGTCAATAAAACGTCATCGTCGGTAAAAACTAAAACCAAATCCAAATAAATTTAAGAGTGGTAGAGCCACGCTGTAGAAAGTTACGTCTACAGCACGCTGTAAACAGTTATAGAATTGTTGCCTGCATGTTACCATGCAGCCAGGACAGTCAATAATAAAAATAGAAAACAATATAGTTGTTCTTCTTCTTCTTCCGTGTCAATGGCTCCAATAACAACGAATCGAGTCAGATCCTTCCCGGCCCCGCCATTCCTAGAGCTGCGTCTAAAGCCTCCATTAGGTCTTCGCTTGTGCAGGTGGTAGGCCACATGGGACAGACAAGCAGCTGCGACATGTTCTGCTCAGGGGCACCACAGTCACATTCGAGCCTTACTAAACAAACGGACATAACCTCACCTCGAGGATATTATTAAAAACACATTAAAATGTTCAAAACACGACTGTACACTTTCGCCGTCGAAATTAGTAGTTGATGTATATAGCGGTACACGTAGGCTCGTTATACGTAATCGAACGAGAAATATATAATTTTATTACAGGTTATAGACCCCGTTGGTTATGGTGAAAATTGGAGAATCTCTATAAATAAATACACCCAACAGTCACAAACATAGTCCTGACCCACACTAAGTTTAACGTGTATGTGTATCATTAGTTTAACTTATGACTTTCGATTCGATTCGAGATTCGATTTCCATTTCGATTCGATTACATTTGGTGACTTAAAATTCCACCGAAATCAAGTAAAAAAATGCACTAATGTCGCGTTATAAATTACCAAATGACAAGTTCTCGAATCCAACGCGACATTAGCGCCCTTTTTATTTTTTTGGGAGGAATTTTACGTCACTAAGAGCGACTTGCACCACTATTACTAACTTACAGTTAGTCCTAACTCCAAGTTGAATAAAAAAAATGAATGACATGGAATACATTACATGTAATGGATTACATGTTATTCATAATTTTTTTTTTTCATTTTAACTTAACCTATAGTGGAAAGAACTATTGGGACGACATACATTTTTTCTTGCCTCCAGATGCGCATGACTTCCTCTTTCAGCTCTGCGTATTTGTTGATTTTCTCGTTTACTGTCTTTTGATTATTGTTATTTATTATTATTATTATTTTATTATTTATTTATTAATATTATATTATTGGGTACATTTATTTATAACTGGAGAGGCCAGTTAAGGCTCGGATATAATTTTAATCGTTATTCTGTTATAGTTATGAAACTTGACACCGGCACATTGCGGTTTTACAAGTCACTTCACAATACGACCTTCACCTTTTCCCTTTCAAATTCCATTGCTTTGATTAAACTGTGTTTAGGCTAGACTAAGGCACATTAATAATGAGTTACACAAATACCCTTTTTTTTTTGTTGTCGCGGTTAAAGCGTTTTACCGCTACTGCCACGTCTGGGGGGAGACGTGTCGGTTATGTCGGGTTCGCCGGTCTTAGGACCCAACGTTGAGCCGCCCGGGAGAGATGGAAATCATCCGAGCGACCGTTGGGCCGAGTCCCTAACACTATGTACACCCTACACCGACAATATTGCGTGATGGGGATAAAAAACATCGTAAACTAAAGTTAACATAACATAAGCTCACGCCTGTATCCCCGAAGAGGTAGGCAGAGGTGCACTAGCGAACTAGTACGCCCACATTTTGCTGAGCTTAGTTCCGTCCCAGATGTGATAGCGGGCGAGCCTATCGTCATATCGGGCACAAATTCACTCCGAGCTGATATGGAAAAATCCAATATCACTTTGCCCGACCCGGGGATCGAACCCAAGACCTTAGGAACCATCCTAAGGTCTCCGGTTCGATCCCCGGTACGACTACCAAGTCGTACCGAAATACAACCACGCCACCGAGGCAGGCAGATTTGCTGTAATTTATATTAAACATTATAGTTGAATTAACTTTCTACCTGCCCTTATCCCAGCTCAATGTGGGGTCGGCGCAACACAAAAAGAATCTTCAAAATCTGTCCACATTTGGCGGAGATATCGAGAATACATAAAAACAAACGAATTGAGGACCTTCTCCTTTTTTTGACCGACTTCCAAAAAGGAGAAGGTTCTCAATTCGTTTGTATTTTTTTATGTATGTTACGCGATATCTCTGCCTGATGTGGACCGATTTTTGTGTTTGATATAGTTTATTTTAAGGGTAGACTGCCTCCGTGGCGTGGTGGTATCTCGGTACGACGGTTCTGAGGTCTCGGGTTCGATCCCCGGGTCGGGCAAAGTGTTATTGGATTTTTCCGTATCAGCCCGGAGTCTGGAATTTGTGCCCGATATGGCGATAGGCTCGCCCCCTATCACATCTGGGACGGAACTATGCTCGGCGAAATGTGGGTGTTCTATTTCGCTAGTGCGCTTCTGCCTACCCCCTTCAGGGATACAGGCGTGAGCTTATGTTATGTTATGTATGTTATTTCAAGGGTGGTCCCATATAAATTTGGTTACGATCGGATTTGAAGTCGGTCCGTTAAGTTTTTAAACTTGTGATTATGAAGTTACTCGATCGAAAAGATTCGACACAATGTAGATCGTTTTTGAAACGTAACTATCAAGGTAACTGCTAGTACAGGCTTCACTCGATGACATATTATCGATGTAATTTATAGATAATTCACACTCGCAATTTATTACTTCACGCTGACATTTCAATTGCGCAAGTCGAGCAAGTGTTAGATAATGAAACCGGAGGTGGTATCATCAAGTCGTGCCTTGAGTAAGATGGACAGAAGTGAATGTAGAACGTCTTGTTTCAAACGTGGCACGTTTATTTGATGCCGCGTACACACCAACCGAATGTTGGCGAATCGTCGCCTATTGCATTCATACAAATAAACTTTCGTTGTTGTGTGAATGAAACAGGCATAGATTCGCGAACATTCGTTTGGTTGGTGTGTACCCGCCATCAGAGTGCAGTGCGAGCAACACTGATCGGCCGTGGGTTTGATTCCCAGACCGGGCCAATATTTTTGTAACTTACAATTTAAACATGTTGTAATTGTTAAGCCGCGTCTTACTGCACATGGCTTTTTTCCGAAAATAACACTAAAAAACACCTAGACAAGTTTAAAAACTTAACGGACAAATAAAAAAAAATATCCGATCGTGACCAAATTTATATGGGACCACCCTTGGAATAAGCTTTATCGAACACAAAAATAATCTTCAAAATAGGTCCACATTTAGCGGAGATATCGCGTAACATGCATACAAAAATAAAGACGAATTGAGGACCATCTTCTTTTTTGAAGTCGGTCTTTCTACCTACCCTAATCCCACCTTAATGTGGGGTCGGCGCACACTTTTTCAAGCTTTTGCAAAGAGGATTTGGCTAAGTTTTTACGACCGGCCGCCTGCCTGACTTCAACCCACTATGAGGGATACAGTCTCGGGCTAATTAAATTAGAAAATTTGCTTTGCCCGACCTGGGAATCGAACCCAGGACCTCTGGTCCACAGCCCATACATGCTGCCACTAGACCAAGGAGGCGATTTTGAAGTCGGTAAACAATAGGAATTAAATCAACACCATAAATAAAACCATATTTAAACTACGTAACTTTGTATGATTGCAATTGCAGAGCGAAGCTAAAGACAGTGAAAGTATTGATTAACGACCGAAAGCCAATTATATGGAACTCTCTTTATCGTCGGTTATTTAAATTGCACGCACAATAGGCATAGTCTAATACGAATGAATTAGGCGTTTGATACACACTCATGTGTAGGCACTATTATCTAACCAGTGCTTTACAAACTTTTTAACGCGTTCCAAAATTGAATTTCAATATACTTCCCAATCCCTAGCTACTGAATAGAATACAAAGACCATAGAGAATAAATAATCACAAGTTTAAAAACTTAACTGACCGACTTCCAATTTACCGATCGTGACCAAATTTATATTTAATTTACCCTTGAAATAAGCTCTATCGACCACAAAGAGAATTTTGAAAATCGGTTCACATTTGGCGGATATATCACGTAACATACATAAAAAAACCGACGAATTGAGGACCTCCTCCTTTTTGGGAAGTCGGTCGATAAGGCGTTTGATCCATAACGTTGGATCCCGTTTGATACATACCCATGTGTGGGAGCACCATTACTTGTTTCAGTGCTTTTAAAACTTTTTAACGCGTTCCAAATTTGAATTTCAATATCCTTGATCCCTACACCCTAGCTCTATCGTATGTATTGAAAGAAAGAAAGAAAGAAAGAAAGAAAGAAAGAAAGAAAGAAAGAAAGAAAGAAAGAAAGAAATAAACTTTATTCAGCCAATGTCTCAGGCAACAATAAGTGGGAGAACACAAAAAAAAAACAAAATATGTAACACTAATAGGTAACAAATTTGTTAGTTATAAAGTAAAAAAATAAGAAAAAGAGCACACAAAAAAAAAACATCATGAACGTGCACATATCCTAAACCATCCGTGCCCGAGACATGACTAAAAAGGCCACAGGCTCAGTATTCGCCAAGTAGAAGTAGGTATCTACCTGACACTGGTATTCTGCCTGGCGGTAGCGGTAAAACGCTTTCCCCGCGACAACAAAAAAAAAAAAAAAAAAAAAAAGGGCCAAAAGAATGCCTCACGGATCCCAACAAAGACAATTATTATCAAACATTAAATAAATACACAGTCATATATGCTTATTAAAATAATATGATTATAATACACAATAAATATTGTAATAAACAATAAATGTTGCAATAGACTAGAGAGACGAAGTCGACTCTACATCTCTATGACATACGTCCGAATGGTGAAATGCGACTCAACTTTAACGGCATACGACGAAATATGGGTGTTCTAGTCCTCTAGTTCGTCTCTACATACCCCTTCGAAGATGCAGGCGCGACTATATATGTATGTATCTAATATTAATTTATCAGTCTCTCTAACGTCTTATTTCCTACTCGTATATGTAATTTCTCAACGTTCATACAATAGCTCAATAGTCGACAATTCTGCGTTAATTGTGGGCCCCACTAAATAACACATTGCGAGTGGACCTGTGTAATTAGCTTTGATTTACGTGCGTATCAGTTACAATACGCGACAGATATGTAATCAGTAAAAATGGAGGGGGTTATATAAAGATGTTTTTTTTGTATTCAACAATAATTTTAAACGACAAAATATTCATAAATGTTTATATCAAATTAAATCACAATGCTGTAGAATACTTAAAGCATTGAAGCGTCTGTAAACCACTGCCAACTGCAATTTATATGCATCCATGATTCCCCCGGTATTTTGGATGTTTAATGGCGGCGGTTATCACTTAACATCACGTGACCTACTGGCTCGTTTGCCCCGTCTTCTATAAAAAATACATAAAGAGAACGTAGGAATAATTTGGAACTACTTAACCGATTAAAAAAATGCTTTGATAAGAGAACGCCACATCGATTATTCTCATATTTATAATATTTTTATTCTAGTAAGCATATTTCACGGGAGCGAAGAGTGAAGAAAATCTAGTATTTTATGTGTTGAAACAGTTAGAGTACCTAGTTGATTAATGATATTCCAACATATTCTCCATTATTAATGTGTTACAAATCATTCTAATTTACTACCGTAGACTTAGTCGTATAGATTCAATTAATCACATGTTTATAGGGGTCATGCCCCCGCTTCCTTCGCTCCGTGTCTGGCAGTCGGTAGTAATTACTAATTGTTCCATTGGAGAATGCTAGTTGCGTAACTATGGGCTGCAGCGTATCTTATAACTTTATTTAGGTAAAGAAGATTTCAGATTAATTAAAAAACTGACGTAAAGTGGCAGCACGCTGTTGCGTTTCGTTCGGTAAATGAGATTTAGGGTAGGCGGGCACTTTGCTAATCCCTATTCCCATATTTTTTGGTTAGCTACGCACCTATGATTTTGACAGCCTCCGTGGCGCAGCGAGCGAGTAGCTGGCTGTGAAACGTGAGGTCAAGGGTTCGATTCCCGCACCGAGACAAATGTCTGTGTGGCCCATAGATATTTGTTTCGGGTCTGGGTGTTGTGAGACCGAAAGTCTCTCGTAGTTTCTGATACCTACGATACAGGTTACACCTAGTGTAGGGTCAGGACTATGTATGTGACTGTTGGGTGTATTTATTTATTTTATTTATGATCCTTTTTGTGTCTTGGGTTGCCATGGGAGCTGGAGATCCTGCTCGTTTTCCAATATTGGCTCAGTTTAGATTTAAGACTACTTTTAATTTATTTATTTGTTTCAGGCTACTAAGGCCCATAGATATATACCTTACAAACTAACATATAATATAAAATGATTACATAAATGTGTTAGTAATAAAAAACTTAATACTATATTAGTAACACTAACACCTCACTTCACTAGTGCACAATGTCTGTGCGCGCTCATGTGGCACTTGTCCGCGGAAGCGACGGGACACCACCCTCTGTGGCCAGAAATTCTACTCCATCACGAGGTGCAAGATGAAATTCGGCACTCGCAGCACAAACGGCTTGAAACCGACGTTTTAATAGACGAAAACCTTGTTTCAGAACCAGAATAATGCCTGGCTATTATTGTTAAGGCCTACTGTGGAGGATGCCCAAGTATATGCTCCATTTTGGGGTTGGCCTCGAACCTCTGATACTTCTTGTCTTTGTCTCTGCAGTCCATACCATTCGCAACTGAGCTATCGCTGCTATAGTTCCTGTCGTGTCTGTCTTAAATAGGTATTCATTCTTAAACATTAAAACAAGAACCGTTAATAAAATACTTTATATTTAAATGGGCATGCTACTAAATGCTGTCCATGTAAGGCATTGCGAAAGAAAATGGAAATAATAGGCAAATAAAATGTAGCGTGGTGATGTGAAACAAGATAGAAAGATAGTTATAGTGCCGGTTCTCACTGTACGAACTCGTCGTCCGGCTTTATTAATGGAATCCGGCTACCGGACGAGCCCAGACGAAATAATACGACATTTACTTTATTCCAATAAATACTACCACGTCTTATTATAAGAGTATTATCTATTATAATATTTTCTTTCTACCTGCCCTTAACCCACCTTAATGTGGGGCGACGCGACACACCTTTTCAAGCATGTTGCAGAAAATATTTGGCTTTTACGACTGGCTGCCTGCTTGACACCAACCCCTTTTGAGGGATCCATTCCCGGACAAATTATATTAAAAAATTCGCTTTGCCCGACTTGGGAATCGAACCCAGGACCTCCCGGTCCACAGCCCATATATGCTGCCACAAGACCAAGGAGGCGACCAAGGATTTTTATTATAATCTTACTTTGTTTTTTTTTTGGTATGAGGGGAATATGGATCAGTATGGACGGGGTAATTAGGGTCTGGAAATGTCACTCACCGAACGAAACATAATAGAGACCTACACCACTTTGCGTTATTTTTCTGTGAGTCAGTGGCATCAAACTGGTCGAGCCGGTCTTTGCTAAACATGCTTTAAAAATGTTCCGCCATTGGAAGTGGGATGAGGGAGTTACAAAGAAAAAATGACCGACATTTCCACTTTACACGGTCCGGCAAAATACCCGGTACAGTATAGTGAGCTCCCGCATTTATGACGAAATGTATTGTGCTAGAATCATTACGACACGGCCATACGCTAATGCTCCATAAGATAAAATCCTCGCATTTCTATGCATTGTGTTGTAACTTTTAATTAGTTAGTAGATAGTAGGTTAAGGATTGGTTTGAGATAAATGTGTGATTTAGGGTGACTTGCAGCTAGGCGATAAACGACGTTTAATCGTAAAATAAACTCCATTTTGGCATCATTTCAGTTCAACGTCTTGCACGTCGTGGTTTTACCCTTCATCTCGATTTAAATAAACGTTTAACTTAAATGGGCATGGCCGCCGGTTTAAAGTCGCTAATCTTGATTTTATTGACAAACAACCAAAGAATTTAAACACAAAAAACATAACCTTTTCACATTATTTCTTGTTGTTTAATGAAAATCTATGATAAAAATGGCTTTGTTTTTTACACTGAACATGATTTGGTATCAAACAAGGATGATGAATTCGTAAAATATATAAAAACTCAAGTTTTTTTACGAAGAGTATATAATTATCAATAACCCATACATACACCTTACAAACTAACATTGTATGTACATAATCTCTTGAAAAACCACATAATTACAACACTTCACTATTATGCACGATATTTGTGTGCGCACGTGTGGCACTAGTCCTTGGAAGCGGTGGTATACCAACCACGCCCGACCCGGCACTGCCTCAATGCCTCAAAGTTTTCCTCAATGTCTCGTCGCACCTCGGTGCAGGATAGGTTTCGGCACACGCATCACAAACGCCTTGTAACTGGTGCAACTCCACACTTAGTTCATCACCATCAACGAGTACCTTGTTTTCTTGTGCACGCTCGCATTCCGCAATGTTCTTCTATTACAAAGTACTTTAGTTATTCTATTTTCTAGGAGAGCGTTGTTTTCGAGATGACAAATTTCACTTAAGTTAACGAATTTCAAAGTTACTTCTTGATAAAATTTTATTATACCTCTATTATAGAAATTACCATTGTTGACAATAGATTTATATAGTTCGCGAACGAACCAGTGCGGAGGAGAGCTCCCACAGAAGAAATTAACGAACTAGTTCCCAGATCTCTCGTTCTTTAGTTCGTTTGATAAGTTAGATAGAATCTAAGTCTTGAGTATCGTCCAAAGTAAGACCATTGGTTCTCATATCATTCTCTAAAAAGTCCAGCCAGCGCTTTTGAGGTCATCTGGATTTCCTTAAAATAACGCTGACAGACCACGTATCGTACATATACACAGAAGTACTGGCCAAATGATGGTCTTGTTTTCGTAACGTAGTCAATAACCACTAGGGAAATATCGTGCTTTTTTAAGCTATATTCAAATACGGTGCGCAGCACTTTTTAGTCTCACAGATGGGAACACATCATAATATTTTCTTTTACTTTCTTCGATAAAAAATATTTGAAAACATTTATAAAATACTACGTTTACGCAACTCATGTACTTGATCTTTAGCACATTTCCTTTCAGTCGACCATTTTCAAGCGGCCCCTAGACGCTGTTTGTCTTAGACATCAGCGTACATGAACACCCACGGTGGTTGCTGAACCTCCATAGTGAACGGGAAGGGTGTGGTGACGCCAAAAGCAGTCCGAATCAAAGACTTTGATCGGAAGAACATGTCTTCGATAACGTCAACATAAGCTTCTGGCACCCCTTTGAACCTTAGGGCCCACCAGACTACCCGTCGGGACACAAAGTAAAAAGCCTTCTGCAGATCCAGGAAAGCGATATGCAGAAGCTTTTTCTTTCAACATGCATGCCTCGCAAAACGATCTAATAGCAAACATTTGGTCCCTGGTCTGTCCCCCATACCCTGCAAGGCAAGAACCCAGGTTTCGCCAGCACCTAGTCCGTTACTCAGAAAAGTGTACCACATGCAGATAAGGTTGGCTTAAACCTAAAGGTGTTGGTGGCCTACTGTCTAAGTAGGCCACCGTCATCGTTGGGTTCGTTTGGTAAGGGTTGTCCCTTAGACGCCGTCACTATTCCCCAAGTATGTACAAGTAAAAAAAAACAGCAGCATATTATGAAAGAATAAAAAATAATTAATCCGGGAACATACATAAAAAAAGATTCCAACGAATTGTTAACCTCCTTTTTTTTAAGTCGGTTAATTCACCTCCTCCTTTTTTGAAGTCGATTAATTAATAACCTCCTCCTTTTTTAAAGTCGGTTAAAATTCGTGCAAATAATATTTTTTTAGCCTTTCTTTGGTTCGAGACGTGAACTGAAAGAACGAACTAGTTCGTTGAGGAGCCGCGAACTAAAGTGACCATTCCTTATCGCGAAATATTATACGTATGTCTAGTTGACAAGTCGTAATCCAGACAACTGACACTAATTATTTTTTTTCAATTATGCCTTTCATCAATTAGGCCAAGGAAGCAACCACATACAGCCTCGTCGTATGTGTGTTTATATTACATGTATTCAAACTGAATTAAAACTAAATATTTGCCAACTATTGACACAAGAGAATCTATTGAAATATCATGTAAAATAAAATACAATTCTTTATACGCGAAATTGTGATGATAGATGTTGCGAGACGGCACTATAGATAATAATATGAAATTTACGGAACGTAAATAATGAGTGATTGTTGGGATTTATTTTATTTTAAATTGCAAAAAATATTTTTTTATGCGGAATTGTGATTGTGGTTATATATTTTTTGTGAAACGGAACTTATGAATTTGGAGTAGTGAAGAGTGTAGGCATCTTGCCCGCGTTGCAAAATTTCCCGATTTATCGGGATATTTACTGATTTTGGTCATTGCTCACAATGTCCCGATGTAGCAGTCCTATCTGCCGAATTTTTGGATTTTCAACTAATGTAAAATAATATTCTTATAAAAAATGGAACATAATATTATTAATACGGCAAAACTAAAAGAAACCTGTAATACAATACAATACGGCCTATACGACAATACTACATACAATAAAATACGGCCATTCAACTTCGCGGTATATTAAAGCAAATTGTACTAAAATACCTTATAATAGAGTTTATTATTGTCTGGTGGAGTATACAAGGGAAAATAAATAAATAACACCCAACTGTCACATACATAGTCCTAACCCCACACTAAGATCGAGTCTGGTGTCGTGGGTATCAGGAACTACGAGATACTTTCGGTCTCACAACACCCAGACCCGGAACAAATATCTGTGAGTCATACAAATAATTGTCTCGGTGCGGGGATCGAACCCGCGGCCTCTCGCTTCATAGCCGGCTGCTCGCCCTCTGCGCTACGGAGGCTGTCAAATGTCTCTGAAGATAACTTCGTTCGGGTTGTTTCCCAAATTGGATAACTTATACTTGCTTTAGTCGTTCATTATAGTCCATTCATAGAATTGCATGCACATGTCATATAAATATAACACATAGAACGACAGTACACGGCCGCGGCGTGAAGGCTTTCCAAGTGAGACATTATTGTCTCACTACGTTGCACGGCGTCAGTATCCAAGGTTAAAACTTAGTTACGAAGAGCTCGCACTAAAATAACGGATTAAACTTTCCACTAAGTCAATGGTAGATCTTCTGCACACAAAATGATGTATAGAAAACAACAATCAATGTTGTTACAATTTTAATAAATATGAGAAAATGTTCACGAAAATAAGTAGTAAGAGGTGGTAAGAAGACGAAAATGATTAATCAATGTACAATATATCAAACTATAAATGATTATATGTAACTTACTGATTATAATTAAATAAATTAACGCATTATTAACATAAACTACTTGTGTTTCATTCCGTATAAAAATCTCCCGATTTTCAGATGCCAAATCTAACGAGTTTTAATTTTACACTTTTGCAACACTGCATCTTACTCTATTCGCCGTTTTATTAATACACGATTCAGTCCTAAATGTCATTTAAATCAAATGTCCCATTAGTTGTCTTGCACATACACATTTCTGGTTCGATTTAAGAAATCCGAGTGTAGATTATTAATTCGCGATTTCATTACTTCTACTCATTCTTTACGTTCCATTAGATTCATATCTAAAGTTCCGTATCAAAACATCTATCATAAAAATTTTGCATAAAACGAATTCTAGTTTGTTTTATATGATTTTTCAATAGATTCTCTTAAGTTAATAGTCACCAAATGTTCACATGTAATACGAACACACATACTATGAGGCTAGTTATTTATATTTATTAAGGAGTAACTAGGAGTAACTTTGCACTTTGTTAGCTCAAGCGGAATTTATCATCTCGTAAACAACTGCAGGGTTAACACCACCTCTTATAGCAGTATTATTATAATCGTTCTTCGTTTGTTTTGTATGGGAATCGGTACAAGTAAGATTATAATAAGACTGCTATAAGAGGTGGTGGTAACCCCCTATCTCCTAAAAATAGGAGAACATCGCGGAGTAGGCACATGACATGGTAGGCATAGGACATGGTAGAAAACATAATATAAGCTCACGCCTGTATCCCCGAAGGGGTAAGCAGAGGCGCACTAGTGAACTAGAACACCCACATTTCGCCGAGCTTAGTTCCGTTCCAGATGTGATAGACGACCACACAGCCGATAAGGCTATCCGATAAGCGAGAGGCCGCGGGTTCGATCCCCGCACCGAGACAAATGTTTGTATGACCTACAGATATTTGTTTCGAGTCTGGGTGTTGTGAGACCGAAAGTATCTCGTAGTTCCTGATACCCACGACACAAGTGTGGGGTCAGGACTATGTTTGTGACTGTTGAGTGTTATTATTATTATTATTTTCATAAAACAACAAGAAATAATATGAAAATGTTATGTTGTTTGACATTCAATAATCACGATTAGCCATTTAAACCGGCGGCCCCGATGATTTAACTTTGTCGTTTATTTTAATCCAGATAAGGGGTAAATCGACGACGTGCAAGACGTTAAACTGAAATGATTCCAAAATGGGGTTTATTACAAGATTCATCGTGGTTTAGTGCGGAGCTGCGAGTGAATTCGGGACAACTAATATGACATTTGATTTTAATCAAGTTTAGGACAAAGTCGGGGACTAATAAAATGGCGATTATAGTGAAATCCCTGCAAGTCGCCCTTAAATTCGTTACTTTTAATCAGCTCTTTGACACCAAGCCCCAAACTTATAAAAATATTTAAGCGCTGCTTAACTTTATACCATAGGTTGTCCCTTTCATTTTTAAACAATGTAACGCAAGGAAAAAAGTGACAGGTTGACATTCTTAACCATTTGCTCAGCTAAAAGTGCTTTTATAAGTAAGGCCCAATGTATTTGTAAATAAAATATTTTGGAACATAAACCTTTTCGGATTCGATTTTCAAGAAGGGACATTGGCTATAAAGCTATTTTTTTATATAAAGGTTAAGACTTCGTTTATAACACAAAATAATTCGACTGATCACTTGTCCGCCTTCTAGGCTGTCGTAACTCATTGCGATAATGACATTGGTATTTCTTATCAGTTTTCTGTGAAACATGTTATATTTTCTACCTGCCCTTAACCCACCTTAATGTGGGGTCGGCGCCACCTTTTCAAGCATGTTGCAGAGATGATTTGGCTTAGTTTTTACGTCCGGCCGCCTGCCTGACGTCAACCCCTATGAGGGATCCAGTCCCGGCCAAATTAAATTAGAAATTTGCTTTGCCCGACCTGGGAATCGAACCCAGGACCGATCCACAGCCCATGCTGCCACTAGACCAAGGAGGCGACATCCTATCGCGCACTCCTATCTTTAAATCAAGTTTTTGGATAAATAGAGATCAATCGCGGAGCGGCTAACGGCCCTTAAACTACGCAACTGATTTTGATGCGTTTTTTTAATAGATAGAGTTATTAAAGAGGATGGTTTATATGTATAATACAGGCATAAACTCATCCCCTAAAGGGATGTAATGGGGGATGAATGTTTGTCAAGACTCTCACGGGGGCGTAGCCACGCACAAAAGCTAGTTTTATATAATTAAGTAATAATGGGGTATGCAACTTACAAGAATTTTGTTATTCTGGTTTTAAGACAAAATAATAATGACGTATTATGTTACTGATTCTGAACAAACTTTCAATTTTCGGGTATACTCACGTACAGTGGTGTGCATTTCATATAGACAAAGAGACATTGTCTACCTCGACAATTTGCTAAAATTACATGATGAATGAAAAAAATGGTCACCAGAAAGAGTTTTTCAAACAGTGCGGGGTGTATTATTTAAATCAACGTGAGAATTATTATGATGGTTAAAGTATAGCAAGAAGAAATTAAAGTAAATAATTATGTAACATTTTTGTCTAGCCTAATCTAAATGCCTATGCACATCACTGCTCACGTAGTATATAATTATATATATGTGTGAAGGAGGTTTTCCGGTGCCTTGTGAATATTAGAGAAGTACTCGACTCCCAAATGAGCTATTATCATGCATTACTTATGGACGCGGCTTAACTTGCTCCTTTAATAATTTACAACGGAATTATAACATGAAATATTACACAGGTGTAGTATTATTAATGCAAAAGATTTGTTCTTCCTTAATTCGGAACAAATAATTAAATATTAATTAATTACTAAATGTGTATATTTTGTTTATAATTTGGAGATATAGCCTCTTACTTATTATTATATATAAAAATATTTAAGCGCTGTTTATCTTTAACCATAGGTTGTCCCTTTCATTTTTAAACAATGTAACGCAAGGAAAAAAGTGTCAGGCTATTCTTAGCGAAAAGATAAGCGACAATGTTTTTATAACAAAGGCCAAATAAATATAATAAGTACAAGCCTTTGGACGGCCTACACTCAGTCCATGTGACCATGAAAGCTGAAAATGTTTCGAAAAGTCGCGTCGAAAATAAAAAACTAAGCGCGATAAAATCCGTGAAAAAAATTTATTTCAATTTGTTAAAATCGTTTAAACGGCGGAGGCGCCTCGCCGGTGATATCATTATGAAAGAATGACGAGTTTTTGTCTAGATTTCTTATCGAATATCTTTAGATTTATGTTTTTAACTAAAAAAATGTCAACAGCACTTCAGTTACGTATTACTTACCGAAAGGTCATGGTCAATGTTGACCCATTCATCATCATCATCAGTCATAGGACGTCCACTGCTGGATATAGCCCTTCCCAAAGATTTCCAGATTGACCTGTTGGAAGCGGCCTACATCCAGCGACTTATCCAGCGACCCAATAAATCTGAGGAAATACGCAGGATCTTGTATCTTGTATCTATGTGTATATATGTAATGTTATAATCGTAAAATTCATTAAAAAAAAATCTCAAGATTTACATTCATAAGTTCACGCCTATATTCTAAACTTAGATAGAGCCACAACTTTAACTCATAATTTTTATTCCAAAGTGTGATAAGGGAATGCAAGGCTTTACCGAGAATAAATTCTACTACCGACAGAGTTAAAAATAACTAAATATCACTTAACAGTCGCGTAAATAGTCCTGACTCTGACTGCCGCACTCAGAGTCGTTTAATCGCCCATTAAATCGTTCCTTAGTATAGATTTCAAAACGTTACCACTCAGAGACAGCTAATGATTCATTAACGACATAGTACAGAAACACCTTTACTTAACTCCTTAACGATTGATTAGCATTTTACGTCAAACATTTGACATTATATTTTTTTTACATTTGTTCCACAAGGAACCAGCTAAGATCAGAGACCATGCTGCCAAGTCATTAGTTACATGTTTTTCTTTCTTACTTAACCTAACCTATAGCTATCTATACCTAAGTTAAGTTTAGAAAAAACTATAGTTTAGTCCATCTTTTTACCCTAACCTGACTTGCACGATGATATTGCTAAAATCAGCGTAATGTGTTTGAAAATAATTTATTTCTTGCAACACGTCGACGTCCTGCCGCATGGGTATGTATATCAAACTGTACTGTACAGTACTGTGTGACAGGTGATTAATAAATGACCACTTGCTCATAGATTTGGATCACCAGTTTTGTGGTGATGCCTTGTCTAGACTGGTATGGTATACTGTTTAAGGTCTTGCAGAAAATACCAGTGTATATAATAATCTAACATACATACACAAAACACAAAACACAAAACACAATACACAATACACAATAAACAAAACACTAAACACAAAAACAAAACAAAACACAATACAAAACAAAACCCAAAACTGTATGTATACTAGCGGTTTACCTTCCCATATGCCATCGAAAAAAATGGGCACAGTTATTTTTTTTAAATGTATTGAAATGAAATTATGCGTCTCGTTATGCCCTTTTTATAAAATAATCCCACAAACAGTTTTCCCAGTGCGGAATCGAACCCGCCGCGCCGTCCTCACTTCACAGTCGGCTACTAGTACTCGCACACTGCGCCACGAAGGCTGTCAGATCAAATGTCAAAGATCTGTCCCACTGATACATAAAGTTGACATTAACTAACGAACCATTAAATTTGGACTCTGGGATGCAACGTTGATTAACGACTTTAATGTAAATTAGTTAATGACGAATTAGGTCTCATTTAATTATCCTTGCTGTGTGCAGCAGTTCTTATTATTGTAATCTTATTTACATTTTCTTTCTACCTGCCCTTATCTCATCTTAATATGTGGTCGGCGCAATACATTTTTTATTGTCACAAGCATGTTGCAGGAAGAATTTGGCTAAGTTTTTTACGACCGGCTGCCTTTCTGACGCCAACTCCTATCCTTTCTCCTTTTAGAAAAACACCACACCCGACCTGGGTATCGAACCCAGGACCTCCCAGTTCACAGTCCATATACACTGCCACTAGACGATAGCGCAAAGCCAACCACCTGTGCTACCATCCATCTGGAAGTCACATGTACAAAAGTACTAAAAGGAGCGCTATGAGGCGCCTCTTACGGCTGACACGGGATACCATTGGTGCTAGGACCGTCCATATTGGACAGCCGTCGTCCAAAAGCACCTGTTGCCCGAGACAATTTTGTCCCTATACTCTTAAAATGGGCTAAAAAATCCCTGTTCAAAATTGAACCATCGTCGCATCGCTGTATGCGCTGTATGCTAATAACATGGCCGGTAGCCGCTGCTGCCAGAATTGCGATGTCTTGAAAGGTCAGGCACACGTTGTTTCCGGCATGCGCTTTAAAATATTGTAATCATCATCATCATCAGCCACGTGACGTGCACTGCTGGACATAGGCTATATTGTAATACACAATGCGAATTTAACTCACAGGTATTTTACACAGGTAGAACACCCAGTTCGCTAATACGCTTTTGCCTAACCCTTTGGGAATACAGGCGTGAGCTTATTTCATATTTTGTAAAAATGTAACCTCAAACACAAAACGTAAATGTCCAAATCAATCATTAAATAGATAAGTAAAGGTCGTGCCGTATTTAACTTTAATTGTCATTAAGGGCTATTAATGAACCATTATCGGACTCTGAGAGGTAACTTTTTTAAATCTACACTAAGGAACTATTTAATTGACCATTACATGACTCTGAGTGCGGCAGCCCATGTATTCGGTATTGAAATATTTAATGTCAATTAGTTAAATACCAATTAGGCCTAATGTAAGGAACGTCTCTGAGTGCGGCAGTGAGACTGAGACTGAGACTGAAACAAGTCTTGTATTAAGCATCAGGAATTACGGAAGACTACCGGTCCCACAATATCCAAACTCGAAACAATTTGTGAATCTAGTCTCGGTGCGGGAATCAAACCAGCAGACTCTCGTTTCACAATCAGCTACTTGCCCGTTGCGCCTTATAATCTTAAACTTAACACTCATGACCTCTTAACAAGAAACAAATTAAATTTAAAACGTAATGTATTACGTAAAGTAAGAGCATTCGCGAATTGTCGGCCAATACTTTTTGACCGCATGTAATTGGCTTAAACTAAATTCTGTATTACTTAACTGTAATTCGTCTTGTAATGCATCAGATATAATATTTGATTGAACCATAGACCATATTTTTTGCTAGAAGTGCCTAATTTTTGCTTTCGATTAACATTCACTTAAATAATAATATTAGCCCTGTAAGATTACTGTCCCACTGCTGGTCACAGGCCTCCTCTACTAATGGAGTTAGACCTTAGTCTACTACGCACGCCTAATGCGGGTTGGTAGACTTCACATACCTTTGAAATTATTGTGAAGAATTTTTTCAGGTATGCAGGTTTCCTCACGATGTTTTCCTTCACCGTTAAAGCAAGCGATAATTCACAATGAAAATACACTTAACATAGAAAAGTCAGAGATGTATGCTCTTTTCGGGTTTAGTCTCGAACCTCCGACACTCGTCTCGGCAGTCCGTACCATTCCCAACTGAGCTATCGCTACTTTACTTGAATGGTAATTGTTATTCTTAAGCCCCAAATGTTTCAATTTTATATCAAAATAAAACGATCGGACGGAAAACAGAACTTTTAAAATTCCAGAAGTTAAAACGTTAACACCCACTTTAACATGATGCACAAAGGAATCAACTTAGTTTTTTATGACCAGCCTTTGGTTAACCTTCTTTGGGTGACCGAGTACCTACCAGGTAAATAATCTATAGTCTTTATTATAAATGCGAAAGTTTGGATGAATCTTTGTTATTAAATCACGCCAGAACGGCTGAACGGATCTGGATGATTTTTAGCACATAGAGTATAGTCTGGAATAGCCCATCGGCTACTTTTTATTCCGGAAAAATGGACGGCTCCGTTGGAAACAGCTAGTGTAAAAGTATAGATTAAGTAATCTAAGTACGCTCATATTCGCCACAAACCGCGCTCCGACCGCAGACAAATCGCATCTAATAGCTCTACTTCAACGACACTGGTCAGTAATCAGTTTGCGTTTGCGATCTAGCACAACTTTTACCTCGGTTATGTAAACCACATCTAGTTCTGGAATGTTCTGCGACCGACTTTTGTAATAGTTGATTTTTGCCTATGATACATAGCTGACCGAATTTCATCGACTGATCTCTGAAAATAGCTCTAAAATTCCCAGTATGCCAATAAATAAAATATTATTTTTTATTGGTCATTGGATTATAAAAAGCACTTATAAAAAATTGTGTTTGTGGAAAATGAAACAGGACATGGCAGGAATGCTAGCAGGAATTAGACGGGAAATATAAGAAACTGGTAGGATTTTGACATTGCCAACGTAAAAGAGTTATGAGTGTGTTTTCAGTATTATTTTTAACCGAATTTAAAATGAGGTATTATTAGTCTGTGTGTTTGTATCTACGCAACATCTCTACCAAGTACTGAATGATTTTCAATAAACTCTTTTAATATATATTTTTTGTTACAACCGAACCACGAGCAAGCCGCGCTTGTCTAAAGGTAAGTAATTTCACCTCTTAAAAATAACAATAGCTATTAGTGCTTCAACGTGAAATTGCTAAATAGCAGTCCGCGTCATAAATTACATTATCATTATTGATTTACAGCCATTGAAATGAATTATGTTATAAATAGCCTTATTAACTTCCTCAACATAGTATTACGTAACTAAATATCCGATCATGCAGAACGAAAGAGAGTTTATTTAGTGGTCTTTAAGGCCACATCGACGTTGTTTTTTTTATTCTATTGATTATATTCTGATGAAGTTGTCTTTAATGAGAGCGCAAGGAATAAGGAATTTATTTTTGTAGAGACCAGTGCTCTTTTGAAATACTAAATGAAAATTGATTCATTCGTTTAGGAGCTACGATGCCACCAATAAATTAAGCTCTTTTTGGGTGGGAGGTTGAAAATCTATAATTATAGCCAATATAGAGGTATAATTATCACCAGGTCACCGAGGCAGTATTGCGTGCGCGGTACGTCTATCGTTCTGAGGTCTTGGGTTCGTTCCCTGGGGCCGTGATATTTGTTTATTCTACTCAACTTGAGCCCGGAGTCCGGAATTTATACCCGATATGTCGATAAAAATGTTTATTGGTCACGTAGGCATATCAAATCCACTTATGACATATGTATAGGCCTTCTATCACATCTGGGGCGGAAATTAGCTCAGCGAAATATGGGTGTTCTAGTTCACTAGTTCGCCTCTGCCTACCCCTCCGGGATACAGGCGTGAGCCTATGTATATAAAATTACAGATACCTACTTTTCCAATTTACGGAATTTTAACGCTAGTTTAAAAACACATAAAATGTGCAAAATCTCTTCAACAAAACTTTTACTTTCAAGTCGTTATTATTGTAATTGTGTCAACAGATGCACTAGAATATAAATACGTTGTGCAACAAGGCATTTTGGCGCCAATAGCACGTTTTAAGAAGTAGACCAAGACTAATACGTGTTTATTTAAACAAGTTCAAAATTATCTAGGTCTCTAGTAAGTGAGAATTTGTTTTGAAAGAAAAAAGAAAATAACTTTATTTGACTATCGCTACAAGCACGAAGAAGTACACATAAACCGATAAAATTTATTTAAGGTATAATACACAAACTACAATTCTATTCATGCATTGTCTGGACTTTAACGGCCGATTTCAATAAACGATCTCAGTTATAGTAGGATTGCTAATTAAACAAAGTAAACTGACATTTCGAATGTTGCCACTTTTTCATGAAATTTAAATAGTGCTACGGTAAAAAGATCAAGATTATTTAAACATTTCAATTCAGTGAACCATGTCATTCTTTCATTTTCTAAAGTCCAACTCAAAATCGTAATTCCTGCCTAATGTGTGATTAGTACTGCATGTCTACTGAATTATAGTCAAAGTAAATCACTGTATGCTAAATTACGGCATGTTTACTGGAATTATAGTCCTTCATATAGTCAGGTTCATTATAAACAAAACTTACAAAAGCTATGAATGTGCCGAACGTTATTTTTCAAATTATAAAAGTAATTTTCATTATTATTATTTCGCGTATCTGTTGTGATTATTTACGCAACATTATTTACGCAGACATTTAGCCGAAGGGTTAAGGAGAATTTTTTTAAAATACCCAATAAAATTCTAATTTTGCAAAATAGTGCTGAGTTATCTTTGAATGATAAGAATTGAACTAGATTAATCACCACGTTTTGAAAGTAAGCAACATTATTTTGGAAAGTGACATTTCAATCTGTCAGTTTACTCCGTTTAATTAGCAATTGGCTATAGAGTGCAGATAGATCGCGATTATGTACCAATCAAATCAAGTCATTTGACGGAGTCATGTTCAAACTGTGTTCTTATTGACAAATTTTTTAATCTATCTGCACATTCGAACTGAGATTGTTTATTGGAACCGGCCGTAAAAGAGGCCATAACCCTTGAGTTTGTTTCGGCATTTCTTCTCAGGGATAGCCACGAAATGCCGACGCCATTATTATTTTGTCAATATATACTCGTAATTGACATGTAAAAGTGATATAAAATATCCTATTTGCAGAATAAATGATTTGATTTTGAATTTGAATACTTAATGGAACGATTATTGGGGTATACCAGGATTATCATTGTTGTGCCCTTGCAATGAACAACAAGGCCACGGGCGGTTACGTTTTGGGTATTACGTTTTGGTATATTTACCAAGGAGTAGTATAAGCGTTTTTTAAAGTAGAGACTTCCAATCACACAGATGGGTCAGCTAATAAATACATCCAGCAGTCATACACATAATCCTGACCCCATACGAGGTATAACCCGTATCGTGGTGGATCAGAAACTACGTGAGACTTTCGGTCTCACAACACCGAGACCCGAAACAAATATCTACGTCACACAACGGTCTTTAGCTTCGCAACCGGCTACCCGCTCGCTGCGCCACGGAGGCTGTTAGCTCATTGTATGAGATCTTAATTCTACATCTCCTACAGACACCTACGGTATCAAAATAGTCTTGGATGTGATAATAGATAGATAAAAATAATGATAAAGTGAGGGGTGGGGAATTAAGCCCCCGGAAATCTCGCTCACCGAACGAAACGTAGTTTCAAAAACAGTGGTTTTTCAGTTTTAAGGTTTAAAACTTGTGACCAGGGGAGCAATTCTGGTGCATTTCGAATTAGGGAACATTTCGAATTTCAACGTTTTTCTACTGGAAGTCGAAATCAATTTCATTTTGTACTCGAAATGTGCGAGAACTGCCGTCCAGTTACCTTATTCCACGAAGCATTAAAGTAGAACTTTGAGATAAACTCGTTACCTGAAACAAAAAGGTTATTTTAAAAATTTAATTAACGTTTACCTTTTGAATAGTTGTCGCTAATATTTTTACTATTCATCATCATCATCATCCTCAGCCACAGGACGTCCACTGCTGGACATAGGCCTCCGCCAAAGATATCTTTATTTTTTTTTATCCGAGCACGGCAAAGTGACTACACTACACCTGATGGTAAGCGTAGTACAGTCCAAAAAAAACCAACGACCATCGATAAACATAGTTTATGAATGGTCGCCAGAGTTATGCCGGCCAGAGTTATCAAACATTATACTATACTGTTATTGTTAATTCGTAATTTTCTGCACTTTTAAGTATTTTTTTATTGGCGGGTTTGAACTTCACGATAAATAAAAACTCATGTTGTATATATATAACATAACATAACATAAGCTAACGCCTGTATCCCCGAATGGGTAGGCAGAGGCGCACTAGCGAACTAGAACACCCACATTTCGCCGAGCTTAGTTCCGTTCCAGATGTGATAGGGGGCGAGCCTATCGCCATATCGGGCACAAATTCCAGACTCCGGGCTGATATGGAAAAATCCAATAACACTTTGCCCGACCCGGGGATCGAACCCGAGACCTCAGAACCGTAGTCGTACCGAAATACCACCACGCCACCGAGGCAGTCGTATATATATGTTTCTACGAATTTGTGGCAGATGTCTAACGACATTATATTTTAGTGTCATAGTCATTTTATAATGTGTTTTGTCGCGTTTCCGGCACTTCTATATTAAAGCCTTATTTTTTTGTATTTCGCAAAACGTGTTTGGCCAGTTAGGTTTCTCCAAAAGACATAAATTAATATTATGATAGGTTTAAAGATGGTCGAGTGATATTTAGTTTATTTTTGACATTATTTGGAAACATGATTTTGGGATCTAAATATTGTGGAATATATTAATACAAATATTCTTAAATGAAATTAAGAGTTAGGACTACGGGACAGTAGAGTCAAGTGTAACAATAGGTAGTATCAAATATTATAATAATCACATCACATTATTGGATTTTTCCATATCAGCCCGGAGTCTGGAATTTGTGCTCGATATGGCGATAGGTTCGCCGCCTATCACAACTGAGACGGAACTAAGCTCGGCGAAATGTGGGTGTTCTAGTTCACTAGTGCGCCTCTGCCTACCCCTTCGGGAATACAGGCGTGAGCTTATGTTATGTTATGTTATAATAATCACAAGTTTAAAAACTTAACGGGCCGACTTTAATATCGAACACAAAAAGAATCTTGAACATTGGTCTACATTTGGCGGAGATATCGCGTAACATACATAAAATACAGACGAATTGAGGACCTCCTCCTTTTTTGAACTCGGAAGTGTGTTGCGCCTACACCACATTGGAGTGCTATAAACAAAGTAGAAGGGCCATCAAGCAAGTTTCCATACAAAAAATGATCTCAAACGCCAGTAACGCCATCTACGTATTACAAATTACAATGCGAGGGCGCTTATTACAACTTACACTCTAGAATGATAGACTGCCTCCGTGGCGTGGTTGTATTTCGGTACGACTGCCGCCCTGAGGTCTTGGGTTCGATCCCCAGGTCGAGCAAAGTTATATTGGATTTTTCGAGGCGGTCTAGAATTTGTGCCCGATATGGCGATAGGCTCGCCCCCTATCACATTTGGGACGGAACTAAGCTCGGCGAAATGTGTGGTGTTCCAGTTCGCTAGTGCGCCTCTGTCTACCGCTGCGGGGATACAGTCGTTAGCTTATGTTATGTTCACTCTAGAATGTTCAGTGAAGAATCACGTAAGACAATTTTATTGTCTAAACATTATGGGCCTTACTTATAAAACAGTTTAGCTGAGCAAATGGCTAAGAATAATTTGTCACTTTTTTCCTTGTGTCACATTGTTTGAATATAAAAGGAACAGGCTATTCTTCACCATTTGCTAAGTCAAACTATTTTTATAAGTAAGGCTCTATTACGCTGGCACGACCTTGCGCGCGTATGTGTCAAATATGACTCAGTGACTTGTGACCACGAGGTCACAACTTTTGGATCACAAGTTTCGTGCTGTTCCCGTCTATGTACTAATGAACGTCTTTGTCACATACTTAGCGAGTGTACTATAACTACCGTAAGTTTTATGCGACCGCCATATGGTAGAAGCGTTTTCTCTCATTAGAGCCATTTCAACTGTTTTCTACTGCAATAGTCAATCCTATAGACTTTGTTAGGCTTGTTTTTTTGCTTTATTTATATCTTATGCAAATTATTTATATTTTGAATGTTATAAATTAATTGGGTTAGTATTTAAAAAAAGTATGTTGATTTTAGGCATGCCAATTCTTTTTATATTAGGAACATTTTACATAAGCTCACGCCTGTATCCCGAAAGGGGTAGGCAGAGGCGCCCTATAGAACTAGAACAGCCATATCTCGCCGAGTTTAGTTCTGTCCGAGATGTGATAGGGGGCGAGCCTATCGCTATATCAGGCACAAATTTCAGACTCTGGGCTGATATGGAAAAATCCAATATCACTTCGCCCGACCCGGGGATCGAACCCGAACACATTTTCAAGCATATTACAGAAATGATTTGGCAAAGTTTTTACGACCGGCTGCCTGCCTGAGGTCAACCCCCTCTGAGGGATCCAGTCTCGGGCAAATTGAAATTAGTAAATTCTCTTTTGTTGCTAGAAACGTGAAAGAAAAAAAAGAAAACAGATTCTTGGTTATCTTTCCGCAATACGTCAGCATCGATCATCAGTCATCACTCATCCATCACACAAACAAATCCAAAAGAGCATGAATGCCGAAGCCATCGATATATTATATACCTAGATGCACAGTTGACGCTCGGAAAATGGGACAGCAAAGGAGTGCTTAAGCCTTTTGCATAGTCAGACGTCGATAAAATTCTGAATTTTAAAAATTCAAATTTAAGAACGCTTGCTCATTTCGTTTAAAAAGCTACTTTATAACACTCGCATAGGGTTATATATGTGTTGATTTAATTAGTACTTGTGATATTTTTCTTTGTTTTATTCCTGAGACCACTTTTTAGAAGAATATTTGCAAAGAACTGTGCATCTAGGGTATATTATATTGATGGCCGAAGCGGATAAGTTTTATCGCAGCAGATAAGCGTTAGTAATTACACACTAACACGACCGATAAGGCAACACAGATTTATTACTTCGCGTTATCGTTTCGAGTGACATTTTCATTCAAGTGCCTATTTCGGCACTTATTCATTTTATTACCATTGTTGATATATTTTCGTGCCAGCTTGGTCTAGCAGCAGCATATTATGACAGCCTCCGTGGCGCAGTGGGCGAGTAGCCGACTGTGAAGCGAGAGGCCACGGGTTCGATTTTGAGACAAATGTTTGTGTGGCCCACAGATATTTGTTTCAAGTCTGGGTGTTGTGAGACCGAAAGTCTCTTAGTTTCTGACACCCACGATACAGGTTATACCTAGTGTGAGGTCAGGACTAGGTGTGTGACTGTTGGGTGTATTTATTATTATATGGCTGTAGAGAGGGCTATGTGTTCACTTTCCGGGTCGGACAAAGCGGTTTTTCTAACAAAATTTGACCGGGTCTGTTTCTTCTAGAGGGGGTTGATGTCAGGCAGGTAGTCGATCGTAAAAGTTAAAGCCGAATCTTTTCAGTACCGTCGTTGAAAAATTGTGTATCGTTAACCACGCTCTGTTTTGGAATAAAGTAGAAAGATTGTTGATTTAAAATTTTCATCCTTAGCCCTTATCCCACGCCAATGTGGAGTATGTATAACACACCTTTTAAATGTATTGCAGAAATTATTCCGCTTAGTATTTGCGACTGCGATCGGCTTGATGTCAACCCTCCTGTGCATCAATACGCAGCAATCACAAATGAATTGAATAATTTACACAGTTCTATTTCACCTTTTTTAGCACATTTTACGAGTGGTAGAGCCACGCTGTAGACAGTTACGTCTATAGCACGAATGGGCCGGCTCGATTGGTTTGATACCATTGTCGCACTAAAACGTTTTTTTTTATCCGGGCCCGGCAAAGTGATGCACCTGATGGTAAGCGTAGTGCAGTCCATAAAAACTAGCGACCACTGACGAACTATGGGTTCATCAGTGGTCGCCAGAATTATGTCAGCCTATTTATGTTTCTTCGCACTCTGAATCCGAATAGAAGGAGCAAATCGAGGGGTTTGCGACAAGACAGGCGGATGACCGATGCAGATACAAGAATATCCCTATACCCGTCTCAACCAACCATCAAGTCATGCCGCAAGCCCCCTGAGAGAACCGGAAGTACACTGGCTAATCCTGGAACGCAAACCACACACGGAGTGTGGGGCACTATGGCAGGTTTCAGCGCTATGTGTACGGTGGTCGCCATCCGGTCGGATACGAATATCCTACCACCAGCAAAACCGACGTAAAGTGGCATACAGTGCGTTGGTAAAATAAAATAATAGCTTCATAGTCTGCGATGTGCCATCCTGCCAAACTTTTACTATTTAATGCCACCACCTTCTATGGCTTTAAACCAAACCGGTACCGTAATGTTACCCGAAAATAATTTACGCGCATGCGTGAGGTCGTTAGAAAGTGAAACCGTATGACCTAAAATTAGGTGATAATATTGTAGTGTATAAAGTCCTTTTACAAAACGTTAGGGTTTTTATAGTTAGAGAATTATAAGGATCTTAATTCATGAATTCTTTTGCAGACTGGCAAACGAGCTGTCGGGTCACCCCATGGTATGTCATCTCTATCGCTCATAGACACCCAAGACACAAAATCACAGGTGCGTTGCCAACCTAAAAGGAGGGTAATAGGGATTGGGAAAGGGAGGGGGAATTGATAATCTCACTCACCCAACGAAACGTGTTAGCGAGCTGTCACTTTACGTCTATTTTCTGGTAGACAGTTGTACCAATCCGGTCGAGCCGGATTCATGCTGTAGACATTACTGTCTATAACGCTTCACCAGTTTTTGTGTTTTATTTAGTAAAAAGTGGTTCTTTAAAAATCTTAGACAAAAGAAGATAAAGGAAAAGGCATGAATACGAAAAAAATGAAGCATTCCTAATGTATGGAACGACACCAAAATGGCGACTTTGCGAAAGAAAGATCCCATTAATATGACAGTTAAGCATCTTCTTCATAATTCGAAATTAGTATTATTGTAAATAAAACACCGTATTTATAATAAAAGCATTAAGTATTTATACGTTATTTAAGTATTATGACACGATGACAATATACATGTCAATAGATCGCGAAACTAAAATGGCCGAACCGGCTTCAAAGTAAACACACATTTTTCGTAGTTATGCCGAGTCCTTATTTTTCTTTTCATTATCATTGGTCTAAGGCAGAGGTTCTAAACTTATTTTGTCTACTGTCCACTTTTAAAATAAATTATTTAATCCCCCCCATTTTTTACCTACTTAAATACCACTATTACTTTAAATTAAATAAATTATCGTGAGCTATATCAGCGGAGATCCCCTTTTTTTGGGTCTCTTACCGCCCCACTTTAGGCATGCAGCGCCCACAGGGGGCGTCATCGCCCACTTTGGGAAAGACTGGTCTAAGGTGAACTGGGCCCTTAATGCAAACCCAATGTCACAATCACGCTACAAGTATTGTGAACTCTTCGTGAATGGCCCTCAGAACAATGACATTTCGCTTTTTACGAGACGCGCATTGGCCCCATTCCCGTGGCTTTGCGACATTTCCACTAATTACAACAAATTCGTTCATTGTCGATATTTCTGTTGATTCACACAATATTATTTTGTGTATGGAGAAATTTTTCTTTGTTTAAGTTTTCTCATAACTTTATTCATTCAAAAATTGTGTATTTGGGAAAAGAAAGTTGAAAAATGATATAAATTAAGGTAATGTAGTTTCCACATTAAGACATAATTATCTTTATTTTTTGTGAATTATGAATTCAAAAATGCATTTTTTGGGAAAAGAAAGCTGGACAATACTTTAAATTTAATGTAATTAATTTAAATGTAATGTAAATTAGTGTACATTAAGACATACCATTGTGTTTTGTTTACTAATAACGGTCATTACTCCAGCATACGAGTAAATTAAACATCACATTATAATTAGGGTGTTTTCCCGGGCTTCTGTACCCGAGAATTCCCGGAATTTGCAACCATCTTGTCCTGGAAATAATTCCAGGAATTCAAGAACGAATTTGCTAAGACTCTGTATATCGTAGAATAGAGAGAAATGAAATAGGGATTAAAGAATAAAGAGCTTATAAATTAATTTATTATTATTATTTTGAGTGTTCGTGTTTTGTTACACAACTTTGATGTAGTTTTATGACGTATTAATATGACTAATTTTAATTTATAATTGTAAGTTTAAATAATTTGTTTAAGTTATTTCAAACCTATATGGACTAAATGTCCAATGAGTCTGAAATAAATGTTTATTATGTTCAGTACTCTTTACAGTAAAGTTGTTTTTACATTTTTGAATATATGATATAAAAATACATTTAAAAATATAAACCGAGAGCCTCTTGAAGTATTGGTCAAGGCTCATTGGTATCAAACCATGGGCAGAAATGACTATAGGAACAATGATTGTTGAATATCATTATTATTATAAATAATGTAAACGTTTTTAACAATTTTATAAATAGACAAGTAACTCCTTCTTCATGAATTAGAAAACGAAATACATGGGTATACCAGAATAAAGTTTTATTCGTTCGTCACTACACCCTCAAAGCCTATACTTTCTCAGTCGATTTATTTTACAGTCATTGTATCCCGGACTTAATGAGCACTTAAACCTCTCCAACCCGAATAAATTGGATCTGCTCAAAGGCTTAGTAAATCTCTATTTATTCAGGCCTTGAGAGCGTTTGTGCCAGCTTTGTGATTTTAACTTTACCACGTTTTATTTTCTACAAAGGTCAGCATTAGAAAATCATTTCGAGGATAAACACTTGGTTAATAGCAATACTTCTTTATATATTTTGTGTATAATAATAATATTAATATGTAATAAATAAATAACACCTACGTTAACATACATAGTCCTGACCCAGATCAAGTCTTGTGTCGTGGGTATCAGGAACTACAAGAGACTTTCGGTCTCACAACACCCAGACCCGAAACAAATATCTGTATGTATGGATGACATTTTATACAGCAAATTATTTCGTATTATTTTTAAAGTTCCTAATTCAATAATAAGGCTCCTTGGCGCAGCGAGTGAGCCGGCTGTGCAGCGAGAGGCCGCGGATTCGATTCCCCCACCAAGACAAAATGTTTGTGGGATCCACAGGTTTTTGTTTCTGGTCTGAGTGTTATGAGACCGAAAGTGTCTCGTGGTTCCTGATACAAGACTCATACCTTTGTTGACTGTTATTGATTATTTATTTAGCTCACGTTTTAATTTTCGAGGATATAACATATGTGGTTGCTACTCGTGGCTTACTCTTCACCGAGTTTGTATCCGTCCCATGATGTCACAAGGGTCGTCCATCATCATACCATCAATTCCTATTTCCTATAGTAGCCAATTTTTCGTAAATAATTTTATACTGTGGTTTGTTCAACTAAGGATGTAAAGAATTTGAGCAGTTTCACAGTTCGACAGCCAGTTTCTTTTGTAACTCTGTCTTTCTACCTGCCCTTATCCCACCTTAATGTGGGGCGGCGCAACACACTTTTTCAAGCATGTTGCAGAGAGTTTTTACGACCAGCTGCCTGCCTGACGTCAACCCCCTATGAGAGATCCAGTCCCGGGCAAATTAAATTAGAAAATTTGAAATAAAACTATTTTTACGGATTCTATCACGATTAGGTTTTAATTATTATTCCCGACGTTTCGAAGGCTTTGCAGTCTTCGTTGTCACGGGTCGGTCTGACCCGTGACAACGAAGACTAATAATTAAAACCTAATCGTGATAGAATCCGTAAAAATAGTTTTATTTCAATGAATAATATTCGCGTAAACTTAAGAAATTAGAAAATTTGGTTTGCCCGACCTAAGAATCGAACCCAGGACCTCCCGATCCACAGTCCATATGTATATGCTGCCACTAGATCAAGGAGGCGACTAACTATTAATGTAACTATTAAAAAAAATAATTGTAAACTTTAACCGTTTTATTTCATGAACTTACTTTGACTTTTGCTTTGGATGAAGAAACTGGGGGTACTTACTAAAACCAAACAATGTGGGGACAAATACAATAGCAAAAGTTATTATATTCAACAGTGGGTGTATTTCAACACCGACCTTTCCAATAAACGAGATCTGTGTTCCTAGATAGTCTGTTACCTAGTCTATAAAATTATGCAACGCATTACCTAACCATTACCCAAGTCCGGTCTGTTGTACCGATATGTTAAAAGTGTTATATTGTGACAAAAGTATTCAATACTGCTGGACAGGGGACTAGGTCACTGCTGCGAAGGTTTCGTGTAATGAGTTCTGACCGATTTTTAAATTCTTTTTGTATTCGATGGAGCTTATTTTAAGTGTGGTCCCAGATAAATTTGGTCACGATCGGATTTGAAGTAGGTCTGTTAAGTTTTTAAAGTGATAATTTTATTTCTTTTTCACCGTCCATAAACACCCATAACATCAATAGAATCATAAGTGCAAGAAACAAAACACAGAAACACAAACACAAAACAAGTTTTTTTCGTGTCAGGGAACAATAGACCATAGACCAAAATATGTAGCGAAACCATGTTTTGTGTAGGTGTTTTGATAATGTCGGGTTCGAGTTCCGGGTCGGGCAAAGTGATATTGGATTTTTCGATATCAATTCGGAGTCTTGAATTTGTGCCCGATATGGCGATAGGCTCGCCCTTTATGACATGGGACGGAACTAAGCTCGGCGAAATGTGGGTGTACTAGTTCGCTAGTGCACCTCCGCCTACCCCTTCGGGCATACAGGCGTGAGCTTATGTTATGTTATGTTTTGATATTTTTTTAGTCCAGGAAACACGGCTTAATCTAAACAGTTAATTTAAAGTGTTGTTAAAACTTGAAGGGACCTTCAAATCTGAAAGAGTTCTCAATGCCATACGAGTATTCACACAGGAAGCGTCTGAAGAGTGTGAAATTCATCAAATTTGGCAACATGATTCGCAACTTGGTGTTGCAAATATAAGATACGCTTCTTATTAGCGAAACACTTTCAAATATTACATGCATTTGGATACGGTTGTGGTTTTTGTATTGTTATGGCTTGTCTTGTTGTTGAAATAACATAACACATAACATAAGCTCACGCCTGTATCCCCGAAGGGGTAGGCAGAGGCGCACTAGCGAACTAGATCACCCACATTTCGCCGAGCTTAGTTCCCTCCCAGATGTGATAGGGGACGAGCCTATCGCCGTATCGGGCACAAATTCCAGACTCCGGGCTGATATGGAAAAATGCAATATCACTTTGCCCGACCCGGGGATCGAACCCGAGACCTCAGAACCGTAGTCGTACTAAAATACCACCACGCCACCGAGGCAGTCGAAATCTTGAAATAACTTAGACCAAATTATATATACCTCTATGTATACTGCTTCGGTGGCGTAGATGTATTACGGTACGACTATAGTCCTGAGGTCTCGGGTTCGATGCTCGGGTCGGGCAAAGTGATATTGAATTTTTTCATATCAGCCCGGAGTGTGGAATTTGTGCCCGATATGGTGATAAGCTCGTCCCCTATCATATCTGAGACGGAACTAAGCTCGGCGAAATGTAGGTGTCCTAGTTCGCTAGTGCGCCTCTGTCTACCTTGGGGTTATAGGCGTGAGCTTATGTCGATGTGTATGTATGTTAAAAATAATAATAAACTATTTTATTTTGCCACAAAACATCTAAAGCAAAATATACAAAGCTTCGATGAAAACTATAATGAATACCTACACTTTCACCTTTAAAGTGGTAGAGCCACGCTGTAGACAGTAACGTCTATAGCACGAATGGGCCGGCTCGACCGGTTAGATACCACTGTCTCACAGAAAACCGACGTAAAGTGACAGCTTGCTGTCGCGTTTCGTTCGGTGAGTGAGATTTCCGGTGGCCTATTTCCCCACTTCCTTTCCCAATCCCCTTCCCTCCCCTTCCATTCCCTCCTTTTAGGTTGGCAACGCACCCATGATTCTTTTTGTGTCTTGGGTGTCTATGGGTGGTGGAGATCACTTACCATCAGGTGACCCATCTGCTCGTTTGCCAATCTCTGCTATAAAAAAAAATAGCTAGCCTAGAGGTACATCCCTCACAAATAGTGTAGACTTTTAATATTGAGAAAATTTTCATAATCGGTTTAGTAGTTCGAAAGATTATCGCGTTCATACAAACAAAAAACTTTGTCTCTTTATATTTTATCGATAAATTATATTTACTTCACTTAGGCTCAATTGCACCACTATTATTAACCTAGAGTTAGTCCTAACCGCAAGTTAAGTTACATGTCATTCATACATTTTCTGTCAATTTAGCTTGCGGTTAGGACTAACTCTAGGTTAATAATAGTGGTGCAATTGAGCCTTACGTAACTAATTTGAGCCACTTTTATAAACATGGTTATCGGTACAGTAACTTTGTCGTAATCGGAAGTAGTTAAGTTTTACTTTTTATACTATTTCATATTTTCGTGGCTTATTATTTTTTTATTATCGCGGTTAATTAATTTTTGCCTCCTTGCCTTGGTTGTGGATCGGGAGGTCCTGGGTTCGATTCCCAGGTCGGGCACAGCTAATTTTCTAATAAAAACGTGTTTAAAACAATGAAACAAAAAAATATAAGTTGTAAAGATTGTAAAATAAGTATAGATGGCAGAAATTCAAACCACTTCATATATTGTTGAAAGTGAATAATCCAATACGACCTGTACAATCGAAATCAATTAAAAATTAACATTGTGGCTTCATGGTTTAACAGACGCTTTATTCAATTAACCTACTGACACAAAGTCAAACAAACAGAAAGAAGCAGCGTAGTTAGATAGATTTATTTGGTTATTTGGCTAATGTGGTTATATTATGAGTATTTTACAAAAAGTTAAGCGATGATTAACTTAATTGAATTTTGTGTCTCTCACTTTCAAAAGGCTGAGGGCCTACTTATAAAAACAGTTTAACTGAGCAAATGGTAAAGGAATAGTTTGTCCCTTTTATTTTGAAACATTGTGACACAAGGAAAGTGACAGACTATTTTTAGCCATTTGCTCCATCAATATAATATACCCTAGATGCACAGTTCTTTGCAAATATCCTCCTATAAAGTGGTCTAAGGAATAAAACAAAGAAAAAGATCGCTAGTTCTAATTAAATTAACACAAATATAACCCTATGCATGTGTTATAAAGTAGCTTTTTAATTGACACGAGCAAGCGTTCTTAAAGAATTTTGAAATTTAGAATTCCATCGGCGTCGGACTGTATGCAAAACGAGTGCTTAAGCACTCGTTGGCTGTCCCATTTTCCGAGCGTCAACTGTGCATCTAGGTAATAAATATATCGATGATTTGCTCAGCTAAACTGTTTTTATAAGTAAGGCCCATAGAGTAAAGGACGAACTAGTGTTATAGATCATTGCTTAACATTTTGCCGAGCTCATTTGCGTCGGAGATGGGATATATGGTATATATTGGACACTTTAAAAATATAGAGCACCTTTTAACGCGTAAGGAAACTCACCAAATAATAGCTTATCAATACTGCATGCTTACTGCTTTGTGAAAGGTCAAATGTTGAAGATCATCAGCTATTTTTAGATATTTAATTATTTAATTACATACACTGCCTCGGTGGCGTGGTGGTATTTCGGTACGACTACGGTTCTGAGGTCTCGGGTTCGATCCCCGGGTCGGGCAAAGTGATATTGGATTTTTCCATATCAGCCCGGAGTCTGGAATTTGTGCCCGATATGGCGATAGGCTCGCCCCCTATCACATCTGGGACGGAACTAAGCTCGGCGAAATGTGGGTGTTCTAGTTCGCTAGGGCGCCTCTGCCTACCCCTTCGGGGATACAGGCGTGAGCTTATGTTATGTTATGTTAATTACATACACACTAAAACATGCATACTTTTTAAACAAAGTTATATAAAATGTCTGTATTTATAATCTTAAGCATATAGGTTCAAGTTTATTTTTTTAAGATAAAATACTATACGTACCTTTCGTTTTGAACTGAAACTGAATTACTTATCAGCTAATATAAGAAATAAATTATATTTAAAAACAGTTCTTCAATTAGGAATGCTATTAAAAGCGCGGGAAAACACTTAACCTCAAAAGTGCGCACACAGATTGAAATTATAACCATAAATATTTTTTGTTTTGTTTGTTCTGGATTCTACAGGGAACCCAAAGTCAAAGATCATACTGCCAATTCAAAATTAGATAATGTGTAACTCTAGATTAGTAATAGCGCTGCAAGTCGCCGTAAATTACAAACACAGACTAGATGATAAATTATTAAAATATTAGGCCAACTGTTAGAATTCCCGCCAAAACTCCTAGCCATAGATTAAATCATTTAATCTCAGTTTAGAGTGCAGATAGATCGCGATTATAAACAAATCAAATCAAGTCATTCGACGGAGTCATGTTCAAACTGTGTTCTTATTGGCTAATTTTTGTAATCTATCTGCACATTTGAACTGAGATTGTTTATTGAAACCGGGCGTTAATCCATAGACCACGGTTTAATTACAGAGAAACCATGCTGCCATGGCAACAATGAGTATTATACACTTTCTCACCATGGTTTCTGTTGTGATTCAAGAGTGAAAACAAATTGACGCATTATTGTATTATTGTCGTTTTCTATGGATATCAAGCGTGGCAGAAATACTGTCGTCAATGTTATTAGGGGCTATTTTCCTTTGAAGGGAATGATTACTGGAGTTATGGTTGGTGAGCTTTTAACAGTGAGTTAGTGGGAATTATGTGAGGTGATTATGGTCTCTATGAGAATGTTATTAGCAGTTTTTTTTAATGTTATTTCGTTATAGTAGGTAAAGTTCAAACCGTAGCTATATCGTTATATTTTCGACCGAGTTCAAAAAAGGAGAAGGTCCTAAATTCGGCTGTATGTTACGCGATATCTTCGCCAAATGTGGATCGATTTTCAAGATGATTTTGTGTTCGATAGAGCGTATTCTTAGGTGGTACCATTTATAAATTTTGAAGTCGAGCCGTTAATTATCTCGCTATTTCTAAGGACGTCTACTCCTAAACATTTTATGCCTCATGAGTCTCATCCAAAGATTCCCAGATCGACCTGTCGGAACCAGCATAATATACATATATGCCAGCATAAAATACATATATGCTAGCTATTATGGAGGAATAATAATTTCATATTAATGAAATTAGATGTTGGTCATTCGATACAAACAGCTAAAGGAGGTAAAAATAAAATAAAATAAGGTTTTTGGTATTCTGCCAATTCTGTGGACAAATATAAGACAGCTTTTGTGTAGCAAAAACTTTGTGCATTGTAGAAACAATATTATAATGCACAAAAATGCCTGCCTCGGTTCATCATCATGATCATCATTATCAGCCATAGGACGTCCACTGCTTGATATAGACCTCCCCTAAAGATGCCTCGGTTGCTTAGTGTAATTTCGGTACGACTTCCGTGTGAGGTCTCAGGTTCGATCCCCGGGTCGGGTATATTGATATAGGATTTTTCAGTATCAGCCCGGAGTCTCGAATTTGTCCCTGATATGGCGATAGTCCCACATCACATCTGTGATAAGCTGGAAATCAGCTCGGCGAAATATGGGTGTTCTAGTTCGCTAGTGCGATGTATCAATATAAGGTATCTTGTCTATGCCCTATTATATATCTAATTTTATATAGGTTACCTCGCACGGTTGCCTACCATTTTTGTTTCTGGTCACGACAAAGTGATTACTCTGCATCTGATGGTAAGCGTAATGCAGTCCAAAAAAACAAGCGACCACTGACAAACAATGTCTTTATCAGTGGTCGCCAGAATCATGCCGGCCTATTTATGCTTCTTCACAACACGAAATGGAACACGAATAGCACTATAGCAATATTATTTTGACGAAACAAATTAAAACCAAATCGTGATAGAATCCGTAAAAATAGTTTTATTTCAACGTATATCATTTGCGTAAACTTAAGAAATCAGTATGTTGACGAAACATGACAATAACATGGTTATAATAACAATGTTTATTTAGCATAACAAGTACAGTAATAAGGAAAAAATGTATTATTTGTATTTAGGGTGGGGACGTCTGCCGTACCTACAGATACAGGCGGGTGATTAGTTCGGTTCATTGAAACCATTTGCATTAATCAGAAATATTAGATTCTTTAACTATCCCGGTGGCGTAGTGGTATTGGGTGCGGGATATGATCATCGTCCTGACGTCTCCGGTTCGATCCCGGGGTCAGGCAAACCGAACTTTCTAATTTGATTTGTCTGGGGCTGGATCCCCTAGAGGATTATATTTATATTATTGTACTAGAACGATTTTTTACTGGTAAAGCCACGCTGTAGGCAGTTACGTCTACAGCACGAATGGGCCGGCTCAACCGATATGATACCAGTGTCTCGCAGAAAACCGACGTAAAGTGGCAGCTCGCTGTCGTATTCCGTTCGGTGAGTGAGGTTTCCGGTGGCCTAATTCCCCCCCCCCCTTCCTTTCCCAATCCCTATTTCCCTCCTTTTAGGTTGGCAACGCACTCGTGATACATTTTGTGTCTTGGGTGTCTATAGGCGGTGGATATCACTTATCATGAGATGACCCATATGCTCATTTGCCAATCTCTGCTATAATAAAAATGAGGCTAGACGTGAGCCAGCCGCAAAAAGTGTGTTGCGCCGACCCCACTCTAAAGTGGGATAAGGGCTGGTAGAAAGGTATACAAATACGCAACCGTTCAGTATTTGTGCACATTTCTGAAACTCGATTGCCAACCTTATCAAACACAGTAAATTCCATTAAAAGTCTAATTTTATCTCGATTTACGGAACAAGCTTCACCACTTTCCATTAACGCCGAATTAATCCCAGGACGGGCTAAAAGGTTTCAAATCCTTTATTGCCGTACTTAATTGTGATCTAAAGTATCAATTAACAAACCTGAACCTAAAATTACACTGCCATAATTTGCTTTGCTTTGGTCTTTGGTCCGCAACTTCGTTTTCGTTATCAGACTTATCTCATTGGTAACTCTAAACTGTACCTTCAGTACAAGTTTGACAGTTATCACTTCTCGAAATCGACGATAGTTTTCATTTTCAAACTTTCGTCGATTTCGATTCCTTGATGTCTTCAGGAATAGGCGAAGGTCCTCAATTCGTCTGTATTTTTTTGGCTGTTACGCGACACATACAAGTTTTTAAATTTGTGATTACATATCACTTTTCATCTTAATATAAAAAAATCAAAAGTTTTTTTTAATTTTGGTCCGAATCTGATAACCTTCGATAACCATGCTGACAAATTTCTTTCTACCTGGCATTATCAAGGCCTAATCCCAGAGTTCATCTTCCACTTCGCCTGGTAGGCCACCATGACACTGTGAAAGAAAGATCGAAAGAAAGAAAGAACTTTATTTGACCATAGCTACAAGGACACAAGTACACATAAACCGACACAATTTAAAAACCCAAATAAATATAAATAACCCATTATTTAATGTATACTCAATACTAGTTACACACTTCACTGCACAAAAACCGCAAGTTTGATCGGAAACGGTCGATTGACGTCGTCTACGTCGATACTCTATAGATCAGATTCAATATTGCGTAAGGAAATATTCTTTTCATCCACTACGGTCTGTTAATCATTCGAATTGTTATAATCGATTTTTATATCGATTCATTTGTTCCGACGATCATAATCAATTAATCTTCGATTATTATCCGGAACTCGTTTGGTAACACTTTCTGTTAGAATGTTTACGTTGTAGCACATACTTTTACTAGTTTTGGTAGTTTATGTGTTTTTGTGCTATCAAGTGCGTGATCTATTAAATAAAAAGCGTGAATAGCGGTTTTCATGTGTTCAAAACCAGAGATATTAAAGGAACCGGCTTTTGCAAATGTTCTTGTTGTAAGTTGCTTTATTTTGTTTTGCAGCTGGAAGCCATCAGCATGGAAGTCTCTGACTTTCTGTGATAAAATGTTTCCTATATTGTTAACTAATAATATATTTTTTGCAAAGTGGTAGAGCCACGCTGTAGACAGTAACGTCTATAGCACCAATGGGCCGGCCCGACCGGTTAGATACCACTGTCTCACAGAAAACCGACGTAAAGTGGCAGCTTGCTGTCGCGTTTCGTTCGGTGAGTGAGATTTCCAGTGGCCCATTTCTCCACTCCCTTCCCAATCCTCTTCCCTCCCCTTCCATTCCCTCCTTTTAGGTTGGCAACGCACCCATGATTCTTTTTGTGTCTTGGGTGTCTATGGGCGGTGGAGATCACTTACCATCAGCTGACTCATCTGCTTGTTTGCCAAACTCTGCTATAAAAAAAAAGTTCAGTGACGTGGAGGATGCTCAAGACCGGGCGAAGTGGAAGCGTTTAAGTAGGAAGGCGGACCCTGTCACCTGGCCGGGATAACGCCAGACAGAAAGAAAGAAAGAAAATCGCTACGTCGTCAACGTCGTCGCTTTTGTCTACGCTTGATGTCCAAAAAGGTCTAAGTGCCACTTCGCAAACTTTCCAGGAGACTTTAACCAAACGATGTAGAAATAAAGACGATGAATAATGAATGAATAGACCCAACAGTCACACACATAGTCCTGCCCCACACTAGGTATAACCTGAATCATGGGTATCAGGAACTACGAGAGACTTTCGTATCATAACACCCAGACCCGAAACAAATATTTGTGGATGACACAAATATCTATCTGGATTTAGGAATTCAGCACACGGCCTCTCGCTTCACAGCTGGTGACTCCAACAATATATTATATCTACATATTTCGCAAAAAATGTCGCTTAGGCTTTTGGGCGTTAAGCATCGCTCTGATGCTGCGAGAAGGAAACCCAACAAATACTCTTACACATTTCTCATACCACTTGTCCACTACAATGTGGGTTTGGCACAACACATATTTTTCAGCATGTCGCAAAAAGGATTTGGCTTAGTCTTTTCAACCGGAAACCTACTCAAAGTGCATTGAAACCAAAGAGAACTATAGAGGGGCCATCAAGCAAGTTTCCATACAAAAAATTGACCTCAATCGTAAGTAACGCAATCCAGCACTTTTACAATGTGAGGGCGCTTATTAGACTTTACCCCCTAGAATGTTCTGTGACCAAGAATCTAATGATCAAGAATCGTGTAAAACAATTTTAATGTCTATACATTAATACACTGACACGATCTTGTGCGCGAATTTTTCAAATACAACTGAGTAATTGTATTTGAAACATTCGAGCACATTTTTTTGTATGGAAACTTTCTTGATGACCCCTCTATAACTCACTTTGGTTTCAATGCACTTTGAGTAGGCTTCCGGTCGAAAAAACTAAGCCAATACAACATGCTGAAAAATATCAAATACCACGAGATCACAACTTTTGGATTACAAGTTTCGCGTTATTATCCAGTCTACATACTGTTGAATGGCTGATTGAAACGCATTGAGTTACGTCTACAATAAAGGTAACAGTTAGATAATCCTCAGGTATAGTATCGCTTACATAACCCGAAATTAGAACGTAAACAACAATTGCCCGTAGGTTGTTTTCATTTTGTTTACACGTCATGATCGTTCGTGCTCGTTAAAAACTCATTACAAGCATATGGTAACCGTGTCCTCATAAGCACACTTATGTACTAATACTTAGTGTATTGTATCTAGAAAAGTAAACACTTACCCTATAACTTAAAACCTTCTAGAAGCAATAAATAAATAAAATAAATACACCCAACAGTCACACACCTAGTCCTTACCCCACACAGGTATAACCTGTATCGTGGGTGTCAGAGACTATGAGAGACTTTCAGTCTCACAACACCCAGACTTGAAACGAATATCTGTGGGCTACACAAACATTTGTCTCAATGCGGGAATCGAACCCACGGCCTCTCGCTTCACAGCCGGCAACTCGCTCGCTGCGCCACGGAGGCTGTCAATAATCACAAGTTTAAAAACTTAACAGATCGACTTCAAAATGTATCCGATCGTTACCAAATTATATGGGACCACCCTTGGAATAAGCTCTATAGAACACAAAAAGAATTTTGAAAATCAATCCACAGTTGCCGGAGATATATATCGCTAAACATACATAAAAAAAAAACAGACAAATTGGGGACCTTCTTCTTTTTGGAAGTCGGTGGATTAATAAATCAGACCTCATTAGTAAAACAACCACAATTTATCACGAAGGTATAAAAATTATTAATCTATGAATATATCTATGAATATATATCCATCTATGAATTAATATTAGCGATTTAAACATTCCAAAACCTCACTAAGTTCGTTTCATTGATTTAGACTTATTCCAAGTTCTCTCTACAGATCTCAGCCTAAGTCATTTTTATCTTAATTTTCAATGATACAGTAATGCCATACCGAAGCAATTATGTCATCGGGCGAGTGTTGACCCATATCTCGGTACAGATAAAGCGTGTGTCTTAGGAGAGAAGATAGGTCAGTTAAATTTAGCATCTTTATTAGTGTTGAGTTTTGCTATTTTTTTATTAATTTCTTGGTGTTCCGGGTCAGTTCAAGCAAAGAGAGCTAGCACGAGTTAGTTTCGAAAGTCCTCAGTTTTCAAAAACGATGAGTGTTCACTTTCTCTATTTATTCATTATATTTCCTTCATATGACATTGTTAATGAAATGTATGGAAAAAAAAAAATATTGTTTTGGCACACTATCCAAACATTATTATTGAGAGCTTATAATTATCCTGTTTTTAATTTCAACGGTTTTTAAACTAATTTTTAAAAATATATCGTAAATCTTCAAAACCTTATAAAATCAAAAAACCTTTGAAGTTTTTCCTATTTTTTCTATATATTTCCCAAGAATTGTGAGATACATTCTTCAATGTTTCATTTTCTATATTTTTTACATTTCCTAATTAATTTGGAAGAAAACCTTGAAAAAGTCAGGGAAGCCAGTCCATTAATTTTTGTCTGCATCAAGGAAACTAGTCCAATATTTCTTAATAAGACAAGCCTCGCCCAATTTGTCTCATATAGGATGATATATTCCAAGCATGCCGATCCTAAATACCAATAGTCAGTGGCCCACATATGCCGAAATAGGAAGGCGTACCGAAACACGTTCGCTTTTATAGCTAGGAGGCTAAGTACGTATCTATAGACATCCATGCTGTAGTACATTCTGAGATATTTCGACAATTCGTTTATAACATACAATCGCGATCAGGCGTAGTGTTGCGACGTGCTTCGAATGGAGATGTTCTATCCACTCGGAATTCTGATTCTCAAACGTCAAGCTAAACTGGCCGTTTGATTTATGATCTCTGATGGTAATACTAATGGTAATGTATATCGTAACATTGACTGTCTCAGTGGCGTGGTTATGTTTCGTATGCAGGATGACGATATTCCTATGGTCTCGGGTTCGATCATCATTATCAGGCTCAGGACTTCTACTGCTGAACATAGGCCTCTCCCTCCTCCTCCTCGTGCGGGTAAAATTATATTGGAATTTTGGTAATTTTTTGTGGACTGGGATGATAGATCCTATTTCTGTGACATCTTACTGTCTATTCACCCTTCTCCCACCTTATGGGGTCGGCGCAACATACTTTGCCAAGCAGGTTGCAGACAGGATTTGGCTTAGTTTTTACGACCGGCCGCCTGCCTGACGTCAACCCCCTCTGAGGGATCCAGTCCTAGGTAAATTAAATTAGAAAATTTGCTTTGCCCGACCTGGGAATCAATCCCAGGACCTCTCGGTCCACAGCCCATACTTGCTGATTCTATTTCTGTGACATCATGGGACGAAAATAAGGGTGGCGAAAAGCGGTTGCAATAGTTACGTCCCTCCCTAATGGCTATAAAAGGTCATATGAATTAATGCGATATTTCGATGGTATGTGGATACCATCTGTACTACATTAGGGTTAGGAAAGGCCTCATCCCATTTTGTAAGAGGAGGCCCTTCTCACCCACACATTTACGTAAATCGTACAACAATATATACCTGAATAAAAGAAGAAAACTGTAAGTGAAAATCCATTTATATACTCTTCAAATAATTTAGAAGTACAAGGACTATAAAATATTTTCCGAATCACATATTGCCAACATTCTATATACCATCAAACAAATCACAAATCACTCGGATTTATTTATAAGAGAACGTTTCCGCGCAATCAATCGGAAACAAGTCGTTTCGCGTGTATGTCAGCGGTATTGTAGCCATCGGTCCGCATTTTCTCGGATTTGTCCCACTTTGTAAGCATTTTTAGAGTATTATAGTGGTAGTTATTATAAAAATAAACTTGACTAAGACTAGGGTTATCCAAATTTCTTACAGTTTAAAAAAGGAAGCGTCTTATGATAAAATGAAAAGAAGAAATAATAAATGGTACATTTCTTCATATTCGAGATATTTTTTTTATAAAATATTAACTCATGGCTATGAGAAAACACATTAATATAGAAATTGATAAATATTTATCACGAGCTGCCATTTCAGTTTAGCTCAACATCCCGTTTATTTAAGCTTTGTCCGACAACAGTTTTGGATCATGGTGAGCCTACCTAGTGGTAATGTTCCCTACGCCTCCACATAGACGTGGGTAAACAAACAGACACATTTTTACACCGTTTGAAACAAATCAGATGTGATTCGGTGTTTTCACGACTTCAAACTCGATAGTTTGTTATTGCATACCGATGGTTGTTGATCTATGAGATGCTTTTAGAATAATTGTCGTGTTATTGCGATTTAGTTTCTTAAACAATTTCGGCTAAGACACAAATAACAGTATAGATTTTATGCTCCAATTACGACGCCACGATGTTTACTTACATACATTAAACTGTAAAACCAATAATACATAAAGTTATTAATAAATAATAATAAATAACACCTAACAGTCACACACGCAGTCCTGACCTCATGATAAGATCAAGTCTTGTGTCGTAGCAGGAACTACAAGAGACTTTCGGTCTCACAACACCCAGACTCGAAAGAAAATCTTGTGGGCTATACAACATTCGTTTCAGAGCGTGCTAACTACACAATAATTAAGAAGTTTCACAGACTCTCATCCATTGGGTTTGATGAATCGATTCTACTCACAGTATGTACCTCTATAACTTAATGTTTGGTAAGGTGTTTGGGATCAAAGACCAGAGTATGTGAACACGATGCCAGTGTTTGATAAAGAGTTTTGGATGACAGCCCCGAGAATTTGGTAGTGAATTATGAAGTATCAGTCCCAATTATCGAACAATTTCAATTAAAATATCCAGATTCTTCCAAGACATTAATCAAAATGAATGAAGTTTGAACGGCGTGCTTCTTTTGATTGGTTTATTCAGATACCAATCTGGAGATTAAGATTAAGTTTTATTAAGACGTAAAACTGTTTGGAACAATAATTGATAGCGTTTATTTTGACAAGAGTCTTTCAGCCATCTTTCGTTTGCAACATGCCGTGTTGCACCGAAGTGATACGAATTGATTTTACTGTTATTCTTTGCCAAACTTTTTCTAGTCTACGGTCAACGACTTTGTACTGTTGAAAAACTATTAATGTTTTTATTTTTCCCAATATTTCGTTCACTACTTCCAACGAAGTACTTCCATTGAACAATACTTTTAATTTGCATGTTTACTGTTTTTTTATCAATAGATCTACTTTAAGAATTGAATATAGATTGGGTTAGCCTTTTGGTTACTTTTGTTCCTAAGAAATTGATATATTTTTTTAAGTCACGATCACGATACTAGTTTTGTAATACCAAATGTATAATTTTAAAGAGAACTTATCCCACAAATAAGAAGACATCCTACAACAAAGGGACGGTGCGGGACGATCTGATTTACTAACCTAAACACTGAAATAATATAGGAAAACGGGAACAAAGGCCTTTGATATGCAGTGGGATATAATATTAGATTTGTACTTACAATAAGAATACATATTACTACAGCATCTTATAATAAATCTTAATAATAATAATACTAGCCATGTAATATAACTGTCCCACTACTGGGCACGGGCCTCCCCTACTTATGAGTGGGGTTAGGCCTTAGTCTATTCTTGAATAGATTTTATATTTCTATTTTCGAGAAAACGCCTGGTAACTTCAAGGTTCAAAATAAATAACAAGATTTTACTGTGACAAAGTCATGAAAATCGACATGAAAACTGTAAATAAAGCTATAAAATTTTACTTCTGTCGAAACGTGAATTGCAGTAACGACTAAAGAGTCATTAAACGCTGAGTATTTTGTAAAGGAGTATCAGAAACTTACGGAAGCGGACTGGGATGCGTATAAGCAAGCACAAGCTACTTATAAGAAACGCATCCGAGTTCGCAAACGCGAATGCTGGAGATCCTTCTGTACCAATATTGAATCAAACACTCAGGCAGCCAGGGTAAGTAAAATTCTCTCCAGCGAACCTTACAAAACACTAGGCTCCCTGAAAAAAACAGATAACAGTTACACAGAATCGGATACTGAAATCTGTGAGCTGTTACTGAATGCACACTTCCCAGAGTGCTGTATCACAGGAAGCATTACATGGGAAGAGACGGATCAGAAGTATTTTGACCAACCAACTACTGAAGCCGTCAATACTGCCCACCGGATAGTTACACTGGAAAAGATAATATGGGCAATCAACAGCTTCTCTGCATACAAAACTGCCGGCCTGGATGGCATTTTTCCTGGACTCCTTCAGTGGAGCCAAAATACGATTGCTCCACATCTAGTTATGTTATATCGAGCATGCCTCCAGTACCGGTATGTACCTTTTAAATGGAGAGAAGTAAAAGTGGTATTTATACCCAAACCAGGTAAGAGTGATTATACGCAGCCTAAATCATACAGACCTATAAGCCTCACGTCCTTTCTCCTTAAAATCATGGAGAGGCTCTGTGATAGAGATCTTAGGGACGGAGCTTTGGCGCGTTACCCTCTACACCATCAACAGCATGCCTATTCTGCAGGCAAATCAACAGAATCAGCGCTTCACAGTGTCATTTCTCCAATCGAGAGTGCATTATCAACACAATCATCAGCGCTTGTAGCCTTCATCGATGTCGAGGGGGCCTTTGACAAGACGCAATTCAACAGCATAAGCCATGCACTGCTCAGACACGGAGCTGATCGGTCCACAATCGAGTGGATCGACAGCATGTTGAGGAAAAGAGCAGTGCAAGTAACAGTAAACAGCACAGTACGCGCCCTAGTGTCGAGGGGCTGCCCACAAGGAGGAGTGATTTCTCCACTCCTTTGGAACCTCGTGGTGAATGACCTGATAAGGTCACTCAACGAGGCGGGCTTCTATACTGTTGGCTATGCAGACGATGTAGCTATCCTCATAAGGGGAAAGGTTGAGTCAGTCCTTTGCGATCTTATGCAAGGGGCACTCAAAATCGTCGAACGATGGTGTTCTCAGCAAGGACTGACAGTAAATCCATCAAAAACGGAACTAGTTCTGTTCACAAAAAAGCGAACTATAACTAACCTTCGCTTACCAAATCTCCAAGGTACAACGCTGACTCTTAGCAAAGAGGTCAGGTACTTAGGTGTTATCTTGGATGACAAACTGCTATGGAATAGACACATAGATAACAAACTACAGAAGGCCTGTACTATTTTTTGGCAGTGTAAGAGGCTACTGGGAAGAACCTGGGGCTTACATCCCAGAATCACCACGTGGCTATACACTGCCATTATACGGCCTATTATCACCTATGGTGCTGTGGTCTGGTGGCCCAGAACCACACTGACCACGGCCAAAAATAAACTGCAGCACTTCCAAAGGCTAGCTTGTACAGCTATATCGGGCTGCATGAGAACTACCCCTACAGCGGCGCTAGAGGTACTGCTAGGACTACCGCCTCTTGAGTTGTTCATTCAACAAGAGGCGGCCTCAGCGGCCGTTAGATTGAAATCACTCAATCTCTGGGGTTCAACAAACGGGGCTCACACTAAAATCCTTGAAGAAGCTATCAACTACCATCCAATGATAGCAGCTCCTAATGACAAGGTGCCCAAACAACACTTCTTCAACAAGAACTACACCGTTCAGCTTGTTGAAGAACAACACGACTGGTCCGGAGTACATGAACTGCGCATATATACCGATGGTTCAAAGACCAGAACGGGATCGGGCGCAGGAGTGTACTCACCCGAAATAAACATAAAGATATCAATGGCCTTAGGTGAACATAGCTCTATTTACCAATGTGAATGTGTTGCTATCACACAGGCCGCCAACGCAGTGGACAAGCGATGTATTAAAGGCCAAAATATACGCATAGTGTCCGACAGCGCTGCAGTACTACGAGCCCTTGACAGTAAAACTATTCAGTCTGGGCTCATACTAGAGTGCCACCAAGCACTGATGGTGATAGGTTCCACGAACCAAGTCACCTTACAGTGGATCAAAGGGCACAGTGGCTCTCTAGGCAACGACGCAGCAGACGAGCTGGCTAGAAGGGGGTCGGACCAACGAGTGATTGGACCTAGTCCAACATTACCGCTGCCCTTCAACCAGATAAGGTCGTGGCTCCGCCAAAGAACATCAAAACAACAGGCTGATCAATGGGCTACAATGAGCACTTGCAAACACTCTCGGGATGTTGTGCCACACCCGGATGTTCGCTTAACTAAACGCTTGCTGTCCTTAGATAGGCCATCTCTACGCATAGTCGTAGGTACCATAACTGGACACTGCCCACTTAACAAACATTTGTATGTTCTAGGTATGACCGACAGCCCCCTGTGTAGGGGATGCCTGTCGGCCGATGAAACAGCTGCCCACGTCATCCTGGAATGCGAAGGCGTTGCTGCACAACGGGCTAAAATCCTCAACACACCGAGGTCGCTCCGAGAAGCCTGCGGAGACACCAGGAAGATCCTGCGCTTCTGGTCGGAGCTAGGCTGGCTAAACTTTTAGCTGGCATCACGTCACGCACAATGGTCCATCATCGAAATGGACTGATTGCGGAAAATGGAGCCCACACAACAAACAAACAAACAACAAGTATCAGAAACTTTAAAAAATAAGTTAAGAAATATTTGAAATATATTTAACGGTCGAATATTGGATTCTCATACAATTTATTACGTATAAATTATTCATTAACAGTAACATACTATACTTACTCCAGTAAGTATATCTCCAGATAATAATTAATAAATAATAACGATGAAACCACAAGCAGCGATAGCTCAGTTGGGAATGGTACGGACTTTTCCAGTCCGTTCGAGACCAACCCCAAAATGGAGCATACACCTCTGACTTTTCTATGTTAAGTGTATTTTCATTGTGAAATATCGCTTGCTATAACGGTGAAGGAAAACATAGTGAGGAAACCTGCATACCCGAGAATTTCTTCACAGGAATTTTGAAGGTATGTGAAGTTTACCAACCCCCATTAGGTCAGTGTGGTAAACTAAGGCCTAACCCCTTTCATTAGTAGTGGAGGCCCGTGCCCAGCAGTGGGACAGTAATATTACAGGTCTAATATTATATTATTTAACGATGAAACCATGTAATACAGAAAATATAAAATACCTAGCAAAATAAAAAAGGTGAACAAAAATGTCAACGTAATTACTTCGTAAAATTTCTTAGAAGAAATAATAACACAATATAATTATGTCTTCTCCTGAAACAAAAGACAGTGGTATCCAACATTATCTTTACTAAGTAAATAAAAGTAAATTAACATTGGCATTAAGGGCCTATACTACCTCAAATGGCTTATTTTGAACCCGGATAAAATCAACAATACTGCAGCTTTTACTTTGTAATAAATATATGATAAAGTTGAGGGCTTATGTGAGTGAACATGTGTGGCGAAAACACGATTCCTTAAAATTTTCTCGATAGAAAAAAATTGCAAAGTTACCTCTAAACCGAATTAATATCCCGGATTACTCATTACATACTTCAAATAAGATCGTGAAATTTTGTATAGTAACTTAGTTAAATAATACGCATAGGTTATGTGTTTTGGATTTTGAAAATAATTTGTCTTTTTATTGTAAGATCCAATTATCTAAATTTCCGCGTTTTGCGCACCGTTTTAGTCAAGACCGCCCTGCCGCCCGGCCCGCACACATTCCCGCTTCGGCTGTCAGACGGGGAGGTTGTGTCGCTTGCTGTCAGCAATATAATTAAATATAATTTATTTATCTGGGATACTTCATCAATTAAATAACGTATTGTAGGTGATTATAATGATGATAACGAGAATATTCTAATAAATAAGTCAGTATTTTCTAGGTTTCCATTTACCTGAATATTTAGTAGATTAGAAATCCAGTCGCGTGTCAGCGGCGTAAGTATAGCAAATGTCACGGGCCCTCTACTATTACACACGGCGAGTTAGAACATAAATTATTATGTACGAAGCTGAAAGGATACTGTATTCGTAATAATAAACAACTTTTATTTTTGCAATTTTTTCATTATACTTCATACTTTCACAGATATTGCCAAACAAAGTTTTATTTTTAAATCGTACCTAAAATTATTAGGTATATGTATATTAAAAATTTAAATATAAAGTATTTATATAGCAGTAACACGATTGCTCGTGGGTCAGGGTAAGTCATCTCCACCGCCCATAGATAGACACCCATGACAAAAAATATCATGGGTATATTGCTAACCTAAAAGGAGGGGAAAAGGGATTTATAAAGAGATTGGAATTGGACCACCAGAAATATAACTCACCGTACGATATGCAACAGCGTGCTGCCATTTCACATCGGTTTTCTGTGAGACAATGGTAACCAACAGGTCGAGCCGGCCCATTCATGTTGTAGACGTAACTGTCAACAGCTTGGGTCTTCCATTAAAAAAATATAGTGTAATTTAAGCTTTTTACATAATGATTGACGCTGACCTACCGACACTCAATCGTCCCCTATATATATATATATATATATATATATATGTACCTTTTAATGTTGCAAGGGCTTGTACAAAAAATAAGACGAATAAATAGAATAACCATAGGATTGATTTTTTAGTTTTCTAAATTTTTGCACATAATGTACGTTCGGAGCAACCTTAAATAGTTGATATTAGCGGTTTAATACTTTTATCGACAAACGCGCGATTTGACGTCACGCCGTATACTTACTGAAGTTTATATACATCTAGGTTGGCCCGTGAGTATTACCGCATAATTATATTTGGTTGGTGCCACACGGTGTATTCCTGTTAACTTTGATTTCGTATAATATACAAAGTTTGTCGTAATATTTGTAAGAAACTGAAAGGATATTACAGAACTCATAATAATGAACAAGATATTCTTGTATATCAGTAAAAATTACAATATACCTAATACTTTCATAGATATTGTCATTCGTGAACGATTAGATAGATAGATAACTCTTTAACACCATAGTAAGGATTAAGTAAACAGTACAGACATAACTTTAAATTATAAAATGTTACAATAGGCTGTCTTATCGCTTGAAGCGATCTCTTCCAGATAACCTTCTGAAGGGGTTAAAGGATCAGCAGATAAGCGGAGGTGTAAAGTAAAGGTTTTTATGGTCTAGGCATGCCGACATATCGGATAAATGGGCCGGAATACTTTTTGCATTACATAAACATAAAACATAAACATAACATAAGCTCACGCGTGTATCCCCGAAGGGGTAGATAGAGGCGCACTAGTAAACTAATACGCCCGCATTTCGTCGAGCTTAGTTACGTCCCAGATATGATAGGGGGCGAGCCTTTCGCCATATCGGGCACAAATTCCAGACTCCGGGCTGATATGGAAAAATCCAATATCACTTTGTTCGACCTGGGGATCGAACCCGAGACCTCGGGGGCAGTCGTACCCAAACACAACCATGCCACCGAGGCAGTCGGGGCAGTTTTCGCATTAATATGAACGATATTAAAATTCTTAGATACGTCCGAAAACTGACTCTCAAGGTTATCACGAAGCGAAGAAACACTATGGCAACTCTCATCACTGATATTGCCAGATTCAGATAATGCAGAGGCATAGTGTTCGTCGTCATTAGTGTTATTAACCATTAAACTCAACATAATTTTTATAAGTACGAAATCTTAAGAAACAAAAATCTTTAATAATATGTGACATAATACTAAAACAGCACAAAGAAGTAATTAACTCGCTCGCTTACCCCTTACTTTTAAAACGACGCGTCTTTAGAACGCAACAGGTCCAGTGCAATACATCATTTGCCCAGCATATGGAGATATACATGAGGCCATATATATATATATATATATATATATATATATATATATATATATATATATATATATATATATATATAATAAGGTCGTGTTATGTTGTGACATAAATGAATGTTCTATAAAAGATGAAAAAATTACTGCTATTAAATGGATTTTTCCATTTGAGAACTAATAAATTTTATATTTATATTTATTTATTTTATTTATAATGAATAAAAACAAATAAAATATGAAAATATAAAACAAAATTAAAATTGTAATAATAAATATAATATTCAAATACTTGTATTGTAGGCTATATTTTAAATAAGTGTTGCATTTGTTCCGGTAGGTGGACGGTCGTGAACGGCCCAAAAAAGCGTTCTGGAGATATCTTCCTAGATATGAGAGCCAAGCCTCACTATGGAGGACGTTCAGCACCGTGTGAAGTGGAAGCGTTTAAGTAGGAAGACGGCCCTTGGCAGAAGGCCGGGATAAAGCCAGACAGAAAAATGTTTCGCGGGGCGTGCTACCAACATCTAAGCTACCAAGATTGTTTTATTTCAATAATTAGTTTAATCTGTAATCATTATTTAAGTGGCTATTAATGTGGTAACTTCATGATTTTGTTACTAAATCGATGATTATCTAGTGACAATGTGCTGTATAAGTCCTAGATAATAATAATTAAAAGACGCATAGTAACTATATCTTAGTTAAAATTACAGTGTGGGGGCGCGCGCATTGCGTAAGCGGCACGTATTTTGCCGATATGTAATCGTGGGATAGGTAGTTTACTTTTTATATGAAATAAAAAATGTCCTACTATTAAGATGAGGTACGCTCGTGGCCTCCTTGGTCTAGTGGCAGCATATATGGGCTGTGGACCGGGAGGTCGTGGGTTCGATTCCCAGGTCGGGTAAAGCGAATTTTCTAATTTAATTTGCTCGGGACTGGATCCTCCGGAGGGGGTTGACGTCAGGCAGGTAGCTGGTTAAACTAAAATCTTAGCCAAATCCTTTCTGCAATATGCTTGAAATAGGGTGTTGCACCGACCACTCATGAAAGTGGGTTATGGGCAGGTAGAAAGAAAGATTAAAATGACGTACGCTATCTACGGTAGAAATATTTAATAATGATGCATTATGTTGGCCAAGGCTCTCTACACACTTTCCGACTAACTCTGTATATTTTTTTTTCACCTGCCTTTATTCCATCTTTAAATTTATTGTTCCGTTGTATAAGGATAAGGAGTCACGGTAAGACTATCAGAGTACGTTCTTAGTGTTGTCGGCAAATTATATGCGAAAGTTCTGATTGAAATGGATAATGTATGAGACGAATAATAAGTTATAGAATGTACAAGCGGGATTTCGAAAGAGTATGGGATGTGCGGATTAGATCTTCTCCCTACGAAGCTTTCCGGAAAAATTCTCAGCTTAAGAACGAAAAGTCTTTTGCGCCTTTGTAGACTTGGAGAACGCCTAGGACGAATTACAGACAAGGGTAATAATTATGGATGATGCATTTAAAAGGAAAGGAGAAAATTAATGTAAGTAAGACGAAAAGTATGTTTTTTAAAAGAAATGAAAGTATAACAGAGTGCAAAATTATGATAGATAACGAGAGAGTAGAACAAGTGAAAGACTTTGTATATCTGGGTTGTATATTTATAAGTGATGGGAAGCATGATAGCGACATTAAAAGACAAGTATGTGCAGGTAATCGAGTTAATGGAGCGCTGAACACCTTTATGAGTAGCTGAAAGGTCTCTAAAAAGATACGATTGGCCGTTCATAAAGAAGTGTTAGTGCCCACACTTATAAATGAGAGTGAAAGTTGGGTGTGACAGAACAGGCATGAAAGTAAGATCAGTGGGCTTACTGGTGGACTCTTATGTCATTCCTATACATTTATTCTATTAGTACGCTATATATAGCGTACTCTTATCTCATTCCCATATATTTACTATTCTATTCGACTAGCGCATAAGCTACTTGGCTAAGCCCGCAGGGTGATGGAAATGAGAGCATGAAGGAGCATGTGTCGCGTGATAGAGTGTGGAATAAAGTGGTGTTGGATCTCTGTCGAGTGAAATAAGATGTAGTGATAAGAAATAGAAAGGGATGTTGAGATGGTTCAGACATATTGAGAGGATAGATGATAGGAGATTGTCGAAACAGTGACGAGTGTGCATGGAAAAGTCGGTATAGGGCGACCGCATCGCACTTATATTGAGCAAATTGATGATATATTGACTAAAGAACAGATAAAAAGCTGAACCGACTCTAATGAGATCATGATAGTAGATGAAGCGAAAGTAGTATGTCAGAATCGGGCGAAGTGTAAATCTATAGTCTCTACCTACCCCTATGGGATACAGGCGTGATATTATGTAGGCGTACGTTTATTCCACCTCAGTATGGAGTCGACGCAACACATTGTTAAAACATGTTGCAGAGGTGTTTGGCCTTAGTTTTTACAATGGGCTACCTGTGTAATGACCCACCTATAAAGTCAAAAACGCCTGCCCGATCTGGAAATAGATTCCAGGACCTCATAGTTCACACCCGATATACGCTACCAATAGTGAATAGATCAATGAGGCGAGTTATAAATACTTCAGGAGCCATGTATTAATTAATTGCTATGAGTTTTGGAAAAAAAGGACGTGATGGAGACTATAATTGGAAAGGTCCGACCGGTCACTCTATTAGGATTTCCGATTGGTGTGCGCAGTCTTCAACATAGATGGATGTCAAAAATTCTTCAGAGTCGGAACTCTTACATGAAAAATTGAGGAAACTCCTGAGAACGAGGGTTAACTCAGCCGCGGACGTCTTAATAACCACCACGGGAATACGATCAGCCATGCTCGACTTTCGAATGTCCAAGATTCAGGCTTCGCCTGACCGCATACAGGTTGATGTTGATGGATTCATGTAGTACTCCACACACGCTGCGCCGGTGCAACGTCCAGTAGCGTGGCTCCACCATTGTACAAAATTTGAGGCAAAGGGTTCAACTCAAAGATGAGTGTTATTTTACTGTGGTTATCAAGTTTACGCAGTGACTGCAGATTAAGCTAGTAGAAACTGCTTTACATTGCGATGACAAGTCACCAAAAGCTCGATTTCCGAGATAGCTTTTCTGTCGCCCTTCAATTTTGCATAGGTATTTTCCCTTGGCCCTCCTGTTGGATTCGAAAGCTGTACGTAACTTTTCTTTCCCTTCCTTAGATATAGGGCTCCAAGCCTTAAAGGTGACATTTCACGCCAATTATGCGGGCTGTTTAAGACGTGCAGTGACGGCGCCGACATTGTTATACTAGCTGTGATATACCCTGGAATTCTGGTATTGGCAGTGCATCATTTAATTCCCAATATCCACATCCTTGACTTAGTCCGTAGAGGTGTGAGGATCATCGGGTAAGAAATAAGAGTTTTCTCCATAGAAAGAACGCAAAGAACTGACGAATACACCTAAATTATTTTGGTTAAGTACACGGATTATTTATAAAATCTTTGAATGGCAATATCTATGAAACATCAGGTATATTGACAATTTTGCAAATATAAAAGTTGTTTATTATTACGAATCCTGTAGTCTCCTTTCAGTTTTCTACATACATTGGGACTAACTCTATATACCACCGCTAAACATCAAACACTGGAGGAGCCGCTTAAACCTATCTGACAAGAAACTGTCCCCATCCAGTGGAGGAACATTGACATCCGTTTCTCTACAGGTTTGTCAACGGAAGTTCCAGCAAGGAGAACTTATAGCACAGGTGGGCTGTGTGACTGGTTAAGAGGACACCTAAACCAAAGTTATCTTGTAAGAAAAGTTACCTGATGGTTCGATGATCCATGGCTCAAACATAACTTTCTAAGTCCGACAGACAGCGTCAGCGCTGACACGCCATTGATAAGTTTTTTAATTGTACTAAAATAAATTGTGCCTCGATTGTGTGTTACTATGTGTGTAAACTCTACCTCCGGGGTTTAGTTGTATTTAAGTACGACTACCATCCTGAGGTCTTGGGTTCGACCCCTGGTTCGGGCAAAGTGATATTGCATGTTTTCAATATCAGCCCAGAGTCTATAATTTGAGCGCTATATGGCAATAGGTTCGGCCCTTATCGCATCTCGGACGGAACTAAGCTCGGCGAAATGTGGGTGTTCTAGTCGCTAGTGCACCTCTGCCTACTCTTTCGGCGGTACAGGCGTGAGCTTATGTTTTGTGTAAATAAATTGTCCTAATGCGTCGTAAATGCGGGCCCGCCACGCTACGTCACTTGTTTGTCTTATCTACACCGCTTGACATCCTATGACGCCATTAGTGTATGAGCGAGACAGCGTACGATAGCGCACTCTAGCAGGGACAGGTAGCGGGTGCAAAATTTGAATTTGAGCTGAGGTATCATGCGCTCTTAAGCATAGATAGTCAATACAACAAAAGACATAACAAAGCGGGAAATTTTCTTTGTTTGTATGAGTAAGTGTTATTTGCATACATTTAATAGCAGACACTTGTGACAATCTAAAAATACATGGGCAAACCAAAGTAGTGACTGGTGAGGAATTTTATAATCAAAGAAAAGAACAGATCAGGATATAGTTTTTAAATAAGTGACGTAAATTATGGTATGTATTATTATATACATCTACGATAACAGCAGATGAAAGAAAAGATCAGACAGTAAATGTATTACGGAAAGTAAGCAAAATAAAAGCCAATACTGTAAGAAGAAATGGTCAGTCCGACCCGTGACCACGAAGACTGCAAAGCTTTCGAAACGTCGGGCATAAAAATTAAAACAAATCGTGATAGAATCCATAAAAATTGATTTATTTCAGTGTATAACATTCGCATAAACTTAAGAAATTAGTAAGAAATGGTATCCAAGTGCATACAAGTGCTAAAAACATATATGTCACTGGCCGGTCTTTGACAGCTGCATTGTTATCATATATGGCAGAAGTTTGACCGACATACACTCATGATTCACGCATCAATATAATGTAGGTGAGCGGGTAAGTGCGAGTCAAGGCCGTTCGTGTAAACAATTTATGACTATTAAATCAGCTTTATTTATACTACAATAATGTGACATGTATGAGGCAATAAATGGCAAATTGTCACATTATTAATTTGATATTGTACAATGGAGCAAAGATTTTCCAATAAAACAAAGGGCTGAAATAGAGAACGTAAATAAAATATTATAAAAGTCACTTGGTACGATTTATAAAAAGTTTGTAATTTTGACTCTGACACCTAATTTTTTAAGAATATTCCAGAGCTTAAACAATGTAAGCATCGATATATTATTTACCTAGATGCACAGTTGACGCTCGGAAAATGGGACAGCAAAGAAGTGCTTAAGCACTCCTTTTCTGTAAAATTGGACGCTGATAGAAATCTAAATTTGAAAAATCAATTTAAGAACGCTTGATCATTTCGTTTAAAAAGCTACTTTATAACACGTGCATAAGGTTATATTTGTGTTTGAATTAATTAGAACTTGTGATCTTTTTCGTTGTTTTATTCCTGAGACCACTTTTTAGGACGATATTTGCAAAGAACTGTACATCTAGGGTATATTATGACAGCCTCCGTGGCGCAGTGGGCGAGTAGACGGCTGTGAAGCGCGAGGCCGCGGGTTCGATTCCCGCATTGAGACAGATGTTTGTGTGGCCCACAGATATTTGTTTCAAGTCTGGGTGTTGTGAGACCGAAAGTCTCTCATAGTCCCTGACACCCACGATACAGGGTATACCTAGTGTGGGGTCAGGACTAGGTGTGTGACTGTTGGGTGTATTTATTTATTTATTTATTTATTATATTGATGACTATAAGCTAAAAAGGATACCTAACAATTTTAAATAAAATACAGCAGATTTACTAAATAATATTCTTTAAAGATAATGGAAATACTTCAGTATATGCCTATAGAAAAAAGTGGTTCCAGCTTTTTGCATAACGATGATAGTCATTAATCCAAGATGGATGTCATAACATACTAATATCGAAGTTGTTATCAACAGGTCACAACCATCCGAGCAATTAATCACAATTCATCAAGCAAATTTGGATACTAAGCCATTACAGTAGAGGCTTATATCGCTTGAATATAATATGTAAAACAGGTCTTTAGTGATTAAGAGTATGCATTGAATAAAACTTTCATAATATTTGATGATTAAGTAGTACAGAAAGCTCTTATTGATGGAGACATTAGTATTATATTATCAAAGGTCAAAACTAATCACGGTACGAGACATACATGTATTTTATTCAGAATCGATATAATGAATACGGAAGATACTAAAGAAGTGATTATTCTATCAGCATGTAAACAAGGAAAAACTAACAAATATACTCAGTCGTTATTTTATGTTCACAGACACAATGTACAGATTAGAACCGCAAAAAACCCGCATTCATGATTTTACCAATACCTTATCATAGTTTGGAAATGTATTCAAGAAAAAGATTATAAGCACTTAAAATACTACTTGGTACTTGACAGGGTTTTGCCCAACAGCAATAGTCTAGAAGGGAGTGGTGTCGAATGCTGAAACGAAAGTCGAGGGTTTGCAACCAACCACAAAGATATCGATAATAACTAACGACTACGTATTCGATTCAAGATCGCTCGTACTCGTGACATTTGATTGAAATATTAAAATGTCATGAGTACGTAGCGAGCTCAAAAGTCGAAAGTTCACTGAAATTAGTGTTCAGTATCATACTCATAAATAATCAAAATATCTCGTTAATATTAATCTTGATAACCGATCATAAAATTAGTGCTTTTATAATCGAATAATGTTACTAATATTATATATTACTAATCTAATACTAACTGTAATGTGAAGAATAATCAGTGCATAATAACAATATTTTTATTTATTTATTTTATTTAAAATTGCCAAGAGAAGATACACTTAATTAACAATGACAAAAACATAAATTCAGTGTTCCCCAATAAACAGGCAATCAAAACTTACAATAATAATCGATATATTTCGAGAAATTTCCTTGTCGAATGAACTCATTATTGCATCTTCTAATGTCGAATAGCAAATTGAAACTTATTCAGATAGGCTTCGAGACTAATATTGACTTTATAACTACAATAAATCTGAAAAACAAAATCCCATAGATTTCACCATTGTTCCATTTTGTAAGACTTAATGAAATCATCCCTTCTAAAGGTCATGCGTGGTTAAATACGAGTTCTAATGAAGTGGATACGAGGTAAATCGTTAGTAGTTCGTGACTCGGTTTAGAACTAACACTAGACAATACTTTCTAAAACGTGGACAGAATATGTCGGCAAATTAAAGTAAACGTGGACATTTAGGGATAATAATAGGCTCGGATTACCTATTTAAATTAGTTGGATATGTAAATTAAGTTTCGATGATGGGTAGGACTGCAAATTAAGATTATTTATGATGTTATTTTATTTGTAAAGTTTATTATTATTCCGCAAATGATCTACTGAATGACTACACTGGAGCTGATGGTATGAATGGTGAAGTCCATAATAATGTCGCGAAAGATATTGCAACGATAATCCTCAGTAATTTCATTGGTATTATTGTCATTAAAACAGTAACGAAACAGTGATTATTCACACAGTTTAGAGGTAATGATAGATTAAGCAGGAATAATATCCATAAGGCGCATAGCATACAAGAAGTCTACATCTTCCATATTCACAAGCTAAGACCTCAACTAAGACATCATAACAATGAATAGAAAAACTCAATCGTCCAAAGAAAAAGAAAGTATAGTCAGGGGTTAAAGATCTTCGTGATTTCTGCCTGTTTTCGTATTTTACGAAAACGTGCGTGCTCGGTAAAGATTTTCACCGGCGATAAAAACATTTATCTCGGCCTTGGTACTTCTGTATTCATGAGAATGTTTACAACCTCTGTGGAGTTACTTTACATCGTTACTAGAAAGGGTTGTCGAAACTGGATATCTAGATTTACATTGAAGGTTTCGAGGCTGAATATCGAATCGCCTTTGTTTACTTTATAAGGGCAAAAGGGCACTGGTGAACAGATTATAATCCAAATAGGAAGGAAATAACCAAAAGAAAAAAAAGAACCCAGGGCATGTCCAGCAGTGGAAGTTCTGATGATAATGATGATGCAAAAGAACTAAAATGGTTTAGACATTAATTGTTAAAGACTACAGATGGTCTCAATTTTTTTCCAAGTTCATGATAATTTGAGTAACTTAATCTTTCCAAATCCAGAAATTTAAATATTCTGGGCTATTAATCAGGTGTCCTCTATGGTATACCATTAGGTTTCTAATTTAAGCGTTATTGCCATTCTAGTTTCTAGTTTATTAAAGCAGTGATTTCTAAGTTGCATTTGTTGATGAGACAGTTATACTTAATTGCATCTTCATCGATATGGTAATGTGTATTTGAAACACAATTAATATTGTCGTGTTTTGTCCACGGAAATAAATAATAAATTTGCAATCTATATAACTATTAATATTTGTTCTTTCATTGGAGATGTTGATGAGATGATTGTAAGTTGTCACGCGATTAAAGATATTATAAATTATAACAGAAATGTTATAAAATTAGATGACAACAATACATGTAATATTGTAGTAAAATGTAACGTGCGCCAGTTATCGGCAGGCCACAGATAAGCTACTACGTTATTTTATCTTGAATGTTTGCTTGATACGGTTAACATGTGAATATACGATAAGAACAAACTTACAAAAAGTGAATAACATACTTTAACTATGAGATCAAATGAACAATGTATTCTCGCACAGAAACAAAAAAATCTAAATATATAGATAGATAAACACCATAAAATTTAATACCAAATGCATGGATTTAGAGTATACTCAATTTTGGTCAGAGTTTAGAATGATGTTAGAACCAAAATATTTATTTTAGTTTCCGTAATTTATCTTACAGCATAAACTTGTAAGTTGCAAGTGCCTTCTTCATACAGGAAAAACCTTTGCTAAATTTTTCGCGGGTTTTCCCTAATTTGGGTATAAAATCAAAATAAAACCAATTTTAAGTTCATGCACCTCGATGTTTGATACTAGGAGCAATCGCCAATTCGACAATAATTTATATTGGGACTTGAGCCATTAAAATTTTATTTTTGTTGCTTAAAAGATCATAACAATCTGGTAGAATTTAATGGAATTAGCTGCAACTGCTATGCTGTGGATTGTCCAAAAATGGCATTACCACTCAAAAATGTTTGTTACTTATTCACGCTCAAACAGCTAGACCAATTTTGATGCTTGGTCCGGAGATAGCTACACCACAGCCACCCTTGAATATACATAGGATACTTTATATCCCGGAAAACAATTCCCACGCGAACGGAGTCTCGGGCAACAGCTAGTGTTGCATACCATGTTGGTAACCATACCAAGAATTAGTTTTGTTCGTGATCCATTAACTAATACAATGTACAATTTAAGCCGTGTCCCCTGCACTAAAACATTACACAAAACACCTATACAAAACATGGTATTTCTTAAATTTTTTGTCTATGGTCAATTGTTACATGAACAGGAGACAATGAAAACTCTTGTTTTGTGTAAGTGTTTTTGGTGTTTTGTTTCGAAAAAACATGTCCAGGAGACGCGGCTTTACAAGTCAAACATCGTTGCTAGTCATCTATGCACGTCCACTGCAATCATTTCTTCCATACACTATATCGATCCGAGCACCCCTAACGTCTTTAACTAGGGTGTGTACTCCTTCTTACTCGTTCTAACCAGCTAGTTCTGTCTCACTCGCTGCATGTATTTGTTATTTGATAACAAAATATTTAATAAGTAACGTCTACTGTTCAATGAAAGTGTCGACTAAATACACGCGTCTGGCACAATTTTACATAGATAGGTACGTACGTTTGTGTGATATCTTGTGAATATTTTTTTTCGATATTAGAGGTAGAGTCAAATTAATTTTGCGTAACAGCCAGAGGCATCACTAATTGGGCGTGGATGATATCGACGCTTGGTGCATGACTTCAAGCGATTCGGTCAGGACTGGATGATCAGGACGAATAATCTTCGCCCAAGATCGCCGGAAAGAAAAGAGAAAAGAAGAGGATTGGTTCAAAAATAGAGTAGACCGAAATGATGATCTCTGTATAGCTAATCCTTCTTTGCCACTTCTTTTACAAAAGTAAACCTAGTTTTTTAAATACCTGTTATGGATACGTTGCCAACCTAAAAGGAAAGAAATAGGATTGTTACAGGATCTTAGTAAAAAGCAATCAAAATAGCTATTAATAATTGTTCACCATCGAGTTTCGAAATACTGCAACTTTTGATAGTCACTAGACATACGTATTCATGGAAGTGTGATTCATTGAATTCATTGACAAATGAAGAGCAGTAAAACTCAAGCAACCAGTATTTTTACTTGAGCAAGATCAGGGTAATAGATGGTAAATAAAAACTAATTATCAACATTAGGTAACCGCTACGCGTACGTGAACTAGTAAATGAAAGAACAAGTAATTGCTTAATTATGCAAATGGATTATTATATAAAAACTACAGTGCGATATAAAATTTTAATTACAGTGGAAGTAGGAAAACGAGGGGAAGTAACGTAAATATGCTCAATTTAACACCTGTAGTGGAACGGAATACGTGCATGGTAACACTTTGCCGCTGACTTTAGTAAAGTTATTGCAGTTTTTAGTATACACCTTAGAATTATTGTGCATTCTTCTTTGGTAAGCATAACTTATAAGCCATGGCCGATAATGGCCCGCATTCGACATACAGCAGTGAAGTTCAATGAGTCTCTGGGAATGCAAAACTGTCTTTACCCTGCAATAAGTCAAATAGGAAAATAAGTAACATCTGCATGTTAAGAAATATTCCTATATTTTGTTGGTTTGGTTAGGCTTTTATTACTAACAATTTTATCTTATTTAGTAATGACGATAGCATAATGATTAATTCCTCCAGGCACCTATATTTATTTGTTTAATCTTGAGTAAATTAAAAAAAAAACGATCACACGAAACTACTATCCATAACAAACAGAAAATCAATGATTGTTTGGTTGGGAGTGGTGTCTGCTGTAGAAACAAATGTCACAAGTTCTTAATCAAGCACAAGAGCACGCATCTCTGCCTTTTCAAGTCCATTTATTATTATGGCTTACTTTAACGAAAGAAACCATTGTAAGGAAACCTGCAGAATTGTCAATAATAATATCGAAGGTGTATTGCTTTTGCCAACAGGGTAAGGCCTAACCCCTCTTATTAGTAGAGCAGACCTGTGTTTTGCGTGGGAAAGTAATATTACAGGGCTAATATTATTTCGATTATTATGAGACTGGGCAGTTAACATACCACAATAATAACTACTGTCGTATTTATTAAGTGTATTAGTATCATGACCTCAGGGTTATTTCAAGGTCCACACAGTTCACGACATACCCGACTGCTTTCAAAGAACGTGATCGTAATACTATTGTTATCGAGAATTCCAATAGACAATAGTATGACATAATTTATTCGTCTATTACTTCATGTTTGTAAATAATTTATGTCTAAGGTTTTTTCGTATCTTCGTAATAGCTTTATTCAATAAACAGATTCTTCTGTTATAGGGCTTGACAGGATTAACGAGTCCTTATTGTCATCCAGTGACCCACCAGCTCGTATTACTATCTCCTAGTTTTGTACTGTTAAGGCGTTCTCAAATTCACAACATCAATTGCTAGAATGGTCGTTGTCTGACGTACACAAAACTGTATGCGGTTAACAGGTGATCATTGGTTCTACAGTCTATGATTATCTTTGCTGGTAATAGGACTCTCACCTGCGAGAGTTTGTTAGGTAGGTAGCACTGCAATGTCTATTTCTACTGCCAAGCAGTATTGCAGTTCTGCTGGTGCTAAATTCGTATCCAACCGGATGGCGACCACCGATGGTGCTAAAACCTGTCACTCCACTCACACTCACACTCCGGTTCTCTAGTGGTGCTTGCGGTATGACTTGTTGGTTGATTGAGACGGGTTGGGGGTATCCCTGCGCCTGTCTTGTCGCAAGCCTCGATTTGCTTTTACCCTCTTTGGATTCGAAGTGTGAAGAAGCATAAATAGGCTGGCATTATTCTAGCAACCACTCATAAACCAATTGTTTGTCAGTGGTCGCTAGTTTTTGGACTACACTATGCTTACTATCAGGTACTGTAGTATTGTCGCACTCGGATACAATAAATAAGAAATATGTTCTGATTCGGAAGGCATTGCAGCAAGTGTAATTATTGGACAATGAAAGGCTTACAGCTTATCAGAGTGTGGGGCGTCCTGCAGTGCCAGTTAGTGCTTTGTTATGCAGGGTTAGCTCAGTTGGGGACGGTACGGACTGTCGAGACAAGTGTCAGAGGTTCGAGGCCAACCCCAAAATGGAGCATACACCTTTGACTTTTCTTTGTTAAGTGTATTGTTATTGTAAAATATCGCTTGGTGCAACGGCGTGAAGGAAAACATGTTTAGGAAACCCGCATACCCGAGAATTTCTTTACAGGAATTTTGAAGGTATGTGAAGTCTACCAACCCGCATTAGGCCAGCGTGGTAGACTAAGGCATAACCGTGGTAACCCCTCTAATTAGTAGAGGAGGCCCGTGTCCAGCAGTGGGATAGTAATATTCCTGGGCTAATATTATATGCAGGGTTGCTAGTTGCTACTGTTTTCTCGTATCACTTAGCACCAACAATCCGCTGGGGTTTGCTTCTCTCATCATTCGCTTGCTACGAAATATCTCGGGTTTTATTTAATTACTTTTCTTCTCCAAAAGGTAGCGCGTGTAAATCATCAAGTGTAGCAGTGAAGAAATACACGGGCATTAGTTTGATTATCGTAATATAATCCGAGCTCATAATGAACAGATATGATCAGACAGATTTCGAGAGAGCTATATGCTTTATACATCGCTGCTCTCGTGTGGATGGAAATATGATCTGTAATTAACTAAGCTTCGGTGATTATCGCAAACCGAAGGCTGTGGTGATTTGTCTATTAGTACATACATATATAGATTCATGCCTGTATCCCTGACGAGGTAGGCAGAGGCGATCTAGAGAAGTAGAACACCCATATTTCGGCGAGCTCATTTTCGTCCCAAATGTAATGGGGAACCTACCGCCATATCGGGCACTAATTCCTGGCTCTCGGCTAATACTAAATAGAAAAACCCAAAATCACTTTGCCCGACCGGGGATCAAACCCGAGACCTTAGGACGATAATTGTACAGCGCACGCAGTATAACTAGGCCACATACAGTCATCTCATTGGTATCCATAGAAATTTGTAACTTCAATTTTATTAATTTTGTAACTTTTCCGTGGGACCGACTCTGAATAATACTCTTCCAAACAAAAAAGGTTTATCCCAATCGCTCAACTCATGACTAAGTTGTCGGTTAACAAATATATAATGAACTAGCTGACCCGCGCAACTTCGTCTGCGTAGGAGAGAGAGGGTTGAAAGAATGAGTCGTAGGCACCTATAATCCAATAATTCTAAAGGAGGTAATGAGATGATCTACTTCGGTCCGGTTTCGTCAGTCACCCCGTCAGTCACCCACTCAGTACCCCCGTCAGTTACCCCGTCAGTCACCCCGTCCATCACCCCGTCGGTCACCCCGACAGTCACCCTGTCGGTCAAGCCGTCGGTCACCTCATCTTTCTGCTCGATTGTCACCCCGTCTGTCACCCGTCTGTCATCCAGTCTGTCACTCCGTCTGTCACCCGTGTGTCACCCGTCTGTCACCCTGTATGTCACTCGTCTGTCACCCAGTCTGTCACCTGTCTGTCACCCGTCTGTCACCCCATCTGTCTGATCGATTGTCACCCCGTCTGTCACCCCGTCTGTCACCCGTCTGTCACCCGCCTGTCACCCGTCTGTCACCCGTCTGTGAACCCGTCTGTGAACCCGTCTGTGAACCCGTCTGTCACCCGTCTGTCACCTGTCTGTCACCCGTCTGTCACCCCGTCTGTCACCCGTCTGTCACCCGTCTGTCACCCGTCTGTCACCCGTCTGTCACCCGTCTGTCACCCGTCTGTGAACCCGTCTGTCACCCGTCTGTCACCCGTCTGTCACCCGTCTGTCACCCGTCTGTCAATCGTCTGCCATACGTCTGTCACCCCGTCTATCACCCGTCTGTCACCCGTCTGTCACCCGTATGCCACCCGTCTGTCACCCATCTGTGAACCCGTCTGTCACCCGTCTGTCACCCATCTGTCACTCGTCTGCCATACGTCTGTCACCCCGTCTGTCATCCGTCTGTCACCCCGTCTGTCACTCCGTCTGTGACCCCGTCGGTCACCCCGTCAGTCACCTCGTCAGTCATCTCGTCAGTCACCCCGTCCGCCACCCCATCAGTCACCCTGTCAGTCACCCCATCAATCATCTCGTCAGTCAGCCCTTAGGTCATAGTGTGATGTTATATAGCCAATAGCCATCCTCGATAAATAGACTATCCCACAAAAAAATATTTTTTCAATTCGAACCAGTAGTTTCTGAGATATCAACTTCCCCGCTTCTTAACATTTTTCATTTTTGCTCCGCTCCCATTCGGGACGCCGCGCCGGGTCAGAGTGACGTTACCATCGTATAAATATTGACAAATATTGACGTCACTCAATTGTTGTGCCTTCCCGGAACCTCTCCACTAAAATTTGAACTTTATCGTATGGAATTAAAGTTCAAATTGACTTTTAAGTATTATTACGAATCGATTGTATGGGAGTATAGAAAAGTGTTGTTTTTAGAGTTTTTAGGCAGTTTTTAAATTTTTTCTCTCCGTAAGAACTATCCTCGTAGTTCGAGGAATATTCTAAAAAAAGAATTAACGAAATCGGTTCAGCCGTTCACGCGTGATGCCGTGACAACGGAAAACGGGTTTCATTTTTATATATATAGATACGACGAATTGAAAACCTTCTCTTTATTGAAATAAAATTATTTTTACGGATTTTATCACGATTTGGTTTTAATTTTTATTCCCGACGTTTCGAAGGCTTTGCAGTCTTCGTGGTCACGGGTTGGACAGTCCAACGAATAGTCCAACGAATAATAAAATTATTTCAATGAATAGCATTCGCGTAAACTTAAGAAATAACCTTCTCTTTTTTAATGTCGGTTAAAAACTGAACTAAAAGAACATTCAAGTAAAGACTGATTACAACACAGTATTATAAATGGAAGAATCATGAATTAGACCTTGTTACATGAAATATAAAAAGCATAAAACGCAACGCGTGCTGTGATGTAAATGTAAAACGAAGATGATATGAAAAGTGAAGGTGATTGCGTTGCTGGTAACGGGTATTGGGTTCAAGTCCGGCGGCGCCTGCGCATGCCACGCTTCAGTTACGCAAGATGTAGAATTTTGGTATCAGTATTATTATATTAGCTTACTTCAAAATAACTATTATATACATATAAACATAAGTCGACGCCTGTATTCCCGAAGAGGCTGGCACTAGAGAACTAGACACCCGCATTTCGACGAGCTTATTTCCGTCCCAGAAGTGACCGCGGGCAAGCCTATCGCCACATTCGTCACGAATTTCAGACTTCAGACTGATATTGAGAAACACCCAATATCACGTCACCCGGGGATCGAACCCGAGATTGCAGAACGGTAGCCTCACGCAATACAACTACGTCTTATTGGCAGTATAAAATATATAAAATAACTATTAGTAGAGTTTTATAATTGTATGTCGCTTATTTGGTCTAGTGGTAGAATATATGGTCTGTGGACTCGGATATTCTGGGTTCGGTTCCCAGGTCGGGAAAAGAGAATTTCGACAGTTAGGATCCCAGGGGGGTTACCACCACCTCTTATAGCAGTATTATTATAATCTTACTTGTACCGATTCCCATACAAAACAAACGAAGAACGATTATAATAATACTGCTATAAGAGGTGGTGGTAAACCTGCTGGTCAGCCAACGCCCTGAAGGTCTTACTCAAAAAGAAACTTTTGTCAAATATTAGATTTCTAGAAAATCCACATTTTCCATAATATGATCTAAAATTTAGCTACAGAAGAAAACTGATATAGAGCGAATTGCAGCGTTATTACTTATATAGAGTTACACCGTATCTCGATTTTTCCTACAGCTCACAACTTTAATTCTTCAAGATTTTGGATAAATACAGATTTATCGCGGAGCCGCAAGTGGTCCACTATTTCGCTGCAGTTTGCTAATATTTCATTGAGCCCTAGATTTGGCTAATGATGAGTGTGGCAACACTGAACAACGATATAAAATCGTCCCGGATGCGGTATGACACACTTTTTTTACAATCACTATCGGAGAATGTGATCTGCGTACTAAATTGCATCATTTTAAAATTTCAAAAACGTTTTTTAGATTGTTATATTTTGTTATAGATATGAATGAGCACATTTTTATGCAATCACGAATCAGATAAACATTATGTACAAAATATGCAGTATACAGTGTGGATTTGTGTACCCATTTGTACATAAAATTCGTACAATCTTTTTTTTTAATATTTTCGTATTAGTCTGCTGTGTCTTAGAGTTGGGCAAAGGATTCCTCAAGATACTTCCATGAATCGCGATCGTGTGCTATGTTTAACCAACGTCTATTGAATTTATCCAGTTCGTACCGCCATCTTTTTTGGATCTCCCGCGTCGCCTGTGAGCCGTATCAGGATTCCACAACGTGGCCTGGCCCATAACGCGCCAGGCAAGCGACTGATGTGACCAGCCCAGCTCCAAAAGCTCAGCGGATTTCAGCAAAAAAGGCCGCTTTTTAAATAACGTGCTTCAAAAATATTTGTTATAAGTTTGTATAGAAGTAGCCTCCTTGGTTTATTGGAGCAGCAACATGGACTGTGGATCGGGACTGGGTTCGATTCCCAGGTCGGGCAAAGCGACTTTTCTAATTTAATTTGCCCGGGACTGGCACCTTCAGAGAGGGTTGTCAGGCAGACAGCCGGTCGTAAAAACTAAGTCAAATACTTTCTGCAAAAAGTGTGTTGCGCCGACCCCCCATTTTGGGATAACGGCAGGTGGAAAGAAATAATGTCTATCTATGTCTATGTCAATCTAATTACTTTATTATTATGTTCGTTTGACTAGCATACGTTGAGTTGAGCCATTTTTGTAACAAGCACATAAAATCGTTTATTTTATATTAGCCTAATTTAATGTAAGAGCATATGAACTATTTTTTTTCACTCTCTTTTTCTTTAAATTTATTTATTTATATCAGACACATGATCCATAATTACATAGGTATTATTTTCATGTCATTCAATTAAATTATATTAAGTAAATTTATTACATTTAATTAGATCAATAATAATTTCTTCAAAACTCTTCAACTGATGACAGCAAACGTACTGTACATTGCATGGTATTCTTTTAAAACGAGCTTTTATAATTATATTTAGTTTAATATTTTATTGAGAAATTATCAAAATAAAATTTATAACATACTGCCACTTCTAGTATAAAAGTAATTCTGTAATTATGCATATTGCAGTTTAGACAAATTAAGGTACGAACTTTCAGTTCAGTGAATAATACCTGAGAGATTTGGCTTTGAATAATTTTTGAGTTATAATATTATAATTTATTTTAATATGTACACAGAATGATGTGAAAAACGGTTTATTTCGTATTTATTTTATTCATAAATCCCGTATTTATGTACATAAATTTATCACATTCATAGTTTATAATAAATAAATATTGTATCTTTAAGTGTAATGTAAATGTTCTACGTAATTTCTTTCTACTTGCCCTAATCCCACCTTAATGTGGGGGTAGTCGCAACACACTTTTTTAAGCATGTAGAAAGGATTTGGCCTTATTTTCGACAGACTTCCAAAAAGGAGAAGGTCCTCAATTCGTCTGTATTTTTTTTTTTATGTATGTTACGCGATATCTCCGCCAAATGTAGACCGATCTTCAAACTTCTTTTTGTATTCGATAGAGCTTATTTCAAGGGTGGTCATATAGATTTGGTCACGATCGGATTTGAAGTCGATCTGTTAAGTTTTTTGGGATTATATCATATCTGGGGATCCCGATTTAATTTGCCCGGAACTGGATCCCTCAGAGGGGTTGACGTCAGGCAAACGGCTGGTCGTAAAAGCTAAGCCAAATCCTTTCTGTAACATGCTTGAGAAAGTGTGTTGCGCCGACCCCGCATTAAGGTGGGATAAGGGTAGGTAGGTGGACGTCCTACGCTGCACTACCTACAAGGTGGACCGACGACCTGATAAAGGTCGCAGGAAGTCGCTGGATGCAGGCCGCTTCCAACAGGTCGATCTGGAAATCTTTGGGGGAGGCCTATGTTCAGCAGTGGACGTCTTATGGCTGATGATGATGATGTTTATGATGAAGGGTAGGTAGAAAGAAAGAAGCCTAGCGAATCATCCAAAACAATGATCGTTTTTTAAAATCTCATTATAAAATTCCATAAATCTACTAGATGTATAAAAAGATGTTATGGGATTACTTTTGTCCACCAAGACCATACTAAAAAAAGTTTAAAATTTTTAAGTGATATTGGATTTTTCCATATCAGCCCGGAGTCTGGAATTTGTGCCCGATATGGCGATAGGCTCGCCCCCTATCACATCTGGGACGGAACTAAGCTCGGCGAAATGTGGGTGTTCTAGTTCGCTAGTGCGCATCTGCCTACCCCTTCGGGGATATAGGCGTGAGCTTATGTTATGTTATGTTAAAATGTTTCCCTTTATAATTTCCATTTTAATGTGTTTTTAAACCATAGCGAATAAATGTCGCGTTAACGTCATATTTTAAATCTAATTAAATCTGATTTAACTCCAAAACTAATTAATAAAATAGAAAATATTGAATAGCTGCAGTCTACACCATTAATTAATCCGTATCCAAAATAGTGTCGTTTGCTAATTGCCAAAGTTGCATAAGTCAAAAATTTAAATAAAGCCCGCAGTGTCTCGACACGACGTATCGATTTAAATTTGAATTAATTTTTTATTTCTTCATCGATAATACACGTAATTTCCAACATTTATTTAAAGAGTAAACATGAATCACACAATATAAAAGTATTATAAAATTTTACTTCGAGGTCGAGAGGAAATAATTCTTTCCTGTATTAAATAATTACCTGCTCGTTTAAAAAGTGCATACAATGTGGCATTGACGGCTGTTTAAAACAATAATCACCGGTTTAAGACATCGCAAGTGCATGTTACGTATGTTAACAAATATATGTACGTACAAATTAACATGTCATTATTTACAACGCTCTCATGTCATCTGTAGTAACCTGTAATTATCCCACGATTACGTTTTTACTTTTCATTTATAATCTGGGCCAAGGCCGATGAAAGCGTGTTTTGACATTAGAAAATAATTCGGGATGTATAAACTGCAATGCATTTTAATTATGTCAAATGCACTTATCGCGTCGTGTGGGAGGGCACAGATCATGCGCAGTGCAGCCCCTTGCTTGTGTCGTACTGAACCCTAACCTAACAGCTGATTTATCAAAAAACATCACTTGGCAAAATATTAAAATAACCAAAAATATTTTTAATAAAACTAACATACCTTCGTTTGTACCGAATCAGGCTGCATATAGTAGAAAAGGAAAAACATCCACACAGCCCCCACAAGGAACAAAATTTTGACGTTTCGCCGCATTTTCGAAAATTCAAATTTGGAACGTGTCACTATTCCGAAACACTTGTATATAACCTGGTAGTTACACACGTACACGCGTTTGTTTTTATTTGTGTTCACGATTTTTATCGGATGGCGAGCGGCGCGCGGCCGCGCTTCGTGCTGCGGTCTGCCGACTGAACTGTTTCAGAATAATACAGATAGTCGCCGGTCATGCGCATATCGGTCCTCGACACCGCATACGAAAATAGAACTTGCACACTTTGGCCATTAGGCGTTACGTAGAAATGCGTGCGGCCCTCTCACTACTTCTTGATCAGCCTTATCTCCGATCAGCCGAACTGCCGCTCGCAAAAGCCTCCCGGTAACCACTTTTAAGGATCCGTCAATAATTGTCTTTATAACTTAAGTTGGAAGCAGCCTGCATCCAGCGACTTCCTTCGACCTTTATCAGGTCGTTGGTCCACCATATAGGTTGATCTGGAAATCTTTGGGGAAAGCCTATATTCAGCAGCGGATGTCCTATGGCTAATGATGATGATGATGATAACTTAAGTTATTGTATCGGAATCGATATAGATATATTCTATAAAGTAGGACTGTTCCATAAGTTTAATTAAGTCAGCTAAACATCACCGACAATAAAAAACTAATTTAATTTTCAGTGTAGAAGTTATGGTGCGTGCATTTTGTTTTGTTATGGTTAATAATTAAAATGGAAAATGTAAAGCGAATCGAAAATAAATTATTGAATGAATTTCGAAGGTTTTGCATTTCAAATAATAACTACATCTGCCATAGCTCGAATATTTAACTGATTTCACATTATCAATAATTAAAAACATAAATAAAAAATAAAAATTATACCCGATTTTATATTTTATCTGTCTAGATTTAGTGTGTTTATATCTAATAAGCTTGACAGTTTGCACTTAAACTTTATGAAACCATTAAAAATACTTAAAAATGTAATTAAAGTTACGTAATTGGAAATAATTGAAGGTTTATAAATGACATTAGAATTTTCATTCAAAACAAATTTCATGCAATTATTGCCCCAACAAATATGTGCAAAACGAAATTATTTGAACTTCATTGTCGCACTGAAGCGATGCTTAATGTATCCTGTCAAATACGTGTATTCATACGTACTTTGACAAAAACATGTGCTATATACCTAACTAAGAAACGCGCTTTTGGCAATATTCCATTATTCTTGTGAAGATGTCGCGCTTCGTGGAAATTGGATAGGGTCATTTCAGAGACAATTTTAGCTGCAATATAACAACTTGTATTTGTTATTGTTTGACAGAAATGTTATTATTATTTATCATCATCATCATCATCGACAGAGGACGTCCACTGCGAGACATAGGCCTCCATGATTTCCAGTTTTTGTTATTATTAGTTGAGTTTTATTAATGCGATGTGTTAAATAAAAATAATTTACTTAATATCCCGAAATATTCTTTTACAAATTAAAATTGATAAACAGAGTAATTGAAGTAATATTTGCTAATTCAGATTACTTCCATATAAGGCATTTGTACAAATACTCTTTATCCAAATAATTAAATTTAAAAAACCTACACGGTTAGTTCAAGCAGTAATCTAGAGGTTACCTCGTATCACCGGGATCATCTCACTGAATAAGGCAGCTACGGCTTTTTAGTCGGAAGTGTCAGTCTAGGTAATCAGGTAAGGTTAGGGTTTTCCGTCGTAAGAGAAGGTAGAAAACCTCCAACATCGAAAGGGGTAACCAGACTCCCTAGACTCACTTCAGTCGCAAAACATAAGCTCACACCTGTATGTACCTGTGTGGAGGCAGAAGCGCACTAGCGAACTAGAACACCCACATTTCACCGAGCTTAGTTCCGTCCCAGATATGATAGGGGGCGGCGAGCCTATCGCCATATCGGGCACAAATTCCAGACTCTGGGCTGATATGGAAAAATCCAATATCACTTTGCCCGACCCGGGATCGAACCCGAGACCTCACGATGGGAGTCGTACCGAAATACAACCACGCTTCCGAGGCAGTCTTCAGTTGCAATACAAAAGAAATATAAATAAACTACAAAGAATGGCCGCTACACATCGACACTGCTATGACTTAGGCTGAGATCTATAGAGTGAATTTCGACTAAATTTAATTCAAAGTAACGATCTCAGTGAGGATTCGGAATTGTTAAATCGAACTTTTACTTAGTCCGAGTCATTTTTTACAAGAAATGCATACTGACAGACATACCAAGCAAAGATTTTTTTTGTAAAATGCCTCGGACTAAGTCGAAATCCGCACTGAGTTCGTAACTTTGATTTAAACTTAGTAGATGTTCGCTCTATAGATCTCAGCCTTACTATCAAGTTCGGTGGACAAGTGCTGCGTGATGTGATGTATCATGCACTTACGTGACAAAGCTATAAACCATCGTATCTGCACAACAAAGTAACAACTTAAAACTTTTTAGTTACAACCATTTTTAGTAACAAAGTTACATTTTATTGTGGGCTATAGACAAAGTGTATTTTTTTTAAGTTACGTATTGTAGATAATTTTATCAAGTTTCCGCTCTGAAATTGGCTACATTGAACCTAAATAATAAATTCGTAATAATATTTTTCCTTGTTAAATGACACCATTTAAAATTCATCACGCTTATGAAAAATAAAATAATATGCATTTCTGGTATATATTAACATAATATAATACATATCGGCGCAAAATCGCAAGCTTATTTAAAAAGCCGTTGTTATTTCACGTTATTAATTCATTTTACAATTGTTAAACTGCTGAATCGTTAAAAGATTCTAAAAAGTTAAAATAATCGTTATAATTATTTCTTTGACATTCGATATTCGGTATCGAGTAGGTAGTTGCAAATATTGCACCCTATAAAAGGAGTGTTCAGAGCAAATTCGACACAGTCGTGCTCCGGCACTCGGACTGTCCACATCCCTGACTAGACGGTGCTCTTGAGCACCGTTAATAAAGGGAGTTTGTGAATTTCAGTGTTCACAGTTGATAAATAAGATGAGTAATCATCTTATTGTCAAAAGTGACGTCAGCCATGCTGACGTCACCGTTTTTAAAAAAACAACGTTAGCGTTGGCCCTCCGACATACATAAAACATAACATAACACATAAAACATCATAATTATTACTTTAATAACACAACGAAATTAAGAATGCTTGTGATATAATAAATGTATCAAATATTACATCATAAGTAAAGTAAACTTGAGACGCTTTCATCAAAACGGTGAAAATATGACTTAGTGCATTTTACACTAGGGGGACGTTATGTTTACCCCACTATGTCGGAAGGAGCGTAATATTTTATTTATTTTTGATCACATTATATTATTAAGCACTCAAAATGAAAATAGAAACAAAGTTAATTTTAATCACTGTCAAAGCACATTTAATGAACGCCATCTAGCGGCATCAAAAAGTAATGATTTAAGCTTAGTAAGTTTAAAGTTGGGCTTAGTTCATACGCTTGGTTGTAGATGGCGGAAGCATAACGTGCATTATTATAACAGTTTTTAATCGTAATTAATGGCGTTAGGCAGGTCACTAATCGTAAAAACTAAGTAAAATCCTTTTTGCAATATGCTTAAAAAAAGCGCCGAACTAACATTGAATGGAATAAAAGCAGTCTTGAGCCCTTGAGAAGGAACTGATCAACTGAAGCCGCGTCACATGTCTTTTCGAAACAAAACATTAAATACACCTACACAAAACAATTTTTAAGTTTTTCATTGTCTTATGTAACAATGGACCAAATACAAATAAAGCGAATAATTGTTGAAATACCGAGTTTTGTGTAGGTGTTTTGTGTAATGTTTTATGCCGGAGACGCGGTTTGAGAAGTACTTTAATACAATACACACATAGACTCACGCCTCTAACCCCAAAGGAGTAGGCAGAGGTGAACTAGAGACCTAGAACACCAATCTTTCGCCGAGCTCATTGCCGTCCCAGATGTGTTAGAGGGCGAGCTTATTGCCATATTGAACACAGATTTGGACTTCGGGCTGATACCAAATTAAAACTTTTTGACCGGCCCGGGAATCGAACTCGAGCCCTAAGGATGATAGTCGTACCGCTGTATAACTACGCCGCGCAGCCGCAATACAATAAAATTATAATAATGAAATAATTACTAATGGCACCGACGTTAGAACAATATAAAAGGTTTTATCTCTTAAAACTGGCTGGCATTGTTGAAAAAACAAAAAATTAGAAATAAAATCTAGCGGGTGTAGTTTTTACGTTGCTTTCCCTCGTCATCCCGGCAGATTCCGCGCGCTGTCCGCCGGGAGCGCGCGTTCCCGCGACCGTCCGGCTAATACGAACTTACTTCGACGCTTCGAAGTATTGGTTTTTGAATTTCGAACTCGGTACGATTGCATATTACTTTTTCATAATAATATCGTTTTAAATTATTCTGTTTTTAAATTTTCGTTTTTGTGATGTGACGTGTTTTTTGTTTTGTTTGGTTGTTTGGCGGACGTAAATTTTTAGGTAAGTAACTTATTTCAATTAATCTATGAATTAATTTATTTTGTACTAATAATACATTTTATGTAATAAACAATCCATTTTCCGTTTGTAATAAGAGATTAAAAGCGTTTTCGTTTTAAGGCGGGAAAGGGATGTTTGTAATCCACTACCGACCAAAATTAACGGATACGGTGAAAAAAATTCTTTATTTATAATACAATTGAAATGATAAGTAGGTACTTAACGATTCGGTATTACATACCTACTTAACTAAATATTTTGTTGAAATAAAACTATTGTTACGGATTCTATCACGATTTGTTTTAATTTTTATGCCCGACGTTTCGAAGGGTTTGTAGTCTTCGTGGTCATGGATCAGACGGACGTGTCATTTGTCCAAAAATATTAGCGTTACAATATCTACCTTCATTTTTAAATTAAACAAAAATACGAGCTCACGGTGTCTGGTCTGGCAGCTGGTCTTTTGGGTTCAACATTAAGACAAATCGTGATAGAATCCGTAAAAATAGTTGTATTTCAATGTATAACATTCGCGTAAACTTAACAAATCAGTATAAATATTTTGTTTTAAATATGCTACATAAGGATATAAAATAGATGTAAAATTATTTATAAAAAGATATTCAGACTTCATTAATTATTTTTTATTTTAAAATTACTATCTTTGATTACTATCAAACCGTAATCTGAATAAAATACTTAATCAATAGATGTAAAAGCTTTAAAACAAATAACCTAAAATGCACGACTTCAAAATAGTATTTCAATAAACTCTTTTAAACCCTAAAGGACTAAACAAACAAAACATAGGCCGTTTTTATAATAAAAAAAATAAATGCAGAGAAATGTAGCAAGGTCGCCAGTGCTAATAATAATGCGGTGGCCTGCTAAGCACAGTGCACACCCTCGCATCACCCCTGCTTTCGCGAACGTCATGTGCACACCCCTCAATCGCGATTCTGTTCTCGGATTGATTGGATACGAACGCTGCCGTCCTCAAGCTAAAATGCCGTTATGGCGCGTACTGCACCGGGCCGAACGAAGGCGAACGAATCATGCCTGTTTCATTCACACAACAGCGACAGTTTATTTGTGTGAACGCAACAGGTATAGATTCTTGCGCCTTCGTTCGGTCGGTGTGTACGCGCCATCAAGTGAATAAAACTCAGATGTCTCCAAAAACGTGGAAAATATTATCCTTAGGGATTTATTATATTGTGGTTTTTATATTTAATAGACTTAATAACTTGTTTAAGATTAAAAATAATCATAAGTCTATGAAATCTCTAGGGACCATATTTTCCACGTTTTGTGGAGACATGTCAAAATTAGTATTTTCACTTAACGGCATTTTTGGTTGAGGAAGGCAGAACGTAAGTTGGAACTGCGTTTATAAAGTTATTGCTCTTTAAATTTCTGCTGCATGGTTGCTGCAATTGTTTTTTGCTGCTATGTTGGTGGTCGGGTGGGGTTCAGCTTGGATGGGTATTTTTCATAGTAAATATGATGTAAAAACCACTATAGTGGCTTGTTTGGACGTGGAGCTTTCCTTGTTGACATAGTGCATAATGACAACTTCAATCTGGTATAATCAGTCAACCATCGAGATAAACCATGATCATAATATTGCCTCGTTAGTGTAATAGGGACCTAAGCTAAAAACCCTTTACCCCTGGGTCGGTTTCCCTAATAGAATAATCACCATGTATTTGAGATTTACGTTCAAAAACTAAACATAATAAGTTTTAGGCGAATAATGACACATTGTCATAAAATATTTTTTACGGATTTTAAAGTGACTTTTGTTGTCCATGTAACTTTTTGTTCGCATGCAGTCAGTTGTATATGCATGGACCAGGCCGATTGTTACTAAATAGACATTGTGCGGGTACCGATGCCGATTGTTTGATATGTCTGTTACTACAAAAAACGAAGAGCAATTTACACGTAGCAAATATAACTCCATATACCGGTGTTCCCAAAAATTTGGTACCAATTTCACGTACAGAAGAACGATTTCAAGTGTAATGGTAAAAAAAAAAAAAACAAAATTGGCCTCAATTTTTTAATAAATTATTCAGCATGGGGATTTTAAAATCGGAATGCGACCTGTAAATATACGCAATTTAAATAATATTTAAAAAGTCACGGGCGGCTCGGCCTCCGGTGGCCCATACGCTTATTTTACATATATATGTGCCGCCTCCGACGGGCATAAGAACGGCTTTGTATACCTGCAAGAAATAATTAATTGCGCCATAGGTGGTGTGAAAAAGAATTTTGAAAATCGGTCCACATTTGGCGGAGATATCGAGTAACATACATAAATACAGACGAATTGAGGACCTCCTCCTTTTGTAGAAATCGGTCGAAAGTGTACTGAAGCTGATCCAATTTGCCAGATTTTTTTGTCACAAATTCAAGTTTCCATTATTCAAAAAGCCTTACGGAATTTAACCTTAACTGCTAAATTACTATAGATATTTTCATATTATACCATGCATACTTGTAAACGTAATTATGGGCGGCGTCCGAAGACTATATTTTAAATTGCTGACTATATGATGAATTTAAGTGCCCTTCAGGCCTACGAAATAAAGCAAATTTTGATTTTAACAAAAGCTAGGTAGGTATTCGTCTTTTACAGTACGACATGTTTTCATCAAATCAAATCAAATCAAATCAAATCGTTTATTGAATCCATAAAATGTCACACTTTATTTACGTCTAAAATGTTTACTCTACCGCCAATTCGGAAAGCTGGTTCGTCAGAGAAGAACGGGCAAGAAACTCTGACGTTCCTCTTTTTGAGAATAATAACCAGTTTACAGTCAGATATTAATACACAACCAAAATAAGAAAACAAATAATTTCAATAATTTACATTAAATTAGAGCAGCCAATCTACAACAAAGTAACCTCCATGTAAAATAAAAACAATAAAACGTACAATTTCGATTGCTGAGCGACATCTGGTAGTACTTTCCACAATATCGTCATTTCCTTATTGAAATCCTTTGAACCCGCACAAATAATCTTCGGAAGATTGTATGGATCCATTTCTGCAATAAAAGTAACAGGAAACAGGAATCAGAGTAAATATTGATGATAGTACAGGAAATGAAGAATATAAAGAAACTATTTTCTGCTTACATCAGTTGCGACGTGCCTTGATGTTATTAATCAGGAGTTATTGGATGAATTGACTATGAAAGAAGGAGGTTTGTTTTTTTTACATTATGTTACTTATAATATGGCGAGTCGCCTGCTTGGTCTAGTGACAGCATACATGGGCTGTGGACCGGAAGGTCGTGGGTTCGATTTCCAGGTCGGGCAAAGCCAATTTCCTAATTTAATTTGCCCGGGACTGGGTCCCTCAGAGGGGGTTGACGTCAGGCAGGCGGCCGGTCGTAAAAACTAAGCCAAATCATATCTGCAACATGCTTGCAAAGTATATTGCGCTGATCCCATATTAAGGTGGGATAAGGGCATAAGGGATAAGCTTGCTCTCTACTATATCCACGGCGAAATATGGGTGTACTGGTACTAATTCGCCTCTGTCTGCCCCTTCGGGGATACAGGCGTGATTCTATGTATGTATGTTATTCGATGAACTGAGGACCGTCAAGATTTTTTGTGTTCGATAGAGCTTACTTCAAATATGGTTGTGTATAATTTAATCAAGAACTAATGGAGTAAACTGCTTTATAGACAGCATAGATGTGATTGAGTCTATAGCTATATCTTTTGCACGTCCAGATTCCAAGGATACTAAACGAAAAAACCCAATTACACCTGGCCCACGAATCGAACCCGAGACCTAAGGACGGCACGGCCTTATATAGTCACGGGCGGCTCGGCCTCCGGTGGCCCATACGCTTATGGAACATATATATGTGCCACCTCTGACGGGTTATAGACCACTTCAGTAGCACTCCTATGCTATCTTTAACTAAAAATGTTATTTCGTGAGAAGTACAAAGCAACAAACACTCGTATTATAATATTAGTATACATTAGACACAGAATTGTTGAGGCTTCCTACGCAGACTTTCTAACTTAATTTGATTTTAACCTACATTATGTAAACTAAAAGAAACAATTCTGTTACCAGCAGCTCGAACAGGAATATTTCTGACAACCGTAAATGTATTCGTGCTCGATGCGCGTCTATGAAATTTGTATGAAATATTAATCAAACGTCATCAGTGTGCAGCGAACTCGAATACATTTACATTTACATTAGTTTTTCGTGCTCGGGCTACTAGCTACTAAACTAAAACTAAATTAAGTAAGTATATTTTTTAATTTTGTTCCTAACGCGACCTATTTTTAATTAAATAAAATCTCTAATCAATAATTAGTTTATTGGTCTGTATCATTTAGGTATATATATTTTTATTATTTTTAGCAGAGACTGGCAAACGAGCAGATGGGTCACCGATGGTAAGAGATCTCCACCGCCCATAGTGGGTGTCTATGACACAAATAATCATGGCGTTGCCTACCTAAAAGGATGGAATGGAAGGGGAGGGAAAAGGGATTGGGGGGAGGGGGAATTGAGCTACTGGAAATCTCACTCATCGAACGAAACGCGACAGCGAGCTGCCACTTTATGTCGGTTTTCTGTGAGACAGTGGTATTAAACCGGTCGAGCTGCGTTGACGTAATTGTCTACAGCGTGGCTCTACCACAATATACAGGACTATCATTGGAGAAAGCTCTATCAGACACAATATTTTGACAATCGGTCCACATTTGCTGATTATATATGGTATCGGGTCTGTCTATCTGCCCTTATCCCACTTTGGGATCGGCGCAACACACTTTTTCAAGCATGTTGCAGAGAGGATTTGGCTTAGTTTTTACGACCGACCACCTGCCTGACGTCAACTGAGGGATCCAGTTCCGGGAAAATTCAATTAGAAAATTCACTTTGCCCGAGCTGGGAAACCAACCCAGGACTTCCCGGTCCACATTCCAATATATATATATTCTATCGGGTATATTATACATAAATATACCGATGAATTGAGAATATTCCTCTTTTGAGGTGGGTTAAAAATACATAGAAACCAAAACAAATGCTATAGGAATACTTACTATCGTTCATGCAAATACAATCATCTCTGAAAACCTCAAAAATAAGTTATTCGTTTGGCGAAAACAAACCCATTGGACCAATAAAAGGGTTCTGGCGTGCGGAGTCGTTTCGTCGGGAATTCAATTCGAAATCCTCGTTCAGTTAATCGGAGCTCAAGCTATCTCCGCTTCGCCTTGACCTTCGCTTGGGATCCCGCCGCATTACTCGAGGCTTTGACGATCCTCGGCTTTTGGCGATCCACTTCAATTACTTATTGACTGCCTCGGTGGTTGTATTTCGGTACGACTACCGCCCTGAGGTCTCGGGCTCGATTCCCGGGTCGGGCAAAGTGATATCGGATTTTTCCATATCAGCCCGGAGTAGTTTATGCCCGATATGGCGATAGGCTCCCCCCATAATCTGGGACGGAACTAAGATCGGCGAAATGTGGGTGTTCTAGTTCGCTAGTGCACCTCTTCCTACCCATTCGGGCATACAGGCGTGAGCTTATGTTATGTTGTTCAATTACTTAATCCCTGGAATTGAATGCAAGAAAAAAACATATTTTCGCCCTGTTTGAGATATGGACGATGGATTTCGTCTTCTTGATCTATTGACCCTAGTGTTAGCGTACATATGCCACCCGGAGGTCTAAGGTTCGATTTTCGTGTCAGGCGGGTGTTTTTCCAATTTGACAAGGACCGCATCCCCCTTAAATGGGTTAAGGTCAGACAGGCTTTCTGTATAAAAACTTATCTGAATCCTTTCTGCAACATTCTTGAAACAGTGTGTAGCTGACTCTACATTGACGGATGAACAAAACTACAGTTATTGCATCCATGGCTCACAAAGCTTGTTACCGTCCTGTGATGTGATGTGATGGGGGTTGGGGCGCAAATCTGTCGACAGAAGATATTGACATTGTTTTGGAATCGCAAATTCAAACAGGAATAGTACCGTAAATGGCAAATTAATTCAATATCTCAACCTAAAGCGGCCATACACGATCGAGGCGGTACCGAAAATCAAAAGTTTTTAATATATCATCATCATGGAGTACCATCTTATTTGAAGTTTGGAGGTCAATTGGTGGAATCTGTTGCGGCACTCCTTCCTTTTAGGTCGTCGTACCACTTCCGACGTTCTCGCCCGGAGCCTTTCTTCCCCTGTATCCTACCATCTAAAATGGTTTTGATGAAAGAGTAGTGAAGGTCTCTTTGTATATGGCAAAAAACGCGAATTTCCTCTTTGTAATTTTAACATAGTTAATCGCTAAATGCAGTCAATGTTGTATAATAAATAAATAATTTACTAGCTTTTGCTCGCGGCTACGTTCGCGTGAGAGTCTTGAAAAACATCCATCCCACATTACGTCCCTTTAGGAGATGAATTTATGCATCAATTATACATATAAACCTTCCTTTTGACTCTATTTAAAAAAATGCATCAAAATCCGTTGCGTAGTTTTAAAGATCTAAGCATACATAGGGACATAGGGACAGACAGACAGCGGGAAGCGACTTTGTTTTATTTATTTATTTATTTACACTTGATATACACACGGTATAAAGGCGGACTTAATGCTATAAGCATTTTCTGCCAGTCAACCTTAGGGTGATGCAGAGATGTACATGGCAGGTGCAAAATAAAAGAGGCAAATAGAACACAAAAAATGAAGAATATATTATCAAATATTTTAATCAGTATAGTTAATATTTGTTAATTAAATAAATTAAGAATGATATAAAATACATACGAATACTTAATAAAATAATTATATTATAGATACATAACAAAAACATTTATTTTATACTATGTAAAGATTTAGATAGTTCTATATTCAGAAGGCACTATGAAAATCGCACGCAACCGTGCTTGGATGAAAATTCGCTTCCGTATTCTGGTACGAGGTTGTGCCAGGGCTCTAAGGGCTGCCTCTACGTCCTTTCTACGAGTTGTGGAGTGCCCTTGAGCTATATTCTACCTCTTCCAACCTATGAAGCCGTTAAAAGGAACCTACATAATATAGTGTCTAGTAAAGTCAAGGATTTATATAAAACCGATTGAGTCCGACCCGTGACCATGAAGGATGTAAAGCTTTAAATACATCAGTTAAAATAATCAAATCAAATCGAATTTGTGCCCGATATGGCGATAGGCTCGCCCCCTATCACATCTGGGACGGAACTAAGCTCGGCGAAATGTGGGTGTACTAGTTGGCTAGTGCGCCTCTGCCTACCCCTTCGGTGATACAGGCGTGAGCTTATGTTATGTTATGTTTAAAATAATCAAAGGTTTAAAAACTTAACGCGCCGACTTCAAAATTATTCGATCGTGTCCAATTTATATGGGACCACCCTTGAAATAAGCTCTATCGACCACAAAAATAATTTTGAAAATCGGTCCACATTTGGCGGAGATATCGGGGAACACACATAACAAAAATGACAGACGAATTGAGGACCCTTTCGTGTTTGGAAGTCGGTCGAAAAATGTAATTCGTAAAAACTAGTTTTATTTCCATGTGTAACATTGGATTAACATAAGAAATCATTAAATTCAATTAACCGCCATAAAAAGTAAATTGTGTTTAATTAATATTCGCGATATTCAATTCCACTTCAATTCCAAAATCGAGGAGGTTCTTAATTCGGTACCCATTGATTTTGATTGTTGTTGTTTTCGGTAGGTTTGTTTTGGACCTATATAAATGAGACCAAGATCAGCGGCCTGAGCAGGAACATTTCTGACAACCGTATATGTATTCGAACTCGATGCGCGTCTATGAAATTTGTATGAAATATTAACCAAACGTCATCAGTGCGCAGCGAACTCGAATACATTTACATTTACATTAGTTTTTCGTGCTCGGGCTACAGATTATCGAGTATGTTTTCGTTTTATTTGTTTTATACTTATATGTTTTTAGATGGCGTAGTTGTATTGCGTTCTGAGGTCTCGGGTTAGATCCCCGGGTCGGGCAAAGTGATATTGGATTTTTCCATATCAGCCTCATAGAAATATTATAATCAACCTGGAGTCTGGAATTTGTGCCCGATATGGCGATAGGCTCGCCCCCTATCACATCTGGGACGGAAATAAACTCGGTGCAATGTGGGTGCTCTGGTTCTCTAGTTCTGTGTATTATTATTTTTCTATGAATAACAGTATTTTTTTGCTACATCATCGTTATACAAACTTTGTCAAGTTATAGTAATTTCCACCAAAAAAGTCCTAACACGCCTTAAATAGCTCTGCGGGGTTTCTGGTCAAAATAATCAAAGCAGCCGCAACACAAAGGGAATTGGGCTCGTCACGCGACAATTAAGTAATTTCATGTCTGGATGACCAATTTAGATTTCATAAAGGGCTGAATTCGTAAATTGTACAAAATGGATCGGGGGTTCAATGACATAAGAGTGCTTGTTACTGTCATCTTTTGATTGAAGTGTCTAGGGTACATCGTTGGCAATAAATGCAGAAAAAATTCAAGGTCGAAAGCAAAAGCAAGAAAATCACAGATTTAAAATCTTAATAGACCGACTGCAAAACGTATCTGATTGTGACCAAATTTATACGGGATTACCTTGGAATAAGGTCTATCGAACATAAAAATTATATTGCAAAATCGGTCCACATTTGGCGGAGATATCGCGTAACATACATAAAAAAATACAGACGAAAAAAGGAGGAGGTTTCTCAAAACAACTCATCGGTATGATTTATGTATGTTATTCGATATCTCCGGTAAACATGACCGATTTTCAAGATTATTATAATATCTAATAAGATGAAGCGAATTCCAAGGGTAGTCCTATATAAACATGGTTAAGATCTAATGAATTAGTCAGTTTTAAACTTGTTTAACGGCCGGTTTCAATAAACAATCTCAGTTCGAATGTGCAGATAGAATACAAAAATTAGCCAATAAGAACACAGTTTGATAATGACTCCGTCAAATGACTTGATTTGATTGGTTCATAATCGCGATCTATCTGCACTCTAAACTGAGATCGTATATTGAAACCGGCCGTAAATGTACAGTCTAATCCATCTACAAATGCAACTATGTTTTTCACGTCCTCCACCACACGCCTCGTTTCAAAGTTCTTGAATAAATGTAATGGCAGCATTCACAAGAAAGACACAGCAGCAACGTTATGTCAGACTCGTCTGCGGGAAACTACGAGGAAATTATTCACTTTAATTATTCCGTGAAGGATATGTACTTCACATTTCCTCGCGGTTGAAGGTAATTTTCTATGGGGAGTAGGCCCTGCGCGGCTTTTATCATTTGAAAGAAACATTTCTAAAAACGCCTTCAGCTTCTATTTTGCTGGCGATTCTTGAGCAATAACGCTAGTAGTTTTTACAACTAGGTACATTAGAAAGTGGCAAGATATTTCATCCTCATAGTGTATTGAATCATGGCTAAGTTTTTTTGATAGATTTTTAGAGACTAATTTCCATTCTTCTTACTACTTTGCTTTTGTTGTTCTCTGTTCTGATGGCGATAACTGCAATCATCAGTTGCGTGTGCTCGGCTTTTAAAAGCCAATAAAAATAACTGAGAAAATTTATTTCAACATGATATTGTTTACCAAGATTTGATTTTCTTTCCCTGGGTACTAAAGTTCTGATGGTTTCATCGTTTGTTTACGCTCTGCTTAAAGAATATCATATTATTTATGTGCTAGCTATCTTTGAATCGTTTTCAGATAATGCTTTAAATTTAGACATTAAAAAAAACTTGGAAAGGAATATAATGATTCTTAATATAAATAGGTATAATACGCAATTTCGACGAAATTTCAGTTTATCGTTGACAAACGGTATTTGGTAATTAGAGAGGAAGATACTGAACTTTGAACTGAAAATCTTTGGGGGAGGCCTATATCCAACAGTGAACGTCCTATGGCTGATGATGATGATGATAATGATACTGAACTATCTTTGAAAAGTTTTAGAATATTGCTTTTAATTGAAAAATAAAAACTTTGAAAAAGATAAATTTCCACGAAATAAAATGATGCTTCTTCATAAGTAAAATACGCAATCAACGAAAATTCAGTTTATCGTGGACATGCAGTATTAAATTCCATATCAAAACATGACATGATGGGCGGTTGTCCTAATTGTGACACGGCTCAACATGTCACGTGACAGAGGACCATGATCGACAAGTAATGTGTCCACGGCACGAAGACCTTTAACATTTTTGCTTCAAAATCCTATTACCACTTTAAATAACTGTATTTCATTCGACTACTTCAGTCATACCTACTGCTGATAGTATAATGGTGCAGTCACGAGTATTTATATCACTTGGGGCAGAAGTACTGCAAATGAGAGTTGAATGGTAGAGCCACGCTGTAGACAGTAACGTCTATAGCACGAATGGGCCGGCTCGACCGGTTAGATACCACTGTCTCACAGAAAACCGACGTAAAGTGGCAGCTTGCTGTCGCGTTTCGTTCGGTGAGTGAGATATCCGGTGGCCCATTTCCCCACACCCTTTCCCAATCCCCTTCCCTCCCCTTCCATTTCCTCCTTTTAAGTTGCCAACGCATCCATGATTCTTTTTGTGTCTTGGGTGTCTATGGGCGGTGGAGATCACTTACCATCAGGTGACCCATCTGCTCGTTCGCAATCTCTGCTATAAAAAAAATAAAAAAATCACTGTATTTCATTCGACTACTTCAATCATGCCTACAGCAGGGTTACCACAACTTCTTATAGCAGTATTATTATAATCGTTCTTCGTTTATTTTGTATGGGAATCAGTACAAGTAAGATGATAATAATACTGCTATAAGAGGTGGTGGTAACCCCCCTGGTGATAGTATTTTGGTGCAGTTACGAGTATTTATATCACGAGGGGCAGAAGTACTGCAAATAATTTTGTTAATGACTATAGAAATGCTGGTTACATTACACAATAAATAGAACTATTATAATTTTTTTAAATTATACCGTTTCTAGCAATAACTGATTTGGATAGTATTTTTGACCGACTTCCACAAAAGGAGGAGGTTCTCAATTCGTCTGTATTTTTTGAGTATGTTACTTGATATCTCCGCCAAATGACCTATTTTCAAAATTCTTTTTGTGTTCGATAGAGCTTATTTCAAGGGTGGTCCCATATAAATTTGGTCACGATCGGTAAATTGGAAGTCGGTTAATTAAGTTTTTAAACTTGTGATTATTAAGGTTAGTTTACTATGGCACTGCAAAGTAAGAATTCCCAAACATTTATGTACCCACTGAAGTGTCACCAATATATCATTATTTTCATAAAAGCTATTTCTAGACTGCCTCGGTGGCGTAGTTGTATTTCGGTATGACTACGGTCCTGAGGTCTCGGGTTCGATCCTCGAGTCGGGCAAAGTGATATTGGATTTTTCCATATCAGCCCGGAGTCTGGAATTTGTGCCCGATATGGCGATAGGCTCGCCCCCTGTCATATCTGGGACGGAACTAAGCTCGGCGAAATGTGGGTGTTCTAGTTAGCTAGTGCACCTCTGCCTACCCCTTCGGGGATACAGGCGTGAGCTTATGTTATGTTCTATTTCTAGCACCTTATTTTTAGAAAGACCAACACCCTTTTTAAACGACATTACATGCAAGTAAAACACCAAACAGTAGAGAATACAAAATTCCTGTAGATGGTATAAAAGAAGTTAACAACAGAAGTACCTAACGCGCGGACATGAAATATTTTAGTGCAGTCAGAAATAAAACGGCGGGCAGTAAAGATGATTCGTTCTAGCAGTGTGAGATTCGCCACACTCCACTGTTAGTAGACAAAGAGTAAAATTAGAAACGGTGTAGGTACTCTCTTCAATATTGTAGACTTTAAGCCAATTAAGGTGGTCAGTAGAGGACACCGGAGGCCGGTATATTTGATCAGAATCTTATTACCTGTACGCATTAGGTTGTCACAGTATGCAATTATTCCTCTATTCCTTTTACACATAACCTCTAAAACACATCTAAGTTGCTTTTACACACCAAACATTCCAATGTCACGTGATACTCAAAGAATTCAGTGACAAGGTACTTAGGGCGCCTTTACAACATTTAGATAAATCTCGATTTAAAAATACGATTCAGATGTAAGTTAAAATCAAATTTAGGACTAACTCTAGATTCAATAAAATCAAGATTTTAGTAATAATGCTGCAAGTCGCTCTTAATAATACTTCTAACCAACTATAAATATAAATAGTGAAACACCTTTTACATTTGCTTACTTAGCTTTGTCGAGATACAGCATTTGACATCCCAAGACAAAAGACAATCAGAGAAACCATGTAAATACTGCTTTAAGAAACCAAGATCTATCCCAGATGTACGATATTCCTTGTATCGATGAGACGATAAAATAAGCAACTTCTTTAAACCCAATAGCGGTTTTCGATCACATTAATAAATTACAATAAAGAAAGATGTTGCGAAACCGTTAACAAGCTAACGCATCTGCTATTTTTAAATTAAAATCTGCATGCTGCAGATTTCCGATACATCCACTTAACAAAGTTCCGTGATATTCGCTTGAGCGCACCAAATCCCCAACCACCAGCCAATTACCGTAAGAACTTGCGTGCGCAAGCGTTTTGAGCGTTGTAAGCGTTGCAAGCGTGGCAAGCGCTGCGAGCGTTTGCATCTCGGCCCTTTCTGGTAGGTCTACAATACAGCCGAGGACTCCATTACTCAGTACTACCACAATGGAACTATTGAAAACGTTCGAACAATAGTTAGGCGCTGTTTACACGCCGTTTTGTGCAGAGAGCGACAGATTGCGCGCGGATGAGATAGCTTTTTATATTTGCGAATCTGCGAGTGCAGCACGTGAATTGTTAATTGCGTTTGACGTTGTCAAATAAAGCTTATTTTTATGCCGCTAATCCTTTGTGTCTATTTGTGCAGGTGTTATGAAGTGTCACAATGGATTCATTTTTATCAATTCATTGTCGATCTTGATAGAGTGATTGTTGGTTTCCTCTTTAGATTTTCTGTTGCTGTTTAAACTGAGTTATTGCTGCAAAGTCCGTTTAGCAATATTGATGCCTTGATTCCTCGTTAGGTATAAGATAGATCCCAAGTTCTATGGAATTTAGTAGTTAATATTATTTGATGTATGCTTTGTCTTGGCACTTATTTGTCACGAGACTGGTTTTCTGTTTTCTTCAATACGCGATAAGTGATTTCCAAAAGAATTTATCTTCTACCAAGATTTCAAAAATATATTTTTTTTTTTAATTTCATACATTAGCTCACGCCTGTATCCCCGAAAGGGTAAGCAGAGGCGGACTAGTGAACTGGAACACTCACATTTCCCCTAGCTTAGTTTCGTCCTAGCTGTGTGCGAGCCTATCGCCATATCGAGCACAAACTTACGACTCTAGGCTGATATTGAAAAAAATAATATCACTTTGCCCGACCCGAGAATCGAACCCGAGACCTCAGGACGGTAGTGTACCGAAATACAACAACGCCATCGAGGCAGTTTTAAATTTCACGGTATATAAAACAGTCGTCTTAATCATCAAAACACATTCCCTGAGAATAAAAGCCCCTGCAGCTACTTTCAACCCTCATTTCTCATTCACCATGGCCACACGAGATATTGACAGCGAAAAAATATTTTGCCCGAAAATTCGGCATATAAATACCCGTTTAGGCACGCATACGGCCTTCCTGACACGTCAATCAAGAAGTTTGTTGCCGGGGCGAAACACTTTCCACCCCTCTCACCGTCTAACAATAAACAAAAAAACTTAAAATTGGAACCCGGTTATTGTTGTTTAAATTGAATTTTGAATTATTTATTAGTGTTACTTGAGATTCGAATTTTTGATGATTGAATTTCGGAACAATGCTTGGTATTTGGTCCGAATTAAGCTTGTAATTTGAGTTTTTTTTTGTTTCGGTACTTTTCAGTTGTGGGTTAATAGCAGGCTGTGATATAGGAGGCCTCGTGTTCGGTTCCCGTACAATAAATATATCAGAAAGATCTATACAAATATATTTCCGGTCTGGGATCTGTCATCGCGATGTATATCTCTCGTAATTTCTGCTATCAACGTTAAAGGCTAAACAGTGCAGTCAAGACTGTTATTTTTATTCGACACATAACATAACATAAGCTCACGCCTGTATCTCCGAAGGGGTAGGCAGAGGTGCACTAGCGAACTAGAACACCCACATTTCGCCGAGCTTAGTTCCGTCCCAGATGTGATAGGGGGAGAGCCTATCGCCATATCGGGCATAAATTCCAGACTCCAGACTGACATGGAAAAATCCAATATCACTTCGCCCGACCCGGGGATCGAACCCGAGACCTCAGGATGGTTGTCATACCGAAATACAACTACGCCAACGAGGCAGTATTCGATTACAGCAAAATTACTACATATACTACACCAGTAACCATAGCGCAGTCCAAAAAACGACTAATCACCGACGAATTATTATTTGGTGGTAATGATTTTTTTTTTTTTTTTTATAGCAGAGATTGGCAAACGAGCAGATGGGTCACCTGATGGTAAGTGATCTCCACCGCCCATAGACACCCAAGACACAAAAATAATCATGGGTGAGTTGTCAACCTAAGAGGAGGGAAAGGAAGGGGAGGGAAGGGGATTGGGAAAGGGAGTGGGGAAATGGGCCACCGGAAATCTCACTCACCGAACGAAACGCGACAGCAAGCTGCCACTTTACGTCGGTTTTCTGTGAGACAGTGGTATCTAACCGGTCGAGCCGGCCCATTCGTGCTATAGACGTTACTGTCTACAGCGTGGCTCTACCACTTGTAAAAATACCACAAACATTGATACAATATCAACAAAACGTTAAGGGAAAGGCAATTCTTCACCAGATCCAAATGACAAGAGTCTTCGTCAAAGAGGCCTTTAGTAAATTCTCATTAGAATATTTCTCTTTTCTCATAACAAAGTAAATTCGAATGTCATTCATAATAATATATCATTTGGGGCGCGAAGTTATTTTTTACGTGTGTAAAAATTTGAATTCACCGTGTCGTCCGATTTGCGTCTGTTACGCGTATGAAATTTAAATGGCCTACTGGTACCATTGTATTGTTAAATTTCGAAAAAATGTGTGATTATTCTAAGCTTAGACGAAAATAGGACTACTATAGATATTAGTAGACTGCCTCGGTGGCGTGGTTGTATTTCGGTACGACTACCGTCCTGAGGTCTCGGGTTCGATCCCCGGGTCGGGCAAAGTGATATTGGATTTTTCCATATCAGTCCGGAGTCTGGAATTTGTGCCCGATATGGCGATAGGCTCGTTCCCTATCACTTCTGGGACGGAACTAAGCTCGGCGAAATGTGGGTGTACTAGTTGGCTAGTGCGCCTCTGCCCACCCCTTTGAGGATACAGGCGTGAGCTTATGTATGTATGTACGTAGATATTAGACTCTGATCAGATAATTTAACAAATTGGTCGTCTCTTTGGTCTAGTGACTGTGTATATGGTTGTGAACCGCGTCGTCGTGGGTTCCATTCCCACGATGTTCCCACTTTGGGTGAGTATTTTTCCTAACATTATTGTCAAGACTAGATCCCATCACATCAACACAGTTACTTGACCAGCCCGCCTAGCATGCGCGCCACGAGATATCTCCATAATCGACAGTCGAGATGTTGTCTACGTGTTGTCCACAATATTGTATGAAAATAAACGAGGACGCATGTTAGTGTCCGTCGACAAATAGAGAAAACCGGTTATAGCAGGCCAAAAAGCGTAGACAAAATTTTCTCGTGGCGCGCATGCTAGGCGGGCAGGGAGGTGACAAGGACAATATAGATGACAAATTCTAATTTGACACCCTTTTATAGACTATTCAAACACAAAAATTTTGAACTAATAAGTAAACAACTCGAAACACCGTCGCTTGAAACTCACAAGTACCTTTAGTACGCACCCCCGTTACGCAAATAATTGTCGATTCGAACATTGGACCAGCGTGAACAAACACCGACGCATTTAATATTAAAACTTGCTCCATTGTGACAAGGTTTACTTTCCTGTGCCTACAGTGACACGTGCCGGGATTTTGATTTGTAAAAAGTGAACTGTGTAGAGGATTATCCGACAGCTCGTCAACGGGTGCCTTGTTGGGTTGAAATAACACGAAAAAAAATTAAAAGGATCCTCTGGGAACGCGACGTTACGTCATATCGGGATAATGGGCTGTTTCGAGCCTTTTTAGGGGCCACTAAGCCGATACTTGAGAGGTTTCTGTTTGCTGCTTTGGATTGGGAAGATGTAGAGGCGCTATCAAGCAAGTTTCCATACAAAGAAATTGATCTCAATCTTCAGTACTGCCATCAACTACTTATTACAATGCGAGGGTTATTATTACAATTTACACCTTAGAATATTTTGTGAATGGTTAAGAATCGCGTAAGATAAGTTTATTCTTTCAATATTATTTCGCTGGCCGATCTGGCGCGCGTATTTTTCAAATAAACGGAGCGCCTTGTGACCACTCGGTCATAACTTTTGGATCACAAGTTTTGTGCTGATGCCCCGTCGATATACTGTGGAGTGTCTTTGGGAAGATGAAGACGAAAAATAATTCCCTTATCGGCATCTGACAAAACTATCAGTTATCTACTGAAGATGCCAGTGTTAATGCAACTTTCGTAGTATCCTTGAGATAAATTTAGTTTTTTGTTGTAGTGTTTTTTTTAAGTGATTTTTGTTGATACACTTTAAAATAAACTTTATTTTTAACATTTTGTTAGTTTTTTACATTTTTCAATATCTTTAAGATTAACTTTGTTTTCAGTGTAAGTACTAACACCATTTACTTTTGGTTCTAATTTCACATCTTTCTCAGACTAATTTGCTCTAATGGTAAGTGGTCACCTCTGCTCAATGACTTTAGCAATACTAGAACATAGTTAAGCTCCATACCATTCTAGTGTTTAATAAAATGAAGGTAGTATATTTCCATATCATAAAGTATGTCTTCAAAGAACCTATACTGGGCTCTTTTACAAATAAGGCGACTTGAACAGATTATTTTACTATATCTAACTATCTATCTTGTTGCCGTAACGACCCAAAATGAGTCCAACTCTCAAACCAAAACGTCGCTATTCCGTATCTATCGAAATCTCATATCACGGGTTTGCTGAGAGTTCAGCAAGTACTTTTGTACTTATTTTATTTTATTTACCATTATATATGTCGGAGGGCCAACGCTGACGTTGTTTTTAAAAACGGTGACGTCAGCATGACTGACGTCACTTTTGACAATAAGATGATTACTCATCCTATTTATCAATTGTGAACACTGAAATTCACTAACTCCCTTTATTAACGGTGCTTAACAGCACCGTCTAGTTAGGGATGTGGACAGTCCGAGTGCCGGAGCACGACTGTGTCGAATTTGCTCTGAGCACTCCTTTTATAGGGTGCAATATTTGCAAGTACCTACTCGATACCGAATATCGAATGTCAAAGAAATAATTATAACGATTATTTTAACTTTTTAGAATCTTTTAACGATTCAGCAGTTTAACAATTGTAAAATGAATTAAATAACGTGAAATAACAACGGCTTTTTAAATAACCTTGCGATTTTGCGCCGATATATATATTTCTGATAAAATTACTCAGGAATAAGTTTAAAGCCAAAATACTGTTCAAACGAAATACGTCTTTTTATCTACTTCTATTTGATCTTCTATACCAAAATATAAGTATAATAGCAATCCTTAAGCTAATTGTACAGTTCTGTTGTATACATGCCTTGGCAGGGGGATCTGAAGGACTTTCCCAATTTGTTTAAGAGCACTGTCAAGATTCTTTGAAGATCGGTTTAGGACCTTATGAAAAAATATTATGCCTACATTTTCTTAGGCATTGGTTATCGACAGACCACGAATTTGCTGTGTCCTAGGATAAGACTCTATCCTAGTAGTAGTCCTAGTATCCTTTATGTACTGTCTGTGATTTTTGGCCACCGATTCTTACTATTATCATTGCATTGGATATAGTTTGTGAAGCACATTAATTTGTTTCCTAAAATAATTTGTTCTGTTTCTGATACTTCTGTTTCTTTTTCTTTACTTTTACTCTGTGTAAAGACACAAGTAAATTAGCATTTACTTTCAATGAGCTCTAATCTAATTTCGAAACATAAATTATTTGTCTCTCTGATTGCACTATTACAATTTACCCAGACGCATCATCTGAAACAGAATAATTAACAGGAATTTGGAGTTCATCAATTCTCTCGTATTTATTCAATACCATCGATTCTACATGTTTGATATCGTAACCCATTGACTTTCCGAATGGTTACACTTTAATTAATTTTGTATGATCATTGGATTATTGTGTGATTATCCACTGCAAAATGTAGCTGTAATTTGGTTGCTATATTCATTATGCACTAATTGATTGAATAATTGTAGTTCGCTTCATTATGTAGATCGGTGAGTAGAGCATCTCTACAGCACCTCTACAGCACGAATGGGCCGTCTTGACCGGTTTGATACCACTGTCTTACAGAAAACCGACGTAAAGTGGCAACTTGCTGTGGCGTTTCATTTGGTGAGTGAGATTTTCAGTGGCCCATTCCCCCCCCCCCTTCCCAATCCCTTTTCTCTCCCCTTCCATTCATTCCTTTTAGGTTGGCAACGCACCCATAATTGTTTTGTGCCTTGGGTGTCTATGGGCAGTGGAGATCACTTACCATCAGGTGATACATCAGCTCGTTTGCCAGTCATTGCTATAAAAAAAATCTATTTATGACCAGTAGTAACCCCCAACTTTGAATAACAGACTCTGCTATAAAAAAAATCACCTCCTTCATCACTGGTCTATTGGCAAAGTATTTGGCAAAAGACTGTGGGGTCATGGGTTCGTATGCGAGGTTGCACAACCTGATCATAGCCATAAAGAACTTCATAGCTATTCTCAGGAAAAAGAATATCAAATCATATAGGATCCTTCTGATTTGTGATACATATAGGAATACAAGGCGGACCGTCGACCTCATAAAGGTCGCAGGAAGTCGCTGATGCAGGCCGCTTCCTACAGGTCGATCAGGAAATCTTTGGGGGAGGCTTATGTTCAGCAGTGGACGTTGGATGATGAATGGAATAATATAAATTTAACACTGATAAGACAGGCAGAAATGAAACTTTATTTATCGTCAGCTTCAGCTTATTCAATTTGTTGTGCCAGGATATCGAAAAACATTTCCCTCCTTCCGAGGCACTCGAGTAAAAAATGTATGCGGCAATATAGTCGCAATCCCCATACCGTAACATGCGTTTACGTCGTACAGAGCTCAAATAAATTACTAAAAAATAAATATAACTAGAGGAACGCATGCGCAGGCGCATATAAACAACGCACCCCGTGTTTACGGAGTCTATCAAGGTGCAAGAATAACAAAGTCAATGAACCGCAAGTTAACTTTGTGAATGCCGCTTGTAAACACGAATTCGGCTCCCGTTTGTTTTATACATTAATTAAAATGCTAACAGACTGCGTGAAAGGGTTCTGTACAGCTGTACCATGCTATGCTAGCTAGCTTTCTAGCTGCTGCTATGGTTGTCTGTAAGAGATTGCCTTGAGCGATAAGGCCGCCAATTGTACTTCAATACCTACTTATACATATATTTTGCTACTCTGTATGTTCTGGTGTACAATAAAGATTAAAAAAATACTTCTAGGTGAGATGTTTTTGACAGTTCTAGCTTCTCGAAAAGTTTCTTCTTCACCATATAATTGACTCACAGACACAGATGACTGTGGTTATTTGACATTTCTCGCTAATGATTATGTAAAATAAACTGTATGAAAAACATTACTTCTTCACGAGGCGTTCGGGTGTTCATACAAATATTTTACGTAATCGCTAGCGAGAAATATCACAAAAATCATTGCTGGCCTACAGGAAAGCTCGATGCGCGTTTATGACATTTGTATGAAATATTAACCAAATGTCATCAGTGCGCAACGAGTTTGCTACGAATTCGATTGTCAAAAATATCGTCGTACTGTTTGAATCAGGCGAGCAGCTTCTTCTCGTCACATCGTAGACGATTACAAGAAAAATATAGTTCGGTGATTTCTTATGGCCTAAATCCCTTCCCATTCGCAATTCCACTCATAGGAATCGCTCGTATGATTATTTTGGTGTCATGAGTATCAGAAAATGGCAAACGGTGACAATGCTATCAAGTGACCTACCTTCGCCAATCTGTGCTTAATCATCAAAAATTTACAACTCTCTGTAATAAAATTAACTTTCTTTTATAAAATTTTCTGTTATACGGTAACAAGGAACCCTACAGAATTGTTTTGGTATCATGTCTATCATTGGCAAAGGGTGACAATTTCTAAAAGGGAAGCCATGCTGCATTCCTTATCCTTAATATCTATTTGTCGAGCCCATCATTTGGTAAGGGTAAGCCAGTAGTAATTGTATTATAAAAATCCTTCGCCGCTTGTGTCTATGGACGGTTAACTCCAATCTGTGCTAAAAAAATAATAAAAAACAATTTTCTTTTACAAAATTTTCTGTTTTCCGATAACAAGGAACCCTACAGAGCACCCGTTGTAGTTTCCTTTGTACATTCCTTGTTAATAGAGACTATATATTTATGCCGTATTTTTCTTACACAAGATTGGGAAATATGAGGCGCTTTTGGAAGGGAAATGTAGGGTGATTTTTTTTTTATTGGTTGGAAGCAGATGAGTAGACAGCTCATGGACATCACTAAAGCGACACAGGCATGCCGCTGTCTACAGAGGCAATAATCACAAGTCTTAAAACTTAACGGACCGACTTCAAATCCGATCGTGACCACATTTATATGGGACCACCCTTGAAATAAGCTCTATCGAACAACATTTTGAAGATCGGTCCACATTCGGCGGAGATATCGCGTAACATACATAAAAAAATACAGACGAATTGAGGATCTTCTCCTTTTTGGAAGTCGGTCGAAAAAGGAATAGGGGTTGAGATGACCAAAACCTTTACGGAGCGACTTCAAAATTCATCCGATCGTGACCAAATTGATATGGGACCACCCTTGAAATTAGCTCTATCAAACGCATAAATAATCTTATAAATCGGTCCACATTTGGCGGAGATGACATATAAAAATACAAAAAAAATTTAGGACCTTCTCCTTTTTTGAACTCGGTCGAAAAGAGTTCGGTTAGCTCAAGAAATGTAACTTAACATACGATTCACCTTCATGACGTCATCATCACCATCAGCCAAAAGACGTCATCTGCTGCTTAATTGTAAAATAAAGACTTAAAAAGCAAAGCAAAATATAGAATTGACTTAGGGATAGCGTAATTTGTTAGACGTTTTGGAGAACGGTAAAGTGGAAGCGTTTAATTAGGAAGGCGGATCACTTAACACAATTTTATTGTCTTCACATTATTACACTGGCATGACCTTACCTTATGTTTCAATTGGGTACTTGACTATGTTCCATATCATACACATTTTTATATGTAACTAGCTGACCCGCGCAACTTCGTCTGCGTAGGAGAGAGAGGGTTGAAAGAATGAGTAGTAGGCACCTATAATCCATTAATTCTAAAGGAGGTAATGGGATGATCTACTTCGGTCCGGTTTCGTGAGTCACCCAGTCAGTACCCCCGTCAGTCACCCTGTCGGTTACCCCGTCAGTTACCCCGTCCATCACTCCGTCGGTCACCCCGTCGGTCACCACGACAGTCACCCTGTCGGTCAACCCGTTGGTCACCCGGTCTGTCACCCATCTGTCACCCGTCTATCACTCGTCTGTCATCCATCTGTCACCCCGTTTGTCACCCAGTCAATACCCCCGGCAGTCACCCCATCCATCACCCTGTCGGTTACCCCGTCAGTCACCCCGTCCATCACCCCGTCTGTCACCCAGTCGGTCACCCCATCTGTCACTCGTCTGTCACCCCGTCTGTCAGCCGTCTGTGACCCCGTCTGTCACCCGTCTGTCACCCGTCTGTCACCCATCTGTCACCCCGTCTGTCACCCGTCTGTCACCCCGTCTGTCATCCGTCTGTTACTCCGTCCGTCACCCCATCAGTCACCCCGTCAGTCACCTCGTCAGTCACCCCGTCCGCCACCCCATCAGTTAGCCTGTCAGTCCCCCCGTCATTCCTCACGTCAGTCGCCCCATCAATCACCCCGTCAGTAACCCCATCAATCACCCCGTCAGTCACCCCTTAGGTCATAGCGTGATGTTATATAACCTGTAGCCGTCCTCGAAAAATGGGCTATCCAACATAAAAAGAATTTTTCAATTGACAAATACTGACATTAATATTTATACGATACTAACGACACTCAATTGTTTTGCCTTCCCGGAACCTCTCCACTAACACTTGAACTTTATGGTATGGTATTAAAGTTCAAATTGACTTTTAAGTATTATTACGAATCGATTGTATGGGAGTACAGAAAAGTGTTGTTTTTAGACTTTTTCCGACAATTTTTCATTTTTTTCTCTCCGTAAGAACCATCCTCGTACTTCGAGGAATATTCTAAAAAAAGAATTAGCGAAATCGGTCCAGCCGTTCACGCGTGATGGCGTGACAACGGAAAACGGGTTTCATTTTTATATATATAGATAGCAAATAAAACAAAAAAGAAACCCTTCTCTCAAAACCGCATTGAAATTGGTTGAAAAATGAGGCAATAATTCATATTTTAAATTCTTCAGTGAGCAAGAGTGGGGGCGTAGTGGGGATTTCTTGCTATCCCTCTCCAACGCACGTACCGTTATGGCCGTGGCGTGACTTTACTGATACTTCTCTTTTCCGCTGTTTGAAGGTTACACCAAACTACAAAGGCTTATGACTTTTTTATTTTTGGGAGTATTTCAATATTTCTTTCTATGTTACGTTTTAGATGACGTAAATTTCGTATAAAATCAATAAAAAACATAGTCAAGTACCCAATTATTACTGAGTAACTTATGACCTCGAGGTCACAACTTTTGGATTAAAAGTTTCATGTTGTCCTATCTATATCTACCAAAGGTTACCTATTATTGAAGACTAGCTGCCCCGGCGAACTTCGTTCCGCCTAACATTCGATTCTTTATTTTTTTAGTTTTTTTTATTATGTCTAAAATAAACGTAGCCTATTACTCCTTATTACATCAGCTACCTGCCAATAAAAGTCCCGTCAAAATCGGTCCAGCCATTTTAGAGATTAGCCGAAACAAACAGACAGACAGACAAAAATTAAAAAAAAATGTTATTTTGGTGTATATACCGTATATATAATGTATATATTCATTAACATATGTATAGTGAAAAACGATTATTTCAATATTACAAACAGACACTTCAATTTTATTTAACATAACATAACATAAGTTCACGCCTATATCCCCGAAGGGGTAGACAGGAGCGCACTAGCGAACTAGAACACCCACATTTCGCCGAGCTTAGTTCCGTCCCAGATGTGATAGGGGGCGAGCCTATCGCCATATCGGGCACAAATTCCAGACTCCGGGCTGATATGGAAAAATTCAATATCACTTTGCCCGACCCGGGGATCGAACCCGAGACCTTAGAACCGTAGTTGTACCGAAATACCACCACGCCACCGAGGCAGTCAATTTTATTTATATGTATATATGCACATAGGATCAATAGAAAATACATTCAAACAATATTTGTTAAGAGCAATAATGTGAGTAAACATGAACGAGTATTTACAGGGCAGGAATTCCTCTTTATGTTGATTTTTAAACAAATAACCATACAGCCGTATTGACTTACCTAAGCAAATAGAGGGGGATTTATTTGCGATAAACTATAACTATGTATGGACCATCGTTGTTACAAATTAAATGTATTGGCTGGGAGGCATTCGGGCTTCGTTGTGGGGGTGATGTGATTTCGGTGCATAAAGTAATTTTTTTATTCGAGTACGGCAAAGTGACTACACTGCACCTAATAGTAAGCGTAGTGCAGTCCAAAAAAATTATCCACCACTACCAAATAATGGGTCTTCAGAATCATGCCGGCCTATTTATGCTTCTTCACACTCCGAATCCGAAAAGGGAAAAAGAAAATTGAGGGGCTTGCGACTAGACAGGCGGATGACTGATGCAGACACAGGGATACCCCCATACCCGTCCCAACCAACCATCAAGTCATGTCGCAAGCCCCTCGAAAAACCGAAAGTACTGGCTGATCCTGGAACGTAAACCACACACAGAGTGTGGGTTACTATGAAAGGTTTTAGCACCATTTACGGTGGTTGCCATGCGATCGGATTCGAATATCCTACCACCACCAGCCTGTATGATGGAGAAAGTTTCTGCAGCCATGGGAATATAACAAAAAACTTTCGCGATAGAATAATTAGATTATGATTCTTTTTTTTTATTTGTATGACACTGGCTCATCAAATAAAGGTTTTTTTATCTGCTTACGAGAGCAGAACAACATATACTTACCTTCTAATGATATATATGGTTACACTACCTTATAGACATTGCTAATGCTAGGGCACCACCAAACCGCAGTGTACCGTGCAAAAGAAGGGGGAATTTGTACGGGAGAGGATATTTGGATTCCAGAAATCTTTGCTATAAGAATAATTATTTTCGGATTTGACCTTCGTGGTACTCGCGCTATTGAAAAAAGTCTAATGCTGTTTTATAAATCCAATCTTAGTTTCATAAATGAGATACATGGTTACAAAAATATACAAAAGTCATTACGAAGCATTATGAATGTTTGTATAAAGAATACAAGATGTTAACTTATTATTACCAATGTATCCATCATTTTCATATTATTTTTCAAATTTCGTATTATATCGATGGCTATTATTATTACTTTGTATAAACTCAGACTATTATTGCACATTAACACACAGCGGTTTCACATTTCAACGAACACGGAAACTCGGGGGATCATGGCCACACCGTTTTGTTCCGAGTACGTGTGGGGTGTATTATAAAAGCTTTCGATTTGTGATCCGGCGCTCCACTCTCATCGCGTCTGCACTGAGATTCATTAGAATTTAGTTTTAATTAAAATTGGACTGACTACGTCCACTAAGCTAGCTAGGAATTTTCAATATCTCATTAAGCTGATAGATTGCCTTACTATAGCATTTTCTTTTTGTCTGGTGTTATTTCCGTTTAAGGCAGGAGTCTTCCTTCCTGTTTAGTCTACTCCTTAGTGAACGGTTTTTGATATCCGGTTTATATTGTTCTCAGATTATCTTATTAATGGTCTGATTTTTTGAGTCAGTTCTGAATAATAACCTGTATAGTGGGTGTCAAAGACTTTCGCTCTCACAAGACCCTAATTTGAAACAAATATCTGTGGACCACACAAACATTTGTCTCAATACGGGAATCGAACCTGAAATCAATAAACGAATATTTTGCTCCAGTAATGCTGTTTAATGAAATTGCATAGGTATTTAAATCAGCTATCCCACATTAGGTAATTGTGAATTATGATAAAAATTAGGTTATTTTGCTCTTCCTCACGTTAGGATTAGGATCTACTTTGCAAGTTAGTAAAGGAAAAGCAGTGGCAAAGTTTTAATGTAATGACGATTATTATGAACTGAATTAAACTGAATTAAAGCAGGCGATAATTTACTATGAAATTACACTAAACATAGAAAAGTCAGATGTGTATGCTCCTTTTGGAATTGGTCTTGAACCTCTGACACTCGTCTCGGTAGTCCGTACCGTTCCCAACTAAGCTATCGCTGCTTAGAAACTTGAAAGAACAATATAATATTATAATATATATTTCTCAAAATACCCGAGCTAAGGTTTTCTATCGCTTCTTTTTGCTGACGCTAGTTGGGTCGTCATCGCTTGAATCTAAACTGTAAACAGATGGTTACACTCGGTAAACATTTTCATAAGTATTTTATATTTTTAGATATTTTATGGCTTAACTTTATCGAAAATACAAGTATGTTCACTGTATTAATGAATTATTAATGAATTTTAACTGTATAAATAGTTTCATTGCCTGAGAAATTAAATAGTAATGACCACACAATGATTAAAATTGAACGGTAAATTGTGTTGTGAATAGGTAAAATAGTTTAAATAGGAATGGTTTTCTAAATTTTTGCACATGATGCAAACTCGGGGTGACCTTAAACAGCTGATCTTATTGGTCGAAGACTTTTGTCAATAACAAACATGTACGGGCTTATCCGGCACCATTTGGGTGCGAGGGCCACGTACCGCGTACCTACTGAAGTTTACCTACATGTACATTTTCGCGCATTATACCGCTTTTACACAGTATAAATGGTGTGATATTTAATAAGCGAACTTTGGCTATTTATTTTGTTTGAAAAATTGATTTTTTCAGTGTTGACCTTAGAGTTTTTTCATGGGTGCGGCAATAAAAATACCTATGTTATAAAATTTAATATCGTTATGTTGGCGCCACTCTGTGTACCTACATTTAAACTACCTATGCCAAAGCACATATGACGTTTCGTCGAAGTATACGACATAATGTCTACTACTCGACAAATCGCGCAAGACGCCATAATAATCCACGGATGTTTAACAGTGCTTTGTGCATCAAATTTTCTCTGAAGCGCAACTTTGTACGGTTTCCTGTAGCGTTTATACCTCGCCTAATTTTAAAAGACCCCTGAATGATGTTAACGTCCTTACAGACAGCGGGCCAGCGCAAATTTGGCATTCCTCGCATCATATTGGATAAGTGAGTTGGTACTTTTCCATCTAGCACAATATAGCTTTGTTACATTCCACAGGATGTTAGGGAAAGAATATTTTGGGACTTATTATTTTTAATGACTCGCGGACATTGGGTTTGCATAATGAGCACGAAACCCGAAATAACAATAGGGAAAGGAAATGGAATTGTTATTATGGGCTCTTTTTTTGGCTGTTTATTTGAACGCGCTAATCTTTGGATACTGAATTAAATAAGAGGTAGAGCCACGCTGTAGACACTAAAGTCTACAATACGAATGACCCGGCTCGATCAGTAGGCAACCATGAGTGTTTTTGACATTCGCTAGCGACTTCGTAAAATATTTGTACGACAAACACCCGAACGCCTCTAGCGGTTATGCGGAGAACAGACGTTTTCCATATAGATATTTTACGTCCTTGCTCGCGTAACTACATGCAACAAACTTAAGGTTGAGCTACAGGAGGGTAATTTTTGACGGTTGATTCGATTTCGAATACTATTCGATTCCATTTCGTGACTTTAAATTCCACCGAAATCAAATAAAAACCTACCTATACCTATTCCCCTCTTTTAAGGTTGACAATGCCCTCATGGTCACGGGTGTCTATGGGCTGACCCACTTGCTCGTTTGCCAGTCTCTACTATAAAAAAAGTTTAATAGAAGTCCTTCGATCTATTGTCATGTATACGGGCTATGGACCGGGATATCCTAGATTCAAATCCCAGGTGGGCAACAATTTTTATTTTGCCCAGGACTGGGTTTCCTAGAGAATTGACGTCAGCGGTTGTAAAAATTAAAGCCAAACTCTTTCTGCAATATGCTTGAACATCTCCAAAACATGTTGCGCCAACCCCACTTTAAGGTGGGAAAAAGGAAGGTAGAGAAAATTTAATAATAGATATAAAGATCTTTAAAAGTAAATTCCGAGAATAAAGATGCAATATTCGAATCTTTATTATTCAAAGCACATGGTCATTATATTTTTACTATCGCTTTTTATATTTAATTCCTCAGAATATTGGTCAATTACCCGTCTCTTTCTTTCACCCTCGTCACAAAGAGATAGCAGATAGAAAAGGAATTACGGGCAATTTCATTGAATGCAAAATGAGAATTCTCAAAGTCTGGAATGGTTTTAAACTGCAATATTTGAATTTTATTGGTGAAAAGCTTTACCTACCTAGGGAATTGATAATTTTGATAGTATAAGAGCATTTTTATTATTATAAAACAATATGTAAACAATTTACCTATAGAATTTGACAGCATTGGTCTGCAAAAATAATTTATAGTGATTCAGAAATCATTTAGATTTTAAATAATTGCGGTACGACTACCATTCTGAGGTCTCAGGTTCGATCCCGGGTCGGGCAAAGTGATTGAATTTTCAGTATCAGCCCGGAGTCTGGAATTTGTGCCCGATATGGCGATAGGCTTACCGCCTATCACATCTGAGACGGAACTAAGCTCGGCGAAATGTGGGTGTTCTAGTTCGCCAGTGCGCCTCTGCCTACACCTTCAAGGATACAGGCGTGAGCTTGTGTGTTCACAATGACCATGAAACCCAGATGTGGATGATCTCTAGGCCGTGCTGGGAGTATGGCGGTAATTTCTTCCAGTGCGGTGCCCCTCAGATGACCTTCACTCGGCGAATCGACCATACAAAGCCAACCAACGCACCAAGTAAAACTCATCGTAGATCACCGTTCAAAAATTTTCGACATTATACAGTCCATCTTCACTGAAGTTTAATGCATTAAACCACAACACTTAAAACCAACAAATACAGGTCTAGAGAATAACATGAAATAATTTTTACAATCGACTTTTCGTCAAAATCCCTAACATTTTCATATCTTCGAAAACCAAACTTCAAATGTTGACACCTAATATACCTTACCGTTTTATTTATGCAAAATGAATAAAAAACATACTCAAAATGCACGCTTTACCAACGCAGTCGGCTTTTGAAATTAATTCTCCAATACCACTACATTATTCATAACTCTCAAATTAAATGTATAATGTGTAATTAAGTCAAGAGTGTCTGGGGATGCGTCGTCACGTTTTGAAACGGTGTATTTAACTAACGAGAGATTATTTTCAATGGTATTGTGATAAACAATACAGGTAGGGGAGTGTCAATGAATGGGTTTTGGAGGGTTTTGCTTCACTATGATTTGTAAAGGTCTTTGGACGCGAGTCCGATGCTGTTCTTCTTTTTAATTTCCTGGTGGCGTTTTCCTGAGTTATTAATGCCTGCCTCGGTGGCGTGGTTGTATTATACGACTACTGTCCTGAGGTCTCGGGTTCGATCCCGGGTCGGGCAAAGTGATATTAGATTTTTCCATATCAGCCCGGAGTCTGGAATTTGCGCCCGATATGGCGATAGGATCGCCCCCTATCACATCTGCGACGGAACTAAGCTCAGCGAAATATGGGTGTATTCGTTTGCTAGTGCGCCCCTTCGGAGATACAGGCGTGAGCTTATTTGTAATAAGATCCGTCTTCTTTATTAAATGGTTCCACTTCGCCGGGCTTTTGGATTGATGAAGCCTAGGAGACTTCTTTCAACTTGACTATATCCCACAATGTGGGGTCGGTGAAACACTATTTTACAAGCATGTTGCAGAAAGGGTCCGGTTTAGTTTTTACCATCGGCTGCTTGCCTGACGTCAACCCCCTCTGGAGGATCCAGTCCCAGGCAAATTAAATAAGAACAATTGCTTTGCCCGACTTGGGAATCGAACCCAGGACTTCCCGGTCTACAATCCATATACGCTGCCACTAGATCAAAGAGGCGACAATTCTATGAGAGATAATCCTATGAGACTATCTAGTATAAAATATACTACAAACGAAATACTATGAAGCGAGTATTTGCTGCTGAGCTTCATAAGGTGAGTGAGATTTTAAGAGGTTCAAATACCACCCCTTCCCAATCGCTATTACTTTCCTTTCCACTCAAGCCAAATCATTTCCACAACATGCTTGGATTGGGATAAAGACAGGAGGAAAGAGATATTGTTATTGTCTCAAAAGGTTTAGTAAACAAATGGACCATGTCCACTCACTGTCTATACCAAAGCATCTTTTCACGTCATAACTAACCATTCTCCACATTTCTAGAAACTTCTCGGGCACAAAGTTCAAAAAAACTCGGTCATCCGCGGCATAGATGCGGCCCGCAGATAAGATTTGCATCTCATCTTTTTATTCGACTGAATGGTACAGCTGCGATCTCATTCAAATCGGCTTTTCATTGGAATGAAAAAACCTGTGAAATCATAGACTTTTCAACGCAATTAATTATGGCGGGAATTCATTTCTTATTCATTAGACTTGTAGCAGGTGAATGGAAGTGTCGGGATGTCAAGTGTCGTCTGTCTCTGTTGTACATGATTTTACGTATGTACATACATATATACATAGATTTACACCCGAAAGGGTAAGCAGAGGCGAATTAAAGAACATCGCTGAGCCGTTCCAAATATGATAGGGGGCGAGCCTATCGCCATATCGGGCAAAAATTCCAGACTACGTTTTTTAGTTGTAGAGCCGCGTTGTAGAGAGTTACGTCTACAGCACGAATGGGCCGGCTTGACCAGTTTGATACCACTGTCTCACAGAAAATCGACGTCAAGTGGCAGTCATTGACAGGCGGTGGAGATCACTTACCTTCAGGTGACCCATCTGCTCGTTTGCCAGTCTCTGCCATAAGAAAACTTTCTTTCCACCTGCCCTTATCACACTTTAATATGGGATCGGCGCAACACACTTTTTTAAGCATGTTGCAGAAAGTATCAGGCTTACTTTTTACGACTACCTGCCTGCCTGACTTCAGGAGAAGAATCGTATTAGAAAAATACCTAGTCCGATCTGGGATCGAAGCCAGGTCCTCCCGGTTCACAGCGCCTATACGCTGCCATTAGACCAAGTAGGCTACAATATGCCAATCCACAAAAAAAAGTATATTCGTGCCTAAACCTTAGTTCAGTAGTGGTATAGTAGCTTTTGTAAATCCTACTTTACTATCAAAACGGCGGAATACTGGAATATTCGCGTAAATGGAAACAAAACACGGCCGCAGGATCTGGTTTTTTTCTGTTCTTGTTAGCGGAGACAAGGCTCCAACAGGCCTTCATGGTTCCATTGGAGATGCTTTGAGAGCTGTCACAATGGCGCCAACGTCGGATGACTCCGCTTTGACGAGCGTATCCTGGAACAGGGACGGACTGAGGCGTTTGATGGGGGCCAAATGACTTAATACACTGCTGCTTTGTAATTGGTCAGTGTCCATGGGTCACACAAATATTTGTCCGCACTCAGAAACATGTTTGCGTGACTCATATGTACCTATTTAATAAATAATCTGAGAATCGAACCCAAGACCTCCCGGTCCACAGCCAATATATGCTGTCACTAGACCAAGGAGGCGACAAGTGTAACTGTATACAAATATGATCACAAATCCTGTATTTAATTCCAATTCGGTCCTGGTAATCCGTAGCAAAAATATGACACAATGTATTTAATGGACTTTCAACCTTCAAAAACCGTACTAAGGTCGATATTAGAAAATAAAATAACACATAACATAAGCTCACGTCTGTATCCCCGAAGGGGTAGGCAGAGGCGCACTAGCGAACTAGAGCACCAACATTCGCCGAGCTTAGTTCCGTCCCAGATGTATTAGGGGGCGAGTCTATCGCCATATCGGGCACAAATTCCAGACTCCGGGCTGATATGGAAAAATCCAATATCATTTGCCCGACCCGGGGATCGAACCCGAGACCTCAGAACAGTAGCCGTACCGAAATACCACGACACCACCGAAGCAGTCGGCCGCTGCGCTACGGAGGCTGATGTGGTGTGATGGTTAGGTTTAGGTAGGATTTTAGGTACCTAGTTAATTCATAGAAAAAATAAAATAACTCCGAAATAATGATAAATCAGTAACTAGTTTTCCTCCATCCGTATAATATTTTTTTCTAAAAACCTAACCTAACTTTGTTTCGTTTCAGTTCCGACCAAGACAGTTGAGTGTACCGCGATGAGTGCGTCGGGGGCGAGAGGGGGGAGGAGAATACCCACCCCCATGCCCCCTCCCAAGGAAACCGCGCAAATAACCAGGTAATATACTAGGTACTAATTTCTTAAGTTTACGCGAATGCTATTTATTGAAATAAAATTATTTTTACGGATTTATTTATTTATTTATTTTTTTTATTGACTGCAAAGCCTTCGAAACGTCGGGAATAAAAATTAAAACCAAATCGTGATAAAATCCGTAATAATAATTTTATTTCAATGAATATACTAGGTAATTCGCTATTCGTTTCATCATCATCATCAGCCACAGGACGTCCACTGCTGAACATGGGCCTCCTCCAAAGATTACCAGTCTGATCTGTTGGAAGTGTTTAATATGTTTACTTTTTCCAACGACTTCAAAAAAGGAGAAGGTCCTCAATTTATCTGTTTTTTTTATGTATGTTACGCGATATCTCCGCCAAATGTGGACCGATTTTCAAAATTATTTTTATGTATCTTCGATAGAGCTTATTTCAAGGGTGATCCCCTTGTAAATTTGGTCACGATCGCATTTGAAGTCGTTCCGTTAAGGTTTTAAACTTATCATCATCTATCACATCATCTGTTCATTTTCTATTTTTCGTCCTATTTATTGACGTGCCTTATGCACTACTTCAGTACTGGTATTTACATACTCTAAGCGTTTAAAATAAAATCCATATGGCAAAATCATACATCAGTGTGAAAGCGGTACCTACTCTATCCAAAAATCAGTGGAGGCAAGTATCAAGAGTCCTTAAAAACGTGGTTAAGGACATTCCAAAGCTCTTGAGACAGAATTTTTCGGTTTTGGTTGAATGAAGGCGTATTTTCGACCGATTTTAAAATAGGTCCTCAATTCGTCTGTATATTTTTTTATATACCTATATTTTTTTTACGCGATATCTTCGCCAAAAATAGATCTATTTTCAAAATTATTGTTGTATTCGATAGAGCTTATTTCAATGGTGGTCCCGTATAAATTTAGTCATGATCGGATTTGAAGTTGGTCTGTTAAGTTATTAAACTTGTTATTATTCAGAATTTTTAATACTAGGCTAGCAGTTAGAAATCTATACTTTTGGTAGGTAATGGAATGAATTTGCATAATATACATTGGTATTCATGGCTTGGAGAATATCACGCTGGTCATGTCAGGTTGAGCAATGCGTTTTTATAATGTCTGAAGCTGAATCCTCCAGAAATTGACGTCAGGCAGGCAACAGCTCGTAAAACCTAACCAAATCCTGTCTGCATCAAACTTGAAAAAGTGTGTTGTACCGACGCCACATTGGAGTAGTGTATGGGCTTGTGTAAGAAGATTGTGGTAGTACATGGGATGAAATGATTAATTCCCTTTTTCTGTTATTATAATAAGGGTAACTTGCAAGTTAAGCTCTATCTCTAAACTAGAGTTAGTCCTACACTCGCTTTAACTTACACGTCATTAGTTTATTTAAATCGAGTATTTTTTATGGTAAGTGATCTCCACTGCCCATAGACACCCAAGATACCAAAAGAATCATGGTTGCGTTGCCAACCTAAAATGAGGGAATATGAGGGGAGGGAAGAGGTATTGGGAAAGGGAGGGGGTAAAAAGAACCGAAGGAAACGAGACAGCAAGCTGCCACTTTACGTCGGTTTTCTGTGAGACAGTGGTATCAAACCGGTCGAGCCGGCCCATTCGTGCTGTAGACTTAACTGTCTACAGTGTGGCTCTACCACTCAATAGTTTAGTACTAACACTAGAAATAAACTGTCTAAAGTGGGTTTTTATTTTTATGGCAAGGAATTTTAATGATCTATTTTAATAGGATCTAAATAACACATTAATGAATTGTTTTTATGTTTGTTTGTACACATGATTGATACAATACTAAACTGTACTAAACGATCCGCTTTACAACAATATCGGGTTTCAGATGCAACCCTATTTCTCGAAACTGAGTATTATGTTGAGGGTACGGCGCGTTGGAATGTTTAGTTTTTGGTTGTTTTTTCAAAGATATTCAACAGTACATAGATAGGACAACAGCGCGAAACTTGTGAAAAAAAGTTGTGACCTCGGTCATAAGTCACTTAGTCGTATTTGAAACATACGTGCGCAAGGTTGTGATAGCATAATAATCTATATATATAAAAATGAAACCCGTTTTCCGTTGTCACGGCATGACGCGTGAACGGCTGGACCGATTTCGCTAATTCTTTTTTTAGAATACTCATCGAAGTACGAGGATGGTTCTTACGGAGAGAAAAAAATGAAAAATTGTCTGAAAAAGTCTAAAAACAACACTTTTCTGTACTCCCATACAATCGATTCGTAATAATACCTAAAAGTCAATTTGAACTTTAATACCATACCATAAAGTTCAAGTATTAGTGGAGAGGTTCCGGGAAGGCAAAACAATTGAGTGTCGTTAGTATCTACTGGTTCGATTTGAAAAATTATTTTTGTGTTGGATAGCCCAATTATCGACGGTGGCTCATCACGCTATGACCAATAGGAGCGGAGCAGAAATGAAAAATGTTTAAAGCCGGGGAAGTTGGTATCTCAGAAACTACTGGTTCGAATTGAAAAATTCTTTTTGTGTTGGATAGCCTATTTATCGAGGATGGCTATAGGCTATATAACATCACGCTATGACTAATAGGAGCGGAGCAGAAATGAAAAATGTTTTAAAGCGGGGAAGTTGATATCTCGGAAACTACTGGTTCGATGTGAAAAATTCTTTTAGTGTTGACCGACGGGTTGAATGATGGGGTGACTAAGGGATACCTGACGGGGTGACTGATGGGGTGACTGACGGGGTGACAGACGGGTTACAGACGGGGTGACATGCGGGGTGACAGACGGGTGACAGCCGGGGTGACAGATGGGTGACAGGCTGGGTGACAGATGGGGTGACAGGCGGGGTGACCGACGGGGTGACAGACGGGTGACAGGCGGGGTGACAGACGGGTTGACAGACGGGGTGACAGACGGGTGACAGACGGGGTGACAGATGGGTGACAGGCGGGGTGACAGACGGGGTGACATACGGGGTGACAGACAGGGTGACTGATGGGGTGACAGACGGGTGTCAAGCGGGGTGACAGGCAGGGTGACAGGTAGGGTGACAGACAGGGTGAGTGATGGGGTGTCAGCCGATGTGACAGACGGATTACAGACGGGGTGACAGACGGGAAGACAGACGCGGTGACAGACGGGGTGACAGACGGGGTAACAGACGGGGTGACAGACGGGGTGACAGACAGGGTGACTGATGGGGTGACTGACGGGGTGATAGACGGGTTACAGACGGGGTGGCAAACGGGGTGACAGACAGGGTGACAGACGGGGTGACAGATGTGGTGACAGGCAGGGTGACTGATGGGGTGACTGACGGGGTGACAGACGGGTTACAGACGGGGTGACAGACGGGTGACAGGCTGGGTGACAGGCGGGGTGACAGACGGGGTGATTGACGGAACCGCACCGAAGTCACGTACTATCTCTCGAAGTTTAGCAAAACATATCATTACCTTTTTAGAATTATTGTGCTATAGGTGCCTACGACTCACTCTTTCAACCCTCTCTCTCATACGCAAACGAAGTTGCGCGGGTCAGCTAGTATACTATAATAATGTATACTTTAGACCAGCGGTTGGCAACACGTGGACCGCGGGCCGCATGCGGCCCGTGAAATCCTATTTGCAGCCCGTGAATTCCTATTTGAACCCCGTGATTGTTTTTTAAATTAGTCATAAATATCTAAAATGTTATAGATTATACCTCTATAGATAGAAAATGTGACGTAAGGCCCGCCATTACTGTATTTTGCCAAATTTACATTAGACAAATGTTACACTAGTTTAAATAATAATAGTCATAGTTAATTTCTTACAGAAAAATGAAAATTATCGTAATGTTTTTATATAGCAGAGACTGACAAACGAGCAGATGGGTCACCTGATGGTAAGTGATCTCCACCGCACATAGACAGTCAAAATACAAAAAAGAATCATATAATAATTATAATTAACGATGAGACACAATAACTCTAAATTACTTTTTAAAAATATAACATTGTTTAATTTTGGGTTATCATCTCTTATTACGTATCGGTATTGGAACCCCCCCAAAACTAACAAACGCATAAGATTTTCCGTCAAGTCTAAGTGAAATGTGATATGGAGCCATATTAAATGCATTCCTACAAGTGCACAGTTCGTGTTACAAAGAAATTTCTAATTACAACCAACAGTCATTAACTACTACCGCACGTGGCTTTACTCGCATCACCGAGTCTAGTTTTCTACTTAGTGATTGCGATGCTGTGATTAAAATGTAGAGTAATGCATTAATATGTATTAATTATAAAACTAAATGTAATCTATACTTATAAATTGAAATAAAACTATTTTTACGGATTCTATCACGATTCGGTTTTAATTTTTTAAATGTTTATGCTCGACGTTTCGAAAGTCTTGCAGCCTTCGTGGTCACGGGTCAGATACAATTATAAAGTTGAAAAATTTGTCTGTTTGTTAGTTCCTTGGCTAATTCTTGAAATTACTGGACCGATTTAAAACATTCTTACTTTTATTACTTACTAGCTGACCCGGTGAACTTCGTTCCGCCTAACAGTCGATTCTTAAATTTATTTTTTAATATGTCTAAAATAAACGTAGCCTAAGTTACTCCTTATTACATCAGCTACCTGCCAATAAAAGTCCCGTCAAAATCGGTCCACCCATTTCAGAGATTAGACGGAACAGACAGACAGACAGACAAAAATTGTAAAACATGTTATTTTGGTGTACATACCGCATATATATCCATATGCATGTAGTAAAAAACGGTTATTGCAATATTACAAACAGACACTCCAATTTCATTTATGTGTATGTATAGACTAGCTAATATTATAACTAGTATAGTAAACGTTGTGAAATATACCACTCGCATTAGGCCAGCGTGGTAGACTAAGGCCTAACCCTTTTCATTGTAGATGAGGTCCAGTAGTGGGACAGTAAATATTACACGAATATTATTATATTTATTTTATTACTTTGAGGTTTTCAAAACCGAATTTCATACAATTTAAATTACGCCAATTAAACTCAATTTCAAAATAAATCAAAGTGAAATTACAGGGTGACTACCCACCCCACACCCTTTAGGTGCAGTTAAAAATAATTTAACTTTGAGGGTAATGTTTAAAAATTAATGCTCCACGCACCCGACGCACTCGATGACAGCGGATGCAAACAATACCACGTGGGGACTGTATTAAAAGCTTTTGGTATGACGGGTTAAAAAATAGTTTAAAAAATATGTAAGCCCTCATTCGCACGAGAGCTTTTTCAACGCGCGTTAAAAAACGTTGAAATGGAACAAATGAGTTAGTATTAGTACTAGTAGTAATTAGTATAGTTGTTCACAGACCGGCGCTTTTAAAGGCGGTTTTTTTTGGTGGTTTGTAGAATATCCCTTATTAGAAACAAGGCAAGAATGAGACAGACATGCTGAGACGCTTTTTAACGCGCGTTATAAAAGCTCTCGTGCGAATGAGGGCTAATTCTATTGCTTCTTTCACATGGTATATTAACAAATCTATCCAACGAAGCGTATATTTTAGCGATAAAAAATTGCCTATTTTACTTGCTGATAAGAAAGCATTCCATAGGTAAAAGAATTTTTGAAATCGGTTCTGTAGTTTTGGACCTATTTATTATAAACAAAAATACATGAAAACAAATCTTTCCTCTTTATAATATCAGTATCTAAACGTAGTGGACTAGGGCCTAACCCTGATATATAAATCCTTGTAAAGTGTTAAACGCATCATGGTAAGCATCCAGCCACCACCAAAGACTTTTATGTATACTACTAGACTGGCTGTTCGGTACATAAAATGTGCACACTAACTCTGTGTTAATCGACCTCAACTCACTATAGAAATCTGTTCTTTTCCTTAGCCGTGAAACGTCAAACACTCGCCGTCATGTGCCACAATTTAACTTCGAAGCAGCTTGTCTAGTAAATATATAGAAGTCTTTGGCCACCACCGACCACCGGTAAATAATGATCAATGGTCTCTAGAATCATAATAATAAAGGCTTCTTCACACTCCGGAGAGAAGGAAATCGAGGGCGTTTTCGTTAGGGCTGCGTCGGGACAAGTAGATGTCTGAAGGTGGCACTGTTACATAATCCAGTATTTTTTTATCGGAGCTCATATACTCCTGAATCTTAGAATTATATTAAACGAATGTTTCATGTAATTTTACTATCCGTCACTATTTAATCTGTGTGGATGTAAAAAAACGAATATGCATAGTTTGTGCATTGACGGATTTTTAAATACTGCCTGTCAAATATAGACACGTTATTTTCGTGATATGCTCTATCCATGGGGTAGTTAAAATTTAAAAATAATGTGCGTTTTTGTTATCGGAGTCTTCTTCTTTTACCTACCCTTATCCCACTCCAATGTGGGGTCGGCACAACACACTCTTCAAGCATATTGCAGAATAGATTCGGATTAATTGTTACCAGCTGTCTAACTATTGTCAAACCTTTCTAGCTTCAGCTGCTAGTATTACCAAAAATTAACGAACCGACTTTACAATTGATCCAATCGTGAATTTATATGGGACCACCCTTGAAACAAGCTCTATCGAACACAAAAAGAATTTTGAAAACGTTCCACATTTGACGGAGATATCGCTTAATACAAAAAAACGACGAATTGAGGACCTGTTCCTTTTTTTCAAATCGTTCGAAAACCAAATTCAAAAGTACTTTTTCGGCACATGTACTCAATAGTAAAAGAAATCAAAGAGGGCAGGCGCCCCACACCTCCCAATAACCCCGCCATTAGCCTATGGTGTAGTCAAGAGTGGAGTGTGGACCATTGTATTGCGGTTGGGTTCCGGTTAAAAATGCACGCGACTTCGCCCCGGTGACGTTCAAGTGCCGTCATCAGCTAGGCGCTAAGTCGTGCGGAGCGATGACACGAAATTAATCTACTGGATGGCGCATCGATTTATTTATTTGTATATTTTTTGAGTCGCCTTGGTCTAGTGGCAGCATGTATGAGATCGGGAGGTCCTGGGTTCTATTCACAGGTCAAAGTGGTTTTTCCTATTTGATTTTCCCGGGACTGGGACTCACATTGGGGGTTTACGTTAGGCAGGCAGCCTATCTGATGCCAATCTCCTCTGAAGGATCCAGTATCGGGAAAATTGTTTTATACTGTTTGGCACGACCCGGGATTCGAATTTAAGACCTCTTGTCCCACAACCACAGCTGCTACCACACACGACAGACGGCTGTAAACTAATTTTGTTGATAGACTTGTGGATAGTACGCATCGATAACTATTAATTAATTATTTGGTATCTTGGGTGTCTATGGGCGGTGGAGATCACTCACCACCAGGTAATTTATCGACTCAATTGTCAGAAAGTGTTAAAGAAATATAAATTTTATTAAACCGCACAGAAATGTAAATAAAAAAAAATCACAGTTATAAAAAAATTTGCCTCGGTGGCGTGGTGGTATTTCGATACGACTACGGTTCTGAGGTCTCAGGTTCGATCCCCGAGTCGGGCAAAGTGATATTGGATTTTTTCCATATCAGCCGGGAGTCTGAAATTTGTGCCCGATATGGCGATGCGCTCGCTCCCTATCACATCTGGGACGGAACTAAGCTCGGCGAAATGTGGGTGTTCTAGTTCGCTAGTGCGCCTCTGCCTACCCCTTCGGGGAAACCAGCGTGAGCTTATGTTGTGTATGTAAAAAAAATTAAATCTTAAATTTTTTTTTATTACCTCTACCTCTATAGTAAAAACCAAAATTCGCTTCCTAGCCTTGCCTCAACACATCCCGTTTTACGTCCTCGCGTCATTTCCAGTGTTATCATAATCTACGTAACTCATCTTGCATTAACCATTGAAGCGGCATTATGGAGCTATTCTCTGGACAATACCCCTATATTATAGACGTCGCGCCGGACTCGTTCGAGAGTTCAAGTAATTTTCCAAAGGAACTGTAAGCCACTTGCATGAAGGGATGGCAATATTTTTTTTTAGCAGAGACTGGCAAACGAGCATATGGGTCACCTGATGGTAAGTGATCTCCACCGCCCATACACACCCAATACACCAAAAGAAACATGAGTGTATTGCCAAAGAGGAGTAAAGAAGGGGGAAGTAGGGTTTGGGAAAGGGAGGGGGTTAATTGGGCCACCGGATATCTCATTCACCGATCGAAACGCGACAGCAAACTGCGACTTTACGCCGGTTTCTGTAAGACAGTGGTATCAAACCGGTCAAGCCGAGCCATTTGTGCTGTAGACGTAACTGTCTACAGCGTGGCTCTACCAAAATCTTCCTTGAATTTATGAAGTATATACATAGTCTCACGCCTATATCTCCAAAGCAGAGGCGAACCGAACTCATTTACGTCCCAAATGTAAAAGCGGACGAGTCCATCACCATATCAGACACGAGACTCCTGGCTAATACTGAATAGAAAACCCAATATCACTGCTCCACCCGGGGATCGAACCCGAGACCTCAGGACGGTAGCCGCAACGCACAAGCAATACCACCGAAGTATGTAGTAGTATTGAATTTACGAAGAAAAAAACCAGGTCGTCTAGTGCTCATTAACTTATAAAACCTGCTTAACCGCTATGTTTTCCTTTAAAGTTCATGATATATACTACTACTGTGAATTTTTCACGTATCCAAAACCAATCGTTTTGGAAATATAGGGGGCGGGGACGCCCTACTTTAAAAATTTTCACTTTAAAGCTTAATATTTCGCAAACAGAGCCTCCAATCGAAAAATTGTGTTTGCAAACCCACATTGTTTTAAAAAAACTATCCAATAATACCCCACACCATCGGATAGTCGAGAAAAAAAAAATATTTTTCAAGATTTTATTCCACGAATTTTTATGTTTGATAGATAATAAGTATACGAGTATACTCGTGCCGAATTCAGATGTCAGATAGACAGACAGACGGACGGAGATGGCGAAACTATAAGGTTTTCTTTTTTGCCATTTGGTTTCGGAACCATACAATAAGGATAAATACAGGCGAATTGAGGACCTTCTCCTTTTTGACGTCGGTCGAACAAAATAAGCATAAACATTGAAATCTGTTTTAAAATATAATTGAATCCATTCAATAGATTTTTGTGATTCATGAACAACGACGTACCGTTATAATTTTTATTGATAATACTCTGAACCCTCATAAGTTCATAACGTAGAGTTATCGTTTAAATTCTATAAAAAGTCATAATGAGCTTCTTGTTGGTGCCGATAAAGGTGGATCCTATTATTATTATGTGTAACAGATGCGCCATTGATGTAAAATGAACCGTTTCAATGTTGAATGCTTTAGATAAAAACTCATTAGCTGTTTAATTATGTTTAAAAAGAATAGCTGTTTACCCGCGACTCCGTTCGCGTGGAAATGTATTTTCCGGGATAAAATTCTCTAAAATAAAAGTAGCCTAAGTTACTCCTTATAACATTAGCTATCTGCCAGTGAAAATTCCGTCAAAATCGGTCCAGTCATTTTAGAGAGTGGCCGGAACAAATAGACAGACAAAAATAAAAAAAATGATTTAAGTACCTCATAATATATGTCGGCGCCATATCGGGCAACCACCCATATTCATGGCGTAATACAAAAACACATATCTTTTATATTTTCCAAAAGTCAGTAAAACGAGTCACAGAAGTTCACAACACCACTTATAGCACTTTTTGACAACTAAACTTATTATTACACATTTACACAAAGTAGCACTGCATGTATCAAACATCATTTACACGAAATTACTGTCACTGCTGCTGAACAGCGATGGCTTTAAATAGGAAACTTATAATAGAAATACCGTCCGAGTTTTTGTTAATAATCGATAACATTAATGATTTTCTTTGAAACGAATTTAAAACAAGACAAATAATTATTATAAAAACTAAGAGTTCTCTAGGCCTTTAAATAATGAATTGTTATTAATTCACAGCGTAATTAAAACAACGCTATAACAATGTAACATAAAATTACAGTCGGCGGATATCCATCAAGCATTATTAATTTAAAGTATGATATTGGTTAATTGTAATCCAAACCTTAAATTCAGATAAATATTAAAATCACTTTAGAGTGATAAAACATAAATTTACGACATGCTTTATAAGTTCAATAATTATTACACAAACATATATCCGGTTACTGAAAGTTACTTTATAACATAGCTTTAAAACAATTTAAACATTCAGATAAAACAGCAAATAATATTAAATGATTAATATAACGCAATTCACTCCAAAATTACAATGATCAACTTTATATTTTTGTTTCTTAATTGAGGGTGTAATGCAGATGCGCCCATATATACTATCATATGTATTTACTAAAAAGCTTTTGAATTTGAAATTATAAACAGACACTCCTATTTTATTTATTTGTATGTATGTATAGCGGTTGCTCCCGACTTCGATCGCGAGGTATCTTACGGGGACCGTACATTTTTCCGGTTTAAAAAATTGCTTATTGCTATTCCAGATTTTAGTCTATCTCTATCCCATATTTAGTAACAAACATCTGTCCAACTTTCGCATTTATAATAGTTAAACTAGCCGTAGTCCGCAGCTCCGTTTGCGTGATCGACTGAAGGAACATGCAAAAAACTAATAGTTGAGCACTAGCTTTATTTCTTATTAATGTCTACTTACGTATAATACGGAATTTGATTATGACATGGGTTTATAACCTAGCGTAATAGGAATTTGAAAAAAATTTAATAGGGACGGTTTATAATTAATACTTTTGAAGTATATAAAAGGTACATATAGAAGTTAAAGAAAAATGATAAAATGTAATAAAAAAAAAATCAAAAGAAAAAAGACTTTGTCAGAAGTGGGATTCGAACCCACGCCCACAGAAGTGGACTGCGACCTGAACGCAGCGCCTTAGACCGCTCGGCCATCCTGACATTGAGTTGTTTATCGAAATTAATATACTGCTATTATAGCAATAAGTAGTTATTTTTAACTTGAAATATTTATGATACATATTTGCAATTACTATGTCGCAATTCGAAAAGCAGAAGTCTAATTCTCTATGCATAGTTCTTTAAAACGAATATGTAATTTATAGCGTTAGGGAAATATAGACTTAAGACCAATTGAATAAGGTATAGTTTACGTATGAATGTTTATGAATTATTAACGTGACGCACCCGTGTAACGCGTACATGATAATTTTATTATGGTTAGTGACACTGGTTCCAAATATATTAGTAACTGATAACTAATGGCAATATTTTAATCATAAATATTTAAGAGTAGGTGTTGTGATAAATATAGTCGCCTCCTTGGTCTAATGGCAGTATGTATGGGCTGTGGACCGGGAGTTCCTGGGTTAAATTCCCAGGTCGAGAAAAGCAAATTTTCTAATTTAATTTGCCCAAGACTGGATTCCTCATAGGGGGTTGACGTCAGGCAGGCGGTCGATCGTAAAAACATCCTTTCTGCAACATGCTTGAAAAAGTATGTTGCGCCGACCCCACATTAAGGTGGGATAAGAGCAGGTAGAAAATAATCACAAGTTTAAAAACTTAACAGACCGACGTCAAATCCGATCGTAACCAAATTTATATGGGACCACCATCAATATAATATACCCTAGATGCACAGTTCTTTGCAAATATCCTCCTAAAAGTGAACTCAGGAATAAAACAAAGAAAAAGATTACAAGTTCTAATTAAATCAACACAAATATAACCCTATGCACGTGTGATAAAGTAGCCTTTTAAACGAAATGAGCAAGCGTTCTTAAATTAGAATTTTGAAATTTGGAATTCCAGACTGTATGCAAAACGGCAATCCTTTGCTTTCTCATTTTCCGAGCGTCAACTGTGCATCTAGGTAATTAATATATCAATGGGGACCACCCTTGAAATAAGCTCTATCAAACACAAAAATAATTTTAAAAATCGGTCCAAATTTGGCGGAGATATCGCGTAACATACATAAAAAAAACAGACGAATTGAGGACCTCCTCCTTTTTGGAAGTCGATTGAGAATCCCTGTCAACCTCGTCTCAACGAGGCGTGATGTTAGAGTTTATGGTAGCGCGGCGCCACATCCGTTCCGTTTGATGTGCCATGTGGTTCCGGAGTTCACTTCATCAGGATCTTGGTAACATATAATATGTGCATTACGATATAAATCGTTGTATTTCGAGTGCTTTTCTTTTTTCTTAAGTTTACGCGAATATTATACATTGAAATAAATCTATTTTTACGGATTCTATCACGATTAGGTTTTCGTGATAGAAAAGTGAACCTAATCGTGATAGAATCCGTAAAAAATGTTTTATTTCAATGCTTTTCTTTTTTAAGCTTTTTCCACACTGTTCTTTGAGACTGCCTGGTGGAGTATAGTGTACACGGTAAGACCATCCTTAGCTGTTAGGTTCGATCCTCGGGTCGGTTAACAGCACCTGGCGAACGCGAAATAATTTTGCTCCCTATCACATCAAGGGATGGAAAATTTCTGCCATTAATTCTCACATAATTTTTAAAATTCACAAACTCAGTAGTATTTATTTTTTATTTTTATTTTATTTTATTACTATAAGCGGAGCGATTCCAACGACACTGAAATAAACTGATTACGATCTAATCAGTCCAATAAATAATACTTGAAGAAATTTTCAATGGCACAGAAACTCAGATGCTTGATGCCATCACCAATAATGGTGGAACGACTGCGAATCTTGCTTTCGAAGTTTTTATGTGCGATATCACAAAATTTATGGTTGAAGACGAAGACAATTTTGTTAGCGATCTGGGTGAAATTGAACATAAACTTCCTTTAGGCTAATATCTGAACTCATAAAGAATCTAGATTGGCCAGGTTTAAGTACTTTTTTATAAAGATCTTTCAACTTAGTAACACGAAATGAACATTTTTGAAGAATGAAGGTTTGAAGATGTTCGAAGGAATAATTGCAACTAACAAAATGTGTTTATATCCACAAAGACAACAGCCGTATCATAGACCAAAACATTTTAATATAGCAAGCAAAATTACGTCAATGACCAAAAGTAGTACGTGACGTAGAAAATGCTAACACGCTTTTTTTCTGTTGAATGTTGTCTAGATAAGTAAAATTACATGTCGTCGCTCACTGATTCATCAACGCCTATTCACAAACTGACCTAGAAAGATGAAATTTTGACATCGTATTCCTACGTAACTAAGAATGAATTTTTATATTCTGTCTTCAGAGGAATGGAAAGAAATTATAACGTATGTACGGTTTTTGAGTAGTGGAACCACGCTGAAGATATTAACGTCGACAGCACGAATGAGCCTGCTTGACTAGTTTTATACCACTGTCTCACAGAAAACCGACGTAAAGTAGCAGCTCACTGTTGAGTATTGTTTAGTGAGCGAGATTTTTTTTCTCAGCCTACATCGTGTCCCACTGCTGGGTAAAGGCGTTCCCTTTTTTCCGCCACTTGTCCCTATCTTCCGTTAGCTCTCTCCAATAAGGTTCGAATCCATCCAGCTCGTCTCTCCACCTCTTTTTGGGTCGTCCGTGTTTTCTATGAAATTTTTTTTTTTTATTATCCCAAGTGACTAAGGGCTGTGGAGATCACTTACCACCAGGTAACTCACCTGCTCGGTTGTAAGTCTCTGTTATAAAAAGACGAACAAAAAAAATTAACAATCATAATTTTTGTTTCAAACCATCCAGCATCTTGCACCTAATCCATTTTCATCGTCAACAGTTACTACATTGTAGTTTATAGTCAAGAAAGTCTTTGTGATGTATTGACCCTGCTATCTGCTATGCAGTCAGCCAATGTCAGACCACCCAAGAACTATGTGTTATTTTAAACACGTGCCAATGTGGAAATAGAATGAGAAGTGTGAATAATTTTTCGTCTCTTTCTATTGGTTTTGTATTTAAAAGTATAATTACACTAGCTTTTGCTTGTAGCTCCACTATCGTGAAAGATCTTTCTGGAATCAAAACCATTTCAACAAATCTATTTTCCTGGAGTTTTATAACTATTTTGAATAACTCTCATCCCTAATTTCTCTGGCTTTATGTGTCTGCATGGGTAGTAGGGACCTCTTACCATCAACAGGTAGGTATGGTCGATTAAATACTAATCCTATTTATTTTTGACGGCAGTAAATAAGCCATCGATGTAAAAAATGAAAACATTAAAGAAAACGAAATAAATTGCTTTAACGTCTTTCGACTTGTATTAGAGGAAGGCAATCGACTTCGCCCCAATAGAAAAGCTAGTTAATTTTCCGACATGAAAAAAGGAAACGCGTGTCGAAGAAATTCTTTCTTAACTTATTTGGGTATCTCAATATTCGAAGCAGGGTAATGAGGATGTGTTATTAATGTATTCAACTTTCCAAATTAACTTCGTTAGAATATTTTTTGGATAAGATAGAAATTATGTTTTATTTAACTTTTTACATAAAATGATGTATACTGTTTTCTTAAGTTTACATACTGATTTCTTAAGTTTACGCGAATGTTATACATTGAAATAAAACTATTTTTACGGATTCTATCACGATTAGGTTTTTAAATTTTATTACCGACGTTTCGAAGGCTTTGACTTTTGACAACGAAGACTTCAAAGCCTTCGAAACGTCGGGAATAAAAATTAAAAACCTAATCGTGATAGAATCCGTAAAAATAGTTTTATTTCAATAAAATGATGTAGTCAGACATTTTGCTGATACAATAATTATGGTGTTATTGTCATCAATTTTAACGCGAACTGTGAAGTAAATAATTACCTCTTTGTGTTATAGTTAAAGTTTTAAAAAAAATGTCAGTTGAGACATGAAAATCTAGAATTTCTTCGTTATGAATATAAATTGTCTACTTTGAGTCTTCTTCTTCCAATTGCACTTATCCCGCGGCGGCACTACATACTTTTACAAGCTTATTTCATTTTAGTTTTTCGACTGACTGATTGTTGACATCAACTTTCTCTAAAAAAAAAAAATCATCTATTTGTTTATATTAATGACTTCAAACATATCAATGTGCTATCAATTTGATTTTAAAGATACCATGCTTTCGTCGCTGAATTCTATATAAATGACTATGAGATATTATTTAAAAGTAAACCATGCAGCTACAGAAATCGACATAAAAACCACTGCAATACTTCATTAGGATGAACTTCATAAACTGTGAGTGTAAGCGAAAGCTCCGGAGTTGTTTAATGTGTAAAGTGCGTCCGGTGATACGCCGTTTGATCTAACACGTGCCCCTTGTTGCCCAGATACATGCCCGATGGTTCGCACGTGCTGAAACAAGGCTGCATTACTAACAGATGATGTGGCCATGCTTGATGATCTAGATATTCTTTTGACGGTATTATCCAAAAACTACATAGATTTAGCAAATATTAATAACAGTTTTAAATAGCTTACAAAGAATAAAGATACAGTAATGTCATATACCAAACCCTAAATTATATTAAAAATGCGTATTACAGCATTGGTGAAATCAAAGAAAAATATTATGTAAAGTCTAAAGAATAACAAAATGACTTTATTAGACGAAACGTTGACCATGAAAAAGGAAGAATACTTGTGGCAGAGAACCTTAGCTGGTAAATTATTAAATAGTAACATTAAGCCAAAATCAATGATTATAACAACTATAATTAGAAATCTATCCCTATTCTCAAAAAATATAACACACAACTCATTACATTATCCCGAAGCTCTTTTGAATGTTGGTCACAGCCGATGTAAGGAAGCAGGTGTAGTGCTTTATGTTCATTTTACTGCCCTTATGACTTGTGCGTTTATGACGATACAAAGGGAAAAACTGAATGAAAGATAAACAATCGTAACAAACAGTTCAGAGAATGTGTTAAATTTGGATAAATGTAGAGACTGGATCTCTGGACAACGTTACATTGTTCGTTTAGAAATACGGAGAAAGGCTACGGATTCGGATGCATGGTGTAAATGGCTTATTGTATGCTCCTATTGTAATATAGGATATTAGAAGTTTTGGGAATGGTAGAAAGAAACTGAAATAGTTGGGAAACATTTTGGGATATAGTAGAGTAAGACAAATATTCAAAATTAAGAAATATCGTTTGAATAGCTAGTTTGCTAGTGCACCTCTGCCTACCCCTTTGGGGATATAAGTGTGAGCTTATGTTTATGTTATGGTAAAGCTACGGTCCGCGGGTTTGAATCCCGCACCGAGGCAAATGTGTGTATGACCTACATTTTTTCGGGTCTAGGTTTTGTAAGATCGAAAGTCTCTCGTAGTTCCTGATACCTACGACGTAAGACGTACTTCAAGACTCGTAGCTTAGTGTGGGGTCAGGAATATAATGTTTTCTGTTGGAATATATCAAAGATCTCAATCTGGATTCTGAATTAGAGACCAGTTTTCTTCGTTAATAGTCTCTTACGATTTCTCAGTCATTGTAGATTATATTCACAAACATTCATCATCATCATCATCATCATAAACAGCCATAGGACGTCCACTGCTGGACATAGGCCTCCCCCAAAGATTTCCAGATTGACCAGTTGGAAGCGGCCAGCATCCAGCGACTTCACAAACATTATCCTACATTAAATTATCTAAATTCGTTTCTAACAGAAAAAAACACAAAGCGAAAATTTCTTGATGCTTTTAAGCAAAATCCTTTGAAAGGTGTCAGGCTTTTAGGCTTCAATTTAGTACAAATATTTTTTGTCTGCTTTAGCGTGGGAGTTTTTACTATGCCAAAAATAATAATATGACAAAATGTGTGAAGAGCTCTCGCGGTTATTGTTGAGGGTAGTGGGAAAACGTGTTCCGAAGATTTATGCGACACAATGGCGACATGTGAAGAAACACAATACTCTATATAAACAATTCTAGGTCTTTGAAGTCAGACATCGGTCTATAATGACATAAGTGGAGCATTGTAAACCTATAAAACGAAAGACTTATTAAATTGCCACGAAAATAAAGCATGGAAAATAAAGCAATAGGAAACAGGAGAGGGTACGACAGTCTCCGTGGCGCACCAGGCAAGTAGCCGGCTGTGTAGCGAGGGGCCGCGGGTTTTATTCCCGCACCTAGAAAATAATGATATTTCCGGGAATGGTTCCCACAAAGCGAATATAGGATATTATGTTCTGTGGGTTGACGTCAAGTATGCAGGTACAAAAAATAAGCCGATTCCTTTATACAAAATGCTTGAAAATGTCTGTTGTACCGACGTTAAACTGGGAAGAATCCTGTCTAGCATCAGTCACAGACTATAACTCATTACTCAGCATAATACATATATGTACTTCAGAGGGATATAACACCAAGCGTCAAAATATTATAGCAAAATATTTAAAAAAATATTATTGATTTAGTCAGGGCGTCTAATTTGATATGGCAACCCGATATACTATGACTTACTATGACTTAAGGGCCTTACTTAAAACAGCATTTTTAGCTGAGCAAATGGTTATGAATACCCGGTCACTTTTTTCCTTGCGTTACATTGTTTAAAAATGAAAGGGACAACCTATGGTATAAAGACAAGCAGCGCTTAAATATTTTTATAAGTAAGGGGCTAAATGTATAATTTATATATTGTTATTTAATGGGCTTTTTGGGGGTGATTTTCAATTGGCAGCTAAAAGTTATTTTGAAGAATAAAATAAGTAATAAGTCAGATAAAAAAATTTTTAGTTACTGATTTCTTCAGTTTACGCGAATGTTATTCATTGAAATAATATTGTTTTTACGGATTCTATCACGATTTGGTTTTAATTTTTATTCCCGACGTTTCGAAGGCTTTGCAGTCTTTTTGCCAAGATGTACATTACGGCTCTACCATTAATTAATTGCAGAATGACTCAATATTTTATAGACATTTATTGTACTCGACGTTAAAATAACTCAAAACCTACATTTATGTTCGCATACCGTGATGTGGGTATTAGTTAGGCTTGCCGCATGCGCGTGTGACCGCAGATGCGGCGGTAGTAAAACTATTGATGTTTAATGACTAATTTAATGTTTATTTTGTGTGTGAATTGCGTTACGGAGTATATAAATATAGAAGTTGTAAGGGACTGATGGATCATGTATGTGTAATGTTTGGTACAAAACTGATTATAAGTTAAGCGATGTACGTTTGTACCTATGCCTTAGGGCATTGTGGTAGTGTTTTTCTTAAATTCCTTTTTTCTTAGTGGAAGAGCTAGTTATGGACAATTATTTTAACAGCACAAATAAAGCGGTTATTACTGTCTAACATAAATCTGACGTGAAGAGGGAGTTCAGGGTTGCGTCTCGTTTGTTGAGTGAGTTTTTTTGGTGCAAATGTCTCCTTCCCTTCTAAATCCCCACTCCATCCCTTTAAGAGTTACGCATCCACTATCCTGGTGACTGCCTCGGTGGCGTGGTTGTATTTTCGTACGACTACCGTCCTACGATCTCGGGTTTGATCCCGGGGTGGGGTAAAATGATTTTGGATTTTTTCGATATGGCGATAGGCACACGGCCTATCACATCTGGGACGGAACTAATCTCGGCGAAATGTGGATATTCTATTTCGCTAGTGCACCTCTGCCTACCCCTTTGGAGATACAGGCGTGAGTTTATGTTATCCTGGTGAAATGACTTATGTAGGGTCACAGACAACACAATACGTAGAGCTGTGTGGTCGATGTGTGCAAGAAGATTACTTACAATCAGGTGACCCACTTGCTCGTTTGCTAATCTTTGTTCTTATAAAAACACATTAAAGGTGAAGTCGTCAAACGATTATCGTAGAAAAGAAGATTATCAATGTACTTTCTAATATGAATATTATGAAAAATACTTAGTGCTGCCATCTGTTATACGTTGTCGAAACTTGGAAACACTATTCAACTCGAGCTGCCTGATGTTCTTGTAATATAGACGGGAAGACATAGATGGCGCTATTTTAAATGGAGGTAGAGTAGAGTTAAAAAAAGCACCTTTATCTAGGCGAATATTTAAACTTAGGCTGATATTTTTTATTTGAATGCTAATTGAATTGAAACTGTTAGTTACGTAACTTCTAAGTAATGCGTAAACAAACACTTTGCTTGCTCAAAAATGTTTACATAGATACCTACCGTCTTGGCGGCGTAGATGTATTTCGGTACGACTGTCGTCCTGAGGTCTCGAGTTCGATCCCCGGGTCAGGCTGTCATATTGATTTTTTCAATATCATCCCAGAGTTTGGAATTTGTGCCAGTCGCCTCCTTGGTCTACTTGGCAGCATATATGGGTTGTGCACCGGGAGGTCGTGAGTTCGATTCTCAGGTCGGGCTAAGCGAATTTTCTAATTTAATTCGCTTGGGACTGAATCCCCCACAGAGGGTTGGTGTCAGGCATGCAGCCGGTCGTAAAATTAAGCCGATCCCTTCTGCAAAATCTTTGAAAATGTGTGTTGCGTCGACCCCACATTAAGGTGGCATATGAGCAGGTAGAAAGAAACTCTGTAATTTGTGCCCGATATGGCGATAGGCTCGCCCCCTATCATATCTGTAACGGAACTATGCACAGCGAAATGTAGGTGTTCTAGTTCTCTAATTCGCCTCTGCCTATCTCTACCGGGATACAAGCGTGAGCTTATGTTATACTGATCTTGTTAGCCTTAAAATTTCATCTAGTATATCGAAAGTAACTTGAAATCGTATCCTTCAAAGTATATCCTAGAATGTCGTACTACATTATTACTACTATCTATTATAATAAAAATCCATGTCGGTTCTTCCGACGCAATTTCCCAATATGTTCCTCTGGGAACGTGGTATGGAAATAAAATTTGATATTACTAGTCTAGTCCTATTACTGAATATGTAGTTTGGGAATGTAGTTCACTAGAAGGTTCTGTTGATAGGGTATTTGACCTCTTTTTATTGCTTTTTATTGGGGTTCCGCAGCCTGGAAATGAAATAGGAAATCCTCACGAGGTAAAGTTGTTCATTGATAGCCTAGACAAACTGTACTAGGTTCGAATCTCCGGTCAGGCAATGACCATTTTTGTTTGGGTCTTCAATTCGAATTACTTACCATTTATTACTACTGCACACAAAATTACCGTCTGATTTCTGAAATGCTAATCAAACCAAACTACATAGTTATATGTATTAAGTATAGTTTTTATTCCTACAAAGATAAATAGATAAAAACGTTGGTTTACTTACGTTAAGATACGTATGCACGTCATCTGGAAGAAAAAGTAATGTCAGAAGTGGGATTCGAACCCACGCCCACAGAAGTGGACTGCGACCTGAACGCAGCGCCTTAGACCGCTCGGCCATCCTGACGATATGATGCAACCTAAACTAGATCTTTGGTTTAATATATCTCACGAATAGAAGGCTTCATTCCTATGAAAGCTTTGTCAACACGCGTTAAAAAAGCGTTTTAATGGAACAAATGAGTTGTAGTATAGTTATTCGAACACTGGCGCTTTTAAAACGCTGCGTTTTTTTGGGCTGTATGTAGAATATACCTTATTAGAAACAAGGCAAGAATGATTTTCCAGTAATAATATGAACAGATGAGTTGGTGCGCTTTTTTAACGCTCGTAGAAAAAGCTTTCATGCGTATGAGGGCTAAGAGAGTTGGAAAAAATATCAAGAAATTAAAAACTTAACGGAAGGACTTCAAATTTTGTCCGATCATGACCAAAGTTATATGGGACCACCCTTGAAATAAGCTCTATCAAACACAAAAAGAAACTTGAAAATCGGTCCAAATTTGGCGGAGATATCGCGTAACACGCATAAAAAAAACAGACGAATTGAGGACCTTCTCCTTTTTGGAAGTTGGTCGAAAAACTTTTTATCTGTCCGGACAAGGTCTTGTTAAGCCATTGCATATCGTCGAAAGGAAAAGGACAGTTATACATGGGAGAGTCAATTTGGCCTTCAGTAGCCCGAGCACGAAAAACTAATGTAAATGTAAACTCGCTGCGCACTGATGACATTTGATTAATATTTCATACAAATTTCATAGACGCGCATCGAGCACGAATACATTTACGGTTGTCAGAAATTTTCCTGCTCGGACTGCAGATATCGTACGAGCAAGTAAAAACACAATAGCAACTTCGTAATGGTTTTCTGTGGATTTGTCTGGAAGTGGTAGGGTTGGGCCGGCTCGACCGGTTTGATATCACTGTCTCACAGAAAACCGTCGTAAACTGGCAGGTTGCTGACGCGTTTCGTTTGGTAAGTGAGATTTCTGGTGCCCCATTTCCCCTTCCCCTTACATTCCTTCCTTTTAGGTTGGCAATGAGAATGAGAAAGAATCATGGGTGATTCTTTTTGTGTCTCGGGTGTTTATGGGCGGTGGAGATCACCTGCCATCAGGTGATCCATCTGCAGCCCGAGCACGAAAAACTAATGTATGTAAATGTATTCGAGTTCGCTGCGCAATAATGACGTTTGGTTAATATTTCATACAAATTTCATAGACACGCATCGAGCTGAAATAAATTTACAGTTGTCAGAAATTTTCCTGCTCAGGCCGCTGTTCGTTTGCCAGTCTTTACAAAAAAAATGTATTGATGGCCCAAGGCCTTCACATATCTTACACATCGTTAGTACCAAACACAACAGCAACTTCATGTTAGTTTCCTGTAGATGTATATCGATGGCCTATTCATGCTGTAGACAAAACTGTCTACGTCATTGCTTTACTACTCATCTTTTTATAGCCGGTTGAGTAGAGATAATTTGTGTCTGCCTCGGCATCGTGGTGGTATTGTGTGTATGGTACGGCTATCGTCCTGAGGTCTCAGGTTCGATCCCCGGGTCGGGCAGTAATATTGGGTTTTCTTACTCAGTATCGACTTATGTCTGGAATTTGTGCCTTATATCTTTGTGATTTCTTAAGTTTACGCGAATATTATACATTGAAATAAAACTATTCTTACGGATTCTATCACGATTAGGTTTTAATTATTATTCCCGACGTTTCCAAGGCTTTGCAGTCTTCGATGTCACGGGTCAGAAGACAAAAGACTGCAAAGCCTTCGAAACGTCGGGAATAATAATTAAAACATAATCGTGATAGAATCCGTTAGAATAGTTTTATTTCAATTATATCTTTCTCTCTTTCGTAGTCGGTTGGAAAGAGACACTTTGTGTACTTTGTGTTACGGCGGGATACTGATGTATTTAGACAGATGCTCGGCGAAATTATTATTTTTGTCACCCCGAGGGTGTTTATTTACTTTGGGATACGTCGATGCTTCAATTTGTGTATTAATAACAGCAGTTTGTTTATTTTCCTACATCGCTGGCACTTTTTATGTGATGGCGAGGGAGTGGAGACGTGTAAAAGAAATCATAATGTAGAATTTCAACAACTACATTTTGTGAAAGCTTAATATTAGACTTATATTCCTAAAAAACATAAAAGACTGTATCTTCGAAAGGATAGGCAGAAGCGAACCAAATAACTAAAACATCCATATTTCGTCGAGCTTATTTCTGTCCACAAAGGGCGAGCTTATTCCCATGTTGGGCAGAAATTCCAGACTCCGGGTGACACTGAATAGAAAAACGCAATATCACTTTGCCCCACCCGGGGATCGAACCTGAGATGAAGGTAGTTATTGTGCACGAAATACAACTTCGGACCGAGGTTTATATATACACACAGACGCTGATGCCTACTGTTCTTTAAATTGAGGTGCAACTGTCGCATCCACTTTTCGTCAGGCCATATCCATCATAGTCCTATCATCATCATCATCATCATCACCTATCACATCTGGGACGGAACTAAGCTTGGCGAAATGTGGGTGTTCTAGTTCGCTAGTGCGCCTCTGCCTACCCTTTAGGGGATACAGGCGTAAGCATAATCAGCCACAGGACGTCCACTGCTGAACATAGGCCTCCCTCAAAGATTTCCAGACCGACCAACAAGAAACGGCCTGCATCCATAGTAATACATAATATCGCTTAACAACTAGCGTCTAGTTGGTTTATTCGGTTGCAGTAAATAAAAAACATCTATCACTATTACATCAAAATGCAAAATTACAAAGAATCTTTCCCAATTAAGGCAGTTTAGTCCCCTGAAGACTAACGAAACTCCCAGTGAGACAACACCATAAATAAGAGCAAATAACGTGTGACAGTATGTGGTGTCACTAGTGTTGCAACAAGTCATTAGTAGCGCATGTCGTGACACGGATGATCGTGGCCACGTGAAACAATTGGAGCGGTGCGTTGTTGTCACCATGATGTCGTGATCAACGTAGGATTTCTTTGAAGCCAACAAATGACATTGTCCTTTACTTATAAAAATATTTAAGCGCTGCTTATCTTTAACCATAGGTTGTCCCTTTCGTTTTTAAACAATGTAACGCAAGGAAAGAAGTGACAGGCTATTCTTAGCGAAAAGATAAGCGAATATGTTTTACATAATGATTTCTTAGGTTTACGTGAATGTTATTCATTGAAATTAAACTATTTTTACGGATTCTATCACGATTTGGTTTTAATTTTTATGCCCGACGTTTCGAAAGCTTTGCAGCCTTCGTGGTCACGGGTCAGACTGAGAGCCATAACTAAGCCAAGGCCCATACAGAATACCAAAAACTTAAAAAGCTACGATAAAACCTCAATCCCGACGACTATGCTGTTTATTTATGAAGTAGTTTACTCTGGACCTACTTTTTCATCAGATTTTGATAAGACGCCACCTTCAGAGTAAGCTTTATTAAACACAAAAATAATCTTGAGATCCTCAAGATATCTCATTTATATATACAGTAATGTTCAGAATTCCCTCCGTTTTTGAAGTCGGTTAAAGATAAGGAGGTTTTTAATTTGTATTTAAACGTATAAATGTTTGTTATGCGAATTAACCAACTCTTGACCGATTTTGGGTCTATTGCGTAGGTTTTACTCCAAGACAGTAAAATCTAAATTAAATTTTTACGCCTCAGGTTAAGATCTGACTATGACACATGTCCTTAAATATTTGAGTTGCTCATCAGTATTCGGGAATTAGCAATAAGCATTTTAAACCAAGCACTTGTTTAAAATTGAATTGCCTGGTCACCCTACTCCCACACGTGCACAATACTTTTGTAAGTTTCACAACACCCAATCTGTGCTTGCATTTATCGATTCTATATCCTATTGCAACACAGTTGAATGCATTTTTGAACAATCTCGTCTCGTATTAGCATTACATTCCCTTACAATGTAGGAGTCATGCCTTTTTATTGTTTTCGACGATGCCATTCTTTAGAAAGCAGTTTGGTTCATCAATTTGACCTTTACAACCCATGTTTATAACGGTCATTATGTTCGCTATTTGTTTTTTTTTTTGGTATAATAAGTATATAACATTGTTTACAATACAGAACATGTTCTATGGAGTCTAGAGAGTTTACATTTATTTTGCTTAAACTTAATACTTTTTTTCTATATTGATCGTCAAATCGCTGAATGACCATGTTGCCTAATTAAAAGCTTATACCATAAATAATGTGATTATCTTAATAGCGTAGTTGTATTGCGTGCGCGGTACGACTACCGTTCCTGAGGTCTCGGGTTCGATCCCTAGTCGAACCTAGAGTCGGGTAAAGTGATACTGGGTTTTCTATTCTGTATCTTCGGGATACAGACGTGAGCTTATGTTAGGTTATAGATATGGTGACCACTTACCATAAGGTACTTGATTTTTTATCTTCTATCCATATGCCTTGCCCTTAACCAGCAACATACTTCGAGCTTATCGCCTGCCCGTCTTTAATCCTCTTTTGGGAATCCTGTTCGAGGCAAATTAGAAAGAAGAAAGAAGAGAGAAATAGTTTATTTGTGAAAGCACATACAATATTAGATTAGACAAACAGCGCTGGTCTTCCACTGAGCTGATAAGTGATGTCACGGGCGACAACCAACAGGTAATAAATAATAATACATGAATTACATACATACATAAATTCACGCTTGTGTTCCCGGAGGAGTAGGCAGATGCGAACTAGCGAAAAAGAACACCAACGTTCTGCCAAACTCAATTACGTCCCAGATTCGTGATAGGGGGTGAAGGTATCGTCGAATTGAAAATTATGTACATAAAAACTTAACGGACCAACTTCAAAATGTGTCCGATCGTGACCAAATTTATATGGGACCACCCTTGAAATAAGCTCTATCGAACACAAGAATTTTGAAATTCGGTCCACATTTGTCGGAGATATCAAGTAACATAATAATATTAGCTCTGTAATATTACTGTCTTACTGCTGGGCACGGGCCTCCTCTACTAATGAGAGGGGTTAGGCCGCAAGAATTTCGAAGGTATGTGTAGTCTACCAACCCGCATTAGGCTAGCGTGGTAGAATAAGGCCTAATCCCTCTCATTAGTAGAGGAAGCCCGCAAGTAACATAAAAAAACATAAAAAATATTGAGAATCTTCTTTTTTTTGAAGTCGATCGAAGAGGATTTGGATACCGTCTGGCCCACAGTCATATACACTGGTACTAGACCAAACGTCTGGCCATTCACCTTCGTATTCATAAAGCTAGTAGTCACGTAAGGAGCTAGACTCAAGACAAGTACTCGCGATGTACCTAGGGTGCGGTAATTGCCCAGTTATTGCATTAGGCGAGGACGGCGACGTGAAATCTTAATGACTACCCCCGCAGGACACAGACATGATGGCAGAGTTGAAAACTCTTAGATGGGGTTAGTGATATACAAATTGTTTTATACCTCTTACTTAAGAGAACACTTTTTCCAAAAAGGAGAAGGTTCTCAATACGTCTATATTTTCGATCGACTTCCAAAAAGGAAAGGGTGCTCAATTCGTCTGTATTTTTTTATGTATGACTGCCTCGGTGGCGTGGTGGTATTTCGGTACGACTACGATTCTGAGGTCTCGGGTTCGATCCCCGGGTCGGGCAAAGTGATATTGGATTTATCCATATCAGCCCGGAGTCTGGAATTTGTGCCAGATATGGCGATAGGCTCGCCCCCTATCACATCAGGGACGGAACTAAGCTCGGCGAAATGTGAGTGTTCTAGTTCGCTAGTGCGCCTTTGCCTACCCCTTCGGATACAGGCGTGAGCTTATGTTATGTTATGTATGTTACACGATATCTCCGTCAAACGTTGATTGATTTTCATAATTATTTTTGTGTTCGATAGAGCTTATTTCAAGGGTGGTCCCATATAAATTTGGTCACGATCGGGTCAAGTTGGAAGTAGGTCAGTTAGGTTTTTAAACTTGTGATTATTATTATATCAGTGACTGGCAATCGAGCACGTGGGTGACCTGATGGTAAGTGATCTTTACCGCCCATAGACAACCAAGACCAATGTGTCATGGGTGCGTTGCCAACAGAAAATAAGGGGAATACGGATTGGGAAAGGGAGGGGGGAATTAGGCTACCGGAAATGTCACTCACCGAACGAAATGCAACAGCAACAGGCGAAGGCATAGGCAGAGGCGAACTAGAAACACTAGAAAACCCATATTTCGAGCATATTTCCGTCCCAGATAGAAGGCGGCCAAAACACCTTGTTTGTGTCTCTACTAATCTCTACTGTAAGTTGGCCATTTCTGCTAATGAGAGGAATAATAAATATAACCTACATAATCCAATACCACAGACATGGATCACAACCACAGACTATATCTAGATCTAAGACAGATTCATTCCGTATCTTAATCCTTCCATGTCATAAGGAGTGAGAAATCAGATCGCATGGCAATCTGTCAATGTGGAGAAAGGAGAAGTTGAATTTCCAACCGCATAAGCGTAATAAATAAAACGAGACGGCAAACTTTCAACCATTCCGGCCGCTACGTCTCCGAATGCCTATTCTGGTCGAAATCTCCATTGCAATGCCATGCTTGCCTATTTTTCTTTCTGCTCTTATCCTTCAGTCAGTTAGCGTAATTAAAGGTGCGTCTCCTGCACTGAAATATTACACAAAACATCTACACAAACATGGTTTCGCAACTTTTTTGTCTATGGTCTATTGTTCTCTGAGCAGGAGACAGTGAAAAAACTTCATTTCCGAATGTGTTTCTGTATTTGGTTTCGGGAAAAACACGTGCAGTAGAAGCGCTTTCTTTTTTTGCAAAAAGTATTCAGTTTGGATTTTACTAGCTGCCTGTCTAACATCAATCCCAGACGAATAATTTTTGACTTGAGCATACTGACTTCGATCTAAGGGCCAATTGCAGCTCTGCGATAAAGCTCTACTTATCCAGCAGCCTCCGTGGCGCAGTGGGCGAGTAGCCGGCTTTGAAGCGAAAGGCCGCGGTTTCGATTCCCGCATTGAGACAAATGTTTGTGTGGCCCACAGATATTTGTTTCAAGTTTGGGTGTTGTGAGACAGAAAGTCTGGCATAGTCTCTGACACCCACAATACAGGTTATACCTAGTGCGGGGTCAGGACTAGGTGTGTGTTTGGTGTAATTATTATTTTATTATTTATTTATTATCCCAAATCTTGATTTAAAGATATGAGTGGGGTGTAAAAACATGAAGTGTTTAAATCTAGTTTTAAAATAAATTTTAGATATCCCTTATCTATACAAATATTAAAGCGTTTCTTCTTACTTTAAGAGTAGTTTATCCATTTCATTTTCAAAAAAAGTTACAAACTATTCTTAAACATAAAAGGCCCGTAAAAGTTTTTATAAGAAAGGCCATACCCATTTCACATTTACAAACAATATTATCATAAGACAAATTCACGGATATAATACAGAAATCATTGGTATGAACCAGAAATATCTCTAATTGAAATCCCTAAATAGAACAAAGAACCAAATCCCACGTTTCGGTATCAAATGAGTTGTGGTGTACAGACAGGAAACGGTCGGAATAAGGCGGCGGCGCACAATTTGTCGGCGCACGGACGTTTGGCCGCCGCGCTCTCCGCAGGAAATGAGCGTATTTGTCTTACCTGCGCAGGGAGGGGTCCCACTCTCGGCGGAATAAATGAAAATTTCAAGGACACTGTGATAAAATTATTTAAAAAAATACCTTCTTGCGCCACCCTGGAGGCAGTCGGGTAAAAAGACAGGTTATGTAGAGGGAGATGCGTACCTTTTTTATAGCACCGGCATACGACCAGATGGGTCACCCGATGGTAAGTGATCTCCACCGCCCATAGACACCCAAGACACAAAAAGAATCATGGGTGCGTTGCTAAGACTAAAGGAGAGAACGGAAGGAAAGGTAAAAGTTATCGGGAATAGGAAAGGGGAAATAGGCCACTGGAAATCTCACTCACCGAACGAACCGCGACAGCAAGCTACCACTTTACGTCGGTTTTCTGTAAGACAGTGGTTTCAAACCGGTCGATCCGAGACTTTACTGTCTACAGCGTGGCTCTACCACTAAAAAATCTAATGACATACTGAATCCTGTGAGGTCCTTGCTTTAAATCCCAGGACACGAATTGTGTTTGAGTTTGAGAAATTACGCTATTCTTGTCTGGTGTTGGTTTTTGGGCTCGGTACTTCAAAAGGGATTAGGGTCCGGTCGCCCCTATCATAGGCCCAAAATAAATGCGGAGTACAGTATCAGTTGCATTTCCACCTACTCTTTACGGGTTGTAGGCGTAAGTTGATTTTCGACCGACTTTAAAAAAGGAGATAGTCCTCAATTCGTCTGTTTTTTTAGCGGCCACACATATTTGTCTCAGTGCAGGGATCGAACCTGCAGCCTCTCGATTCAGAGCCCGTAGGCTGTTAAATAAAATACAAATCCCGCTCTCACTGATACCACACATTCAATCCGGAACTATACATTCATAAATTCACTTACGAACACTTATGTATGTTAATAATTAAACGCAACACTATCCTCCATGATTTAGAGGCGTTTTATTCAGTTTGGTATCCACAACATAAAATATATGAGGTCAGAGTTTGCTCTATTAAAAGTCCTGTGAAAGAGTGGCTAGGAAATTGTTCATTGTAAATATGTCCTTAACTTTTAATTTAGGTAGTTAGACTTCTAAGTACTTACTTAGACTTAGTACAGAGTCAGCCTGTAGTCAATTTTGCCTACAGTATGAATTGCCTTATTACCTCTGTTTTACAGAAAACTGACATAAGTGCCAGATTGTCAGTTGCATCTTATACGTTGAATGAGATTTTCGGGGGTCCAAATGCAGGGGCAAGGGGAGGGCCCCTTCTCAATCCCTACTCTCTAGGCTTGGTTGTGCCCCTGGCTTTTTCGATGTCTGTGGGTCATGGTCACCTCTGACCGCATCTGCCTTCGTAAGCCAATAAAAAGTCAGCAATTATGCCGGTCTGATATTACTAGATATAAATTCATAAGTTCTTATGTTTTATTACTATTCAAAAAATACTTTATTTATTAAAATGATTTTTGTTTCAGATCAACACCTCGTCTCATCGGGTCAGAAGCTTCTTACAAACTAAGCCCTTGCGAAATAGAGGCTCTTAATGCTGTAAGTAACATTATTAATAGTATATAGAGCATTCATTATAATAAAATGTCACCTCCTTGGTCTAGTGGCAGTATGTATGGGCTGTAGACCGGGAGGTCCTGAGTTCTCATTCCCAGGTCGGGCAAAGCAAATTTTTTAATTTAATTTGTCCGGGACTAGATTCTTTTAGAAGGGATTGACGTCAGGCGGGCGAGCGGTCGTAAAAGCTAAGTTGAATATTTTAATGTAGGGTCGTCCTAACACACTTTTTCAAGCATGTTGCAGAAATTATTTGGCTTAATTTTTACGATCGGCTCCTACCGAAACCTCCTGGGATCCAGTTATGGACTAATAGTGTTAAAAAACACCCCGTCTGAGCTGGGAATTGATTCCAATAACTCACTGTTCATAGCCCATATACACTATCACTAGACCAAGGATACCAATAAAACTGACACCTCGAAACTAACGAAAAATCTAACACACAAGTACATTCATCTGATTATGTCGGCGAGGCAAACATCGTTATCTTGAAAGAGTTACTGCGGAACCTCACAAATAATGTATACAGTTTCCCAGATTTACACACTTATACCAAATTCGGGGTGTTAATTAAGTATGGTTTATGAGTTATGATGAGGAGTGAACAAATTGTTATGATTTCATGGTGTTTTATTAAATTTGCAGCAATTTTTTTTATCCGGGCATGGCAAAGTGACCACACAATACCAGATGGTTAACGATGTGCGGTCCGAAAATACCAGCATCAACCAATAGACCTAGTGTCCATTGGAAGCCACCAGTATCATGCCGGCCTGCATAAATGCTTCTTCACACTCCGTTTGAAGGACCAAGCTTTGTTTTGTGTCTGGTTTTAGTATGACTTTTTAAATATGCACGTGCATAATGCAGTGTAGTCGACAGACTGTCTGTTGGATCTTAGGGAATACCATTTTCCATACATTTATGTCAAACGCCTCGCTCGAGAGAGCTAGTTCTCATAAGCGCCGTCATCACGCATAGCGCTAGTGCGTGCGCTTTGTGCCTTGCTGAATACAAAAATGAAAACATCGTTGCCGCAACGTTGTTATCATAAATGAAACCTTAGAGAATCGACCTGCATGACTCTTCTGCGGCCTCAGAAATTTTCCTGCTTGGGCCGCTGAATAATTCACTGAGGCTGGATACTATTCTGAGATAAATTTTAGCGTCAGGTTTATGGCCTTTTATCTTCTGATTTCTATTGAATCTCTATTATAGCAATCTAGGAATCTCTATCAATACACGTGTTTGGTCAAAGGGCTAAGGAACGAAGCATCCGCTTCCGAATAATTATTTGCTTTATGATATTAGTTTGAGGATAGATACTGCTTAATATTTGATGTCATTAACTACGTTATTAAAGGTAGAATGTTTAAGGAATTGTGAATGTCAGACTAATAAAATAGAAGCAAATATTATGTTATAACATATATAATTAGGAATTTATAGACGTCTTTTTTTTTGGTTTAGTGACAGCGTTTTTGGGTTGTCGAACGGGGGATCCTAGGTTCTAGTCCCAGGTCGGACAGCGCTCCTTCTTTTGACACTATTTTCATGAGATAGGATACCCCACAGAAGATTGACGTTAAGTCGAATAAAAACCTCATACGTATGTAATAATTATGAATTATCGCTTCTTATAGCGGAAAACATCGTGAGGAAACCTGCATACCTGCGAATTTTCCACCAGAATTTCGAGGGTATGTGAAGTCAACCGACACAATTAGATCAACGTCTTGGCTTAGTAAATCCTACTCAACAGTGCGGGAGGTCCGTGCCCAGCAGTGGGACAGTAATATTACAGGGATGATATTATTATTATATGCTTCCCAGTCTCACGGTCTTGGTACCGCCACAATGAGACGATGTCTATGGTTATAGATAACTTAATTACGAAATCTTATTGTTTCAAATTCACAAAGTAACCTTTAATAGGAACAAAGACTTGCAATAGCATTTAAGGCTGCTCGTCCCATTTGCTTCTTAAGGGAATAGCCCAAAGTGGCACCGTTTTGGGATGGCGTCAGTCCAAATGTAGATGCGACTGCATTTTTACTAGGTTGCTCTATTGTTTAGTATGGACTTAATTGTTATTGTTGCTTCCTCATTTAACTTTCTAAAGGTTTAAATGTTGCGTATGAATAAGCCAAATTGTTTTGTTAGTTACTGATTTCTTCTTTCTTTCTTTTGTTTTATTTCAATGTTTTGTTAGTTGTTTTTTTTTAATGCTGTTGATATCATTTTGATGTGATTCCAAAGTTCATCTTTCTAAATCTTTTATCTTTTTCAACCTGCTCCCAGCTCTCTCTACTGTTGTATCAGCACACTACACTTTTAAATATGTTGCAGAATAGATTCGGCTTCGTTTTTACGACCAGCTGACTGACGTATCAGGGTATAGCTGAAACTATTGGAACTAGGAACGTAAAATTTTACACACAGCATCGTTTTATGACGTAGGCGAGCACTAAGAAAGGATTTTTGGAAATTCAACCTCCTAAGCGAGTGTGACGGGGAATGAAAGCTTATGACGGAACAAACTCTCACGCGGGCGTAACCGCGATCAAAAGCTAGTATTCTATATATCTTTAATTGTGTAATATTCTCCAATGTCCAAACCTTAAGACAAAACATAAGTGTATAGTATTCCGTAAGACATATTTTAGAGTGGTTCCAATGACGGGACACAGTCGGTTTCTAATCCTCTTACAGGACTACAGAGGGATTGTGCAACACTAACTAGACTGTTCTAACTTGTAGTGAGAATTTTGATATTCGTAATGTCAGTGTTGAAAGACTCGTAGATCAAATAAGTGAAGATTGAAAAGCTAAAGATTTAATTTTAATTTTAGGTGCGATTAAATTATATCGACTGAGATTTTAATAAATTCAATAGGCTTTACATCTTTATTGTGATTAGTGATTTTGTATTTAATATTAAGAAAGCATTAACCACAGGGAAGGACACAGGCTACCATTAAATAGGAAAATCTGACAATGGTCATATAGATGATGATATAAAAGTTGCTTGGGAGCTACTCATTCAGCGATGATTTCAAGGGTATACAGTATAATTGCATACAACGCAATTTGTAACCAAAATGCAGCTACTATGCTACATTCTTGCAAATCGCTTTACATCTTGACACGGTTTTATAACTACTATAATAAAGGAAAGCCAGGGCACGAGCAAGCCGGCTAACATTGAAAGGAAATAAATGGTGATTTAGAAGGTGTTTTTGGGTACGAAAAGCAAGAGCAATGTAAATTTAAATAAATAAATACAACCCAACACACATACACACACACACACTTGATTGACAAGGTGGTGTTTTTCTTTGAGAATGGTAAAATTTTTTACAATGTAACTAGTGACTGGTTCTCGAAAGCAAATAAGTATATTATTATAATAGTATTGCATAAATATCATATCGCCTCCTTGGTCTAGTGCCAGCATGTATGGGCTGTGGACCGGGAAGTCCTGAGTTGGATTCCCAGGTCGGGCAAAACAAATTTTCTAATTTAATTTGCCCGGGACTGGATCACTCATATGCGGTTGACGTCAGGTAGGCGGCCGGTAGTAAAAACTAAGCCAAATCCTCTCCGTAACATGCTTGAAAAAGTGTGTTGAGCCGACCCCACATTAAAGTGGGATAAGGTCAGGTAGAAATAAAGAGTATTGCGTATATATCAGATAAAGTAAATAAAAATAGTTAAAAAAATCACAGCGAAAGCTAGATTGCGTCAGGATAAAAGGTGAAATTATTCATACGCTCAGAGCTTGCAGACTATTAGCTCATCAAGACGCATTGAGAGCAGACATCGCGGAATCACCGAAGGGATCTGTTGAATAATCCGAAAACGCCCTTTTGCCACTACTATGAGGTAGGAAGGGTGATACAGAATCATTCTCTAAAGAATTCATCATCAATATACTTTGGAATATATTTAGCAGAATTAAATAATAAATAAATCATTAATTGTTATGGTACCAAGATGGTACCTAAAATATGTGGATTTTAGTCATCTTTTTACCATTAGTATTTTACAATAAAAAGATAATTGAAGTAGATAATTCATAACGAATTCATAACACTATTCAAACAAGGGTGATCTCGAAAAAAACTCGAATGCAAACCTCATTAGTGATGTATTTGCGAGTTTCGTGGTTACGGTCGGAAAGCAAAAGGTGACCTGCGAATAATTTAGAGCAATAGAGGTTAATTGTAGCGACACTAAAGATCCCGTTTGAATGAAGTATTTTAAATTAGCCGGGTTTTGTGGAGCCATTCTCCATGTTAAGTGAAATGTAGTATATTATAAAATTATGCAGATATTTTCCAACATGGTTTTATAGGGCTAATTTTGATAGGAAATAGTGTTAATGATCAATAAGTAATTATGATTAATCCTAAACTCTGTGAAGTTTTGGTGCTTTATGTGCTTGATAAATAAAAATATCAGCCTTGATATATTATGGATTATACCAAATTGAATTCACAAAAGACAGTGACCGACAAAACGCAGTAGATTTATTAATCCAAATATATTCTTCAAAGAATTCAGAGAATGGCGAAGTGCCGTAGGATAAAGCTCCAGAAAAAGTGAAAGATGATTTTTTACATTTATACGGGGAGGTGAAAATCGTTTACATTATCACACTTAATGGCGCCTTCACAATAGAATCTCCCTAATTCAGATGAAGTTGGGACGTTAGCACTGAATGAAATAAGCTGTGATTATTCTAAGGGATGATTCAGCAAATGGACGGGAATACGGGATCCGACGAGGGTGCCGCGGCGCCAGACGAACCCACTCATGAGTCTGACAAATTATTCTACAACCTTTGACCGCGACCTCTGGTTTAATAATGTGTGAACTTTTCTTTTTCAGCTTTACGAATAGTAATTTAATAGATTTTGGTGCGGCAAAAGACTACATTTAATGATCGGATTATAATGTCGCCTAGAACGTCTACGTTTATAATCTCGAAACAATACTTAAGATTAAGACTGAGCTAGGCACAATCAATCAAGAAGCACTTTTGATGAAATGCCAATTTATTTTAGTTTTATATGATGGTACTTAAACTACACTGAAAAGCATTTCATCATCATCATCATCAGCCATAGGACGTCCACTGCTGAACATAGGCCTCCCCAAAGATTTCCATATCGACCTGTTGGAAGCGGCCTGCATCCAGCGAGAATCTACCCCTTGCGCTCGCCAATCCGCCTGCCAAGCGTGGCGAGTAATGGCAAAACCCCCCCTATATGATTGTACACAGAGAAAACATTTATAGTTTACAAAACTATCCATGGATTGAAGATTTTATGGAACTAAAGATCCTGATCTCTTCATCCAATTCACCAAAAGGACGAGTATGATTTTATTCCCACCTACTCAGATCCCATGAACTAAATGAAGTTTACTATCAAGAACAATTATTTTAATCACACACTCAATATTATCAATCACAAATCTTTGACCTTACAAATATCAGTCCATTATAGCCAGTTAACTTCCATTTACCTTTAAAATATCAAAGGGGGTGTTTAATGCGTTCGCCGAGCAATCTCCAAATCGCGGGGTGCATAATTTATCATGCCTGTTCATATCTGAAGCTATTTTTATTATATCACACGTACCTTGAAGAATGAATTTCAAATGGTGTCGGAAGTTTGTGTTGGGGGAATAAATCCGGCGGTGTACTACTGGTTACTGGTTTAGATTTTTGAGTGAGTTTTGATATGGATGTGAAGTAAAAAAACGGGACTAAAAGCAAAGCGCCATATAAATAAATAAATAAATACACCCAACAGTCACACACCTAGTCCCGACCCCACACTAGGTATAACCTGTATCGTGAGTGTCAGAGACTATGAGAGACTTTCGGTCTCACAACACCCAGACTTGAAACAAATATCTGTGGGCCACACAAACATTTGTCTCAATGCGGGAATCGAACCCGCGGCCTCTCGCTTCACAGCCGGCTACTCGCCCACTGCGCCACGGAGGCTGTCATATAATCCGTAATACTTAGTTTAATTTCAATGTGTAACATTCATGTAAACCTAAGACATCATGTGGTAGAATTCGTTTCGAGGCCAGAAGAGGAAGATGTTAAAAATAATAGATGTATATCAATGACTTCAGAAGGAGGTATTTCGTCACGACCGGATAAGCTTGAAGTAGGTCCAATAATTTTAAGTAAGCTCCATACATTGCCTATTATGGTTGTCGTACTTTTCCTTATTAAATTGATTAATATTCATAATGCCTATTGCCATCATTGGCGGAGGCCTATGTCCAGCAGTGGACGCCCTGTGGGTGATGATGATGATGATGATTCATAATGCAGAATTTTATTATGAGCCTATTTTTAGTTCTAGGTAACACATTCTCTGTTAGTACTGTAAATAGAGATTTCTTAAATAAGAATAACATAGGGAATCTTCGAGAACCATTAGTAGCACCACAAGGTGTTTTAGGGTGTAAGAAAATGTACATTCTCGAAAGAAATATACGCGCCGAATCGATGTGAAGTATGATGTACGACGCGTCGTTACTAACGTTTAAATATCGACCTTCTGTTTGTTTATTTTTAATTCGTGATTTAAGTACTCTATTACTGGAAAGGGGGAAAGAAATCGGATTAAATTTGTTTTTGTAGGCGATGTGAATTCGTTTTGGGTTTAAAGGTAAAAATAAACATAAAAATAAACATTGTCATTGGATGATGAACGGATCCAATTTTTTCTGTTTTTTTTTAAATCTTAAAGTAGTTATATGAATATGATCGATCTCAAAGGTAAATAAAAGGTAAAGGTAAAGGTAGGTTATTCTATAAATAGTTGTTAAATATTAACTTAGCCTTTGCATCATTAGCGTGCATGATCCATCTTAATAAAATGAAGTGACTTACAAAATTTACGAAAATTACCGCATTTCTATTATTTAGTTATTGTATCATAGTCAAGTATCCAGTACCAATAAAGTGATATACCTACTATCAAATATTGCCACAAAATGAATCTTGAAACAATCATGGTAAGAGACATAATAACAATCAGTTTTTCGTTTTCGATAAAAGCCCAGAACAAATAAAAGATCAGTAGCATCAGGGAAAGGCTTTCACCCAGCAATAGGAAAATACATAATGATGATGATAACAATATATAATAATATAATAATAATAATAGCCTTGTAATATTACTGTCCCACTGCTGGGCACGGGCCTACTCTGCTAATGAGAGGGGTTAGGCCATAGTCTACCACGCTAGCCTAATGCGGGTTGGTAGACTTCACATACCTTCGAAATTATTGTGGAGAAATTCTCGGGTATGCAGGTTTCCTCATGATGTTTTCCTTCACCGTTATAGCAAGCGAAATTTCACAAAGAAAACACACTTAACATAGACATGTCAGAGTAGACCTCTGCTCGATTTTGGGATTGGTCTCGAACCTCCGACACTCGTCTCGGCAGTCCGTACCATTCCCAACTGAGCTATCGGCTATCGCTGTTTATATAACAATATAGATAACAATATAAACTTAAACATAAACATTAAACATTTCTGAATCTATTTCTTTATTAATACAATACAATTGATGAAATGACAATAGCGTACGTAAATATAAATATAAATATTAATATTAAATGTATCTTAAATTAATTCATATCTAGTTATGTTGTTTATGTAAGTTTATAATTGTAATCGACTGTTTTTCTTCAAATGTTGTTTCACACCTATAATTAGTAAGTAGACTGGACTGTAACCTTTATACTATATTTATTCTTATTGTAAAAGTCTATAAACTGTTGGTGTGTCATTTAAATAAATAAATAAATAAATATAAAAGACGGTTTTTATCTACTCAATACTGAACCCACAATTATGAATAAGACTCGCCGGTAAGGTCAAATAAACCGACCATTTTTCAACACTTCGAACTTCATTTTTTGCCAGTCTTGGTGACAATATTTTATCAATCGTCAATACTGGATAGACAGTTATAAATTCCGGTATCGGTGGTAGGACGGTGCGTGCCGAAACACCGCCTGGGGGAGCAGAAATTAATAAGAGGAAACGCGATTTTAACGACTTCCAGACAAATTGATGCGGAACGATCATTTGTTATGTTTCGAAGTTCAACGCCTTATTCTGGTTTTGGTAGATTGGCAGTTCAGTAAAGTAGATTTTTAGAAGTTTAATTATAGACAATACTAAATGTAAAGTAGTTAGCTTGCTGATTAAATGCAAAGAAAAAACAATATGATTAGTCATGTTAATATCAACATTTTTTAACTAATTCGTAAATCGTGGATTTGAGTTTTACGACGTGTATTGGAATAATTATAACGTTATACGCCTACTAACTTTATTACTGAATAAGAATCTAATAAAAATACATGCAAGAAAATTAATTTATCGTTATTCCAGACTAGACAAACATAATGAAATTACTTTATATTTCAAGATTGAAGATTTCAAGGGAATTCTGCTTACACGAGCAAATTATATGAAGCAGCATAAATTCAGCGAATGGCCTGTATTTTACTAAATTAAACAGTTTTGTTTTTGTTTACAATATTAAATACATACGTACATATATAAGCTCACGCCTATACCCCCGAAGGGGTAGGCAAAGGCGCACTAAAACACCCATATTTCGCCGAGCTTAATTCCGTCCCAAATGTGATAGGGGGCGAGTAGGGCACAAATTCCAGAATCTGGGCTGATATGGAAAAATCCAATATCATTTTGCCCGACCCGGGGATTGAACCTGGGACCTCACGACGGTAGTCGTACCGAAATACAACCACGCCACCGAGGCAGTCAACAATAATCAATTTATGCTGATATAGTATTTTATTCAAATCGTAAATGGCAAAAAATATCATAGGTATAGTTTCAATTTTATTACAGCTTAGAATTATTATCGTCAATATTTTTTTAATTTTGACCAATACTTCAGATAAAAGCACTAATATATCTCTTTTTAAATTACCCAAACTTCAGCACTAAAAGCAAAGCACCAAAATACCTCTAGTAAATGTTCCAGAATAAGATTCCAGTTTATCAGCTGTTCTCAACTAAACTAGAATTGACGTGCAAACAATAATGCAGGGTCCACATCTGCGGGAACATTTTGCTCTTGGTATGTGGTCTTTAGGGATATTACCTTTAGAGATGCTGAGGTATAGACGGTATAGTTATGTATGAAGGAACAAAAAGTGCGTTGTGACTGTTTATCATCTTTGCTGTTAGTGATCAGATATCATAAGGAACCCACAGAAGAAATGGAACTCTTTTTTATACGCCCACAGTGCATACATCCATACATATACACTCACGCCTGCATCCGATGGGTGTAGGCAGGGACAATTGAGCGCCACAAGCTATGATTCTAACACACCTCTTTTGCCTCGTCCACATTCATTCCCGCCTTCATACATTCCCACCGGTTGAGGGTCACAGGAGATCACTTATTTATATAGGATCGTGTCGGGCGCCCTCTTTTGTCCCTACCATTCACTTTAGGACGATAAATACCTTTCGTAAGTCGCCTTTCATCCAAGAAAACTGCCTAAAAGAGTTCATACGTCCACAGTGATAGAAAGCAAATGCAGTCCTAAAAAAACATCGACTATCAACAAACAATGAAATAATCCGTAGTCACTAGACACATGCACACTTGAAAGAAAGAAAGAAATAAATAAAGAAATAAACTTTATTCACCCAATGTCTCAGGCAACAATGAGTGAGAGGGAACAAAAAACTTCGAAGAGGGAAGAAGCAAATCGAGAGGCTTGCGACAGGACACGCGAATAACCGATACAGATAGAGATACCAAGGACGTACTCTCATATTAGGCTCAACCAAACTTCAAGTTATGTGTAGTTGATTGGCAACAATTTGATCGTTGGTGAGAGAGATGCATCGTTTCTGATTGATCGACTTTGTCTTACATTTGCACTATTATTAGATCCAGTATTCACCAACTTACCGTCACATAAAGAACACTTTGTTAGTCGACGTTCCTGCATTCACCTTCTTCCCTTACTTAGTAAAGTATTTAAAATTTATATTCTTTTGATTTCTTAAGTTTACGTGAATATTATACATTGAAATAAAACTATTCTTACGGATTCTATCACGATTAGGTTTTAATTATTATTCCCGACGTTTCGAAGGCTTTGCAGTCTTCGTTGTCACGGGTCAGACTGAGGTGTCATTTGTCCAAAAAAGGTTAGAGTTACAATATCTACCATCATTAAAAAATTATACAAAATCAAAAAATCAAAAAAGGTTAATTATTTGTGTTCCGATTTATGCAGTACGAGCTCACGGTGTCTTGAGTTCTGGCAGCTGGTCTTTTGGGTTCCGATTTAATAAGATGTATAATTGGATCCCAGGTTTGTGCAAGCTTCCAACCATCTTCTCTATTGAAATTAGGATGTTTTTTAATTTCAATAGCCTCGCGTATCATCCTAGGGAGGAATCGGTGTTCTTTGGCGAGGATTTGTGGTTTATCAAATCTAAGATAATGTTTGGAGCCTTCCTCTGAATGTTCAGCAACTGCAGACTTCGTAGAGCGTCAGTGTTTTACGTCAGCTATATGTTCTTTTACGCGGGTTCCTATATTCCGTTTTGTTTGTCCGATGTAAGAGAGACCACAGTCGCAATCAATTTTATACACGCCTGGGTCTTGCAGAGGTATGTGACACTTGACAGATGGTAAAAATTGACTAATCTTCTTGGGCGGCTTGAAGTAAGTTTTGATAGAAGCACGCCTCAGGATATAGCCAATCTTGTCAGTGACTCCTCTTACATAAGGTAAAACAACCGGGACGCGTTCGACGGTGGCTGGTTTCATTCGCTTTCTGTGACGGCGCCGTGGGATTTGGAGCTTGTTGTCTCGCAGGACTTGCTTGACATGACGCAGCTCAGCGGCTAGATGTTCCTCATCACAGATTCCTTGTGCTCTCTGAAACAAAGTTTTACCCACGGTAGCTAACTGTTTCGGATGGTGGTGAGATTCTCCATTAAGGTATGATAAGAAGAATAGAATAGATCATTGATAGAATCCGTAAGAATAGTTTTATTTCAAATTATATTCTTTTGTCACAAGTTACAAACTATCACAATGTTTAACTTTGACGACTGCTATTTGACGTTAATTGGATTCAGCTGTTGAAAGGTGCTCCCCGAAGCATGAAATGACTCATTTAACTACGAAACTCGCTGCTTCCACCTAGGAACACAAACCTCTATCACTGACTGCAAAGGTTCATATTAGTAACATGTTAAATGAATTAATTATTTACACCAATTAAATAGATACTGGAGTACTTTCACAAAATACTGAATACGGAATGTAAACATCCCCCACTGCGTAAAATACGGAAAAAAGTATGAAATTAACAGATGCGGGGTGTATTTACATACGAGGACTCGTGGATGTGGGCAAATCCGTGTGCGCAGCGTTACTGCTTGTTTTGAAATATGTTTTATTGAATTTGTGAATTGCGTTCGAGTTATTGCCGATTTCAAATTCGGAAATGAAACCTAAAATGATTTTTCTACTTAAATGTTTTTGTTTAGTGGGAATCATTGAGATATTATAGGGCCTTACTTATAAAGACATTTTAGCTGAGCAAATGGTTAAGAATAGCTTGTTATTTTTCTCCTTGTGTCACATTTTTGAAAAAAAAGATTATATGTAATGTAATGGCCCTAGAGTTAAGTCTCTTCTCAATAATTACACTAGTTAAAATGTCCTTCAATCCAAACACAAACTTGCATCATGCTAAGCACAAATAATATTTTGAACAGGAACGTAGAAAAAAGAGGAGGCAGCGCTCGAAACTGAAAGTGAAGCAGGGTTTTCTACCGATGTATGGACACGTTTCATTCATAGTGTACGTGGCTTCTCTGGCGCGTCCATTTAACTATAGGTAAGATGGTGTTGAAAGCGGCCTGCATCCAGCGACTTCCTGCGACCTTTATCAGGTCGTCGGTCCACCTTGTCGAACATGTCGATCTGGAAATATTTGGGGGAGGCCTATGTTCAGCAGTGGACGTCCTATGGCTGATGATGATGAAGATGGTGTCCTTTTTTTTTACGTCCGTGATTCTGAAGGACATAATCAATTTGTCTGTATTTTTTGTATGTAAAGCGATATCTCCGCCAAAATCGGACGGAGTTTGAAGATTCTTTTTGTGTTGATAGAGCTTATTCGAAGGGTAGTTCCGTAAATTTGGTCACGATCGGACTCATTTTGAAGTCGGTCGGTTATGTTTTAAAATTTATATTATTTAAATTTATTTGTTTCGAAGTCGAAACTCCATCGAGTTTCCACAGTACCCCACTGTACCTCAGTTGTAAATGATAGAGATACTCTGCATTTGCATGCAACGGGGCTGTGTTTGAAAATCATATGTTACGGGTTGTTACATGATGCACCAAACACCCCATTCCACTTGTTTACAATATACACGTGCTTTGCATCGGTATGAGGAATGTATTTGTATGCGATAAATTTATCCTTTTACAAATGTTTTTAATAGGAAAGCTTTACCACTGTAAAATGTCATCAATACAGTTCGGAAGTACATTTAGAGCGACAGTATTATGAATAAAATCTTGATTTTAGCTACTGACAAACGAGCATCTGATGGTTAGTGATCTTCATCGCCCATAAAAACTCAAGAAAAAAATCATGGATGCGTTGCCACTCTAAAAGGGAACCTAGGTATCAAGGGCCAACCTAGTGATTGGAAAGGGAAGAGGAGTTGGGCCACCGGAAATCTCACTAACCGAAGGAAGCGCAACAGCGAGCTGCCACTTTACAACGGTTTTCTGTGAGACAGTAGTATCAAACTGGTCGAGACGGCGCATTCGTGCTTTAGACATTACTGTCTACAGCGGCTCCCTACTACTTAAAGCTTTAGTGCAATTACTAAGGATGAGATATCTATAGAACGAACTTCGAACAAGTCTTTGACTTAGTCAGACATTTTTTACAAGAAAATCTTTGCTTAGTCTGTTTTTCTTGTAAAAAAATGTCTCGGACTAAGTCAAAGTTCTATTTAAAAATCCAAATCCTCACTGAGTTCGTTTGACTCTTTCTTTTTTACGGAGGGAAGTAAAAATCTTATAATTCCAACTCCTCCCTGTCTTTCTGTTTGATTAATTTCGTTGCGCGATGAAGACAATTTTGCATTCTCTGAGACTCGCCGAGCTTCATTGCTTGGTGTCGTAAATGATCCTGGCTTACAGGAGTTACAGTGGCGGGTGTGTGGGCGGGATAGTCTCTATGACTCAGACTTAGTCGAAGTACGCTCTATAAATCTCAACCTAATGTATTTCTAATTTCTGGACAAAAAAGTACATACTAATTACCCTTAGTTTTCTTTCTATAGCCATCGCATTACCTAAATTAGGATAAATCGCCAGTGATACATCAACCAGAATCCCCCTATTGAATCCCACAATGGGACATCAGTACGATCGTCTCATACATCAACATTCATATTTATCTGTTTGTTTGTATATCGCATCAGTATTTAGACAGACAGGATAATCCGATACGAGGGGCGTGGATTGAATTACTAGGTACAGTAATACATAATTTGAATGTATGAGACTATGGGCAATATGGCTCAGAATGGCTTGTTTGTAGGGATGAAATTTTGTAGTAAATTACGTTCAAAAGTCTAAGGCTGAGATCTATAGAGCGAACTTCAACTAAGTCTAATTCAAAGTAACGAACTCAGTGAGGATTTTTACTTATTCCGAGTCATTTTTTACAATTAAATCTTTGCTTGATCTGTTTGCGAGTCTGTTTTTATTGTAAAAAATGACTCGGACTATGTCAAAGTTCGATTTAACAATTCCAAATCCTGACTGAATTCGTTACTTTGACTTTTTAGGAATTGTTAAATCGAAGTTCGATTTAGTCCGAGTCATTTTCTCAGTGAGTCAGTCTGTCAGTGAGTTCGTTTCTTAAACTCAGACTAAGTCTAGATCTCAGCCATAGATGCAACCACCTGATTTCAATCTTATGATGCATTTGGCAGCTTGTAGTCCTGGGCGCTATAATTTTTATCATCAAATAAAATTTTGTATAAAGGTGGTTAATGTCAGGCAGGAACAAAACAAAATTGTCTTTTTAAAATGCCTATTATGCGTTAACTCCACATCGGATACGGTTTAGAATGATTGGTAGCCCATCCTCCCCCTTCCACTATTCCCTTTCCCTCCCCTTCCATTCCCTCCTTTTAGGTTGGCAACGCACCCATGATTCTTTTTGTGTCTTGTGTGTCTATGGACGGTGGAGATCACTTATCATCAGGAGACCCAGATGGGTCTGCTCGAGCGAGGTCAAAACGAGCAGATGCTCGTTTGCTAATCTCTGCTATAAAAAAACTATTCTGAATGCTCGTATTGTCTTTACATTCATCCTTATATGCTTTCGTTTGATAAGCGTTTATATATAAGTAACAAATAAGTTGCTGTTCGTATTCGCTGTAAATGTCCAGAAATCCCTTTTAGCGTTACACTACGTTCCACCAATTTTTATTCTGATCATCAATCAATTACCGCTAACCCTACACTTCAGTTTTAATTTGAACTCCCCTGAATGCGAGGGGTGGATTGTACTACCGACATACGGCATACCTATGCTTATAAACACACCTTTATCGTGATTTTTATATCTTGTTATTCCCAGGTCTGGCAAAGCAAATTTTCTAATTTAATTTGCTCGGGATTGGATCTCTTATAGGGGGTTGACGTCAGACAGGCGGCTGGTCGTAAAAACTTAGCCAAATCCTCTCTGCAACATGCTTGATAAGTGTGTTACGCTGACCCCACATTAAAGTGGGATAAGGGCAGGTAGAAAGAAAGAAAGTTACTGAGGCTTTATATTTAGGTGACCAAAATTTTTTTCTTATCCCGGCTCTGTAAAGTGATTGATGAATTGCAATACAAGTTTTTTTATAAATATCGCAATATTTGATCATAGGAAAGGTCTGAGGTTATCTTTTCTCTGAAAATATCCTGACAAAGATAATATTATAGTGGATGAAAATGGTCCAAGAGCATCTAACAACATTAAAATAACGCAAATCAGCTGAGTCTGCTAATAAGGTTATGATTCTAGAAACATCTTTTACGATGGTAAAGCTGTGAGTAAAAGCTAGTTAACTAAACACAATTGTACATACATACATACACACTCACGCCTGTATCCCATAGGGGTAGGCAGAGACAATTGAGCGCCACAAGCTACGATCCTGACACACCTCTTTTGCCTCATCCACATTCATGCATCGTTTCATACATTTCCGCCGGTTGAGGGTACTCCGAACTTGCCCTTTACGAAGGAGATCGCTTATTTGATCCATATAGGATCGTGTCGGGCGCCCTCTTCTGGCCCTACCATTCACTTTAGCACGATAAATACCTTTCGTAAGTCGCCTTTCATCCATCCTTTCTACATGTCCAAACCACCTCAGCATCCCTTTCTCAATCCTAGTCACCACATCATTCTTCAACTTACAACAATCCCTTATCTTGCTATTCCTCATACGATCGGCAAGGGTGACTCCACACATACTTCGCAGGGAACGCATTTCCACCGCATTCACTCGACTTTCATGTTTCTTCTGCCAGACCCAGCACTCACTTCCATATGTAAGCGTCGGTACCAGCACTCCATTGTGGACAGCCATTCGCGCCTTTTGCGACACTGCCTGGCTACCCACTATGGAGCGCAAGGCACCGTTCACTTTATTACCAGCCATCACTCTCCTTTCAATATCCGCATCACACTTTCCATCTCTCGTTAACATACTTCCCAGATACACAAACTCATCCACTTGCTCCACTCTTTCACCATCTATACTAATGTTACACTCAGTAACATCGTCCTCTCTTTCTATAATATATCGTCATCCGTAGGTAGCTAGAGAAAGGCTGGTAGGTTAGCTAGGATAGGGCCTCACGCACCAATCCCAACTGCTTCCAGTATTTCCAGTCAATCCCCTGCCACCATTCCTGCCATATGCCATTCCCATACAATCCATTCCCTTACACTCTATTCCTATTTCCCCTTATCACCCTATCTCAGCCATCCCATCGTTATTATGTCCATACTTGCCTGCCTGTTGTCTAATACAAATATATAATGTAAATTATATTAATCCTAATTTAAAAATTTACTTGTGTTGACTTGTCATAAGTGCTTTTTTACATGCCTACGTGATCAATAAAGATTTTTATTTTTATTTTTATAACCATAATTTTCGTCTTATTTACGTTCACTTTCATTCCCTTGTCCTTAAACGAGTCGTTCACAACATTTAGCATGTCTTGTAGCTCCTTCGTCGACGGCGCAAGTAATACTTGATCGTCAGCGTAAAGGAGACACTTGACATGTAACTCATCCATTCTTAATCCACATTCCATCTCTTTCAAACCTGTCAAACAGCTATCCATGTAAAGGTTGAAGAGCCATGGAGACGCGACCCATCCCTGTCTAACACCCCTAGAGATGTTAAACCAGTCTGAGTACGCTCCATTCACCCTGACACAAGCTTTGGAATTCTCATATAGAGATTTCAAAGCCTGCACCAGGCGGCTCTCCACCCCATACACTAGAGACAGCGTTGACCACAGTTTATCCCTCCGCACACGATCATAGGCTTTTTCCAAATCTATGAAGGCGCAAAACACTTTTCCGGACTTAGCCAAGTATTTTTCAGTAATGCACCTTATAGAAAATACCTGATCGATGCACCCCATTCCTCTTCTAAATCCTGCTTGCACATCCCACATCTTTTCTTCCGTAACATTCAACACTCTGTTAATCAAAACCTTTGCATACAATTTACCGACGACACTTAGAAGGCTTATTCCTCGATAGTTTCGGCATTCTTGCTGTGACCCTTTGCCTTTATAGAGTGGAACAATGACAGCCTTGCACCAGTCCTCTGGCACTCGGCTGTCCCTCCAGCATCTATTAAAAAGTAGCCACAACAATTTAACTAGTGGTAGAGCCACGCTGTAGACAGTAACGTCTATAGCACGAATGGGCCGGCTCGACCGGTTAGATACCACTGTCTCACAGAAAATCGACGTAAAGTGGCAGCTTGCTGTCGCGTTTCGTTCGGTGAGTAAGATTTCCGGTGGCCCATTTCCCCATTCCCTTTCCCAATCCCCTTCCCTCCCCTTCCATTCCCACCTTTTATATTGGCAACGCACCCATGATTCTTTTTGTATCTTGGGTGTCTATGGGCAGTGGAGATCACTTACCATCAGGTGACCCATCTGCTCGTTTGCCGATATCTGCTATATAAAAAAAAAAAAAAAAAAAAAAACCACTATCCCTTTGCCGCTCTTCAACATGTCGACGGTAATCCTATCATACCCTGCAGCCTTACCCAACTTCATTCCTTTTAACGCATTCACTATTTCATCTTCCGTAATATCGTCTGCATCGTTCCTAAAGTTGGACGGGCTTATGGAATCGTCCCCATTAGCCATATCATCAACGCCACACTCAAAAAGTTGTTGAAAATAACATTCCCAACGATGCAAGACTTCTCTTTCGTTATTTAACACTCTTCCTTCATCATTCCTAATAACGCCTAACTTAGAATTCCCTGACGCTCCCCTAGACAATCGGACCTGCTTCCAAAATAGTTTAATATTAGTTTGGAAGTCGTCAGAGAGCTTCTCATCAAGCTCTTCTTTCTTTCTTTCTTTCTTTTGCTCAACTACTTTCTTAACTCTCTTTTTCGCTTCTGCATACATACTTACTGCTTTCGAAATCTGTGAATCTGCGATTCCCCCTACATGCATGCCTCCTCTTCCATGAATTGCTATTAAATCTAGCCATGCCTTCTTTTTCTCTTCCACCGCCTCTTTCACTTCATCATCCCACCAGTTATCCTCAATCATTCTTTTTCTTCTTCTCACTTCACCACATACCTTGGTAGCTGCTCCAACCAGACCAGTCTTTACAGTTTCCCAAATATCATCCATTCCTCCCTCATAATCTTTCTCCCAAAGGTGAGATGTCTCTTCTCGCAACTCTTTCAAATATTCATCTTGCACATCTATCTCTCTCAGCCTTTCGACTTTGATGCGACCAAGGCTAGTTGTCGACTTTTGCGGTCTATGTCTCCATAATTTCAAGAGACCTCTAAATCGGCTTACCACTAAATAATGGTCTGTGCCCACACTAACTCCACGATAACTTCTGGTGTCGACAACATGCCTTTTAAGCCTACGGTCTACAATCACCAAGTCGATCACACTTTTGCTTCCATTCCTCTCCCATGTATACTTATGGATATCCTTATGGTCAAACAAACTGTTTGTTACCACAAGGTCCCTCTCCATACATCTAACAAATACATCATACATACATACATCATACATACATCTAACAAATGCATACCATTCTCATTCACTCTCTCATCTCCATATTTTCCTAACACCCCTTCGACATTTTCTCTTTCCACTCCGACCCAACTGTTAAAGTCACCTATCATAATTATCCTCCTCAAAATTCCTCTAACATTTTCCCAAAACTCCTCCCTCTCTAAAACAGAGCAACCCATGTGCGGTGCGTACACAGCCAGCACAAATATCCGGCATAACCCCATTTTAAATCGGATTGAGAGGAGTCTGGGACTTATGCACTCACACAATTGTAACTTCAAAAAGTCCAAACTGCATGCAATTAAATGATCATCCACAACAAAGGTTACATATTACAACAGCCGCCTTTAATCGAAGTTGTGGCAGACAAACACAAAAAAATTAAATTAAGTTTCTAATGCTAAATTAACTGGACACTGTTTGTCTGCTAGAGGCCCGAGAGGCTTCGTAAGTACATAGCAAGCATATCGCTAGTTTTCATATATTATAGCATAACATTGTTACATACATTGAAATAAAACTATTTTTACGGATTCTATCACGATTAGGTTTTAATTATTATTCCCGACGTTTCGAAGGCTTTGCAGTCTTCGTTGTCACGGGTCAGACTGAGGTGTCATTTGTCCAAAAAAGGGTTAGTGTTACAATATCTACATTCATTTTTAAATTATACAAAAAAGGTTAATTATTTGTGTTCCGATCTATGCAGTACGAGCTCACGGTGTCTTGAGTTCTGGCAGCTGGTCTTTTGGGTTCGGGTTTAATAAGATGTATAATTGGATCCCAGGTTTGTGCACGATTCAAACCATCTTCTCTATTGAAATTAGGATGTTTTTTAATTTCAATGTATAATATTTGCGTAAAGTTAAGAAATCAGTATTGTTACATACCTTCTCCCTAATGAAGTGGTATATAAGCTAAGTTTGCATATATGGCTTTCGTCTCGCCATTTGTACCAGCAGCTGTCTGTATGTTGTTTTCTATGCATTGAAGATGAAAGCGGGTGCGTCCTGGTCCCCACATTATTTCCGATATCAAATCCTTGGTTCGACACTCGCACTCGACGGCAAGTGAGCTGCATCACCGAACGCTCTTTGTGTCGTAATGACGGATGCGGTGAAGTCGCCCGCCGCACTTATTAATGTATTGTGATGATGTACAGTATCTGGATGTGGCTGATCAAGAAATTCAAGCTATGTCTTTTATACTTCTTTACCAGTTTATAGTTGTGTTGTTAGCAATTGTATGAGTCCCAATCAGTCTTGCAACATGATTTTTGAATAATTTTTTTAGTCTTGATTTTTGGGCATTCAATTTTATTATTATAGTTCTTCATGGTTAATCTTGATCCTTAACTTATTTTCCAAATTATCGGAAGATTTTAAACCGTGAACCCTCTTTATTGAAACGATAAAATAGTGATTCTGTTGCACTGAAACAATGTGGTTTATTGTGATTCCATTGTCTCGTTCCAAATAAGTAGACTTGATAAGACTTGATTGAATTACAAACACCCAAATTATCCAAATCACTTTTATAATATTTTAGAAAAAAATGTCGAAAGCCCTTCCATTTTCTACTATCTTCATAATACACAGTCACCTAGACAAATTCACCCTCGCCGCATTGTACCTTTGATCTCAAACGGCGTGTTTTGGTTTCCACTCCACGCTACGGGGTGCGGGGTGCGGGGCCAGCATCAATGTCTGCTTCAATCCGAGACCCGCCTGTAGCTTCATTCATAAGTACGAATGTACCTATAGGCGTTTTGTTTTCATTAATTCAACTATCATCTGAATAGAGACCGATCAAATTATTGGTTGTATTTTAACTGCTGACCTTAATGTGGCTAGTCTTGCTTGAAGTTTTAATTAACTAGCATAACCATTTGTGCTTTATCTTACAATTCTTATAGAATACTAAGAAGTAATGATATTATACTACTGACTAAGATTGCAGGAGCCAGTGTAATTATTTGACATTATGACATTCAACATTACGATCGTCAACGCAGTGGTACTGCTGCTATTCTAAGTTGGGGGGTTACTACTGGTCATAAATAGATAGTCTGTCTGACTAGTAGTGTGTCTGACTGTGGAGGATGCTCAATACCGGGAAAAGTGGAAGCGTTTAAGTAGGAAGGCGGTTCCGGGCATAAAGCCAGGATAACGCCAGGTAAAAAGAAAGATATCGCTTAGCGAATAGCTAGTCTCGTCATTCGGTTGCAATAAAAAAAGATAATACAAGTACTGCCTTAACCCTCAGTCTTAATAAAACCCGCATCGTTAAATAAAACAAGAGTCAACAACGCGTTAACCAAAACATTCTTTGATTCAAATCTCTTGATGATGCACCGAGCATGCCTAAAGTGCAAGATAGTTTAATGTGATGAAAAATTGCATGAAGATTTCAACCCCTAGATGCTAAGCCACCCTTGAGCTCTAATATTTTAATCCCTCACGATACTGTCGGCTCGTGTGGCTAAAGCGATTGATTCACGGTTGTTTTGGAAATATTTTATTGTTTCGGTTTTCGATAGAAGATTTCGTTTTGTAGTTGGTATTCATATGTTCTTATCTTTTAACACCCAGTCCCATAGCTAAAAGTCTTGTTCAATTATATTAAGTATCAAAATCTCTACCATGTAGGAGTTCCGCAATATCTTGTTTTGTAGTCTTACAATATTTATCAACAATATCTAAAATTACAATACGAAACGCCCAACAGTCACATACTCATAGTTTGGTCCACAAACTAGTTTAACCTGCATTGTGGATATCAGGAACTATCAGGGACTTGTGATGACATGATCCAGATATGAAAATTGAAGTATGATGATTTCTAAAAATTAACACACACATAGCATAACATAAGCTCACGCCTGTATCCCCGAAGGGGTAGGCAGAAGCGCACTAGCCAATTAGTACACCCACATTTCGCCGAGCTTAGTTCCGTCCCAGATGTGATAGGGGGCGAGCCTATCGCCATATCGGGCACAAATTCCAGACTCCGGGCTGATAAGGAAAAATCCAATACCACTTTACCCGACCCAGGGTTCGAACCCGAGACCTCAGGACAGTAGTCTTACCGAAATACAACCACGCAACCGAGGCAGTCTAAAAATTAATATGAGAATTTACCAAGATATTACCTACTAAGCTATTCAGAATTCTGTGAGACGTTAATATGAAATTAGTTGCAGCATTATAAAGTGAATACGATAAAAAATCGGAGAAGAAACGCAAAGTCGTCGCTTGAACAGTCGTCTTCATCCAAGTGTACGTAGCGGCTGTAATTCTCAGCTCTTATTGCAATCGCGAACGCACCTGAGCCTTCAATTAAGCATTGTTGAGATGTACATATGTGCCTTTGAGCAATCTCTGCCCTTGTTAAAGAGTTGGATCTTTTAATGCCAAATAGAAATTTAAAACTAGGTTTAGAAGTTGATATTGTGATGAATTTTACTGAAGAAATGAGAATGACTTACTTGCATTACCATTTACAAAATGTGTGTAAATTCTTCGAACACCATCGTAGGTGTTATCTTGAGGGCTTATTCAATTATTATCATTTCTCATAGTCCTGACCCCACGCGATGAGATATCATAGATATCAATAATTAATACTTAATTGTGGTGGAATTGAATGCTTTTGTCGTAGACAATACCAGCAATGCAGATTAATAAAGAACTAACATTATGAGCCAGTTGCAGCTCCGCGATAAATATTTATTTATTGCAAATCTTGATTTAAAGATAGGAGTGAGCTGTAGGTTTAGGTTTAATTGTAGATTAGTGACAGCGCTACAAGTTGCTTAAAATTCCAAAAATATTAGTAAAAATACTTAGTTTAAATTGTGAGAATACTCATACGAAGATACATATAATAGTAATCGAGATCATTTCGCGTGGTCGGGCCGCTTCTGGCGCGAAAGTAAATTGGATGCGAAATCAAATAAAAAACACTCTCGCCCATCTCCGTTTAGGGGAGCCCACCCCCGGTGACTCGAATATTATCACGTGTATCTGTTTCTATGGTAACATGTACCTGTGAATCTACGAATTTTTTCCTCATAGTTATTGCTATGATGAATTGTGGTTTAGATGTGCTAGATGTATTGGCATGTATACTTACATCAAATTTAAATATTTATTCAGTAAAAAGGCCACTAGCACTACCACACATAACATAAGCTCACGCCTGTATCCCCGAAGGGGTAGGCGGAGGCGCACTAGCGAACTAGTACACCACATTTCGTCGAGCTTAGTTCCGTTCCAGATGTAATAGGGGCCTAACGTCATATCGGGCACAAATTCCTGACTCCGGGCTGATATGGAAAAATTCAATATCACTTTGCCCGACCCGGGGACCGAACCCGAGATCTCAGGACGGTAGTGATACCGAAATACAACTACGCCACCGAGGTCCGAGGCAGTCAGGGGCACTTATACGCGTCGCGTCGTTCAATCTACCGGTCAGCCATTTTCAGTAATTTAAAAATTCGCAAGAAGTAATTGGTTAAATCTTCAGAATACACACTACAGACACATCGTTACTGCCTGAGAGGCTTCGTTGTAGATAGTTCAATGAGCCGTCTTAAAGCTTGTCTTACAGAAAACCTATTCTGCTATAAAAAATAATTTCTGCAAAACATAAGATTTCTTTGCGACGTTTGAAAATTCTACTTTAACGGCTACTGATAACATTCTTTCGATAATTTTGTATTGTCGATTTTATTAACTGATTAATTCTCCCAAAAACAATTAAGACAGATTAAATATTTCTAAAGAGTCTTTTAGGAACGTTTGGTCACAGGTTCGTTACTAGAAAACATAATAAGAAAATAATTTAGAGGAGAGACAAAATCTACAATGAAAGTTGAGTTTTGGATTGAGTGGTGGAGCCACGCTGTTACATCTAAAACACGAATGGGCCAGCTCGATCGGTTTGATACCACTGTCTCACAGAAAACCGACGTAAAGTGGCAGTTCATGTTTCGTTCGGTGAGTGCGATTCTGGTGGTCTATTTCCCCCTTCATTTCCCAATCTCTTTTTTCTCCTTTCCATTCCCTCCTTTGTGGTTGCCATGATTCTTTCTTGTGTCTTAGCCCTCAGGTGTCTTTGGGCGGTGGAGATCACTTATCGTCAGGTGACTCATCTGTTCATTTGCCAGTCTCTGCTATAAAAAATATATGGTAGACTGCACATATTAGACTAAGATCTAACCCTTCTCATTAGTAGAGGAGGTGCAATAGCAATGGATCAGTTATTATAACAGATACCAGACAGACATATTGATATCTCATGATATTTCACGTGCAAATTGTCGGCACAGCGGATTATCGGAGTAACTCGGTACGCTCAAGTGACGTCCATGGCTCAGTGACGACGTATCTGTCCCATCGAATATCGCACCCCGTCACCCGTCTGATTTCAAGTGGTGTTGCATAAAAACTAACTTAAGGCCCATTTAGACGGAGAGAGTTTCCCGCAAGTTTCAGTACGAGAAATCGTACGCAATTATCACAAGGAATAATCGCCATAATATTATCGTATCAAAATGTTTACATACAGGCAAGAATTAAATTCTCATCTACGATTATGTCATACGGGATTCGTAAGTCACTTATCGCTAGGCAATAATTTCCTGCGTCTGCAGGGTTACCACGACCTCTTATAACAGTATTATTATAATCGTTTTTCATTTGTTTTGTATGGGAATATTGACAAGTAAAATTATAATAATACTGCTATAAGTGGTGATGGTAACCCCCCTGTACACAGCGAAATTATAGTAAGAAGAACGAGAATCTTGTATAAACACGAACTCGTACGGCATTTTTTCAAGTTCATACGAGTATCGTACGAATCGGTTTGAACCGTTTTGAGTGCGAGATTTGTCATTCTTGCTTGTGGTAGGATATTCATATCCGCCCGGATGGCGACCACCGTACACATCGTGCTAAACCCTGCCATAGTGACCCACACTCCGTGTGTGATTCGCGTTTCAGGATCAGCCAATGTACTGCCGGTTCTCTCGAGGGGCTTGCGGCATGACTTGATGGTTGGTTGAGATGGGTATGGGGGTATCCCTGTATCTGCATCGGTCATCCGCCTGTCTTGTCGCAAGCCCTTCGATTTGCTTCTTCCCTCTTCGGATTTGGAGTGTGACGCTTACCATCAGGTGCAGTGTAGTCACTTTGCCTTAACCGTTTTTTTTTTAAATCAATTTTAGTGATTACTAAGGTATTGTTCTATTCCATTGCGAGGCAATTATCGCCAAAGTAGAAGAGCAAGAAGTTTGAATGTTTAGACAAAGAAACTTTTTTATATTCTTTCGATAATCGTATCTTCAAGGCAAGAAACTCTCTCCGTCTAAATGGGCCTTTATAGATAGAGATAGAGGGATTGCATAGCTTCGGTATAACGTATGCAATGGATGAATATGTCGTCTGAATTAAAATGCTTCGAAATATGTTTATCACGTTTTGTAAAAAATATAGCTTTAGTTTATTCTTCAAAATAAAATGTAATTATAATAAGAGTACATGCTTAAGGGTCTCTGTACGATTTGTATTTGGTAAGGTTTTTGTAGGTCTACAATTTTTTTCATCGGCATTAAAGCAGGCTGTAATTTAAATTCTATGACAGCCTCGGTGGCGTAGTTGTATTTCACGCGTGGTATGATAAGCTGTTAATTTTAAATTGCAAACAGACATTCCAATTTTATTTATTTGTCTTTCTTTCTTTCTACCTGCCCTTATCCCACCTTAATGTGAGGTCGATGCAACACACTTTTTCAAGCATGTTGCAGAGTGGATTTGGCTTAGTTTTTACGACCGGTCGCCTGCCTGACGTCAACCCCCTCTGCGGGATCCAGTCCCGGGAAAATTAAATTAGAAAATTTGCTTTGCCCGACCTGGGAATCGAACCCACGACCTCCCACACAGCCCATATGTGCTGCCACTAGACCAAGGAGGCGACTATTTATTCTATACAAATTTTATTTATTTGTATAGAAGTTTAAATTATACGTGTTATTAGTTTTATAAAAATCTCAAAAACCGTTTGCGTAGTTATAAATGAGGTTACATTTGTATGATAGGAGGAACCCCACCTCCGGAATCAATCAAGTCGCCGACATTGCGGGGCCGTCGCTTGCGGATGGGATATTTCCGATTCTAAGAATTACAATAAGATAAATATGAAATATTCTGTTTATTTCTGAATGTTTGAGTCGAAATGAGACTTGTTTTTACGGATTTTATCGCATACATACATACATAAGCTCACGCCTGTATCCCCGAAGGGGTAGGCAGAGGCGCACTAGCGAACTAGAACACCCACATTTCGCCGAGCTTAGTTCTGTCCCAGATGTTAAAGGGGGCGAGCCTATCGCCATATCGGGCACAAATTCCGATTGCCGGATTTTATCCCAATTCGGTTTTATTTTCGACCGACTTTCAAAAAGGAGAAGGTTCTCAATTCGTCTGTATTTTTTTATGTATGTTACGCGATATCTCCGCCGAATGTGGACCAATATTCAAAATTTTTTTTTGTGTTCGATGGAGCTTATTTTAAGGGTGGTCTCATATAAATTTGGTCACGATCGGATTTGAAGTCGGTCTGTTAAGTTTTTAAACTTGTGATTATTAGGTTCGACGTTTCGAAGGCTTTACAGCCTTCATGCTCACGTCGGACTCAGTAAAAATAAATCCATAAAAACAAGTTTCATTTCAATGTATAACATTCGCGTAAACCTAAGGAATCAATATTTGAGTTATTTTTATCCCAAGATTTCTGGAAATTGCCTCTCTTTCCACTGCCAGAAGGAGACAAACAATAAACTGTAACAAAACATATTTTGAATCTCTCGCGGACTATATTTTAAAGCTTGTGGGCCATTACTGATATGCTGCTTTTACAGACTAGGGCCTTACTTAAAACAGCATTTTTAGCTGAGCAAATGGTTAAGAATAACCTGTCACTTTTTTCCTTGCGTTACATTGTTTAAAAATAAAGGGACAACCTATGGTATAAAGATAAGCAGCGCTTTAATATTTTAATAAGTAAGGGGCTATAATTTCATCGTTTCATCTGACGTAAAATTCACAAAAAATTATTAACATTCTATGTCACCAGATTGCGAAGAAGTTCGAAGAAATCTACTGATATGTGGTCCAGATGAATATAGCTACAAGACGCCTCAGGTGAATTCTGACCAAACAGGAAAAATACAAAATGTTATTTGTGACAATATCGATTAGTTGTTTTACCTCGTTGATGCTTGGTTGATGACTTACATATATATTACGAGTAATAATTCGCAAGGGAAGAGAAAGACAGGACACTAAGTAAAGAAACGTAATTCAACAAATTGAAAAATATAAAAGACTAATGAAATAAAAAGCTTTGCATTGTCAAAAGATACAATAAGTTATTTTTAACAACATATTGTTGTATATGTCATAACTTTCAGAATTATTTAGCTCTATTGTCCGCCGAAGACAATTGCAATAGTATTATTTGAATGGGTACATGTCTTGACGTTTATTGGTCTGTGTATGCAGTTTAAATGCAATAATCGTGTAGTAATTTGATCGATAGGTTGAGATAAGCAACCGCAAGCACTTATGTTGTCGATTTTATCGCCATCTCATAATGAACTTGTTAAATGTGAAAGCGTTATAAATTGACTTTTAAAATGAAGTTTTTTACTTGTTTCATACATTATGCAAATATTTAAGATATTAACTAAAAGTCCCGAGCTTTAAGTACGAGATTTGTTAGTCTTCAAAAATCGTAAAGTCTTCGTTTTCTTAATTTATTTGTTTTTTGGATTGGATTTAGATTTTTCCATAACAGCCCGGAGTCTGGAACTTGTGCCCGACATGGCGATAGGCTCGCCCCCTACCAGATCTGGGACGGAACTAAGCTCGGCGAAATATGTGTGTTCTAGTTCGCTAGTTCATCTCTGCCTACCCCTTCGGGGATACAGGCGTGAGCTTATGTTGTGTATATATAATAATCTATGGGTATCGTAGGTTTTTGCCACATGTTCCCTCTAATTGTACACAAAATGGCAGCCGGTCTCAATTCGCGCGTAATCCTACAACGTGCTTTGTATACCGCGATGAAAGGTGGTCGGATTTTATAGCTTTACTCTGTGGTTGTAAAGGGTAGTCCACATTATCTGCATTAATTGGGCGGTCTACTCTGCATTCATATTGGTTCCAATTTAATGCAACCGTTTGATGTTGAATTCAATGGTAATTGGTACTGGTTCTATTATAGAAGTGAAACTTCGTAAATTATGTTTTCGACCTACTTCAAAAAAGGAGATGGTCCTGAATTCGTCTGTATTTTTTTTGTTACGCGATTTCTCCGCCAAATGGTAGTACGTCCTAACTGATGGAGCACTTCTCAAGACATCTTGAGATTTTTTTGATACTTATCAGAGACTGGCTAATGAGCAGATGGGTCACCTGATGGTAAGTGATCTCGACCGCCCATAGACATCCAAGACACAAAAATAATTGTGGGTGCATTGCCAATCCAAAAGGAGGAAATGGAATGGGAAGGAAAAGGGATTGGATAAGGGAGGGGGGAAAATGGGCTATCGGAAATCTCACTCATCGAACGAAACGCGACAGCAAGCTACCACATTACGTCGGTTTAATATGATACAGTGTTATTAAACCGGTTGAGCTGGCCCAATCGTACTATAGACGTTAATGTCTACAGCTTGGCTCTACCACTCAAGATATACATTTAAATACAAACAATTCTAAATCAACAACTTATTGCTTTTAAATAATGGAAGCCATTTTGAAATATTAAACCTTTATGGCGACACTACACACCGTGTCTACGTCACGCCCCACGTGTACGAGTACGCTATATGCGCTGCACGCGAGCGGACATGGACAGTGACGTAACACGGGCGCGCGCCAGGACGACAGGTGCCTTCGATTATGAAAATGTGTCGTGTGAGGGAATAGGGTGGACTTTAGCAGTATTTTTGAATATATTGTGAATAGAAATGTAGGCTAGTGTGTGAAATTGTCGTTATGTCGTTGTGTTTCTGGATATTTGCTGTGGTCGTTATGTTTACGTAGTTAGTTTGGTAGCAAATAGTTATTTTAATAAAAGAAACGCAATTATATGCGTTTTGTCGTCAACAGTCTGAAATTCAATGAATTCAATGCATATCGCAGTAAATTTCCATTGGAGCGATAAGTAAAATCTGGTAAAATACTTCGTTATTGAAGAAAATATTAAATTGAGTTGCCTAATATACATAGAACGCGGTAATAAGGCATGGTTTTTTAATGACAATGCAAAGACGGAGTAAGTAGTCACTCATGTAAAAAAACACTCAGTAATGTTAGTAATAATTTATATTATTGCAATGAATATTCAAAATACCCTGCAGGACACACCTGTAATATCCATAAACGAATGACTGTGTAAACTTTTTTTGTTACGTCATATCTACACAAACATCGCGAAACAAACATAAAAAAATAAAGGTAGAAATGTTTTCATTAGGACGTTCAGTTCAGTTCGTTTCGTTTACACGCAGGGGCTTTATTACCACCAATCGGGCCGTGAAAGCGGTCACACGTCACGCATCCCTCCCCCCGCACTCATGGCCCGCTTCACACCCGCCCAAAGACATTCAACTGTATATAGACGGGACAAAAGCACAAAACTTGTCCCTAATCGATGACGTCTTCAACATTTCTCTCTCAGTGGCCGTCCTGAGCCGAGGTTCGTAACCCGTTAGTGGGTTGCCCTCAGCATGGTCACCTAACTTTATGGGTTCGCAACGCACCTGTGTTCACCCACTAGACCGGTGTAGCTGTGTAAGCCGACTCGGTCGAGCTGCCAGCTGTAGGGCCAAAAAAAAAACAAAACTTATGATGCAAAAGTTATGACCTAGTAGTGGTCAGAAGTCTCTCAGTTTATTTTAAATATACGCGCGCCAGGCCGGCCAGCGTAATAATATTGAGAGAATAAACTTATCTTACGTTATTCTGAACCGTTCACAAAACATTCTAGGGTGTAAATTGGAATAATCGTCCTCGCATTGTAATAAGTGGTAGATGGCGGTACTGTTGAGGTCATTTTTTTAGTATGGAAACTTGCTTGATTATTGTGCTCCTCGCCATCCAAATAAGATAAGAACTTGCTTGATAGCCCCTTTACCTCTATAGTTACTAATATTAAATCTCTTTGCAACCGCCGCATCCATGCACAACGATACAAATGAGTGGCGACACCTTTATATGAAAAAAGCAGTCTTTTTTATTGAAAATCTGTCTTTCAACCTGCCCTGTTTCAATGTGGGGTCGGCGCAACACGATTTTTCAAGCATCTTGCAGAAAGGATTTGGCTTAGCTTTTACAACCGGCTGCCTGCCTTACGTCATCCCGCTCTGGAGGTTCCAGTCTAGGACAAATTAAATCAGAAAATCGGTTATCCTGCCTGGAAATCCAAGTAACATGTAAAGACCAGGCTTGGAGACTGATGACTATACGACAATTACACTACTATAGGTAGAAGTAAATTCAGGTATGTCCAAAGGGTATGTCCACTATTGAAATGTACACTAGTTAGAATTAGAACATTTTTTTTTATTGCCGTCGTGGACAGACGAGCTAGCGGTCCGCCTGTTGGTAAGCGGTAACCGCCGCCGATAGACTTGAGCAATGCCAGGGGCACAGTCAAGCCGCTGCCTACCGTTGGGTGAATACTCTTTTTAAACCAACCTTTTTTAATGTACATGATTTGCCTTGGTTATTTATATCTCATTAAGGCTCAATTGCACCACTATTATTAACCTAGAGTTAGTCCTAACCGCAAGCTAAATTGACAGAAAATGTATGAATGACATGTAACTTAACTTGCGGTTAGGACTAACTCTAGGTTAATAATAGTGGTGCAATTGAGCCTAACTATCATATCATAGTAAGTAAACAGACTATTAGGAAGCCTACACAATCTAGTAAACCAGACGCCAAGTCGATTCTACAACATTTCGTATCCCGAAAACTCCAACTCCCTTAAACCTATCAATTCGTATATTGAAAATAATCCATTAGTAGGAATCAGTTCTGATCGACCATCGGATTGACGTACGGAGTACGGACGCGGTCAATTATAACTGACGAATTAATTTGAAGCCTCCCTCACGGCCACCCTCGCTAATAACCACGGCTTTATGATCCAACGTTTTACACCTGGTATTGAAAGAGTAGCAGAACTCTTTTATGGCGTCATAACGAACGGAGTTGAACAGCCACATTGGTATTTAAGTCCTAAAACTAGCAAATATAATGAAACATCAGTGTAAATTGATGTTTGTAGTTCTAGTTGCTATAATATAGTTTAGTAACTAGATGGACCCTGACAATGGCCGGAATAACGCCAAGCAGAAAGAAATATAGTAACTAGAACGACTTACATCAAATTACATTGGTGTTTATAATGACGATATAAACAGTCATTCGTATGATTTCTCGTAAAGAGTAGTGATGGTTTATAGGGGATAATAAATAAAATATATTGGATGTACAGACATTTACTTGCCAAACACTTTAAAACAATACAGCACATTAATGCACAGATAGAGAGATGACATTTCTCATGTATCATTACATCAGTGATGTTTATATTGCGTTTATGAAGTTTACTAACAAGTAGCAATACTACTACTTATCAACAGTCTAAGTATATTTAACTATCCTACACTAAATGCCCTCTTAATGTTAAGTGTTCTAAACTAGTAATTTTCTTAGATTCAATCATAGATTAATGAGTGTCACCTACAGTCACCTTCTTTGGATTTATATACGTCGAATCAGCAAAATACAACAGCAGTCTTCGATGGTAATTTGACAACGTGATGGTACTTTTCTAGACTATTCCTTCATATCAGAATCCTAGCACCTAGTATACTCGTATCCTCTATTTAAGATAATTCTTTACTCCTTAAAACTCTTAAAAACCTCAATAACCTTGAAAATCGGTCGATGATTGCCAGAGTATCACAGGACATACAAAAAACTGCAGCTTGAATGTGAATTACTTCATTTTGTGGTAGCTGAAAAAAGACACCTCCGGATCAAAATACTGCAATCAAATCCAATATCACAAGTTACGTATTCAAGGTACCACCGCGGGAGGCAATGACAATGAATAAACAATGACGTCGCAGAATGGTCATCACAGCTCCAATTATACGCATAATCCGAGGGTCTCTTTAAAACCAATTAATATTCCATTGATCCACCCCTGGTTGGCAGTAATCTGTGTGATGTTTGGACAACCGTTTGAGACGTGGATTTATCTTTTATGGATACCATGTGTGGTTCTATGATGGACGGGTTTTGGACGCTGGATGTTATTTTGAAATTAGTATTTCTTTCTGTATTGATTTTGAAATATTAGTTATGCTACAATCGTTTGGTGGTAATAAACTGCTTAGCAAAATGTCAATACAATTGCACCCTTTTGTTTCGAAATCATGTGTACCCTGTTTGATTGGATATAATATTTTTTACTGGTAGATGAATTAATCAGATCGCACGTGCTACCTTGTCATTAAGATCGCGTTTATGCAATCAATACCTTGAATGTATCATTGTTTTGTTTTATCCTATCAGTAGTTTCAATGTTCACACCATATTTCATTTTTTCATCTGCATCACAAAACATTCCGTAAGCTCGCTTGTCGGCATCGCAATGATGGCCTCATTGTATCATGCTTCCGATGAATAGTAACAATTCCATCTGTTCATTACAAAGTACGCATTCAATGATATAGCTTTACATTCACCTTACCAAACCTTGACTAACTTAAAACCTTAATTTCACTGGACACAATGTCGTTCATAGCACAACAATAAAAATAAAATTATATTATTACGAGGTTCTACATAATTTTGCCGCAATATTTCACAGTGATGATAGCACTCAAAGGTAGCTCGCTCTTAAAATCCATAAAAATAAAGGTAAAAGTAAAATAAAAGGTAAAAGTAAAAGTAACGAGTCTTGTCTTCCTACCGAGTATTCTTGAAGGTTCCTTTGAGTTTGATCACAACTGGTGCTCGTCGAGTGCCGCAGTAAACATGAATTCCTTGTGCACATACCATCTGTATATAAACTTGTTTTAATTATATTCTCCTCATAGCTATGTCCGTGTCTCATACTGTCGTTTCTACCTCTTTTTCCTACTGTAGATTAATTGTATTAAGGAGTATTTGACTAGATGTATTAGTGCGATTAGTCAAACAAATTGGACCTATATTACCATGTAAGAATTAACGCTAAAGATTAACTTTTTTACGAAAACATTAAACTTTATTTGTACAAAAGACCGTTTATCTGGCACCAATTCTATCTGAAGTATCGTGCAAATTATGGAAGAAAAAGCGCTTTGCCCGATCTGGTATTCAAATCCAAGACCTCCTGGTCCACAGCCTATACGCCACTAGGTCAAGGAGACACATTTAAAGATAACAAGTCACAAGCAAAAAAATAGTATCAGTCCCTTGGATATAGTAAACATCATTCGTCGATAAAACACGCCGACCCCAAGGGTAACCCGAGCGTGGTGGCTGGTCACCCAATACCACAGATATCATATGAGCACAAACGACAATGAGTTGTTGTGAACAACGAGAGCAGTGCACACACCACACATGCCGCTTGCACTAAATCTAGAAGGGACACCCGTACTACGGAGCTTGCTTTTACTAGCTCCGATTATTGGACATATTGTAATGTTTTTAAATATTAAATATGTAATTACATTCTGTTTAAAAATATGTAAAAAATCTACGGCTTAGTTTCTTGGTGCTTTTTATCAGGCCAGTGACTTTTTTTGAAGCCCCGATAGATTCAACTGCTGGCCTTTTTATGAATAAAGATTTGATTTTTTTAAGTGTTTAATTTTGTTTACTGGATAACTCCGTGGTTAGTGACAGTGGTAGTGGATTGAGAAGTCCTGCGTAAGATTCCCGGGTTTTATAGTACGATTTGGCCAGAATCTCTAGAGTAGGTTGACGTCAGGCTGGTCGTTAAAACTAAACCGGGTAATTTCTGCAACATCTTTGTTAATTTTCGTTTCGCTAATCTTATATTCACACCACTATAAATTAAACAGGCAGGGCGCGTGCCGGATTGCCACCATAGTGGTAGATATTTAAAAAATAAATAATACGAATGCAGCGAATTCATGGAACTTCCATCACTTTCTAAGTGTTTTTCTGCAAAGATACGCAAAAATATTTTTAATCGAGAGTTGTTGGTAGGGACACGAGGAATTTATTTAGCACGGGAGTGCTAACAAAATTTGGGACCCCGGAGCGACGCGACGGTCACTTTAATGGTGTGTTATCATCACGCATTTGTCGAGTAATCGATTTCGTAGTAAACGATACTGGTCCTCGTTTGTTGTCGTGTCTAGAAATAAATGTTCCATCAAACTATTTTCTTAGGGCTCATTTTTCAATATTTGTCTAGGGAATATTTTTTACGTTTGGATAGTGATTGTATGAAACATCACATTGTATTGGTTCATGCGTACCTATTTATGTCCTTGTGAAAATGGTCAAACAAAGTTGTTTTCTTTCTTTCAAACATAATCTTTCTTTCTACCTGCCCTTTAAAAAACTTTTTTTTCAAGCATGTTGCTGAAAGGATTTGGCTTAGTTTTTACAGCAGGCTACCTACCAGATGGGTATCCAGTCTCGGAAAAATAGTGTTAGAAATGCATCACGCCCGATCTGGGAATCGAACCCACAACTCCCGGTTCACAGCCCATATACATTGCCATTAGACCAAGGAGGCACACAAACATAATATTTTGCCCAATCAAGGAAATTATACCTCACTTAAAAGTTACCTTACTATTAAAAAATTGGCCTTTCGTAAACTATTTATCGGTTTGGGATCGTAGATAACCGAAAAACAAGGATATTTTATTATGACACCACTTTAAAAGACGCATATTTGTATTAATCTTGATGTATATAGTATAAACCACTTAATGTTATCAGGGTTATTAAATAGTCAGTGCTATAAATATCAAAATTTATCTTCGTATGATGTGATCTGGAAATCTTTGGGGGAGGCCTATGTTCAGCAGTGGACGGCCTGTGGCTGATGATAATGATAATAGCATTGTAATAGTTAATGCAATTCCGTTACTTCCATCTCACATATACACAAGATATTTTGGGTTGGCAACGCACCTATGATTCTTTTTGTGTCTATGGGATGGTGGAGATTACTTACCATCAGGTGACCCATCTGCTCGTTTGCTAATTTCTGCTATAAAAAAAAAGATAAAATAAAATACATTAAATAAATATTCGTTAAAATCAAACCATCATCGGTCAAACCATTCTGGGGTCACACCATTCCCAAACAAAATCTAAGGGTGTACATAGACGCATAATTTTTCAATTTGCCCAGTTAAAACGCGTTTAGGAGATTGATTAATAAATCTACCACCGTTGGGCGTCTGGGGGAAGTTTATCGAGTTAGCGTTCCTTCACTCGTCCCCTATTTTGATACATCTACGTTTGCAAACTAAAATAAAATGGGGAACATTAACAAGAATCTGAATGAAGATATACAATTGGTGGGTGAAGTGTAGCGGGAACTTGGAATTGATATAGTTTTTAATTAAAAACAGCTGTACCGCAAAGGGGTTGAGATGCAATTGATTTCATATTTATTCAATGTTATTTTATATTATCTAATATGTGAGGTTTTATCATTTATTATTTATTTATGAGTCGAATAATGCTTTGTAATATATCGAAGGATAATGTAATAAATATTAAGACAGCATTTTAAATCACAATAGTTTTGGACATTTTAAGCTGTAGCTAAGCTGTTCATTATACAAATTACTTAAGTGATAATATTGAGTAGAATAAAATTAAATATTTGAAAATTTAAAAACCGACTTTAAAGACTAAATAATAATTTATCTTTGAAGGCGGCGGACCAATGGAGATCAAAAGAAAAATATATTGGACCAACTTTGAACAATATTCTCTTCTCTTCTGTCTTAGTCCACGGCTTGGTCAACGTACATATACAGACGAACCTCCTTTTGAAGTTTAATAAACAAGCAAGAAATATGACACAACTGAATCGTACAATTTTTTAACGTTATTTGCACAGCAAGGCGATAACTCTAAACTATATCAAATTAGTGACGGATGTACACCGTGGCTCGTCCCTTCAGACCCGTATTCCGTGAGACCCCTCGTTTATTCTTCAACGGATGTTTAATTTGCGACATTGTTTAATTAATCAGAGTTTGTCTTGTTGATTACATCCACGCCAATTATAAGTTGGGCATGTGTTCCGGACGTTGATTTGTCGGTGACAGATGCTGGTTCTGAACAGTTATTGCAACATTCTTCACAATTTAGACTGTTTTGAATGGGTTGACAAAGGATGATTGCTAAAATGTCTCTCAAATTCGTGTCTGTTTTATTCAATTTAATATAAATGTAATTATAAAACTGAAGGATAAATTATCAGTACCTAATAACAGCTCACATCTCTGTTGTAAATTTTTAAAACACAGTTGCAGTCAGGCACCGTTTTCGTAAAATGTAATTCGAATCCTTTCTGCAACATTTTTGAAAGAGTCTGGTCCACAGACTTATATTGGAGTTAGATAAGTCAAGAACAAAATCAAAAATAGGATTCACAAGACCAAATTAATATAAAATTAAGATATTTATAAGCAACACCTTGAGATTTCCGGTGGCCCATTTCCCTTCTCCCTTTCCCAATCCCCGTCCCCTCCCCTTCCATTCTCTCCTTTTAGGTTGGCAACGCATCCATGACTCTATTTGTGTATTGGGTATTTATGGGCGGTGAGGTCACTTAGCATCAGGTGATCCATAATCCATGATCCTGTCTCTGCTATAAAAAAAAAACACCAACAATCGTCACAGAAATTATATCAAACACGAGTAAGAAATTACCCATTCTCCGTAACTAATCTATAATAAAAGATTTAGATATGTCTCCAGATAGCTGAGGAGAGTAAAAAATAACCTTTAACACGCTCATTTCATACTCGAGGGCATTCCCCTACACGCTATTGAATTAGTAAGTAGAGGTATATCCAAATTCCTTAAGCGCCGATAAATCGCCATAAGGTAATTAAGATATTGATCGCGCATCATCCATTAGTTACTTTCCTACTTGATTTATGACAATGCAAGTATTTTGCAATGTCACTGGCTGAATCTGGATTGGTTGTCTCACTCACACGTTATTAAAAGTAAGAGATGAAGCTATGTGCGATTATGAGTTATTAATATTATCTATTTCTTAGCACGAGATGTCTCGTTCATCATTTTGGATTATGGAGATGGTTAAGAGATCTTATATCCATAAGCTCACTTCTGTATCCTCGTGGTAAGCAGTGGCGCACTAAAGATCTAAAACAGACACTTTCGCTAAGCTTATTTCCGTCCCAGATGATGAAGATATTTCGTAACTCTTTAAATTGCCGTAAGTCAGTTTTCAGTTTATAAAGGATTGGTTTCGAACCTAATTTTTTAACTTTAACACCACCCGAAATAAGCAATCCTTCAAACCAAAACACAACATAATCGTCCCGGCATTGCAGTCCGTACAACTCCCAACTAAGCCACTACCATCATCATCACAAACCATAAACATCATCATCACGTCCTCGTTCACTGCTGAAAAATAGGATTCTCCCAAAGTGGTTTGAGTAGTAGAGCCACGCTGTAGACTGTAACGTCTGCAGCACGAATGGGCCGGCTGAACTGGTTTGATACCATTGTCTCACAGAAAACCGACGTAAAGTAGCATCTTCCTGTCGCGTTTCGTTCGGTGAATGAGCTTTTCGGTGGCCCATTTCCTTCCCTTCCATTCCCTCCTTTTAGGTTGGAAACGCACCCATAATTCTTTTTGTGTCTTGGGTGTTTATGGGGGTGGAGATCACTTACCACCAGGTGACCCATCTGCTCCAGCCAGTTACTCCTATAAACAAAAAAATATATTTTTAGATTGACCTGTTGGAAGCGGCCTGCATCCAGCTACGTCTTGCGACTCTCCTATCAAAAAAATCAGATTGATCTGTTAAATCAGCTTGCATCCAGTTACAGCATACGACCTTTATCAGGTCATCCGACCACCTGGAATGAAGACGTCCACTTCTATATCGCATGGAAAATTTATACACATTTTATTTTCCTACAATGACTTAACTTTTCTCGGACTGTTATTGTAGGTGTAAGAAAAACGGCCCCCAATAATATTAGTGCAGTGTGCACGTAAGTTTGTGGCGAAGGTTCCCCCAGATCTGAGTGATGTTGCGCTCTTCAATCAATTATGAAGCATAGTTTTTGTTCCGCATGAAATGTTGGGGCAAAGAATAAAAAAACAGATCCGACGTTTGAGTCACGAAACCAGAACGAGGCACTGTCTTTTTAATTTTGTTCAACTTTATTTATTTTGTAGCCGTTTCTTTGATAGGACTCACTCCGAACAATACTCTTTAAACAAAAAAAAAACATCAAAATCTGCCCAAATATTATTTCAAAGTTATCGGTGAATATACATAAAAAATTGATACAAACAAATATAATTCATTCTTTTTTTAATTCGGTTAAAATTTAATGAGTAAAAGTCAATTCGTCGTTATTATTCTCATTATATTTTCTTCCAAGATTAAACAAAACTGGAATAGTTTCTGAATAAACAGGACCAAAATAGCTACAAATACAGGGTCTACGTCCCAGAGGAAGCCACGTGCTAGTTTTTTCTAACCTCTAGAGAGCCCAGCTGTTCTTATTTAAGTTAATGCTTGTTTGGATGTGGTTGGTAGCTTTGCAACTGTTATAGCAATCTTGCAACATCGTTTAAAAATATTCACAGTATTGATAGCCCCTGTAGTACAATTAGTTAGAAGAGGTCTATGAAATAGTGACCGAGGTTCGATTCCCGCACCGTGACAAATGTTTGTATAAGTTAAAACTTAAACTTTGTATCGTTACTGCCTATTCAGAAGTTTTGAAGTATAAAAATATATTTGCATTCTATAACATTTCAAAGAAACAAGTGAAATATTATATAGAAACATTATTTCAGCGAAAGAGGTGTGTAAGAATCGTAGCAAATGGAAATCCGTTGTCTCTGCCTACCCCTATGGGAAAAAGGCGTGAGTCTATGTATGTATGTATGTATGTATTTTAGTGAACCTTACGGAGTTCCCATAATATGTAACTAAACATCTTCAGTTACGATAGCTTTTGATGAATATTAAAAAACCTATTTCAAAAATAAATACTTAAAAGTCAATAATAGAAAATTAATGCAGCAAATTATAATGGAAATAGTATAGTTTCCCATCTCTAACACTTACTCTAAGTTATTACGAAGTTCTAACAAAGTTTCCTCGCCGCTCCCCTATTTGATATTTGCTCTAGCTAATTTCTTTCACTATTACAATTATATGATTATTTATCTTTATATTTTAGTTATAATACATCTTTTACTTGTAATTCTTCATAATCATTATTAAATATCTATTGGAGTTTAAAGATAATGTGGTACTTGTATAGAAGGTACTTATTTTGATCAGAATTAAACTCACTGGCTGGCTCACTGAAAACCGACGTAAAGTGGCAACTATCTGTCGTATTTCGTGAGATTTCCGGTGGCCCATTCCCCTCCCTCCCTTTACTAATCCCTTGTCTCTTCTTATCCATTTCTTCCTTTTAAGTTTGCAACGCACCTATGATTCTTTTTGTGTCTTGGATGTCTATGAGCGGCGGAGATCACTTACCATCAGGTGATCTATTTGGTCGTTTGCTAGTCTTTGCTATAAAAAAAAAATTGCAATCAGGGGACCTGTCTGCTCGTTTGGCAGTCTCTACTATAAAAATGCTTTAGTCAACCCAAACATACATTATAGCGTTCGTATCTAAAAACGCCAATTTTGGCACGATAATTTTGGTGAAACAATCCACACCATTTAAAACAAATCCATTTAAAACCTAAAAAGTAACCACCGAAATCCTATAAAAATCCGCCAACACGAAGTGGTACTCGAAAAATGCTATAAAATAAAAGCGATGGGTGCTTGTGTCGCTGTGCCGTGAGCACTCGCTTTGTAGCTTTGGTAATAAGCTTTGATTATTATCACGTGTCATAAATGTTGATATTTCATAAGCTCATATTTACTATAGATATTTAGAAAAATCGTTTGAGATCTTCTGATTCGATTTAATTCCATACAATTGGATATATTGTTACGAAATAAAAACATTTCTGGTGCCACTTTCTATTTTATTAAAATAAGCACTAGCATCGGAATACAAAATAATTTAAGAGTTGTTCTTTACTCTCTGAGTAAATACAGGTATATAATAATACAGTAATAGGCACGGTAATATTAATACAGTCCAAATACCAATATTAGATAAAGGGTCACTTGGCGTTAAGCGAATTAACCATGATTCCAAAAGAACCACGGATAAATTTGAAGAGTTTAATATTAATAACCCTTTTATTTTAAATACCTCTAAATACGGCAAATAAGCAAATTCGACCAGTGTGTGTTACCAGTGATGACTTATGGCACTGAAACGTGGCCTTTAACTATGGGCCGCATTAGAAAGCTCACAGTCACTCACCGAGCTATGGAGAGTGCTATGCTCGGTGTTTCTCTACGTGATCACATCAGGAATGAGGAGATCCGTAAAGATCGACAGTCACCGACATAGCCCAGAGGATTAGCAAGTTGAAATGGCAGTGGGCAGGGCACATAGCTCGTAGAACTCGTAGCAGAAAAGTTCTCGAGTGGAGACCACGTACCGGCAAGCGCAGCGTAGGACGTCGACTTGATAAAGGTCGCAGGAAGTCGCTGGATGCAGGCCGCTTCCAACAGGTCGATCTGGAAATCTTTGGGGGAGGCCTATGTTCAGCAGTAGACGTCCTATGGCTGATGATGATGATGATGAAGCAAATTAGCTACGCTGCACCGGGACAATATTCGATATATCTGTCTCACAGAAAATCGACATAAACAATTGAATAGAACTTTACTGCTTAGCTTCATTTGGTAAGATTTTCGAAGGTTATTTCCTTTCCAATATCTGTTCCTTCCCTTTGAATATTTATGAAAGAGTTACCGTTTGACCAACTATTTTCGACCGACTTCCAAAAAAGGAGAAGGTTCGCAATTCGTCTGTTTTTTTTTACTGTTATGCGATATCTCCGCCAAATGTGGACCGATTTTAAAAATTATTTTTGTATTCGATAGAGCTTATTTCAAGGGTGGTCCCATATAAATTTGGTTACCATCGGATTTGAAGTCGGTCTGTTAAGTTTTTAAACTTGTGATTATTGTCAGTCTCTGCTTTATTTTCACAACTAATCCATCACATAGCAACATTATATTTACTACCATAATAAATTTTATGGCCGAAAGCATGACCGCCAGAGACATTAATTCAATTGTAATTTTTCACGACACCATAAAGTGCTCATAAAACATCACTTTCCACTATGGATTTTTCATATTAGGTTTTTTCCGTGCTTAGTAATAAAAGAAATCACTTATAGAATGCATCCGGGAAAGATTGTTGAGGGTTGATTCCTTACTTTTTGGGACTCACTGCTGAGTATGATAGAAAACATATTCTAAAGCAAACGTACGTGATACCATAAGCATTTTTGTAACTAGACTGCTTTTATGTTAGAAGCCTTCCTTATTATTTAGAAATCACAATATACGTTAGTGTATAACGAGAAATAGCAGTACATTTACATTATTTATTACACGAAGTAGTTACTAGCTGAAATATACTGACTGCCTCGGTGGCGTAGTTGTATTTCGGTACGACTACTGTCCTGAGGTCTCTGATTCGATCCCCGGGTCGGGAAAAGTGATATTGGATTGTTCCATACCAGCCCGGACTTCGGAATTTGTACCTGACATGTTGATAGGCTCGCCCCCTATCACATCTGGGACGGAACTAAGCTCGGTGAAATGTGGGTATTCTAGTTCGCTAGGGCGCCTCTGCCTACTCCTTCGGGGATACAGGCGTGAGCGTATGTTATGTTATATACTGTATTTTGAATAAGAGGTAATAGTAACGTTCAACTTTAATAAAAATTACTTAAAATGACTGACAAAACTTGGATCTTTAATTGGTTTGAACAAGTTTTGTAACCCATACAATAATATACAAAGTGGATAAAATTATTGTGAATTTTACAATCAGATAGAATTACAATGTTGAATGGTGAGTTTCTCAATAGTAAATTCATTCCAGATCGAGTTATAACTGTTCCCTGGTTATAGCATCTGTGTGTCACCCAACAGGACACAGCAGGGAAGTGTACCAGGATGCAAACTCAGGGGTCGGCCCTAATCCACAGCTTGTCGCAATAGAAGATTAATACTTTACGTTCTTTGTGTCCGTAGGTAGCGACAATCGAGGGGTACTCACAATGCCCCGCGGAGGCATTACCTTATTGTTATTGATTTTCAAACGTACATAAACATTGTATACTAACTGGTTCACTACAGGAGGTCGGGATAGTGCAGGTTTGATTTGAATGTAATAAATTACTCTAATATTAAGGACGAATAACATTTGTTCAATTCTCGTGAAATCTACCTCGGAGTAAACATTTTTTAAGATTGATGTAAATTTCAGATACTACCACATATTGAAAAGTAACAAATGTGTTATCGCTGTATATCTTTTTATTCTTTAAAGAAAAGCTACTGGCTAAGAATATCACAACGACGCTAAGCAAAATTAAATCGAACATTTGCGATGTTTTTTCTATTTTTTCCTCTTAGGCTTCATTGTCCCTAGTGTTAAGTATGAGGCTATAAGCTTAAGAAACATTTTTAATAATAACGATAACAAAGTTACTCAAGGAATGTTGCGGTGGTCTGGGCATGTAGAAAGGATGGATGAAAGGAGGTTGACAAAGCAAATATATATGGCAAGTGTGAATGGTAGAGTTGGAAGAGGAAGACCTCATCGAACATTCTCTGACCAAGTCAGAGATTTACTCGAGAAAGGTCAAGTTAAAAGTACCCTAAACCGACGTGCATGCATGAAGAATGTAATTAGACTGAATGAGGCGAAAGAGGTGTGTAAGGATCGTAGCAAATGGAAATCCGTTGTCTCTGCCTACCCCTATGGGAAAAAGGCGTGAGTCTATGTATGTAAGTTACTCATGTATTAAACGGTGAAATGTATACCTCATTTCACATTACAATCGACACTTATTTTTTCTTCAGCCTTTCACAACATGTAGGCCTCCCTAATCAACTTTCAATTTTAACGGCTTTGTTATCTGTGTATCCAGTTAAAACCGGCGATCTTCACCACGTCATCCTTCCAACGCAATTGGATACTTGGCTATGTTTGAATTTATACACATATTTATATGTAGCAGCAAATAAAACAAAAAAGGAAACCCTTCTGTAACAACTGCATCGAAATTGGTTGAAAAATGAGGCAGTAATTCATATTTTAAATTCCGGAGTGATATTGGAGATATATTGCTATCCCTTTCAAACGCATGTACTGTTATGGCGGTGACGTGATTATACTGATACTTCTCTTTCCCGCAGTTTGAAGGTTACACCAAACTTCAACTTTTCGACCGACTTCCACAAAAGGAGAAGGTCTTCAATTCGTCTGTATTTTTTTATATATATGTTACTCGATATATCCGCTAAATAATGACCTATTTTCAAAATTATTTTTGTGTTCGATAGAGCTTATTTCAAGGGTGGTCCCATATAAATTTGGTCACGATGGGTAGATCAGATGTCTGTCAGTTATGTTTTTAAACTTGTGATTATTATTTTTGAGAATATTTCAATATTTCTGTCTGTTCTATATTTTAGACTACGTAAATTTCACTTAAAATTAGTTTTAAACAAGACAAGTGCCCAATTGTGGTCTTCCTTGAGGATGCTTTTTCCCCGTGGTTTCTACCCAAGTGACGACATTTATTTAGTACCTATTTTAGTTGTGTATTAATATCTGACTGTAAACTGGTTATTATTCTCAAAAAGAGCAACGTCAGAGTTTCTTGCCCGTTCTTCTCTGACGAACCAGCTTTCCGAATTGGCGGTAGAGTAAACATTTTAGACGGAATCTAAACAATGTGTGACATTTTATGCATTCAATATACGATTTGATTTGATTTGATTTAGTTACTAAGGGCGACTTGCACCACTATTACTAACCTACAGTTAGTCCTAACCTCAAGTTAAATTGAAAAATAAAGATATGAAGGACATGTTATTCATTACATGTAATTAATTAAATGTCATCATATATTATTTGTAATTACATGTAGTACATTACACGTAATGAAATACATGTCCTTCATATATTGATTTTTCAATTTAACTTGAGGTTAGGACTAACTGTAGGTTAGTAACAGTGGTGCAAGTCGCCCTAATTGGTTACTTACCAAATAAGATAGCACGTACACGTTCAAATGCCTATTCCATCAAGATATCTACTTATAGTGCTAGCATTTAATCACTCGCGTGTTCATAAAGACGTTTCCTACATTTGCACTTAAAGTAAAGCACGTCTAAGTGTACTTAACTTATTAGCGCTACTTAAAAGCAATTAAGCATGAGGTAAAATCACTTAGCACGACTTAAAAGGTCATATAGCTGAAATGTTTAGTTTCAAATCGGTAGGAATCGGTTTATCTATACATATAAATAAAATTAGAGTGTCTGTTTGTAATATTGAAATAACCGTTTTTTACTACATGTATATGAATATTTATATGGTATATACACCAAAATAACATTTTTTACAATTTTTGACTGTCTGTTTGTTCCGGCTAATCTCTGAAATGGCTGGACCGATTTTGACGGGACTATTATTGACAGGTAGCTGATGTAATAAGGAATAACTTAGGCTACGTTTATTTTAGACATGATAAAAAAAAATATTAAAGAATCGACTGTTAGGCGGAACGAAGTTCGCGGGGTCAGCTAGTTTTATATAATTTACTATTGATATGTATAGATTAATAGGTATTGTTATTTAACTGCCTCAGTGGCGTGGTGGTATTGCGTGCGCAGTACGGCTACCGTCCTGAGGTCTCGGATTCGATCCCCGAGTCAAGCAATGTCATACTGGGTTTTCTATTCAGTATCAACCCGGAGTTTGGAATTTGTGCCCGATATGGCGATAGGCTCGCCCCCTATCACATCTGAGACGGAACTAAGCTCGGCGAAATGAGGGTATTCTAGTTGCTAGAGCGCCTCTGCCTACTTCTTCGGGGATACAGGCGTGAGCGTATGTTACGTTATAGAGGTATACTGTATTTTGAATAAGAAGTAATAGTAACGTTTAACCTTAATAAAAATTACTTAAAATTACTGACAAAACTTTGATCTTTAATCTTCTAGTTCGCTAGGGCACCTCTGCCTACCCCTTCAGGGATGCAGACGCGAGTGTATGTACAGAATCAATATAATCAAATTCTATAAACAGCGTTTTACTAGTTCACCATAATTAAATTACAATCAATACTAAAAGGATCATCAAAATTGGTTATTCAACGAAGGTACTGCATACACAATACGGAGAATTAAAAAATCTGACAAAGAACAATTTCCGATCATCAAAACAATACGAATGAAACCAAATAAACATTTGCATGTCTGTAAAATGCTCCAAGAACCAATCAATCCACTCCCTCATATAAATAAGCCGATGGGCTGCGTTGCAACAATGCGTTTTCAATTACCATACAAATAAGGGCATAAATGTGTGAGAATTTAATAATATCAGGTGTTTTGGTTCGTAGCTTGAATACAAAGCCTCGTAATGAAGATAACCGATAGGTATAGGTAATTGTGACAGCCTCCGTGGCGCAGTGGGCGAGTGGCCGACTGTGAAGCGAGAGGCCGCGGGTTCGATTCCCGCATTGAGACAAATGTCTGTGTGGCCCACAGATATTTGTTTCAAGTCTGGGTGTTGTGAGACTGGAAGTCTCTGGAAGTTTCTGATACCCGCGATACAGGTTATACCTAGTGTGGGGTCAAGACTAGGTGTGTGACTGTTGGGTGTATTTATTTATTATTATTATTTACTAGCTGACCCGCGCAACTTCGTCTGCGTAGGAGAGAGAGGGTTGTAAGAATGAGTCGTAGGCACCTATAATCCAATAATTCTAAAGGAGGTAATGGGATGATCTACTTCGGTCCGGTTTCGTCAGTCACCCAGTCAGTACCCCCATCAGTCACCCCGTCCATCACCCTTTCGGTTACCCCGTCAGTCACCCCATCCATCACCCCGTCGGTCACCCAGTCTGTCACCCGTCTGGCACCCCGCCTGTCACCTGTCTGTCACCCAGTCGGTCACCCCATCTGTCTGCCCGATTGTTACCCCGTCTGTCACCCGTCTGTCACCCAGTCTGTCACCTGTGTGTCACCTGTCTGTCACCCCGTCTGACACCCGTCTCTCACTCGTCTGTCAGCCGTCTGTGACCCCGTCTGTCACCCGTCTGTCACCCCCTCTGTCATACGTCTGTCACCCCGTCCGCCACCCCATCAGTCAGCCTGTCAGTCACCCCGTCATTCCTCACGTCAGTCACCCCGTCAGTCACCCTATAGGTCATAGCGTGATGTTATATAACCTATAGCCGACCTCGATAAATGGGCTATCCAACCAACATAAAAAGAATTTTTCAATTGACAAATATTGACATTAATATTTATACGATACTAACGACACTCAATTGTTTTGCCTTCCCGGAACCTCTCCACTAACACTTGAACTTTATGTCATGGTATTAAAGTTCAAATTAGCTTTAAAGTATTATTACGAATCGATTGTATGGGAGTATAGAAAAGTGTTGTTTTTAGACTTTTTAGGCAATTTTTAATTTTTTTCTCTCCGTAAGAACCATCCTCGTACTTCGAGGAATATTCTAAAAAAAGAATTAACGAAATCGGTCCAGCCGTTCACGCGTGATGCCGTGACAACGGAAAACGGGTTTCATTTTTATACAGGGTGTTTCATAAAGTTGGTACCCATGAAAAGTCCACACATAGAGCCGGTGATTGGCAACTTTTTCGTGAAGTTAAAAACTCCATAGGCCTTATAGTTACTGAGCAATCAGACTTCGAAAATAATATGAAATCTTTCGTTGTGATGACCCTATATCAGCTGGCAGCGGTCAACAACACATGGTCACAAAGACTAAATAAAACTAGATGTGTCTAAACCTGCACACAAAACTTTACTAACTTAACGAAATGAACGAATGGAACGATTTAGTTTTGTGCGCGATGACTAAAATTGAAGTATTTTACATACTTAAAATTTATACGAATATTTTTTTAAAGTAAATACGTAAATTATAATACTACACTTGCTTAGTGACAACAAAATATTGATCAACTTTTCACTTCTTTCCTTTTAAAAGCACCTCTACATGTCTAAACTAATTAGGCATGTATCAAATCGCCCATATTTCACAACGAACATTCACTACTCTTTGCTAGTCGCGTGCGCAGAGGGGTAGGTCACTGTCTCTTGCTATACCTATGAAGTCCACGTGGACTGTCGCAAGAACTCAAAGAAAAGTCGGTAGTTTATCGCCAATCAGACATTAGCGGCACATATTTCAAAAGCGATAGCTGTGTCTTTTGAGTATTGCCTGTATTACCGCGCTAGGGATGGGCGGTTGATAAATATTAAATATGCAATGAATTGATGGATTCAATCGATTAGAATGATTCAATATTTAATACCAAAGGTAATTCATTATTCTAATTAAAATTTACATCCGTACTTATTGTAATTTACGCTTTCTACAAATGAAGTACAACTTTTACTTGTATGAATATGATGCATTGTCTTAATATTTACGAACTATTTTATTTTCTGAGCTGATACGAATAATGTGGTGATTGCAATAACTTTACCCCAAAACCTGGACTTCGATAAAGCATTCATACAGTTTTTTTCACCTACCTGAAGGTAGTATTAAATTTATTTACATTAAAATTATTCGAATATTTAGTACCTAGTTCTAATGATTATCCGAATAGATCATACTAAAGCATCACTATGTTCGAACTGCCATATTTCCGCGGCACTTTTTTAACTCTTTGCCGATGCGCCGCTACGTGCGGCAATCCTTTGATAGGAAGCCGGCGCATTCCTTGTCGGCAAACTTTTCGCCGTCAATAAAAACACACTACACGACAGAACGCTAAAAAATTATGAAAATAGATAAAATGGTTTTGCATAATTTTGTAATTGTAGTTAATGTTGATTTTTATCCTATAATACTGTATTTTTTTAATGATGCTTGATGCGGATAAATAAAAACGTATCAAGAAGTTTTTTAAATTTCCGTTGAATGTTTTTTTTTTCTTCAGTTCATAGTAGCCTATCGGGGTTTCTTAATTATGCCTTGTTGAACTCTACCGCCATATTGAAAATTATGTACCTTCATTTCGGCAGTTGCTAACTAACCGTAAAGTTGTGAAGTCGCTCTCAACTTTTATAAAAATGTCGCGATCGAGTGTGTATTTGAATAGCGTGTACTATGAAATGATTTTATGTGTCTGTGCTGCTGGGGGTAGCTGTCGTAGGGGTCGGGAGCTGTATCGGTGGCGTTTCATCGAGGCACGTTTCATCAAAATCCGCTTTTGAATCAGTAACCCCATAAATGTTAAGAAACACTAGGTCCTTGATATACCACAGAATAATTAAGCGTTTGGAAAAAGGAGGAGCTCATTTCGAACCCTATTTGTGAAGTAAGTGTTCATAGAAAAGTGTAGTGCAAAGTTCTTTGTGCTGCACGAAACGCAACATGTGGTAAGTGGACAATTACACTACTAATCTTTTAATACATTGTTCAAACTCAGTACATGACGATTCTTCTCTATTAAAGGAAATAAATTACATTTAATAAAAAAATAATCCTCATAGAAAGCCACCATGCTGCCGCGGCGTCACCGCCCGTGCTATCTGTTGGAGTACAAAGAGAATACCGCGCTCTGTGGTGTATGTACCTACACCGCGCGTCGCGTCGTCAATGAAGTCAGCTGATTAGGGTTGCACGATTTATTATTCCACAAATATTAAGTATGAAACGTATACAAATTCGAAATCGCGTGATAAATTTTTTTTCTCTTCACGGATATGTTGTTAGACAGAACCTCAATCTGTGTACCTTTTATGGATACCAACTTTATGAAACACACTGTATATATAGATTTACGTACTTGGTAGGTATTACCGTAATACAGATTTCTTAAGTTTACGCGAATGTTATACATTGAAATAAAACTATTTTATTTGTTATTAACTATTTGTTTTTGTTTTTTCGGGCCTAAACATAAAAACAAATTGTGATAGAATCCGTATAAATAATGTCAATTTCTGCTGCCAAGTAACATTGTATATGTATAAACAATATAGGGCCTTACATTTTCGCTTATCTTTTTGCTAAGAATAACGTGTCACATTTTTCCTTGCGTTACATTGTTTAAAAATGAAAGCGATAACCTACGTTTAAAGATAAGCAGTGCTTAAATATTTTTATAAGTAAGGGGCTATGTGCTATGATTTGAAGGACATTTGAGCCAGTGTAATTTGGGCAAGTGTAAAAGCTGGGCAGGATATTAAGGAGATACAAATCGTCTCCTTGGTCTAGTGACCGCATTATGGGCTGTTCGGGAGGTCCTAGATTCGATTCCCAGTCCAGCAAAGCGAATTTTCTAATTTAATTTTCCCTGGACTGTATCCCTCAGAGTGGGAGTTGACGACAGGCAGACACCCGGGGGTCTAAACTAAGCTACATCCTTTCTGCAACATGCTCGAAAAAGTGTGTTGGGCTGTCCCCACATTAAGGTGGGATAAGGGCAGGAAGAAATAAAGCCGCTAGCGTGGTTTGTTAAAAAACTCATAGATTAATAATCACAAGTTTAAAAACTTAACAGACCGACTTCAAATCCGTTCGTGACCAAATTTTAATGGGACCACCCTTTAATAAGCTCTATCGAACACAAAAAGAATTTTGAAAATCGGTCCACATTTGGCGGAGATATCAAGTAACATACATAAAAAAACGGTCGAATTGAAGACCTCCTCCATTTTGGAAGTCTGTCGAAAAAACTGTCTCAACATAGCTCTATGAGCTCTATCACAAGAACTGGAAAATTAAGGCAAAATAAATAAAGCAAAATGAAAATGCTTATAAGCGTATGAATAAAGATGTTAATGTAAAAGGCACTGAAGAGATGTAAAATGGCGGAAATGTATGCTTAAGTTTTAATTAAAATCGGAGTAGCGAAGATTATTAAGGTATGACTCTTTATACACGAAATAATTAACCACAAGTATGTTGCCTGGCTTAATTATTTGGAAGTGGTAAAAACCAAATACACGCCGTTTTCGTTGTAAACCTTTTACAAAGGAATTGTTTTGTTAGGGTTACCAAATATTTAAATTTAATCGTTTAAGAACTGCGGGTTTAGACAAGTGGCTTATGCGCTAGTCGAATAGAAAAGTAAATGTATGGGGATGACATAAGAGAACGCTGCATACCGCCGCATATGCCGCATAGTGCTGTGCTGTGGCTCACGTCACAACATAGCTTAATGCTGAGATGGCCCCTAGTCGTTACGGTATGGACATGCAACACTTCTCTTTTGTATTTAGTTTTAGTTTAAATTATGTATAATCTAATGTTAGTTAATGTTGCATGTTATATACTAGTGGCAATAAAAACTTTTCTTTCTTTGCATACAGCGTACTCTTATGTCATTCCCTTAACGCGTCATTCCCATACATTTATTATTCTACTCGACTAGCCCATAAGCCACTCGTCTAAGCCCACAGGGGGCTGACTCTTGACACTCGATTCGAATTAAACTTGATTAGACTTCATTGACTTCAAATTCCACCGAAATCGAGTTAAAAAGTGCACTAATGTCACGTTAAAAACTATCAAATGGCAAGTTCTCGAATCTAATGCAACATTAACGCACTTTTTAACTCGATTTCGGTGGAATTTTAAGTCAATAAATGTGTAATATATGAAAGAAACCTACAAGGTGGACCGACGACCTAATAAAGGTCGCAGGAAGTCGCTGGATGCAGGCCGCTTCCAACAGGTCGATCTGGAAATATTTGGGGGAGGCCTATGTTCAGCAGTGGACGTCCTATGACTGATGATGATGATGATGATGATATGAAAGAAGGTCGTGATTTGGTTTTTATATATTATGTTTTTCTGTATTGACACGAATGTCAGTTATGTTATAAAGTTCATGGTGAAACAGCTGAAGTCTTAATTCGGTGATCTTCCATAGAAGATCCTGACCTTATGAACCCAGGAATATTTCAAAATGAAACCGAATCAAAGTCAAATTCGTACCAAGTGTCAATCGTTCTAGCGTTTATTTTGTTTCAGCTGGTCTGACCATCTCATGTGGGATCTGCCTCTTGATCTCTTGCCCTCTACAAATGTAGAGAGCCAGGCTACATAGATACATAAATTGACTCACGCGTGTATCCCCAAAAATGTAGACAGAGGCCAACTTTTCTACCTGCTCTTATCCCAACTTAATGTGGGGTCGGCGCAACACACTTTTTCAAGCATGCTGCATAAAAGATTTGGCTTATTTTTTACGATCGGCTGCCTGCCTGACGTCAACCCTCTGAGGGATCCAGTCCCGCGCAAATTAAATTAGAAAATTCGCTTTCCCCGACCTGGGAATCGAACCCATGACCAGGTCCACAGTCCATATGTGCTGCCACTTGACCAAGGAGGCGACTTTTCGTAACCCAATATAAAATCAATATTTCTAAATAAAATCGTGATCTTCAATCCTTTACATATAGGGCCGAATGGTCAAACAGTGCTCAGTCATCCAAGTCATTTGAGCACTACCCAAAGTTAAGCAGCCAATAATTTTTGAGCGGCATTGTCGTACGCACTTGAGAAGACTTGGCGGAAAAATCAGCTGAGGATCAATCATTATGCTACAGATAATAAAAGTTTGTTCTCGATTACAAAATTTTAATAAAATTATATTTTTGTTTCGTTTCACGTAGAATCATTTTATTTCATTTAGTTTTTTTTTTTAAGATAATTATAATAAATAATTGGCAGAATACATGATTCGATAATGTTTATTTAACCTTTTTGCTTTCCATGTGCCATTCCGATCATATTTCATCTGTAGTAAATTTTTCTGTAATGTTTATGTTATCTCTGTCTATCTTTTGTTATTGTGAAGGTAAACACATTTTTATATAATAGAAACGGAACTTAAAATGGATCTTTTTTTAATATTTATTATTATGTTGTTAAAATATTTACCACTTGGCAGAATGTTTCTTTCGTCCTTAGCCAATGATTTGTGTGGAAGAAACGAAAAAATAATTTTGGCAAATGGCGACCTGTTTGTTTATATTTATTTTCGTATTTAAATAACTGTGTTTGTTGTATGTGAAGTGATTTTGTTTTATGTAACAAACATCAACGAATGTAAAAGACTTGGTTAAAACGCGCCTCTTATATGCACTATATTCGTTACACAACTTTACTGTATATCTCAAATTAGTTGTGTACACTTCGAGCTCCAAAGGGAGACTAACTCAATAATGATAGCTCCCGCTCTTTTATACCTTTTGCTTTAGCTAATAAAGAAATACCTTCCACAAATATTATGAATTACTTGGAGGGTAGTTAATATAAATATAATTAACATACTACCCTTCAATATCGTGTACTAAATCACAACAATTATCCGAATTCGTAACATTCGGCCATCCGATACCGTGCTATCTCCGGAGCACGCACTACTATATTAGTAGTTACGTACACAATAAAGTAATCATAACACTCTTGGTTCTTGAAAAAGTTAAACATTTAGTAATTTTATATGGCCCAGTAAACTTGGGAAGTCATTTCTAACTTTTACCATCGTTATTAAAATTAGTCTTACGGCCAAATGTCTTTACGCCATATCAACTTCTGAAATTGTTTGTGATTTAACTTCAACCACGTCTGCTTTTATTCAGGCCATAGGCTCTAGATATATCTAGACTAACTAAAGGTCATAATTGAACACCCTACTAGTGTGTTCATTCGATTAAAGCCAAGCACTAAGCACATAATATAACAAGTCAATCATCTAGATCTGACTTAATTCAAGTAAACCTAAAGAGCACACATATTGCACACAGCTCTTGAATAATTTCGAGCACACCTGCATGGCTCTTAATTTTGAGCACAACCGCATGGCTCTTCAATAATTTTGAGCACACCTTCACAGCTCTTCAATAACTCTGAGCACACCTGCATGGTTCTTGAATAAATCTGAGCACGCTTGCATGGCTCTTGAATAAATCTGAGCGCACCTACATGGCTCGTCCATAAATCTGATCACTACAAGAATCATCTGAGCTCACCTACATGGCTCTTCTTTAAATCTGATCACACTACATGGCTCTTGAGCACACTTACATGGCTCTTAAATCTGAGCACACTTACATGGCTATTCAATAAATCTGAGCACATCTACATGGCTCTTCAATAAATCTGAGCACATCTACATGGCTCTTCAATAAATCTGAGCACATCTACATGGCTCTCCACTACCTGACTCTTCAATAAATCTGGAGCACACCTACATGGCTCATCACTATATGACTCTTGAATAAATCTGAGCACACCTACATGGCTCGTCACTATATGACTCTTCAATAAATCCGAGCACACCTACATGGCTTTTCAATAAATCTGAGCACACCTACATGGCTCTTCACTACATGTCTCTTCAATAAATCTGAGCACACCTACATGGCTCTTCAATAACTCTGAGCACACCTACATGGCTCTTCACTACATAACTCTTCAATAAATCTGAGCACACCTACATGGCTCTTCAATAACTCTGAGCACACCTACATGGCTCTTCACTACATAACTCTTCAATAAATCTGAGCACACCTACATGGCTCTGCACTAAATCTGAGCGCACCTACATGGCTCTTCAATAAATCTGAGCGCACCTACATGGCTCTTCAATAAATCTGAGCGCACCTACATGGCTCTTCAATAAATCTGAGCGCACCTACATGGCTCTTCAATAAATCTGAGCGCACCTACATGGCTCTTCAATAAATCTGAGCGCACCTACATGTCTCTTCTATAAAATCTGAGCGCACCTACATGGCTCTTCTATAAATCTGATCTCTACATGACTTCAATAAATCTGAGCTCACCTACATGGCTCCTCTATAAATCTGATCACTACACGACCTCAATAAATCTGAGCGCACCTACATGGCTCTCCTATAAATCTGATCTCTACATAACTTCAATAAATCTGAGATTATCTACATGGCTCTTCAATAAATCTGAGCACACCTACATGACTCTTCAATAAATCTGATCACTACATGACTTCAATAAATCTGAGCACACCTACATGGCTCTTCAATAAATCTGATCACTACATGACTTCAATAAATCTGAGCTCACCTACATGGCTCTTCACTACATGACTCAATAAATCTGAGCTCACATACATGGCTCTTCACTACATGACAATAAATCTGAGCTCACCTACATGGCTCTTCAATAAATCTGATCACTACATGACTTCAATAAATCCTAGCTCACATACATGGCTCTTCACTACATGACTCAATAAATCTGAGCTCACCTACATGGCTCTTCAATAAATCAGAGCACAACATGGCTCATCAATAAATCGGAGCACAACCTGGCACTTCAATTAATCAGAGCACACCATGGCTCTTCAATTAATCAGAGCACAACATGGCTCTTCAATCAATCAGAGCACAACATGGCTCTTCAATTAATCAGAGCACAACATGGCTCTTCAATTAATCAGAGCACAACATGGCTCTTCAATTAATCAGAGCACAACATGGCTCTTCAATTAATCAGAGCACAACATGGCTCTTCAATTAATCAGGGCACAACATGGCTCTTCAATTAATCAGAGCACTACATGGCTCTTCAATTAATCAGAGCACAACATGGCTCTTTAATAAATCTGAGGACCTTCATCGTCGAAAAACACGGTAGCCATAATGTAGCACTACCACTAAATACTAAATATAAATCGATTGCCACAATTTCGGGGCACAGGGTAGCCACAATCTCGTGAAAACAAATCAACTGCCCCCATTTCGGGGCACACGGTAATTTTGTGGGCGATGATAGGCTTTTAAAGCCGATCCCGCTTCTGATATGTAAAAGACTTGGTTAAAACGCGTCTCTTATATGCACTATATTCGTTACACAACTTTACTGTATATCTCAAACTAGTTGTGTACACTTCGAGCTCCAAAGGGAGACTAACTCAATAATGATAGCTCCCGCTCTTTTATACCTTTTGCTTTAGCTAATAAAGAAATACCTTCCACAAATATTATGAATTACTTGGAGGGTAGTAATTATAAATATAATTAACATACTACCCTTCAATATCGTGTACTAAATCACAACAATTATCCGAATTCGTAACACGAAGATGGAGAGATTATGGAAACTTTGAAGTTTGGATATGGAGGATATTTCTTGGAGCGTTTCAATAAAAGTAGTCTTCTCGAATTTTTCTTGTCAAGGACTGCCGTCCGTCCCAAAAAAAATACTCCGCCCGATCTGAGGATGGAATTCAGGACGTCCCAGTTCACACCGGCTTCATCAGACCATCTAAAAACCATTGTATTGGAGAGGAATTCGGCAACATGCAGTAGTGTTTTATCGGATTTAATAAAATGAATCATTGTATTTGTGAAGTGTTTTATTGTCTTGGCTTCTTCGAGTGCGCTATATTCTAGTTTAGATAATGATATTGAGGAAAAATACATTTTATTGAAATCAAGGGAAACTACACGGAACACGGACATTATTAAATACAAACCTATGCCCGCCATTCCCTTCGCGTGAAATTTTATTTATTTAAACATATCTATCCTACGGAAACCATACATTTTTTCGAGGAAAAAAGTAGCCTGTGTGCTATTTCAGACTTTAATCCATCTCTGTGCCAAATTTCATTCAGATCTCTTCAGCCATTCTGGTGTAAAAGAGTAACAAAATATCCATACATCTTCACAAACTTTCGTGTTTATAACATTAGATTTATTTGAGAGTAGTCGCAGGCAATCTCAAACTAATTTCGATCAAATGCTAGTTAAGCGGGCCTTAAATAGCTGTCAAACGTTAGGCAGTTGTTGACCATGCCGTTTTACGAAATAAGCGGGCCTTAAACTGGGTCCTGCTTACATTTAATGTGAAGAGATAGGTTCTGTTTGACCATGCCAAATTGAAGAATAACGAGTGCTTAAATCGATAAGGCCCTCCTAAATATTTAGGCAGCGTTTGACCATTTGGGGGTTAGGGCCTTACTTAAAAAAACCATTTTCGGTCATCTTTTCGCTCAGAATAGCCTGTCACTTTTTTCCTTGTGTTTCATTGTTTAAAAATGAAAGGGACAACGTATGGTTAAAGATCAGCAGCGCTTAAATATTTTTATAAGTAAGGGGCATCATCTTTAAATTAAATTTAAATTAAAACCTTACAAGCTGCAAGATCCTTTGATAGGCAACCCTAACAGTAGAGAACAAAGCCTCTTTATTGCAAGAAAAAGTTAAGTCTCGTTCTTATAATTTTTTAATAAGTAAACATCAAAGCCCTAGCAATTTAGTACGAACAAGCCACTTCGTAATTCCAGCAAAATACTCCCGTCTCAAAAGAATACCTAGAGACAGTGATAAAATGAAGACTTCTAATTTTCTTGTTTGATGTACTTTTTATAACAATTCCACGGAATTTGGGTTTTACGTTTTATGATTTAGAGTAATTTAGGTTCTTTACATAGAAATGAGATGGCTGTTAGAATTACGAAAACGGAATTAAATAAAGCCGACAAAATACTGCCTAAAATTAAAATACGTCCGAATTTCCAAGATCATTTGAGTGATAGAGTCACGCTGTAGACAGTTATGTCTACAGCACGAATAGGCCGGCTCGACTGGTTTAGTACTACTGTCTTACAGAAAACCAACGTAAAGTGGCAGCTCGCTGTCGTATTTCGTTCGGTGAGTGAGATTTCCCCCTCCCTTTTGCAATCCCTATTTCCCTCCTTTTAGGTTGGCAACGCACCCATGATTCTTTTTGAGTATTGGGTTTCTATGGGCGGTGGAGATCACTTACCATCAGGTGACCCATATGTTGGTTTGGCAGTCTGTGCTATAAAAAAATATATTTTGGAGGTGGTATCAAATTAATATGCTGCGTCGTTCAAAATTACATGCATGTATAATAATAACTCATATTTAATAGCTTCCGTGCCGCAGCGGGCGAGTAACCGTCTCTGAAGCGAGAGAGCGCAGGTTCCATCCTTGCGCCGAGAAAAAATTGTGTGTGGACTCAAATATTTGTTTTGGGTCTAGGTGTTGTGAGACCAAATGTCTCTAATAATTTCTTATTTCCACGATAAAAGACTCGTATATGTAGGACTACTGTGTGGTGTGTGTGACTTATGGTAGCTATTAAAATATTAAATACATTTTTATCAAAATCAGCGTAATTAATAAATTGAAAAAGTTTACAAATCGTTCAGACTAACGTTTAATATTTCATTTTCCACGTAAGCAGTTCGCAAGCTCGTTCATTGGACATTTTACATAATCACCCATCTGATTTATTACCGTCGCAGGGTTGCCAGCTTTTTAGATCGAAGGAATAATATAACCTGCTCCCTGACTTTTGACACTCCATTCAATCTTGACTACGTTTCGGTTTCATTTATTGACATAAAATTCCATCGAAACCGAGTTAAAAAGTACGCTAACGTGGCATTAGATTCGAGAACTTGTCATTTGGTATTTTTTAACGCGACATTAGTGCATTTTTTTCCTCGATTGTCAAATCGAGTGTCAAAAGTTACCCTACTGATCATGTTACTAACTAAATGGGTACTAAATGATTTGATTCCATGCTTCTGGTCTCTTATTAGCGAGATTCCGTATGGGAACCAATGTCTATTACGATGAAGCAGCATTGTGCAAATAATATTGTGTTCCGATTTTAAGGATATTGCAGTAGACTGTAGGGTATGTCTGGTCTGGGTTCTATACCTCTAGATTTAAAATCTAATCTGTTTTTATAGTAGAGACTGGCAAATGAGCAGATGGGTCACCTGATGTTAAGTGATCTCCATCGCCCATAGACACCTAAGATACAAAAAGAATCTTGGGTGCGTTGCCAACCTAAAAGGAGGGAATGGAAGGAGAGGGAACAAGGATTGGCAGGGGGGAAATGGGCCACCGGAAACCTCACTACAGGAAACGCTACAGGAAGCACGTCTTTATGTCAGTTTTCTGGGAGACAGCGGTATCGAACCGGTCGAGCCGGCCCATTCGTGCTGTAGACTTTACTGTCTACAGCGTGGCTCTACCACTCACAAGTCACTAGATTCTGGTGTCTCGTGACAAGCACAGTGCAGTACCACACAGTGTTGTAACACCTAGGCAGTGACGTGCACTCCGATCAGGGTAGACAAAAAACTTACAAAATCATTTTTTATAACTCTTACATCGCCAAACTGTCGTTATCATCCCCATGTCGATTTGAAAAGTTTTATTAAATATTATTTTATTAGTAGCTTTTCCAAATATGGGGCCATCTCTGAACAAGACTCTACAAAAAAATAATCATCGAAATCGGTTCACACTCAATGGATTTCCGAGTTATCGGTAGACATACCTTCAAATATGAAATGAAAATATGTACAGACGAATTAAAACCTCCTCCTTTTTTAACTTTTCTAACCTCCTCCATTTTGAAGTCGGCTTAAATAACAAGAAGCATTTCTTCATTCCCGTGAGTTGGGCAGCCCTCGTCTCGTACAAGGCTCATTGCCCGGTCTCGTCGCGAGGGGCGGCCTCACGCAACAAATGCATTAGCATAGCCTGTATTGTACACTGCACTGCTCGTTGTTCCATTAATATCGCTAAATTGATTATATTGTTGCTTTATTCAGGAGCTTTTTCGCCAAGATGACCCTTGAGTTTGAGATAATCATAAGTTTTGAAACTTAAAGGACCGAATTCAAAATTTATCTGAATGTGACTAAATTTATGTGACAAAATTTATAGGTATGTTGAGCGAAATCTACTCGGATACATTTAGAAGTCAGTCCAAAGTTTTTGAACTTGTGATTATCTGTAAAATACTAAGTAAAATATTTTGCGCCGACTTTATATTGGAATGGGATAAGGGCAGGTGAAAAGAAAGACTGGTGGGCAGACAAAAATGAGACCCACTTGCTTGTTTGCCCCCTCTTCTCTTAAAAAGAAACATAACATATAAATATGACATAAGCTTACGCCTGTATCCCCGAAAGGGTAGACAGAGCCGCACTAGCGAACTAGAACACCCACATTTCGTCGAGCTTAGTTCCGCCCCATATGTTCGAGCCTATCGCCATATCGGGCATAAATTCCAGACTCCGGGTTGATACAGAAAAATCCAATATCACTTTGCCCTACCCGGGGATCGAACCCGAGACCTTAGGACGGTAGGACCGGCGAAATACAACCACGCCACCGAAGCAGTAAAAAAACCTCATAATAATCTGTATCTAGATCACCCATTAACTGACTAGCCTCGTCTAGTTACAAGTATCAAGTTCAATGGACCTCGTTCACGTATATCTGTTGCTAATAACGTCATACGATCCGGGACAATGCTTCTACTAATATCAGTTATCAAACTGTACAAGATATATATATATATATATATATATATATCTGTATATGAAGGTTATTAAAACGAGGAAGACAGAATAGGGTGTGATACGCTTAGATTAATGAATGCTACCTTCGGTTAAATTCTTTGATAATTCGATGACAAAATTACATATATTTACACTCACGCCTATTGTTTCTGAAGGGAAAGATAGAGGCGCAATTAATCCATTTCGTAAAGTAAATTTCCGTCCGTCGTGAATAAAAATCTAAGGCCCCAGTTTCATAGTGACCTGAAAAACCCAATATCGCTTTACACGACTCTGGGATTGAACCCGAGACTTCAAGACGGTAATCATACCGTGCACATCATGTCTACGTAATTTTACGTCATATATCTATGCCTCTGAGGTCAATGTTAAAATTAATTTGTCTTTATGATATTATAAGAATATGTCGCCTCTTTGGTCTAGTCGCAGCACATAATTATGGCTGTTGACTGTGAGGTCTTAGGTTCGATTCCCAGGTCGGGCAAAGCGAATTTTCGAATTTAATTTGCCCGGTACTGGATCCCTAGGGGGTTGACGTCAGGCAGGCAGCCGGTAAAAACTTATCCAAATCCTTTCTGCAACATGCTTGAAAAGGTGTGTTGCGCCGACCCCACATTAAGGTGGGATAAGGGCAGGTAGAAAGAAAGAAAGAAAGATACTATAAGAATATGCTTCTTTCATCACTCAAAGTAATTTCAATGTCCAAATATTCAACACAACAGCTCAAACTAAATCACTAACATATACAGTCGTAGTTTTACCTCTATAACGTCCTCTGAAAGTATTTGCGCAGTCCAGTAATCCCATGGAGAGCTGACCGACGGCGAGCTCTTAACAAAGGACCCGAGTATTTGCCCCGGACTATCAAGCACTGTGTAGAAAACAAAGACATTCAATAGTATATAGACGGGCCAACAGCGCGGAACTTGTTACAAAAGTTGTGACCTCGTGGTCATAAATCACTCAGCATTTGAAACATACGCCCAAGGTCGTGCCAGCGTAATAATGTTGAGACAATAAAATTGTCTTATGGCGCGTACACACCAACTGAACGAAGGCGAAAGAATGTTCGCGAAGGGCCATCGGCGATGTAGACCGAACGTCCCGATCATTTGCGAATCTTCGCTTTCACACAAACAATTTTTTTTTTTTTTTTTTTTTATAGCAGAGATTGGCAAACGAGTAGATGGGTCACCTGATGGTAAGTGATCTCCACCACCCATAGACACCCAAGACACAAAAAGAATCATGGCTGCGTTGCCAACCTAAAAGGAGGGAATGGAAGGGGAGGTAAGGGGATTGGGGAAATGGGCCACCGGAAATCTCACTCACCGAACGAAACGTGACAGCAAGCTGCCACTTTACGTCGGTTTTCTGTGAGACAGTGGTATCTAACCGGTCGAGCCGGCCCATTCGTGCTATAGACGTTACTGTCTACAGCGTGGCTCTACCACTTTAAAAAATCTTCTCTGTTGTGTGAACGCAACAGCAAAGATTCGAGAATGATCGGGAAAGTTCGATCTTCATCGCCGATGGCCCTTCGCGAACGTTCTTTCGCCTTCGTTTGGTTGGTGTGTACGCGCCATAACGTGATTCTTGAATATTCACAGAACATTCTGGGGTGTAAAATGTAATAAGCCTTCCATTGTACTCGTAATAAGTGATAGATGGCGTTATTCACGTTCGAGATATTTTTTTGTATGGAAACTTGCCTTTCTACAGTAAGTAACATTCTCTTTGGTAAAAATTTTAACTATTGTACAAAAACAATGTCTCACAGAAAAGCGACGTAATGTGGCAGCTCGCTATCGCGTTTCGTTCTGTGAGTGAGATTTCCGGTGGCCCATTACCTCCCTCCCTTTCCCAATCCCTATTGCCCTCCTTTTAGGTTGGCAACGCACCCATGATTTTCTTGTCTTCGGTGTCTATGGGCGGTGGAGATCACTTACCATCAGGTGACCCATCTGCTCGATAGCCAGTCTTTCATATAAAAAAAAGTTAAAGAAATCGCTCCAAATTTTAGTCATTCTACAAAGACTGGATAAAAGTTAATTACCTGATTCAGTAAAAGTCAAAAATATCTAAATATTAACGACCTCAGCCAGACATAAAAAGTTTCTTGAACCTCTGAAAAGGTCAGATTAAAATACCTTATATTCTATATATAATTTCTAAGAAATGGAAATCGCTAAGCTCTGCCGTGTAAAAATCGCAACTTTTATGCCAAGTATAATAACAAGATGTATTATATCGACTCTGAGTTCAATAACCTTTGCATAAATTCATGACATTGTAACAGTCAGAACCAAAGTTACGAAATATGTCTTTCATGCTTTAGGGAAATGGTGCCTGGTCACTTAATTGACTTTTCAACAATTAATTTTTTTTAATAATTACGTTTTTACTGTATGTAATGCAACATTAAAATAAATACATTTTGAGTGGTAGAGCCACGCTGTAGACAGTAACGTCTAGAGCACGAATGGGCCGGCTCGACCGTTTAGATACCACTGTCTCTCAGAAAACCGACGTAAAGTGGCAGCTTACTGTCGCGTTTTGTTCGGTGAGAGATTTCCGGTGGCGCATTTTCCCCCTTCCTTTCCCAATCCCTTTTCACTCTCCCTCCTTTTAGGTTGGTAACGCACTCATAATTATTTTTGTGACTTAGGTATCTATGGGCGGTGGAGATCACTTACCATCAGGTGACCATCTGCTCGTTTGCCAGTCTCTGCTATAAAAAAAGAGACATTTCGAATGCAATGCTTTCTTATTTCTCGTTATTGAGGTATTTTCAAACACTTGTGCCACAAAAAAAGAAACAAAAAAAACATTCGATTCTATTCTGTAAATCAAACAATCCGGCACTTCCTTCTATACTGTAAATCGAACAATCCAGAACCAAGAATAACAAGCTCAACAAGCTCCTTTGTTAAACACTAAACGGCTAGACTTTAATCTAAATCGCACAGAAAAATACCTGCGGGCTGCTGAGTCAAAGTGTGGTGCAGATGTAGTGGATACGGCCTTTGCAGTCGTGATGCATGGTTAGCATTCAGAAGGATGCCGCGGGCGGTCGCGCGATAACATCAACAGTTGACAGATCACACAGAGCTCGCACGCTCTGCCAACGATGGCCTAGTTTTGTTTGAGGATTGCTTTTCGTCGTGTGTAGTTTGTTTTGAATCGTGTACTAATTATGGAAATCACTTTTGTTTGACTAATAATATCGGGTTTCACAGATGCTCCATGACTAAATATTTATTAAGGTATCTCAAGAAGAAAATCATGGAGAATTATGATGATGTTGGAATAAACACCATCATAATTTTAATATCATCAGTCATAAACATTTCAAATATTATTAGCTCATATGGCTACCGGCTCGACCGGTTAGATACCACTGTCTCACAGAAAACCGACGTAAAGTGGCAGCTTGCTGTCGCGTTTCGTTCGGTGAGTGAGATTTCCGGTGGCCCATTTCCCCACTCCATTTCCCAATCCCCTTCCCTCCTTTTCCAATCCCTCCTTTTAGGTTGGCAACGCACCCATGATTTTTTTTGTCTTGGGTGTCTATGGGCGGTGGAGATCACTTACCATCAGGTGACCCATCTGCTCGTTTGCAAATCTCTGCTATAAAAAAAAGTGTTTCTCAATAAAGAACTGATTATTGGCTGAGTATTGGTTAGTGTAGCGGGCAATGTGTCGCAATCGTATGTCTATTCACTCGCTGTTCCGGCACAAAGGTGAATTGGCGGGAAGGCGAGTTATATCCATTGCGTTGTCTTTGCGCAGCTTGTAAGGGATCCATGTTAGTGAACATGCAATGGATAACGAATATTGTAGAAATAAAGATTATGACGATTCATTTCTTGTATTAGATATACATATTGTTGTCTATGATGAAACTAATCTTTTCGAGTGTTAGTTTTTTATTTTAAGTTGATGTTCAAGAAGACGATGAGTCACCTCCTTGGTCTATTGGCAGCATATGGGCTGTGAACCGGGAGGTCCTGGGTTCGTTCCCAGGTCGGGCAATGCGAATTTTCTTATTTAATTTTCCCGGGACCGAATCCCTCAGAAGAGGTTGACGTTAAGCAGGCAGCCGGTCGTAACAACTAAGCCAAATGAACATACTTGAAAAGTATGTTGCAGACCCAACATTAAGGTGGGATAAGGGCAGGTAGAAAGAAAGTTCAAGGATCAAAATCTAAATGGAGCTGAGAATTCTTGAACTAAAAATTGAACCTAAGACCTCACTTGAGAGCTTTGTTATGACCATGAAATGATGATTAGCATTCTAACATCTATTGAAGAATGCGGGTTATACTGATGCACCAAAAATACCATTTAGGGTGACTTGCCACCACTATTACTAACCTACAGTTAGCCTTAACCTCAAGTTAAATTGAAATAGAAATATATGAAGGACATGTAATTCATTACATGTAATTAATTAAATGTCATCATTTATTATCTGTAATTGCATGTAGTACATTACATGTAATGAATTACATGTCCTTCATATATTTCTATTTCAATTTAACTTGAGGTTAAGGCTAACTGTAGGTTAGTAATAGTGGTGCAAGTCGCCCTTAGTTATGTAAGCTATATTGAATGTCCATACAAGTGTGCGGGTTAGTACTTCAAATATCAGTTAAGTCAACACTAATAGTAATTATTGAATTCGTGACCGGTCATTGACCTTAACAGCTGATTGTGTGAACAGTTGTTCAAGTCAGCTGCACCGGATTAATAGATGCGGTGTAGATATAACTCATTAATATTATTTGATTGGAAATGGTTGATATGTCATGAATGGAACTTTTAACTAACACAATTTTTAGGCGACATTTTTAATTATTTTAGAGCGGTGTATGTGACATGATGAATTTACTGTTATAGTAGGATTGCTAATTAAACGTAGTAAACTGACATTTCCAATGTTGCCACTTTTTTATGAAATTTAAATAGTGCAGCGGTAAAAAGATAAAGATTATTTAAACATTTCAATTCAGTGAACCATTGCATTCTTTCATTTTCTAAAGTCCGACTCAAAGTCGCAATTCCTGCCTAATGTGTGATTAGTACTGCATGTCTATTGAATTATAGTCATAGTAAATTACTGCATGCTAAGTTATGGCATGTCTACTGCAATTATAGTCATGGTTCATTATAAATAAAACTTACAAAAGCTATGAATGTGCGGAACGTAATTTTTCTCAAATAATAAAAATAATATCTATAATTTTCATCATTATCATTTCGCGTATCTGTTGTGATTATGTACGCAAAAATATTGACACGGTCTTTTACTCGTTGGGTTAAGCTAAAATTTCTAAAAATACGCAATAAAATTCTAATTTTGCAAGCTAGTGCTGAGTTATTGTATCTTTGAAGGATTAAAATTAAACTAGATCAATCACTATGTTTTGAAAGTAAGCAACATTATTTTGGAAAGTGGCATTTCGATCTGTCAGATTACTCCGTTTAATTAGCAATCGGACTATAGTATTATTTTCTGTATTTTTATACAATTAAGTAAAAGTACCTTATAGTTTAAACACATTTTTTTTCATTTTTCCACATGCGCTTATTTATCACTCTTCAATGTGAAGTCGGCGCAACACACTTTTTCAAGCATGTTGCAGAAAGAATTTGGCTTCCCCGGACTGGATGCCCCAGGGAGGGTTAACGTTAGCCAGGCAGGTAGTTCTAAAAACTAAGTAGAATTTTTCTTCAACAAGCTTTATGCGAAAATTTTAAGTTATGTTTGGAAACACACTATTTTCATACTGCTACTAAAACTGCTATTATATTTCCATAAAAATGATACTACCAAAAAGTTCATACACATTTTTTACAATATTAAACGGGTAAAATATTTACCTCGGTATGGCCAACGTGAACATTTGACGTTATCAGCTGGTGACTGACGGTATCGAGCGCAAAAACCGATGCTCTGTTGTTTTGATCATTCACATTGATAGGCTTTGTTCTTTGTGGATAGAGAAATGTGCAGAAATGTGTGGATAGTGTTGGAGCTGATTGACATGGACCTAGAAAGCTGTACCATTAGTAAAAAAATTGCTTTTTGATTGAAATAAAACTATTCTTACGGATTCTATCACGATTAGGTTTTAATTATTATTCCCGACGTTAATAGTTTTATTTCAATCTATAATATTCGCGTAAACTTAAGAAATCAGAATGCTTTTTGATTTTTAAATACATAGGCTTATACCGGGTGTTGCATAAATTTGGTACCAAATTGGTACTACCAATAATAATTCCACATACAGGGAGATCGATTAACGGCCGGTTTCAATAAACGATCTCAGTTTAGAGTGCAGATAGATCGCGATTATGAACCAATCAAAGCACGTCATTTGACAGAGTCATGTTCAAACTGTGTTCTTATTGGCTAATTTTTGTAATCTATCTGCACATTCGAACTGAGATTGTTTATTGAAACCGGCCGTTAAAGCGCACAGGTAAAGGTAAAGGTAAGGGTTGGGTTGTTGAGTGAAAGAAAATAAATTTATTTCCGTTTAAATCCAAAATACTGTAGAATATGGTTAAAAAATACTTAAATATAAATAACATTCACAGACATGATTCTTCAGATGACGAGTGTCTTGGCATTGTGGTCTCTGACCTTAGCCGTGTCCAGTAATTAAAAAAAAGAGACATAAAAAATAAAATAAAACTCATCACTTTGCCAATCCAGAGCTTCAGTCTGGAGTAAGAATAACAATTCTATAAAGTGAAGATTTTTCTACTTAGTATCAGACCGAAGTCTAGAATTTGTGCCCGATACCACGCGAAACAACTTCGCCACCGAGGCAGTAACAATGAATATAAAAAAATCCCAAAACGATACCACTTTCCCATATTTTGTCCAGCTAAGTCAATGATAATCCCGTAAACAGCAAAAAAGTGTCATAAAAATATTCATAAAAGGATATCCGATTTCCGAATAAATTTTTACTGCTCCGGCGATTTCATGGTAAAAATGTGCAATGAAAATGTTCATAAAGATCTTTCACTATCGCCGTCGTAAACTTTATGGTGGCGATTTTCAATTTTTTTATTTCATCGCACCAATAACTTTTTAATTTTTCGGTATGTTTTTATGGATATTGGAAGAGCGTTTTTGCGTTTCGTTGCTAGTATTACTAAATGATCCTTATGTAATAATTATTATGAAGTAAAATAAAAATTTCTTTGATTGAAAATAATTATTATTTATTTTATTTACCGGAGGGGCAAACTAGAGTATTGGAACACCTATATTTCGCCGAGCTTATTTCTGTCCCAGTAAAATAATTTAAGCCTTTTATGTTAAATCAAACATGCTTGTTACTTCCACACAGCCATCACATTTCAAACCTAGCTCAAATCAAAACACTAAAAATCACATTACTTCCAGGTAAAAGCAACTGCGCCGAAAATGGACCGAAACGGCTATTTCTTTTACGTGGCCTCCACCGCGAAGAAAAAGAAAATCAGCCTAATGCAGCCAAAGCCTCCGCGCGTGGCGTTTGTTGACGAAAAGCGGAGGACTGAAGCCAGTGTGGCTTTGTACGCCACTGGGGACGGACGTGGGGACTTTATGTCTCAGCGCGGTGTATCGCCGGCGCCACGCGCGCGACTCTACTCGCAGTTGGAGAGTTATCAGCCCCGATATCATACTATACGTGACACAAGTGCCAAGGATAGTGAGTGCAGGAGACGCAGGAAGGAACAGAGGATTGTTGGATACCCACCCAGTGTAAGGTAAGTGGGTTCGATCTTTTTAGAGTAGAGACTTTGATGTTTACATTTCAGTGAAAATATTCATCCATCGACGGTAATATTTTACTTTAAGAATTAATCAAATACTGCTTTCTCCGTAAGTAAAATCCAACATATTTTCGTTTTTAAAAGTAACAATTATTTTGCAAGGGATGTAGAACCTCTAACGAATCAAAACATATAACATAATAATCCATCTTTTATTTATTTATTTATAAGATAAATTCATTGCATATATTAAGATATATTGCACACAGTCATTTAATTAGATTCATGAGAGAAACTTACTTATGTAAATCCTATATAATGTTATAGTGAACACTTAAGAGGGCTTTCGCGCCTTTCATTGAAATCGACGTTTTTGCTTGACTTTTGAAAGTGTCTCGCTGAAAATTTTTGTACCAAACAAATCCTAAAAACATATGCATTTTGAAGGTCATTTCATTCCGGACGTGGTGTACATCTTAATTTTTTCATTAAATAAGACAAAACCTTATGATTCCGCGTACTATAAGAGGTGTTTTCGAAAATGTTACTTTCTACTGACTTTTGATAACTTTTTGAGAAACTATACATTAATATTATGACATACAATTGATGCACACACAACAAGAATATCTTCTTATCCGTGGTGGCTATTGTATTTTTTTCACGTTTTATACAAAAATGTCAAGAAAATAGCTTTTAAAACAAACACAATTTTGAAAACTGCGTCTGAAATCATAATTTATTTTGCGCAATATAAACTACACATGAAAATAAAAAATATCGCATAATAAAGTTTAATATCTTGGCTTTTATAAAAAAAAATATGAGCGCCAAATTATTTGATATAATATCCAAAATATGTTTTTGAAACCATAGCAAAAATCGATATAAACAGCGAATAAATAGCCAGCCATTTGAACAGTCAAGTCACACCGCGCTGAGCGGTCTCAGAGTGAGGACGTATCGCATTTTTTCGTCATTTTCAGTTGTTCGAATTACGAAATTTTCAATTATTTGTAGTAATTATAGCGCGACCATACTCGACTTGATATTAGACGATTTTTGTTTGTATTCATGTTTTGAGATTTTGTCTAACTACATTTTTATTGAATTACATAATTGGATTTTGTTCTGATTTAAATTATTCATCTCATGATTATGATTGATTGTAATGAATTAAGCGATAGCAACTGAATAGAATTTAGAATGTGATATCTTTCTTTCTGCCTGTCCTTATCTCACGGCAGCGACCACGTGGGCTTAACATAACACACTTTTCAAGCATGTTGCAGATAGGATTTGGCTTTGTTTTTACGACAAATTGCTTGACATTAACCCCCCTCTGGAGTATAAAATGTAACAGTATATGGGTACTCTTTTTAGGTAATATAATATTCCCAACTGTTCCAACTAGGGGTCTTAAAATGAACATGCATAAGACGATGATCATGTCGAATTTTCATGTTGTGCACACTCGAAAATTAGTATAGGAAACTCTGGATATAGAAAAATGTCTATTACGTGGGGTCTACCTAAACAGGTTCGATTTTGAAAGAGGTCAATCATCAAATTTAGTTCGACTGGATAGCATTCGGCAAATTATGTTGTTGAGGTCTTCCCGTGAAAAATACCTCAGTGCCTGAATACAAAAGTCTTTGATCATTGTGTGTTACCGTTACTAGTGACAACTTACGGCCACTGAAACGAGTTATTTGACTATGAGGAGGCCATTTTTGTATCATGTGTGCGATTGTTGGGAGTTCTATAAAGCCTGAAAGTGATTTTTAAGTTAATCAATAGATGGCGTTACCATATTTTCTGAGTCATATTGAATATTTTACGAATTCTGAACGATTTTAAAGTCGTTAGGTGATCCGCGGTCAAAATCTAAAAATTGACCGCCATTTTGTTTTTCTTTGTTTTTGGGCCAATTGACTTCAAAATCGATATCTGGGTCACTCCGTGGTTCGAAACGACGCAACCAATATCAAAACTGTCAAAAGTGACTGCCATGTTGTTTTTCTTTGTTTCTGGGCTGATTGACTTCAAAATCGATATCTGTGTCCGCCCCGTGGTTCTAAAGGACGGAACCGATGTCAAAACTGTCAAAATTGGCCGCCATTTTGTTTTTTTTGTTTTGGGCTGATTAATTTCAAAATCGATATCTGGGTCACCCCGTGGTTCCAAACGACGGAACCGATGTAAAAACTGTCAAAATTGGGCGCCATTTTGTTTTTCTTTGTTTCTAGGCCGATTGACTTCAAAATCGATATCTGGGTCACTCCGTGGTTCCAAACGACGGAACCGATGTAAAAACTGACAAAATCGGCCGCAATTTTGTTTTTCTTTGTTTCTGGGCCGATTGACTTCAAAATCGATATCTGGGTCACCCCGTGGTTCCAAACGACGGAACCGATGTTAAAACTGTCAAAATGGGCCGTCATTTGTTTTTCTTTGTTTTTGAGCCAATTGACTTCAAAATCGATATCTGGGTCGCCCCGTTGTAGAATATTTAGACTAAAACGACATGGCTGATCGATAAATCAAAACCTTTGCCGTTGGCCCAACAAAATACGCGTGCGAAGCCGCGGGCAAAAGCTAATAATAAAATATAACACAAATCAATTATATAAATCAACCTTATATATATTTTTAGGTTAATATAAAAATAGTCAATACTTTAGTAACAGCAATTTTTTAAAAATTTATTTTGGAACTTGTGGAACACTGCCTGTGTTCCAAAATACTGCCTGTTGTCCTCTGTGCCCAGACGAAATATGAAAAACGATTACACGAAAAGAAACATAGGTTCGATGCTAAGCTAAAAGGAGGGGAATAGGTATTGGGAAAGGGACGAGGGAATTGCGCTACCAGAGATCTCACTCAACGAACTAAACGCAATAGCAAACTGCTACTTTACGTCGGTTTTCTGTGAGTCAGGTATCAAATTTAACAAAAACAACAACTCCTACATTACTAGACGACGCTTGTGTAGAATTGAATATTGATTACCTGGTGTGAGTCTTAATTTAATTAAAACTTGACCCAACAAGAAGTTCGAACCAATTGTTTCCATACCGAATATTAAAGAAGGCGGCCACGTTCAACAAGGAGCAAATAGAACATTTGGGAGGTTGAAATTTTCGTAAGAAACATAAGCGTTCGGTGGCTCCGGCAATACCAACTACAAGATATCCCATTGTCTCTGAGGAGCCCGGCCCGTACTTTGCGAATTTTTCGTGTGGGGATACCTGAAAAGTTGTGTATATCTAAGAAACCGACGACAATATCCCGATTAAAATAAAACATCCATGAAAAAATCACCGGCAGCATGTGTCAGAGAGTTTTCAAAGACTTGCAAAGATGTTTGCTAGATTCCCGACGACGAGACATCATTAAAAAAACATAGATGTTTGTTACGTCGAAGGAATCATTTGTATCATTTCTAGTTTTAATTATATTCATGTTTCAAATTTGCAAACGATTTTGGTCCACCGTTTAGTTTGTCTGGCTCGGAAAAAAACATTCTTATCTCTGTTGCGGATCTAATTCCCGGTAAATCTTGCTAGAACAATACACGTCTGACTTGAAAATCTATACCAGGACCTCCTGGTTCACAGCCTATTTACGCTATCACTAGATCAAAGAGGTTACAGACGTTTTATTATTATTTCCGAAGGGCAAGGCAAATAAATTATGCAATTTATTTATTTATTGTGCCTATAGGCATCGCTAACATAGACATTTAAACGAGCATGACTGCCCAGACTGAGTACAACAATCAGTTAGAAAGCACCTTTTAGCAACATGCTTGAAATAAAGCGTGTATAAATATGATGTGTCGATCCGACATTGAAGTTTATTTTTCTAACTACTAACTACTAAGGATCAAGATTTTTCAATCCAAGTATACATTGAGTTTACGTGCCGGATTGCAACTCGGGCATGTGTGCGACGCACACAGGTGCAGCGCTGTCATAAAATACCTAAACTTGAGCGGAAAGATTTTGCTAAAGCGCTCTTAATGTATTTTAAAATATTTGGAAAAAGCTTTGGAAGCTTTCTTCTTGTTTAAAAGAACGATAATTATTAGCTACAATATTCTCGAAATCCAAATAAAAAACAATAGGATTTTCAAAGATAATATTTACATAGGCAATTTTGACATTAAAAAATTTGGTCAAGAATATCTTTTGGGCAGAAACAGTCAAATGATTTTTACAATTTGAGCCGAGTCACGGGATAAAACTAGTGGCGAAAATAATAGGGACAGAAACAGACATTTTAAGAAATAAAAGGCGAACTTTTGACACAGATCGACTCGATAAAACCCTGACTCGCCTTATCTTCAAAGCTTTTCGCTGGAAAATACCGATTTTCCTTTTGGAAATGTGGTAAAATTATTCCAAATTTTCCGCCAAATTGACTCTTTAGTATTTAAGTTACTCTTTTCATGTCAGTTGCCAGATATTTAGGAAATTAGCTGTGCAGTACCTATTTACGCTCTATGTCGAGGTAAATTAGACGGTGGAGACCGTAAGGTTCTGAGTTCAATTCTTTGGGAGTCGGTGTTTTGTATTACGGTTTATATTACAATGTATTAACTAAAATATTTTGATGTTTATCCAGAAATGTGAAAACATATTTACAAACTGATAAATTATTTTAAATTTAATGTGTTTCCATTATTTTTATTTCACCGAGAGGTTACCGTTCAGTGACTTTTCCTGGAAAATTGTTCAGCGAGTTTTTTACAAATCTAAGAAACAAAACCTTTAATTTTTCCAAGTTATAAGTTGGAAGGAAGCCTGAAGGACCTATGAGTCTCTATCAACTCGATGTTTTTTTTCGGGAATCGAACCTGTAGTCTTTCGTTTTATAGCTAGCCAGTCGCGTACACAAGATTTGCTTTCTCAATAATGAGTATGAATTTTACTTTCCAGGCATAGCCAAGTTTTTATGATGTGTGCAAATCTTAATGGATTTTTAAGCAGCTCCGCCGTTGTCGGTTTCTGTTAACTGAATAACTGAAAGTTTGGAACTTTGTGTTCTTTAATAAAATATTCCAGAAGTTTCTTAATAAGCCGACATGGAGTGTAATACAGGCGCTTAGTTAATATCTAGTCATTTATGTTAGGCGAATACATAATTTATGTAATAATTTATATAATGACACTGATTATAATATTGTGTTATTTAATACTAATAATATATGGTGCTCGCCTTATTTTAAATTCCCTTGTAACTTTAGAATCACCTTAATTTGTTAGTTTGTTCGAATTTGTGCCCGATATAGCGATAGGCTCGCCCCCTATCACATCTGGGACGGAACTAAGCTCGGCGAAATGTGGGTGTTCTAGTTCGCTAGTCCGCCTCTGCCTACCCCTTCGGGGATACAGGCGTGAGCTTATGTTATATTATGTTTAACAGAATTATAAATGTTAATAATATTTATTTATAACTCTTATTTTATTAAAGCAGCGATAGGTCCTTGCATACATCTTTCCACTATGTACTTGAGGCATTGGCTGAATAAAGTTTATTTATTTCTTTCTTCGAATGTAAAAAAAATTTCGTCATTTGAAAAGGAGGGATTTTAGAGCCTAATTTTATTATAAAACAAAACACGGCCATAACTTTCTAACTAACCGTCAGTAGGTTCAAATCCCGTAATGGCTGATGCTGTAATCCTCTTAACCATACGAGGGCAGACACGTTTAATAATGCAATAGATATGGCGTACGTAACAAACTTTTGATGGACGTGATAAATATTAAAAATTCATGTAAATTACTGTCTCTATTGACATAGACATAAAGACTACTTTGCCGTACATAATTAAAGATGTTTAAATGGAGCATTTGTGAGGGGTCTGTGCTTCTATAATAAGTGAAGTTAAACCAAAATTTTACTTGAATAAGATAAAGTTCGTCTCTATTTATGTATAAAAACGAAATTTAACAAAACTTTAACCCATATTCATACTCGAGTGACAGCTTTTAGATAAATTTAGATTTATTGCAAAAAAAAAAATGCGAAACTTGTGATACAAAATTGTGACCTCGTGGTCATAAGTCACTCAGTCGTATTTGAAATATACCCGCGTAAGGTCGTGCCAGCCAAATGTTTAGATAATAGAAGCTTTGTTTTATACTATGTAGTGATAAGAAACACGACAAGAATTATTTTCAAGCACTCACATGAACAGACAAGTTAAGACGCTTTTTTAACGCGCGTTGAAAAAGCTCTCATGCGAATGAGGCCTTACGATGTTTTCCTTCACAGTTAAAGGAAACGTAATAGGAAACCATCCTATCACCATATCAGAAACAAATTCCTAACCCAGTACTCAAAGTTGAGATTGACTGACCTTGGATTCGAACCTAAGACCTCAAGGATCTCACTCTAAGACCTCAAGGACCCTTTTTGGAGTGGTAGAGTCACGCTGTAGACAGTTACATCTACAGCACGAATGGGCCGGCTCGACCGGTTTGATACCACTGTCTCACAGAAAACCGTCGTAAAGTGGCAGCATGCTGTCGTGTTTCGTTCGGTGAGTGAGATTTCCGGTGGCCCACTTCCCCCCTTCCTTTCCCAATCCCTTTTTCCCTCCCCTTACATTTCCTCCTTTTAGCTTGGCAACGCACTATGATTCCTTTTGTGTCTTGAGTGTCTAAGGGCGGTGGAGATCACTTACCATCAGGTGACCCATCTGTTCGTATGCCAGTCTCTGCTAATAAAAAAAAAACTCAATTCTGCAAGTAGGCCAAAGATACGGTATTAGATCAGAGCAAAAAAACAGTTGTTGTTTTTATTTTATGGATCCCCAAAACCGGTATAACAATTCTCGGCTAACGTTTGTTACGATTCGGGAGTTTTGACGAAAAATGAAATGAAAACACAGCTCGAACGGTCGCCGAAATACCGGAGACGATTGTTTTGATGACCTTTCCGGTATACAATTCGGATATTGAATATATCCATTTGTTCTGTTATTTTTGTATTTGATACTGTACATTATGTAGCTAGATATTTTATTCTGCATTGAAGAAGAGCGTATTTTGTTTGAGAAATTAACAGTGTCTGGGTTCAAATCCCAGCCAATTAGTTACACAATTTAGAACATGGTTGTCGGGAAAATATCATAACGTGCGACAGATAATTAATGTGGCGGGCAATGAAAATGATACATACATAGACGTATTTGAGTGGTAGAGCCACGCTGTAGACGTAACGTCTACAGCACAAATGGGCCGGCTCCACTGGTTTGATACCACTGTTTCACAGAAAACCGACGTAAAGTGGCAGCTTGCTGTCGCGTTACGTTCGGTGAATGAGATTTCCGGTGGCCCATTTCCCCCTTCCATTTCCAATTCCTTTTTCCCCAAGCCAGACAGGTACAAATTCCAGACCCCGCGCTGATACTGAAAGATAAAAATTCAATACCAATTTGCCCAACCCGGCGATCGAACCCGAGAGCTTAGGATGCTAGTCGTACCGCAATACAACTTCGCCACCGAGACAGTCAGATAAATAATAAATAATTATCAGTACATAATAGATGTAAAATACATAGACTCACGCCTTTTTCCCATAAGGGTAGGCAGAGACGGTGGATTTCTGGCTACGATTCTTGCACACCTCTTAAATAAAGAAAAATATAAATAAAGAAAAGGTTTTATTGAGCCGTGGGCGAAGGGCGGAGATCGCGTGGATTGAAGTGGTTTGCCAATACTTGGATGAACGACTCCGACGGTAAATATCGTAAGACCATCAATACTTGAGCTGATCAAAATACTTTCAGATACCGTACCTTATTTTGTTGAATTATCCGGTATCTATTCGTAAGACGTAGTATGATAGCTGAATAATTTTTAAAGAACTTTTTTATATATTCCAATTTATCTTGGGTTTCGAGTCTCGTCATGAAAAGGATTTATACTTTTAAATGTATTTTAAATATGTCCGATATGTCGACAGGATCGCCTTATTACATCTGGGACGGAACTAAGCTCGGCGAAATGTGAGTGTTCTAGTTCGCTAGCGCGCCTCTGCCTACCCCTTCGGGGATACATACGTTATATTTGTTTTAAATATTTATATATTAAAAATGTATAAAACCCTAAAATATAGATCATCATCATCAGCCATAGGACGTCCACTGCTGAACATAGGCCTCCGCCAAAGATATAAATACAGTATATTAATATTATAGTATTTTAATCAGTAATAATTGTCATGATATTTTGTTCCACTGTTGCGTACTGGCGTTATCTAGACATGAGCTGAAGGTCTTTGTCCACGCTAGTCTAATGCAGCTAAAGCAACGTGTAGATTAAACAGGTTTTGCTTGAGATGATTTTCTTCACCGTTAATTTTAGCGGCAATTAATGACAAATACACATTTACGTGAAATTGACGCCAGATTCGAACCCACGACTTTAACGTCAGTGGGCCTCACTTCTTCACTAAGCTCTCATTTCGATAAAAAATGTAAAACAAATTCTGGATCGTAGGTGTTATTTTAATTAGCGTAATATTCACACACGCCATATTGCTTTTTACTTTTAAAAATACATCGCAATTTAAATTCGGAACATTCTTTCGGCCTGATAGCGATCTCTCTAAAAAGGTTACACGTATTTCATATAAATAAGTTTGCGTTTAGTACGAAAATATTCTTGAAATACATTTTTCCCACGTTTAAAGTGCATGCAAGCAACATATCAAATAAAGTGTCCATAAATTCACAAACTACAGCCATATTTCCATTGTAGTTCGTTAACACTTCGTGACATTACAAGGAGTCCCCATTTAAAATATTGGATATCTAAAGGTTCGCATGATACTATATTCCTTTAATTACGTTTAAAGGCAAAACCTGATATCTCCACGTGAAGTCACGAGCAGTGGCCATAAAGTGTTTAACTAATGCACTTTAAAAGGATTAAAATAAACCTAGATGCAGTGATAGTGGTGCATTTTTATTGTAATGGCATGGAAGCACTTGGAAGGTGTTCGCGGTTTGAACGTATATCTAGTGCGGCTGTGGGACGTTAACAACTGAGCTTTGAGTTCTCGGGGTGTGGGGTATTTTAAGTTTCATAAGACTAAGGCCGCGGAAACGAACTCAGCGGGAGCGGAGCGGCAGCGGTGGTAGAGCGGGGAGCGGCGCGTTTAAATGGAACTGGCCTCGAAGGCAGGGGTACGGCGATCGACGTACGAACAGTCTAGCAGTACGTTGGTGCGCCGCTCCCCGCGCCGTCGCCGCCGCCGCTCTGCTACCGCTGAGTTCGTGTCCGCGTCCTTAAAGTATGCCGATTACACACCAACCGAATGAACGTCCTTGAATCTTTAGATTCACATAACAGTGAATGTCTGGCTGTATGAACGCAACAGCGGAGATTCGTGAACGTTCGTTCGGTTGGGGTGTACCCGGCATAAGATATAGCCTTATCTTTCCTTTTTTCCACGTGCCCCTATCCCACTTCAGTGTGGGTTTGGAGCACCATACTTTACAAGATATACATCCGAATACTGAAACGCTACTCAACTTTAACGACTGCTTAGATTGTTTTACGCCATACTATTTTGACATAGAGACGGCCTGAAATGCAATGACACCGCCTCAAGTGTTTTACCGACTTCAAAAAAGAAGCTGTTTTCGAATCGGTGCGTTATGTTTATTTTTATGTATGCGCGTTGATTATTCCACCGTGTGTGGATTTTTCATTATGTTAGCATTTACATGCAATAACAAAAAAAGTAAAATGACGTTTAACAAAATACCAAAATCGACCTCAAAATTGGAAACTGAATTGTTCGGTAATAAAAGCTTGTCATCTTAAATATAGTCTCAAACTGCAAGCAAAACCAAATATATTTAAACACTAACACTATCATAAAAATTAGCATTATCAGCAATGGAACTACTTTCTATTATACCCATTCAAAGATTTGTTCAATTACAAGCTTTTAGTTCTAAGTGATCTTAAGCTGTTCTACTTTCATTGTAAAAGAACACTTTATAATTTTCTTTCTTATCGAGCTACGGGAATGAAGGGATTTTTTTCTGTCTTACGAACTATGGAAAGATTATAAAAATGGGCCACTGAAAGGTAATCGTGTTTTTCTTTATACCTTCATCAATATAATGGAATAATAAGATATATCTTATTATTCCATTAATAGGTCTTCACGTCCAAAATACCTCAGTACCTGAAGACAAAAGTCTTCGACCAGTGTGTGTTACCAGTGATGACTTATGGCACTGAAACGTGGCCTCTAACTATGGGCCGCATTAGAAAGCTCACAGTCACTCAGCGAGCTATGGAGAGGGCTATGCTCGGTGTTTCTCTACGTGATCAAATCAGGAATGAGGAGATCCGTAAAAGAACGAAAGTCACCGACATAGCCCAGAGGATTAGCAAGTTGAAATGGCAGTGGGCAGGGCACATAGCTCGTAGAACTGATAGCCGATGGGGCAGAAAAGTTCTCGAGTGGAGACCACGTACCGGCAAGCGCAGCGTAGGACGTCCACCTACAAGGTGGACCGACGACCTGATAAAGGTCGCAGGAAGTCGCTGGATGCAGGCCGCTTCCAACAGGTCGATCTGGAAATCTTCGGGGGAGGCCTATGTTCAGCAGTGGACGTCCTATGGCTGATGATGATGATGATGAATAAGATATATACATAGTCTCACATCAGTATCTCCGAATGGGGTAGGCAAAAGCGACCTAGAGAATTAGATCATATTTCACCCATATTTCATCGAGCTCATTTCCGTCCCAGATGTGATAGGGGGCGAGCCTATCGAAATATAGATGAGCATAGTGCTAGTAGCTTCCTTGGTCTAGTGGCAGTGTATAATATACACTCCCCCCGAACCCAGACAGCCTATAGGCTGTCAACGGGGATGTCAATTCTTTTTTTTTTACTTGTTCATAGCCATGGATACAATGTCCTTCAGCCGTATACTTTTTATTATTTTTTATACTTTGGATCCTACATCTAAGTTTTCGCAAGTGCATTGAAGTCGGATGTGTTCGATTTCAAGGCCCTGCAGGAGTTTTGGCGTCAATTCCTTCCACTTTGATGCTTTTTAGACGATTTTCTCGCAGCGGAGGAATCCAACATGGTCGATCCCATCCACCCGACAAAAAGCATACAAAATCACTTAATTCCATAGACTTAATTCAAAGCTTCCACATACTGTCCATCTTCGTTGATGTTTATCGCATAAATCCACACCACATTTAAACCACAAGCACAACTTTAGACTACAATATGAAATCATTAAAACAAGCGACCACCCGCACCGTCAGAATTCCCGCCAAAACCTACCGGGAAGTCATTTCATAGATCATGCGTGACAAGGTTGTTCTAACATAATTTCTCTGGGACTAGAGGTAGATTCCGCAGAGGCATTAAAGGTGAAGCAGGCAACCGGGCGTAAAAATTACAGCCGAATCTTATCTGCAAGATGCTATGAAAATATGTGTATCGTCCCAGTGGAGAAACTGAAGAAAACGATTTGAACATTAATGCTAGTTTTTAAATTTAAAATGTCATAGATATCGTATGAAAAAATATTTACTTTTACATTTGACACCATGCAGGTTTAATTTTAAATTCAAAATGGCCGATATGTTAAAATAGCAATTCCATATTTAAACTCCTAATCACACAAAGCATTTTCTTCATACAAACCTCTCGATAATGATCAGAGAATCTTCTCCGATGGTTACTTTTAAGCTAACAATAGGGGATGAGCTACTGAAAAGACTGCAAATTTAATGAGATCCGGATCGTGGTTTGTATGACGCCCCTTCTTTTGAAACGATATTCAATACAAAATTGAGAAAGTTTGGTGAAAAGAATCTTTCAAAATCAGTATGGGTGTTTTAATTTTGTGGGTTACGAAGTATTATGAAGTATTTTGTGGTAGGGTTTGATTAAGTTGATAGCAGGTAAAATGATAAATATACACATAAATTCACGCCCGCATCCTCGAAGGAGTAAGCAGAGGTGAAATAGAGAACCAAATAACTTACACATGGTTTTTTTTTTATAGCAGAGATTGGCAAACGAGCAGATGGGTCACCTGATGGTAAGTGATCTCCACCGCCCATAGACACCCAAGACACAAAAAAAATCATGGGTGAGTTGCCAACCTAAAAGGAGGGAATGGAATGGAATGGGAGGGAAGGGGATTGGGAAAGGGAGTGGGGAAATGGGCCACCGGAAATCTCACTCACCGAACGAAACACGACAGCAAGCTGCCACTTTACGTCGGTTTTCTGTGAGACAGTGGTATCTAACCGGTCGAGCCGGCCCATTCGTGCTATAGACGTTACTGTCCACAGCGTGGCTCTACCACTTATGAAAAGATTGCCCGACCTATCGCCATATCGGGCACTAATTCTAGACTCCGAGCTAATAATATTTCTTTTTACCTGCGCTTATCCCACTTTAATGTGAGGTCGGTGCAACACACCTTTTCAAGCATGTTGCAGAATAGATTAGGCTTAGTTTTTAAGACCAGCTGCCTGCCTGACCTCAACTCCCTCTGAGGGATCCAGTCCCGGGCAAATTAAATGAGAAAATTTCCTTTGCTCTATATACATATCTATATATGGGAAATATGTGTATTAAATGTGGGAGAAATGAATTCCCACTCATTTAAAAAAAAATAACGATACTTCCAATTATCTTAGGTATTTACATTAACAATTATATTTCTTCATGGAATTTGTGCCCGATATGGCGATAGGCTCGCCCCCTATCACATCTTGGACGGAACTAAGCTCGGCGAAATGTGGGTGTTCTAGCTCGCTAGTGCGCCTCTGCCTACTCCTTCGGGGATACAGGCGTGAGCTTATGTTATGTTTATGTTATATTTCTTCATGAAACTATAGTTAAGACCTTCCATGTTATGTGTCAGGCATATTGTCTGTATTAATGCATTATTCTGGTGTGAAAGATAAACCAATCGTTAATCGGTAGAAGCTAATATTTATTGATTGCAATGCGCTTCTAATCAAGTGTAATCAGTTTTCCGTGGTCGAATAAACACCTTATAATACATTGAAATAAAACTATTCTTACGGATTCTATCACGATTAGGTTTTAATTATTATTCGAGAATAATAATAATAATTAAAACCTAATCGTGATAGAATCCGTAATAATAGTTTTATTTCAATGTATAATATTCGCGTAAACTTAAGAAATCAGTACCTTATAATACATTTTAACCAGTCAAACCTGAGCATCATAAAAGACTTAAAGCATGTTTATATTAAATAACAATTCTCATACCAACATTAATCATAACGTTTTGTCCCAGCCCCCACAAACCGTCCTTACTCCACAAATTTACATGCTTTCTGTGAAATTTATTACTAAATAAAAGGCACTCATATAATAAATTGTATTTTAATAGCTTGGTGTCGATTTATGGGCCCCTGTAGGTCACTGGGCATATTTCTTTCAAAGTTTCACAAGACAATTTCGCTTGTAACCGATGTAAATTGGCTTTAATAATGGTTCAAAGTGACGTCCACCGGTTTTAAGGGGCGGTAGTATAGCATTATTGAGTTTATTTTTGAGTTTGAGACTGCCTCGGTGGCGTGGTGGTATTTCGGTACGACTACGGTTCCGAGGTCTCGAGTTCGATCTCCGGGTCGGGCAAAGTTATATTGGATATTTCCATATCAGCTCGGAGTCTGGAATTTGTGCCCGATATGGCGATAGGCTCGCCCCCTGTCACATCTGGAACGGAACTAAGCTCCGCGAAATGTGGGGGTTCTAATTCGCTAGTGCGCCTCTGCCTACCCCTTCGGGGATACAGGCGTGAGCTTATGTAATGTATTTTTTTAAGTTTATTTTATATTTTTTATAAATAAAAAAATAACACCCACCTGTCAGTCACACACATAGTCCTGACCTGACACTAAGATCGAGTCTTGTGTCATGGAATCAGGAAGTATGAGAGACTTTCGGCCTCATAACACCCAGACCCGAAACAAATATCCGTGGCCCACACAAATATTTGTCTCTCTTTATTTAATAGTTCTTTATTTGCTAATTTTGTATGGGTTTAGTTGAATCTACTACTGATTTTGCCTCAACCAAGTGCAATAATAATTGTGTCCTATCTTCCAGCCCTTGAATAGCTCATGAAAAAAAAATACACCCAACAATCACACACCTAGTCCTGACCTTACACTAGGTATAACCTGTATTGTGGGTGTCAGAAACTATGAGAGACTTGCGGTCTCACAACAAATGAAAATGAGCATGAAAACTTCTAGTATAGAACAGAAAAAATTTGAAATATTCCAAAATGTTCCAGATAAATAATGATTAATATATGATTAATAATAATTTCTAGTTTAGTTTTGTAGGACCAAACACTTCACAATTTCCGATTTAGACAGAATGCATTTAAAGAATGTAGCCTAGAGTTAAAATGTAAGATAATTTATTTTACTGCCTGAGTTTAACTATCTGGATGGAAAATAATTGTTATTTAACAGAAAATAAAGGAATACCATTAGTAAAACAGCCCCCTTAATCTCGACACTCGATTCGATTGTGATTTCGATTTGTTTCGATTGCGCAAATGTTGCATAATATTCGAGAACTTGTCATTCGGTAATTTTTAACGTGACATTAATGCACTCTTTAACTCTATATCGGTGGAATTTTAAGTCAATAAATGAAACCGAATCGAATTCAAGTTCTAATCGAGCGTCAGAAGTCACCCCCCTGGTACTGGGAGAAAAAGAAATTTCAGAATAATCACAAGTTTAAAAACTTATGGGACCGACTTCATACTTATCTGATCGTGACCAAATTTATATGGAACCACCCTTGGAATAAGCTCTGTCGAACACAAAAATAATTTTGAAAATCGGTCTACATTTAGCGGAGATATCGCGTAACAGACTTAAAAAAAACAGACGAATTGAGAACCTTCTCCTTTTTGGAAGTCGATCGAAAAAAATACAGACGAATTGAGGACCTTCTCCTTTTTGGAAGTCGATCGAAAAAAATACAGACGAATTGAGGACCTTCTCCTTTTTGGAAGTTGGTCGAAAATATCAAACAAAATTTGGCTAAATAAATATTCCTACTGTAAATTCCGGCCCTTAACAGTCAAGTGAAGATAATTTAGCCCTTGGACCCTGTAAATTCCCCTTAATAACACGTCGGAGCGACGTTAAACTGTCTTCTTTTAAAAGAAATTCGTGATTCCCTTTCAAAAGAGCCTTTTTCGGAATTTATGATAGTGACTGTCAAATTATATTCTTCAGAGTTCATAATAAGGAGGGACTTGGAGTATTGTGTCATTTTAAAAATGTTAAAGAAAATGTTTTGTCACGGCGCGATTTGAAGTTTTATTCAATCGAACGTAAAAAGGGGTTTGCCTGCTTGCTTGCTTTCTGAGGTGTAGACAGTAATGTCTACAACACGAATAGGTTGGCTCCACTGGTTCGATGCCACTGTCTTACAGAAAACTTATGTAAATGGCAGCTCGCTTTTGCGCTTCGTTCGGTAAGTGAGATGGCCCAATCTTCTCTCTGATTCCCAGTTCATGTTCAGGTTGGCAATGCACTGATGATTCTACTGGTGTCATGGATGTCTATGGGCGGTGGAGATCACTTATCATCAGGTTATTCACCTGCTCGATTGCCAATATCTGCTATAAAAAAATACTTATTTAACTTACATTGATCATTCCAAAACAGATCTGGTTGCATTTAAATTAACAAACTCTGCATGGATAATATTTAAAGTCGAAATTATTAAGTATAACTTACAGTTAATTAGAGATTTCGTCAAGTTGATATAAAATAATCCGTCCAAGGTCCTCAAAGTAATTAAAAGTTAAATTGGATAAGGAAATCGGTACACGACTGAATTTAATTTACCGAAACCGCTCTATCATTGATGTATTATGTTACTGATTTATTTATTGATTTTAAAATGTATTTTAGATAATGATTCCTTAGGTTTACGTGAATGTTATTCATTGAAATTAAACTATTTTTACGGATTATATCACGATTTGGTTTTTATTTTTATGCCCGACGTTTCGAAAGCTTTGCAGCCTTCGTGGTCACGGGTCAGACAGTCTGAAGTCCGTAAAAATAGTTTAATTTCAATGTATTTTAGATCTAACTAGAAGTTGCCCGTGAATCCGTTCGCGTGGAAATTTATTTTTCGAGATAAAAAGGAGGGAATGGAAGGGTTGGGAAAAAGGATTGGGAAAGGGGGGGGGGATTGGGTCACCGGAAATCTCACTCACCCAACGATACGCGACAGCAAGCTGCCACTTTAGGTGGTTTTCTATGGGACAGTGGTATCAAACCGTGGTATCTTACTTACTCCGATGGCTCAGCGATCCAAAGTGAGGCTGAGATCTATAGAGTGAATTTCGACTAAGTCTAAGTCAAAGTCACGAACTCAGGAGGGATTTGTAAATGTTAAATCGAACTTTGACTTAGTCCGGGTCATTTTTTACAAGAAAAACTGACTGACAGACTAAGCAAAGATTTTTTTTGTAAAAAATTTCTCGGACATAGTAAAAATCCTCACTGAGTTCGTGACTTTGACTTAGACTTAGTCGATGTTCGCTCTATAGATCTCAGCCTAAGTCTTGGCCTCCGAAACGAGATTTCGCTACTTCTCACTATCGCCTACGGCTTCTTGCCAATCATTGGCAATTTATCTTTGTACCTGCCATAGTTCTTAATGCATTTGTATAACTGTTTGTTTAAATAAATAAATAAAAATAAGGGGATTTTGACGGGAAGTCTGACAGGGTGGGCGTCGCTTGTTAAAATTATTTCATATTATTCTCTAGAGCTGTGTTTGTTGGTTTTAAGTGTTGTGGTTTAATGCATCAAACTTCAGTGAAGATGGACAGTATAATGTGGAAAATTTTTAACCGGTGATCTTCGATGAGATTTACTTGGTGCGTTTTAGCACTATTTTGATTCTACACACACAGTCCAAATATCAGTTGCTTAGAATTTTGATCATGAAACAGCGATAGCACCAGTTTCCAATATAATTTGCTCGTATACACACGTGTGAGTGGTCAGTAGTTGGTAATTAATTACCATTCACGTGTCTATCGACAATTGACGCACAGACATCCGATATCCATACACCTTGACTCCACACGGCTTCCCTCGGTAGTTGATTGATTGGGTTTTTGTTACTAGTGACGTTAGTGTTTTACATTGAGTGGTTAATTACTTTGACGTTTGGTTGGAGTTGATGAGTTTTGTAAATGATACACGAGTGCCTCGGTGGCGTAGTATAACATGCGTGGTACGACTATAGTCATTTTGTCTACGCTTTTATCGTGATATAACCGGTTTTCTCTATTTGTTTCAAAATCAAAATCAAAATTTAATTTATTTCGTAAAGCTACTTAAAATCGTCATTTAGAAGTACATATAAAAATGTATATATATAATAAGAAATTATTACAAGCACACTTTACGTTAGTTTACGGACACTAACATGCATCCTCCTTTATATTCCGACAATATTGTAGACAATATGTAGACAACATCTCTACAGTCGGTTATATCATGTCACGCATGCTAGCCGGGCAGAGGTCTCGAGTTCGATCCCCGGTTTATGATATTCGGTTTTTCTACCCACTATAAGCCTGGAGTCTGGAATTTGTGTCCGATATGGCGATAGGCTCGCATACCTCGTCGAAATGTGTGTGTTCTAGTTTGCTAGTTCACCTCTGCTTACCCTTTCGGGGATACAGGCGTAAGTTTATGTATGTACATATTGTACTATACTTGTGTTGTAAATTTTGATGTACCATATCCTCGAAAGATCAACTTATATGTGTAATACAAGAGTCTTATTCTACATGCCCTAATCTCACTGTAATGTGGGGTCAACATACTTTTCTAAGCATATTTCACAAAAGATTTTTACGACGTCAAACGCCTCTGGGAATCCTGTCCCGGGAAATTATGTTAGAAAAATATCTTTGTCCAAACTGTGATTCAAACCTAGGACCTTACAATCTACAGCCAAATGCACTACTACGAAACCAAGGAAATTATTTGCAGCAAAAAATATATCATAATTATTATCCGAATGAGGAACTGTGACAATATTGGTTTTGTTTCACTCATGTTTCATAACATTTCCAACAGTAAACTAACTGGAGATTTCGGCTTTTGTTTTTCCATTAAAGTATAAGAGATAGAAATTCATGGTGCCCGTAGTAGGGTCCTCAACTTTATTAAACTTATTTTATTCGTTTTATCGCGTTCGATTGTCGAAGTTGTGATAGGCGCCCTTAAAGAACAGATTTAGGAAATTCTCCAAAACTTTTATGTTGCTATCAAAGACTTTCGTTCTTTAACGGCTTTCGTATAGATTGTGGGGACTGATGTATCTTTTGGATTATCTGAATTGAAGATTGTATCTTTTGAATGATTATTTTCAAATAAGGTGTTTAATTTAAAATAGACTTAAGAATTTCTTCTGAAACCTCCTCCTTTTTTTTAATTCGATTAAGAACCTAGATTTATTTCAGTTTTAATTAGTGACTGCCTCGATGGTGTAGTTGTATTTCGGTAGGATTTCCATCCTGAGGTCTCGGGTTCGATCCCCAGGTCGGGCAAAGTGATATTTGATTTTTCAATATCAGCCCGGAGTTTGGAATTTATGCCCGATATACCGATAGGCCCCTATCGCATACGGAATGTAACTAAGCTCGGCGAAATGAGGGTGTTCTAGTTCACTAGTGCGCCTCGGCCTACTCCTTCGGGGATATAGGCGTGAGATTTTGTTATGTTAATTAGCTCTGTATAACCTACTCGGTCTCCTCTATCAACGACAGGTATGTACAGCCCATATAACTACCGTCAACCATCATCAAACATTCTAAATGACTGTAAGTAAACACGAAACTAATAGTAGGTAATTTATTAACGTGCCCGCTCGTCGTATTTATTCATCTCATGTCTGAGATTACACTGCGACCAAGTTTTATTAGTAGCGACCAAGTTACAGAAGCCGCCTCGGCTCTCATACAGTTGCGACGCAGTGCCTCAACTTAGATGATATGTAAATTAAAGTTTTATAACGTAGTTGAAGGCGCTTCTATATGGTCACATATTGATAAGTCCATGCATGTTGGAAGGATTTTTAATAGTTTAATAGTTGCGTATGTAGTCTGATAATAGTTAAGAGTGTGGTCTTTTGAATTGTAATAGATGTAAACTTAGACATTTAGGCTGAGATCTATAGAGCGAACTTCGACTAAGTCTAAGTCAAAGTCACAAACTCAGGGGGGATTTGTAATTGTTAAATCGAACTTTGACTTAGTCAGGGTTATTTTTACAAGAAAAACAGAGTGACAGACTAAGCAAAGATTTTCTTGTAAAAAATGACTCGGACTTAGTAAAAATGCTCACTGATTTCGTGACTTTGACTTAGACTTACTCGAAGTTCGCTCTAAATATATCAGCCTTATGATGCAACAAAGCATGACACACATTTTATTTTACCTTCTAAGTTACATTTATTTGTTCTAGATTATATAATAATATCATAAAAAAATATTTTTATTAATAAATAAGTCATTTAACTAGGTTATCATCATCGGCCACAGGACGTCCACTGCACGGACATAGGCCTCCCCCAAAGATTTCCGACCTGTTGGATGCGACTTGCATCCATCGACTTCCTACGATCTTTATCAGAATAGCAAGGTACTTGCATACCTTAATTTTTTCCACAAATAAATTCTATAGTGTATGAAATATACCAACTGGCATTAGAAGATCGTGATCGTCTAAAGCGTAATCTCCCTCATTATTCCAGGCTGTATAATTATTCAGATCTGCTTCACTGTTGTCCATCGCCCTGTGACCCTACAGTCAAATACAATCTACCCTTGTGACATACAAACGCTGTTGCCATACATTTTTAATGCTTGTACCTTAGCGTAATAGGTTTTATGGAATAAGAATTCGTACTCTCTGAAACAGAATATGTAAGTGTTTTGTTTGTCTATTGGAAAAGGAGACGGGTTACATACATGATATACGTCTTAGGAATTACTAAGGATTTGAAGTATCAAGATTTTTGTTTATAGCAGAGACTGGCAAACGAGCAGATGGTTCACGATGGTAAGTAAATTCCATCGCCCATATACACCAAAGACAAGAAAATCATGGGTGCGTTGCCAACCTAAAAGGTGGGATTGGGAAAGGGAGGGAGGGTATTGAGCCAAAGGCCGAAACACCGAACAAAATGCGATAGCGATCTGCCACTTTACGTCGGTTTTCTGTGAGACAGTAATATCAAACCGTTGGAGCCGGCCCATTCGTGCTGTAGACGTAACTGTCTACAACGATTATGTATCCGAACTGTCTTTTTTATCTTAGCACGGAGTGTTTACACTATAGTTAGTGCAGTGCAGTCCGAAAATACCGACATCCGACACGCAATAAGTTTAACGTCTCCAGAATCATGTCGGCCTGTAAAAATGCTTGTTCATATTTTAAATAGGGAATTTACCGACATCCCCGCGTTGCTTTTCTAATGTATATCTGGCATAATCTTGGTGGCGGTCAAAAAATAACGAATAATACTAGAAGAGTTTCCTTAAACTACACGGTGATTATGTTAATCAATCAAGTATTTGGTAAAGATGCTAGCGATACTCAAGCTATTTGACACAAGGTAGAAAAATTTGTGGTTAGGAGGCCTAGGAACTTAAATATTTAGTTTGAAATATCCCTAGTGGGAAGCATCAACCCTGTAAATATAATTGGTGACGCCATGAGGAAACACAACGGCTCTGTTTTAAAACATCCATTATTGAAGTTTGCAAAGAAAAGCATTTTGTCAAGTTCCTCTGGCAAGTAAAAGTAAAGAGGTCGCCATAAATCAAAGAAAACTTTGAGAAAAAGAAGCAAAAGCATTCACTCTCACTATAAATGGCGTTCCTTTAAACTTTGTTGTACAAACTTGAGGTTTATTGAAAGTCGTTAATCAACACTCTTTATTCATTAAACTAGTTGGAAATAATGTTAAGACCAAGTTTGTTGGAAGAATTTATTCTGAAATGAGATGGTCTGATGGAGTTAAAATGTATCTTATTTATTTCGAATAGAAAAGCTATTTATAATAAAGTAGAAACGGTATTAGCTTATTTACTATTATAATTCTTAAAATAATAAACTTTGAAATGGCAATTGCCTGTATTTATTTAATAGCTAAGCACTTAACAACTTTACATAAATAAGTTATATCTCTACCATTTGGCCATTACTTGGTTTGAAATTCATCTCAAAATTAGGATAAACAATGATGGGAAGAGTATAACAAGGATTTGAAATCCCCTATTTTACTTAGAATTTTCTGAACAGAATGAAAGTTGATTAATTTTCTGATTGTTTTAAATGTAAAACTTGTACATATAGATTATCTAATAACAGAACCTAGAAGTTGAACAATGGCCTGCAGGTATTTTGCTAACATTTTACAACACTACCAAACTTAACAAAAAACATTAAATTTTGGACGCGTGTAAACACGTCGAGGTAGTGCATTAAAAATCTTTTGTGCCGCGTACAGCACCGAAAACATTGTTTACGAGCGTGGTTTGCAATTTGAAAATATTTTTAATTTACCGCTCCCGAGACTAGAAGTGCTTTTATCATAAGTGCCAGCTTTGAAGTCTGGTAGACATATGGCGTACTTGTCGATTATAACAGGTTTCACCGACATGGATTTAATTGCAAGTTTTGACGTAGTTATCGTTGCTTTGAATATTTAGCTTATGTATTGTCTAAATCTAGGATCGTATTGTAATCTCTGAGGTCTTAATTTTATTTCCCAGTTCGGATAAGCTCGCCCCCTACCACATCTTCGACGAAAATGAGCTCGGCGAAATATGGATGTTGTAGTTCACCTCTGCCTACACCTTGGGGATACAGTGAACCTATGTATGTCGGGTAATGTGGTAGAATTGATTTGTTGATAAAACGTTTTTTTACTGTTATCAAATTTATGCCAAAACGAAATTGTCCATACTAAAGTAGGTCAAAAAATACATAAAAATATATTTTGTGGGAACGATGTCGATGGTCCCTAGGGACGCGTTCGGCCCTTTCCTGATTTATCGTCAACTTTCCCTTTGCGCACGCATTATGTGTAGTTGGCAAGTTTCATAATGCAGACCCGAAAACAGGAAGTCCCGACGTTTTCACTTCAATATACTTTATTGTACGACCATTTGTACAATAGAAATCTGGCGTTTCCTTGTATTTACATATCCATCATCGTCTTGTCTTTAACAAATTGATAATGGTTCTAATTCTATCAAGAGTAGTATTTTAGGAACAATTCGTTTGTATTATTTCGTAGATTGGGTTATCATTACTTCATTATATTTTATAATTGAACAAATACAACCTTTATAATTATTGTTATATTTAACATCGTCAAAATAATCACCATCATTAGTTTATTATTTTCCATTGTTAATAAGAACATCGAATAGTACCTCACACAGACATGATACAGTTGTCCCATAGGATGTAGGCGAGGTTGACTGCCATTTAGTTGAGGAGGTTGAGTTGGTAAGTTGGTAATCAATTTCACCACACCTGACGTTTTGATTATTATTATCATCGTCAGTTTCGCCATAATAATCACCGATATTACTATCACTTTTTTCACTATCACATTCTTCGTGTTTACAACCTATAATAAAATCGTAATCAATTTCACACTATCTAACGTATTGATCATTATCATCATCGTCATTTTCATTATTATAGTCACCGTCATCACTATCATATTCAATAGAAAATCCAGTAGCACCAAACTTGATAACTTGTCACAACTCACCGCGTTCACGGGGCAACGTGCAATTAACAACCGGTACCAGTCGAGTTTTTTCGTCGACAGATGTGTGCTCCAGTCATAAATCCACAAATTGGTCCGGTGGCAGGCAGATTTTTTGTTCTCGATACGATATTTCACTACGCACATTTCGTTTATGACGCGTTCTGATTAATTTGTCTGCGATCCGTTAATGTGTGTTCTTTGATTTTGTTTGTGTTTATGGGTAAATGTTTCTTTTATTTTTACACGAAAAACGGAGTGTTAAGTTTTTAGGTTAACGTGTGTAAGTTTATTTATTTTATCATAAATTTTAGGCGCCTGAAGCAATTTAAATCTGGGTGATGGTGCCGCAAGAATAATTAAATCATCTCCAGTAAACAAGTATTCTGCGTAATTAAAAATGTTAACTTTTGTTTAGTCATGTTTTTGTGATGTTTGCAGTTTGTACATTTTCTTATTTGGTATGTTTTTATGATTATTTTTATTAGAAAGTAGTTCACATGTAGCGTTTGTGTAAGATTCGAGAGACCTTAATCCCGTGGGATTCATTGTGATTAGTGATAGATGAAAGAATAAAAAAGAAATATATAGACGTAAAAAGATTTATAAATAATTATTACAGCTTTGAAGTTATATTATTACACATATAACAACAAAATAAATAAAACTAAAGTATCTCTCTACCATCCAAGATGTAGTCAGTCGTTCACCAAGCTTCTTGTACTGATTTTATCAGTTGATTCTAAAATAATAAATTATTTATGGTAATCCTTATCATCAGCCCGAGGATCCATCAGGCCTCGTCCATAGATTTTTAGAACAAAATGATGAAATTATTATTATTTTTGAGGTTATACTCCTTTGGGACAATTTTGCCAACAAAAAGTGTGACAAATACACGCGACCAAATGAATACCATAAACCACTTAAATGCGAGATGCTCGAATAATGCAGTTGGTAAACTTAGAACAAAGATTAATTTAATTATTCAAAACCCATAAAAAGTCTGATTTGGCAACAGATGTCTATCCAAGTGGTAGAGCCACGCTGTAGACAGTAACGTCTATAGCACGAATGGGCCGGCTCGACCCGTTAGATACCACTGTCTCACAGAAAACCGACGTAAAGTGGCAGCTTGCTGTCGCGTTTCGTTCGGTGAGTGAGATTTCCGGTGGCCCATTTCCCCACTCCCTTTCCCAATCCCCTACCCTCCGCTTCCATTCCCTTCTTTTAGGTTGGCAACGCACCCATGATTCTTTTTGTATCTTGGGTGTCTATGGGCGGTGGAGATCACTTACCATCAGGTGACCCATGTGCTCGTTTGCCAATCTCTGCTATAAAAAAAAAGATCGAACAAGGACTAAAGAGGCCTATGTTGCAAAAACCTGTATCTCTACAAACATGAACAGTGTTACAAGAAATTCCAATAATTTCTTATTAATAAGAGACCTCATTCTACAAGCAATCAGGCGGATGTTTATGTATTAGACACGCATTAAAGATTGATTAGTTTTTACTATAGTAATTACTTTAACTGGTGGTTAACTGCGTCGATAGATAATTGGTTATCGACATACTTTTGTAATGGTAGCAAATTATGGGAAAATTTATGGATATGGTTGTTGGTGTCAAAGAACACTTAGAAGGAAATATTTTTAGTACTGTTGCCTATTTTTTAAGTATTCTTCTCGAAATATTAATAGTTTATTTATTAGGTTATTATCAGTTATTGTCGCCTCCTTGGTCTAGTTGCAGCATATATAGGCTGTGGATCGGGAGGTCCTGGGTTCAATTCCCAGGTTGGGCAAAGCAAATTTTCTAATTTAAATTGGCCAGGACTGGATCCCTCATAGGGGGCTGACGTAAGGTGGGATAAGGGCAGGTAGAAAAAAATAGGTTATTAAATTTAAAATACCGGTGATTTATAGTTGATGGGTAAATACAAAACCCATGAACGATTTCTACAACAACAAAACATTATTTTCAACATTGTTTGTCCAATCTCAAAATTAGTTTTATTCAAGTAATCGGACAGCAATCCCTTTCAGTACACGGTACTATTTAAGTCTGCTTGACTAACTAAAACTATTGTAAATATGAAAAAAACACTTTTGCAAAAATATAAGATGTAAGTTGTTTTATATTTTACCTCAGACGCATTTGAAGATATGCCATCATAAAAGTCATAAAAGAAACAAATACTAGACATAACTTTGTAACCAGCACATGACTGATTTGCTTTTTATATCAATTTAAATGACCAAGTAAAACTACTAATGGTAAACGTTCACTATCTAGCTCAGAAGTATATAGATGCATTTTCTACCAACAAAAAGATCATTCCTTTTGCATTGATCATATCTTCGTAGATTAGATAAAGACGTGAAAAAGCAAGAAACACTTTTATAAAAATATAATATGTAAGTAGTTTTATATTTTACCTCAGATCCATTTCAAGACATGGAATCTTAAACGCATAAAACTAACAAATATGTTACCAGACATAATTTCATAACTGACAAATGAGCAAATAACAATTTCGTACTAATGATGTTATGTGACTGCCTCGATGGCGTGGTGGTATTTCGGTACGACTACCGTTCTGAGGTCTCGGGTTCGATCCCCGGGTCGGGCAAAGTGATATTGGATTTTTCCATATCAGCCCGGAGTCTGGAATTTGTGCCCGATATCGCGATAGGCTCGCGTCCTATCACATCTGGGACGGAATTAAGCTCGGCGAAATGTGGGTGTTCTAGTTGGCTAGTGCACCTCTGCCTACCCCTTCGGGGATACAGGCGTGAGCTTATGTTATGTTATGTTATGATGTTATGTTATGTGATAAGCGTTCACTAGCTCAAGAAGAATTATAGATGCAATTTCGACGTACAAAAGGAATAAGAAATAGATAAAGAGGCTGGAAAGGGTTAAATGTAGGCCAGTTAAGTCATTAATTCGTGGAATATAAATAATTCAAGTGAACGATGCTCACCTTTAGGCCGTAATGAAGGCATTATATTATTCAGTGCAACACGAAGGCCGCAGTGACCGCTAGACAGCGATGCTTCATCCCAGACGCTTCGTATATATTATTCTGAGAGAGTAATTTGTCTAGGAACAATGAGGGATTTTTCGCTTGCAGCTAAGGGCAACCTAAAGACTGGTAAGTCAAGACTCTGATGGGGAGTGGTGGGTGTGAAAAGCAAAAGCGATTTTAAAAAAAAAATATTTTTTTAACAGTCACACGTATAAACCCCGAAATAGGTATAACCTGTATCGTGGGTATTGGCAACTGCGAGGGACTTTCGGTCCCACAACACCGAGACTCGAAACAAATATCGACGGGTTACACAACAATCGCACCCGCGGCCACTCACTTCATGCAATGCTGCATGTTTCATTGAAGCTGTCATTAGTGCCAATAGTGTATTTACTGTGCAGCGGCCTGAGCAGGAAAATTTCTGACAACCGTAAATGTATTCGAACTCGATGCGCGTCTATGAAATTTGTATGAAATATTAACCAAACGTCATCAGTGCGCAGCGAACTCGAATACATTTACATTTACATTAGTTTTTCGTGCTCGGGCTACAGTACGGTGAGAATCAAAATGTGTTTTCACCCTAAGTCCATGGGATTCATATTACAAATTGATATACTTTATTGAAGTCGAGATTGAAGTTAAAGTTATATTAAAGTCATTTTTAACTCGAAGAATTACCTTTTAGACGAATACATCACTTCTGCGTTTTTTAATTAAAATTCGAAATAATATAAAAAAAATATTTCTTTAAAGAAAAATCGCTATTCAATTTCAATCACTCTTTTCTCGGATGTGGGATGTATAATGATCTATAAAATTAACTTGAATCTATTCGATGAAAATAAAACTACTTACAACACACACAAAAGCCCACGCCTGTATCCTCGAAGGGGACGGCAGAGGCCCACTAGCGATCTAGAACATTCATATTTTGCCGAGCTTAATTCCGTCCCAGATGTGATAGGGGGGTGTCGTCTTGTAATAGTCAAATACAGTTAAAGAACCTTTATTTCTCAAGAAGAAATTCTCTATATCATCGTTGAAAGTTATATTCCCACGAAGCTTATTAAAACCCGCTCTCGCTCCCGCCTCCTCCTTCACCTCACACCCCAGCCCAAGTGAAGAGCTTACACGACCGTGAGATAGGATCGTATCGCGTGCTATCGTTCTTAATCGTCCATTGTCTGATGGCTATCAACCTCCACAATAGGTCCCGGGGTTCTCATGTGCTTTCTAATGGGACCCGTCAAAGCAAATCTTTAAGACGTTTCATAATATCTGGTGTCATCAAAGATCAGGGTTTTATTAATCATTGTCTTCTTAGGGCAACTTGCAGCACTTAGATAAATCTCCATTTGACAGTAAACTCTGTTTATTGTGTTACAAGTTTTCTATTAATTTTAAATATCAATTTACCTATACGAATGAGATGTAAGTAAGAGAGGATTAACTCTTTAACAAAATTGAGTTGCCTTAAACATTACCTCGCTGCGCTTGCCGGTACGTGGTCTCCACTCGAGAACTTTTCTGCCCCATCGGCTATCAGTTCTACGAGCTATGTGCCCTGCCCACTGCCATTTCAACTTGCTAATCCTCAAAGGTCGCAGGAAGTCGCTGGATGCAGGCCGCTTCCAACAGGTAGATCTGGATATCTTTGGGGGAGGCCTATGTTCAGCAGTGGACGTCCTATGGCTGATGATGATGATGATGATGAAACATTACCTCAGAAGTAAACAATGATAAAATCCTGTTTTGTGTCGAGGATGTCAGAAACTACGAGAAACTTTCGATCTCACAACATCTAGAGCCGAAACAAATATATGTCTCGGTTCGGGAATCAAACCCGCGGGCTCTCACTTCACAGCCTTCTATTCGATCACTGCGCCACGAAGGCTATCAAACTGACTGTAATTAATCGTATTAATGTCAATGTTACATGATACATAATTCCAAGGTGAACCCTATAAAATATTCGTATCAACTTTCACATAAATAACGTTTATAGGGAACCTTAAGAGTTGTAATATTGTTTACACAATATATTATGTCCTTACCTCCTGAAAGGCTTCGGAAGCATTACACGATTTTTTTATTATCTTACGAAAGCGCAGAAGCAGACGGCCCACTATATAAACGCACGGACGTAAAAAAAGATGGATGGAGCGCTAGGAACATTGAAAGTGAAACAGGGTTTTCGGCCCATTCGATCTATCGACACGTAATGTCGGCGACTAAGCGTGTTATGACTTATGAGTGTTAGTGTGCGTAGGGCACTTTTGTACAGGCGTGTTTGAGTGCGTGGCTTCTCTGTGCCGTCCATTTAACTATAGGCGAGATGGTGTCCTTCTTTTTTTTACGTCCGTGGGTAAACGGTAACTTTAAAGAAAAGAAAGAAAAAGGCAAAAGAGTAGAAGTTGAGAAGGAGATGTCTATTGGTCCTCTGGTAATTCCAGTATGAAACGCAACAACAAAATATCATAATTGGTATCGACCAAATCGAAATCGATATGAATTGATATAAAATTAAAAAGCAAGTATTTTTTATAAATCCAATATAAAGCGAAAATAGTAACTATCCATGTAATGCGAGCGAAGTGGCGCGAATAGCTTGTGCATATGAAAGCATATTGTAGGAGCTGGAAAAGGAAAAGAAAAGGCAACCACGAGAAACAATACGTTTACATACTGATTTCTGTCTGACCCGTGACAACGAAGACTGCAAAGCCGGGAAACGAAACGTCGGGAATAATAATTAAAACCTAATCGTGATAGAATCCGTAAGAATAGTTTTATTTCAACAATACGTTTAGGCAACCCGCCAACTGGGTTACTCACAAAGCCGCACGGAAAAACTATCAATATTCAAGGATCGAATTATTCGGTATATGTACTTCAATCGGAGTGCAAATAACTGCAAATGTGTTGATTTTAAGATCTAGAATTATGTAAGTCGACTGTATTAAAGTCGAAGTTTTTAGAGCAGTGCCTGAGTTGCCCCGTTTCTTCATCAACAGTAGTGAATGCAACGGCTTTTTGACACTTTATAATTTTTTCTGTTGCATTTCGTTTATTTTGTCCAACCTTTTAGTCTAAGAGACCGTGGTACATCGACCTGCACTCATCTGATAACGAGGTGAGACATATTTTTTATCAAATATAAATCACATTTCGATAGGCAAGCTATTATAAGCGTGTTTGTAAATAAATTTTATATTTGATTAAAAAATATGTCTCATCTTGTTATCAGATGAGTGAAGGTCAATGTACCACGGTCTCCGCTAACATTTGAAATGTTATTTGCAATTACGTTAGAACCGCTCTTATAGTAGTATTTCTATGGTTATTCGCCAACGTGTCCGGAATGTTAAGTAAAATATTTGCTTTTACATACTTTATTTGCTTTTAACTTAGTCTTTATTTTAGACAAGACGAGACTAGAGGGTTAGGTTTCAGTTTTTAATAATTCTCGAAAGCGATTATATTTTTTTCCATATTTTAGTTATATTCCATATTTTATTTCTATTAGCTGTTTCCACAAGGGATCAAATGTATAGAGAAAACGACAATTATTGTTATTTGTGTACCCCAAAATAGCTGCTCACCCCTTATCACTTCGTAAAATGGAACGTTGATCTTATATCTGCATATCCCATTAAAGAAATAAGCTTAGTGATACAATAATAGAATTTGACCTACATTATTGATTTCAACATTTAAATACAAACTCATATTTTTATGTGGATTAGTACTTCGTAAAAAATGAACTGTTAATTTAAAACTGAGCAGAGTGATTAATAACCTCTATCCATGAAATGTTCAAGTACTTCAAAACGATATTACGAGTCAAAAACAACCTGTAATGTTATCGCCTGGGGCAATCATGGTCCAAATTAAATTTGGCTATAAATAACTGAGTAAAATAAAGTACCTTGTTGAATAAAGTACGAAGTTGAATTATAGAGTGAGGAATAGCAGCATAAGAGAGAAATGTGGATTGAAGGAAGATGTAGTGACGAGGATTGAGAAAGGAATGCTTCGATGGTTTGGCCACGTTGAAAGGATGGATGAAAGTAGTGTCGGCCGAGGACGTCCTAGACGTACCTTTAAGGACCAAATTGGCGATCTCCTAAAAAGGGCCAAATGAGGAGTTCTCGTAACCGACGAGCATGCATGAAAAGACTGATGACTGTGAAAGAAGCGAAAGAGGTGTGTTTGAACCGAGGCAATTGGCGCTCCTTAGTCTCTGCCTGCCCCAACGGGAAACAGGCGTGAGTTTATGTATGCATGTAATAAAGTACCTTAATTTAAAGTTAAACCTATTTTGTACAATTTACAGCACAAAAAGACCAACTAAATTGAATTATTACCACAACTTCAGCCTCCGTGGCACAGCGGGCGAGTAGCTGGGTGTGATGCGAGAGGCCGCGGGTTCGATTCCCGCATTGAGACAAATGTTTGCGTGGCCCACAGATATTTGTTTCAAGTCTGGGTGTTGTGAGACCAGAAGTTTCTCATAGTCTTTGACACCCACGATACAGGTTATACCTAGTGTGGGGTCAGGACTAAGTGTGTGACTGTTGGGTGTATTTTTGTTATTTATATTGGTACCAGGCTTGGATGTGTCTCGGTCATTGTCACTGTCCATGGGCAGCGGTAACTTCTTACCATCAGGTGGGCTGGGTGCTAGTCAGCTGTCTGCTCCTGTTTTGTAGTAAAATAGGCAGATAAAAACATTTTACAGAAACCCAGCGTGGATTGACAATTTGCCCAAATATCCACTTCACTTCCCAATAGGCAGGATATCTTCTTTTTCAACTCTAAGGGAAGGGTTTTTGTTCTATTTGAATAATTTTGTATTGGGACACACAGTTATACACTTATAAAACTCGCTGAGCTTCACAGCTCGGAGTAAGGACGTTGTGGAGGGGATAGTCTCGTGATGATGCGAAAAAATAAAACCAGCACATTTCTCCAGCCGTCAGCGTTATAGGCAGATGTAAAGCAATTCAAGAGTTCATCCTTCTGCGGTATGCGATGAATAATTCAAAGAAGTAATGTTTCCCACATGCTCGCTGCTAAACTGCACCATCTTGTACACTTGATGTATTCAGCTGCATGCGCATTACGTTTTCATCGCCATGTTTATGTATAGCCGTCATATTCTGTGTTCTTGTGGAAATACCAGATGTTTTAATACATAAGTTCATGTCATCACATTGGTGAAAGGTGAGGATATTCAGAATAGTTCCTTTTTAAATGATTATTTACTAATTGACGATTCCGCAGAGGTAAGCTGGTAGGAATCATGTTTACGGACCCTTCTTTGCTGTATCATAGACAGAGGTTAAATAAATAAATAAATAATAAATAAATAACACCTAACAGTCACATACATAGTCCTGACCCCACACTAAGATCGAGTCTTGTGTCGTAGATACATAAATACATAGATCATAGAATGACTGCCTCCGTGGCGTGGTGGTATTTCGGTACGACTACGGTTCTGAGGTCTCGGGTTCGATCCCCGGGTCGGGTAAAGTGATATTGGATTTTTCCATATCAGCCCAGAGTCTGGAATTTGTGCCCGATATGGCGATAGGGATCACACATCTGGGACGGAACTAAGCTCGGCAAAATGTGGGTGTTCTAGCTCGCTAGTACGCCTCTGCCTACCCCTTCGGTGATACAGGCGTGAGCTTATGTAATCTATTTTATATGAAAAGGGATTTGGTATTGTAGCTTGTGTTTTTAGAATGTATTTATGTCTAGTCATGTTTAGTTGTTTTCGTTTTAATCATTATGGGAAATGGCTCAAACAATATTCAAGAACCTTCTGTCTCCAAAGGGGTAAAATATTCAAACTTTGGTATATTATTTTATGTGCTTCTTGTTTTTAATGTTTCTTTGTCCTATCTAAGTCTATCTTTATAGTGGTTTAGCTGCTCTAATTTAAGGTATTTTTCTGTATTTGGTATCGTATTAGTAGTTGATTATGAACTGGTGATTAAAAGAGCAACGCCAGAATTTCTTGCCCATTCTTCTTTATAGAAACAGCCTTCCCAATTAGTGGTAGAGGAAAGAATTGTCATATCTAAATGATGTATAAATTCAATAAATATTTGATTTAAACCATAAACTGCAAAAATGAAACCGTCGCTCACGTACAACTTACAAGCTTCTACCTAAAAAAAAACGATTGAAAAGGCGAGCATTTGAGCTTCTTAAAATTTAATTTGTTTTATTCAAGTTAATCAGATCCACATATTTCCGTACTCCATCCTTGCTCATTCAGTTCCCCTTAAGTATGAAGGGTCGGAATACCGTAGCTAATCCAGCCATCACCTCAGGCCACACTCTACTCACCCATTTATGTTTATGAATGGATAGCCCGCGGATTCCTGACGTTTTCTGCGAGAGTGTTATCGTCATGATGACCTAGATCTTAGTTGATAATGGGAAGAAAGGTACACTGGAGTTCAAATTAAAATTTGTTAAATAAGCTTCATGATTGATATGTCGCCTTCTTGGCCTAAGAGCAGTATCTTGGGTTCCATTCCCAAGTCAAGCATCGAATTGTCTATTTTGATTCCGAATGGATCGTCAGGCAGGCAGCCGGTCGTTAAAACTAAGCCAGATCATTCCTGCAATATGCTTGAAATAGTGTTTTCAATTATTCTTCGATTTAAACACATAACTATTCTTCCATGGTAGTCGGGTTTTATAAACATTTTGTTATACACCTATAAAATAATATATACGTGGGATTTTTTTATATCAGAGACTAACCAACATGCAGGTGGGTCTAACCATGATTCGTTTGGTATCACGAGTGTCTATTGACGGTGGAGATCACTTACCATCATGTGACCCATCTGCACGTTTACCAATCACTGCTATAAACTTTTTAACTCTATTTCGGTAGAATTCGAATTTATAATCGAATGGAATTTTATTTCAAATTCGAATCAAGCGTCAAGAGTCATGAGGTAGGTATCGAACAGTATAATAACAAATAAACTCTATCTAATGCACTACGTTATGTATTCATCATGTGATCTCACTCGGGTGTATTTCTTGGCAAATACAAGCTCGTGAACTCGTAGTGAAATGTTTGTCTAAATTATTCGGCTTGCTGAACAAGTCTCGATGCATGTTACCTGGAATTAAAGATCCTACGGGAGACGTACGTCGTACACGCTTAGTTTGCGAGACTGACTGACGACGCGAACGTTTGTGAAATTGGCATTGAATATTTAATAAATAATATTTCGTTGCATGCAGGCCGCTTCCATCAGGTCGATCTGGAAATCTTTGGGGGAGGCCTGTGTTCAGCAGTGGACGTCATATGACTGATGATGATAATGATTGCGTACTTTTGACAGTGGACGCCCTATGCTTGATGATGATGATTGCATACTTTAAGAAACAAGAAACGAGCAGGTTGGTTGGTTAGTTAATATTAAGTAATTCTTTCTGGTAATATCTACGGCATAAAGCGGTTGATTCTCCCATAGAAGGTTGATTTCAGAGAGGCAGCTGGTAAAAACTAAAGTCTAAATCATTTTTCCGACATACTTCAATAATAAATAAATAAATACATCCAACAGTCACACACCTAGTCCTGACCCCACACTAGGTATAACCTATATCGTGGGTGTCAGAGACTATGAGAGACTTTCGGTCTCACAACACCCAGACTTGAAACAATTATCTATGGGCCACACAAACATTTGTCTCAATGCGGGAATCGATCCCGCGGCCTCTCGCGTCACAGCCGACTACTCGCCTGCTGCGCCACGGAGGCTGTCATAAATTTCAAAACAACAATCGACTTCAAAACACAGAAAGAATTTTGAAAACCGATCCACATTTTCCGGAGTTATCGAGAAACATACACTAAAAAAAGAAACTCCTTTTAAAATTGGTTTAAAATTGTATTACTCAGACTTTAAATTGAAGTGGGTTTATGACGTATAGAAAGAAAGATGAGATATGAGACGGTTGGAGACTGTTGCATCAATAGCCCGTAACAGAACGAGCCACCACGAGTTCGCCACGAATTCGCTGCAAATCAGTAACTATTTCAGTAGACGATAATTTATGTAGGCGCTGGATGTACGCCGAAAACACGAACTTTAGTGCTATGTCAGACATATAGAACTCTAATATTATGCAATAACTATCATACGAGTTGAAGCTCTCAACGAAGAGTAAATAACGAGATGAATTCTTGACGAATTTCAAAAGTTAGAAATATCTCGTTAAAGATTTAAAGTATAATATACTAACCTTTTCTTTATTACTTTAAAAAAGCAAATATACCTCAGTTGGTACGGACTGCCGAGGCGGAGGTTCGAGACCAACCCCAAAAAGAGCACACACCTCTGACTATTCTATGTTGAGTGTGTTTTCATTGTGAATTATCGCTTGCTATAACGGTGAAGGAAAACATCGTGAGGAAACCTGTATACCCGAGAATTTCTCCACAAGAATTTCAAAGGTATGTGAAGTCTACCAACCCGCATTAGGCTACCGTGGTAGACTAAGGCCTAACCTCTCTCATTAGTAGAGGAGGCCCGTGCCCAGCAGTGGGACAGTAATATTACAGGGCTAATATTATTAGTATTTACGAAAGCTTGACTACCGTAACTTTACTTCTGATAGCTATGAAAATATCGATATTCTGGTAATATGATAGGAGACATGAGACAAAGTTAAAGTAGTAACTATATTCTTATTTTGGACAAATCATTTTATTCAGTATGAGCTCGGAGTCTGGAATTTGTGCCCGATATGGCGATAGGCTCGCCCCTATTACATCTGGGACGAAACTAAGCTCGGCGAAATGTGGATGTTCTAGTTCACTAGTGTGCCTATGTCTTACTCTTCAGGGATAAGGTGTGAGCTTATGTTTATAATTTTTACTAGCTATAATCCCAACCGTCTTGTGAGACTGCGTGAGCGAATAAAGAAATTATCTTTTTTGGTCACTCTCTTCACTTCTGTGTCCGTCTAGAAACTTCCGTCGCATCTGTCGAATTATCTCCTCCCAAGTTTTTCTATCCCTCAGCCCGTCTCTTTGCTGTATGAAAAATATATAAACTTCTAAATATTATTCCTACATTTATAAAATAACTTATAAACTGCCTCGGTGGCGTGGTGGTATCTCAGTGCGACTACGGTTCTGAGGTCTCGGGTTCGATCCCCGGGTCGGGCAAAGTGATATTGGATTTTTCCATATCAGCCCGGAGTCTGGAACCCATTCGGGGATACAGGCGTGAGCTTATGTTATGTTATGTTATTTATAAAATAAATACAGAACCAAAATGCTCGGAACTTAAACAGTTTAGGGAAAATAATAAAGCCATTATGTGACCTAGCCGTACATGAAACTGTGGACAGAACATTCATAAAATTAGATTGCTGTACCTCGACCCGGCCTCATTAGCCCCAAAGAAAAGTTATATCCAACCCCATAACCCTTGCCTAGGAAATATTAGGGTTTATTACGGTCTAAGCCTGGCTTTTAGTGTATTAAAATTTTAGATGACGTTTCAACGACTTTTGTTGTAGAATTGTAGTTGCCAAAATAGGTAGAATTATTACGCTAATGGCTCTCCAGTGCATTATCGGCCGAATGCTCATACACTTAAGGTCGCCTTATTGGGCCTTACCATCAATATAATATACCCTAGATGCACAGTTCTTTGCAGATATCCTCCTAAAAAGTGGTCTCAGGAATAAAACAAAGAAAAAGATCACAAGTTCTAATTAAATCAACACAAATATAACCCTATGAACGTGTAATAAAGTAGCTTTTTAAACGAAATGATCAAGCGTTCTTAAATTATAATTTTGAAATTTAGAATTCCATCGGTGTCGGACTGTATGCAAAACGAGTGCTTAAGCACTCTTTTGCTGTCCCATTTTCCGAGCGTCAACTGTGCATCTAGGTAAATAATATGTATATCGATGGGCCTTACCTATAAAAACAGTTTAGCTGAGCAAAAGCTAAGGATAGCCTGTCACTTTTTCCTTGTGTCACATTGTTTGAAAATAAAAGAGACAGGCTATTCTTTACCATTTGCTCAGTTAAACTGTTTTTATAAGTAATGCCCATGTTGTTTAAGGTCGTCTTATCTGTCAGAATTGTATGGCGAAAATTAATGTAAGGAGCCGTTAAAATTGAGTAGCATTTGACCATTCGGGCGTATGAGATTTATCTCTGTTGCTCGAAGGCTGATCAATGTCAAAATTAGCGAAACATTTTTGAAATGGCATATCAAGTTAGCCAAATGTTAGAATATTCAAAAATGTGCGATCCTAATTTATCTTTTAGTAGTAAATCGTAATACATACTTGTTAGTCGATAATTTGGTAAAGGTAAGAAAATAATCGGATTATAAGTAATAGAAAATGGAAAGTACGTGTGGTGTTGCTACGGGCGAGCGACTGGCTCGTCTTGTCATTTGGTTTCAATTATAACAGACCGACTTAATGAATGACGGGCGGGTCGACTTCCGGAGGCCGAGACACTTATGTAACATATATATGTGCTGCCTCCAACGGGTTAAAATCCGATCGTGACCAAATTTATAAGGGACCACCCTTGTAATAAGCTCTATCGAACACAAAAATAATTTTGAAAATCGGTCCACATTCGGCGGAGATATCGCGTAATATAAATTTAAAAAATACAGACGAATTGAGGACCTTCTCCTTTTTGGAAGTGGGTCGGAAGTCGTCCACGTCATTCCGTTCTATCTTAGCACTACATACACAAAAAAGGTAATTCTTAGTTATTTGCGTCTACTACATTTTGTTACTGTAATTCAGAAAGTCGTCCGCGTCATTCCGTTCTATCATACTACTTGCACAAATAGGGTAATTTTTAGTAATTCGCATCTACTACATTTTGTTACTGTAATTCAGTTAGTGTGTTTATAACTACGTGATTAAATGTTTTACGTCTACCTCGACGCTAAATACTACATAAAACGGAATGGATCTGCTGTAAAGACGTTTAGTGTCGACGACTGACGACGAATCGTAGATAATTACATCACAGTTTGCCGTTATTTAAAACTTTGGTCCGATGTTTTGTGGATTTTGTTAATGATTTATATGTATAAAATTGGAAAATATATTCTTGATGCAGTGAGAATCGGTACATTTTCTAAAGTTGAGTTTTGTAAGCCTTGCATACCTTTGATTAGGATAACAATTATCAGTTATGACCATTCAGGGAAGTGACGTCACGTCCTTGGTTGTTTCACATTTGACACCCTTTTTTATGGGGGTATAAATTTCTTTCTAATAATAACCCGTACCCTTTGTAATTTCTAATTCATTTCAATTAAAACAATGTCTAATGACTTTTAATTATTTAAAGAATTTCTAAAATTCCATCGAATATATTTGATAATGTTGCTTAATTAATAATAAAAAAGTCAATATCCCCTGAATACTTAAGGTCGCCTTATGTCGTTTAAGGCCACCGTATCTGTCAAAATTATATGGCGAAAAACAATTGAAGAATCCGTTAAAGTTGAGTAGCGTTCCAGTTCAAAGGCGTATGTCTTTTTTTTATTTTTATAAATACATCCAACAGTCACACACCTAGTCCTGACCCCACACTAGGTATAACCTGTATCGTGGGTATCAGAAACTATGAGAGACTTTCGGTCTAACAACACCCAAACTTGAAACAAATATCTGTGGGGCACACAAACATTTGTCTCAATGCGGGAATCGAACCCGCGGCCTCTCGCTTCACAGCCGACTACTCGCCCGCTGCACCACGGAGGCTGTCAGCTCTGTCTATTACACTTAATCGTATCGTAACGTCTAAAGAGTATTCAAAGTAACAATCAAGCAACGTTGCGTCACGCTAATAGCATTGTAAAGCGTTTTGTTGTTATATAAAGACTAATTACTTGCATATGTCGCGTATGTGCGTTTTATGTCTCAAAGCGTTACAGTTATTTAATTAATAAAGACTTTAATGCGATGAAGGCCAGCTCACTGGAGTTTGATAGTATATTATTTTATAAGTACTAATTTAATTTTATTGGTACAGCTACGCTGTAGACTAATGTCTACAGCACGAATGGGCCGGCTTGATCGGTTTGATACCACTGTCCCACAGAAAATCAACGTAAATTGGTAGCTCGCTGTTGCGTTTCGTTCGGTGAGTGATATATCCGGTGGTCCAATTTCCCGCTCCCTTTCCGAACCCCTATTCCCCCCCCTCCTTTTCGGTTGACAACGCACCCATCACATACATATGGGCTTCCATGGGCGGTGGAGATTACTTACCATCATAGAAATATAACACACTTACTATCAAGTGACCCAGATGCTCGTTTGCCAGACGTTCCTAAAAAATGTGCTTGTAAAAGTGGGATTGGAGTGCGATAAGGGTGGAAGAACATGAAAGAAGCATTTCTCACTCCAAAATTATCCTCGTAGTACTATCTAGTTTAACAATTCAAATATTCCTCAACAAAATAGCTCAAAGTATGCACAATTCAGTTTCAATAGATTAGAAACAATTTTTAATCTCGCTCATACGAAATACCAAAAACAGGGATTTAATATCCGCCGACTATTCCGCTCGTAAAATGAATTCAGCCCAAATATTATTACATACCTGAGTTCCAGATAGCCTGCTCCTCATTCAGTCTAGGAATTAGTCAAATACGAGGACGAAAGTTAGCCCATATGTTTACCCGTACTAGTTGTACTCGATTTTTTATCGATAATAATTTCCATCTACCTTTATGTAACCTATGAGGGATTTTTAAATTGTGTTTTGTGGATTTGTGTTATTGCGCATTATATTTAAAAACTCCTAAATATTCATCTATTATTTTGTTGACCGCATTACATTTTCAAGATAAAATACATGCCTATGTCCATCTACGATGGATCGATCGATAAACGATTAAACTTTCTTATTACCTTTAAATAATAAATAATAAATACACCTAACAGTCACACACATAGTCCTGACCCCACACCAGGTACAGCCTGTATCGTGGGTATCAGAAACTACAAGAGACTCTCGGTCTCACAACACCCAGACCCGAGACAAATGTCTGTATGGCCCACAGATCGAATCGGTGCAGGAATTGAACCCACGACCTCACGTTTCACAGCCGGCTACTCGCCCACGGCGCCACGGAGGCTGTCAACTTTACCAAACCGGTTCAGTTATTTAATATCATGAAAACATTACAGATATTTTGGCATTTATAGTATGAATTTTGCACACCATTTTAAAACTAGAACATATTTTTGTTAAAAAAGTCGATTGCCAACAAGAATGAGTAAATGAGTTACTGTAGTAGGGCCCACATTAGTCAAACACCGGCCAACAGTTTGTCAGTTCCGAATAAGTTTCAGAGCTAGAGCAAGATGGATGTAATAAAATTAGAATTGAAATCCTCTATATTATTACATACAGTAAGTTGTCCCTTATAATAGGAGGGGGAGGCTTTAATAAGTGTCAGAGCTGCGCTGTAGATAATTTTGATATAGCATGATAGGCCGGCTAGGTGTTATCCTGACCTAATGCCAGGGTCCGCTTTCTGCTTAAACGTTTCCACTTCACCCGGTCTTAATCATACTCCACAGGAAGAACATCGGTTTTTATCATCATCATCATCATCAGCCATAGGACGTCCACTGCTGAACATAAGCGGTTATCGGTTTTTAGAGGTATATCATCCTCTAAAAAGTCCAGGCAGCGCTTTTTGGGCCGTCCAGGGGATAGCACGCCTGGTACGATCCGGTGCAGACACTTGCGACTAACGTTCCCTATGGTTTCCACAAAACGTGACCTAAGCACCCATGACACTAGCTTTTTCGAATCTCTGCTTTAAATAGAGATCGATGGAGACAAATTATGGAGGAGCTTAAAGCCCACAGTGGGTTGTAGCGTCAATGGAAGAAGAAGAAGCTATAAAAAGGAAATGATACCTTTTTTTATAGCAGAGACTGGCAAACGAGCAGATGGGTCACCTGATGGTAAGTGATCTCCACCGCCCATAAACACCCAAGACACAAAAATAATCATGGGTACGTTGCTAATCTAAAAGGAGGGAATGGAAGGGGAGGGAAAAGGGTTTGTGAAAGGGAGGGGGGAAATGTGCCTCCGGAAATCTCACTCACCGAACGAAATGCGACCACTTTACGTCGGTTTTCTGTGAGACAGTGTTATCAAACCGGTCGAGCCGGCCCATTCGTGCTGTAGACGTTACTGTCTAAACCGTGGCTCTCACAAAATACGATTCCAAGAAAATTTAAAAAAAAATCTAGTCACAAAGAAGCTGTGTTTTCAATGAATAGCGCTCAGCTTGGATGTCATTCATCAAAATAAAGAGCCAAGTGGTCGGGTCTACACACTGTACAACTTAATTAAAAGGTCTTGTGGACATGGATTAATGGATAATCAGAGATACGGGTTAAATTATTTTGAACTCAGAGGTCATCAGCGATTTTTATTGCCATAGAAAGACGAGATGATCTAGCTAATCGCCTGATGAGTACTGATATGACTGTACATGAACAGTAAAAACAATTGCACATGTCTAACTAAACACTGCGTTGAACTGCACTGCGCTCGTCACTCTGACTCATCAGGTGTCTCATAATGCCCTATAATTGGGTACTTGACTATGTTTGATTTTATGCACATGTTTTTATGTATTAGCAAATAAAACAAAAAAAAACCCTTCTGTAAAAACTGCATCGAAATTGGTTGAAAAATGAGGCAGTAATTGATATTTTAATTTATGGAGTGGGGGATATTGGAGATATTTTGCTATCCCTTTCCAACGCACGTAGCGTTATGGCGCGACGTGATAATTGATATTTTAAATTCCAGAGTGGGGGCATATTGGAGATATCTTGCTATCCCTTTCCAACGCACGTACCGTTATGACGTGACGTGATTATTACTGATTCTTCTCTTTCCCGCAGTTTGACGGTTACACCAAACTTCAAAGGCGTATAACGTTTTTAGTTTTAAGGATATTTCAATTTATTTATTGAACATATCTTATATTTTACAGTTCCATGCAACCTTGGCATCTGAACTAGGTCACCCTGTATCTCAGATGCCATGTTTTTAACAATCTAGGAGCAATGCGCAATAAATAACATACGTGCTAAGGAAAAAAAAAGGAAAGTACTTAGAATTAAGGTAAATAAAATGTACAATTCAATATTTCTTTCTGTTTTATATTTTAGACTAATTTAAATTTCACATAAAATTAATTTAAACTAGTCAAGTACCTAATTACACTGGCTGCAATATCCTTCAAACCGAAATCCAACGTTGCTTGAAGAAATACACATTGCAATGGTCCCCACCTTAATGGCTTTCGCATATGAGAGTCCTACGATCAACTAAATTCAATTCTTCACTGCCTCGGTGGCGTGGTTGTATTCCGGTACGACTACCGTCCTGAGGTCTCGGGTTCGATCCCCGGGTAGGGCAAAGTGATATTGGATTTTTCCATAACAGCCCGAAGTCTGAAATTTGTACCCGATATGGCGATAGGCTCCTATCACATCTGGGATGGAACTAAGCTCGGCGAAATGTGGGTGTACTAGTTGGCTAGTGCGCCTCTGCCTACCCCTTCGGGGATAGAGACGTGAGCTTATCTTATGTTATAATTCTATTCCCTTTAGTTTACTGCTGTTTTTGTAATCACCTCACAAACATTCTTTATCATTTTGCACACACTTTCCATAGTTTTACGAATAAGTTTGTGAAAATACTTTAACTGCGGTAAAACTAAAAACGCCGCGTAGTAATTTTGAAACAAGTGCGGTAAGCCCGTGGGAATTTCATGTGCCAGCCGGCATAATATTATTTACTTTGAAATTATTTTTGTGAAAATTTGAACGTTTAAAAGACAATTCCATTTTAGTACGCACATTTGTAGCATGTTGTCATCTTAAGATGATTCTTGGTTAGTGGCAGCGTATCTTGGTTACTGAAACGGGAGGTCCTGGGTTCGATTCTCATTTGCACTATATTGATTTAAACCCAGAACCTCAACCTAGTATCTACGCTAAATATACAAATGGACCGACCAATCAGGGTTCCCATTTCTTTCTGTCTACCTACCCACCCATATCCCACCTTAATGTGGGGTCGACGCAATACTTTTTCAAGTATGTTGCAGAAAGGATTTGGCTTATTTTTACGACTGCCTGCCTGACGCCATCCCCCTCTGGAAGATCTATCAGGACTCCCATTATAATTTTTAATTTCCAAACCCTGGGGATCTTACTCAAAACAGGTTCATGATACTAAGAAATATGCGAAAATATCAAGATTTTGGTGTTTTATGAGCTAGTTAATTTAGATATGACGTCTTCCATATGTCTGGACTACTTTGTTTGAGTATAATTAGATCATCCAGGGACTTATGTTTACCGCCTGAATACATGTGCATAGGATAAAACAGTTAAACACATGATTCATAATAATTTTTGTTCCCAACCTAAATTATGTCGTATGGTACCACGGACGTAACAAAAATGATGGACGGAGCGCTAGGAACATTGAAAGTGAAGCAGGTCTCAATGTACCTACGCTCCGTTTATCTTTTTTTTTCGTCCGTGTATGGTACCTACTTAATAATCTTGAGCTCTCAAAGTACATACATACATAAAATGTATACTAAAACCTGTATTATATACCCGGAGGGGTAGGCAAAGGCGCACTAGCGAACTAGAACACCCACATATCACCAAGCTTTCCGTCCCAGATGTCGAAGGGGGTATGAGCCTATTACCATATCGAGCCAAAAACTCAATATTACTTTGCCTTACCCGGGGATCGAACCAGTGACTTCGAGACGGTAGGCGTACCGAAATGCTTATAATATTAGCCCGGTAATATTACCGTCCCACTGCTGGGTACGGGCCTCCTCTACTTATGAGAGCGGTTAGGCCGTCTACCACGCTGGCCTAATGCGGGTTGGTCGACTTCACATACCTTCGAAATTCCTGTGAATAAATTCTCGGGTATGCAGGTTTCCTCACGATATTTCTCTTTACCGCTATAACAAGCGATATTTTACAATGAAAATATACTAACATAAAGGTGTATGATCCATTTTAGGGTTGGTCTCGAACCTCCGACACTCATCTCGGCAGTCCGTACCATTCCCAACTGAGCTATCGCTGCAGGAAATTCTCTTAATCCAAAACAAATTGAAACACATAACGTGAAAGTATTAACACCCAGCCTAAACAATTAGACCCACTTTGTACACGATATTTGTTATTTATTTTAAGGGATGAAGGGGAATTTTGAGGGAACAATTATCTAACTACTGTTAGCCTACGGTGTATTAAATAAATAATGCCAATGCTCGGGTCGGGTCGTCCTGGTATTAAGAATTCGACGCCCTTACCGTTTTAGAGAATTTCGATTGAAACTCGAAAGTGTGACCTAGATATTTATTGAATAATTTTGCTCATAGCTCCTCCTTGCTTGATAGGTTTGTTTGGAATTAATTTTGTAATTTTGTGTCATTTGCGTAATTGCGGATACATTTTTGTTAGACGCTCCTGAATCACTTTCATCCCCTATATCATTCCTGTCATGATTTTTTTAAACTAAGGATAGCCTTATGTCCTTTTCCAGAGTTTATTGTTTATTTATACCAAATTTTATCAAAATCAGTTCGGTAGTTTCACCATAAAAAAGGTATAGTGCAGAGTAACTAGCGCATTTTAATAAGTATAGAAAGAACTCACAGAATTAAGGATGCTACGTTCTTGCTTACAATTAAAATTGTTGCACGTTCGTTAAGTCTTTGTTAAACTTTAATTAATGTGTTGGTGAGCATTTTTGTATCATATAAAAACTGAGGTTGATAACGACACAACATAACGTAAGCTCACGCTTGTATCTCCGAAAGGGTGGGCAGAGGCATACTAGCCAACTAGTACACCCACATTTCGCGGAACTTAGTACCGTCCCAGATGTGATAGGGGGCGAGCCTATCGACATATCGGGCACAATTTCCCGACTCCGGGCTGATATGGAAAAATCCAATATCACTTTGCCCGACCTGGGGATCGAACCCGAGACCTCAGGACAGTAGTCGTATCGAAATACAACCACGTCACCGAGGCAGTCAAGGTTGATAACCTAGCTTAATAATGTTCATTTTTCAATTCCAAATTTCAAGACAAAAAACTAACAATGAAAATTTGTGAGATATCTACACAAAGTAAACGTAGAGAAATATATAACTCTCAGTCTGCGTATAAAATTAGTAGTGAAATCAATGTATAATTTAATCAAAATCATTAAAATATCGTATACCATTGTGCATTATATACAGTTTAATAGTATATTATATACTACAGTATTTTTCAATTACTTCATAATTACAATATACATTTTAATCCCGCAATCCAAAAATGCAATGACTGTATAATGGGAAAAGCAACATTTTGCTGTAATCAATAATTAATTTTAATCAGCTATGAATAACGTTTGCATTAATGCAAAATTATAATTCGTTGATTTACATAATGCCCAATATTTGCTGAAGTGTAGCATCCCATACACTTTTCATATCATGAATGAACTGTGATCTCTGATGCCACTGGTCACAAAGAACTGTTGGCAGAAATATGGAAACTGTATTAACAAACGTTTTATTGCAACCGACACCTACTGCTTAGTCTTTTGATTATATTTTCCTCTAGAATTCCGGTGGTCCAATTGCCACCCTACCTTTCCCAATCCTTATTTCCCTTCTTCTAGGTTGAAATATTTTTACGAATTCTATCACGATTTGGTTTTAATTTTTATTCGCGACGTTTCGAAGGCTTTGCAGTCTTCGTGGTCACGGGTTGGACTGAAATATCATTTGTCCAAGAATGTTAGTGTTACAATATCTACCTTCGTTTTAAAATTATACTCCTAGGTTGGTAAAAACGCACCCATGATTTTCGTGTCTATGGGTGGTGGAGATCATTGACCATCAGGTAACCCATCTGCTCATTTGCCACGCCAGTTTTTGTTAGCAAAAGAATGTTGTCACTCGTCGTCGTACGTCCTTAAATAATCTGGAACAAGACCTTATTTATATTTGGCAAATTATATTATTAACTAATGTGGATAAAGATAATATAATCTTCTTGGCTCTTGGCTGTAGGGTGTGGGCTACTGTTTTCTTTTGCCACAGAAAAATTCACATTTTACGAACGTCGGGGTCATTGTGAGTAAAAAAGTAATAACTGTTATATTCTAAAATTATATTATCTTGATAATAGTAAACTTATAAAACAAAATGTCTTAAGAAATATATTCATCATCATCATCATCATCAGCCATAGGACGTCCACTGCTGAACATAGGCCTAATAAATACATTATGAAATAAATGACTGCCTCGGTGGCGTGGTGGTATTCCGGTACGACTACGGTTCTGAGGTCTCGGGTTCGATACCCGGGTCGGGCAAAGTGATATTGGATTTTTCCATATCAGCCCGGAGTCTGGAATTTGTGCCCGATATGGCGATAGGCTCGCCCCCTATCACATCTGGGACGGAACTAAGCTCGGCGAAATGTGGGTGGTCTAGTTCGCTAGTGCGCCTCTGCCTACCCCTTCGGGGATACAGGCGTGAGCTTATGTGAAATAAATACATTATGGCACTTCAAATTTATTTAATACTACATAAAGGTTATTTTAAAGATAAAATAGAAGTATCTTTTTCAATTCTTTCACCTTCGTTTTGTACCTTTCTCAAATTACTCGTTGCGAAATAAAATATAACAGAAGTTTCCAGATACTTTTGTCTTTGTGAATTGAAGTGGGAATAAACTTTTGTAATGTGTAGAAAGTTATCTTCTTTTTATTTAAACGTGTGACTGATAATGTTGATGATGAAAACATGGTTATTTGATATCTAATTGTATAAGTTTTCTAAGATATTTATTCAATTTTGTATCTTAATTTACACCTGCCCACATCCCACTCAGATGTGGAGTCGTCGTTATACGCTGTCACGAGCATTTTGTGGAAAGGATTGGGCTTCATTTTTACAACCGGCTAATCCTGACGTCATTCTCTTCTGGAGGAATATTTAGGTAAGTTAGCCAACCCCACATTATTTCCGGTGGCCCATTTTCCTCCTCCCTTACCCAATCCCCATTTCCCTCCTTTTAGATTGGCAACGCACTCATGATTCTTTTTAAGTCTTGGGTTTGTATGGGCGGTGGAGATCACTTACCATCAGGAGACCCAGTTGCTCATTGGCCAGACTGTGCTGTAAAAAAAAGTGAGATAAGTGAACTCAGACCTGAAACAAACATCTGGGATCACACAAACATTTGTCTCAGTGGAAGAATCGAATGCTTGACCTCTCGCTTCACAGCTGGCTATTTGACCACTGCGCCCCGGAAGCTGTCATAAAAACATAACACTCAGATCCAGTTCCTTCAACCCTTTCCCTAAGTTCACTTACTTCTAGGACTGAAGAAAGCACTAAAGCAAAAAGCCACAATCAATTTCGCAAACACCTGTAAAAATATGTGTCAATAGATTCCATTCGAGTACTCAAAGTAGTGACCGAGTTTATTTAGGTCGCGTTCTAACTCGCATTTCTTTGTCAGCCTCTTTACCTTTCTGAATAAAATATTCGGGATATCTTCCTCTACACGTGAGCATGCAATATTAAAAGGTTTGGCGTGTTATTGATAAGGAGCCAAAGGATAGCCGTTATCGGCCCTCGATTCTCTTATTAATAGTTCAAGTGGATTGTAAATAATACCCTTTTTGCATCTTTGGATATGAGCAAGGTTATGAATGTTCAATGGGATTAGTTGGGGAATAAAGATATTGGTAAAGTCATTTTTATTTTCTTTAACGTTTGGGTCTTCTTTTAAAAATAATGGCTTTCACGCATATATGCGATGATTTAGCCAATATCAAGGTAAATAGAGCAATTATGTTTTCACCAATTACAATGACCATGAGAATCAGAATTAAATCAGAATCACGATGATTATGACGGTAATTCCTTCCAGTGCGATTCCCCTTAGATGACCTTCACTTGGCAGCCAACCAACGCATCAAGCAAAACTCATCAAAGATCACCGCTTAAAACGTTTCCACATTATGCTGTCCATCTTCACTGAAGTTTGCATTAAATCACATCACTTAAAAACAACAAACACAGCTCTATAGAATAATATGAAATAATTTTAACAAGCGACGTCCACCCTGTCAGACTTCCCGTCAAAATCCCTAACGTTTGGGTCATGTGTCAAACGATCTGGATGATTTGACTCAGTTTATGTCAACTATTGTTTTGATTTAATGAAGTCAGATAAGGGCAGTTGAAGATGTTGAGTTATCTTCACATTCTCTGTAAGATATAAGCCTTTACTAATAAATATGTTTAAGCGACGATTAAGTTACAACTTGGTTGTCCCTTCTTGACCTTTGCCAGATAGTTTGAGAGTGAAAGAGACAAACGACATTAGTTGGCACTCTACCTCTATAGTGGGATAAGCTTGCTTATTATGTCCAGCAAGGATTGGCTTAGTTTTACCGCACATCTACATGGTATATCTACCTCTGGGAAATTCACTCCCAGGCACTGAGATTCGAATTCAGGGTCGTCCGGTTCTCTACCACTAGACCAATTAGGCTCTAGTGATTATCTTTCCAACTATATATCCATGTCGAACCTCGTGTCGACCCACACTTTTTTAATCATGTTGCAAAAAATATTTGTCTTTCGGGTTCGGCCTAATTTTTTCGACTTCATTCTGGGGATCCAGCCCCCCGCAAATCGTGTTAGAAAAATACCCACCTAACCTGGAAATCGAACACTGGACCATAGCACAGCTGCTACTAGAACCATACTAACTCTAGTGACCTACGTTCTGCTATAAAAATATGATGCATATTACAACAAAAACCCCTAATCCCAATAAATTCGGCCTCATATCTCAAACTGTAATACTTTATGCCATTAAGGCTTATAAAGTGTCCACAGCGGAGTATTAAACACATTTCGGCCACACCACCTGCTGCAAAGGAACTAATTTTATTAATTTTAATCACTATGGCGTCGCGTGCTGACATACATTAACCCTCGCCCGATGAAATATGAGAGTTGATAACATAACTGGCCGAGTGGCTGGCTTGAGTTTTGTGACAGGGTTCTGTAGGTTTGTGTGATTTTGATATACATAATATACAATAAAATCACAAGTTTAAAAACTTAACCGACTTCAATGTATTGACCACCTCTGAAATGAGCTATCAAACACAAAAAAAATCTTGAAAATCGGTCCACGTTTGGCGAAGATATCGCGTAAATTGTGAATGTTCTAGTTCGTTTCTGCCTATCCCGGAGATACAGACGAGAGCCTATCTATGTTGTATATATCTATAGAAAAAAAATATAATAATCTTTCTTTCTACCTGCCCTTATCCCAACTTAATGTGGGGTCAGCGCAACACAATTCTTAAAGCATATTGCAGAAAGGGTTTGACTTAGTTTTAACGACTGGCCGCCTGCCTGACGTGAACCTCTGAGGGATCCCGTTAGAAAATTTGCTCTGCCCGGCCTGGGTAACCCAGTCCCGGTCTAGACCCCATCATGCTGCCATTAGATCAAGAAGGCGACTCGCGAGAAAAAAATGACAATACTGAGGTAAAATAATATGATATCAGCAGATCTATTCTCTAAGAAACTCCACAACGTTGCGATCGACGACGAGCTCGCGCAGTGCACATCGTTGAGATCGACGGAGCATTCAACGTTGTTAGGTCTTAGATAATACCATTTTCCATACATCTATGTCAAACGCCTCGCTCGAGAGAGCTAGTTCGCATTAGCGCCGTCATCACGCTTAGCGCTATTGCGTGCGCTTTGTACCTTGCTGTATACAAAAATGACAACATCGTTGCCGCAACGATGCCGCAACGTTGTTTTCACAAATGAAACCTTAGAGAATCGACCTGCTGCCCTGTCCGCAAACTGTGAAGCGTTTTTCTCTCCCGTCAATTCAACCCAAACGACATTAGCTATTCACAGGCCATGAAGCCCCTTTAAAGTATCATTAGGTTATGTACTCAACGATAAGGATTATTGTAAATGAGCCACGTTGTAACGCGAGTTGCTTTATGGCCTAACAAAAATGTATTTTTTATCACTTCTTGATGGGGTTGATGTAAAGATGTTTATGGGATGCCATTGTGGAGGCCCCACAGAGTTTGCAAATATATGGTGAACTAGCATTTATTCGCGATTATGCGCGCGTGATCCCGAGGATCCATTCCTCGGGAATGGACTATGAGGATGAAAGTGCTGGTGGTAGGATATTCGTATCCGCCTGGCACCATATTTTATTTAAAATAATAGCGACATCCAAGCAATATGGACTAAAAGTATCCTATGTTATTTACCGTCAATTCACTTCACGCTCATACATCATCGTGGCCATTTTAAAACGCTATACGTTTTTGTATTTCATTTTTCCAATTCCATTTTATAGTAGAATACGACATATTTTACAAAAGCCCATTTTAAGGAATTCAATTGATAAGAAATGTTATTTCTTCCATTCCATGTGCCCCTATATCACGTCATTGTGGCCAACAAACATTTTCTAGCATGTTGCAGAAATGATTTGGCTTAGTTTTTACGAACGGCTGCCTGCTGACAAATCCAATCAAATGCAAAGTGATTTTTCTAATTTGTTTTGATTTGACAGCAGACAGCCGATCGTAAAAACTAAGCCAAATCATTTCTGAAACATGTTTGAAAAAGTATATTGCGCCGACCCCACATTAAGAATAAGGGCAGGTAGAAAGAAAAAAGAAAGACTTAATATAACTAGACACGCTGTAGATAATTATGTATGTACCTACGTCTACAGCACGAATGGGCCGGCTCGACTGGTTTGATGCCACTGTCTCATAGAAAACCGACGGAAAGATGCAACTCGCTGTCGCGTTTCGTTCGGTGAATGACATTTCCGTTAGCCCAATAACCCCCCTTCCTTTCCCAATCCCTATTTCTTTCCTTTTAGGTTGGCAACGCACCCATGATTTTCATGTCTTGGGTATCTCCGGGCGGTGGAGATCACTTACCATCAGGTGACCCATCTACTCGTCTGCCAGTTTCTGCTGTAACAAAAAAATTTAAACGCCATAATATTATATGCCTCAGTGGCGTGGTTGTATTTCGGTACGATTACCGTCCTGAGGTCTCGGGTTCGCTCCCCGTGTCGGGCAGTGATATTGGATTTTTCCATATCAGCCCGGAGGCTGGAATTTGTGTCCGATATGGCGATAGGCTCGCTCCCTATTACATCTAGGACGGAACTAAACTTGGCGAAATGTGGGTGTTCTAGTTTGCTAGTGCGCCTACCCCTCGGGGATGCAGGCGTGAGCTTATGTTATATTTATGTTTAATATTATATGCATACCATCACCATACCAACCCGTATCAGTATATCGTTACTAATTAATACTTTGTGAACCCCATGCGAAGTTTTTTAATTCTTTCTTAATTTATTCCAATTAATTGGAGTTTGGTATAGAAAAGTGGGTAATTTATAATGGTTTTGCGTCAACACCGTAGATATGGACGATAAGATCATCACGCGAACTGTTTAAGTGAAGATAAAATAACCGAAATGTTAGATAAACTTATGCACAATGGGTAGCGTGACAGAATTTTAAGTGTGATAATATAAAAGACAAATATTTCTTTCTTTCTACCTGCCCTGATCCCACCTTAATGTGGGGTCGGCGCAACACACTTTTTCAAGTATGTTGCAGAAAGGATTTGGCTTAGTTTTTACGACCGGCCGCCTGCCTGACGTCAACCCCCTCTGAGAGATCTAGTTCCGGGCAAATTAAATTAGAATTTTTTTTGCCCGACCTGGGAATAGAACCCAGGACCTCCCGGTCCACAGCCATTAAAAGAAATAAAAAAGCCGATTGATGATAGAGACATCAAGGACAGAAGATAACTAAAGGAACTCCTGAATAAAAACAAGATAAACCCATTGTAATTGGCCTATGTTCAGCAGTGGACGTCCTATGGCTGATGATGATGATGATGAAACCCATTGAATTTAGACTTGATTGATTCTTCTTGAAGAGCACAATACATATCTGTAGAATATTTTAAAAACTCACGCCTACTCTAAAACACTTATCTACTAAAAAGTTAAAAAAGCACAGGCAGTCAGTACCTAACTTGTAACTTGTAACGGGCAGTGCCTCAAGCTTTTAAGAATATTGGTAAATTACCTACACGTCAAAATAATACTTTCTAGATTTTTTTTTATTTCTAGTTCATTGTCCCAGATAAAAGCTTGTTTTTGAAAATATTTTTGTACTTTTATTTGATTTTCGACCGACTTTAAAAAAGGAGAAGGTCCTCAATTCGTCTGTAATTTTTTATGTATGTAATAAAAAACTATGGTTTCGGTTACCCATTTTACAATTAGAGCCTGTTACCCACAGTTTCTCATCCTAAATGTCATTAAATGGACAAAGCTATCCCCTAAACTGCCCTTATGATCCAGAGATAGTCTGCCGAGTCTCTACATCTAATTGTTCGAATCCCTATCGATCTAAGATAAGGTTAAGTAGAGCATATTTCAATTCAATTAGGTTTACGTAAATCACAATGAAGGTAGCCCGCATTGTTCCTTTGAATGGGCCTGGAATGTCCTATGGCACTTAATAATTATTTCCATTGTCTTATCGCCCCTGGATGGCACGAAAGAGGGTGATCCATACCCCATTTAGCCATTTGCCTAGGGCCTCCGTGGTATGGGTGAGTGTGTGTGAAACGAGTGGCCGTAGGTTCGATCTTCGTCATATATTTATGCAATCTCATACTGTGCAGTCTGATTATTTTAAGTCAGCTTAGTGTGTGATTATTTTTTTTATTTCTGAATATAGGAAAAAATACCGAGTATAAATCAATGTATAGAGGTATATTCATATTAATAAGTAACTATCTGTTTACACTAAATACTGAACAAATTTTGGATAATAGAAGAAGAAAAAGTGTGAAAGAAGCTTGAACTAACTTAGCTCTTCTAAAGGAAGAACTTAAGCTCCCTTTAAATATAAAAAAAATAAATTCCACTCAGTCATTTGTGCATGCGATTGATTGACTTAAAAGTCATACAACAAATCGCATGCACAATTACATAAATCCAAAAACCACGATAAAGAAAGATAAGGATGCCGTAAAAACCACAGGCCGATGCGACTAAAAATAACTCAAATATTCCAGTCACTATTTCACTCAAGCTCAACTCGCAGACAGCGAAAAACATTATTATGCAGAATCACCTCAAACTGCGTCATAATAGAAAACACTTTCATAACAAAATAACAATAAAACTCGACAGTGAATAGCAGTTATTTCAATATTTTCGAGTTCGGACGAGCCAAAGGGAATTCCTAAATGCAGCGAAATAATTAGTTGTGAAGCAAGCCTGTAAATTGCGTTTTACGTAATAACAGTTTGGCCAACAAGATTTGAAAGCCAAGTTTTGAGTGGTAGAATGTAGAACAGGGCGAAGGGTGAAAAATTTCAAAAGGGAAGTCTGTGCTATTTTATCTTCTAGATAGTCCCTAAATCTCATTTATTAGCCTTCAGCCTGGAAAAGGGAAGCAGGTAGGAATCGAGTTGTATAGACCCGTCGCCACTAAAGTAGAAAAACGCTGGAGTTGTTTACATCACGAATGGGCTGGCTGGATCGGTTACCCTTGATTTTACAGAAAACCGACCTTGGTCGCTGAGCAGTGTGATAAAACCGTATAAAATAGTATTAATATTCGCTAAATCATATTTTGGTATTGATTCATAAACTGAAAACAGGGTGGGCAGACGATCTAAAAAGTCGCAGAAAATCGCCAGATCCAAGCTGCTTTGGGGGAGGCCTAAGTCCAGCAGTGGACGTCCTGTAGCAGACAGAAATGATGATAATGATAAAACTAATATAGACAAATTATTACTATCTTATGTACTTTAAAGTTATTGAAATCCACTTATTACTGAAAAACGTGACAGCAAGCTGCCACTTTTCGTCGGTTTTCTGTGAGACAGTGGTCTCTAACCGGTCGAGCCGACCCATTCGTGCTGTAAACGTTACTGACGACACTCTACAGCGTGGCTCTACCACTTAATTTTTCCTCACTTAAGAAATTCATTAAAATATTATATAACGGAACATCTTTTTTCCAACTATAGCTTGCAGTTGTTATAGACCGTGTGTCCCCATCGTAAGGGATGCATTAATAATGTAGTGACGCGGCACCGAGACGGGGCGGGATGTTGCCCGCGCCAATCACATTAAAATAACCCCACTCCAACGCAGCTTCAGACCTATTGTTGTCTGTGCGCCACGTCCGTGTGTATACCGCTTTTTTATAATCCTAGGCTTTATTTCGTACAGAGCCCCTTCATAGCTGAATATTTTTGGGGTACATTGATGGTTGTGATGACTGTCTCGGTGGCGTAGTATTGCGTAACGACTACCGTTCTGAGGTCTCGGGTTCGAACGCCGGGTCGGGAAAAGGGTTTTTCTATTCAGTATCAGCCTGGAGTCTGAATTGTGTCCGATATGCCAATAGGCTCGCCCCCTATCACATCAGAGATGGAAATGAGCTCGGCGAAATGTGTAGTTCTAGTTCTCTAGTTCGCCTCTGCCAACTTCTTCGGGTATACAAGCGTCATGGACGTAAAAAAAAGATGGACGGAGCACTAGGACCATTGACAGTGAAGCAGGGTTTTCGGCCCATTCGATCAGTGGCCGCCATTACGTGTCGATAGATCGAATGAGCTGAAAAGCCTTCACTTTCAATGTTCCTAGCGCTCCGTCCAACTTTTTCTACGTCCATGACAAGCGTGATGTATGTATGATGAGGGTTTTTGTTATGACAGTACACATTTAACCCCTTACTTATAAAAATATTTAAGCGCTGCTTATCTTTAGCCATAGGTTGTCCCTTTCATTTTTAAACAATGTAACGCAAGGAAAAAGTGACAGGCTATTCTTAGCGAAAAGATAAGCGAAAATGTTTTTATAAGTAAGGTCCTCTGTATTTGATCTAGGCTCTCAGCTGACTCATTTTATTGTTAACAGAGCTCTAAGAAAGACTTCGAAGGCTCTGAAAAGGCACCAGTTGATTTTCTGTATACCCCGTAATAAACACGCGTGAGCTTCTTTCTTGAGTTTTAAAAATAACAATGCCTCTCCCGCGTCTCTTATCTTCAAATGTTAGATTTTATCACCAATTTACTTAACCACGTGTCCACGAGTGGTCCATAAAATGAACCATTAACATTTACGAGTTCTCTACTTAAAAACTCCTGACCGGGAGGTAGATCAACCATCAACTGTTGAAACTGATTTTCTGAGAAACTGTTTAGTTTATTGTATTTTTATTGTACCTAAAAAAAAAACCGTTATTATTTAGAGCAGCGCTGTAGACAGTAATATCTAAGGCACGGTCCGACACGGTTTTATACCACTGTCTCACAGAAAACCGACGTAAAGTAGCAATTTGCTGTTTCGATCGGTGACTGAGATTTCCGATAGCCCAATAGGAAAAGCCCAAATCCCTTTTTCTCTTCATGTAGGTTGGCAACGCACCCATGATTCTTTTTGTGGCTTGGGTGTCTATGGACGGTGGAGATCACTTACCATCAGGTGCCCTTCATGCTCGTTTGCCTGTCTATGCTATAAAAAAGGCGCTTTTTAGGAGGGTCCGACCTTAAATGGAACTATCGGTGGGGATTAGAGTTAGAGGTCGTACCAGCGTGCGTACCTGCTGTGATCTGCAGACTCTGGCGGGTCCCATGTCGGAGTGTTATGACAGAAGAACTATGTGGAAAGGAATATGAGGAAAGTGCTGCTTCAACAGCCACTGTGATGGGATCGTGAGGGTCTGTAAAAACATGTCGGTGTCTTTGGCAACACCGATATCCATTGACGATGAACCTTTGAGTTTGTCTCGGCATTTCTTTTCAGGGATAGCAACGAAATTTAACGAAAACGCCATTATTATTTTTTAAATTTATACTCATGTCAAAATGATATAATAATATAATAATAAATACACCCAACAGTTACACACATAGTACTGGCCCCACACTAAGATCGAGTCTTGTGTCGTGGGTATCAGGAACTACGAGAGACTTTCGGTCTCAAAACACCCAGAACCGAAACAAATATCTGTGGGCCACACAGACATTTGTCTTAGTGCGGGAAACGAACCCACGAACTCACGTTTCACAGCCAGCTACTCGCACGCTACGCCACGGAGGCTGTCAATAGAAAATCCTATTTGCAGAATAAATATTTTGAATTTGAATTTTATGGTAGCTTCTGGACCGTTTGTTTTCTGTCTTCATAGCTAATCTTCTTCCCTGCCTTATCACATCCACTCGTGTTCATAATCCAATAAAATTGGGATATTCTTTACATATTTTTACCAACGATATTTAAGACCACTTCCTCCTACTATAGTTATTCAAGTCACATGATACTCGTCGAGTCGTGAACTCGTGAGTCGGCGTCGATTTGTCTCACGTGGCAGGACCGTTGTCAACGCGCCGCGCCGCCTTTACAAAGACATCACGAGGCCGGAGGCGGACATTTGAATCATAATTAACAACGTTTTTAGGTTCTTATAATCGTGATGTTTTCTTTTTAGGAATTTATTTTTTGAGATGTTTCAATTTTTTGTTCTACCTACCCTTCCCACCTCATCACTTCACACATTTAAGCATGTTTCTAAAATAGCATACATGAAAAATAAGCTCACGCCTGTACCCTCGAAGGCATGGGCAGAGGTGCACTAGCGAACTAGAACACCCACATTCCGCCGAGCTTAATTCCGTCCCAGATGTGATAAAGGGCGAGCCTATCGCCATATTGGGCACAAATGTCAGACTCCAGACTGATGATTAAAAAATTCATTATGACCTCGACCCGGGGAACGAACCTGAGAACTCAGGACGGAAGTCGTACCGATATACTAATACGCCACAAAGGCTGTCAGAAATAATTCTGCTTAGTATTTTAAGACTGGCTACCTGCCTGACGTCCAATCCTTTTAAGGGTAAATTATGCAAGAAAAACCGCTTTCTCTGACCTGGGAATCGATATTTTCCATAATTGTTATAATATTTTCAAAGCCGCATGTTTTTTCAACTAACTTTTCTTATGAGATAAATTAAAACAAAAGAATATTATCAACTCAATGTCTGCGTGTAAGCTAATAATTTATTCAGAACGATATCGGTACTCAATATTAACAGTATCTGCGTGTAAGCTAATAATCAGAACGATATCAGTCGTTCATGTCTGTAAGTCTAGACAAGGTTACATCAGTTCTTTTTATGTAAACCGTATTATTACTGTTTGTATAATAAAGAATAACTTAGTTTTGCGACACAGTCTGATTTGTTCGTGAAAAGTTTTTAGACTGTATTATTTTGTTGAAAATACCAGACTTCAAAGAGGTGAGTATTTATACTTTTATGGAAGTTAGGGTTGTCGGTCTTGTGGCAGCGTTTACAAGCTGTGGATCGGTAGGACCAGGATTCAAATACCTGGTTGGGTAGAGAAAATTATCTGACACGATTTGCTCGGGACTGTACTCCCCTTGAAATTATTGATGTCTGGCAAGCAGCCGATTGTGAAAATAAAGCAGAAACGTTTCTGCAACGTGCATGAAATGTATAGCGCCATGTAATTACCCCATATTGAAATGGAATAAAGGACTGGTGAAAAAAAAAATTTAAGCACTAATAATTATCTCATAATATTTTTAAGTAAAGTTGACTGCCTCGGTGGCGTGGTGGTATTTCGGTACGGCTACGGTTCTGAGGTCTCGGGTTCGATCCCCGGGTCGGGCAAAGTGATATTGGATTTTTCCATATCAGCTCGGAGTCTGGAATTTGTGCCCGATATGGCGATAGGCTCGCCCTCTATCACATTTGGGACGGAACCAAGCTCGGCGAAATGTGAGTGTTCTAGTTCGCTAGTGCGCCTCTGCCAACCCCTTCGGGGATACAGGCGTGAGCTTATGTTATGTTATGTGTTTTTAAGTAACTTTTATATCTATCTTTCTCATTAATCAATTCATTACGCTGACGACTGTCTAGTCCGGACTTCAGTATTCCCATCACATCCCGAGTCGGTTCCGTTGAATTGACGCATGTTTCAACGCTTCGCCTTTGACACAGCTGTAAGTGCCATGAGATAGTCTGAGGTGAATTGTAATGGGAACTTGCACAAAAATTATAACGAGAAATTGTGATGATAAATCAGCCCTTTACTTATTAAAATATTTAAGCGCTGCTTATCTTTACACCATAGGTTGTCCCTTTCATTTTTAAAAAATGTAACGTAAGGAAAAAAGTGACAGGTTATTCTTAACCATTTGCTCAGCTAAAAATGCTGTTTTAAGTAAGGCCCTCAATAAACAAAACCTTTAAATGTGCTATGATGATATTTGTAGTATAAAATAATTAATATTTTACAAAATATCCTAATTATAAATTACGTATAATGGAACGTAATTGCAAAACACAAGTGACGTCATGGCATAGAGCAGTGTTTCCAGGTTGGGGTATTTTTCCCAATTTTTCCGAAAATTGTAATTGTGTTTAGTATGGTGATTGGTGAATGAGATTCCGTGACACAACTTTTGGATCACAAGTTTTACGCTGTTGCCCCGTTTTTTATTGTTGAATGTCTTTGATAACATCTGATAGTAAGCGCAGAGCAGTCCAGAAATACTAACGCCAACTGTTAGACTATGTACCAAACGATGGTGACTTGTATCATGCCGACCGTTTCATTTTTGTTCGTATTTAAGCTATTAAACCTACCGTCGTATCTCTTTTCATATATTAATCTAACCATTAATAAAGTAGTATCTACAAGCTTCATCGCGTGTTTTAATTAACGTGTATTCGGTTTCGCGTGATCTGTAGGTACATCACGATTCACAACAATGAAAACAATTTCATTCAAACACCATTTTAATTTTTAGGGTACCTTAGCTAAATGGCAAAATTGGACCCTTATAATTAAATCATGTACGTCCATCTGTCTGTCATTCTGAACGCTGTTAAGTTCAAGGACTGTTAGTACTAGAAAGCTGTAATTTGACATAAGTATGGACAAATCATGTCAAAATATTCACAGTATAAAAAACTGACCGACTTCCAAATTTATGTGATCGTGGCGTGATCGTGAAATGACACATTTGGCAGAGATATCGCATAACATACATAAAAATAGACGAATTGAGGAACTCCTTTTTAAGCCGGTAGAAAACGCCCTTACGAACGTAACGAAGTAAGGAATATATTATAATCCATGACAATAAAGTTTCGTCAGAGTTAATTGCATTAAAGCAAACAAGGTAATTCACCTTTATTTGGTTATACAAGTAAACTTGAGACGACATTAGGAATTGTATGAGTTCTGTTCAAAGTTTCAAATGAAATGCAATATATCAGAATTCAATTATAAATTAAGGGACTTAGTTAAATAAGTTTATGTATAATACATTACTTGGTGTCTATCTGGTATTATCATATTAATCAACCGTTTCGAAAAGGAGACAGCCTTGGTGGCGTAGAGGTATTGGGTGCGTGGTACGACTACTGTCTTGAGGTCTCGAATTCGATCCCCAGGTCGGGCAAAGTGATATTGGATATTCTATTCATTATGAGCCCGGAGTCTGGAATTTGTGCCCGATATGAAGATAGGCTCGCCCTCTATCACATATGAGACGGAACTAAGCTCGGAGAAATGTGGGTGTTCTAGTTCACTATTTGGCCCCTGCCTACTCTTTCGAAGATATAGGCGCGAGCTTATGTTTGTGGGTATTGTGAGACCTTGACTCCTTATGATAATCACGATATAGATTAAACTTAATGTAAAACTAGGATTATGTGACTGGGTGTATCTTTTATTAATTAGAGGTAACCTAAATAATGAGGGTGGAAATTTATTATTAATAAGATTTTTCTGCCCTGTCATATTTTCCTTAAGCAATTTGACCCAATTTTGTAACCTCGCCTTAGGCGTATTACGGAAAAAATACATTATTGTTTTTTCGCCGCATGGGTAATGTAATTAATTTGTGTCTTATGTGTGAGCATAGATAAAATTGAAATTTCTGCCTCTTACGATGATAATATTATGGTACGAGACGTACTTAGGTATATACTTACAGTGGTATAGGGACGCTGTAGCCAGCCCCCTGTAATTATGAAATGACAAGTTCTCGAATCTAATGCGACATTAGCGCACTTTTTTACTTGTTTTCGATGGAATTTTAAGTCACTAACGTCCGAATGGTCAAACGCTACGCAACTTTAACGGCTTCTTACATTGATTTTCGCCATACAATTTTGACAGATAAAGCGGCCTCAAACGACATAAGGCGACCTTAAGTGTATGAACATTCGGCGGAAAGTTCGACTTGCACCACTAATACTAACCTAGAGTTAGTCCTAACTCCAAGTTAAATTGAAAAAGACATATATGAATGACATGTAATTAGTTAAATGTCGTCGTATATTATCTGTAATTACATGTAGTACATTACATATAATGCAATTCGCCCTAAATGAGATCAAATTGGAATCGAGTATCAAAAGTGAATACAGCACGAATAAGTCGACTTGATCGGTTGGATACCGTATGTGAAATGGCAGCTCGCTGTTGCGTTTCTTCGGTGAGTCGGGTTTTCGATGCTCCAAATCCTTTCTTTTACCATTATAAATCCTTACCTCTCTTTTTATGGTTTGCAACGCATTCACCATTATTTTTACATCATTTACCACTTACTATCAGATTACCTACCTGTTTGTTTGCCAGACATAAACATATAACATAAGCTCACGCCTGTATCCCCGAAGGGGTAGGCAGAGGCGCACTAGCCAACTAGTACACTCACATTTCGCCGAGCTTAGTTACGTCCTAGATGTGATAGGGGGTGAGCCTATATCCATATCGGGCACAAATTCCAGACTCCGGGCTGATATGGAAAAATCCAATATAACTTTGCCCGATCCGGGGATCGAACCCGAGACCTCAGGACAGTAGTCGTACCGAAATACAACCACGCCACCGAGGCAGTCTTAGTCACATAAACAAATAAATTAATATAAAACATATATAGATAGGTAAACGATTACATACATGTCTGTACACCTAAACATGTAAATTATTTTAATTTCGCACCCACAGTAGGGGTTTTACTAACGGAGATAAACTAGTAGTGCACTCTAGTGGCGGGGTTAGGAACTAGGATGTTCCCGCAGGATTATACCGTGCTGGGATGATGTTAACTCCGGTTTTGTTGAATAGATGGCGCTATTAACAAACGAATTATGTAAATACGTTTTGTTAAGTTTAAAAGTACCTAATAAAGAAAGTTTTAGTATATAAAGAAGTACTTTATAAGTATAGGACATAAAGTCATTTTTAATAGATCCAGTTAACTTAAATAATTATATTTTTGTTAAATGTGAACAATTAAATATAATTAATACACTATAAAACTATAATGCACTATTAACTTTTAATTACAAATTATAGCAATGTATTAAGCATGTTGTGCCTGGATTTTATTGAATAATAACATTCTAATCTTTAAAAATTAATGTAATTATGTATGTACGTTGTCTTCAAACAGGAAGATTTTCGATTTATATTTACTTGTAATCCGTGACACTGCTCGTGACTTAAAATATTGTATTAGAAAGCATCTTGTGTCATCTTTGACAAATGGACAGACACTTTGACTTTGAATATAATGAAATTAGCTTTCACAAAGATGCATTGCACAAGATATCGTATTACCTAAGTGTCACCTTGTAATTTAATTTGATTCGAGAACATTTTTGTTTTAGTTTTCTGTTGGATTGCTATGACAATAATCACAAGTCCCATTGTGCCCAAATTGACACTGCGAATAAGCTATATCAAACACACAATAATCTTGAAAAATCGGTCTACATTTGGCAAATGGGTGCTAGACAAATTTTAAATTAATGTTACATGAAATTTATGTCGTCTAAAATAAAATATACAACGAAGAGAAGTATTCTCAAAAAATAAAAAAGTTATAAACTATTGAAGTTTGATGTAATTTTCAAACTGCGGGAAAGAGAAGTATCAGTATAATCACGTCACCGCCATAACGGTACGCGCGTCGGAAAGGGATAGCAACATATCTCCAATATGCCTTCACTCCAGAATTTAAAATATGAATTACTGCCTCATTTTTCAATCAATTTCGATGCAGTTTTTACAGAAAGGTTTCTTTTTGTTTTATTTGCTATTACATATGAAATCAATCATAGGCAAGTACCCAATTAGTGGATCGAATCTGAGACCACAGGACAGTCATACTGCGCACCCAACACACTACGCCACCGAGGCGATCAATAATAAATAATCAATAATACTGAAATTCATGTACAAATTGAGTCAAAATTATATTGTGGATAGTATCATGGCAGCCATCATAAAGTCACGCGTGACTCGTGAGGTTAACAATGTGGTTAAAGCGGTGTCGACCCCAATGTTACAGTTTAAACTAGCGAAATAACGGCCAATTTTCGTCATTGGGTTATGTCGTTTAGGCTATTTTTACAAAGCTATTATTCTAAGTCGCTATTTAAAGCTCCCAGCTATTTTCGCCGCGCAGATTTAGTAACGTATAAATTATTTTTTACAAAGCAACTTCTTGAACCTCCGCGCCGCAGTTATCTTGATAACGGGAAGCTTTATTATTAAACGTTTTTTATCGTTGTAATATTACTTTAAAAAAATCATTTTTTTCTCGGGAGTCGCGTCCTTGGTCTAGTGGCAGCATGTATAGGCTGTACACCGGGAGGACTTGGCAATTTTTCTAATTTGATTTGCCCGGGACTGGATCGCTCAAAGGCAGGCAGCCGGTAAAAACTAAGATAAATCAACACACTTGAAAAAGTGTGCTGCTTTGAGTGGTAGAATCATGCTATATAGACAGTAATGTATCAGCATGAATAGACTGGCTCGACCGGTTTGATACCACTACCTCACAGACAACCACCATAAAGTGGCAGCTAACTGTTGCGTTTTATGAATAAGGTTACAGGTAAACAAATCTTCGCTCTTCTGGAATTTGCTATTCCCTTCCCTAAGGGTTGGCAACATACCCACGATTCTATTGGTGTCATAAGTGTCTATGGTCGGTGAAGATCACGTACTATCAGGTGATCAACTACTCGTTTGTTTATTGGTTTAAAATTTCGTTGGTTGCGTTCAAAAAAACTATCGATCTTTAGGGCTGAATTTCTCAATAGCCATTTAAATTTTATTTAAAGAAGTACTTCTTTGAGTACGAAATATCTGTCAGAGCACCAAAATTATGTCTCAGAATAAAGTTATATGGGTATTGAAGTTAGCACAAACTAGTATAACATAACATAACATAAGCTCACGCCTGTATCCCCGAAGGGGTAGGCAGAGGCGCACTAGCGAACTAGAACACCCACATTTGGCCGAGCTTAGTTCCGTCCCAGATGTGATAGGGGGCGAGCCTATCGCCATATCGGGCACAAATTCCAGTCTCCGGACTGATATGGAAAAATCCAATATCACTTTGCCCGACCCGGGGATCGAACCCGATACCTCAGAACCGTAGTCGTACCGAAATACCACCACGCCACGGAGGCAAACTAGTATAGATTATAATAATTAGTTAAATACAAGAATTGTATTATTCTTATTCCAACATAAATATGTGCTATGTAGGTATGTCACGAAATAAGTTCCCTATAAATGTTAATAACATCCCAGAAAACTTTGTCACAGAAATATATTTCAAGAAAATTACAAAAAGAAGGAAATCTTTGTATAATTTACATACATAGAGCTTCGTTACAAAACTTTTGCGTTATTATTAATGTCCATTTTAATAATCGTAGCGATATTTTACGCATTTAGAATATATTTTCTTAAAAAATATTTTAAATTATTATAAAAGTCCGTATTAATAATAATAGTGACATTTTACGCATTTAATATTTATTTTCTTTTAGATTATTTTTTGTTTAAAATTATTATAAAAGTCCTGCCTCGGTGGCGTGGTTGTATTTCGGTACGACTACGGTTCTGAGCTCCCGGGTTCGATCCCCGGGTCGGGCAAAGTGTTTTTGGATTTTTCCATATCAGCCCGGAGTCTGGAATTTGTGCCCGATATGGCGATAGGCTCGCCCCCTATCACATCTGGGACGGAACTAAGCTCGGCGAAATGTGGGTGTTCTAGCTCGCTAGTGCGCTTCTGCCTACCCCTTCGGGGATACAGGCGTGAGCTTATGTTATGTTATGTTATGTATAAAAGTCCGTTTTACGTACAAAAATGAGAATGAATAATGAAAAAATCTAATAATAGGTCCCCTACCACGTAAACACGACTCGATCTCACCAACAAAACGATTTGTAATGTATTTCTGTACGATACGCCTATTAGGGCTACTTGATGGCTGTCTGTCGACTTCTTTCAACATCTATTTGAAAGCTACTGAAAAACTTTTTGCTGGCTAAATGTGAACTGCATTCGATTTTTAACTTTATTGCTTTACGATAAAGTGTAATAATGTTTCAATAGGGTTATGCTTCATGTTGCCGATGCTTGCGTTACTATTTATGGTAACATGTGAAACCAGTTTTATTTGACCCCTCTATTAATCTCGTATGACGTACCTATAAAAAAATATTATCTTATAAAACACACTTTTATCTATGCAGATACGAAAGTAGAAGGTCTGAATCCAGTCCCAAAGCATGGATCTGTAAATTTTCTCTGATCTCACTGTTAATTTATTGATTTAATGGTCGAGGAAAACTCACGAGTATGATGTCTAAGGTTTCTCCATAAGAATTTCGGAGGTTTGTAAAGTTTACTAACTCGCATTATATCTGTGTGACCAAGGCCTAATTCCTTCTTATAGTAGTCGCCCAGTAGTTGAACAATAATTCATAAAAAAAATGCTTTATGCACTTTTTCTCCATATAAACTTCAACTGTGGCTTTCACGTTCATCCGTTCGAGCAATTATCTTAAAAAGGGTTATAAAGTTTTCGCTTATATATATTTTGTTCGCGTGATAATATCCAACAGGAAACGTATTTTTTTCCGAGATAAAAGTATCCTATGTGTTATTCTGACATCAAAATCCATTTAGTAGGTTTGCGTGAAAGAGTAAACATATAGAGGTATACATACATCCTCACAAACTTTCGTGTTTATAGTATTACTTAGATACTATACCCAAACGGACCTGTGGAAAACTGGCTCATCACATAAAACAAAATTAAAAGCACTTATGATTCTTTTTCTGTGAGAGGCCTCTAATTTAAAAATTTAATTGACTTGGTAAATTAGCGCCTAGATACTATCTAATAATACCTAGCCACTAATTACATCACATACAATTTTTGACAGATAACATAACATAAGCTCACGCCTGTATCCCCGAGGGGTGGGTAGGTGCACTAGCGAACTAGAATACCCACATTTCACCGAGCTTGGTATTTTTGACATATAAAGCACTTTTAATATCATTTCAAAATTTGGGCATTTCTTAAATAGAATACCCCGCGGATCATTTTATACTGGTCACGTACACTTTTTGTTCCTTTAATCTGTGTAGATACATTTTAACCGACGGAGCTTTTGAGCGTTATTTATGGCTCTATGGGAAGTTAAACGCCATACTCAATATGTTATTTATTAGAAAAATTATGGTGAAGATTATTCATGTCTGTTATGGTGCTGTTATAATTAGATATTGGAAGTTAATATTTTTTTGTACAAAACAGATGTTGGTAAAAAATCTTGTATAGGTAATTTTTTTATAGCAGGGGCTGGCAAACGAGCAGGTAAGTCACCTGATGTAAAGCGATCTCCACCGCCCATACATATCCAACAAAATTAATCATGGGTGCGTTGCCAACCTAGAGATAAAAGGAGCGGAATATGCATTGGGAAAGCGAGAGGGGAATTGGCCACTGGAAATCTCACTCACCCAACGAAACGCAACTTACATTGGTTTTCTGTGAGACAATGGCAACAAACCGGTCGAGTCAGCTCATTCGTGCTGAAACCGTAACTGTCTACAGCATGGCTCTACACTGCACACACAAAAAACAACAGTATTTTGGTTTTTAACTTATACGTAACGTGCACATACGCGGTATTCATGGTGTCCGTGAAGTGACAGATAAACTGCAGGAATTTCGGTTGATGATACCAAGCAGGTATGGCCACGTTTTGAGTACGTCGATCGCAGTGTCTGGCCCAGATCATATCAGGGGTGCGTTCCCGTGGACGGCCCAAAAAGCGCTGGCTAGACGTTCTGGAAGAAGATATGAGAGCCAATGATTTTACTATGGAGGATGTTCAAGAACGGGCGAAGTGAAAGCGTTTGAATAGGAATGAGGACCCTGACAGAAAACCAGGATAACGCCAGAGAGAATGAAGTAATTTTGATTTTAGCACGATTGAATTTTAGTCATTTTAGTATGTCCCCGTGAAATGTTCAAAAGGTGCTAACTAGGTACAATTCCCGATAAAATTAGTAAAAACTATTTTATTTATGTAACACCCAAACTTCAATTTTCAATGAAATCGTAGTGCAATATTCACTCCATGATGAAGTAAATGTAATTGCAAAACATTCAAAGTAATGTACGAAACGATTAGATTGAGCATCATCACTGCATGAATCCTTTTGAATCCGCCGAACTATCATTTCATAACATACAAAATTAATGTACAATGCACTGATGAATCAGTATTGAATGTGTTAATTTATAGACGACACTCATTCGAGTAAGTCTTTGTGTACATGACAACGCAATTACCACCGCATGATGTATCGTCCTGCTCGGACAGATAATATCTATCTAAATGTTAATCGATTGCAACAAAGCACTTATGATTGGATACCGATTCCTTACTGTCAGTTACCTATATTGTACCTATCGATTTTCTATGAATTGTATGAAGAGCTTATTTGTCACCATGGATTTTAAAGACCTATTGCTTGCCTGACTTGAACCCTTCTATGGTATAAATCCCGAGAAACCCGATCTGGAATTCGAAGGACCTCCCATTTCTCAATCTATACCTCTATACCCTATGTATGCTACCACTGGACCAAAAAGGCGATATCAAACCACGTATTAAGCTGGCGAACGAGCAGGTGGGTCACGTCACGTGTGGGTGTTCTAGTTCGCTAGTGCGCTTTTGTCAACCCCTTCGGACATACAGGCGTGAGCTTACGTATGTATATGAAGACCATTCACATTTTTGTACCAACTATGCACATAAAAACCTCAGCATTTGCTAGTCGGTCAAGGCGCAATCAAACTCACTCCTCTTACTCATAACACTTTGATTCGCACACATGCTGCCTCGGTGGCGTAGGTGTATTTCGGTACGACTACCATCCTGAGGTCTCGGGTTCCTCGAGATGGGCAAAGTGATATTGGATTTTTCCATATCAGCCCAGAGTCTGGAATTTGTGCCCGATATGGCGATAGGCTCGCCCCCTATCACATCCGGTATAGAACTAAGCTCAGCGAAATGTGGGTGTTCTAATTCACAAGTGCACCTCTGCCTACCCATTCGGAGATACAAGCGTGAGCCTATATATTATAATTAGGTCTATACAATTTGTTGTACCAATATCAAAACATAAGTTTCATCATTCATGCCATGCTGGCTAGTCGATCAAGGCGCAATCAAACTCATAAACTCATAACAGTTTGATACAAACATGCTGTAGAGTCGACAGTGGCGTGAAACTGGTAATTCAAAACAAATGCCGCGTTGAAATAAATCAAATCGAGCACCGAGCACAGCCGAGCGCGAAATAAACGAAAACCGAGTAAAGTTTAAAAAGTTTTATTTCGCTCTCGGTGTTGCCAGGGACGGGTGAGAAAAGCTAACGATAATACTTAGTGTAGGTATTTTTCATGGTTAATAGATACAGTATGATTAGACTCTTTTACCCGAGAACGTCTCCTTAGTCTTGTGGCAGCGTATATTCATACATATAAGGTCTGTCGACTGGGAGATCCTGAGTTCGATTCCCAGGTCGGGCAAAGCGATTTTTCTAAATTGATTTTCCCGGAACGGGATCCCCAGAGGGGTTTACGTCACACAGGCAGCCGGTCTTAAAAACAAAGCCAAATCCTTTCTGAACATGCTTGAAAAAGTGTGTTGCGCCAACTCTAAATTAAGGTGGGCAGGAAGGCAGGCAAAAAGTATTGAGTTACAAAAAAGAGGTTCCTGATTCGATTAGTTATTTGCTTTTTCATATTCAAATAGAATAAAATCTTTTCGTATCGAATAATAAATAAAGATTCATGAATCATGACTTAGAGACTTTATAATAGATATTTTTATTTGAGCGATGATTTTGTAGTTTTGACAGATGTTTCATAAATCAACCATTAAAACGCCAATTTATTCTCCTGATAAAAAATCTAACATAACATAAGCTCACGCCTGTATCCCCAAAGGGTAGGCAGAGACACACTAGCGAACTATACATCCACATATCACCGAGCTAGGGTCCGTCCCAGACAGGGAACGAGCCTATCGCCATATCAGGCACAATTTCAGACATCGGGCTGTTAATGCGATGATATAAAATGCACAGTCAGTTTAGTCTCTACTCTTCAGTATTTCATGTTTCTAATCTAGCAACCCCACGTCCATTTCTAGTGCACTCTAAAACTCATCGAGTTTACCAATAGGTCTGGTGTTTGAATCCCGAAGGTGGGTATTTATTTGTTATGTGGTACCAAGTGCTAACTACTTTGAAATTGGTTATATTCTTATGGGAATGAGATCATGATTTCATAGGGATTGGTTTGGTATCGTCCATATCTATTAGTAGGGGAGACCGTGGTACATCGACCTTCACTCATCTCATACCCAGATGAGATATTTTTTCATCAAACATCATTTATTTACAAACACGGCTTTATAGCATATAGCTTGCCTATAGCAATATATATATGTGTAGTGTCCTATAAACGTATAAGTAGTAAATAAAATAATCACAAGTTTAAAAACTTCACGGACCGACTTCAAATCCGATCGTGACCAAATTTATATTGGACCACCCTTAAATTAAGCTCTATCGCACACAAAAATAATTTTCAAAATCGGTGCATATTTGGCTGAGATATCGCGTTTATGTATAGATATCGATTTTATGTATCATCATACATAAAAAAAATATAGACGAATTGAGGACCTCCTCCTTTTTGGAAGTCTGTCAAAAATACAGACGAACTGAGGACCTTCCCCTTTTTTGGAAGTCAGTCGGTGAACTTAATATGTGAGTCAAGTGATATATATATATATATAAGCACTAGATTAGCACGCACGCGGCTACTGGCAACTGTGTCCGCCGACACTTACTCGTGAAACTGAGGTAAAACCGCGTGCAATAGCTACAATACCAAATCCCTTTTCATATAAAATAGATTACATAAGCTCACGCCTGTATCCCAGAAGGAGTAGGCAGAGGCGCACTAGCGAACTAGAACACCCACATTTCGCCCAGCTTAGTTCCGTCCTAGATGTGATAGGGGGTGAGCCTATCGCCATATCGGGCACAAATTCCAGACTCCGGGCTGATATAGAAAAATCCCTTTGCCTGACCCGGGGATCGAACCCGAGACCTCAGAACCGTAGTCGTCGAAATACCACCACGCCACGGAGGCAGTCCTACTTAAAGTATTTTTTTATTGACAAGCCTGTGTAATGAAGTCCGTGTATACATTATTTATGTATTTACTATACCATAGGGAAAATTAGGTTAAAGGTTCTATTTTCTATGAACCTGAGGTAACACAGCGTGCAAAAGCTACAATACCAAAATCCCTTTTCATATAATACAGTAACAATATTCCTAAACGCCTACGGCAAGGAACCTGCGACAGCCGGGTCCGAGATTGTTTTACCCCAAATGGGTCCCCAACTTCCACCCCACACTTTTATTAAAGAAACAATAGAACGCTTTCCAAAACTTTTGTTTTAGCACCAACTTTTAGGTGTGAAAGATTTTTAACTTCTATCTGGGACTTTGGATTCAAAGCGAAGATTTCTAGTTGTTTTGAGTGAATGGTGGATTAGTTACATATACATATACAGCATATGGGCTGTTGATCCTGAGTTCGATTCCCAGGTCGGGCAAAGCGAATTTTCTACTTTAATTTGACCGGGACTGGATCCCTCAGAGGGGGTTAACGTCAGTCAGCCAGCCGGTCGTAAAAACTAAGCCAAATCCTTTCTGCAACATGGTTGAGAAGTGTGTTGCGCCGACCCCAAATTAAGATGGAATAAGGGCAGGTAGATGGATTAGTTACTTATCTACGGAGATAGAACAATATAAAACATACTTAGACTCCGCCTGCATCCCCGAAGGGGTAGGCAGAGGCCATCTAGATCACCCATATTTAGCCGAGCTCATTTGCGTCCCATATGTGATAGGTGGCGAGCCTATCGCCATATTGGACACAAATTTCAAATTCTGAACTGACTCTGAATAAAAAAAAAATGTTACCAGACCAGACGGTAGAGCCACGCTGTAGACAGTAACGTCTATAGCACGAATGGGCCGGCTCGACCGGTTAGATACCACTGTCTCACAGAAAACCGACGTAAAGTGACAGCTTGCTGTCGCGTTTCGTTCGGTGAGTGAGATTTCCGGTGGCCCATTTCCCCACTCCCTTTCCCAATCCCCTTCCCTCCCCTTCCATTCCCTCCTTTTAGGTTGGCAACACACCCATGATTTTTTTTATCTTGGGTGTCTATGGGCGGTGGCGATCATTTACCATCAGGTGACCCATCTGCTCGTTTGCCAATCTCTGCTATAAAAAAAAACGGGAATCAAACCAGAGACCTCAGAACGGTAGTCGTACCGAAATACAACTACGGCACCGATGCAGTCAATTTCATACAAATAGATATATCGTCCAAAATAACAAAAAAAAATAGTTACTATAGAGGGGCTATCAAGCAAAATTCCATACAAAATAATTGATCTCAAACGTCAGTAACGCCATCTACCACTTATTACAATGCGAGGGCGCTTATTACAAATTACACCCTAGAATGTTCTGTGAATGTTCAAGAATCACGTAAGACAATTTTATTGTCTATATATTATTACGCTGGCACGACCATGCCCGCGTATGTTTCAAATACGACTGAGTGATTTATGACCAGTGAGGTCACAACTTTTGGATCACAAGTTGCGCGCTGTTGTCCCATCTTTGTCCAACAGCAATACCCATATAGACTGTAACTGATGATTCGTATACATAAAGCTCCATCTTAATAAATCACTCTCATTCATATTGCACAGTAATGATCAAAATGTACGTAAAATTGATTAAATTTAACATGTTGATGTTTGAATGTCGACATTTTGGATGCAAATGCCATCCTCTGTACAACGACGAAAATTGATATGGAGCGACTAAATAAATATTACATACGCGCCTGTCATACTGAATGTGACGTACAGATGGCAAGTATATCGCACCCAACATAATTTTGTCAGGAAATCAGTGCGGTTGGCTATTTCGTCCGCCTATATCCCACTTCAATATGAACAACACATTTTTAAATCGTGTTGCCGGACGAAATCAGCTTTAATTTTTGCAGACTGCCTGTCTAACATCAGCGTCTTATATAATAGAGGAACTCAAACGTGTAATAACAAAAACCGCGTCACCCATAGATTTCACTGCAACTGAGCCAAGGTGAGTTTACTTTACATAATTACCCGACTGTCTCGGAACGAGGGTAATGATTTTTTTTTCAAAATCAAACACTTAACAATTTATAAAGGGTTTTGGAAATTCAAACAGGCGGTCACTCGCGCCGATTGGTCTCAAATCCTGTTTCATAACAACAAGGTTTAAAATATGAATAATACAAGTTTTTAAACTGTTGACAGCCTCCGTAGCACAGTGGGCGAGTAGTCGGTTGTGAAGCGAGAGAGCGCGGGTTCGATCCCCGCACCAAGACAAAAGTTTGTGTGGCCCATAGATATTTGTTTCGGGTCTGGTCGTTGTGAGACCGAAAGTCTCGCGTAGTTTATGATACCCACTCATATCTTATGTTGTCAGGACTATGTGTATGACTTTTAGCCTATTCGCACGAGAACTTTTTCAACGCGCATTAAAAAAGCGTCTCAACATGTCTGTTCATACTATTGCTGGAAAATCATTCTTGCCTTGTTTCTAACAAGGTTTGAAGTTGAAGTTAAAGAAAGAGTTAAAAAAAAACGCCGTGTTTTAAAAACGCCGGCATGTAAACAACTGTACTAGATATTATTATTTCATATGTTACATTTCAACGCTTTTTTAACTCGCTTTGAAAAAGTTGTCATGCGAATGAGTGCTTAGGTGTTATTTATTTTGCTGGCAGGAACAAAGACCCGTGTGTCACCACAGCTCATTCACAGAACTCGAGAGTCAATTTGCATATGAAAGCCATAACTCTGTGACACGGAAAATTTAATCTTTTTGGTAATTAAATAAAGACCCTACGCCACGTTGACCTAATTAATGAGTTTCACAATGTTTTACATAATTATATTATGCGCGTTTTAATTTATTTTCTCGTTTTTTCAGGTAAGCCTGTTTCGAGTCGCGTTTTAATGGTAAATATGGCGATATTGTGTGTTAATGGCATATTTAAAACTGTTAATCAGACGGTGCTTTAATTTAACTAAAGTTTATGTTATTATACCCATTATGTTTATTGCCTCGGTGGCGTGGTTGTATTTCGGTACGACTACCGTCCTGAGGTCTCTGGTTCGATCCCCGGGTTGGGCGAAGTGATATGGGGTTTTCCTACTTAGTATAAGCCTGGAGTTTGCATTTTGTATCCGATATGGCGATAGACTCGCCCCCTATCAAATCTGGGACGGAACTAAGTTCAGCGAGATGTGGATGTTCTAATTCGCTAGATCACCTCCGTTATCTAATATATAAAATTCTCGTGTCACAGTTTTCGTTTCCATACTCCTCCGAAACGGCTTGACCGATTTTGATAAATTTTTTTGTGCTTATCCGGTATCTATGAGAATCGGCCAACATCTATTTTTCATCCCCCTAAATGTTAGGGGTAGTCCACCCCTAAATTTTTTTTTATTTTTTAGACAAAATTTTTAATTTCTATTTTTTTATGATACAACATACAAAAATACAAAATAAGGGTTGATCGTAGAAGGGTGAAAATTGAGGATTGTAATCCTCAATTTTCACCCTTCTACGATCAACCCTTATTTTTTAATAGCCATTTTAGTAATTTAATCATACGCAGACGAAGTTGCGCGGGTCAGCTAGTGTTATATAATTTTAACATTCAAATTCCAAGGCCGTCTGTTCCAAATACTGATGTATACCATAGAGTAAAACTTTAACCCAGTATAGACTATAAGGGTATGTCTGCCACGAAAACATTTTACTGAGAAGCTGTAAGAAGCTTTCAACCATCTTCGCAGAGACATAAAGCCTTCCAGGACAGTTCTGCACTCAGGGCTTGTTGTATAAAACCAATAAATTATTACATCTCAAAAAAACAAGCCAATTGATTATGAACTTTATTGTAAAGTACTAAAAACTGCAAAGCTATTGTGTACCAGCAAAATGATGTTTGCACTTTGTCACACCAACTCATATATTTTTTCAAGATTTAAACTCGATTTTAAACTCTATTTTCAATGCGTTTAGTGTGATTTTTGATGAATTAGAATGCCGTATCGTAATGGTTTATGGCATATTAAAATCCTGGAATAGTTATTTGGTTCATCATGGGATGTGAACCCGAAAAATTGCGTCGTCAACGTCTTGTAGGATGATATAAGTGCATTTTTAAAAGTGTACGTCGTATGTCGTGAAACCTAGTGTAAAATGAAATACTGGTTTTAATTATCTTAGTAGAAATGAAAGATATGTAAGGTTATTAAAAACTGGACGTTTTTTATATTAAAGAAGGCTTCCGAACAACGCGACTGCTGTTAGTTACAACTTGTGACGGTGCGACAAAGTGTCAGTGTTCAATGTTCATAATTATGATAATGTGCCAGCGTGTGCGAACATACTGACGCAACTTCACTACCTGCGACAATCGCAGACGCCGCGCCGCAGCTCTCGGAATCGCAGCTTAAACGTCAGCTAGCTACTTATTTAAAAATTAAATTAAAATATTACTAAGCATTATATATTACAATATTAGATGATAAGATGATACACAAAATTTTTCCTTGAGTGATTCATGACTCGCTAGTGGCGGATACCCGAGTATTCATTGCATATTAGTATGAATTCGTTAAACAGAAAATAAGTTTATAAATCGTACCTTCAAATAACGCGATAAGACCGCCATTTGTACTGAATTTGTTTTTGCATATTCCTTGTATTTTCTCCTAAGTGTACAAGTACATTGAAGTGGTAGAGCCACGCTGTAGACAGTAACGTCTATAGCACGAATGGGCCGACTCGACCGGTTAGATACCACTGTCTCACAGAAAACCGACGTAAAGTGGCAGCTTGCTGTCGCGTTTCGTTCGGTGAGTGAGATTTCCGGTTGCCCATTTCCCCACTCCCTTTCCCAATCCCCTTCCCTCCCCTTCAATTTCCTCCTTTTAGGTTGGCAACGCATCCATGATTCTTTTTGTGTCTTGGGTGTCTATGGGCGGTGGAGATTACTTACCATCAGGTGACCCATCTGCTTGTTTGCCAATATCTGCTATAAAAAAAAAAAAACAATAAAGATTAAATAAATAACGCTTGAAATACAATTTATTATCAAACATCTATTGCCTGCCACCACAAAGCAATTCTTAATCTGAAGAAAAACCCTTATCGAGAGCTCCTCGAGACCGCCCGATCCCATTACTAATGTACCATTGTTTCTGAGCCACTGAACTTAACTAAAAATAGAAGAGATAACGCGAACAAAGCCTAGGTCTCCTAAATGAAATATAAGGCGTAGATACGAGACTCGCCTTTACTCGAAGTGTTTGGCGTGCGGTTTTGTATTTATTGCAGTGTGAGTTTTGTGCAAAGAATTGTTTATTATGGCTGTTAGGCCCGTATTACAGTATAAACTCCAACACTAACAACGTAAGCTCACGCCTGTATCCCCGAAGGGATAGGCAGAGGCACACTAGCGAGTTAGAACACCCACATTTCGCCAAGCTTAGATCCGTCCACATGTGATAGGGGGCGAGCCTATCGCAATATCGGCCACAAATTCCAGACTCCGGGCTAATACTGAAAACACTTGATATCACTTTGCCCGGGGATCGAACCCGAGACCTCAAGACTGTAGTCATACCGAAATACAACCACGCCACCGAGGCAGACTCAGGTATTAATTTATTGAACAGGATAATTGTATCTAAAAAGTAACTGAATTTCAGATTCTTGAGTGCGGTTTTGTATTACGGGCCTGCGATTCTAAGCACCTTACCTAAAAAAATATTTACGCGCGTCTTATCTTTACGAATAGCTTGTCTCTTTCATTTTCAAATAATGTGACGCAAGGAAAAGAGTGACAAATTATCTTTACAGATAGAAAAGCATATGTTTTTATAAGAAGGCCCTTATAGCGTCAGAGTATAATAAACTACCATATATGGGCTATGAACAGGAAAGTACTAGGTTGGAATTCCAGGATAGGCAAAGCGTCTAACATGATTTTCCCCCAGACAAGATTGTCAACATGCAGCCATAAAAGCTGAAACGTTTTTGCAACATGTTTGAAAAAAATTTCACCCATTCCTCAGTGAAGTCAGAAGTGAAGCCTACCCTTATCCCACTTCTGATTGTAAAGATAAGGCGCCTTATAAAAACAGTTTACCGCCGAATGTTCATACACTTAAGGTCACCTTATGTCGTTTAATGCCGCCTTATCTGTCAAAATTGTATGGCGAAAATCAATGTAAGAAGCCGTTAAAGTTGAGCAGCGTTTGACCATTCGGGCGTTAGCTGAGCAAATGGCTAAGAATAGCCTGTCCCTTTTATTTTCAAACAATGTGACACAAGGAAAAAAGTGACAGACTATTCCTAGCCATATGCTCAGCTAAACTGTTTTTAAGTAAGGCACATCAAGCTAAAACGAGTGATAAAAAACCTCCTCGTTTTTAAAGTCAGTCATGTATAAATTAGTATACACGTTACAAGCTTAGTACGGGAAAAAAGTGACAGGCTATTCTTAGCCATTTGCTCAGCTAAACTGTTTTTGTAAGTAAGGCACATCAAGCTAAAACGAGCGATAAAAAACCTCCTCGTTTTTAAAGTTAGTCATGTATAAATTAGTATACACGTTACAAACTTAGTACGGGAAAAAAGTGACAGGCTATTCTTAGCCATTTGCTCAGCTAAACTGTTTTTGTAAGTAAGGCACATCAAGCTAAAACGAGCGATAAAAAACCTCCTCGTTTTTAAAGTTAGTCATGTATAAATTAGTATACACGTTACAAACTTAGTACGGGAAAAAAGTTACAGGCAATTCTTAGCCATTTGCTCAGCTAAACTGTTTTTAAGTAAGGCACATCAAGCTAAAACGAATGATAAAAAAACCTCGTTTTTAAAGTCAGTCATGTATAAATTAGTATACACGTTACAAGCTTAGTACGGGAAAAAAGTGACAGGCTATTCTTAGCTATTTGCTCAGCTAAACTGTTTTTAAGTAAGGCACATCAAGCTAAAACGAATGATAAAAAACCTCTTTTTTAAAGTCAGTCATGTATAAATTAGTATACACGTTACAAGCTTAGTACGGGAAAAAAGTGACAGGCTATTCTTAGCCATTTGCTCAGCTAAACTGTTTTTGTAAGTAAGGCACATCAAGCTAAAACGAGCGATAAAAAACCTCCTCGTTTTTAAAGTTAGTCATGTATAAATTAGTATACACGTTACAAGCTTAGTACGGGAAAAAAGTGACAGGCTATTCTTAGCCATTTGCTCAGCTAAACTGTTTTTGTAAGTAAGGCACATCAAGCTAAAACGAGCGATAAAAAACCTCCTCGTTTTTAAAGTTAGTCATGTATAAATTAGTATACACGTTACAAGCTTAGTACGGGAAAAAAGTGACAGGCTATTCTTAGCCATTTGCTCAGCTAAACTGTTTTTGTAAGTAAGGCACATCAAGCTAAAACGAGCGATAAAAAACCTCCTCGTTTTTAAAGTTAGTCATGTATAAATTAGTATACACGTTACAAGCTTAGTACGGGAAAAAAGTGACAGGCTATTCTTAGCCATTTGCTCAGCTAAACTGTTTTTGTAAGTAAGGCACATCAAGCTAAAACGAGCGATAAAAAACCTCCTCGTTTTTAAAGTTAGTCATGTATAAATTAGTATACACGTTACAAGCTTAGTACGGGAAAAAAGTGACAGGCTATTCTTAGCCATTTGCTCAGCTAAACTGTTTTTGTAAGTAAGGCACATCAAGCTAAAACGAGCGATAAAAAACCTCCTCGTTTTTAAAGTTAGTCATGTATAAATTAGTATACACGTTACAAGCTTAGTACGGGAAAAAAGTGACAGGCTATTCTTAGCCATTTGCTCAGCTAAACTGTTTTTGTAAGTAAGGCACATCAAGCTAAAACGAGCGATAAAAAACCTCCTCGTTTTTAAAGTTAGTCATGTATAAATTAGTATACACGTTACAAGCTTAGTACGGGAAAAAAGTGACAGGCTATTCTTAGCCATTTGCTCAGCTAAACTGTTTTTGTAAGTAAGGCACATCAAGCTAAAACGAGCGATAAAAAACCTCCTCGTTTTTAAAGTTAGTCATGTATAAATTAGTATACACGTTACAAGCTTAGTACGGGAAAAAAGTGACAGGCTATTCTTAGCCATTTGCTCAGCTAAACTGTTTTTGTAAGTAAGGCACATCAAGCTAAAACGAGCGATAAAAAACCTCCTCGTTTTTAAAGTTAGTCATGTATAAATTAGTATACACGTTACAAACTTAGTACGGGAAAAAAGTGACAGGCTATTCTTAGCTATTTGCTCAGCTAAACTGTTTTTAAGTAAGGCACATCAAGCTAAAACGAATGATAAAAAAACCTCGTTTTTAAAGTCATTCGTGTATAAATTGGTATACACGTTACAAGCTTAGTAATTTCCATTATTAGGTGCATATAAAATGGTGATCATTTGACGGACAATTCCGGGTGAATTGTTATGATAATGGATATGACTCGACTGTTACAATTATTGTTACGACTCGTCTCGTTATGTTTATAGTTATTACTGTAATAATAGAAAAGCTGTTGCGAATGCGAGTGGGGGTTCGATTCTGCTGGTGTTCTTGTTTTTGGGTATATTATATTATAAATATTAAATTGCATATCTTTCTTTCTTTCTACCTATCCTTATCCCACCTTAATGTGGGGTCGGCGCAACACACTTATTCAAGCATGTTGTAGATTTGGATTTGGCTATGTTTTTACGACGATTTGCTTAACGTCAATCCCGAATGGTGAGTGCAGTCTCGGGCAAATTAAATTAGAAAATTCGCTTTGCCTGGAAATCGAACTCACGACCTCCCAGTCCACAGCCCATATGTGCTGCCACCAGACCAAGGAGGCGACAACAAATAACTTTCGTTGTCGCTAGCGAAAAATGTCAAAAAGCTCATAATTGAGTTACAGTAATCAAAAAGTCCGGTCTAGATAACATTGCACCTGCACCCCTACTACGAAAAAACCGCGCCGTATCAACGGGCGAATTAATTAACAGCGGTCACGACTCACGTGTCGACTGTCGACGTGTCGCAGCGATAAATCAATCAAGCGTGAAGCGTACGCGCGGGGGAGGGAGGACGTGTCACATTCTTTTGTCTGCGTTATTATTGTAGTCTTCTACCAAAAATGTAAACAAACATTTAAAGAAGCTCATGCCTGTATCCTCAAAAGGGTAGGCAGAGGCAATCTAGAGAACTGGAAAATCCACATTTCGCCGAGCTCATTTCCGTCCCAGATGATAGATCTGGGATCCGTCTAATATGGCGACCCTATCGCCATATCAGACACAAGTTCTTTGCGCGTCCCGGGATTGAACCTGAGACATCAGGATGGTAGATGTACCTACTGCGCTCGCAATACAACTACGCCACCAAGGCAGCCATGCAACTGAGGAGTTTAACTGACTTAAAACAAGTTTAAAAACTCAATGGCCCGACTTCAAAACGTATCTAATCATGGCCAAATTTATATGGGACCACCCTTGGAACAAGCTCTATTGAACACAAAAATAATCTTGAAAAACAGTCCACATTTAGCGGAGATATCGCCGAACATATAGACATATTATCAACTCGTCTACAGACTATGTTATATTACGTGTATCATTTACAAATCTGGACCAAATGTTCACTTTCTTTTATTGCCACTTTGTATGAATGGAAGTTTGGGTGAAACCCCAAGCAACACTGGGTACACCGGGTATATTTACTTAACTGATCGTCAACGGAATCGAATATTTTCTGCATCATGCTTATAAAAGTGCACCGTCACAATACTGAGTGTTCTAAGGGCAGGTGGAAAGACATATTACTAATACGGAAAAGTCTGCTTATTAAAATACTATTAAAAACGTTCAAAACAAGTTCAAACCTCTTTATTCGTTTTTAATATCCAATTCGAACATCTAACCCACGGGACCCCGAACACCTTTATAAATCAAGTTATAAATAAGTAGCGTTTTATTACATCACATACATTTCATGGCTTATTTGGTAGATATATGCAATAGGCAATACGTTAGCCCCTACCACGATCTCTCGATACTTACGCCGTGACGCAACGCGACGGGTGCACGCTGTCGACATGCGACGTCGCGTCGCGGTTCCAACTCCCACCGCGGCACTGACAGCTCTGACGTTGAGTTTGTTTTGTAAGTTTGGCGTGTATCCTGAGTCTGGATGTAAATTGGAATGGTGCTACTAATGTTATTTTTTATATTTTCCAATTAATGTATTTAAAAAATGATGTAATTTGGTAGATATGTGCAATACGTTAACTCCTACCGTGGTCTCTCGATACCGACGCGACGGGAGCACGCTGTCGACACGCGACGTCGCGTCGCGGTTCCAACTCCCACCGCGGTACTGACAGCTCTCTGACGTTGAGTTTGTTTTGTAAGTTTGGCGTGTATATCCTGAGTCTGGATGTAAATTGGAATGGTGCTACTAATGTTATTTTTGAAATTTCCAATTAAATTAGGTACTTATTTAAAAAAATATGGTTTCATTTTAATCATGCAATTTAAATACGTGCAATACGTTTGCCGCTACCATAGTCTCTTGATGCTAACACGACTGGAAACATTGTCGACACGCCATGTCGCGCCTCGACTCGACTCCCACCAACTTCCAACTACCTCTCTACTCTCTACGATGTGTTTGTTTGTACGTTTGGCGTTTATAAGTACCTATTCAGTCTATATGGAACGATGGTACCTAATAACCTGTCACTTTTTTCTTGCGTAATTATTCTAAGCGAAAATGTTTTTATAAGTAAGGCCCTATATTATTAATTTTAACTATATTGTATTTAACAACCACGAGGAAACACCTACATTTGAGTTCTTTTCTTCAGTAATTTGTAAGCTATTGAAGAAGTCACAGGGCCAGAGAGGTGGACTAAGGCCTACCCTATCTTTTTGGTAGAAGAAACACATACCAATCACCCAGCAATGTACTAGCATAACATGAACTGATATTATTTTATAGAACATTGATATTAAAATATTCACATCTCACTCGTGGTACTGACATATTAAACTGTTTCCATTATCACAATATTTGTATTATAAATTAACATAACATACAGTAATGAAAGAATTTCGTATTTAAATTATGTAATTAACGTTCATTTTATAGCCCATCAAACTGAGACCGCGGAGTATTAACGCGCCTGGATAACTCGTAAACCATTCGGTGTTACAAGCAATAAAAATTATGAAAATATTTGTATTCAAATTATAAACATAATTAAACAATGTACCTTTATTGGACAGTCGTTTCCTTATTGGTCGTTATGTAACCTTCATCTCTTTTATAATTAAAATGGTTTTTATTACGTATCAGGGGCTGACTTTTGACACTCGATTCGAATTCGACTTCGATTCGACTTCATTTAGTGACTTAAAATTCCACCGAAATCGGGGTAAAAAGTGCACTAAAGTCGCTTTAAAAATACAAGTTTTCGAATCGTTTCGTCAAGAGTCAGAGGGCAGGCTAGAAAGCCGCCTTATTCCTGTAGTTCTTCTTTACGCGACGATACGATGTAGTATTATTGCGACGATTTACGATATTAACTTATTGCAATTTAATCATTCCATTTGTTAATCGTTTCAATAATATTTGTTAGACCACATTCAAACATCCAATGTGTCAGTCTTGACACTTATCTGTCAAAATTCTGAGAGGTGCTACAGAATTGTATAACAGCCAAAACTCTCCAATTTTGTTAGGAAATGTGACGTTCCATTTGTTTTTAGGGAAATGCCTCGCAATGATAGATTGTTCATCTCACCCTTAATGCGAATTTTAGTTGAATTGAAGTCGAAAATAGCACCAGTGAGAATCCGACCGTTGGTAGGCGCACGTTCTATTTTTTTTAACTGGACTTTATTTATGCACCATTTCCGCGAGGGGGACTTTGACAAATGCTCGCAATTTTTGTTTCCATTATTCTCTACCTTTATACCTTTGCTGTACGTACAATACTGTCGACCACTACCCTTACAAGAGTTACAACTACATGCATTCAGCCTGTAATCAAATTAATATTTTTTTGGTTTTGAGCACAAAATATGCATACATACTCAGAATTACAGTTTGGAATAATTGGCACCAAGATAAATCACCGGTTATAATTTTTGCAAAATACACTTTTTCTTTAAAGAACGAAAGTCACCGACATAGCCCAGAGGATTAGCAAGTTGAAATGGCAGTGGGCAGGGCACATAGCTCGTAGAACTGATAGCCGATGGGGCAGAAAAGTTCTCGAGTGGAGACCACGTACCGGCAAGCGCAGCGTAGGACGTCCACCTACAAGGTGGACTGACGACCTGATAAAGGTCGCAGGAAGTCGCTGGATGCAGGCCGCTTCCAACAGGTCGATCTGGAAATCTTTGGAGGAGGCCTATGTTCAGCAGTGGACGTCCTATGGCTGATGATGACACTTTTTCTTCCTTTCTATCTGCTTTTATCCCACCTTATTGTGGGGTCGGCGCAACACACTTTTTCAAGCATGTTTCAAATTTGGCTTCGTTTTAACGACCGGCTGCATGCCTAACGTCAAACCCCCTCTGAGGGATCCAGTCTCAGCAAATCAAAACAGAAAAATCACAGTGTCCGACCTGGGAAAACCCAAGACTTCCCGATCTACAGCCCATATGTATGTATGCTGCCACTAGTCCAAGGAGGGGACGTTTGCAAAATGTACTAAGAGATAATAAATATGTTACCTAGATCTTATTAACAAATGATTATCATAACATAGTGGATGGTCACAATAGAGTCACAGACCACAGTATAGCCCGTATTAGCAATGACCATAGAATATGGAAGCCAGCGTGAAGGTTGGAATCCATCGTAATCCTCATACAAATTTCAAAGTACACAAAAACTCATACTCGAAATGGTACCATAAAGTTACTTTTCCCACTCCAAGTGAGATTTCTGGATTCCAAAATACCTTCTCACATATTTAAATAATGTGATGAGATGCATTACCTCTACTTTGGGCTTTGGGTACAGAGAATAAGGATCCAGATGGGCTATTTACTCGTCTGCGTACCTGCCAATAAAAATGCTTTATATTATAACATGCATAAATATCCTCTCACCATTGTTATTAATTAGGAAGTTTACTCTCCGTCATCTGGCAAAGCAGCCAATGAAATTAACGCCGCGAATCTCAAAGTTTAATTAAAAGAGAACTGTCGGTTGGGTCTGTTGCATCTCATTACTGTGCAGGAAAATTAATCTAATATCAAGACTACGACGTCACCTTATTGGTCTATAGATAGTAGGTACAAATCCTGGGTCAGTATCAAAATGTATGTTTAATTTTTACATATAAATTGGAAATGAGTAATTAATGCCAGCCTCCGTGGTGCTGCAGGCGAGTAGCCGGTTGTGAAGCGAGAGGCCGTGGGTTCGATCCCCGCACCGAGACAAATATTTGTGTGGCCCACAGATATTTGTTTCGGGTCTGGGTGTTGTGAGACCGAAAGTCTCTCGTAGTTCCTGATTCCCACGACACAAGACTCGATCTTAGTGTGGGCCTGTGGGGTCAGGACTGTGTGTGTGTTGTTTATTTAAAAAAAAATATACCCACATTTCAAGTTTGCCTATTGAAGACCTGGATTTGTTAAAGGACTGCATTTATACTTTGATGCAAAACCTGTTTTTTATATCTAGAAGAGGGGGCAAACGAGATTGCTTTACGGGCTATGTTATACATACATAATTATTATGATATCAGCTTATATAAGCTTAATCTTGACGTGATTATGTCGCTCTGGTGAATTAACATTCATAAATAATAAGTTCTTTTACGGATCTCCTCATTCCTGATTTGATCACGTAGAGAAACACCGAGCATAGCCCTCTACCTCTCTTTGGGGGAGGCCTATGTTCAGCAGTGGACGTCCTATGGCTGATGATGATGATGATGATGAAATAATAAGTACATCGAACTGCTGCGGTGGCGTTGTTGTATTTCGCTACGACTACCGTCCTGCGGTCTCGGGTTCGATCCCCGATCGGGCAAAGTGATATTGGATTTTTTTCATATCAACCCGGAGTCTGGAATTTGTGCCCGATATGGCGATAGGCTCGTCCCCTAACACACCTGGGACCGAACTAAGCTCGGCGAAATGTGGGTGTACTAGTTGGCTAGTGCGCCTCTGCCTACCTCTTCGGGGATACAGGCGTGAGTTTATGTTATATATTCCAAGTACATTAACCATTATAACATTGTAATCAGATCGAACTGAGATAAAAATTAGACTATAAAGTTTGACTAACAATTTTGCATCTTAGGTGATCATCTAAAATTACATTACAACCGGTAGATTATTTTAATATGTTATAACATTTGGTTGTGCGAAAGGTAGATATTCTGGATAATTAATATAATTTTGTTAAGGCTGGAGTTTTATTATTCAATTTTACTCATGAAGAAGAATTCTCCTCTTGTCGCCTTCTTGGTTTAGTGGCAGCATGTATGGGCTGTGGATCGAGAGGTCCTGGGTTCGATTCCCAGGTCAGGCAAAGCAAATTTTTTAATTTAATTTGGGCCTAGATCCCTCATAGGGGGTTGACAAGTTAAAAAATAAGCCAAATCATCTCTGCAACATGCTTGAAAAAGTGTGTTGCGCCAATCCAACATTTAGGTGGGATAAGGGCTGGCGGACCCTGACAGAAAGCCGGGATAACGCCAGGCAAAAAGAAAAACTCGTGAAGAGGAACTCCATCTAAAAGTGTTCATCTAAATATATCTAAGAAACCATCGTGTTTCACTTATAAAATCGCCTTAACCGCTACACTTTCAAAGTAACTAATAAATCTAATTGAATTCTGGGGGTTACTTTTTACATTCGCCGTCCGTCTGTTTCGAATCAAAATGCAGTAAATCCATAAAAGCCGACTCCCAGGAACTTATTGGTTATGATTTATGAGGTCGTAAAGTTTTTTTTATACCATTACAATGTAATATTTGTCCTGTAACACAGTGAAGCACCTTTTTAGTTCGTTTGCTGCTGTAAAATATGATTTACGTCGTCCTTTAATGCGTCCATGCGACATTTATTTTGATCATGTATGTGAGATAAGGCGCTTTGCAGACGAGGGCTTTAGTTACCGCAACTGGCGACTTTTCTGAGATTTTCGTTGATGGTTCCCATTTAGGGACTTTGACACGCGAGAGTCAGTCTGGGTGGAAGATACAGCAATGTGATCTTCTACAAGCCGCATTATGCAAGGTGCTGTGGTTTGTTGTGTTTTGGTTTGAAGGATATTTTAGCTAGTGTCATTGCAAACCATTATGAGACTAAATATGTAATATCTCAAGGCGATGAGCGCAGTGCAACGCCATAATTTCAGCCAGCTCATACCCGTCCCAGATGTGATAGAGGGCGAGCCTATCGCCATTTTGGGTACGAAGTCCAGACTTGGCTGTTAAGGAATACACAAACCCAATATTACGTCGACTCAGGGATCGAACCTAAGACCTTAGGACGGTAGTCATATCGCAATACAACACCACCAAGGCAGCATGACCGTTTGGTTTTAAAATAAAACAAATTGCTCAATCTAATTGCCGGTTCAATAAATTACTATATCTGCGATATTTCTTGAATTACTTAATAGAAAAAGCTTTTTAGACGGTTAGTTGAGAGTTGCCAGTTTCCGAAACTCGATCGCCGCGCCGCTGTCTGCAATGCGCCTAAGTGTTTCGCTTTAATTGTAATAAATACATGACAGTTACTAAGAGTTTGGTGTTACCAGCAATATGTCGATTGACATGTGTTGATGTGTATTTTACATTCTCAAATTAATATTTGACAAAGGTTATTATTTATATCCGAATTTATGATCCTGGATCAATGGTTTCTTTGACTTCAGATTGCTTTTGTGTATTCCTTTATTAGATGCTGATAGTAGGATATTCGTATCCAACCTGATGGCGGTCACCGTACACATGGTGCTAAAACCTGCCATAGTGACCCACACTCTGTGTGTGGTTCGCGTTCCAGGATCAGCCAGTGTACTTCCGGTTCTCTCGAAAGGCTTGCGGCATGACTTGATGGTTGGTTGGGACGGGTATGGGGATATCTCTGTGTTTGCATCGATCATCCGCCTGTCTTGTCGCAAGCCCCTCGATTTGCTTCTTCCCTCTTCGGATTCGGAGTGTGAAGAAACATAAATAGGCCGGCATGATTCTGGCGACCACTGATAAACCAATTGTTTGTCAGTGGTATACTTTGCCGTGCCAGGTAAAAAAATGAATAGGACAGAAACATAAATACACATAGGCCTGGTATCCCATAAGGGGTAGGTAGAGATATAACTAGTCCACCCACTTTGCCCTAAAGATATTTCCGTCATATACCGTGACAGTGGACGAGTCCATTACCATATGTGCCACATATCAGACTCCAGACTAATATTGAGCAAAATAAAACAATATTTAGGAAATGTATGTAAAATACACACTCGTTTGCCCACAAAAAAAACCTTACATTGGCAAAAAAACATTGATAAAAATCCGAACAATGGGTTTTGTATTTACAATGTTTAGGTTTCAACACATACGTATGAAACAAGTAAGTTAGTAAGCTGCTAAAATAACACTTTTAACATGTATTTATACACAATATTATTGCTAACTCTTTACTGTATCTTTTAATAAATGTATCAAACCCTCAAATGCCAACCTTTCGGCCTAAATTCTTTTCTTTCAGGACCGAAAATCTTCGGCCACCGAAGAAACTAGCACACGCTTCGGAAGCAAGCGGAACGTCGCTCATAAAGGCAAGCGCATAAACAAAGTACGCTTTAATGACGTTGTACAAAGCCCGCCCGAAACAATGCACCTTAATATGGGCTGTTAGTTGTTTTTGTGTGCACTGGAGAGTTATTTTCAAATGAAATCGTATGGAATGTATGAAAGTCTCGTACTTTCTGAACGGGTTAACATGGTTAAACTAAGATTATATCATAGGTTAGGAATTGTGGTTTTCAATAAATCACATAAAATGAATTTGAATAGTAGCGTATTTTTGAAATATAGTCCCTTACTTATAAAAATATTTAAGCGCTGCTTAACTTTAACCATAGGTTGTCCCTTTCATTTTTGAACAATGTAACGCAAGGAAAAAGTGACAGGCTATTCATAACGAAAAGATAAACGAAAATGTTTTTATAAGTAATGGGTAAGTACAACGCGGATGAGCCGGCTAGACTGGTTAGATACCATTGTCTAATTATCTAGAAGTATAGATGTGTGTACCGGGTGTTTCATAAAGTTGGTACCAATAACAATTTCACATACAGGAAGAACGAATAACGATTTAAAGTCCAATGTTAAAGTGAGAAAAATAAAAATTGAACTAATTGTTTTTAATGAACTATTAAATACTTACTTATAAAAATATTTTAAAAATATTTAAGCGCTGCTTATCTTTAACCATAGGTTGTCCCTTTCATTTTTAAACAATGTAACGCAAGGAAAAAGTGACAGGCTATTCTTTGCAAAAAGTTAAGCAAAAATGTTTTTATAAGTCCCTACGAAGCTGGATTTTAAATTTGGAATGTGACCTGCAAATCACAACTTTAGTGGTATTGTCCCGTCTATGTACTATAATATTGAATATCTTTGACACTACATTGCGCTGTGTCACCCTGAGACAGTAGAATTTTTAGATTATGTAAACGATGTGTATGTACAACGATGTGTATGTTGTTTTTTACGATGTATGGGGGAGGCCTATGTTCAGCAGTGGACGTCCTATGGCTGATGATGATGATGATGATGATGTAAAGGATGTATGTACTAATAATTAAGTGAGACGTTTAATCCTCTGTACTCCCAAAATAAAACTTCCAATGAAACTGCTGAACAAATCGAATGTAAATGCATGGGGTCGCGCACTGGGATAAGGATAATGGTCGTTGATTGGTGCTGCGTCAGCACGCACCATTGGACACCTATGTTGAAGCTATGGCTATTTTTTCATCTTACTCAAATCTTAAGCAGTACTCCTTGATCACTGACCGTCATAAAACGAGTCGTATAGAGAATTTTGCATTACAAATGCCCAATTTAAACGGCGCGGTGATAGTTGTCGATATTTTATCCGGGAGATCGTGGCTTCGATTCCCAGGTCGGGCAAAGCGAATTTTCTAATTTAATTTGCCCGGGACTGGATCCCTCAGAGGGGGTTGGCGTCAGGCAGGCAGCCGGTCGTAAAAACTTAGCCAAATACTTTCTGCAACATGCTTGAACAAGTGTGTTGCGCCGACCCCACATTAAGGTGGGATAAGGGCAGGTAGAAAGAAAGGAAAAGATTATTACAATATTGGTTCCATATTTTATCAAGATGTGATAACAGTTGAAGCTCAACTTTAAGGGTTTAAACATGGACGTAAAAAAAGATGGACAGAGCGCTAGGACAGAGCGTCGCCACGACGACGTGTCGAGAGATCGAATGTATCGATCGAAAACCCTGCTTCACTTTCAATGTTCCTACCGCTCCGTCCATCCTTTTTTTTACGTCCGTGGGTTTAAACTTGTGATTCTAACATTATCTACTGATAAAAACCTACGCCTTTATGCATCCTTTACTCCAAACACGGGTCCAATCGAAAACTATTGAATTTCAAAACCGAAACTTCGGCAATCTCATTCTTCATCGCTTACATGACGTGTTCAAGGCTAAAAGCAACCGTATCACGTGAACTTAAGGTTCATTATAATGGGCGACCACGGCAGTCTTTGCACAAATGTTAGACGCGTCTCTCGTTAGGTTATCGAATTTGTTTGCATAGCACTAACGAGCCAGCCATGGTCAGGGCGCCTCCATCAGACTGTGTCGGGATTTGTTTGTCTCCGTATGTACTGCATAAAGTGGTTTTCAATACAACTTGAATATAAAACATAACATAAGCTCACGCCTGTATCCCCGAAGGGGTAGGCAGAGGCGCAATAGCGAACTGGAACACATTTCGCCGAGCTTAGTTCCGTCCCATATATGGAAAACCAAACGTTTTCTCTCTTAAAATTTTCCGTCATAATACATCCTATTTTAATCCTATCGTCCGTATGTGTCGGCAATACAATACGCTAACGAATAAAAACCCCTCTGTTGATTTATTTAATAGTAATATTTCTGCATATAAGAAACTGATCCGTAAAGCTCTAGATGTCCTAAATTATAACTTGTAATTGCAATATGTCCTAAATTTTACATTCCACATCATAAACTAATCCTGTTAATTATGTTATACTAATATAATAGCAATGCACTGGCAGTTTATCGTTAATTAGTTTTCATTGCTAAGATTTTATTACTTATATATAATATGTATATCTCGTACAACTTTGTTAATTCTAGAACACAAGTTTTGGGTTATAATTATGTTAAAAAACCTTGTTTGTAGCAATTTGTACCTATATTTGATTGTTACCTGTTTTGTGTTTTTTTAAATAAATAAAAAATAAAATAAATCTAATATTATCACTTTGCTCGACCTGGGGATCGAACTCCAGACCTCAGGATGGTAGTCGTAACGAAATACAACCACGCTACCGAGGCAGTCAAACATACATGTTAACTGCAATAATGAACATTCTTTCATTGAAATAAAACTATTTTTACGGATTCTATCACGATTAGGTTTCAATTTCGAAGGCTTTGCAGTCTTCGTTGTCACGGGTCAGACAAACGAAACGTCGGGAATAAAAATTAAAACCTAATCGTGATAGAATCCGTAAAAATAGTTTTATTTCAATGTATAATATTCGCGTAAACTTAAGAAATCAGAACATTCTATCTTAAAATTTAATTTATTTGTATTGTTCTATCTCCATTATATTCGCGAATTTTCCTTACAAACACGAAATTAACAATGAATTTATTTTTAAATCCAGCACAACCCGCTAGCACACATCCGTTCACATATGAAAATTAATAACAGACAAATTAGAGGGCAAACAAAAAGGGTGTTCCAATGTCAATGACACAATGACTGCCTATTGTCAACCACTTGTGCCTCATTAGGAATAAAAAAAACAATTAAGCATCATCAACCTGAACAACGCGATTTTACACTCCACGTAACTCGAAAGCGCCTTATTCTGAAGCGTTTAGAGTCGATAGTGCTTATCGATGATCGAAAAAAGTACAACGATAGTTCCTCGTTCGTACATACGTCGGATCACTCGGGGCCATTCCTTTATGAGCATTGTGAACTTTAATCCGGCCGTGACAGGCATTGTTTAAATCACCTACGGCCAAAGCGTCGGCGCTTATTGTTAGCGCATTGTTGTAAGCTATGTGAGGTTACAGGATGATATTCCTTGACTGTGTTACAATGCAAGGAGTGTTGAAGTTAAAAATGTTTGGTGCACCTGATTTGTTCGAAATTTAAGTTATTATGCACATGGTTCGTAACATACAATGCTGCTTTTTAAATGGCTGCAAATTGTTGAAGCGATAGCCATTATAGCCATTTCATAGTTTGTCTACACACGTTTTCCCTCAACTTCCATTTCTTCCTTTTAGGTTAGCAACGCACCAATGATTCTTTTTGTGTCTTGGGTGTGTATGGGCGGTGGAGATTACTTACCATCAGGTGACCCATCTACTCGTTTGCCAGTCTCTGCTATATAAAAAAAACGTAGCAAAGTTACTACATTAAGTTTCATCTTATTGTGGTCTCGTAACAAACAAGCGGCAAGTACACGAGTGGCGTTTTATGTCGTGCAGTGGCTACTATTCTACATATTTCCGTAAAAAAGTAGCCTTATATTCTTCTTCTTTTTTTAAATAATATCGGTCCACCGCGCTGGCGGTGTTTTTGCCAATGACTTACGGTAATAAAAGTAAAAAAGGAAAAATTATATTAAAAAAACGTAAAATAGATTTAAAATAAAGAAAAGCAAAGATAAAAAGGAAATTCTGTTAAAATTCGGAATTGTAACTGGAGAAAGCAATTAATGGCAATGGTAAACATTATATTCGATGCTAAAAAAGCGACGAGCGATCAAATTTTGATGACTGGTCTGACGTTTCAGCGTCAAGCTCAAGACTGTTTTATTAGGGGAATAGCCCCTCTGATTACAACCATATGCGACGAATCCATATAAAATGTAAACAAAACACGACGTGTGAATATTTTTTTTATTTCATAAACATTTATTTTTATTAAATAAAAAGGCTCACAGAAAATCAATAAAATGTAAACAAAACACGACGTGTGAATATTTTTTTTATTTCATAAACATTTATTTTTATTAAATAAAAAGGATCACAGAAAATCAAAATCACGACTTAAACCAGTGTATTCAGTGCACTAATATTAGGAAAAACCACATAGATTAATGTTATTATTCGTTAAGGCCGACTTGCAGCACTATTACTAACCTACAGTTAGTCCTAATCTCAAGTTAAATTAAAAAATAAATATATGAAGGACATGTAATTCATCACATGTAATGTAATTACAGATAATGTATTGACATTTAATTAATTACTTGTAATGAGTTACATATCATTCATATATTTCCAGCCTCCTTGGCGCAGCGGGCGAGTAGCCGGCTGTGAAACGTGAGGTCGCGGGTTCGATTCCCGCACCGAGACAAATGTCTATATGGCCTATAGATATTTGTTTCGGGTCTGGGTGTTGTCAGACCGAAAGTCTCTTGTACTTTCTGATACCCACGATACAGGTTACACCTAGTGTGGGGTCAGGACTATGTGTGTGACTGTTGGGTGTATTTATTTTATTTCTTTTTCAATTTATACTTGAGGTTAGAACTAACTGTAGGTTAGTAATAGTGGTGCAAGTCGGTCTAAGTAAATTTTATGACAAAGTTTCTACATTCTGTACAAAAATGCAGTATGATGAAATTGCTGCATATATTCATTTTTTAATAAACCAACGTCTCACAATGGATGGAACGACATACTTTCTTCACAGCAAAAGAGTTAATAACAGTAATTAAGGTTCATCCGACCCGGTTACATCGGGTCGAGAATCGATTAGTCTGCGAGAAAACATGTTAATAAGTCTCCGGGACACGGCAATTTCACAATCGATACAGACTCAATTAACTCAACCCAGATGATCGATAAGATAATCGAGAAGACACAGAATAGGACTGTTTTGTAGTTTTAGCTGACGACCTTTTTCTTGTGATCGTCGATTCGATCGACATTGTGACGAATTTTTCTTGCGATCATGTTACCGGCTCTTAGGCTGATTAAAAATGTTTAGATCGCTGAGGAAAAGTGCTTTTATAGATATTTAAAGTCTAATTCCATCTTGGTGTTTTTTTTTCTAAGAAGCGGCTTTAGACAAGTGGTTTATGCGCTAGTCGAATAGAATAAATGTATGGGAATGACATAAAAGTACGCTATATGCGGCGTACTCTTATGTCATTCACATTTATTCTATTCGACTAGCGCCTAAGCCACTTGTCTAAACCCGAAGGTCAGTTTAATTTAGATCGTCATTGACGTGTCTATTAGCAGAAATTCTCAGAGAATCTTTTAAAGACATCTCCAGCAAATGCGGATCAATTTTCAAGATGATTATTGCGTTCGCTATCGATCAAAGTTAGAGCTCGAAAGCTCTATGGCTTATTCCAAGAGTACTCCCGTGTAAATCGCGTCAAGATCAGATAGAAGCATAAATAGGCCGGCATGATTCTCACGACCACTGACAAACACAGTGTTTGTTAGTGGTCGCTAGTTTTTTTGGACTGCACTACGCTCACCATTAGGTGCAGTGTAGTCACTTTGCCGTGCCCGGATAAAAAAAAAATGTTGGGAGTCGGTTTTTAAGTTTTGAACCTTGTTATTATTTGATGTTTATTTATTTACGACACATTATTGTATATATCCTGGACTAAATCTATTAAACCATTGGTACTAAACAGCCCCATGATCACAAAATGTTCTATACCAAAAATACATTTATTTGAGGAAACTATCAATATTGGATCTGAAACACTTAAACCACTCAAACACGGATCTATCGTCATATAAATCCCTCCATCCGTCCATTTTTCAACGGTAATAGTGCATTTAGAAGCTTGACTCCACTTACTTAGCGACCGTAAATATATTTAAAGCATTTTTTCCTCACGTGAAGTATTGTCGGCTTCGACACATAAATCTTTGTGCGAGGAATTTAGTTTTTTCGACTTATGTGTTTGTAATCTATAGGTTTTGGTCTAAATGGAAATAAATATTTTTCTTTCATTCATTCTGCCCTTATCCCACCTTAATGTAGGCTCGACGCAACATACTTTTTCGAGCATGTTGCAGAACGCATTTGGCTTAGTTTTTACGACCGGCTGTCTGTCTGATGTCAACCCCCCTGGGGGAAGAAATGGAAAGAATATATTTCTGTAAATCTTTTTAATGCCTAATTCAAGTAATCTGATGTTCAGTGACCACTTAAAATCCCTAATGCCATAAGAACCACAACTCATGCATGAAATAACATAACAATTGGTTATATTTGGGCTTTCGGAACTCGTCGTACGTAAAGTACTGTGGCCGTACTTCGGTCAAGATGTCTCTTCAGCTTTCTGTCTTCCGTAGAACAGCCACCACGAGCGCAGCCAGGGTTTTTAGTTTCGGGAGGGGGGGGGGGTGTTCCAAGAAAAAAAAAAACACAAATGTGTTACATAATATTTCGGAATAATTAAAATGCTTGTGTTAGATTTCGGATATTTCGGGGGAGGGGGTGAACCCCACAAACAACTCCCGCTTGGCTACGCCAGTGACAGCCACTCACCAAACAGCCGAACACGTGTTGAGATGTATTAAATTAATGCTGATTGCGAGGGCGTCTCTATTGATGGAGTCACGCGGTAATGGATTTGAGAAGCGTTATAAATTATTCCAGTAGCAGCCAGTCGCCAGGTGACTGAGCAGGAAGCTTGAGAAGCGCATGTTACTGAACATCGAGTATTGGAAGGACTCTCTACGCCGGTGAGTCCGACACACCTCAGAGTTTCAACTCGGAGAAATCAGCGGCCTGAGCAGGAAAATTGCTGACAACCGTAAATGTATTCGAACTCGATGCGCGTCTATGAAATATTAACCAAACGTCATCAGTGCGCAGTGAACTCGAATACATTTACATTTTCATTAGTTTTTCGTGCTCGGGCTACTGTAAACAAATTTCCCGTGTTAAAAGGGGTAGTAGAGGCGCACTAGTGAACTAGAACACCCACATTTCTCCGAGCTTAGTTCCGTCCCAGATGTGAAAGAGGGCGAACCTATCGACATATCGGGCACAAATTCCAGACTCTGGGCTGATATGGAAAACTCTAATATCTCTTTGCCCGACCCGGGGATCGATCCGGAGACCTCAGGATGGTAGTCATACCGAAATAGAACCACAACACCCAGGCAGTATTTTTAATAATTTGCGATGTGTTACATCTTACAGGCATCCAACACTCCATGTCCGATATTATTTATCTCGTAGCCCGTAAGGACTTGAATTGTACTCTATTCACTCCTGATACCGCGTAAACGTATTTAAATATTCCTTAACCGACATCCGAGAAGACAATGCTGTTAGGAGTACATAAAGGTACGAGGATCCCTCTCATCCCGCGGGAGAGCATCAATCCTCGTTAATTATTTAAGATGTCAACCTGAGCATCACGACGTGAACTGCGACCTTTATCAACTGTAATTAACTTAATTTCGAGATGGATTAATTTTATATATCGTTGATTTCGTTGGAGTTTTTGAGTTGGACAACGTTTCGTTTATCGTCTTGGATGTCAATGTTATAGAAATAACAAAAACTGTACCTACTGATAAAATTGTAAAATAATTAAATAAAAAAATAATACAGGGCTAATATTATTATTTTTTATTATAATTAAATAAAATATTAGATCGTAATTTACACACTTATTATATCGGCTGCAAGCAATATATATGTTGCTACCATCATTTTATTTTTGATTTGGTATTTTTATTTTTATTTTTATTTATTTATTTAGTCTGTATTTTATGCATTTATTTAAATAAAATGGGGACCGATTTTGGATGTTTCACATTCAGTTGTTCATTGTTCATAGTTTTGTTGAAGGTAAATAATAATATAATTATTTAATTGTAAATCGACCATGTATACTATCTCTATGATCTTGCGCTTAGAATCGCTTTTGCTTAACGTTGTCACCAGAGCTTTTCGACCGACTTCCAAAAAGTAAAAGGTCCTCAATTAGTCTATATTTTTTTTTTTTATTTGGATTACCAACAATTGTCACATTGATAGATGTAACGACTTATAAATATACTTAACATCTAACTAAATGCACAACCACGTTAAGGTAATCTCAGCATGCAAGACGTGTTAATGTATGTTACGCGATATTTCTGCCAAATGTTGACCGATTTTCAAAATAATTTTTGTGTTCAACAAATTAGTTTTGTGTTCGATAAAACTTATTTCAAGGGTCCCATATATGTACATTTGGTCACGATCGGATTTGAAGTCGGTCTGTTAAGTTTTTTAACTTGTGAATATTTAATTTAAGTTGATGAAATTTCTCACATTTATATTCCATTTGGGAACCAAAATATTGTATAAATGAATAAAATGAAAAGCATTAACGAAAAGAAAAACACATTTCTAGTGTTAAGATTGCACAATCATCAAATGCGCTCAAAAAGTTTTAAAAAATCCGGCCCCTCGCCGTCAAAAATCAACTGTTTCCCTTCGAGAAGGGGACGAAATGTCTAGGAACGTGAAAAATTGTCATTTAATAGGCGGCACCGGCCATTTCGCAAATGGAGGTGCCTGGAGCGTGATAATCAGGGTTGCCCGATGAATCATCTTATTTTATACCACTAGCTTCTTAGAGTTATACAAATCGAATATTTATTTTCAATAATATTTTATTTTCAAGTAGTCGCCTCCTTAGTCTAGTGGCAGCATGTTTGGGCTGTGGAACAGGAGGTCCTGGGTTCGATTCCCTGGTCGGGCAAAGCAAATTTTCTAATTTAATTTGCCCGGGACTGGATCCCTTATAGGGGGTTGACGTCAGGCAGGCGGCCGGTCGTAAAAACTAAGCCAAATCCTCTCTGCAGCACGCTTGAAAAAGTGTGTTCCGTCGACCCTATATTAAGGTGGGATAAGGGCAGGTAGAAAGAAATAATAATTTATTTTCAACTAATCCGTTTTTTTTCTATTTTTAAACATAATACAAAAAAAAAATTTCACCCTCCTGATGACGAGGTTTGGGATGCAAGCCACCGGTGGTTAGGGGCGGTTAGTGAGGAACCGCCTCACAATGCGTGCCGTGCCCAATAGCACTACGACCGATTGAGAGCCTCTGAAGATTTGTTGAAGCTCTTTGCTATCAACACATTAGCGGTAACGACTGTTGGAACAATGATTGCACAGCTCACATGTCAGTCAGTAATCTCGTGTGCCAGATCTAAATACTTGGACATCTTGTCTTTTTCAGCCTTAACGAGATACTCATCATGCAGAATGGTGAATTCAGTAAGTATTGCCCGGCTACCACAACATCAGGCTTATTTCAATAATTGCTAATTTTATGTAAGTTATTGTTATAACTTGCTATGTGAAAAGATGTTTGTGCAAGGGTTTTTAATTTTCTTTGTCACATGTTAAAAATCAATATACCTACTTGATGAAAATTTCGAAAAGCTTTTATTTAAGAAATAATAAATATCATCATCATCATCATCATCAGCCATAGGACGTCCACTGCTGAACATAGGCCTCCCCCAAAGATTTCCAGATCGACCTGTTGGAAGCGGCCTGCATCCAGCGACTTCCTGCGACCTTTATCAGGTCGTCGGTCCACCTTGTAGATGGACGTCCTAAATATAATAAATATAATAATATTTAATGTTTTTTTATTTTTTACTGATGTATGCCACATATACAAATATAATAAATATACGTATATACAAAATCTAGGATACAAAGAGGAAGCCAACAGCCAACAAGTTTTACATTATTTGTATCCCCTAAAAACTGGCAACCCTGGCTATAATTTAGCGCAACCACCAATGCATGGCTTCGAGGTTTCGACAATTGATGATTTTTCAATGGGCCTTTCAAATTTCTGCATTTTTAAATCAACGAATGGAAAATTTAAGACAATACTTTCCTGAAAAAGAAAAATTTTTGTCTTTATAAAATAAAAGACAATTTATTCACTTTTGGATTTATTTTTTCGGCGCATGAATATAGTTTTCATGAAGGCTATATTGCGTTATTTAAACAAAGGTTTCGTTCTTTCTACCTGCTTTGATCCCACACCGATATTGCAGAAAGAATTCGGCTTAGTTTTTACGATCAGCAATTTGCCTGAATAAACCCCCTATTTGGCTAGTTAATGAGAGTCTTTACATACTAAAAGTCTAGAATATTCTTCGGGATTCTCTAGAGATCGCACATATTGAAAACGGAAATTGTGATTTCATGACCTCGAACTTGAAACGGTTTCATTCGGTTTCATTTACTGACTTAAAATTCCACCGAAATCGAGTTGAAAGTGCGCTAATGTTGCATTAGTTTACAGAACTTGTCATTTGCTAATTTTTAACGTGTCATTAGTGCACTTTTAACCCGATTTCGGTGGAATTTTAAGTCAATAAATGAAACCGATTCGAAATCAAATTCGATTCGAGTCAAGAGTTAGGGGGCTGGACCTCATACATCTTCATTCTAACTGACCAAGATGACCAATGAGGCGAGATTTAAAATTAGAACATGGTTTACGTTTTTGAACGCATCGTAAAATGTCTTAGCGTATTGACGCGCGCCAAATGCATGCCTGTGGCTTCTCCAGGAAGTCATGGGAAGCAATTCATGGGAATTGACAGCCTCTGTGGCGCAGTGGGCTAGTAGCCGGCTGTGAAGCGAGAGGCTGCGGGTTTGATCCGCACCGAGACAAATGTTGTATGACAGATATTTATTTCGGGTCTGGGTGTTGTGAGACCGAAATTCTCTCGCAGTTCCTGATACCCACGATACTAGTTACAATACCTAATGTGCGGTCATAACTATGTGTGTGACTATTGGGTGTATTTATTATTGTTATTTATTTAATTGACCTTTACACATGGATAAGGATAGGATAGAAATATACGCTATTATCATCGATATATTATTTACCCAGATGCACAATTGACGTTCGGAAAATGGGACAGCAAAGAAGTGCTTAAGCACTCGTTTGCCTACAGTCGGACGTCGATAAAATTCTAAATTTCAAAATTCAAATTAAAGAACGCTTGCTCATTTCGTTTAAAAAGCTACTTTATAACACGTGCTTAGGGTTATATTTGTGTTGATTTAATTACAACTTGTGATCGTTTTCTTTGTTGTATTTCTGAGACCACTTTTTAGGAGGATATTTGCAAAGAACTGTGCATCTAGGGTATAATATATTGATGGCTATTATAATATAAGCTAGAATTATACATAAACTTACCTATCGTCAAACTGTGCACAAATTCTAGATTCTGGTCGGATACTAAGTCTTTCTTCCTTTCTACCTGCCCTTATTCCACCTTAATGTGGGGTCGGCACAACACACTTTTTCAAGCATGTTGTAGAATAGATTTTGCTTAGTTTTTACGACCGGCTGCCTGTCTGACATCAACCCCCTCTGAGGGATCCAGTCCCGGGTAAATTAAATGAGAAGATTTGCTTTGCTCGACCTGGGAATAGAATCCAAGACCTACCGGTTCACAGCCCATATATGCTACCACTAGACTAAGGGCGCGACTAATTCTAACTAAGCTAATACTAAGTAAAAAACACAATATCACCCGACCCGGGATCGAACCCATGATCCCAGCACGGTTGTTGTACCGGCACGCACACTCTCAGAATATATTAAACACGAGTAATGATTAATTTTAAGGAGAGTTCTACCGCGGTACTGGGATTAAAGTGTTCGAGTTAATTTATTGCATTCAAAAGTATTTGAATTCTTAATGCCTGATATTTAGTAGTAGAGGAAGTGAGTGAGAACTGATAGATTGCATCGCATTTTTAAATTATTATCCGATGCTGGCGTACAGCAAATAGAAATGCACTGGTAATTCAAGGCGCACTGATTTACGCTGAGATCTATAGAGCGAACTTCGTCTAAGTTTAAGTCAAAGCAACGAACTCAGTGAGTATAATGATTTCTTAGGTTTACGTAAATGTTATTCATTGAAATTAAACTATTTTTACGGATTCTATCACGATTTGGTTTTAATTTTTATGCCCGACGTTTCCCAGTCCCAGTCTGACCCGTGACCACGAAGGCTGCAAAGCTTTCGAAACGTCGGGCATAAAAATTAAAACCAAATCGTGATAGAATCCGTAAAAATAGTTTAATTTCAATGAACTCAATGAGGATTTGGAATTTTTAAATCGAACTTTGACTTAGTCTGAGTCATTTTTTACAAGAAAATCTTTACTTAGTCTGTCTGTTTTTCTTGTTAAAAATAGCTCGGACTAAGACGAAGTTCGTTTTAAACATTCCAAATTCTCACTGAGTTCGTTTCTTTGGCTTAGACTTAGTCAAAGTTCGCTCTATAGATCTCAGCCTTATAGCCAAAAGCGCTGTAGTTCGTCATTCGGTTGCAATAAAAAATATAAAATGCTCATCTGACTTTTTGATTTTTTTTTAAATGACTGCCTCGGTGGCGTGGTGGTATTTCGGTACGACTACGGTTCTGAGGTCTTGGGTTCGATCCCCGGGTCGGGCAGTGATATTGGATTTTTCCATATCAGCCCGGAGTCTGGAATTTGTGCCCGATATGGCGATAGGCTCGCCCCCTATCACATCTGGGACGGAACTAAGCTCGGCGAAACGTGGGTGTACTAGTTCGCTAGTGCGCCTCTGCCTACCCCTTCGGGGATACAGACGTGAGCTTATGTTAAAATGCTCATCGACGAACAGTATGGTGTTTAACAGTAACACAATTATCAGTATGGAGATAAATCAGGGCGACAGATTTTACGCATTACTCTAGGAAGAATATGCCTACTTATAAAATACAACGAGTTGCCATTGGCTACCAAGCCTTTGAATAAAAATATTTGTTCTTAATTATAATTACATAACATAAGCTCACGCCTGTATCCCCGAAGGGGTAGGCAGAGGCGTACTAGAGAACTAGAACACCCACATTTCGCCGAGCCTAGTTCAGTCCCAGATGTGATAGGGGGCGAGCCTATCGCCATATCGGGCAAAAATTAATTATAATTTCATTCAATAAATCTCGCATCTCCCGTGTCTCACATCTTAGGTAGTATGAAGTGTCGAGTCTATCTGGAATATTATTGAATCGTAGATGTTGCAATTACGTTGCCACGATCGAATTTGTATAAATATTCATAATAACCGCACATCACAACTTTGTATGTTACTAGTTTTGTGTTGTTTTTTAGTTTTAGTTGTGTTGTTTTTTAGTTTTAGTTTTTTTTATTGCCAACTGTAAACATTGTGATAGATTTACTTAATTATAGTTATGACAATTTTAATACATGTCACATAAATTACTCTGCACGTAATTCGCTATAATTTTTTTTTAATTCCCTTTATTGAGCTCAATGTATAGCAACTTGCCTCAATTCTTATTGAGACGTTCCAATTCAATTTTTGAATCGTCCATATCACGTCTGAGCGAAATAGAATATTCAGAGATCAAACGTCAAATTTCTGTCAAAACAAGCGCAGGTCGGACAGAAATAAAGTGTAGTTAATTTGGTAATGGTGTTCCCTAGAGGCTTTTATATGGAGTGGTTAGACTACGAAAGAGGCGCGGATTTGCCTGCTTTAGATAAAAAAAAAACATTTTAGGTGGTTTCTTCAACTCTTATTCTTTTGAGAGTAGCAGCACTTACATAAATCTCATTTATTTTAAAATGAATTCGGGTAAGCATAAACCCTGATTAATATCTTGCACGTCGCTGATTTATCGTAAATCTCAATTTAAATATAACACAACATAAGCTCACGCCTGTATCCCCGAAGGGGTAGGCAGATGTGTACTATAGAACTAGAACACCCACCCAATTTAAATATAATAATGAGATTTAATGTAAATCGAGGACTAACTCTAAATTTAATAAAACCAAGAATGAAGTAAGTAGACTGCCTCGGTGGCGTAGTTGAATTTCGGTACGACTACCGTCCTGAGGTCTCGGGTTCGATCCCCGGGTCGGGCAAAGTAATATTAGATTTTTCCATATCAGCCCGGAGTCTGGGATTTGTACCCGATATGGCGATAGGCTCGCCCCCTATCACATCTGGGACGGAACTAAGTTCGGCGAAATGTGGGTGTTCTAGTTCGCTACTTTACCTCTGCCTACCCCTTCGGGGATACAGGCGTGAGCTTATGTAGGATAAGTTCCTACATAAGCTCACGCCTGTAACAAAGCCAGACAAAAAAACTCAAACGAAATTCACATGACTCAAGTAACAACTGAATTTCAAAGTAAGTTTCTGGAACTTTCTAACGGACATAAAGACATTTTACGGACAGTAGGAGGCACGTGAAAGTGATCCTTGAGAGTCCCTCCGCTCATGTCAATCAAAAACCACTCTATTTTTATTGTTTCGCCTAATAAATAAGTTTTAATGTAAGATGCTCTATGCCTTTGGGATTAAGGATGTTTTTTAAGAAAATTATTTATTCTGGAGTCTGGAATTTGTGCCCGATATGGCGATAGGCTCGCCCCTTATCATATTTGGGACGGGACTTAGCTCGGCGAAATGTGGGTGTTCTAGTTCGCTAGTGCGCCTCTGTCTACCCCTTCGGGGATACATGGGAGAGCGTATGTTATGTTATGTTATTATTTATTAGGGTTTTGTTAAGTAGCTATAAATAACAGATCTTGTCTCCTTAATCTAGTGGCATCATACTTATATGGGCTATGAATCGGGAGGTCCTGGGTTCAATTTCCAGGTCGAGCGGGTTATTTTTCTAACACGATTTGCCCGGGATTAAATCCCCAGAAGGGAACTGACGTCACACCAAATCCTTTTTGCATATGACGTCAGCTGGTCGTAAAACTAAGTCAAACTCTTTGTGCAACATGTTTAGAAAATTGATTTGCACCGATCCCACATTAAGGTGGGATAAGCACAGGTGGAAAGAAAATAACTGCCCTTATCCCACGTCGCTGTGGAGTGTGCAATACACTTGGCAGCAAAAAACGCCTTTATCATAGAGATCATTGTCAAAACATTTGTGAAGACATATAAAACGTTATCAAGTTAATAAAGCCTTACAAACGGCCACCAGGCCAATTATTATTCTATCGGTTTCGATAATGAGGACGTGCGATACACACAGTTACATAGTATCGGTAACTAGCTACCAGTTTGACGCTTTATTTCTTCTTTAGAACCTAGTTATAATTCAGCACAAAAATGTGCTTATTTTTATTAAGTCACCAAATTAGTTGAGCGGACGGTCTATCTGATGGCAAGTGGTGAAAGTCACTCATAGACATCAGCAATGCCAACTGGAAAAGATACACTTAAAGATTCATGAGCTTCTACTGCTTAAAATTCAATTTAAATATTGATTTATTAATCAGCCCTCTAGAGACACTAATTAATTTAAATCTCTAAACATATGCGTTTGTAAAATCCTTCTCTTTAAATGTACAAATAGAATATTCTTGAAATAAAACTAGTTTTTACGGATTCTATTGCGATATTTTTTTATTTTTTAGTCCCGACGTTTCGAAAGCTTTGGAGTGTCAGAAACGTCGCGTCGGGAGTATAAAAATAAACAGCGATAGAATCCGTATAAACGAATTCTATCACAATGTATATCATTCGCATAAACTTAAAAAATAGAAATGCTGTAGCTTTGTTACATCTGTGTGTACCTAATCGCCTGTAGAAAGGTAATTTGGCTGTAGAAAATTGATCAGCGCCACCGATTGAAATGCGGGTCGATATGTCGAACACTGATGGTGGCCATCAGTCTCTATTGACATCTCGGTAATAGATGTCTCTGGGTCGGAATTTGATGTCTTTATCATGGTTAGTGGCGTTATTTGGTATGGGTAAGGTTAGGACTGTCTAAATTCAGTTTTCGACTGACGTCCAAAAAGGAAAACATCCTCAATTCGTCTGTATGTTTTTTATGTATGTTACACGATATCTCCGTCAAATTTGGACCGATTTTCAAAATTATTTTTGTGTTCGATAGAGCTTATTTCAAGGGTGGTCCCATATATATTGATCGCGATGGGATCTGAAGTCGGTCCATAAAGTTTTTAAACTTGTGTTTATTTTGTAGAAAAATGAATAATAGTAGCTACTGCCTCGGTGGCGTGGTGGTATTGCGTGCGCGGTGCAACTATGGTCCTGAGGTCTCGGGTTCGATCGCCGTCGGGTAAAGTGATATTGGATTTTACAGTATCAGCCCGGCGCGGCGTCTGGAATTGGTGCCCGATCTGGTGATAAAATGGAGTCTTACCATCAATATTAGAAGTCGCTCTCGCTGGTAGATCTACCACCAAGACCAACCAATGAACCGAATTACAAACACTACAATATCGTCACCCACATCTGATTGGCTTTTAGCGTGAACATCAAACTTTTATGCAAACGAAGCAATTAACTGTTTATTTTGAAAAAGTTAACACTTTGAATTAGGCATTGTTTACACGCTATAGTACGATTAGGGTTGTTAGATTAATGCAAATTAGAAACATTGTATATGGGACAGTGTAACTAATGCTTTTGTCCTTGGCCTGAATAGTTACAGAATACAAAAATGCTATGACGTAACTGAATGTTTGAAAAATTAAAAACCGACTTCAAAACAGATTGATCAAAATATAATATCACCCCTAGATTAAGCTTTATGAGACCGGGAGGGCCTGGGTTCGATTCCCAGGTCGGGAAGGGTACTTTTCTAACACAATTTACTCGGGACTGGGTCTCCCAGATGAGGGATGTCAGACAGGCAGCCAGTTGTAAAAACTAAGCCAAATCTTTCCAGCTAACCAACGAATTCAGGAACTTTTCTGATATCTGTTGCAAATACCGGGTAGGTAATAGGTCGCCAACCAAATGCGATACCTAGATAAGATGTTTCGACGGTCCCTACGAACGAAGCGACATGTCAAAAACTGAGGTTTTCAGGAGAATGAAATGAAGTTTATTTATAAGTTTAAGAATTATCATACTTGTTATCTTGTTCGATTAGTATTTAAAGTAGAATTATTAGAATACAAAATAATCAAAAAAATGTATCTATATAGTCATGAGCTTATAGACAATCTAAATATATATCTATGCAATAGAAAAATATGACATTTTGACTTGTCTTTATATACGAAGGGACCGTCGATTTATTTATGCGGCCTTTACAGAATAATAAATGTTTGCGAATATTGACAGCCTCCGTGGCGCAGCGGGCAAGTAGCTGTGAAGCTAGCTAGCAAGTAGCAGGCTGTGAAGCGAGGGGCCGCGGGTTCGATTCCCGCCTTAAGACAAATGTTTGTGTGGCCCACAGATATTTGTTTCAAGTCTGGGTGTTGTGAGACCGAAAGTGTCTCACAGTCTCGGACACCTACGATACAGGTTAAGCCTAGTGTGGGGTCAGGACTAGGTGTGTGACTATTGGGTGGGTGTATTTATTTATTTATATTTGTACTTTTCTGGTTGTAATTCAGCTCAAAATCTTTATTTATAGCCTTAACCGGAGCAATTGCCACTCGTGTATTCGAATATAAATAAAATACAGTCCAAATAATTTATTCTTAAACTTTACAAAACAGCGTTCATAAAAAATACACAAATGAAAATATTAAAATATGGCATTTAATATTTGATAAAACGCTTTAATTTAACCAAGATGGCACCTGAGTTGGTTTTTTATTAATCGTAAATCTTCTCCGGTGACTTAATGTTCGAAAGCGATGGGAGGCACAATCAACGGATTTATTAGCATTAAAAAGTACAGCGAAAGAAGCGTTTAGAAGCATATTGTTAAAAGCAATGGTGATAAAGAGCACAGTGGGCTATTAAATTGTTTATGACCCCGCAATGTTTACGTTTGCCCGCGAATATTGTATAAATGATTGTGTCGTTGGCGGGTTGTTAAATACGCAAGACTTTTACATTCGTATTTTTAATATCGTGAAGTGAAATGTGTTTTGATGAAGATCGGCGCGAAGATCCTTCCTGCAATATGGTTATCTTAATGTGGGACTATTAAGGTGGGATAAAGGCAGGTAGAAAGAAGGATTCTATTAAATATGATATTATTAATACCAGCCGTACAGCTGAGCCACAACCTACTGTCAAAAGAAAATACAGGAATAAGTATAAGGAAGACTTACTGATTTCTTAAGTTTACGCGAATATTATACATTGAAATAAAACTATTCTTACGGATTCTATCACGATTATGTTTTAATTATTATTTAATTATTATTTGGGAATAATAATTAAAACATAATCGTTATAGAATCCGTAAGAATAGTTTTATTTCAATATAAGGAAGACTTATCTTTCAGTGGAGTCAGGACTATACATGGGACTATTGAGTGTTATTTATTTATTTGTAATGTGTATGATGCAAAGAGATTTTTATCATTAACTATAGAGTGGGTATCAAGCAAGTTTCCATAAAAAAAAAAAAATTAACTCAAACTGCAACATCAACCACTTATTACAATGCAAGAGCGATTACTACAATTTACATCCTAGAATGTTTTGTGAATGGTTAAGATGATTCTTATGTACGTGATCGTAAGGTAAGTTTATTCTCTCAATATTATTATGCTGGCCGACCTGGCGCGCGTATATTTCAAATAAACTGAGCGACTTATGACCACTAGGTCATAACTTTTGGATTACAAGTTTTGTGCTGTTGTCCCGTCTATCTGACCAACTATGAAATGAAGCATTCCTAATGTATGAAACGAAACCAAAATGGCGACTTTGCGAAAGAAATATCCCATTAATATAGGAGTTAGGCATCTTCTTAATATTTCGAAATTAGTATTATTGTAAATAAAACACCGTATTTATAATAACATCAATCAGTATTTATTCGTTATTTAATTTTATGACACGGTGACAACTAACATGTAAACAAATCGCGAAACTAAAATGGCGAAACCGGCTTCAAATTAAACACGTGCTTTTCGTTGTTATGCCAGGTTTTCTTAAGTAATTGGATCTTTCTTGCTATAAACTTATCCGGCATTAGATGTATCGACTTCGATACGTTTAAGGCAAAACATCAACAAGAAAATATTTTATGTTATAAGAACTTAAAGGCCGACAACGAATTCATAATTCCTCCGGTATTGTGTATACTTATTCTTGGCCGGCGGTGATCACTTAATCTCAGGTGACCCACTTGCTAGTTTACCCCAACTTCCATAAAAAAATTAGATACGAGAGTGAAGAAACCAAAAAAACTGAAACATAAATTTTCATAAAATATTCATGCCAAAATGATCTAATACAATCATCATCAATATATTATACCCTAGATGCACAGTTCTTTGCAATTATTTACAAATATCCTCCTAAAAAGTGGTCTCAGAAATAAAACAAAGAAAACGATCACAAGTTGTAATTAAATCAACACAAATATAACCCTAAGCACGTGTTATAAAGTAAGTTTTTAAAAGAAACAAGCGTTCTTTAATTTGAATTTTGAAATTTTGAATTCTATCGACTTCCGACTGTAGGCAAAACGAGTGCTTAAGCACTTCTTTGGTGTCCCATTTTCCGAGCGTCAACTGTGCATCTAGGTAAATAATATATCGATGACAATCATAGACCATATCGGTGTCGTTAATTTAATTTATTGTGAGTTTATTCGTTTATGCTCAAGGTTCGAAGGAATACGAATGAAGTACATAAGTCTTTTTTGCAATTATTTGGTAAAGCAATATGTCTAAATATAGCTAAAACAATACTCCAAGAGGCGTTTTGTTTACAGTAGCAAACGTGACGTGATCCACCGTCCGAAGATAAAAGCGATGTTTGTTCCCCACACGCTTTGAACGTTGATGGAATCGCTTACTGAGCATTGTGAAACTAATGGACAATGTAACCACATTTGTATCGGTGTGCCAAATTACACGCCTTAGGTTTTGTTTCTCGGCCATTTAAAATCGAGAAACAACATACCGAACTGTAGCCCGAAGACGAAAAACTAATGTAAATGTAAATGTATTCGAGTTCGCTGCGCACTGATGACGTTTGGTTAATATTTCATACAAATTTCATAGACGCGCATCGACTTCAAATACATTTACAGTTGTCAGAAATTTTCATGCTCAGGCCACTGGTGACTGCCTCGGTGGCGTGGTGGTATTTCGGTACGACTACGGTTCTGAGGTCTCGGGTTTGATCCCAGGATCAGACAAAATGATATTGGATTTTTCCATATCAGCCCGGAGTCTGGAATTTGTGCCCGATATGGCGATAGGCTCGCCCCCTATCACATCTGGGACGAAACTAAGTTCGGCGAAACGTGGGTGTTCTAGTTCGCTAGTGCGCCTCTGCCTACCACTTCGGGGATACAGGCGTGAGCTTATGTTATGTTATCATACCAAAGACATTCAAACCATTCACAAAACATTATATGGTGTAAATTGTAATAATCGCCCTCGCATTGTAATAAGTGGTTGATGGCGGTACTGAAGTTTGAGATCAATTTTTTTGTATGGAAACTTGCTTGATAGCCACTCTATAGTTAGTAATATTTATCATCATACACATTACAAATAAATAAATAACACCCAGCGATAGCTCTGTTGGGAATGGTACGGACTGTCGAGACAAGTGTCGGAGGTTCGAGACCAACCCCAAAATGAAGCATACACCTCTGACTTTTCTATGTTAAGTGTATTTTCATTGTGAAATATCGCTTGCTATAACGGTGAAGGAAAACATCGTGAGGAAACCTGCATGCCTGAGAATTTCTTCACAGGAATTTCGAAGGTATGTGAAGTCTACCAACCCGCATTAGGCCAGCGTGGTAGACTAAGGCCTAACCCCTCTCATTAGTAGAGGAGGCCCGTGCCCAGTAGTGGGACAGTAATATTACAGGGCTAATATTATTAAATAACACCCAATAGTCCCATGTAAAGTCCTAACTCCAATGAAAGATAAGTCTTCCTTATCTTTATTCCTGTATTTTCTTTTGACAGTAGGTTGTGGCTCAGCTGTACGGCTGCTATTAATAATATCATATTTAATAAAATCTTTCTTTCTACCTGCACTTATGCCAACTTAATGTGGGGTCGGTACAACACATTTTTCAGCCATGTCACAGGAAGGATTTGGCTAAATTTTTACGACCGACTGCCTGCGTCAAAGACAAAGTCCCGGATCATATTTTTTTTGTTTTTATTATGTTTATTTAAAGTAACTAAGTAAGTAAGTTGTTGCCTGTCCTTTTTTTGGTTTGACAAATAAACTTTCATTCTTTCTTTATTTCTTTCTTTCTATATTGAATAGAATAAGAAATATTAAATATCGGACATTTATAAGCGATATGACGTTATTAATCATAATAAAAATGATAGAATTACAATCAAATAAAGCTGTATGGAAACTTATCTTTTGAAGTGGAATAAATATAGTTATAATATGATATGATAATTATCAATCAAACAAGAGAAACCGACCCCAACAAGCTTGCGTCTCGTCAGTCATCAGCTAATATTCTTTGGTTAGAACGTTTCGTTTCACGCGAGATATTTGTTTTTATATAGTCAGGCCGACTGACATGCTCTTTGAACTGCAATGTAAACAGAACTGTAGTGTAAACAACTACAGCTGGGACTTTCACTGTTTAATTTATTGTATTGCCACATCCTCTTCACGCGAGAAACATTTGCTGCGTTTTTTGGTTGTTTCCGATCTTGAATTCGGGATTAAAGTAAGGTATTTCATTTACTAACATGTAATTAGGGGTTCTTGCACCAGCAATACCACCACCAGGTGACAAGTTCCCAGTAGTGGGACAGTTATGTTACAGGGCTGACATTATATTATCGATATTCACAATATAGGTAAATATATATCGACGGTTCCAAGGCAAAGTGCGTTAAGCGACATTTTTGAAACTTTACAGGAGAGAGGTTCAAAGTTTTTTTTTGAGAAAAAAAATTCATTATAAAAAAAGTACTTGGCGGATTTTAGCAAAATTAATATATTTCTTGCGTTTGCACATATCGCAACTTTTTAAATATAAATTGTGTTTAAATGAGCTGTATTTTCAAATATAAGTGTCGCTTAACCCAATATGCATCAACTGAAAGAATTTTTAGAGTGAGGCAAAGTGACTCAAGTGCCCATCACAGATATTATAGCGGAGACGAAATTGATTCATACCTTAATACGATTACGTTTCAGGAAAAGCAAAACTGCTTTATCCTCCATGTATCATAATGTTCATAAAAAAATACTTGCCAGAAATTAGCACAAGTGGTATGTTACATGGGCGCGGCGTAGGGTAAAATGATGCAAACCCAAAATTATTTTACGATTTTATGTTATTGATATGACCAAAATAATAACATTTACAACAGATTTGATTTTTCACCAATTTTTTTATGGTTAGTAAATATTGTATTATGTGGGTAGTTTTATATTACTAATATCAAAAAATAAAGGATCTAGATTTACAGTGATTCTATACCTCCCTTCATTATCATTAAAATAATTTGCTAATGATGAAGTACTATCTTCTTCTTGCACAACTTGCTGAACGACCAGCTTGAAGCGACCCGAAGCAAATATTACTTGCTCCGATTTCATCTAACAAGATTCTTAGTTATCTCTATCACTTGAAGAAGGCTCTAATTACTTTCTTATCGAGGCGTGGGCACTGGGCTCTTATGGTGTAGAGCTGTTTGGCTCCCTGTTCAACCATTATACACAATAAAATACTTAATATACGAGGGTATGGTCAGTATTCGAGATTGTGATCAGTACCGCGACATTCAGCTTATTTGACATGCTGCACCAAGAAGAAAACACTGTCGCTGAATGAATGAATAGCTTTAAACCCAGATATGATACCATAGGCCTGGTGTTTGCCATTAAATCGTTGGGCGAGACATACAGGTCGATGAAGACTGTAGAAATCTGAAACTAAATGTAGCAAAGATCGAGGACATAACCTATTGGAGGTACAGACATGGATAGTATCCAGATAAGGAGCAAAAAGATAAATATTTATTAAACATACTATGTTATTTACTATGGTTAAAGTAAAAGCGAAAATGTCTTAAATACATTGGGTGTTCAAAATAGTAACTGCAAAAATGATTTAACCGACAAATGAAATTAAATCAACTAGAAGCCTAAAAATCTTAAGTGACCGAGGGCCGAAAATGGTAAAATCTTGTGTCGTTTCAATCAATGAACATCAAAATGGAAGCTATTTTTCGTGTTGTGTTAAGCGCCAAAAAAGTCGTCAAAAAAAAATGAAACTAGCGTCAAAAAACGCAGAAAAATTCGCTGATTCCAAATATATATATAACTCAATATCGCAAAAAATGTCGCTTAAAGCACTTTGCCTTGGAACCGTCGATATGATATTAAAACTTTTTTGTTTTCGCGGATAGCGATTTACCGCTACCGCCGCACCTGGGGGGAGACACGACGGTAATGTCGGGTTCGCCGGTCTTCCGACCCAACGTTGAGCCGCCCGGGAGAGATGGAAATCATCCGAGCGACCGTTGGGCAAAGTTCCTAACACTATGTACACCCTACATCGACAGTACCGACTTAAACCTCGCGGGGGCCCTCTTCGGCGCATTGGAACGGCTCCGGCTATGGAGACATGAATTGGTGATTGGTTGGGACGAGTATGGATTTACACTGTACGGTGTACAGCTTTGTATCCCTATGCCTGCATCGGTCATCCACCTACCCTGTTGAAGGCGCCTCGATTTGCTTCTTCCTTCTTCGGAGCGTGGAGAAGCATTTATTCAGGCCGGCATGATTTTGGTGATCATTTTATAATCTCATTATTTTGTCGATGGTCGCTAGTTTTTTTTAACTTTACTGCGCTTTCTATCAAGCTTATTGCTTGATTAAACTAATCAATATGCTTTGGAATCACAATTCAAACTCGAGGCATCAGGAGGCAGGCGGTAGGTATCGAAAGTTTAATACCTTTCTTTTTTTATTCCATCATCATCATCAGTCATAGGACGTCCACTGCTGAACATAGGTCTCCCCCAAAGATTTTTTTTTATCATCATCATCATCAGCCACAGGGCATCAATTGCTGAACATAGGCCTTCCCCAAAGATTTCCAGATCGATCTGTTGGAAGCGGCCTGCATCCAGCGACCTCTGTTGTTACCACGGGGAAATTCAATTGCGAATCTCTCCAATCCGGAGCTTAGAAGTATGTTGAACTCCCATACTATTAAAAAAAATCACATTTTGGTATAAAGTTCCGCATTTGCGCATATTCTGATAAACTAATTATTGTCTAGTCTATTAGGAAGTTGTTATTATTCCAGTCAGGCTGACTGGACGTGCTTGCACTACGCTCTTTATTATAATGTCTTTCTGTTTATTATATTCATGATAACTTCGTACACAGAAATGAATGTCTAATGAACATAAAGCAAATCTAGATTTGAGAAGTTATCGTGTTGCTTGTTTTTTGTGTATTAGCTTTCTGGTTGTTTTTCAAACCCCTTTTCTCGATTGACGGTGGAATTTCAAAAAATTATAACAAACGTTATAATTATAACAAATTATAAGTAACATTGCTTGGAACATATCAAGTTAGTTTATTTAATGAATACAATCTAGGTAGAATATTTAAGTATAAATCTGACCTTTATTCGTGTAGAATTTCTCCAAAACAAACTTTCAACCTCGTACTGATTTCTTAAGTTTACGCGAATGTTGTACATTTTAATAAAACTATTTTTACGGATTCTATCACGTGGTCACGGGTCTGTCCGACCCGTGACCACGAAGACTGCAAAGCCTTCGAAACGTCGGGAATAAAAATTAAAACCAAATCGTGATAAAATCCGTAAAAATAGTTTTATTTCAACCTCATTTTACTCATTTTCGGAGTTAAATTTTGAAATATACTTAGACTTTATATGTATAATAAAAGGCACCTCTGTGCAATTTTAGCTATCTGAGAGGGTTATCTGAATCTGGAACATTGTTTTTTATGCATCGATTTGTATTTTCCATTATCAAAATAGTTTGAGTAAACATGAGTGACGCTTTAAAAAAATTGGCTGAACTTATTTTTTATCTGACACCGAAATGGAAATAACGATCAATTTGAATAATGAAACTAATAAAATTTACATATGAATTGAATCGGTGTACGAGGTAAATTGAAAAACAACCATAAAAACGTAAAATAACTAAATAACTTGCACATAAAAATAACGAATCACTCACAACCTTATTTCTTGCAACGTTTTTACTGGAAATTTTATTAAATTAAAACAAAATATACCTTATATATACCTTGCTATAACGGTGAAGGAAAACATCGTGAGGAAACCTGCATACCTGAGAATTTCTTCACAGGAATTTTGAAGGTACATATGTGAAGTCTACCAACCCGCATTAGGCTAGCGTGGTAGACTAAGGCCTTACCCCTCTCATTAGTAGAGGAGGCCTGTGCCCAGCAGTGGGACAGTAATATTACAGGGCTAATATTATTATTATTATACCTTATATATTTAGGGGAGGCCTATGTCCAGCAGTGGAGGTACTATGGCTAATGATGATGATGATACCTTTTGCAAACTAATTTGTGTCGTGTAAGCTGAAGGCATAACGTCATAACTTTATTAAATTTTCTTTCGCACAAATTATTGAAATTATACAACCTTAACATAACTAACACCTGTTGAATACAAAAGATCACATCAGTCTACATTTGACGGAAATATCTTATGAGTGGGTGAAATTTTATGCCTTCTCAAACCCCATCCAGCATACCCTTGGCATTTGCAATATCCACGAGCGATCGACGGTAACAGCTCACCAGCAGTTGACCGATCTACTCGTCTGCCTGTCTATTCATATACATATATATTATACAGAATTTGAAATCCTTATGTGTTTGAAGTCGGTTCCGACGATCATATTACCTTACTAGGCCTTAATCACTGGCTTGTGCAAAGGGCATTAATATGGTATAAGTTAAGTCGAGGGGCGTCGGGCCATGAGGCGTGACGTCACGGATGAACACATGCGATAAATGTCAAGTTCCGATACAATGTTGATGCTTATGCTCATAAATATAATATACCCCTTATGATACCTCGTGTTTGGCAGTTCAATTCTTAGTGGAGTTAAAAGATGTTTGAACTTGTTTACTGCAGGTCGATTATCTAAGAAACGCCACAACGTTGCGATCGACGACGAGCTCGCGCAGTGCACATCGTTGAGATCGACGGAGCGTTCAACGTTGTTAGGTCTTAGAGAATACCATTTTTCATACATTTATGTCAAACGCCTCGCTCGAGAGAGCTAGTTCGCATAAGCGCCGTCATCACGCATAGCGCTATTGCGTGCGCTTTGTACCTTGCTGAATACAAAAATGACAACATCGTTGACGCACACGCAACGCATCGATGTTTTCACAAATGAAACCTTAGAGAATCGACCTGCTGGTAGTAAGACTCATATGAGATAATCCTTCTGGGTAGGTACTCGTTCCACCACAATGTTCATTTCTATCATTAATCATCACAGTGAAGTGTGTGTGTTGTTTGAAGGACATCGTAGAACTATAATTGTGCATTACAACAAGAAAATAGAATAGAACTAAACTTTTGGGGTGGTAGAGCCACGCTGTAGACAGTTACGTGTACAGCACGAATGGGTCGGCTCGACCGGTTTGATACCACTGTCTCACAGAAAACGACATAAAGTGGCAGCTTGCTGAGTTCGTTTGGTGAGTGACATTTGCTGTGGCCCATTTACCCCCCTCCCTTTCCCAATCCCTTTTCCCTTCCCTTCCATTTCCTCTTTTTAGGTTGGCAACGCACCCATGATTCTTATTGTGTCTTGGGTGTCTATGGGCAGTGGAGATCACTTACCATCAGGTGAGTAAGTACCGTAAAGCGCGTATCGTAAGACCGGCGAGTCCAACATATGTAACCATTCCATTATTCCCCGAACTGGATTGGTAGCGATAAATCGTTTTCCCCGCGTAAACTAAAAAAAGGTCACCTGATGGCAAGTGATCTCTACCATCCATAGACACCCACGACACTACTGTTAGTGATTAAAGAATCATGTGAGCGATTCCGACCATGGAAAGATAGGGACTGGGAAGGGAAAGAGGATTTGGGTCACCGAAACCTCAATTATTTAACTAAGCAACGAGTTACCATCTCACATCGGTTTTCTATGTAATAGTGGTATCAGGTCGGTCGATTTGGACCGTTCGTGTTGTAAACAAAAATGTCTACTACCTAAATCGTAATATCATAGTATTTTAACCATAAAAAATCTATCTCTCTCTTTTGACTATAATTTCATGCTTTACTTACCTCAAATATTCACATCGCTTTAACAAAACAATGAAGGTATAACGCACGCTTATGATTTACGCCTCATTGCTTCAACGAGCTGTCTCTTTCAAATCATTTTCTACTTTAAACTTACATGGTAGAGTTCAAAATCAATGTATGGTAAAGAATAAAGAATATTCCATATGCAACAATGTAATTAATTTGTTTAATCAGCTGTGAAATATTGTAATAACATGAACTGTGACATTTGGCTCCATTGTTTCTCCATTTTATGACAGTATTGCATTTCGCTTACGCTTCCGCCCGCGTGTAAGGTACTTATGGTTTTTATTAAGGGTCTTTCTTTTTTTATTTTTATGGCAGAGACTGGTAAATAAGAAGATGGGTCACCTGATGGTAAGTGATCTCCACGGCACATAGACACCCAAGACACAAAAAGAATCATGGGTGCATTGGCAACCAAAAAGGAGGAAATGGAAGGATAGGAAATAGGCCACTGGAAATCTCACTCACCGAACGAAACGCGACAGCAAGCTGCCACTTTACGTCGGTTTTCTGTGAGACAGTGGTATCAAACCGGGCGAGCGGGTCCAATCGTGCTGTAGACGTTACTGTGTACAGCATGGCTCTACCACTCAATTCCAAACTTGGCTGGTATTGAAAAATCCAATATCACTTTGACCGACTCGAGGATCGAACCCGAAACCTCAGGACGGTAGTCGAACCGTAGCGAAATACAACCACGCCACCGAGGCAGTCTAAAACTTTGCATCGTAAAATGTTTAGCGCAAACTTACAAACAATAGAGTGACCTTTAAAAAGCCATTTCACTATCCCAATTAAGATAAAGAATGTAGATAGACGTTACAAATCACTGAAAACAGAAACCAGTTTGCATGGCTCCTTTCAGATGCAAATGGGTGTATTAAATTTGCAATTTAGACCTCGATAAAGGACTGTGTATGGTCCAATACATAGGAGCGAGGTTGGCCCGTATTACAAAAGAGCAAGTACTTAGGTAATAATGTAGTTCTAATAAAATTTTATGTGTGAAGTATTCGCATGGATTTACAATAATTTTATTAATTTATTTTATATTGTGCCAGGAACAAACTTTAAAACTTCATATCAAAAAGTATACAGATTTTAGGGAGATATGAGATTCCGAAATGCCAAAAAACATTTGTGAGAAATAATGTAAATAGATTCGTCTGTGTATCGTTCGGGCCCATTCGGACCATACAAGTTGAAATATCGTCGCTCAATTAGGAATACCGTATAAATCGAATAGATTACTTTTATTCACTGCCTCGGCCTAGTTGTATTGCGTGCGCGGTACGACTATTATCCTGAGGTTTCTAATTCGATCTCCGGGTCTGGCAAAATAATATCGGATTTTTCCTGCCCGGAGTCTGGAATTTGTGCCCGATGGCGATAGGCTTGCCCCTATCAAATCTGGGACAGAACTAAGCTCGGCGAAATGTGCATGTTCTAGTTTACTACGGCTCCGACTACCCCGTCAGTGATATAGGCGTGAGCTTATGTATTACATGCTACCATGCCACGATAAGTTTTAGTCAGTCGCATCAGCTCATGCCTTCAACCACTCTAAGCTGTTGGCAACGTATGTTCTAAGCAAGTTGAGACAATGAAGACATCGCTTTTGTTGTGTTCGGACAGATTTTATGCTGAAGTATCCTATCTGCCAGCCTTACTGACCGACGCGCCACGAAAATTGATTACTGGTTATTGTCAAATGAACTAACATCAGGCTGGCATAATTCTGGCTACCGTTGATGGACTCATGTATTATTGCCATCGATGCTATAGATGGACGTTATGGTGAGGACAGTAAGGAAGTTATGGATGTTATGGAGTAGGATAACAAAATAGAGAACAAATTGGAAAAAGTTGGAGGAGGCCCATGCCAAGTATGTAGTCTAGTAGCGGGTTTCATATGTCATTGCGAAATTGATTATTAACATCTTCATCTTCTGCCTGCCCTTATCCCACCTTATGTGGGGTCGGCGCAACATACTTTTTTTCAAGCATGTTGCAGATAGGATTTGGCTTAGTTTAACGACCGGCCGCCTGCCTGACGTCAACCCCATGTGAGGGATCCAGTCCCGGGCAAATTAAATTAGAAAATTTGCTTTGCCCGACCTGGGAATCGAACCCAGGACCTCCCAGTCCACAGCCCATACATGCTGCCACTAGACCAAGGAGGCGACTGAAATTGATAATTAACCCTGAAATAAAACTCTTTTATACGGATTCTATCACGATTTGTTTTTATTTTTAAGCCCGAGGCTTCTAAGGCTTTGCAGCCTTCGTGGTTACGGGTCGGACTGATAAATTCGTTTTATTTCAATGTATAACATTCGCGTAAACTTAAGAAATCAGTATGATAATTAACCTCGTTGTACAGAAATGATGCAACCTAGAAAAACGAAAACGCAAAAAGTAGTTAATAAATTCTAATATGATCAAATAACTTAATAAATAATAAATAATATTAGCCCTGTAATATTACTGTCCCACTGCTGGGCACGGGCCTCCTCTACTAATGAGAGGGGTTAGGCTTTAGTCTACCACGCTGGCCTAATCATCATCATCATCATCATCAGCCATAGGACGTCCACACTGGCCTAATGCGGATAGCTAATATATAACTTAATACATAGACCATATTGGTGCCAATGAAGTTTTGGAGGTTGATACGTTTCAGCTTAAAAGTCTAATTTTCTGTATAAAATCTAAAAAGAGCTTCATTCATTAATATTTTTCAGATGCTATTGTATTCCATAAAAAAGGAAAAAAGGCAAAATCTCCAAACAAAGTGATGTAATTGGGTACATTTCAAAACACATTTCGTGAGATTAGTCACGCGGAGGAAAAAACGTCGCAATAAGGATAATCTAGGCGAGATAATTTCCACTCCGTCGTCGATGGGTACGGTCAGGACAAGCGAGTAACGCCGCGGGGCGCAGCGGTGGGGACTTAGCAGGAATCTCTTAATTTATAGCCCCGTTCTAAGTGTAGGTTCAAGTTTATGAGAGATGGCGAGGATTTGACATTTAGGTAATTAGCAGTAGTGGGTTGATATTCATTGGATTTATAGCCCCTTATAAAAATATTTAAGCGCTGTTTATCTTTAACCATTCGTTGTCCCTTTCATTTTTAAACAATGTATCGCAAGTAAAAAAGTGACAGACTATTCTTAGCAAAAAGTTAAACGAAAATGTTTTTATAAGGCCCCTAGTGGCAACACTTCTTTGTGTCACTTCGTTATCTACATACACATGATTACGCTGACATGAGCTTGTGCGCGTATGTTTGAAATACGACTGAATGTCTTATGACCACGAGGTCATAACTTTTGGATCACAAGTTTAGCGCTGTTGACCCGTCTATGTACGTACTGCTGGGTGTTGTTGTCCGAAGGGTGACCGCGATCTTTAATAATGAAATATCGATCTTATAGAAAAAGTGTATTCTTATGGTTCGTCACACGAGGTGACCACTGAAAACCAGCATTGTACTGTGGTTGAAGCCACATTACAAAATTATGCTGAGTGGTCACCTACCTGTCACAGTCACGGCTAGCTATTACTATGCTTTAAATATTAACATCTTTATGATGTGTCCTAGTGTCTGTGACAAATAAAGTGTTTTTCTTTCTTTCTTTCTTATGGCCGGTACACACCAACCGAACGAAGGCGAAAAAATGTTCGCGAAGGGCCATCGGCGATAGGGATCGATGTTTACGAACTTTCGCGAATCTCACACAACAGGTATCCCACGCACGATCGAACGGGACAGAAGGCTTTACCCGCCATTACATGCAGTAGGATACTTATATTGTCGTTTCGCAATTCTTGTGTCAAATCATCGCTGTCGCTTATATTTTGCGTTCAAAATAATGCTATCTACAGAGTCATAGCGGGTGAAATAATCTGATTCGTCCATTTACCGGCAGACCGGCCACGGTGCCGAGACAAACGGGCCTTCGATTAACAACGCTTTGTACTTTTATTATAACATTGATATATTTAATTGAAGGATAATGCAATATTTCACCTCCAACGGACATTCTTACCTTATAATTTTGTTGAGTCTTCGTATATACGAAAAGGAAAGATGGTAACAGAAGTTCTAACACCAGAATGGCCAAATGTTACTCAAGTTTAACGGCTTCTTATATTGATTTTCGCCATACAATTTTGACAGAGAAGGCGGCCTTAAACGACATAACGCGGCATTCGGCGGTTAAACTTTCAAATGTTGAATAGTAGCATCAACGAATCATAAAAAACCACATCACTTTAAAACAACAAACACAACTCCAGACAAGCAAGCGGCGCCCTCCCTGTCAGACTTCCCATCAAATTCTTAAAAATGATATCAATGATCCATTTAAAATCCTATATTTTTGGTACATTACTGCCACAGAACTCCGCAACAACAGAGTGCAAACGTTTCTGAAATATCGAATTACCAAATACATGTAAATAGCGTTTTATCACGTCATCCCCCGTCGAAAATCCCGTCGCATTTGTAACCGACGGCGGGATTATCGGGCGGCCCGCGGCAAAAACACCACACCCCATCTGAGGCAACATTCGTTGGCGAACGTAAATTATCAGCAATGATTCATGATTGCGACATTACAAACGATTAAAGACAGAAGACTCATTTGTAAAGTAAGTTTTGTTGGTAGAATATTTTTATTTCTACCTGTCCTTATCCCACCTTAATGTGGGGTCGGCGCAACCCATTTTAAGCATATTGCAGAAAAGCTTATTTTTTACGACTGGTGTGAATTTTTACTAATGTCTGACGTCAACCCGCCTCTGGGGGATCCAGTAGTCCTGGGCAAATAGTGTTAGAAAAACACCTCGCACGACCTGCAATCGAACGCAGGACCTCTGATTTACAGCCCATACATGCTGCTGCTGCTAATCCAAGGAGGTGACCAAATCAGATCCAAAGTAAAAATGACATTATCAAGCGTAAGATAACTCAATATAGCAAATCACTACAGCCTTAGTGATTCAAGAGATATTTGGGATATTCACGTGTAAAAAATATGACGTTGTGTCATTAAACGAATAAACATAAATAAAAGTAACTATATGGAAATTCTAGTCTATAACAAATTTGACTAGAGTGGTCCTAATGCCAATATAAATAATATGAATGTCCAACCAATTTTCATACCAACTTTTCCATAAAAAAAACCATTTTGCATTTTTGGAAAGCATCCAAATGCATGTATTTATTACATGCAGCAATGTTTCACATTTCTATGAATAATAACAAAGAATGAAACTAATATCATCGCTATAACTTCTAAGTTCACTTGCAGCTCCACAATAAATCTCTATTTATCTCAAATCTTGATTTAAAGATAGGAGTCAGCTGTAGGATAAATCGAGATAAGGTGTAACTCTAGAATAGTAAGCTGCAAGTCGCTCGTGATTTAGGTGTTTTAAAATTTGTAGTATGAAAACCCGCACTTAGTCACTTCGTAACTACAGAATTTTCATATTTTGTTTTTAGTATTCAACAAAAGCTAAACGCACGTCTGTATCTCCAAAGGGGTAAGCAAAGGCGAACTAGGGACCTAGAACTCCCACAGTTCGCCACCCCATTTCCGTCCCAAATGTGATAAGGGGAACGCAATATCACTATTTGTTTCAGGGGTTGAACCTTAGACTTCAGGACGGTAGTCGTACCGCGCACGCAATTCAACTACGCCATCGAGGCATGAAATATTCACCAAAAGCATTTTTTTTTATTAATCGAGTGCTATTTGTAAAACACTATTATTACACAGAGAGTTTCATCCATCTGTGCATCACCTGCGCTGTGGCCGGCGAAAGTTTTCAACGTTTTTGCTCGTCTGTTTTAATAGCGTGGACTTTTAGGGAAATGCAAGTAACGCAAGTAATATTATCTTAATGACACCGCTCCAGGTGTAGTTGCCGAAAGTTGCGACAAAAAACAGTTATTTGATTAATTCGGCGGCATCTGATCCACGCCTGCTACTTTCAATTTGTCTGAGCTTTTGACACGTGATCAAAGCTCGTTTTGCATATTAAACAACTAGGTTTTGCCCGCGATCCTGCTTGTGTAAATTATCTTATGTTAAATCTGAATAGGTTATTTACTGTTAACCGTTGACCGTCGAGGAAAAGTAGAATTGAGTAAGAAATTGTATTGTTATTAATTTCTTAAACTGCCTCGGTGGCGTGGTTTTATTTCGGTACGACTACCGTCCTGAGGTCTCGGGTTCAATCCCCGAGACGGAAAAAGTGATATTGGATTTTTCCATATCAGCCTGGAGTCTAGAATTTGTGCCCGATGTGGCGATATACTCGCCCCCTATTACACGTGGGACGGAAATAAGTTCGGCGAAATGTGGGTGTGCTAGTTCGCTAGTACACCTCTGCTTACCCCTTCGGGGATAAAGGCGTGAGCTTATGTTATGTTAAAGGAATAAAAGAAAAAACCTTTTCACTTTTGATATACAAAAGACATTAGAACCGGCACATTTGGCAAGTCTGTCCATTTGCGACAAATCAATCAAGTAGCATGAAAGATCGTAATAATGCCATGAACACTTGAGATTTATTCGCACTGGAGTATTATTAATGCCAGTATGCTTATTTTATACGATACAGTACATACATACATACATAGACTCACGCCTTTTTCCCATAGGGGTAGGCAGAGACAACGGATTTCCATTTGCTACGATCCTTACACACCTCTTTCGCCTCATTCAGTCTCATTACATTCTTCATGCATGCACGTCGGTTTAGGGTACTTTTAACTTGACCTTTCTCGAGTAAATCTCTGACTTGGTCAGAGAATGTTCGATGAGGTCTTCCCCTTCCAACTCTACCATTCACACTTGCCATATATATTTGCTTTGTCAGCCTCCTTTCATCCATCCTTTCTACATGCCCAAACAATATAACAATACGATACAGTTGTTTATTATAATCCAAAGATATTCTTTCTTTCTACCTGCCCTTATGTGGGGTTGACGCAAGTGCGCAACACACTTTTTCAAGCATGTTGCAGAAAGGATTTGGCTTAGTTTTTACGACCTACTGTCTACCTGATGTCAACCACCTATGAGGGATCCAGTCCCGGGCAAATTAAATTAGAAAATTCGCTTTGCCCGACCTGGGAATCGAACCCACGACCTTCGGGTCCACAGGGCAAAGGCAGGTATAATAAGACTTTTTTAAATGTGTTTTATATATTTTTATTGTAAAAATAGAAGTTTAAAATAAAAGAATTGTGCAAGTTCAATTATTTAGAGATTACATCATTACGTTCTCGGTGTTTCTCAAACTACGATTGCTTTATGTTAGGGTAGTTACTCGTATTACTTTTTATCGAAATAGATCAGGTTTAAATAAGCCGACACATTTAATAGTCATGGCAATACAAAACAACTCTCTAAGATTGATTTATAGTCTTATCAACTGAATAATTTTATAATTATAATAAAAAGTAATTATTTTCTGTAATATAGCTTATTCATAATAATGTAACATAAATTATGCATGTATAGGTTGTATGAAATACCAAGCCAAAACTTTAATATTTCCACACCAACCCAACACTTATTACAGCTTATAATATCATTTAATTTAACAGCACTCAGCACTTTAGAAATAAAACTACTACTTACAGCAAAACCTAGGCGTTGAAATTCAACGCTTTACCAACTAAATAAAAAACACCCATATAGTCCCCGCGCTTTTTGACAACAGTGGGCTTAAAAAAGGCGCTCGTGCGAGCAAAAATTTTGCCACAGCCACCTAAAATGAATTATCAACCTTATTAACTTTGTGGTAGTGTTCAAAATCGCGTGTGAATATGAATCGTGTGCCAACGCAACGTGCCTCCTTTGAGCTATTTATGCGCCGTGCTCTAAGTGATTGACACGTCATGCTTTTAGCGCCAGATGAGGCAAACACATCCAGATACGTTAATATTGTATGTGGTGAATACACGGAGGGCCTCGGGGCTTAGTTTCGAACGTGAATTGAGTGCCAGCACGCAATGTAGGAGGTAAAATCATTGACAGCAGAATGTCTTTATCTTAACTTAGAGTTACTAAGGAAATGGGTAACGAAAACTTGAAAGTAAACATACAAATAATCACAAGTTTAAAAACTTAACGGACTGACTTCAAATCCGATCGTAACCTTTATATGGGACCATCCTTGAAAGAAGCTCTATCGAATACGAAAAGAATTTTGAAAATCGGTCCACATTTGGCGGAGATATCGCGTAACATACATAAAAACAAATAAACGAATTGAGGACCTCCTCCTATTTGGGTGTCGGTCGAAAAAATACAGACGAATTGAGGACCTTCTCCTCTTTGAAAGTCAGTCGATGAGTAAGAGTTATTGTTGCAGCTAGCATAAAAGAAGCTCTAAATCCCTTTACTATCAAACATAATATTATGTGGAAATCTCATCGATATATTATTTACCTAGATGCACAGTTGACGCTCGGAAAATGGGACAGCAAAGGAGTGCTTAAGCACTTCTTTTGCCTACAGTCGGACGCCGATAGAATTCTAAATTTCAAAATTCAAATTTAAGAACGCTTGCTCATGTCAATTAAAAAGCTACTTTATAACACGTGCATAGGGTTATATTTGTGTTGATAGAATTAGAACTTGTGATCTATGTATTTCTTTGTTTTGTTCCTGAGACCACTTTTTAGGAGGATATTTGCAAAGAACTGTGCATCTAGGGTATATTATATTGATGGGAAATCTACACAATGTACTCTGAGTATGCATTAAATTCGTAAGTCAAGCAACACTTCCAAATTTCGTTCATTTAAGTCAGAAATCGAATCAGTTCACAACGCAAACTAGCTTTATTGTAGAAAAGAGGATACTCCACTTCCTAACTACTTCTGTTACAATCCTTAACTTATTGACCTAAATACAAGGAGCGATAAAAGAAAGTAGAAGTTGAAATAAACGGCGGAGTAAGTGGATACGATAAATGAATTCCCACTTCTAGGAAGTTTAACGTAATAAGGATCGATTGGGTCAATTGAATCCGAGGTAGCTTACACACGGGTGCGGTCAGCGGCTCTCAATGTGTATCAAGCCCTTTTCAATCTGTAACCAGGGGGGTTACCACCACCACTTATAGCAGTATTATTATAATCTTACTTGTACCGATTCCCATACAAAACGAACAACGAACAATTATAATAATACTGCTATAAGAGGTGGTGGTAACCCTGCTGTTATAATTAGATGAGAAATGTATGTGACAATAGATATATAATATTTGCAAACAAAATAAATCTTCGTTGGAAAAAATATATATACATATACTGTTTCATAAAGTTGGTACCAATAACAATTACACATACAAGAAGAATGATTAGCGCAATGGTAAAGTTAAAAAACAAAAATTGAACATATTTTTTGAAATCAATTATTATTAAGCATGAGGATTTTAAAATCGAAATGCGACCTGTAAATCTTCGTAATTAGCATAGGAATGGCTTTTTGTGTGCTAAAAATAATTAATTACCTCATACGTGGTTTGTAAAAACATTATCACATAGTAACTGCTGCTGACTGCCTCGGTGGCGTAGTGGTATTTCGGTACGACTACGGTTCTGCGGTCTCGGGTTCGATCCCCGGGTCGGGCAAAGTGATATTGGATTTTTCCACATCAGCCCGGAGTCTGGAATTTATGCCCGATATGGCGATAGGCTCGCCCCCTATCACATCTGGGACGGAACTAAGCTCGGCGAAATGTGGGTATTCTAGTTCGCTAGTGCGCCTGTGCCTACCCCTTCTGAGATACAGGCGTGAGCTTATGTTATGTTATGTTATGTAACTGCTGCTGATGCTAACACTTTTATTAACAGTAGAACCAAGCTTAAACACCAACCACCCAAAATGAGCATAAATTAAAACCAACATTCAACATATTTTGGTATTTTTAAAATATTATTTACTAAATATGTATTTTATACTTAAATTTAAAAGTAATATTTAATGCAATATCAGAATTATTCTTAAATCTTGTTAAGAAAGTGTCGTAGCTGGAATAAAGCTGATCCCAGCGAGTGGCGAGAGAATGGAAAAAGTTTCGGCACCGCTGTCTTAAACCGTTTGTTGCAGATCCGAGTTGTTTTGTCATCCTATCGTTTTGTGTTGGGATTTTGTAACTTTATATTAAAAGTTAACTCAGAAAATCGTTTGATATGTTCTAATATTAGGTATCGATGTGAAAGTATTTGGTGGGATATTTTTATTTCATGCAACAACAGAGCCTTAGTTTTGTGTTATAATATATTTCATAGAGATATTTTTCTACAGAAGAGTGATTTAGGTTCATCAACCGACTTCAAAAAAGGAGGAAGTGTTCAATTTATCTGTATTTTTTTATTGTATGTTACGCGATATCTCCGCAAAATAAGGACCGATTTTCAAGTTTTTTTTTTGTGTTCGATAGAGCTTATTTCAAGGGTGTTCTCAATTTGGTCACGATTGTATAAAACTGGAGTAGGTCCGTTATTTTTATTTAAACTCACGAAGAAAAGCTTATAAGGAAGTTATAATAATGTTTTCATTCGTTTTATTAAAAAAATGTAGAGTTATATTTTCGAAAATCTTATTGGAAATTGAGTCCTTATTTGCTTGGCTATACCTTGGCTTTTCTTTATCAAAGACTTACCACCTGATTGTCAGTAGTTACCTAAGCGTCAAGATCCTCTGTCTTCGCCGTTAAATCTCAAAAGTTTTGTTTCAATAACGCGACCGCGTTACCGCTCCTACTGTTCTAATACGGACCCAGTTCGTATTTCTCGCTTCGTATTTCGTATTTAGCCGTCAGTTTGCGTACCATTATGCGAGGTTTGTGAATAGCCTGAGGCGAGGCGTCGGGCCTGAGGCGTCGCGAGGCACGCACGCCTCCGCCTCAAGCCCTTTTGTCCACGCCTCAAGTGCAAATAGCCTCGCGGTCTAATTTCAAAATGCCCGCCCTTGTATAGAGCTTATTTCAGATCTCTAGTGCAGATTGTCCGCTTTTTGTGTTAAGGGAAATTATCTGGAGTTTGTATTGGTTTGTGTTATTGGAGTTTTTGAAATTGATTATTATATTTAAGAAATAATTTATGGTTTGATTAAATATTTCTACATTTCCTTTCCCCTCCTCATCCTTATATATCTTACTTATAAAAAAAAATAAGAAGTGCTTATTTCAAACAGTTTTCTAACATTCACCCTCTAAATATTTGTCGTAAGAAAGAAAGAGGCGAACTAGGTTTAACGTTAACCACTGCTTAAAGTATTTATAAGGGCATTCTGTATACCGAAGGTACATACAATCAAATCTATTGGGAATGTTCACGTCATCCACTATTGTACAATGTTATATTGTTGTTGAACAATACAACTGCGGTTTCTGAAACGGTGATTAAATTAACATAAAGCAGAAGAATACTCCGCCTAACAAATTCGCCTCTTTGGTCTAGTGGCAGCGTATATGGGCTGTGGACCGGGAAGGTCGTGGGTTCAAATTTCAGGTCGGATAAAATTTTCTAACACCATTTTCCCAAGACTGCATCCTCCAGAGGAGGTTTACGCCATTTTTTAAAAAATAAATCCAAATCCTTTCTGCAACAAGATTGAAACATTGTGTGGCATCTCACAATAAAGTGAGATAAGGGGAGATGGAAAAGAAGGTCTTTTAAATGCTTCAATATAATATGGCTTTGCCCCAGAAGGAAGTTGATGTCAGGCAGGCAGCTGGTCATAAATCTAAGCCAAATCTTTTCTGCAACGTGCTTTAAGAAGTGTCTCGAACTCTACATTAAAATGTTTTGCGCACACACCAGAAAAAATTCAATAGTTTCAATACATCATGGTCATAAAAAGCGACTTTTAATTCTAGATTAAATTTTATTAAAATTCATCAACCACTGAATTCATCAACCTCTCATAACTGCTAAATTGTCTCAAGCTGAAACTTAGGTCTTGCAAAATACGGTGTTCTATCCCAGAATTTGTAAATTACGTCTCAAGATTCATTATCTACATAAACCTTTACGACGTTCGTAGTCGAGAACACTTACCGTACTATTGAGTTAACTTCATTCACACGTTTAATTAGAAGTTGGGATCTATCTTGCTTCAATTTAGTTGGGAAATTAGGACTTATTGTTTTTGTATTGCAAAGACTGGCAAACGAGCAGATGGGTTACCTGTTGGTAAGTGATCTCCACCGCCTATAGACACCCAAGACACAAAAATCATGGGTGCGTGCCAACCTTAAAGGAAGGAAATGAAGTGGAGGGATAAGGGATTGGGAGAGGGAGGTGGGGAATTGGGCCACCGGAAATCTCACTCACCGACGAAACGCGACAGCGAGCTGCCACTTTACATCGGTTTTTTGTGAGACAGGTATCAAACCGGTCGAGCCGGCCCAAAGTTTTTACGATCGGCTGCCTGCTTGACGTCAACCCCTCTAGGGGATCCAATCCCAGGCAAATTAAATTAGAAAATTCGCTTTGCCCGACCAGGGAATCGAACCCAAGACCTCCCGGTCAACGGCCTATATATGCTGTCACTAGACCAAGAAGGCGACGGCTATACTTAAATAAATATATTGAAATAATTAGTAAAAATGTATAGCGTGCTGCATCATAAGTTACTGCTATTATTTTATTATATCTTTATTTAGCAGGAAAAGGAAAGAAACTTCACAGCAAAAGAAGCGTGAACACAAAAAGTGGCGGCGCTCGGAAAATCACGAATCAATAGAGATAGAAAGGTCGATCAAATTTTATGTGCTGTCTATCTGTCGCTCATAGAGCCAATTTTATATTAAACTGTGTGCCGAAACATCGTGAGCATTGCTCTTTATGCAGGCATGTATTTGGGTAGACTTTAGGGGGTTTATACCCATACATTAAATTATATTGTCAAAATAACCTCATCCAAAAGGAGTTAATTTATTAAACCTCAACAATGACGTTTATTATATTAATGGGCAGAATTTACGTGTATTGACAGATTTTTCATGCATCATAGTGTTTTAATACGAATATCAATGATATAGTCATAGATGATACAAGTAGAACATAATAATGCACCTCAGGTTTCACTAATATTTTATACTGAATATGTTAGTGAGGTGTTATTTATTTATTTATTATTTATTTTATGTTAGTGAGGAATGGCATGAATAATTACATTACATAGCTTTCAATTAAGGTTCATCTCTCTATACCAGAAAACATAAACATCAAATTTTAGTAAAATAGGTACTCTGAAATAAAACTATTTTTACGGACTCTATCACGATTTGTTTTAATTTTTATGTCCGACGTTTCGAAGGCTTTGCTCTCCGTGATAGAATCCGTAAAAATAGTTTTATTTCAATGTATTACATTAAAACTTAAGAAATCAGTAAAATAGGTACTCATATTAGGCCCTTCCAAAAGGGACTGAATACGTCCCTGTATGTAATGCTAGGAGGTAATTTGAAATTACATCCGCTTGACTAGCCACTACCCTCGGCACTCGGTCTCGTGACACAAGATTTAGTCGCCATTATGACTTGTTGGAAATTTTCTGTTATTGTCTGATGAAAAATGCTCCGTCGCGTCGCGTCGTTACAACTTTCAACTAGTTGTTACTGAAGGATCGGTGAGATTTTTTATTTTGAAAACTTATTATTTGCAATCTTTATGAGCTTTTTAAATGTAATATTAATTTTGATGAATAAGTACTTGTAATATATTTGTAATAATTTATAGACAACTGAAAACAGTGTCGTAACGCGATATAGTTTATTTATGGAAACATTTTTTGACTTCTAAGTGCCACAGCAGCTTCGCTATAAATCTCTATTTATTCCAAATCTTGATTTAAAAATAGGAATGACCAGTAGGATAAATCGAGTTTAGGTTTAACTCTACATTAGTGAGAGCGCTCTTAGTCGCCCTAACGATTTACAATATTTTTCTCTTATGGGTTGCAGTCTAAATATTTTTTTTACTATTTACCTCTAGAGTACATTGACGTCAAGCAGGAAGCTGGTCGTATAAACTATTCCGAATCTTTTCTGCAAAATATGTTCCACCGATCCCACCTTGATGTGGAATAAGGGTGGAAGAAGAAGATTGTTGCATAATAAACTACATTACTGGCTGTGTGTACGTGACTGCCTCGGTGGCGTGGTGGTATTTCGGTACGACTACGGTTCTGAGGTCTCGGGTTCGATCCCCGGGTCGGGCACAGTGATATTGGATTTTTCCATATCAGCCCGGAGTATGGAATTTGTGCCCGATATGGCGATAGGCTCGCCCCCTATCACATCTGGGACGGAACTAAGCTCGGCGAAATGTGGGTGTACTAGTTCACTAGTTCACCTCTGCCTACCCCTTCGGGAATACAGGCGTGAGCGTATGTTATGTTATGTAAACTACATTACATAAAATAATTCATAAAAAATCTGTCGCCTCCTTGGTTTAGTGGCAGCATATATGGGCTGTGGATCGGGAGGTCGTGGGTTCGATTCCTAGGTCGGGCAAAGCTAATTTTATAAGTTAATTTGCCCGGGACTGGATCCCTCACAGGGGGTTGACGTCAGGCAGGCAGCCGGTCGTAAAAACTAAGCCAAATAATTTCTGCAACATGCTTGAAAAAGTGTGTTGCGCCGTCCCCACATTAAGGTGGGATAAGGGCAAGTAGAAAGGAAAAAAAAGACTTAAAACAATTCATAAACTGTAATAATACATAATTCATTTTTACAAAATTCGACAGCCTCCGTGGCGCAGCGGGCGAGTAGCCGGCTGTGCAACGTGAGGTCGCGGGTTCGATTCCCGCACCGAGCCAAATGTCTGTGTGGCCCACAGATATTTGTTTCCGGTCTGGGTGTAGCGAGACCGAAAGTCTCTCGTAGTTCCTGATACCCACGATACAAGACTCGATCTTAGTGTGGGGTCAGGGCTATGTGTGTGACTGTTGGGTGTATTTAGTATTATTATTTTTATTACAAAATACGCTATTATTCAAATTCTGTTCCATTTACTTCACAACTCTATCCAACCGGAAAAAAGGTCCCCAACAAAAGGAAAATAATATCAATGGCGCATTAAACTGATCTAAATTTGTTTGTATAATATTTACCTGACCACTGACCCGTTTAATCCTAGCTTTTACCCTCCGTCCTTAGTCAGTCCCAGCAATGCACCGCGTCATTCTCAACACTTCAAACTGATTTTTATAACTACAACCTTATTTTGCGACGCAGAAACGGAGTCTACAACTCTACGCAGTACGAAATAAGAACTAATTTTCTCTTAAAGTTGATTTTTGAAAGGAAAATGTGTTTGTTTTCTAATATGAAGGGTGAACATACTGTAGGATGCACCCTCGTGTAATTCGATACTGTTTAACTCGTGGGAACAGAAAGATTTATAATCCGTTTTAAATATTTATACAGAATTACAAAGATGTGATGAATATGTTTTTCTTGCTCAAATGGGGTGAATTCTCAGAAAAGATTTTCCTCTTTAAAGTATGCATATTGCAGTTATTATTGTTTCTTATTTTTTTTAATACGCCATGACAAAGCAAATTGTTTATTTCTTCAAAAGTCCTTTTTCTTTCTTTCTTTCTCATCTGCCCTTATCCCACCTTAATGTGGGGTCGGCGCAACATACTTTTTAAAGCATGTTGCAAAAAGGATTTGGCTTAGTGTTTATGACCGGCTGCTTGCCTGACGTCAACATCAACATCCAGTCTCGAGAAAATTAAATTCTTCAAAACTCCTTATTAATAATTAATGCATCTTCTTATTAATATTATAGTATTTTAAATTTCATTTTTTTTTTCATAATTACTATATTTTCTAAATGTATAGAATTACATACATACATACATAGACTCACGCCTTTTTCCCATAGGGGTAGACAGAGACAACGGATTTCCAATAATTAAGAATTATTTGAAATAATTATTATAAATGATTTTGTACGTTAAAAATATGCTTAGATGATACGTCATTTTTCGATCGACTACCAAAAATGAGAAGGTCCTCAATTCGGCTGTATTTTTTCTGTATGTTACGTGATATCTCCGCCAAATGTGGACCGATTTTCAATTTTTTTTTTCTTTCTTTTGTGTTCGATAGAGCTTATTTCTAGGGTGGTCCCATATAAATTTGGTCACGATCGGATCAATTTAGAAGCCGGTCAGTTAAGTTTTGAAACTTGTGATTATTATCATTACTACTTATTGACAATATTTTTCCAAAAATAACGTTATGGCCTCATATATCATTATCGCCAATATAACATTCAGTAATAAAATGATTCCCATTTAGACAGCTAGATATTCTATCATTTGCCATTTCACGTTAAGAAAGCCCGATATTAGTGCTACAATATTCCATATTGTGAGGCCAATTAGAGGCAACGTTAGATCCTTACAGCCAGTGAATACGCTTTGTGACGTTGGTTACCTGCCAACTAGCGCAGTGGAATTCTAATATAAATTCTGTTTTGATACTGAAATTGCTCTATTCTTGTAATTTGGACGTATATTGAAGCTCAGAACATGATGCTTTTTAGTGTGAATTATGTTGATATCCATTTAGGGCATCGATATATTATTTACCTAGATGCACAGTTGACGCTCGGAAAATGGGACAGCAAAAAAGTGCTTAAGCACTCCTTTTGCCTACAGTCGGACGTCGATAGAATTCTAAATTTCAAAATTCTAATTAAAGAACGCTTCCTCATTTCGTTTTAAAACCTACTTTATAACACGTGCTAAGGGTTATAATTGTGTTGATTTAATTACAACTTGTAATCGTTTTCTTTGTTTTATTTATAAGACCACTTTTAGGAGGATATTTGCAAAGAACTGTGCATCTAGGGTATAATATATTGATGATTTAGGGCCTTATTTATAAAAACAGTTTAACTGAGTAAATGGTAAAGAATAGCATGTCCCTTTTATTTTCAAACAATGTGACACAAGGAAAAAAGTGACGGGGTATTCTTAGCCATTTGCTTAGCTAAACTATTTTTATAAGTAAAGCCCTATACGTCTATAAACAATTTACTCACAATACAACATACAATAATATACATACATAAGCTCACGCCTGTATTCCCGAAGGAGTAGGCAAAGGTGAACTAGTGAATTAGAACAACCACATTTCGCCGAGCTTAGTTTCGTCGTTTCTCTAGCAGACACTAGCAACCGAGCATTCGGATTACCTGACGCTAAGTGATCTTATCGCGCATAGAATATAGTCTTAATACTAAAAGAATCATCAGTTCGTTGCCAAGCTAAGAGAAGGGGAATAGCAATTAGTAAGAAAAAGGAGGAATTTAGGCCACCAGAAATCTCACTCACCAAACAAAACACAACTGCTATCGTAATTCGTAACTGCCACTATCAGCTTTCTGTGGGACAGTGGTATCAAACCGGTCGAGCCGGCCAATTATGCTGTACTATACTGTTTCGTATCCAAAATAATAATTTCAAATCAGTGTTAGAACGTTGCCAATTGCCAGTAAATTAAATGCCATAAATCAATCAACGGTTTATTAAAACGTAAAGACAAAAGGCCATATCGATTTACTATTTAATAACCAAGAGGGCAACCTTTTGGAAGGTTTTACATAGAAAAGGAGCAAGGGCAAAGGATTGCAAATGAGTCCGCCCCTTCTCCCTTTAATTATAAAGAAAATTGTTTGTCCGAATTCCAACGTTTTTACACTAATTACACCGCCCTACAAAATCTCAGATCAAATTGCGCAATTACGATGTTTTTTTCTCTAATTGAGTCGACTTAATGCTCGTCGTTGTGTTGTCAGATTGCAATCGATTGATAAAAAGGTAATTGGTACATAACATAAGCTCACGTCTGTATCCCCGAAGCTCGGGCACAGGTGCTCTAGCGAACTAGAACACCCACATTTCGCCGAGCTTATTTCCGTCTCATGTGATAGGAGGCGAGCCCATAGTCATATTGAGCACAAATTCCAGACTCTGGGCTGATACTGGAAAATCCAATGCCACTTTGCCCGACCCGGAGATCGAACTCGAGACCTCAGGACGATAGTCGTACCGCGCATGCAATACCATTACGCCACCAAAGCACTAATTGGTACAATCATGGAAACTCTTTTATTTAAAAAAAAATATGTTTGTTGATAAGAGATTGCTCATTTGAAACTAGTTCTGAACAGCCGCAATAAGGTTTTATAAGAAATGGAAATACTCGTAATCCAGAAGCTTAGAAAATTGGGAAGTACCAAAGACTTCTATGTATTTACTAGACAAGCTGTTCCGAAGTAAAATTGTGTCACATGACGGCGAGTGTTTGACGTTTCACGACTAGGAAAAGAGCAGATTTCTATAGTGAGTTGAGGTCGATTAACAGAGACTTAGTGCGCACATTCTACGTACCGAACAGCCAGTCTAGTAGTATACATAGAAGTCTTGGGAAGTACTGAATGTTTTCTGTAGGTTTTTTTATAAACTCAAGATAACCTACAATAGCATAACCTACAATAGCATAACCTACAATAGGCAAGCGTGAATGGTAGAGTTGGAAGGGGAAGACCTCATCGAACTTTCTCTGACCAAGTCAGAGATATACTCGAGAAAGGTCAAGTTAAAAGTACCCTAAACCGTCGTGCATGCATGAAGAATGTAATGAGACTGAATGAGGCGAAAAAGGTATGTAAGGATCGTAGCAAGTGGATATCCGTTGTCTCTGCCTACCCCTATGGGAAAAAGACGTGAGTCTATGTATGTATGTATGTAACCTACAATACCCAGACTTCCCAGACTGTCATGGTTATATCTGTTATATGGAAATCTTTGATGGAGGCCTATGTCCAGCAGTGTAAAACCTGTGGCTGATGATGATGTATGACTATAACTTGCTAACTACTCTTTACTTTTGAAATGGAAGAAAAAAAAATTAACGTTGCCATAATAGGGCACAAACTAAAGTTCTAAAATAATCACAAGTTTAAAAAAATAACGGTCCGACTTCAAATCCTGATTAAATTCATATGGGACCACCATTGAAATTAGCTCTGTCCATTGATCTTGATCCAATCCCGGGCAAGTTAAATGAGAAAATTCGCTTTGCTCGAACAGAGACTCGAACCCAAGACCTCCCGGTCCACAAACCATATATGTATGCTACCACTAGACAAAGGAGGCGACAATTTGTATATAATGTATTTATTTTTATACATTTATGGCAGGATAAACAGATAATATAAAGAACGTATATATTAAACGTGTCCCAGCAAAAACTTGGGACAAAAGTGGAGAGGAATTTTTAACGTTCATTAGTTCTTAACGAGTCAATTACTTGTGTCTGGAGCTCTGGATCGCGAAAAGATTTTAAGTTGCTGTCAAATTAACTCATTAAATCCAAGATTGCTTTTTGTTAAAGTCGGTATTCGGTAGGCATGTCTTATGTTATTTCAATTAAATAAAGTAAATACACCCAACAGTCACACTCATAGTCCTGACCCCACACTAAGATCAAGTCTTGTGTCGTGGGTATCAGGAACTACGAGAGACTTTCGGTCTCACAACACCCAGACCCGAAACAAATATCTGTGGGCCACAAAGACATTTGTCTTGGTACGGGAATTGAACTCACGACCTCACGTTTCACAGCCGGCTACTCACCCGCTGCGCCACGGAGGCTGTCATTTTTTTTATTTTTTAGTCGTTACTAAATCTTTGACTTTAAATGAGAAGTTATAAATAAAGTTTGAATTAAACCCTTAGAGCGACTTGCAGCACTTCGATAAATCTCGATTTATCCCAAATCTCTATTAAAATATAGGAATGGGCTATAGGATAAATCGAGTTTAGGACTAACTCTAGATTAGTAATAGCGCTGCAAGTCGCTAATAAAGTATAAAAATAAACACAAGTCAAATATATAGAAATTATACATAAATATAACCAATAAACTCTCTAATATATGCGGAGATAAACACTGGAAGTTGTTTTTTTATTGTTTCCTCGTTTTTTTTTCCAAAAAACGACGTTTTTCCACCAAAAAACCGTTCAATGGTACCAGGCGAGCAGCAACGCACGGAGGCGTTATGTAGAGATGCAATGTGCCTACAACGTGTAACTGAAGTTCAGTACCGCGCTGGCTGCGAAGGGCGGCGCACGTGATTGTGTCGTAGAAGACGAGCTCGCATCGTGCTTGCTATATTTCGTGCTTGTGTATATATTAGTGACTATTAGTTTAGAGTATAGTGTTTAAAGTACATGTTATTCGAAAGGTTGGTGATATCGTTTTTTTAAATTCCATACTGGATTCTGAATTCTTACTTGTTGACATGATCATAGGATTTTTAGCTTGATTAAAAATATCTAAAATGAATTGTATTAAAATATCACATTCAAAATAATTTAATTTAAAATCATTGAAATAAAACTATTCTTACGGATTCTATCACGATTAGGTTTTAATTATTATTCGGGAATAATAATTAAAACCTAATCGTGATAGAATCCGTAAGAATAGTTTTATTTCAATGTATAATATTCACGTAAACTTAAGAAATCATTAATTTAAATTCGTTAAATCTCTATAAAACTATGTTATGAAGTATTTTTTAAATGCTAAAAAACACTATCCGCCTTCCGGAACAGTCGGGTAAAAATAGCAAAGGCCTTCGCTATAATTTACTGCGCTTACGTTATCTTTTGAATATTTTAAGTCACAATGACCTGCTGCTGCTTAACATTGATCTGCCAACCCTTTCGGGGATACAGGCGTGAGCATATGTTATGTTTAAGTAACATTATTTTACAATAAAATTAAAATTAATAATATTGATTAAAATTGAACTTAAATAAAAATCAAATACATTTTAAAGCCTGTGTAAATTAAAAATAAAATTTTCCATTTCCAAGCTCTTAATATAACATCTAGTTAATTACATACATTTATTAAAAAACTTCAAAAACATTGTAAAAAAAAAACGATAAAGAAATGCGCAGTAAATATTCAGTAGAAACGAGTGTTTATGGATATTTTCTCGCGTTTGGATATTTATCCGAGAATAATCCCATCTTTAGGCGTTAGTATGTATGTTAATCCTAATATATTAAAATTATTATACAATATTCTGTAAAACAACTTCTTAGACTTGTTTTTGATAGACACGTACATAAATAATACACCCAACAGTCACACACCTAGTCCTGACCCCACACTAGGTATAACCTGTATCGTGGGTGTCAGAAACTATGAGAGACTTTCGGTCTCACAACACCCAGACTTGAAACAAATATCTGTGGGCCACACAAACATTTGTCTCAATTCGGGAATCGAACCCGCGGCCTCTCGCTTCACAGCTGGCTACTCGTCCGCTGCGCCACGGAGGCTGTCGGGTAATACTTTAACATTGCAGTGTAAATAATATATTGTACGTAAAAACTTCCGGTCTTTCCGAAAATGATTCAGAGTTTATATTGAAGGAGATCACTAAAATTAATATATTCTTTAACTGCCTAACTAATATTATAAAATAGAAAGTTCGGATGGGTGGATCTTTGTTGCTGTCACGCCAGAAAGCCTAAAATTTTGGCACCAATATAGATCATAATCTGGAATAGCGCATAGGCTACTTTTTATCCCGGAAAAATGTATAGTTCCCGTACGATACATTTGTTAATCAATTTCCATGCGAACAAAACCGCAGGCAACAACTAGTATTAGCCTATAGTATAGGAGAGCTTAACAATATGAGGCCTTATAAAAACATTTTCGATAATCTGTTCTTTAAGAAAGACTGCCTCGGTGGCGTGGTGTTATTTCGGTATGACTACGGTTCTGAGGTCTCGGGTTTGATCCCCAGGTCGGGCAAAGTGATATTGGATTTTACCATATCAGCCCGGAGTCTGGAATTTGTGCCCGATATGACGATAGGCTCGCCCCCTATCACATCTGGGACGGAACTAAGCTCGGCGAAATGTGGGTGTTCTAGTTCGCTAGTGCGTCACTGCCTACCCCTTCGGGAATACAGGCGTGAGCTTATATAATTTCCTTAAAGATCATAGAAAGAAAGATAATCACATTTATTCGCCATATATTATTCTACTTCAGTTACAAGCAAAAGATTACGGTCTTCTTTTGACATCGGTCGAAAAGAAAAGGGATGCACGCCATGGTTGTGACAGTTAGACGATTCAGCATAATGTGCTATGGTGCAAACCACTCTTTCTTTCTATCTACCCTTATTCCACCTTAATGTGGGGTCGGTGCAACACACTTTTTCAAGCATGTTGCAGAAAGTATTTGGTCAAGTTTTTACGACTGGTTGCCTACCCGACATTAATCCTCTCTGAGGGATCCAATCCCGGGCAAATTAAATGAGAAAATTCTCTTAGCCCGACCTGGGAATCGACACATGATCTCCCGGTCCACAGCCCATATGCTACCATTAGACCAAGGAGGCGATATGGTGGTAGTGCAAACCACAACAACTACACATAACATAACATAACATATAATAACACATAACATCACATAAGCTCACGCCTGTATCCCCGAAGGGGTAGCCAGAGGCGCACTAGCGAACTAGAACACCCACATTTCGCCGAGCTTAGTTCCGTCTCAGATGTGATGTAACTACAATAATATAATCCTTCAAAACGCACTTTCCACGCCCGGTTCAACCCTACATCACCCTATCGATCACATCTGCATACCGCCGAGCTGGAGTACAGTCCATCCTGTACAAACACCGCCAGCATTTGAAGCGTACGTCAACGAGTGCTAAATCCACCTTTCAACACGCCAGCGACCCGTTTAATCAAAGTAAAACGCTTTCATACTGTAAATAAACATGTAAAAAGGAACGCAGATCAATCATTCGGTGAGAGTAGGGCATAGACGTAATACACGTAGAGTAAGCAAGCTAATTAACACATTCACGCACGCAAATGCAAATGTGCGTGCGAAAAATTGTGTTTAAATAAATAAATAACACCCAACAGTCACATACATAGTCCTGACCCCACACTAAAATAGAGTCTTGTGTCATGGGAATTAGGAACTACGAAAGACTTTCGGTCTCACAACACCCAGACCCGAAACAAATATCTGTAGGCCATACAAACATTTGTCTCGGTGCGGGGATTAAACCCGCGGCCTCTCGCTTCACAGCCGGCTACTCGCCCGCTGCGCCATGGAGGATGTTTGTTTTCATTCCATAGTAAAAAATATCTACAGTGGCTCTTAATACTTGAAAAATCATCTATTTTTTTCTATACATAGCAATAACTTAGGGTGAAATTTATAGAACGTGCCTTAGCACGTTAGGTTTTTTTATAGCATTTTTTTTTTGCTATAAAAAAATAACGTTACGTTGTAGACACAGTGAGTTTGAGATAAGTAAAAAGTTAGCTTAAACTTACCACACCAGTTCTTCACTTCACACGCACCATTTTCCATTTTTAATAAAAATAACAGTTATACACGACACACTAGGATATTTTTTAAATAACATTTTTAAAAGTACGCGACTAGTGAAATATTCGTATATTAAGCTTAAACTAATTCCGAGCAAAGTCTAAGTGCGCTCTATAAATAGCAAAATCACAGAGACGCTAAGCATGGCTTCTCTGTGACCTCTAGTATATATTACCTCTACGGAGAAGGGAGTTAAGGACATAACACTTAACTAGGCGTTCCGTTCCACGCATCACTTTTATCACTTGTAGTAACTTCCTATTTCAACTAAGGTAGAAGAGGATAAGAAATGCAAATGTAAGGTGTGTTTATGCGACTATTAATGTAGTTTCGTTTAAGTAGAAAAGGCACTTTCATGACTTTCCAGTGTTGTAGAGTCGAGTAAAGGGCCAATACAAGGGAATGCATTGCAGAGACTGGCAAACGAGCAGATGGGTCACCTGATGGTAAAATCTCCAGCGCCCATAGATACCCAAGACACAAAAAGTATCATGCATGCGTTGCCAATCTAAAAGAGGGAAATAGGGATTAGGAAAGGGAAGGGGGCAACTGGGGCACTGGAAATCACACTCACCGAACGAAACACACTTTATATCGGTTTTCTGTGAGACATCAGACAGTGATATTAAACCGGTCGAGCCGGCCCATTCGTACTGTAGAAGTAACTGTCTACAGCGTGGCTCTATCACTCAAATATTTTATTGCAGTTTTGTATTACCTTTATTTAATCAGAGTTGAAGACGCCGTGAGCTCTTTTTGCATAAATCGGCATGTTAATTTTTTTATTGTACATGGAAATTGGGTTTGTTTCCTGCACCGAGATAAATGTCCGGGTGTTGTGAGACCGAAATTATCTCACAGTTCTTGATACCCTCGACACAAGACTCGATCTTAGTGTGGGGTCAGGACTATGTGTGTGACTGTTGGGTGTTATTTATTATGTACTACATATAAAGACTTCTATGTATTACTTAGACAGACATTACTAGACATTATTAGACAGGCTTTTCTTGTAAAAAATGACTCGGACTAAGTCAAAGTTTGATTATACACACTAATAAGTTGTTTATAAGTTCGTTTCTTTGACTTAGACTTGGTTGAAGTTCGCTCTATAGATCTCAGCCTAAGTTTTCATCAATTGACCCCAACTCACTATGAGATCTGGGGGCTGGTTTTGTACGGGAAATAGTAAAAATAAGATTATAATAATACTGCTATAATAGGTGGTGGTAACCCCTCTGCTCTTTTCCTTAGCCGTCAAACGTCAAACACTCTCCATAATGCGACAATTTTACTTCTAACAGCTTGTCTAGTAGTATACATAGAAGCCTGCATACAAAGGTTACAATCCAGGCTAAATTAATGGGTCCCAAGGAGTAAATATAATATTATGCATGCAAATTGCAAACTACAGTACGAATGGTTGCATAACAATCGCCCCTTGGCGCAGCGCATGGTTATTCTTGATGAGAAACGTTAGGTTATTGATTCTATTCTGTGTTATTATTTGGACTGCCTCGGTGGCGTGGTGGTATTTCGGTACGACTACGGTTCTGAGGTCTCGGGTTCGATCCCCGGGTCGGGCAAAGTGATATTGGATTTTTCCATATCAGCCCGGAGTCTGGAATTTGTGCCCGATATGGCGATAGGCTCGCCCCCTATCACATCTGGGACGGAACTAAGCTCGGCGAAATGTGGGTGTTCTAGTTCGCTAGTGCGCCTCTGCCTACCCCTTCGGGGATACAGGCGTGAGCTTATGTATGTATGTATGTTATTATTTGGATAATCTAGTATCTATCTAGTGCATCTGGATTTTTGGGGAGTTCATCAGTGTAGTAGGCACCCCCTCGGTCTAAAGGCAGCGTATGTGGACTGTGGACCGGGAGAATTAGATTCCCAAGTCGGGCAAAGCAATTATCTAATTCGATTTGCCCGGGATTGGAACCCCCAGAGGGAAGGTTGACGTCAGGCAGGCCGTCGGTCGTTAAAACTAAGCCAAATGATTTCTGCAACATGCTTAAAAAACTGTGTTGCGCCGATCCCACATTAGAGTGGGATACTTAAGGACAGGTAGAAAGAAAGATCATCAGTGTAGTACCAATAGTCTCCGAATGACCGGGACATACGGACGCATAGATTGACATGAGGATATTATAAGTTTCGATTTAACATTTAGCCACGGAACCCAAATATGTGATTTGAACAATATCAATAAAAAAATCTGTGATATAAATCCATCTAAATACGTAATTATTTACCTTATGTGATTTTTTTCTTTAACTATGTATGTAATTAGCAAATTATCAGATTAGAGTGTCATTTTGTTCATATTGACTGCACGTCACCGTATATATTTTTACTACTCAAAACGATGATAATATTGAGTACAATTTACATTATTAATTAATCCTTTAAATTTTATAATAATGGAAAATATAGACCAGGCTTCTTTCATTGAATCTACCCGGCCATTCTTGTTTAAGCGGTAAGCTCGCCACAAAAGTAACTCGGTCAAGCGAAGACAAAATAAAATACGTATTACCGAGATTCAACGAGACCACAATCTCGGTAAGTGAAGGCTTTAGTAAAGTAAGCCAAAACGTAAACGACTTAGCGATGCTCGTATTATATACATTACTGTAAGTAGGGAAGTTTTAAAAGGTTTACAAAAAGTGTGTAATGGAAACTGCGGCCTGAGCAGGAAAATTTCTGACAACCGTAAATGTATTCGAACTCGATGCGCGTTTATGACATTTGTATGAAATATTAACCAAACGTCATCAGTGCGCAGCGAACTCGAAAACATTTACATTTACATTAGTTTTTCGTGCTCGGGCTACTGTTGTGAAGGTTTTTCCGATTTGGTTGTCGCTACAATAGCTCCACTCATGACGTAAAAAAAGAGATGGACGGAGCGCTTGAAAGTTAAGCAGGATTTTTGGCCCATGCGCCATTACGTGTCGATCGAATGAGCCGAAGACCCTGCTACACTTTCAAAGTTCCTAGCACTTCGTCCATCTTTTTTTATACGTCCGTAGCTCTAAATTTTTGTCATTTCCTGCTAGCGACTACGTTAAATAATTTGTATGAAAACAACTACCATCCACAAAAGTACCTATTTATATCGTCGTTGCTTGTAAAACCTCAACTCCCTACGTAACCGCTAGATGCGTTCGGGTGTTTGTCATACAAATATTTTACGTAGCCTCAGGTGTGAAATGCCAAAAAACTGATGCTTGAGTTACTGGTATATAGGCTGAGGTCTGTAGAACGAACTTCGACTAAGTCTAAGTCAAAGTCACGAACTCAGTGAGGATTTTTACTAAGTCCGACTCATTTTTTACAAGAAAATCTTTGCTTAGTCTGTCTGTCAGTCTGTTTTCTTGTAAAAAATGAACCGGACTAAGTCAAAGTTCGATTTAACAATCACAAATCCCCCCCGAGTTCGTGACTTTTACTTAGACTTAGTCGAAGTTCGCTCTACAGACCTCAGCCTCAGTCAAAGAAACGAACTGAATAAGAATGGTGGCTGACGGCCGAGCCGCCCGTCACTATTTAAATCGAACTGTGACTTAGTCTGAGCCATTTTGCAAGAAAAACAGACTGGCAGACAGACTGAGCAAAGATTTTCTTGTAAAATATGACTCGGACTAAATCAAAGTTCGATTTTAAAAATCCAAATCCTCACAGAGTTCGTTTCTTTGATTTAGACTTAATCGAAGTTCGCTCTATGGATCTCGGCCTTAAAGACTGTTACATTTCTTTAGATAGTTCGATTGCTAATAAAACGGAGTAAACTGACAGATCGAAATGTCACTTTCCAAAATAATGTTTCTTACTTTCAAAACAAAGTAATTGATCTAGTTCAATTTTTATCATTCAAAGAAACAATAACTCAGCACTAGCTTGCAAAATTTTAATTTTATTGTGTATTTTTAGAAATTTAAGCTTAACACTCAACTAAATGTCCGTGTAAATATTTTTGCGTAAATAATCACACAGATACGCGAAATTATAACAAGTAAAATAACAAATATTACTTTTATCATTTGAGCAAAATTACGATGCGCACATTCCTAGCTTTCGTATGTTTTCTTTATAATCAACCATGACTATAGCTCCAGTGGACATGGCTTAATTTAGCATGCAGTAATTTACTATGATTGTAATTCAGTACATCTGCAGTACTAATCACACATTATGCAGGAATTACGAATATAAAAATACGAATTAATTACTTTGAGTCGGACTTTAGAAAATGATTCACTGAACTGAAATGTTTCAATAATCTTGATCTTTTTACCGCAGCACTATTTAAATTTAATGAAAAAGTGGCGTTCGAAATGTCAGTTTACTCCGTTTAATTAGCAATCCTACTATAGATATAACGCGGAGGAAGTAAATATCGAAATGAACACAATTAGTACCTTTCAACACGGTATCGTAACAAAGCAGAAAACATACGTTCTAATTAATTATTATACATGCACAGTTACTGTGTAAATAGTGGTAATAAACCACCCCGGCTGTATTAGAGCTCAACACGTAATACACACGGCTGGATAGTTCCACGAGCATACAAATTGCTGGCTACACAGCGACTCGCAACATTGTGGCTTGTAAACTACGGTTTAGTTTACTTTGATAATGATAAAAAATAAACATTTTTGTAGTGTGAATTTTAATTATTTAATAATAATTTTTTCGAAATAAAACTAGTTCATATGGATTCTATTGCGATTTTTTTTTATTTTCAGGCCTGACGATTCGAATGATTTGCATGTTTTTTTTTTTATTTCGTATAATTCTAGAATGAAGGTAGATATTGTAACATTAACATTTTGGATAACTGACACCTCAGTCCAACCCGTAACAAAAAGGCTGCGAATCCTTCGAAACATCGGGCCTTAAAATATAAACAATACACTATAAAATCTGTATAAACTTGTTTTATTTTAATATATAACATTCGCGTAAACCTAAGAACTTACAATATTCCTTTTTTACATTGTAGCGTGAATAATATTGTCAATTTCAATGTTAAGATTAATGTAACAACCGAGTATTCCACTACACGATGCACACAGCACTGTTAATTAATCCCCGCTAAACCACTTCATATACAAACACATAAGCAATTTAGCGCAAACGATACGAGCAGCAAATTTATGCGAACATAAAAAACATGCTACAACGCAACAAAATAATTTACAAACTCACAAAACACGTCCGTTAAAAGCGTGGCGTACCGCGTGTAACAAGCGTGCATAAATGTTCATCGAACGCACCCACAGCGTGTCACAGAAGCAATAAACGCGATCGTCCGACAACATACACTAATGAAATTTATAATCCATAAACTGGGGAGGGATGCCGTTGTTTTATAAACTGTAATAATAATAAAACCAGAGCGTACCATCGTTCGGTTCGTGTTGGCGTTTTTAATTATACGTGTGTAGTGTTTTTTGGCCTGCTTGATCTAGTGACAGCATATATAGGCTGTGGACCGGGAGGTCATGAGTTCGATTCCCATGTCGCAAAAAGCGAGTTTGCTCATTTAATTTGCCCGGGACTAGATCCCCTAGAGGAGGTTGACGTCAGTCAGGCAGCCGGTCGTAAAAACTTAGCCAAATCCTTACTGCAACATGCTTGAAAAAGTGTGTTGCGCCGTCCCCACATTAAGGTGGGATAAGGGCAGGTAGAAAGAAACAGTGTAATTTTTTAGCCTCTTTGATCTAGTGGTAGCGTATATGGGCGTGTCGGGAGTTTCTGGGTTCGATGCCCAGATCATTCGGTGTCAATTTTAGTATCAGATAATGCCTTTTTAAGTCTTAAATGTCCATTTTCTTCTACCTGCATTTAACTTTAGTCGATGGCTAATATAAGTCAAAGCCATGCATGGTAACAAAGTAATATCAGACCAAAGCTTTGATGTGTTTAAAGTTAAACATACGTTTGTAAACGTGGACTATTCATCTCCCTGAACTTCCTTCATCCCTTCAAGATCATTGGCCCCCATTATCTCATACATATCACGCATGCGTAATTTTCCGTAGTGTTAATAGTTTATGGTCGTAGAACAATAATACAGCCCAAAAGGACTTCTCAGTTGAATAACATTCCTTAGTTGCGACACAAATCTTCTTGTAAAAGAGATGCAATAATTACCATGTGCCTACCTACCTATATATAATGTCAAGAATGTTGTGTTCACCTTTAATTGGATTGATATTCTTTTTAATGATTTTATATGAAATTTACGTCGTCTAAAATATAGAACAGAAATAAATATTGAAATATTCTCAAAAATATGAAAGTTATAACCCTTTGAAGTTTGGTGTAACCTTCAAATTGCGGGAAAGAGAAGTATCAGTATAATCACGTCATGCCATAACGGTACGTGCGTTGGAAAGGGATAGCAAGATATCTCCAATATGCCCCACTCCAGAATTTAAAATATGAATTCTGCCTCATTTTTCAACCAATTTCAATGCAGTTTTTACAGAGGGTTTCATTTTTGTTTTATTTACTGTTACATATAAGAACGTGTGCAAAATCAAACATAGTCAAGTACTACAAGTACCCAATTATATACAGGTATATTGTTTATAATTATGATTATAAATGTGATGTATATATACAAATATAATATATATATGCTGTAAATGAACCGTTAAATAAATAAATGTAAAATCTTTAAGATAAAATGGGTTGGGTGTATTTATTTATTTATTTTAATCATTATTATTAATCAGACTAAGGTACGCTACCAAGGTACCGGGACACGCTAGACTTTTATTCCAAAAATTAGGTCAAATTGCTTTTACAAAATTCAAAGTAAGATAAAAATATTTATAGGAAAACCTAGCTTTTGCCCGCTGCCACGCCCGCGTAAGTTTGTCCCGTCGTATTATATAGAAACTTTCATCCCTTGAAATAAAACTATTTTTACGGATTCTATCACGTAACACATAAACCAAATCGTGATAGAATCCGTAAAAATAGTTTTATTTCAATTAATAACATTCAGGTAAACTTTCATCCCTTGTTACACCCCTTTAGAAGATGAATTTCCAAAAGTCTTCTCTTAGTGCTCGCTTACGTCATAAAAGGAAGCCGGATGTAAAATTTCACGTTTCCAGTTTTAATAGTTTCGACTGTACGTTGATATGTCAGTCAGTCAGTCATTCAGTTTCTCCTATCATATTATAGATCAAAAGTGTCTAGGGGACCATCCTTGAAAGACGCTTTATCAAACACAAAAATAATTTTGAAGATCGGTCGACATTCGGCGGAGATTTCGCGTAACATACATAAAAAAATACACCGAATTGAGGACCTTCTCCTTTTTGGAAGTCAGTCGATAAAGAGGAGCAGAATGCTAGTCAATAACCAAACTCAAAATAAATGAATATGTCCATGGAAATATGTCGCTACGCCGAATACGTCATCAAGCAATCAAAGTTACCCCGTCGAAAATTTCACGGCTCAATCCGACATCTTTAATTCATAAATTAATTAAACCGGTCCCGGCTAAGCAAACTTAGACGTTATCCGGAATGATAAGCAGCCGGTCATTATGACCCGGGCGAACCCTCCGACCCGACTAATGACCGGGTCACTTCAGTTTGTCTGGCTAATATCTTTGACTTTTCACATGCCTCTAATGGTAAAAAGACTAAGCTTGGGACAAAAGAAGATTATCTCACTCATACACATTATGCAATTTTTTTTATGAAAATCAAAATTTTATATTTATCAATATGATCACACACATCAGGAGACCCATCTGCTCATTTTCTATACATAAGCTACATACATACATAAGCTCACCCCTGTATCCCTGAAGAGGTAGGCAGAGGCCCAATAGCGAAATAGAACACCCACATTCGCTGAGCTTAGTTCCGTCCCTGATGTTAGGGGGCGAGCCTATCGCCGTATCGGGCACAAATTCCAGACACGAGGCTGATACTGAAAAATCCCATATCACTTTGCCCGACCCGGGGATCGAACCCGAAACCTCAGGATGGTTGTCGTACCGCGAATACCACGCCACCGAAGCAGTCTGCTATAAAAATATATAAATAAATCATTATATTATTTAGGGGCAAAAATACAATCTCTTTGCTTTCGTCACGGTTTAATATACAAAATATCGTGTGACCTACCCAGGCATGTCCTAAACAAATATTCAAAACTAACTCGTGAACATACCTATCACGTTGAAAGTATTATTAGGTTCTTAAAAAATACTTCCACGCTTATTACTTATCTCGATCTCGCTCGACAAAGCTTGATTACGCAAATTCAAAACCAATTACTCGCCAACCGTTAAGGCTTACAAGCTATTACAATTAGCATTACGCAAGTATAAAACATTTTCCAAAATGAACACTAAAAAAACTTTTTAATTCCGCCGTCAGTCGGCTGCGAGTCTTGTACTTTAATTATTACGTAGAGCTAAGGAGCGCCGGCGTCGACAATAAAAGCACAAAGCGAAGCGGGGCTATAAATTTTTAACGTCTTCACAAAACACTGTTCATTTAGTCCCTTTGCGACTACATTACGGTGTAAAAGCCACGCGTATAGTTGCGTAGCCTATAGCAGCGTTTCGCTACGGTGCGTATTGCGTAGCGGTGAGCGTGCTTAGAATATTGCAATATTCTTTAGCTGCTGCGTTTCGCTACGTCTTTTGCGTAGCAGATAGTAATTTTTGTATTTCACTATGTTGCGAATTTCGTAGCGGAGAGCGTGTTTAGAATATTGCAGCGTTTCGCTACGTCTTTTGCGTAGCGGAAAGGTCGCAGATAATATAGCAACGTTTCGCTACATTTTTTGCGTAGCCGATATTAATTTTACTGTTTCGCTACGTTGCGATTTACGTAGCGTATAGCAGCGTTTCGCTACGAGGTCCGGCATATTTCACGGTATTCATGTTCCTAAACATAATGTCGTAGTATTTCTGACACTACTTTGTATATTCAATACTTTTATACAAGAAGTCATTATAAGTTACCATTGCTATCAAAAACATCCAATAATGACGAACTAACTATAACAAGACTTTCCGGTCGAGACGATGTAGGCGTAGGAAGCCATACTACATCTATACAATAATACCATTTCTTTGAAGCAAAACTACACAAATAAAAGGGCAATTTTAAACATCGCCCGTCGCGTTTTACATATAGGTGGTGAAAGTAATAAAAAACAAAATAAAGCCGTCACTTTGGTACGTCTACGTAACACTAAGCCGTTAGGCAGTAAAACCTCCGAAATTTCAAATTTGATTGTACAATTCGAAGTATATTCGGTGTAAGCTGCCACATAAATCTGCAGTCAATCGCTGGATTTAACGAGTTGCAATGTTGACGTTTTATAGCTCGTAGAATTGCTGTTGCAGTTACTTGCTTCGTGTTTATTAATAAGGTACGATACTGTTCAGTGTAGGTCACCTATTTCTTTGGACTGTTTTTAGAAGCGCCTTTTTGTGGATCATTAGGATTGGTACCATATGTTTGTGGGTCTTAGTCTAAATATTGAAATGCTACTCAACTTAGTAGGGCCATATTTTGACAGATAATTGCAAATAACGCTATCATAAATATTGAGTGCTGTTTCAATATTGACGTTACGACCTGAGTCAGTATAATTCCTAATTTTAGGGCTCATTAGGTATGTGGTAATAGTGTATGTGTAAAACGATCACATACGAGTTTCACTGTAAATATTTAGTTAATTATTGTCACAGGTATTTGTTTGTGTCAAGTGACATTTGTATGTCTGGTATTTTAAGCAAAGAAAATGTACATTGATGTGTGTTAGAAGGCTAAGTGCGAAAGAACTAAGAATAATTGCAGAGCAAGGAAAAAATTGCAACTTCAATATTAAATAACTATATTTCTTAAATTACATTGGTTTCTGCACTACAATATATATACACTCCGCTCCTTAATTAATTACCTTTACAATCAAAACCAGACAATCTACTGATGAATTAAAATTTAACAAGATCTTAGTATATCTAAGTACATGTATAATTCATAATTAAAAAAAAAGAATGCTCGACTAGATCACGGTACGAATGTGGGTTATTGGAATGAAACTTCGGTCGTCTAGAATCGCCAGAACATCATATATAGATTACAAAAAAAAATACGGTACTTCTCATGGTAGTTAAGTAAAGTTGGGCGCCGTTAAAATAAAAGAAAAGAACAAAGCAGGAAGACGATTCACCGCGCTGAATGCGACGCTGGGCACGTGGTGATGAGCACGTGGTTTCCCTGATCACCCCAGGTCATCTACGGCTACCTCGTCGCCCTCCAAGGCACGACGGCTCCCGGCCGCTTGGTGTTAATGCCTTATACAGCCTCCTTGACCTCCGTGGAAGCCTTCGCCACCCGCGAAGCTCCCCCCCCAACGGACGCAGCCCGAAACGGTCACCAACGGTGCGTTCCTGGACCACAAGAAACCACCAGTCAAGCACGGCCACGCCACGGTTTGGGAAATGCCAATCCGCAAGCCCAAAATTACAACACTTCAAAATACAAACTCAAAATACAACATTGCACTTACTTTCTGGGGAAAACAGAGTTGCAGGCGATGATGCTCTGATGTCTACCCGCGTGCTACGCCCGCTGGGGTCAGTCACGCGGAGATTTCTCTAGCTGCTAGCTCGTCCAAGAAAAGGAGAAAAAAGGCCGGAGCGACTCTGTCACGGCTTTTAAACCATTCCTCCTCCAACAAAGTCCCGCCCACGCATTTCCGACTCAAATTCGATAGCTATCAGCTAAAATCCTCCACAGAAAGCAAGTCGATATGTCTACACAATAAGGCGAAAAATTCCATACACTAACAATGGATGTAAGACCACAAACTATGATCGACATATGTCAACTTCCGTAACATAGACAATCCTCCACAATTTTTTAAATGTCGCTGTTCGAAATATCGCCAGCGACAGACCGCAGAACTAGTAACCAAATAAATTAACAAGCGTTTCTCGGCATCGCGCATAGATGGCATTACCAGTATTTTTTTTTATGTAACATTATATTGTATATTTTTTCATTACAATAACTTTGGAAATATTAAATTATTTTGAATGTGTTTTAAAAACAAAGATCAAGTTGCCTTATAGTGCTACTTACTTTAAAGTAAGTTATTTTCGGCATTATATCGGATTTTTCGACTGCCTCGGTGGCGTAGTTGTATTTCGGTATGACTACCGTCCTGAGGTCTCGCGTTCGATCCCCGAGTCGGGCAAAGTGATATTGGATTTTTCCATAACAGCCCAGAGTCTGGAATTTGTGCCCGATATGGCGATAGACTCGCCCCCTATCACATCTGGGACGGAACTAAGCTCGGCGAAATGTGGGTGTTCTAGTTCGCTAATGCACCTCTGCCTACCCCTTCGGAGATACAGGCGTGAGCTTATGTTATGTTATGTTATGTTATTTCGGATTTTATTAAATGGAATCTTACAGATAAACATATAAGTAAATCAGTGTGAGTGCTTGTGTATATAAGAGACAAAATGAGTGTGAAAACTGTCGAGTGAAAAGCTAACATGGCGTCATACAACCATCAAGAGACGCAGTCTAGTCCGGCCAAGGAAGTGCCGAGGTGAGTGATATTGTTTACCTAAGATTTAGTAAAAACTATGATTAATGTTTTCCATATATATTACAATAAGTTACATTAACGCGATTAAATTATTGGAAAAACTCAAATTAAGAAAGAAGAAAGAATGATTTATTAGGCACAACATAATGCGCCACAGTGAAGTGTTTTCTGACCGTTACGAGTTAGGGACCTTTAAGATATGAGCCTATACCTACCTCAAAGGCCGGCAACGCATTCACGATTCCCCTGGTATTTTGGATGTTTATGGGTGGCGGTGACCACTTAACATCAGGTGACCCACTTGCTCGTTTGCCCCCTTTTCTATAAAAAAAAACAGTGATATTAACAGAAAAGAAAAAAGAAACATATAAGGATGTTACAATAAATTAATGACAATAACACATTACAATTACATCTTTGCGTTTCACGATGCTCCCGAAAAGGTTTAGGCTCAGCATATGCCAGACAATAACTGTCTGATGCTGATTTTCAGCCAAACCTATGAGTCCTTAAGTGACTCAAGTAGGTACTATATTATACTAAGGAAACTGAACGTGCAGTTTCGGATTAATTTTCTTTGGGCATAATCATTTTCTTTTATCAAGTGTTTACTACTTATCAATATAATATAATATACTTATGATTATAAATTAGTGTTGCTGATAACCTTTGTATGATAATTATAATAATATTTTTGCACATCCATCAAGATTAGTTTGCATTTTGAAATGATATTCTGTAGATATGTAAAATTATTTTTGAGTGGTAGAGTTACGTCTACCGCACGAATGGGCCGGCTCGGCCGGCTCGACACCACTGTCTCACAGAATACCGACGTAAAGTGGCAGCTTGCTGTCGCGTTTCCTTCGGCGAGTGATATTTCTGGTGGCCCATTTCCCCCCTTCCTTTCCCAATCCCTATTTCCCTCACCTTCCATTTCCTCCTTTTAGGTTGGTAACACACCCATGATTCTTTTGTTTCTTGGGTGTCTATGTGCGGTGGAGATCACTTACCAACAGGTGACCCATCTGCTCGTTTGCCAGTCTCTGCTATAAAAAAAATGACATATTCAATTATAAATTGAGATTTTTGTTTATCCGACACGCAAAGTGACTACGTTACACTTGATGGTAAGTGTAGAGCAGTCCAAAAACCCAACGACCATCCCATCCCTTTCCCAATTCCCATTTATCTCCTATTAGGTTAGCAACACACCCATGATTCTTTTTGTCTCGGGTATCTATGGGCGGAGGAGATCACTTACCATCATGACCTGTCGTTTGGCAGTCTGCTATAAAAATATAAATATCAAATCTGATTTGTGCGCAATGATCTCGCTTCGAATACACACTCGAAAGTTATTCATGCTACATCCCCTGATTTCAAACGCGTATCGGTTGGATGCAAGCCAGTCTTATCTCTCATTGATAAAGTTTGATTCCAATGACACATGATTGACTGTTATCGATGGTGATGAAAAATGCATGTGTGGTCTGTGTTTAAAGTGATAAGACGGTACAGGATGCAGTAATTACCAAAATGTTTATGTTCGGTACATGGTTATAAGAACTGTGAAAGTGTAAGCCGGGTCCACATAAGTAATTGATTGACTGGCGGAAATGTATGAAACGATGCATGAATGTGGACGAGGCAAAAGAGGTGTCAGGATCGTAGCTTGTGGCGCTCAATTGTCTCTGCCTACCCCCATGGGATGCAGGCGTGAGTGTGAATGTATGTATGTGTAAAAAACACCTGGTAAATAAAAAACAGTCACATACATAGTCAGTACCACTACACCACAAAGGCAATGCCAAAAAATACATTTGTAGTTGATATAAAGCTTTCTCATACTTAGCTTTTAAATGATTACTTGTCGAACGCACAATACACACACACAATGAAGAAACATAAATAGGCCGGCATGATTTTGGCGACCATTGATCAGTCCATTGTTTGTCGGTGGTCGCTAGATTTTGGTCTACACTACGCTTACCATCAGGTGCAGTGTAGTCACTTTGCCGTGCCCGGATAAAAAAAGAACAACATAAACATAACATAAGCTCACGCCTGTATTCCCGAAGGGGTAGGCAGAGGCGCACTAGCGAACTAGAAGACCCACATTTCGCCGAGCTTAGTTCCGTCCCAAATGTGATAGGGGGCGAGCCACAAAAAAAAATTCCAGACTCCGGGCTGATATGGAAAAATCCAATATCACTTTGCCCGACCCGGGGATCGAATCCGAGACCTATACAACAAGTCAACAACATAAAATTAAAATGAAATCAAATTATGTACCTTAAAATAACACGAATTTTACACCTTTCTTTCTATCTGCCCTTATCCCACCTGAATGTGGGTTCTGCGCAACACACTTTGTCAGGCATGTTGCATAAAGCATTTGGCTAAGTTTTTACGACCGGCCGCCTGCCTGACGTCAACCCTCTCAGAGGGATCCAGTCCCGGTAAAATTAAATTAGAAAATTCGCTCAACCCGACCTGGGAATCGAACCCACGACCATCAGCCCATATATGCTGCCACTAGACCAAGGAGGCGTCACGAAAAACACGAATTTTAAACTACCATTTAAAAAAAGATAACAATGATTTAACTGCCACATTGAAAACATTTCCAAATTACATTTCACGTTGGATCGAAAACAAAAACAAAATCGCGTATCGGCAACATTCGTGTAAATGTTTCGCGGAATAAAGTCGTGGACAACAAAAACTCTTTCAACGATTGTCGGTGTAAAATGCAGCGATTCGGTAGTGCGTAGTCAGCCGGACGTTGGATATTTGAACAATTTGATGGCCCTACCATGGGTTCTCGTAGCGAAGGCTGGGAAGCCTCTAGTCTTTGCTCTTGGCTATGAAGCGGGAGGTCCTGTGTTCGATTTAAGTTGAGCCATTTTTTTTCTAACCCAATTTTCCCGGGACTAAATCTTCGTAAGAGCTAACACTCTTTTTTCCAGCTGCCCTTATTCCAGATTAGGGTAGGTAGAAAAAAGCTGTACCTAAACAAAATCACTACTAAATTAATAAAGTTTAAATTTACATTTGATCTGCATCGAGTCTGCTCTGTTTTGTCTGCCTGCTGTCAGTCTGCTAATTATTTGTTACTTGTGGTATCATAGGTGGTAAAGGTCTTATTTTCAAGCGACCCATCTGCTCATCACTCTATGCTTAAAAAAATACCCAAATTATTACTTAGCACCAACCAGCAGTAGCATGCAGCAACGGGAAGTAATTATTCACATAAGGCGGGACCTATTCATTGTCATTATTATTCTAATGTTTTATGGATGTCCTCACGATGCATTACTCGTCCAACAGATGATAACAGCAGGTCGATTCTCTAAGGTTTCATTTGTGAAAACAACGTTGCAACATCGTTGCGGCAACGATGTTGTCATTTTTGTATTCAGCAAGGTACAAAGCACACGCAATAGCGCTATGCGTGATGACGGCGCTTATGCGAACTAGCTCTCTCGAGCGAGGCGTTTGACATAAATGTATGGAAAATGGCATTCTCTAAGACCTAACAACGTTGAACGCTCCGTCGATCTCAACGATGCACACTGCGCGAGCTCGTTGTCGATCGCAACGTTGTGGCGTTTCTTAGAGAATCGACCTGCTGTACTCAGAAATATTAGTGTGAGTACTTCTTTATTGGTCGCGTCATAAAAACTAGGCCAGACCCTTTCTGCAACAATTTTTCTGTTATTCTATCCCACATAGAATAGAATAAGGGTAGGTGGAAAATAAGAAAGCTAGTTCAGTTTAAATAAGATTCTGTGGTAAAAAGAATTAGCCGATATTCACACTACAGAGAAGTTACATTTTCTTACCGGTATACCTACCTAAGGCCATTCATTCAGTCGTTCCCTTAATGCTGAGGATCGTGACCGCGGCAGACTGAGGTTATACGCGGCCTCCATCTGGATCTGTCTGTCTGTGAATAGCCTCGAGCAGCTTAAGGCGACCTTACAAATACAGAAATTCATAATTTTGGCATCAAATTAGCGACTAATCTAAATAAAAATACATCTTACCTACCACAATACAGAATTAAATTAAGTTTTGAGTGGTAGAGCCACGCTGTAGACAGTAACGTATACAGCATACGTATACGAAAGGGCAGACTCGACCGGTTTAATACCACAGTCTTACAGAAAACGGACGTAAAATGGCAGCAACTTGGCAACGTTTCGTTCGGTTAGATTTCCGGTCGCCCAATTTACCTCTCCCCAACCCAATACCTATTTTCATACATTTAAGGTTGACAACGCACCCATGGTTCTTTTGGTTCACTGGTTTCTATGGACGGTGGAGATCACTTACCATCCGGTGACACACCTGATCGTTTGCCAGACTTCTATAAAAAATAACTCTAATAGGTAACAAAGGTCTTCCTATACCACTTTTCTAGAAACTGATCATACCACGACTATATTTATGCCTCGAAAGGCATAAAAATATTGACCAATTAAATGACGCTTTAACTTCCAATTCAATTTCATCTCCCGTCAATACATTCCGAATACCCCGAATGGTAACTAACCAAAACTTATTAATATTCCATTAGTATAAGTTACCATTTCAGCTCGAATTATTTGTATCGACTTCAAACTTAGCGCGGAAATAATATGTCATGAATTATTAAAAACCTCCATTAATATTTCCTTACTACGGTTGCGTTTAATTCGAATTCATTTAAAAAATTCGAATGATTGCATTACACGTACAATAAATAACTTAATGAATAATATTTCTAATAACAACTAACGCTCGGTTCCAATAAACAATCTTAGTTCGAATGTGCAGATAGATTACAAAAATTAGCCAATAAGAACACAGTTTAACATGACTCCGTCAAATGTGTTGATTTGATTGGTTCATAATCGCGATCTATCTGCACTCTAGATCGTTTATTGAAACCGGCCGTAAATAATCTTGGCGCTAACTTCACATAGGCATGAAGTGGTGTGAAGTCAGCGCAAACATGCAAATTCGCTAAATTATTTTGTGTGCTACTTGACTCGACGAATTAAAATGTATTCATTTTAGTATGTTACGAACTATGTGTATAAATACATTCTGATATCAGAATTGTTCTGATACTATCTTTATTATTTCCATATTAAGCCATTCGTGGGACTTTGGCTTATAACAACAATGCAACTTATAAAAGGTGAAAAAATTGTAGTCATGCTAGAATACATTTCGTCTAAGTTCTATAGAGCGAACTTCGACTAAGTCTAAGTCAAAGAAACGAACTCATTGAGCATTTGGAATTCTTAAACCGAACTTTGACTTAGTCCAAGTAATTTTTTAAAAGAAAATCTTTGCTTAGACTGTCTGTCATTCTGTTTATTATATACTTCGGATTAAGCCGTAGTTAGATTTAGCAATTACAAATCCTCACTGAGTTCGGTTCTTTGACCAGATTTAGTCGAAATTCACTCTATAGATCTCAGCCTATGAGCGGTTGTCCTACAGTAAACAGCATTTTGCTGATGCTTTCATCACATGCATCTCAAGAAGCCAAAACGATTTGACCTAAATTACTTGACATTCTTTATTTGTGAACCACCAAAATCAAAATAAGATAGAGCAGAAATCTAGTCATTACTCATTACACATAGATACCCTTTGAAACACAAATCAAGTGGTAGAGCCACGCTGTAGACAGTAACGTCTATAGCACGAACGGGCCGGCTCGACCGGTTAGATACCACTGTCTCACAGAAAACCGACTTAAAGTGGCAGCTTGCTGTCGCGTTTCGTTCGGTGAGTGAGATTTTCGGTGGCCCATTTCCCCACTCCCTTGCCCAATCCCCTTCCCTCCCCTTCCATTTCCTCCTTTTAGGTTGGCAACGCATCCATGATTCTTTTTGTGTCTAGGGTGTCTATGGGCGGTGGAGATCACTTACCATCAGGTGACCCATCTGCTCGTTTGCCAATCTCTGCTATATACAAAAAAAAAAATATAACTTAAACATCACGCCGTATCGAAACACTCAATACATTAATATTTCAATTGAGTACCGATCGACGTCCGATCGTGTTCCGACAGTAGGCGCTATCCATTTTAGTCCACAGCCGGATGTAAAATCGATACAATGACTGCAGCGAAAGATCACAGTGCCACCACATTCAATGAAAACGTTTATTTTTTCTCATTCCGTACAGTTTTGGATAGCGGGAGCATGTTTGTTGTTATGCTCCCACAAAGTAATTATCGTAAGCAAAGGTATGATATAAATACGATTCCTTGCGGCTTTTCTTTATGAATTTTTCATAAAGTCACATAACATAAGCTCGTGTCTGTATCCCCAAAGGGGTAGGCGCAGGCGCACTAGCGAACTAGAACACCCACATTTCGCCGAGCTTAATTCCGTCCCAGATGTGATAAGGGGCGAGCCTATCGCCATATGGGGCACAAATTCCAGACTCCGGGCAGATATGGAAATATACAATATAAAGTCAATTTATTTTTAAGTCTTTAAATTCTATTATTGGTATTATATCAGCAGCGATAGCTCAGTTGGGGTTAGTGCGGACTGTCGATACGACAGTGGGAGGTACGAGACCAGCTCCGAAAAGAACACACACCTCTGACTTTTCTATGTAAAGTGTGTTTTCATTGTGAATTATTGCTTGCTATATCAGTGAAGGAAAACATCGTGACGAAACCTGCATACCCGAGAATTCTTCGCAAGAATTTCGAAGGTATGTGAAGTCTACCAATCCGCATTAGGCCAGCGTGGTAGACTCCTGACCCCTCTCATAAGTAGAGGAGGCCCGTGCCCAGCAGTGGAACAGTAATATTACAGGACTGATATTATGATTATATCTGCGGCCTGAGCAGGAAAATTTCTGACAACCGTAAATGTATTCGACCTCGATGCGCGTCTATGAAATTTGTATGAAATATTAACCAAACGTCATCAGTGCGTAGGGAACTCGAATACATTTACATTTACATTAGTTTTTCGTGCTCGGGCTACTGGTATTGTATTATTCTGTTTACACCAATCCTAATAATCAATAGATAATACACTTTATCACTAAAGAAAGCAAAATTATCGCTATCATGTCAATAATATTAATAATTATTAATTACTACATTCAATTACTACAAGATTACATTATGTAAAATACGACATGATGTTATTTACGTAACATGATGACATGTTATATTATGTTAGCACTTTTGCCAACATGGGAGCGTTTAAAACACTTCACAAAATATGTTAACAAACGTTGTATATGTTAGAGAATATTATCGCGTGAAATATTACAAAGTGACTGCCTCCGTGGCGTGATGGTATTTCGGTACGACTACGGTTTCAGAACCGTACCGTAACCGGTCTCGGGTTCGATCCCCGGGTGGGCAAAGTGATATTGGATTTTTCCATATCAGCCCGGAGTCTGGAATTTGTGCCCGATATGGCGATAGGCTCGCCCCTATCACATCTGGGACGAAACTAAGCTCGGCGAAATGTGAGTGTTCTAGTTCGCTAGTACGCTTCTGCCTACCCGTTCGGGGATACAGGCGTGAGCTTTATGTGTTATATTACAAAGTTGAATTTGTTTACGCAACGCAAACGCAATCATCTCTGGAACTCCTCAATCGATTTTAGAAATTCTTTCACTGTTAGAAAGCTAAACTATGTCTTAATGATATAAATACAAATAGTTTGTTTTCGGTAAAAGACTACAGAAGCAGGGCCTCGAACAATACTCGTCTAATCACGTTGTAACCGTTGTACTAAAGCAACGTTAAGTAATATACTATAGAGCCGTCTTGTCTTTTGGGTCTATTTGTGTTTGGAATAAGTTTTTGTCGCGTATTGATTGTGATAGATTAGTTGATAAACGTGTTGATGGATCACGCCCATCGAACATTCCAGACTCCAGTCAACTAATTATATTAATCAACTGATTTATGTCTGCTTAGTCTCAAATCTCGCTTGATTCTGTAAATAAATGACTGATGGATAAAGACCATCGAATATTCTGATACATTGTATATTGCGTCGTTGGTTGTGAGAATTGTTTTTCCAGCGTTCGTATAAAATTAAAGTGTATTCAGTTTAAACAATACACATACATACATAGACTCACGCCTGTATCCCCGAAGGGGTAGGCAGAGACGAACTAGCGACATTTCGCCGAGCTCATTTCCGTCCTAGTTGTGATAGGAGGCGAGCCTATCGTCATATCGGGAACAAATTTCAGAATCCTAGCTGATACTGAATAGAGAAACCCGATATCATTTTGCCCGACCCGAGGAACCCGAGACCTCAGGACGATGGTCGTACCGCGTAATACCACCACGCCACCGAGGCAGTTTCAGTTCAAATAACTTTTCTGGTTATAAAGCATTGATTTTGTATTAGTATTTACTATACTTCAAAATTTTGATATGTATTAAATATCCTATATCAATACTTATAAAGATTAAATAATATAATAGCATAATCTTAGGTAGATGTGATAAAAATGTGTATATATTATTTCTAGCAGCGTTTTTCACTTTTGTGGCCAAGAGGCAGCGTATACGGTTTGTGAACGGGAGGTCCTGGGTTCCAATCACAGGGTTTAGCGTTAGATAGGGGGCCGTTCTTAAAAACATCTACCTTCCGGGGCTGTGTGTAAAATGTGAGATGTGCCAACCGCAAAACGTATTGGGATAAGAGCAAATGGAATGAATAATATTTCGAATAGTGGACACTGTACAATCAAGACTTTACAATTATAAGTTAATTACATAACATAAACACATAATATAAGCTCACGCCTGTATTCCCGAAGGGGTAGGCATAGGCGCACTAGCCAATTAGTACACCCACATTTCGCCGAGCTTAGTTCCGTCCCAGATGTGTTAGGGGGCGAGCCTATCGCCATATCGGTCACAAATTCCAGACTCCGGGCTGATACTGAAAAATCCAATATCACTTTGCCCGAACCGGGGATCGAACCCGAGACCTCAGGACAGTAGTCGTACCGAAATACAACCACGCCACCGAGGCAACTTAATTACAGTATTAGGAAATTTGGCTTCATCTATAAAGTATATACGATACTTAGACAGCAGGTCGATTCTCTAAGGTTTCATTTGTGAAAACAACGTTGCGGCATCGCTGCAGCAACGATGTTTTCATTTTTGTATTCAGCAAGGTACAAAGCGTACGCACTAGCGCTATGCGTGATGACAGCGCTCATGCGAACTAGTTCTCTCGAGCGAGGCGTTTGATATAAATGTATGGAAAATGGTATTCTCTAACGGCCGGTTTCAATAAACGATCTCAGTTTAGAGTGCAGATAGATCGCGATTATAAACCAATCAAGTCTCGTCATTTGACGGAGTCATGTTCAAACTGTGTTCTTATTGGCTAATTTTTGTAATCTATCTGCACATTCGAACTGAGATTGTTTCTTGAAACCGGCCGTAAGACCCAACAACGTTGGACGCTCCGTCGATCTCAACGATGTGCGCTGCGGGAGCTCGTCGTCGAACGCAACGCTGTGGCGTTTCTTAGAGAATCGACCTGCTGATCATACTGATGTCTTAGGTTTCGCGAATGTAATCCATTGAAATAAAACTAGTTTATACGGGTCCGACCCGTGACCATGAATACTGCAAAGCTTTCGAAACGTCGGCCCTAAAAATAATAATCACAAGTTCAATATACCGATCGTGATCGTACCGTAGAATTAATCTCTATCGAACACAAAAATAATTTTGAAAATCGGTCCACATTTGGCGGAGATATCGCGTAACATACATAAAAAAATACAGCCGAATTGAGGACCTCCTCCTTTTGTCGAAGTCGGTCGAAAACAAATTTCGATAGAATCCGTATAGTTTTATTTCAATAGACAGGTCAACTGGCCGTGGTTCTATCGATCTTTGCTCACAGACAGAGTCGCGGTTAAAGCCTAAGAATGTCGCGTACGCTCCGCCGACCCGCGATAGCTGGCGCAATATCACGGCTTAGTATTCCTGCCCATATGTCTTCTAGAATATTCTGAACGTAGTTTTCGTCCTGTTACATTGGTGAGGGAAAATGTGTGTATGACAATCAGTCATATACATACATAATCTCAACCTGTATCCCAAGGGATATACAGGGATGAACAAGAGAACTAGAACACCCATAATTTCATCGCACTCACTTTCCACCCAGATCACGCCATCGAATTAGAATAGAATCAAAATTAAATTGATATTCAAATATTTCATAGACAAAGCATGACAAATGAAATTATTTATGCTTATAACATTGTGTATTCGTTTTTCTATGGATAGAAATTTTGATTCTCTATTTTTTCTCTATGTTAAGCAGTGGACGTCCTATGGCTGATGATGATGATGATGATGATTTATATTTTAATTTTATAAGATTTTTTAAACTCACTTTCTTCTAGATGTTTATCAGCATGTCTGGAAAAGTTGAGTGGTAGAGCCACGCTGTAGACAGTAACGTCTACAACACGAATGGGCCGGCTCGACCGGTTTGATACCACTAAAACTTACTCACAGAAAACCGACGTAAAGTGGCAGCTTGCTGTCGCGTTTCGATCGGTGAGTGAGATTCCCGGTGGCACATTTCCCCCTCCATTTCCCAATTCCTTTCATTCCCTCCTTTTAGGTTGGCAACGCACCCATGATTCATTTTGTGTCTTGGGTTTATGGGCGGTGGTGATCACTTACCATCAGTTGACCCATCTGTTTGTTTGCCAGTCTCTGATATAAAAAAGTATTAGTTGGGCTTTTATGTCTCTGACATATAAAGTTATTACAAAAATATCCTGTAACTATTTCAAAATTAAAATAATCACCTCACATAAAATACTGTCCAAATTACGAACTACCCGACGCATTACTCATGCAAAATTGGCACATAATCACAATAGGGTGGCACTAAATTACGCGAAATAAAGTTTTCCCATTTGAAAAATCCCGCCGGCGGTGCCCATTATTCATAGGATGCGATAATCGACCCATAACTCACACCAGTGCACCTTCGTTGCAGCGGCTGCATGCCAATAAGTGGGATAATGTGGCTGTGATCAGTTTTAAAACAGGAATTTATGGTCACCCTCACGGCGGATTTATGGCGAGGGGTTAGAATTATAATGTACGCACTATACGAAAAATCTGTGGCTTGGCACGGCGTCAGTATGGTTTTTCAATGACCGTCATTAGGGGTTTAAGTTGGTAGCATACTGGTAGTATTGGTAATGTGTTTGGGTGGTGTGGTTCAGTGTCTACTACAATTACTCTAACTATTAGGTTTTATTCCGTTTCCGAAATGGGATGAAGCATTTATGCACACGGCCTGATCATAGTGTCTATTAATACACTTATTTTTTATGTTGGTCATAGATTTTAGACTGCACTGCGCCTACCGTCAGTAGTGTAGTCATTTTGTCACGATCAGTATGGTAACTTGTGATACTTTTGATAGGACACTTTTTACCATAATTTGGGTGGAATTTAGAGTCAATAAATGTAACCGAATCGTAGTCAAAAACGAAATAAGTGTGAAAAGTCAAGGGGCAGATAAAGAAAGACAAACATTTAAAAACAATCACAGATATTCATGATATATTTCTTTCAACACAAAGTTCTGTACCATTTAATAAATACATCCGACAATCACACTCATAGTCCTGACCATACACTAGCTGAACCTTTATCGTATCAAGAACTAAGAGAGACTTACGATCCCACAACACCCAGAATCGAAACAATCTCCATAGATTGTAAGGATTGCATAGACAAAACATGCAACATGCAACGAGATAAATGTTTGCGAAATCCATATTTCGCAAACATTTATCTCGTTGCGGGAATGGAAACCGCATTCTTTAATTTCACAGCTAACTACTATCCGCTACGCTGCAGAGGCTGTCAATTATCATTCATGTTCAGACTGGTCACACACATCACACTGCTCACTCTACATAAAAAACGTTTGAGGATAAGCAAAGAATCCAACACGTAAGCACATCTCGTATTTAGGTCATCCCACAAATATTCCGGGCACGTTTCCACATTTGTCCGGATGACGCGCACCTGCCTTATTCTCGTTTGTAGATAAACTTCTGTATTTATTACACTTATGTACCTTATAATAGGAGTAAAAAAGAGGGTAGTACATGAATAAACCTGGATAAACGTAATGGTCATGTATTCCGAAATCACCAAGATCGAATCAACAACCCATCATAAGCCTCATATCCCCGAAGGGGTAGGCAGAAGTGTACTAGCGAACTAGAACACCCACATCTCGCCAAGCTTAGTTCCGTCCCAGATGTGGTAGGGGGCGAGCCTATCGCCATATCGGGCACAAAATACAGACTCGGATACATGCATGAATATCTTCAAGAATTGGACAACATTATTAATATAAAATCCATTTAAATTATAAGTCATGTCAATTTATTCAAATATAATCAGGCGCCTGACATTTACATAAAAAAAGTTTGATAGCATGTTGAACATTTTCAACAAACGGAATATATGAGGACACGTGTTAGCACAAGCGATGCAAATGACAAAGGCTTTTCCCGAAAAGTCCCAAAAATTTCATACAGCCGACACGTGCGTGGCTCAGCGTGCGTTGAATCAAAATTAGTTGACATTTCTACAAAGGAAATTCGCAAGATTTATGTAGTCTGGTTAAATTACGGCTCTTTTAGCGAAAAGCCAAAAATGCGTTGCGTTTGCATAAGATGATTTATATAGGCTTTGCAAGGATTGAAATTGTGTAACAGCATTTTGATCTACAGAGTGAGCTTGGGGATGTCCATTTTATTGGCAATAGTCAGTTTGGAACCTTGCATTCAACTAAATCACAATCCAACGTTATCACCTAGTTAAACAACACAGACAATAACAAGAAATAGATTTTAATTTATATTTAGGCTTACTATTATAATGTAATTTCATAGACTTATGTAGATGTTTTGTTATTTGTACCACTTTGTCTTTCGGCAACTGAAATAAACTTTGGTAGCAGATTTATTATAGATATCTCATCAGATATCTCATCTATTGCTGGATATTCTTTAATTCCCTATAGATTAAGGAATTAAAGAATATCCAGCAATAGATGAGTACAAGCGTCAGCCTCATCATCAGATGATGATGATCAGGATAAGGAATTACAATTTCTTATCAAAATGTTTCTAATTTATGTCAAAAATTATACATTCTGAACTAATTAAACTCACACCGTGTAAGATTTTATCTAGATTTCAACTTATCTCTTTAAATATATACCTATCCAAGTCCTCTAATTTATTGCTTAATAAATCGTTTTTGTCACCACATTTCACCAAAATCACCTAATTCGAATCACTTTTTCAATGCCATACTATTTACCTTATCACTACGTCAAACATTCTGACCATATATTCTATCTCTGAAATCACCTTTATATCGTCGACATGACTTGCAGCCGAGTTTGGCACCGTTACTACGTGATCCAATCTCTGTACATGATGGATACAGGGTTTGGTGGGCAGAACATCCTTTTTAACCAGCTTTGACAGCCCATCCTATGTGGATCGATTGGCTTGTAATGGATACAAAATGGTACACGATAGGTGAATGTTCGTAGTTTGAACGTAATTTCTTTTATAGTTTCAGATCTTTTAGTTCTTTCGAGACATTCCTTTTAGAAGATGTGCATTTTTTCTTAGATTAAGTGACAGTATTTGTATTTTTTTGTCCTATGGCTCATGATGATGATTTGTATTTTTAGTATTAGGTGTAATTTTTGGAGAAGACATTTACTTAATTTTAATTTTAGAAACATTTGTAATATTTAAACTAAATGGTGATGGTATAATTTCCTTATGTACCGCTACTAGTAGTACCAATAGGTTATATTTTGATGGTTTCAAGGGTCATAGTCGTGGACTAGTACATTTTATTAATTTGGATTCCCATTAAACCTAAAAGAGACATCGATCTAACATCCCAGACTAGACAGAACCCCTAGTTATTAGTTTTTAAAGGGAAGGTGACTGAAAGAACCCTCACGTTTCTCATTACGCGGACGCAAGTCGCGTTTGTCGAGCGGTCTCGGATTAAGACGGTAAGTTTGGCAGCGCGGCGGTGGAATTAACATTCATGAATATCGACGAGTATTCGTCAAACGAGGATGAACTGACTTGGTACAAACATTTCGATGAAAGTAACCTAATCTAATATAATCTAGGTATAGTTAAAACTGATATCGTTGAAGGTGAAACGAGTCTAACATTATACTTATAACGATTAGGCATGATTTCATAGGCTCCATCTTTCCTCGTTCCTATAATACTAATTGAACTACTTATAGATAAACTAGAAATTAAAATATGAAATGGTAAATATTACGTTCAACTTTTGTTTACAACTGTTGTTTTTATACATATTACTTAAATGACACTTACTCAAATAAGTAAAAGTAGAAGTGGGTCTATGGTTGGTCGTAATCTTTTCCAATCATGACATGACAGTAGTTGGTGAGCATATCAATGTACTAGGCACAAATCCCAATCTCGTGTGACTCACCTAACTTGGAATAAACACTCCAAACACACAAATTAGATTTCGGAATTCAACGCGGATTCATGCCGGCTTACCAGCTTAAGTTTAACCAGTAGGCCAAATGGGAAGTAATTACAAAATTGCCGATAATGAAATACATCCAAGTTGATTGCACGCATAAAAACTTTTTCGATCGATGAATGCCAACAGTCAGTCGACACAGTTCGCCCGAGGCCCTGTCGGCGTTCGGGCACTTTTTAACAAATTCCCCAACTCGGAGGACCCAAATGAATGCTGATTCCTTGCGGGTCCTTTATACAATTTCGTTTACGTTCCACTTGGTGGGAATTTAATAAAGAAATTAGGGTACGCGATCTTTGGCGATGTGATATGTAAAATTCTTAGGATTTGTGGGTTTATTGGAGGTGGTTTAGAAAGCATTGACTGAAATTATAGAAAGGTTTGTCGGTGCACTGATTCACATAGTCGATAAATCCAATGAACAAAATTAAGCAATGAAATTACAGCCTAATCAAGAGAAGAATGAATATGACAATAACTACCGTAATTGGTCAAGTAAATAACGTACGAGTATGACATTAACTATAGCGGAATTTAATGTTTCAACTTGCGGCACGTAGTAGATGCTTTTGTTTTTATTCCTTTACCATTTATCCCTCTCTGTCTCCATAATTCTAGTGCAAACACAAATATTTATTACGTTTAATTTCAATTTCAACATGAATTAACAAGAAAATGTATTGCAATACAATAATATATAATGTAAATTTGATTAGTAATGTGATACAATACTTACAATTATAAACACATATCTATTTTCTTTCTAGTAGTCACGCACAAAACCCGTACACGGGCATCTGCGACGGAATGCGCGGCTCGCCTGGTTTTCAGTCCATGGTGCCCCGTGTGTACTTGGCATACACTGAGCGAGCGAGATGGGGCATTGGGGACTATATTTTATTTTTATTTTTGTTAGTGTTTAGCCATTTAGCAACGTATGTATTATATATATTTTTTATATATATATATGTACTCTATATTTGTTATTTATAGATTATGCGTACGAACATAGTGTTATAATTTTATAAACATTCAACAACAATACGTCATTATATAATTATATTTATGTATAACTGTGACCCTCGTACATAATGTCACAACTGCGTTTATTATGGTTGTTTATCTTTGCTTTTATTTTTTCTTTCTTACATGGCTAGCGTCCGCACGTCACACGAGGTGACCACTGAAAACCAGCGTTGTACTGTGGTTGAAGCCACATTACAAAATTATGCTGAGTGGTCACCTACCTGTCACAGTCACGGCTAGCTATTACTATGCTTTAAATATTAATAACTTTATCATGTATCCTAGTGTCTGTGACAAATAAAGTGTTTTTCTTTCTTCTTTCTTCTTTCTTCTTACATGTTGTAAGGCATCGCATTTGAACATTTGCGTTATATTTTGAAGTTAAATGATTGCTCTTCCTGTGCAAATCTCAATAGCGAGAATTATAACATTAGTTACAAAGCTAAGCTGTTAAGTCGCTTGACGTGCGGCAGATTAAAATCCATCGCAGTCAGTCCTTATTATTCATAATCTAGTGATGACATCATTTACCTAAGCCGTATATTTGTAAGAGTATTTTATGTACTATCTAATCTTTAGTATAGATTTTCTAACCCATATTCTAATTAAAGTCCAACCCAATAAATGAGCTTTAATTTTTTAAATTCCTGGATATATCTCTAACTATTATGCAATTTACGCAACATTTAATATATATATATATATATATATATATATATATATATATATATATATATATATATATATATATGTATATATACATGTTTCACAAGGATTTAAAGTTTACGTTTTTCTAGATTCTGACATACTACTTTATCCACATTAATAGTATCTTCATGCACTTTATCTATTCTGGGTATTCCTGCCGTATCTAATGTCCTATTGTCTCCCTTTAAGTGATTCTTAAAAGATTTTTTCTAATCTCAAAAAATATCAATTAAAAACTATTTTACATACATACATACATTTTTCCCATAGGGTAGGCAGAGACAACGGATTTCCACTTGCTACAATCCTTACATACCTCTTTCGCCTCATTCAGTCTCATTATACTCTTCAACTATTTTATTTATAATATTAATAGCATAACCTACTTCATTCATTATTGTAATTTAAGAAATCAATAAATGCATTATATTTTGAAGACAAAGCAACTCGTTACGAGCATCTGCTTTCATCACAATCGATTCCCCATTCCCCTAGAATAATAAATGGTTCTCTTAGGAAAAATCGATGTATCTGGTAAACGATTATCGGTTGTCAAACGCAGCTGCGAGCGAGTTCGCAGCAAAACGGGAATTTTAAATAGATACATACTTCGTTACGGTAATCTAAGGGCCGGGCGATACGAGCGCCATGGAGCCCTTTACGATGATATCTGTTTAAGGAGAATTGTGTCACGGAGACTTATAGAAGACTGGAAGGGAATTTAAAGATAGCAGTGGACGTCCTATGGCTGATGATGATGATGGTGATGACATGTAAAGAGGCTCTCTTTGATATGATAGTAACCTATGTGAATTGTACCGGAATTGGAATTCCAATTAGGGCAACACTGAGTGTAAATTTTCAATCACAGTTTGCCCCAGATGGATTTGAAGATAGGTTGGTCAGTCATAAATATTCAACTGAAACATTTCTGCAATATGCTGTTATAACATTTGTGGTGCACCAATCCCATATTAAAGTCAAGTAGAAGAATGTACATATAAAGCCGAGGAAGTACCATACCATGCCGTCGTAGAGGTACATATTGCTACGCTTACAATATTTTTAGAACTAAGTACAAGCAATGATATATAAGTAATACTGAAATAAAAAAAATGTAACTTAAGAAAACGGTTAAGACAACGGTAACAATAGTTTAATCACAAATCCCAACAAATCTAAAAACACATCATCACACACAGAACGTTCACTGCTGAACATAGGCCTCCCAAAAGATTTCCAAACCGACCTAAAAACACTGCTGTCTTTAATAAAAAAACACGTATCTAGAAACTCTACATCCGCGTTCGGTATAGATGACAAGGAAAAGGGAGGGCGTCGTAATTTACATAATGTAATCAGCCAGAAGCGCGAACCGATGATTTGAGACGAGCCACCAGCCAGCCAACTTGTTGGAAGGAATTTTAATTTGGTTAAAAAGTTTATTCCGAGACCGCTCGTTGGCGGGATTGATTGATTTCAACTTGGTATTGAGATGTTTTGATGAATCTGAACCGTGAAATGGAGATTTTTGTCATGCTTGAATCACCAGCGCTTTGAATTTTAGTGTACTCGTATTTCAGTACGCTGTGACCAAAGTCACCTTATGGAAGAATATTGAAGTGTTCTTAATTTTATATTAAATTACATTTATTTAAATATTATAACCTTAGGGTAGTAATAGTAATTTAAATATTTGTAAAGTTTACCAGATCGTAGTGTTGGTAGCTATTAGCTATTTATATAGGATGTAACTTATTCAGTTTCGATTTTTTTATCTTTCAAAACTTATCATTAATGAAGATTTTTTTTATAGCAGAGACTGGCAAACGAGCAGATGGGTCACCTGATGGTAAGTGATCTCCGCAGACCATAGACACCCATGACAAAAAGAAAATTGGGTGGTTTAGCAAACTAAAATGAGGGAATTGAAGGGGAGGGAATAGGAATTGGGAAAGGGTGGGGCAAAATGGGCCAACGGAAATCTGAGAGACAGTGGTATCAAACCGGTCGAGCCGGCCTATTCGTGCTGTAGACGTAACACTTTTATTACATAAAGAAATTCGAAATAAAGACATATAAAAAAGTTTTTATGCATATCTTGATAGTTATCCAAACTGGAAACATGACTCCAAAACAAAGTACCACATTAGGGACAAATCTTGTTAAAAACACCGGCTATATTTCAGTAACGCAAACCACGCCATTTTCTTGTCCTTAAGAACGTACCCAAAATACAAATAGGCAGTTTTCCCCCAATTTCACGGTCCATATAAAAATGTCATGGAAACGCTTAAACGTTTCCCGAACAGCAATAAACGGTATAAACTAAACCGGTTCGCCACATCTGTATTCATGACGTGGTTAAACTCCGAGGTGCGTGCCATCTCAGGTCAGCTTCTTGAAAATTTCCAGTATTTTTAAATTGCTGTTTCGCCTTGTGGGTTGTGTGTCTAGTAGCAACATATATAGCTGTAAATTATGAAAGTCCGGGGCTTACATCCCAAATATTAAAGTCAAACTGGCAGCTAGTAGTAAAACTAAAGTCAAATTATATAAATATATGTTTATAGCAGTGACTGGCAAACGAGCAGATGGGTCACCTGATGGTAAGTGATCTCCAATGCCCATAGACACCCAAGATACAAAAAAATCATGGGTGCGTTGCAAACGTAAAAAGAGGGAATGGAAGGGAAAAGGGATTGGGAAAGGGAGGGGTGGAAATGTGTCACCGGAAATCTCACTCACCGAACGGTATCAAACCAGTCGAGCTGGCCCATTTGTAGACGTTACTGTCTTCAGCGTCGCTCTACCAGGCAAATAATATCAATTCAATTTTATAATCGTCATCAGCCACAGGACGTCCATTGTTGGACATAGGCCTCTCGCAAAGATTTCCAGTTCCAGATAAAGATCGCAGAAAATATCTGGACACAGGCCGCTTCCAACAGGTCGATCTGGAATCAATTTGCAACATGCTTAATATTACTTTATACATAACTTAATGTTTCAGATAAATATGTTATCCGGGCAAAGCGTAAGAGATCGCTAGTCGCTATCATAAGGGCCGCATCGCCATTTCTTGTTCATTTTATCTCGACTCGTACTTTTTTCCTAGAAAGGTTTTAATGTCTCCATCTTTGTGAACGTTGGTTATTAATCTTTGAAAATCTCTCGCAATGATGGCCACCTTTTTATTCTACACTAGGGTTACCATTCCAAAATTTATAAAATCAGGATTTATTATGTAAATATTAAAAATTCATTTAAAAACAGTACGTATTTTAAAAGTAATAATTAGTTATAAGTACATACAACATAACAATAGTTGAAATAAAGATAATTAAATGATTATAATATAATATAATTAATGATTAACGCAATATGAAACTCTCTCATTGAGCTCGGTCTTTAATAAGAGTTTTTGCATGCAACTCAGTCAATAGTAACTACAATTGTATTTAAATAATCAATGTTTAAACACACAATAACTTTTGGAAGTTTTCAGAAACCTTAGCATGAACAGTTTTGACAATCGAACTCGTTTCGAGTGCATAATATACTGACGATATTTAAAATTTGCCAAACACGCCACAAATATTTAGCTCCATTACTTTTTTTATCAGATATCGCAAGAACTAGGGACATGTACAGGAAAAATAGCACGGTTGGTCACCCTATCCTAACCGTTACTTACCCTTGATGATTTTTTTAATTAAATTCCTTTGGACGGTCCGTTATAGACAAATTTCTAAGGTATTCATTTAACGCTAGGATGGGATTATGCAGACATTTTAATTAGTAAATGGAAACTAACGAAGCGACCAGTATTATACTAGCCTTTGCTCGTGACTCTCCTAACGTGGAATATACTTATGTAAAATATGTATGAGGATCCCGTAGGCTGACATGATCCGAGAAAGGCCTACGTCCAACAGTGATGATGATAAAAACATTATTTTAATCCATATTTGAAAGAACAAAGAACACATTTCGAATCTGTAATATTACTTTATATTACTTTTAGACATATTTTCAAAGTATTTTAACACCATACTATGGTAAGAATTTGAATTTGAAATGAGGAATTTGTGCCTGATATGGCGATAGGCTGCCACCTATTACATCTGGGACGGAACTAAACTCTGCGAAATGTGGGTGTATTAGTTCGCTAGTGCGCCCCTGCCTACCCCTTCGGCGATACAGGCGTGAGCTTATGTTATGTTATGGTCTCTCCTGAAACTAGAGAGCCGCAATGAGAAGACAATTTCGATTTGTATATTTATATCGATAATTCAGAATTTTATTTTATTATAATGAACATATTTAACGCATATAAACCATAACTTTGGATATTAGTGTTAAAAATATTATTTGATACATAACATAACATAACATAAGCTCACGCCTGTATCCCCGAAAGGATAGGCAGAGGTGAGCTACTGAACTAGAACACCCACATTTCGCCGAGCTTAGTTCCATCCCAGATGTGATAGGGGGCGACCCTATCGCCATATCGGGCACAAATTCCAGACTCCGGGCTGATATGGAAAAATCCAATATCACTTTTCCCGACCCGAGGATCGAACCCGAGATCTCAGGACGGAAGTCGTACCGAAATACAACCACGCCACCGAGGCTGGCAGTATTATTTGATACAAAACCGCAAAATCACCTTGGTTAATACAATTTATCCCTGCGGATAAAGAACTTCCTATTTTCACTTAATTACTTTACTACTCTCTCCATAACACATAATAATAAATACTTATTAATAATTTTAACATTATCACATTACTTGGAATAATTACATCGCAAACTTTGAAACGCGTGTAAACTCAGAGCGAGCTCAAATACAAACACATATAAATCACGTTTCGCACAATTTATGTGGTTAATTTTTGCTTCTGTCGAAGTGTTTACTTTCACATGTACGTACTGTCGACAAGAAAAGCTTTGTGTACTTATGAAATAAGTATTATATTTTAAACATAGAAAAAAGTCATTATTTATTTAAAGTTGTATTTCGGTACGACTGCCGTCCTGAGGTCTCGGGTTCGATCCCCGGGTCGGGCAAAGTGATATTGGATTTCTCCATTTATCAGCTCGGAGTCTGAGATTTGTTCCCGATATAGCGATAGGCTCGCCCCCTATCACATCTGGGATGGAACTAAGCTCGGCGAAATGTGGGTGTACTAGTTGGCTAGTGCACCTCTGCCTACCCCTTCGGGGATACAGATGTGAGCTTATGTCTGTATGTATGTATATTTAATAGAATCAATCAGTACTACTTTTTAATAGCCTATTTGATGTCCCACTGCTGGGCAAAGGCCGCCCCCAATTTTTGCCCTCTCCCGATCTTGGGCTATATTCTGCCATTTTGTAGTAATTTGTTGTAATTACTACTTTATGTTTGAATAAAGGTAAAGTCTTAAGTCTAAAAAACTATTTTAATATCCAAACGTTTTCTATGATGTCTTAACTACATATTATTATCTTTTTGTGGCTTAATTTATGGCCATTTCAAAACGTCTCTGTAACGCACCTTATCGCGTTAATAAAATATATATATTTAAAGATGATGGCATAAAAGTACTTTTCTAAATGACTTTGACGTAACCGTGTTAGGTGTTCATATTCTTCTTCTCCTTCTTTTAAAAACAAAATGGCTCCACCGCATTGCTGTGATTTTGCCAATGTCAATTAGAAGATATCATGTTTTTCAATAGAGCAATTGGTATCAAGTTTTCGCAGTGACCATGAAAACCAGATTTGTATGATCTCAAGGTCCTACTGGAATTTTAGCGGCAATTCCTTCCAGTGCGGTGCCCCTCAGACAACCAGACGACCTTTCTTTAGCAAATCGACCAAACAAAGTCGGCCAATGCAGCTAAGACAAAATTAATCAAAGATCACCAATTAAAAATATTACACATTATTGTGTCTTTGCTGAAGCTGGTGCATTAAACACATCACCTAGAAACAACAAACACAACTTTAGACATTGATATGAAATAATTTGAACAAGCGTCGCCTACTCTGTCAGAATTCCCGTCGAAATCCAGGTACAATCTTAGTCTTTATATGAAGTTATCTAAACATTGGATAAACCTTACCAATCAATAAGCTGACATCGAATTTCTCGGAGATATCACGTAACATACATAAAAATTAACATCCTTTTTCGCAATCGGATCAAAAGAACCACATTTCTCCACAACAGTACTTGCACAACTTTCTAACAAACTTGTAACTCAAACAGCTTGTCTCCGTCGCATAAGTAATGGAATAAAATAGTGGCTGCCTTTATATTAATTACCCCATAACACGACATTAAGGGATACGCGAGGGATTCAGGGGGGATAACTAGGTCGGAATGTGTGAGTTATGGTACTTGGATATACAGTTTTGAATTGAGACTTAATTGAGAAGCAACACACATAAAATAGAAAAGTTTTACGGATATCTCAAGATACCGATTATAACAAGCGACTTATTGTTTATTGTCGGTTCGCTCGTGTCACTCGCCGTGCATGTCAAAACACTTAGCGTTATTTTTGAGTGACAAATGTCAGGGGGCTGTTTTTGAAGAGACCACTCTTTTATTAGTGGTATGTATGCACGGGCCCTAACAAACTTATAGGGAGGTACTACAAAGAATCTGCGAAGCAGTGGCGTACAGTTCATATAGACGACACTGTTTACGTTGACAATTTGCTATTTACATAATAATAATATTAGCCCTGTAAATATTACTGTCCCACTGCTGGGCACGGATCTCCTCTACTAATGAGAGGGGTTAGGCCTTAGTCTACCACGCTGGCCTAATGTGGGTTGGTTGGTTGGGTTGGTGGTATTTACATAAATCATAATAAAAAAATCACAACGACAAAATAATTTCTAAATCAAATTCAAATCATTTATTCTGCAAATAAGATATTTTACCTCTAGAGGTATATAAATTTTACATAACATTACATAAACTCAAGCCTATACTCCCGAAGGGGTAGGCAAAAGTGCACTAGCGAACTAGAACACCCACATTTCGCCGAACTTAGTCCCAGATGTAATAAGGGACGAGCCTATCGACCCGAAACAAAGATGTGGGTGACACATACATTTGTATCGGTGTGGGAATCGAAGCCGCGGTCTCTCGCTTCACAACCGGATACTCGCCCACCGCACGGAGGCTGTCAAATATAGATATTATGTAAAAAAAATGCTTCGGAAATGTGATGATAAGAGTTAAAGAAAACTATAGAAGTTTTTTGTCTACCTTGAAAGCAATGTTAGTGCACGTCACTACCATGAAGATGGCCACCCTCGCAGGTGTAGGTGTCCCTTTAATTATAGAGGATACAGAACTACACGGTACAGTTGTTGCCACTCGGCCGAATATCTCCCGTCCCATAAAAATGAACATAAAAGTGTTTTTATGAGTGCTAATGGGCCGCCAGAATGTCGTCAACGTGAATAATCCACTGCGGTTATTTATGTTGAATTCCTTTAAATTTTCACGTTACTGTTAACATCGTGATGAGGATTTACATTCTTTATGGTCGATAGTTGACGAATGTTGCCGCCTTCTTGGTAATTGGTTTAATGGCAGCATATATGGGTTGTAAACCGGGAGGTCCTGTTTTCGATTCCCAGGTCGGGCAATGGGTTTTTATATCACTATTTGCCCGAGACTGGATCCTGGATGCCATAAGTTTTATTCCAAATCTTGATTTTAAGATGAGTGAGCTGTAGGATAAATCCGGATAAAGTGTAACTCTAGATTACTAATAACGCTGCAAGTCATATTAAGAATTAAGGCTAGATTAATAAAGTAAAATGATCATTCAAATACTCGTGTCTCCAAACATAATGCCTTACTTATAAAAACATTTTAACTTATCTTTTCGCTAAAAATAACCTGTCTTTTTTTCCTTGCGTTACATTGTTTAAAAATTAAAGGGACAACCTATGGTTAAAGATAAGCAACGCTTAAATATTTTTATAAGTAAGGGGCTATACGTCCAGGCATCCTTCCCTCCATAGTGCAATGCTTTCTTAACTATACAAGATGCTTCCCAAATATATCAAGCTTACTCTTCAGCAAATCAAAAGAAGAGAATCGATAAAAGTAAAATATGGGATCTTTTGAGGACATGTAATAAGAGACTCCAATAGCAGTCAACGTTTCAAGCCGATTGGAAACAAATGAAACACTCCTTATAAGATGAGGTTTGGTACAATATTTAAGAAAACGGCGATAATTTTAACGGCCAGTCCCAATAAATGATATCAGTTCGAGCGTGCTGATAAATCGAAAATGAATCAGTCATACCAAGGATGCTATTCTGTAAAACACCAAACTCACTTAGTTAGTACACTGACTTTGAAGTCAGTTTGACATTTAAAATCGAGGGGAATTTTATAGTTTGACTATGAGTTTTTTTGACATTTCTCGTGACCCAGTAAAATGATTTGTTTGAAAAACGTCAATTCCCTACTTAACCGCTAGAGGTGTTCAGGTGTTTGTCTTACAATTATTTAACGTAGTCGCTAGTGTGAAATTCCAAAAAAAATATTTATTGTCAAATTTGAAATAGCGTTATATAAGACAGATCTTAACTAAAAATAGTTCCTTTTACCGACATTTTGACCATGTAGCGCCATTTTAGATTCACTTAATTACAGAATTTCATGTCAGGTCATTTGAACTAAGATCGTTTATTGGCACCAGTTGTAAGAAAGCCGGTCCACATAATTGCGGTTCATCTCTTCTTTGTATCATTCACTCCTTTAAACAATTCTGAACTACATTAATCTCAGTTTATTGCACCAAAATAAGCGTGCAACCGCCCGTCGCTCATAACCTATGTAAAGTAACAAGGCATGAACAGAGCTGCAATAAACGAACCAGTGTTTACACTACAAGGATTTTAATTCAAACAATGCGTAGACAGCTGCGCTCTCGTACTTATGATAGTTTAGCACAAAGGATTGTATCTCGGTGAATGTTTGTACTGAAAGGCTTTGTTTAAACTGAATGATATGCTGAAATAGGATAAATATGAGGATGTTAACGTTAAGCCACTAGGTACCATCATATTTCATTTCTAGGGATAAGTGGGTAGTAATGAGACATTTATCTAGCAATGGCATATCTGTCTGTCTGTGTGGCCCACATATATTTGTTTCGGGTCTGGGTGTTGTGAGGACGAAAGTCTCTCGTAGTTCTTGATACTCACGATACAAGACGCGATCTTAGTGTGGGGTCAGGACTGTACGTGACTGTTGCATGTATTTATTTATTTATTATATATTTATCGTTATTAGACATAGGATATACCTAACGGAACATAAGCCTTCCTCAATATTTTCAGACCGAGCCTTGTAATAGTTCAATGCGTAACATAATAGGTATACGTAGATCTAAGATACTTCATATATTATTGGCTTTTTCCATTTCTTTAAAAATAAATATAACTGATATTAATAATTAAACATCTAGATAACGTAGATTTAATCTAACACGAAAAACATTAAATGAAATCTAAGTCATAAGTCAATCATGTCTTCAATTTTATTCCAGGCGCTGTAAGCGACTTCGTGCAATAAGAATATAACTCGCAATACGAATCGGAATAGAACTTTGCGAAACTATTCTGATGGATAAACATTTAATTACGGCGTCTGGATAACCGATGTGCCAAAATTAATTTATTCGTGTTGATTAGCTCAGTTAGCAATCAAACAGTTTTGGACACAAAGCATCTAATTTGGTTGATGATTCTTCCGCTATTGGTACTTTGTGGACTAATCTTGCATAGTTAGCCACCGTTTGCTCATCGAATCTGCTCGGAGCTTCTCAATTTGCATATCCATTGCCGCTTTATAACAACAAGAAATAATTGTCATCAGCAAGAAGGGTTGATATACATCAATATGTATGTGCTATTTAAATTAATCTCTTTGTATTTTGGTTACTATTAAAGAGTTTTCAATATAAAAAACATAAAAGGTTCGTTACTCTTATGATTACTCTTCTTACAAGGTACTTCTTAGGACTTCATTATTATGGTTTATATTTTACCCATGTTACTACCGGTTGTATGAGTGGCACTTAATGTCTGTTCCTAAATTTTAATGATCGTTATCATTAAAATAACGCTATATTATACTGATTCTATGACGATTTGTTTATTATTTTTAGGTCCGACGTTATGAAGGCTTTGCAGCCTTCGTGATTACGTAGTTTTTGTTTTTTTAAATTTTAATGGCAATCTAAATAGAGTACATCATAAATATCGTTTGACGTATGAAATTTCGAAAGGTATACAATTCATATTCAAAAATTCTCTCTTAGATAAAAGTACTCAAAGGAACTACTACAATTAATTATAAACCAACATACACACAGCAAACCACAAACGCGGCAGTATTACCACACGTACGATAGAATGCGTTTGTTAGGACGAGGACGGCGTAAACTCCGTTATCTGGTAAACAAATAGCATTCGCGCGCTACGGCCGCGGCGCATCGCTAATGCGGATGCAAATGGCACGTTTATTGCGGCTTCTGTGCACACCGCCTGCGCCTGTGATTTGGACGTGGCTGAATCGATTATCGGCACGTTTATCGATTATCGTCACGTTTACCGATTATCGGAACATTTCGATTATCTTGTGGTTTTTGATGTAAACTAGCTAGCTGTGAATGATATAATATTCGATATTTTCTTGTTTAATATTTTTAACCGATATTAAAAAGGAGACTTCTCAAATTGCGTGCTTTAATTAATATCAGTTGAATAATAGGGTGAGCGATAGCAGCATAAGAGATAAATGTGGATTGAAGGAAGATGTAGTGACGAGGATTGAGAAAGGAATGCTTCGGTGGTTTGGCCACGTTGAAAGGATGAATGAAAGTAGATTGACGAAAGAAATGTATGTAGCGAAAGTGAATTGTAGCATCGCCCGAAACTTCCTAGACGTACCTTTATACCAACTTGGACCAAATTGGCGATCTTTTAAAAAACGGCCAAATAGGGAATTCTCGTAACCGACGAGCGTGTATGAAAAGACTGATGACTGGAAGAAGCGAAAGAGGTGTGTTTGAACCGAGGCAATTGATGCTCCTTAGTCTCTGCCTACCCCAACGGAAAACAGGCGTGAGTTCATGTTTGTATGTATGTATGTAATTAATATCAATACCCTTTTGATGGGTTTATACAATAAGTACACCGTATCGTTCACCAAAAATGTTCTTACAATCTTTGGATCATCGATTACCTAGCAAAGCGCTACAAAAGAAAAATTACAATAATTTTGTAAACTATGTAGTATAAAATTCATAAGACGTAATCACAAGAGTCGATCTAAACAATGCTCCGGTATATAAATAAACGCGTATAAAAATAAACCGCGCGACAGGCAGTGTCCTAGTGTGAAAGCATTGCATTGGTGTAAAGAGAACACATTTACATCGCCATTAGTACCGACGCGACGCGACGTCGCCCGCACGCGACTCTGTTGACACACCCCGCGACAGCGGATTATTGTCGCAACAATAAAATTCACCAATATGGACACTTTACTAGTACTTTTCAAATATCCTTTATTTATTAAGCAACAATAGTTGCCGACACTACATTAAGTTGAGATAAGGGCATGTAGAAAAACTCTAAGGATCACTTGCAGCTCCGCGACAAATCTCTATTTATTCCAAATCTGAATTTAAAGATAGGGTGAGCTGTAGGATTGTCGCTTCCTTGGTCTGGTGGCTGCATGTATGGGCTGTGGACCGGGAGGTCCTGGGTTCGATTCCCAGGTCGGGCAAAGCAAATTTTCTAATTTAATTTGCCCGGGACTGGATCCCTCATAGGGGGTTGACGTCAGGTAGGCGGCCGGTCGTAAAAACTAAGCCAAATCCTCTTTGCAACATGCTTGAAAAAGTGTGTTGCGCCGACCCCACATTAAGGTGGGATAAGGGCAGGTAGAAAGAAAGAAAAAAGGTGAGCTGTAGGATAAATCGAGATAAGGTGTATCTTCAGATTAGTAATAACGCTGAAAGTCGCCCTAAATTATTTAAATACAACTAGGTAGTTTTTACGGATTCTATTGCGTTTTTTTTTAGTCCTAACGTTTCGAAGGCTTTACAGCCTTTGTGATTACGGGTCGGACTGTGAGTCTGAAAAATAAAAATAATATACAAATCTCCATAGAATCCGTATTTCAAGAATAACATTCGCGTAAACGTAAGAAAATTCCATATTATTATTATTAAGCCTTGATGTGGGCTCGGCGCAACAAAACTTTTCAAGCAAGTTGCAGAAAGACTCGGCTTAATTTCATTATCACCGGCTGCAACAAACGAGCTAGTTCGGCAGAATTTGAAACGGTGGTTTTACAGATAAACGAATGAACTTTACCATCCAAATCTAAAACTTTTTATAGCAGAGATTGGCAAACGAGCATATGGGTCACCTGATGATAAGTGATCTCCACCGCCCATAGACATCCAAGACAAAAAAAATCATGGGTGCGTTGCCGACCTAAAAGAAGGGAATGGAAGGGGAGGGAAGGGGATTGGGAAAGTGAGTGGGGAAATGGGCCACCGGAAATCTCACTCACCGAACGAAACGCGACAGCAAGCTGCCACTTTACGTCGGTTTTCTGTGAGACAGTGGTATCTAACCGGTCGAGCCGGCCCATTTGTGCTATGGACGTTACTGTCTACAGTGTGGCTCTAGCACCCTCTACCTTGTGTTTATTGTTTGACCAACGCATTTACAATTACGAATGCTGACACACCGATAGTCGTATGTTTGTCATCTCTTTAACCCATTTCAAGTAACACAGTACACTAATTGCCACTTATACGGTCACGGAAAATTGCAAACAGAAGGGAACTATTTTTAGGATCTTATTGCAGCTACAGCTCAATTAAGAGTGAAACGGACTACTGAAACGCAAGTTGTAGATTTGAAACCAACCCCAAGAGCACGCAGTTTTGGCTTTAGAAACTCTGTATTCATCAGGTATGAATTATCGCTTGATTTAACGGTGAAGGAAAACATGGTGAGGAAATTGGCATATCGAAGAATTCTCCAAAATAATTTCAAAGATGTGTGAAGTCTACCAACCCGCTTTGGACCAACGTAGTGGACTAAGATCTATAAGTTAAGACCTCGCATAGTTAAAGGAGTATTCTAGTACTAGATAAGAGATAAGATCCCCTCGCATTGGTAGAGGAGTACCTATATTCTAGTATTATTAATATTGGTATTTGTTCATAACTTCATAGCCTCTACATGGTCGAGGCAATATAAAAAGTCCAGTCATTCTCTGTTACAATGAAGATAATGTACGTCAAAAGTTATCCGAAAATAAACTAAACAATACAAATTAATTGCCATCTAGCGATAAAATTAAATCTAGCTGCGACGCCTCGTCTGAACTAAATTTAGATATAAATCGATACGGACTATTCCAGTCCAGACTATATCAAATTACTGCATAGTCTCTAAGCCTGCGGATACATTTCAGTGCAAAAGAATCGGTCAAATACGAGTATAATATAAACAAGAAACTATTTTATGGAAATCAAGCTTAAAGTGTAAAGCCTTGTCAACTGCACTAGTTTTAGACCGACTTCCAAAAGGGAGGAGGTCAATTCGTCTGTTTTTTATGTATGTTACGCGATATCTCCGCCAAATGGGGACTTTTTTTCAAAATTATTTTTGCGTTCGATTTAGCTTATTTCAAGAGTGGTCCCAAATATATTTGGTCACGATCGGTTTTTAAGTCGGTCTGTTAAGTTTTTAAACTTGTGATTATTCTCAAAGCATTACACAAAAAGACGTACGCAAAACAATGATTTTAGCTGTCTCATAGAACAATGGACCATAGATAAAAATACGTGTTTTGTGTGATATTTTGGGGCAGGAGACACGTCCCTCGTGGCTGCCTCGGTGGCGTGGTGGTATTTCGGTACGACTACGGTTCTGAGGTCTCGGGTTCGATCCCCGGGTCGGGCAAAGTGATATTGGATTTTTCCATATCAGCCCGGAGTCTGGAATTTGTGCCCGATATGGCGATAGGCTCGCCCCCTATCACATCTGGGACGGAACTAAGTTCGGCGAAATGTGGGTGTACTAGTTCGCTGGTGCGCCTCTGCCTACCCCTTCAGGGATACAGGCGTGAGCTTATGTTATGTTATGTAGACACGTCCTAATAAAAGACTAAAATAAGCTAGTAAACGTTATAATGTAAGGAACTGCTTATATGAAAATCTTCTTAAATAAAATCCAATTAAAAACGCGTAACTATAAATAATGATTTCTTAAAACACAAATATTATACATTGAATAAAACTAGTTTTTACGGATTTTATCGCGATTAAAACTACTACTTATTAACTATAAAATCAACAAAACAAAGCGTTCAAAACAAACGGGCGACATTTCGAGCTCGATTTGTCGCGATTATCTGACTAGTTTATCAAGATTAACGCAGGCCGGTGGAAGAGCGACATTAAATAAATTAATGCGCGCGATAACAAACGAATCTCCACTTACCTGTATTTATTTAGTACTTACATTTACTCGCTACTGTTTGTTTATTTATGTTGTTTTTCGACCTTTGAAACTCTTGATTATACGGGTTATTTTTTATCGCCTTACCGCCGAATGTTCAGACACTTAAGGTGGCCTTATGTCTTTTAAGGCCGCTTTATCTGTCAAAATTGTATGGCGAAAATCAATATAAGAAGCTGTTAAAGTTGAGCAGCGTTTGACCATTCGGGCGTTAGTTCGTCGGTTTAACGCCACCGACAAGCATCCCCTTGCATTTTATTTTATTTTCACTTTAGTTAGTCAATTGGGTACTTGATTATAGTAACCAATATCAATGAATTTCTGTAGGAACATAGATTTATCATCGAAATAACGTATGCAATGGGAATTTATTAAAAATACTCCTAGGATAATTTTATTTTACTAATTTAAATACTTAGTTTTTTATCTGTGAGTCACCTGACTGTAAACACAAATCACGTTGCATGATGTCACATTACTCATTTTTCTTTTATATTTGTTCCACAAGGTCCTAAGACCTAAGATCCAAAGTCATACTGCCAGGTTATTTGGTATATTTTTTCGTATTTTTGTTTAAAGCTCAACCCAATATCAATGCAGATGTGATCGACGTTCGACGAAATATCTGAATCGTTTTTTAGGTTGAAATCATAAATGTTATTTCCTCAATGTTTTTTATGAGCGATTTTGTATCTATGGTAAGGAATAATAACGTCATCCGTATCCACAGTTAACAGATAGCCTTTTGGCGGCAAATTAAATTATACATAATAATTTTTTGCTTTTTTTAAACTAAATTACGAAATATTTTTTTACATGTTTAGAATAAACTAATAAATAGCTCTGTATACTTTTAGTAAAATAATCAAGTTCCAAATTATGAACGCGAGTTAGTCAGTCGTGTAGATACTAGATCAATCAGTGATTGACAGGAATTGATTTTCTGAGTAAATATTGTTGTATTAATATTGTATCGAGAGTCTTTAAATAAATGACGTACCGCCGAATGTTCATATACTTAAGGTCGCCTTATATCGTTTAAGGCCGCCTTATCTGTCAAAATTGTATGGCGAAAATCAATATGAGCAGCCATTAAAGTTAAGTAGCGTTTGACCATTCGGGCGTTAGTAATGTTTTTTCGAATTAAACTGTAGAATGAAATAAGTAGGCACGTCGGGTGCAGTTCTTAGCTTAGGCGTAAGTTAAAATTAGAAAAGAAATTTTAAAAAATATTTGCAATATGTTAGTATGAGTGTTGATATTATTTATTCTAATTACACTATTTTGTAGTATTTAAACCTTATCAAAAACCAAACACGTAGTTAAAAAAACAAATTACTGCCACCGATTTTTTCTGTCGTCAAAAACTGATCCAAATTGTATAAAATAATATTAGCTTATTCAATTCCAGTTTTAAGTGTTGCAATAAATATGTCCGCCAGTGTATGCAGGTCGTCACGTCGCGTTCCTTTTTAATCACTGACGGAAAAAAACCGTTTGCAGTTTCACAGTAGGTTTCAACTGTATTCCACGTCGCATATAGAAGAGGTGGTTTGTGGAAAACACTCGGATGGTTGTTTGTAGGCTTAGGTTGCTTTGGCGTTGAGGTGCCGATATTAAAATAGTACTAATATATTATAAATATCGTTATTTCAAATATAAAAATATTGTATCTCACTAAATTTGAGTTTGGTGTAACACATTTTTAATCATGTTGCAGAAAGATCTGGCTTACTTTTCTCGAACGGTTGGATCCAGTCCCGGACAAAGCGTGTTAAAAAACCTGCTGTGCCTGATCTTGGATTTGAACCCAGGATCCTCCGATCCACAGTCCATGTACGCTAGCAATAAACAAGAAAGCGACAAAATTTTATATCTTTAGAGAGATCTTTAGAGAGAGATCTATTGAGATATCCATAAAAATAGACGAATTGAGTACCTTTATAAGTTGGTTGAAAAGTACAAGAGATAATTCTAAATTCTCGTAAGTTAAACGAAATTCATTATCCATAACCCTCCACCGCATCTGTGGTCTCGAAATCCCGCAGTTCAATATTTACCCGCGAATGAATTATGCAGCTCATTAAACGGGTTATTAATATTGTGAGTGGAAAATTTGTACGAAATATTTCGAAATTTAAATTAAACAATGCATTCGATATAAATTCGTTACAGTCCTGTCAATTAGTCGACATTCGAAATGTAAATACTTTGGAATAACACTAGTTTTTACGGATTCTATCGCGATTTGTTGTTGTTTTTCGATGAATGACATTCGCGTAGACCTTGAAATCATTATCTATACTTATATGTAGTACTTTGGTATTTTCAATAGTAATATGGAAAGGATTTGTGTTGCTTTTTACAACCGGCTGCCAGCCCTGTCCCTGCCTCTGGGGATCCAGTCCTGGGTAAATAACTAAATAGTGTGAGAAAAACACCCCACCCGACCCGGGAACTGAACCCAGGGCCTAGCCTATATACGCTGTCACTACATCAAAGAGGCGGAGGAGAGATAAGCCATAAGTGCCAGTAGCAATTTTTCTAGTTGAGTTAAATAATCCTTGAGGTTTTCTGATTACCCAAACAAGTATTTAAAGCCAAAGCCCCAAACATTTTACCTCAAGTACTCCTCCACTATAGACATATTACAGCCTCCGGCGAGTAGCCGGCTGTGAAGCGAGAGGCCGCGGGTTCGATCCCCGCACCGAAACAAATGTTTGTGGCCCACAGATATTTGTTTCGGGTCTTGGTGCTGTGAGACCGAAAGTCTCTCGTAGTTCCTGTTACCCACAACACAAGACTCGGTATCTTACTGTGGGGTCAGGACTATGCGTGTGACTGTTGGGTGTTATTTATCATTATTATTTTCTTCTATATTGGATTGTAAATACTGATTATTTGTATAGTGTACACACGCCATTCTACATAGAAAAACCAATAAATTTAATTCTAATAAAACCCGTCGATAACCCTGCAGCGCCACCTGAGGATAACAACGAACGACTGTAAAAAATAGTAAATAAAATGCTTCCAGCACAACTAAAACGCGGCGCGCCCGAGCGTTTCTCCCGCGTTTTTTATTTCTATGTGAATTTACATAATGATATTTTTGTCGTGCCACTTGCGGGCGAGATTTAGTAGCGAGTCTCGCGGGGGGTTGGCGCGAATGTATTCTATCCGAAAAACGAGATTTGTGTTTTGTTTTGGTATTGGAGGGTTAGGTGACTTCTGTAGAATCGAAACTTAAGAAAAGTATGTATTATTTAAATGAAACTTGATCTCAAATCATTTTACCTAACCAAAGACAGAAATACCCAACTTCAGAACCAGGGTGTCAATTCTATAAAACGTTATCGGATGAACGATATCGGGCCGATACTCTACCGCACAGACTAAATAGATGCACGTGGATCAAATAAATGCCAAACACAGAAGAGTGGGCTGTCAAACTCTTTACAGTATAGCATTCTCCGAAACGAAACTTATAGCACCCATATCGGTCGGACACGTGAGCCACATAGAATAGCAAAACGTCCGAAACAAAGTCCACAACTGCGGATTTCGTTTTACAAAATAGGCCCCCTAGTTGGATGCGTTTAACTTCTATTTATTTATCATTTAATTTTTTCTTTACTCCTTAAAGAAAGTAAGAAATGTTTATTATCATTGACATTTAAGTGTCAATTTTAGAGTCAGTTTTTTAATTTATTTCAAGTTTTTTTAGAAAGTAAATGGAAGGGTCGGAAGAGGGCGCCCGAGGAGAACATACATGGATCAAATAAGTGATCTTCTCCGAAAAGGGCAAGTGAGGAGTACCCTCAACCGGCGGAAATGTATGAAAAGATGCATGAGTGTGGAAGAGGCAAAAGAGGTGTGTCAGGATCGTAGCTTGTGGCGCTCAATAGTCTCTGCCTACCCCCATGGGATACAGGCGTGAGTGTGTATGTATATATATGTATGTTTTTTTAGAGTAATCTTTTACTTGGACTAGCTATTTTCTTAAAGTAATGGATTTATTAAACACTGTCGTCGGCAAAATTATCAACCTTTGATGGAGGCCATATTTTTTAAATAAAGAAGAAGAAGATTTATTTTAATTAAGATACAAGAAATCTAATTAAGATCCTCCTCGTTTTAAACGTCGGTTAAAAAACAGCAATAACTAGTGCATAAAACGGGTACAATACGTTACCAAGAGTGTAAAATATCCGAGTATACATTAACTTCAAAATGGAGGACTATACTCCATGCACAGACTTTATTACCATAACGACGCGGTTTTAATGGCACGTAAAGAATGTACCCGCTTTATATTCTTACACCTTGTACTTCATACTTCATTTTTAATATGCCGGTGTATTAGTGGCTTTAGGTTTTATAATTCACTATAAGTTATATTTATAACTTTATTACTTACTACCTTCGTATTCAAAATAAAAAAATAACAATTTTTTCGACCGACTTCCTAAAAGGAGGAGGTCCTCAATAGGGAACTTGCGTGTAATTTTTTTATTGGTTCATTGCAAAGAACTACGTCTCAAATAAACACACCAGAAACAAAAACATAAAAATATGCACAAATCATTTAATTATCGCAAGTCTAAATATAACTTACAAAACCCCGCGCTAAAAAAGGACGTGACGTCACAGCTTAAAAATGCCTTTTTGTTGACATCTTAGTTGACACTGACGGCTAGTGACATTGTCTGGAATGACGTTTGAACCGCTATAATTGCCTATCGTTTAAAGTTTCCCCATGCCGAACAAAAATTTCCCCAAAAATGTTGAAGCTATTTCATTAAATAACGAAGTAAAAATAAGTTGCACCCTTGAATCCTGAGCGGAGAGGTGGGAAAGTTACATGAAGAAAATAATTTGGAAAGAGGAGGACCTCCGAAATCTCATTCATCAAGTACCTACCATACTAAACATAACAACAGTTTTCCGCAAAATTGGGAAAAATACCCCAACGTGGAAACATTGCCTAATGCAACGACGTCACTTGGGTTTTGTAATAACGTTCCATTACACGTAATTTCTAATTAAGATATTTTGTAAAATATTAATTATTTTATACTACAAATTTCATCATAGCACATTTCAAGGTTTTGTTTATTGATTTATCAACACGATTTCTCGTTATAATTTTCGTGCAAGTTCCCCATTCGTCTGTATTTTTTTATGTATCTTACGCGATATCACCGCCGAATATGGACCGATTTTCAAAATTATTTTTCTGATCAATAGAGCTTATTTTAAGGGTGGTCCAATATAAATTTGGTTACGATCAGATTTGAAGTCGGTCCGTTAAGTTTTTAAACTTGTGAATATTGAATATAGAGGTATACTCGTAATAGACGTAAAAATAATATGAAATATCTTATTTGCATAATAAATTATTTGAATTTGAATATACTGCCTCGGTGGCGTGGTGGTATTTCGGTACGACTACGGTTCTGAGGTCTCGGGTTCGATCCCCGGGTCGGGCAAAGTGATATTGGATTTTTCCATATCAGCCCGGAGTCTGGAATTTGTGCTCGATATGGCGATAGACTCGCCCCCTATCACATCTGGGACGGAACTAAGCTCGACGAAATGTGGGTGTTCTAGTTCGCTAGTGCGCCTCTGCTTACCCCTTCGGGGATACAGGCGTGAGCTTATGTTATGTAATTTGAATATAGAACACTAGCTTATGCTAGCGACTCTCTCTATTCTCCAAATAAACATAGAAACTCCTAAATATATTAATCCACAATATGAAACCCAACCGCATACAGAACTAATAACAAGGACATTTGTCTCAAACCAATAAACACCTTCCGAGAGCTTCCGAAGCACTTATAGTTATAACTTCCCGCAAGTTTGTCCCAAAACTGTCTCGGACATGAATGGTACACGTAATAAGCCCAATTGCTATTGTGAGCCGCGGTCGCTATGGTATGTCGGAGTAAATCGACTGCATTGTTCTATTACGTATTGTTATGGAAATAATAAGAATGGAGAATGAGAAATGGAAAATATCTTTCATTCTACCTGCTCTTATCCCACCTTAATGTGGGGTCTGCGCAACACACTTTTACAAGTATGTTGCAGAAAGGATAAGGCTTTGTTTTTACGACCGATTGCCTGCTTAACGTCAACCTTCTCTGGGGGATCCAGTCCCGGGAAATTTAAATTAATAAATATATTTTCCCGACCTGGGAATCGAACCCAGGACCTCCCCGTCCACAGCCGATATATGCTGCCACTAGACCAAAGAGGCGAAATGGAAAATTTATATAGCGTAAATTATTTAAAGCGAATGCGAAGTGGAAAATATAGATTAAGCATAGCATAAATTCTATAAAGTTTGTGAGAAAAGCATTTCTGCAAGGAAGCAAGCGCTGGCTGGACGTTCTGGAGGAGATAGGAGAGCCAATTGTCTCACTATGGAGGTTGCTCAAGACCGGACGAAGTGGAAGCGTTTAAGTAGGAAGGCGTACCATGGTAGAAGGCCGGGATAACGCCAGGCAGAAACAAAGAATGGTGAGAACAGCATTCTTCGTGGGATAGCGTATCTGTGAAGCGAAAGGCTGCGGGATCGATGCCCGCACCGAGACAAATGTTTGTATCTATTGTAATTTCTGATACCGACGAAACAAAACGTGTATCTTACTTTACTTATCTATACATTATTTACATTACGTCAAATTACCACCAAATCGCCAGAAAAACAAGAATGTCTCGAAATGGATAATCGATCGTCTTGTACCACACACTATTTCACAACACCCAAATTGAAAAATCAAATTGAATCGCAACACATCAGCAGACAATTATCGCCCTATCTTTGATGTGGCATCGCCAATCGCCATGGATATATCGCCACGTAATCGCAACACAAAACAGGCCCGGCCAGAACAGTTAATCCGGCAGAGTCTACGCCACAATCTGACAGAAGGCAGAGCTCGCCAGTATCCTACTATGTGCTCGAATCTCATGGCGATTTGTGAGAAATAGGAATTACAACTAAGACTTTGTTAAGATTTGTAAGCTTATCAGGGAGGTCTGATAGTAAGTTGTTAGTCCAACTCGGGTCATTCCGATCCACTCCCATATGTTGCGCAGCCATGGCTTCCTTTTTTTTATGGCAGAGACTGGCAAACGAGCAGATGGTAAGTGATCTCCGCCGCCCATAGACACCCAAGATACATAAAGAATCATGAGTGCGTTGCCAACCTAAAAAGAGAGAATGGGAGGGGAGGAAATGGAGCACCGGAAACCTCACTCACCGCACGAAACGCGACAGCAAGCTGCCACTTTACGTCAGTTTTCTATGAGACAGTGGTATCAAACCGGTCGAGCCGACCCATTCGTACTGAAGACGTTACTGTCTACAGCGTGGCTCTACCACTTCCTTCCCCTTCCAAACCTCTTTTCCCTGCTATTTTACCTATCATGATGTTTTTAAGCAGATGGTACCTATCACGTCTAAAGATATGAAACTTTCCTCTGCTTGGTGTTCTTGACTAATTCTGTACTCTTCTGCATTCGGGCTAGCACATGACACTTTGTCTGTCCATAAGTCCTTGTGTTAATACATTCTTCACTTTACGACAATCTATCGAGATGTTCAATCGAGTGAGAACCTACAGTACCGGGGTCCGAAACATACGACAGCCAACCCTATCTTTCGGATTGGGGTTCACAGGAATATGGTATTTCTCATTTCCGCGCGCTCCCGGAATTCCTTTTCAACATTTATTTTTATTCGCATTTTGTATTCGTTTCCCGTAGCTGTGTATTTTTTTCACGTTCCTATTCCCTACACTAGGTTATGTGTCGTGGTTTATTTTGTCTTTACAATCCTCTTGATCGGTTTTATGGCGCTATTTAATTATGTTGGTTTTTAACGTTTTGAGAATAGTGCTCGGTTTTTTAATAGTTTTTTCCTGAAGTCGTTTTTGATCGAATTGTGAAACGATATCATAACGCCGAATGCTCATACACTTAAGGTCGCCTATATGTCAAAATTGTATGGCGAAAATCGATGTAAGAAGCCGTTAATGTTGAGTAGCGTTTGACCATTCGTAGTGTATATAGTGTAGTATCAATGTAAATCAAATTGTTATTTTTTATATTGAAAATAAAAATATGATCTAACATAAAACGCGTTCAAAAACCTAAAGCTTACTTCAAACATCAAAATACATATATATAGTAAGCTCTATATACAAAAAATAATTTTTAAAATCGGTCCTCATTTACCGGAAATAACAAAAAAAATCATTTTTCCACCAACTTCTTTTGAAGTCTGTTGAAAAATAACACTCGTCGGTTCAAAAAACGATCAACAAAATTTTCTGTTTATACAATCACTCACTAGTCACTACTTACTCTAATAAATGTCAATACACTTCATTTTAAACCTAAAAAATATGTTTAACTACATCTACAACCACCCATAACTCCAAAGATTATTTCCCTACATCATAAAAATCCGTTTATTTATAATAACGATCCATATTTCACGAGTAAGTCACACACACGTGTCGCCTTAACTCTTAAATAAAAAAAGCCGAGGGTGACTGAGGCAGTAAAACATGTTGGAAATCTACTTTATAGCGAGTATGCCATAAAGCTACTATCCTCGCGATTCAGCACAGCCTATGGTGAGACCCCGACTCGTCCATTTTAAATTGACCTCGGTTGTGATAACGGTATGTACTGCTGTAGAGTTCAGCTTTATTCTGCCGTAAAAGTAGCATTTTGAGGGTAAATAACACAAGCTCACGCCTGTATCATAGGCAGAGGCGTGCTAGCGAGCTAGTACATCCACATTTCGTCGAGCTTAGTTCCGTCCCAGATGTGATGGGGGCGAGCCTTCGCCATATCGGGCACAAATTTTAGACTCCGGTCGAACCCGAGACCTCAGGACGGTAGTCGTACCGAAATACAACCACGCCACCGAGACAGTCAATGTAATAATAATATATGATATTTGCCCTGTCATATTACTGACCCACTGCTGGGTACAGGCCTCCTATACTAATGAGAGGGGTTAGGCCTTAGTCTACCACGCTGGCCTAATGCGGGTTGTAGACTTCCCATACCTTTTTGTGAAGAAATTCTAGAGTATGCAGGTTTCCTCACAATGTTTTCCTTCCCATGATATAGATTTGTTAACCCGTTGGAGGCGGCACATACATATATATATACATATGTTACATAAGCGTCTTACATAAGAGCCGCCCGTCACTATTTAATAAATGTCCACGCGAACGAAGTCACGGACATCAGCTAGTATATTTTAAGCGTCAAGAGGGTGTGTGATTTGTATCATACATAAATATCCAGCCCCGAGGGACGTGTGTAATGAGTGTTAGGAGTTTTTTGTTTAAGTGCAGGTTTTAAGTCTTAATGCGTCCATTATGAGTGTAGGTGCCACGTTAAATGCACCATTTATCATAATTTTGATAAAGTTTGGTAACATACATACATAGGCTCACGCCTGTATCCCTGAAGGGGTAGGCAGAGGCGCATTAGCGAACTAGAACACCCACATTTCGCCGAGCTTAGTTCCGTCCCAGATGTGATAGGGAGCGAGCCTATCGCCATATCGGGCACAAATTCCAGACTCCGGGCTGATATGGAAAAATCCAATATCACTTTGCCCGACCCGGGATCGAACCCGAGACCTCAGAACCGTAGTCGTACCTAAATACCACCACGCCACCGAGGCAGTCATTTTTTTACATTTGGCGATACATTCTTTTAAAGGGTTATTTACACATTATGAGGATGCTACTGTTACTAAATAAGAGAGCTTTTAAATGTTTCTTATGAGCAGACAGCCTGTTTAATTGTAAATTGACAGCCTCCGTGGCGCATCGGGCGAGTAGCCGGCTGTGAAGCGAGAGGCCGCGGGTTCGATTCCCGCATTGACAAATGTTTGTGTGGTCCACAGATATTTGTTTCAAGTCTGGGTGTTGTAAGACCGTGCGTCCCTCATAGTCTCTGACACCCACGATACATGTTATACCTAGTGGGGTCAGGACTAGGTGTGTGACTGTGGGGTGTAAAGAAAAAAAATTATAATAGTCGCCTATGCACTTTGGAGAGGACGGGAATGAGTATTTAGTCGTCCGACAATCTCACTTATCACATTACTGTAATATCAATCTGACACTCGACGTCGGTGAGACATCTAGAATATTCTATAGAGCTGGAGCTCAACCATTTTTTGACATTTCTTGCTAGTGAATTTTCTTCGACGTTTCTTTTCGACTTTTTTCTATGTGGGATCGGCGCCACACACTTTTTCAAGTATGTTGCAGCAAGGATTTGGCTTAATTTTTACCCGCATACCTAACGATAACCCCCACTAAGGAATCCAGTCCCGGGCGAAATTGAATTAGATAATTTGCTTTGCCCGACCTAGGAATCGAACCCAGCCCCCACCCAACCTCCCACTCCACAGCCCATACATTATGCCACTAGACCAAGGAGGCGACTAGCGATCCCGTATATATTTATATGGGCAACACCCAAACGCCTCTAGCGATTTCGTGGGGAATTAATGTTTTTCATACAAATTATTGTACGTAGTCGCAAGCGAGAAATATATAAAAAAAACTCATAGTCGAGCCTCGTTTATTCTTACAGTAAGCGAAATCTGCCTTTTATCCCATCACATTGGCGCAATACAGTTAAAAATGTTGCAAAACGGATTTGGCTTTTTTTTACAACCGAATGCCTACCTGGCGTGAACGCCCTTTTTTTCCTCCCAGGTAAATTGTGTTAGAAAAATCACGACGCCTGACCAGAGATTAGAACCCAGAACTTTCCAGTCTACTTCTTCAGACATACTTAAAATTAAATTCAAAATATCAAACACGAATATCCAATGCAAAAGTAATAAAATACTCAAGAGATAACCGACCAAGTTGAGAAGAGTACTTAAGTACAAATTAGCCGAAAGTACCGCTCAACTCATACGATCGGAACCCTTTATCGGAAACTTTGCCCGCGGAGACAATACAAACACCATACGCGCAAAGGGAGGAATCCTATGGAAACGTATCACAAGTTATGAACTGATGGATTTTATCTCAAGAAAGTTTGTTAAACCACCAGAAACCCATACTTCCATTTTTTTCTACCTGCCCTTATACCACCTCAATGTGGGGTCGGCGCAATACACTTTTTCAAGCATGTTGCAGAAAGGCTTAGTTTTTACGACCGGCCGCCTGCCTGACTTCAACCCCCTATGAGAGATCCAGTCCCAGGCAAATTAAATAAGAAAATTTGCTTTACCCGACCTGGGAATCGAACCCAGGACCTCCCGGTCCACAGTCCATACATGCTGCCACTAGACCAAAGAGGCGACTTACTTCCATACCTATATTAAATGCGATAGTAGCTCTGTTACATTTTCATGATTAAACCCCTAAATCGATTTTAATAATATTTGGGATTAACAAATATTAAGGAAAATTATCCTTAGGAAAGGACTTCACATTAATACAAATAATTATTATAAAATCTTTTATTAATATTATAAAGGCGAATGTTTGTGAGTGTTTGTATGTTTGTTACTTTTTCATACTCAAACGGCTAGATCAATGTTGATGGAATTTGGTATGGACGTAGCTGACACCTTGGATTAATACATAGGCTATATACTTTTTTATCCTGGGAAAGAAATTTCGAAGCAAACGGAGTACTGGTAATACTGATGTCCTCAGTTTTCCGCTCATTTCCGCCTCAGATAGGGGGCGAACACAAAAAAATCAACCTTATTTACCTGATTATTACGCAATTTAGCAAACCCACCATACAAGCATCGTCACTAATCACTCCCATTTCCTAAGAACACGCCAACCACCCATAACTTGAGAATACGTTGAAAAATAAAGAGTGATTCACGGACAAAGGCGGTCTGTCCCTCACGCAACATCACTATGATCTCTCTAATGAAGAGTTTTGTACACAAAGGGCCGGCTCTTTATTAATACGCGGGCCAGGGACCACGGTAATGTAGGGATAATCCCAGGGACACACTGAAAAATGCGTGGTTTTAAAATAATTAGGTCGGGTGGAGACTGGAGAGGTTACATAATGTTATATATTGTGCGGTTGTGGAAAAAGCCGTAGCGTTTGATCCAGTAGCAAACGTTTATGAGCGCTGCTTCTAAATATTCTGCGGGTTTAGACAAGTGGGTTATACGCTAGTCGAATAGAATAAATGTATGGGAATGACATAAGAATATGCCGCATATAGCGTACTCTTATGTCATTCCCATACATTTATTCTGTTCGACGATTCTATTCGACTAGCGCATAAGCCACTTGTCTAAACCCGCTGGGTTCAACATCTCAGGTCGGACATGAAATTTTTCTATCACGATTGGATTGGATCCGCTAGAGTGGGTTGGAACATTGATTTCTCGACGTCTGATAATCTCGATCGAATCAAAAATCAGGCTTATGTGATTTCTGCAAAATGCTTAAATAGTGTGGTGAGCGAACCCCACTCTGAAGTAGGATAAGGTATGTGGAAGAACAGCGAAGAAGGGTCCATATAAAACGATTCCTATCCACTAACCTGCAACAAGTTAACTAATAAATGCAAGTTTTCTGAGTGGTAGAGCCACGCTGTAGACAATTACGCGTACAGCACGAATGGGCCGGCTTGACCGGGCGGACACCACAGTCTCACAGAAAACCGACGTAAAATGGCAACTTGCTGGCACGTTTCGTTCAGTGACTGAGATTTTCGGTGGCCCATTACCAAGGGGGTACCTTTCCCATTTCCTTTTTCCTTCCATTTCCTCCTTATAGGTTGGCAACGCACTCATGATATATTTGTGTTTTGAGATTCTATTGGCGGTGGAGATCACTTACCATCAGGTGACCCACCTGCTCGTTTGCCAGTCTCTGCTATAAAAAAAGTTCCTGAGACGCAGACCTGATGACAGGAAAACGCCGTATAACTAATTCTGCAATGTTAAATTCTAATAAATATTCTGATATTTAAGTTGCATGCAGCAATGCATACTTTACATAGTTTTGCTTTGTGTATGGCAGTAGAATTTAACACTGGGAAACTTCTAGAACGGACTCTGAAGATTTAGACAGTTTAGACATGGATCTTGAATTCAAGACAGGCTCTTGTAGGGAAATCAGAATGCTCAGAATTCACAGATTTGAATTCTGTGCAAGTATATGTAATTTAATATAGAACATAATCTCACGCCTGTATCCTCGAAGGGTTAGGCAGAGGTGCTGTACCGAACTCGAACACCCACATTTCGCGGAGCTTAGATCCGTCCTAGATGTGATAGGGAGCAAGTTGATCGCCCATTTCGGGCACAAATTCCAGACTTCAGGCTGATACGGATAAATCCAATATCACTTTGCCTGACCCGGGGATCTAGCCTGAGACCTCAGGACGGTAGTCGTAACACAACCACGCCACCAAAGCAGACTAATCTAAGTTAATAACTACTACTTCAAAAACTCTTTGTGCCCAATAGGATGATAGGATAACACATCTGGGACGGAAATTGTGTCCCAACCAACTAGTTGCCAATGAATGCTTTATTTCTTTCAAATGTGCTATCGAAATGTGGGTGTTCTAGTTCGCTAGTGATAAAGCCTAAACCTGCCTACACCTTTGGGGTTAAAAGCGTGACTTCTTACCGAGCAAATTGTTTTGGAAAATCCTCATTGTCTCATTTGTATTTTATTTAATCCGAGCACGGCAAAGTGACACAACACCTGATGGTAAGCGATGTGCGGTCCAAAAATACCAGCCACCATCTATAGACCTTGTGTCCATCGGTGGCCACCAGTATCATACCGGCCTGCATAAATTTAAACCCATTACCTCGTAGTCAAGTACAATATTTTAAGTAAATTAAAACCGATAAACTCTATTAAACACGCATAAAAGTTGTCCGTGAATCGAAACTCTAAATTATAAAAGCAAATGCATGTTCAACTTTTATAGCTCGATAACGGTATCGAATGGGAGCGAAATTGTTTTATCCAAATTAACTTTATTGTTTTGTGCCGTATTTGGAAATATAAAACGCCTACAAACTCAATGTAAACCTCATATATGAGTCGTATAGAAACAAAGGCGGCAATCTGAAAAATGAATGAATAAATAAAAATGAGTTGCCTTACAATATTTTTACTATTTTTTTAATGTAAATTTCACTACTGTTATCATCAATATAATATACCCTAGATGCACAGTTCTTTGCAAATATCCTCCTAAAAAGTGGTCTCAGGAATAAAACAAAGAAAAAGATCACAAGTTCTAATTAAATAAACACAAATATAACCCTATGCACGTGTAATAAAGGAGATTTTCAAATGAAATGAGCAAGCGTTCTTAAATTTGAATTTTGGAATTTAGAATTCCATCGGCGTCGGACTGTATGCAAAACGAGTGCTTATGCACTTCTTTGCTGTCCCATTTTCCGAGCGTCAACTGTGCATCTAGGTAAATAATATATCGATGACTGTTATATTCAAATTACTTACTCAAGCGATAAAAAACTGACATATTAACACAAGATTTGATGTCTATTAGATCACATTGCTTTTAAAAACACACACAATCTAAATAAAAATGTCGTTCATTTTTAAGATTGCCGCCTTTGTTTTTATACGACTCATATTATCTCGTCGTCGTTTCCTTGGTCTAGTGACAGTCTGTATAGACTGTGAACCGGGAGGTCCTGGGTTCGATTCCCAGGTCGGGTGGGGTGCTTTTCTAACATTTGCTCGGGACTGGATACCCCCAGATGGGGTTGGCGTCAGGCAGGCAGCCGATCGTAAAAATTATAACGAATCCTTTCTGCAATTTTTATAGACTTAAAATGCATTTTAACTAATATAGGTTTATACCTTCAATAATGGTTTTATTATGACTAAGGGTATTTATCTTTTTATGCTTCCACGAGGTTCTCGTCATGCGGAATTGTGACATCAACAAGCATTGCCTGGCACGCTATTCAATCTACTACCACAATATCAGGCTTATTGGCAACAATATTCCTGTCCGTGATAACAGATATTATAATATTAGCCCTGTAATATTACTGTCCCACGGCTGGGCACGGGCCTCCTTTACTAATGAGAGGACTTAGTCTACCACACTGGCCTAGTGCGAGTTGGTAGACTTCACATACCTTCGCAATTCTTGTGGAGAAATTCTCAAGTATGCAGGTTTCCTCACGATGTTTTTCTCCAACGTCATAGCAAGCCATAATTCACAATGAAAATACACTTAACATAGAAAAGTCAGAAGCGTGTGCTCTTTTTTTGGGGTTGGTCTTAAACCTCCGACACTCCTCTCGTCTCAACAGTCCTTACCATTTCCAACTGAGCTATCGCTGCTTTTTGATACAGACAACTAAGCTCGGCGAAATGTGGGTGTTCTAGTTCGCTAGTGCGCCTCTGCCTACCCCTTCGGGGATACAGGCGTGAGCTTATGTTATGTTATGTTATGTTATGTTATGTTATGTTATGATACAGACAGACAGACTTAACAGATATAAAACAGATAAAAAAAACAACAGATAAAAAAATATATGTTGTAAAATGTCAATACCGTTAACGCTCTCACGAACATTATAAATTGAAAAATGAAGTTATTTCGGTTCCGTTACACAAGTTGAAAAGCTCCATGAAATACTATTGGATACTCCTAAAAGCCTTCCTTTATATTTATTGCCATCATTTTACCAAACAATACCAACTTTACAATCATATCTGTTACAGTTCATAAACTTAAATACAATCGTATTTCATTGTAGTAAGACCGTTTTTCGCTCAAATTTCGGTTAACGGATTGTAAATAAAACCGCCCGTATTTGGCCGCCTGCCACAGTGTTGCTAGTAAAAAAATCGTCTGCCTCAAATAAAAGGTGTAAAAAGTTGAAATGTTTGAATGTAATAAGTTTGTAGCGTGTTGTTTCGACAATATTTATAATACGGTTCAGCCGGTGCTGTAAAAACGGTCCCACCGGTAATAAACGCCTGGTATTCATTAATATTATTCACGGAATTACTTAGAAACTATTATAAATATAAATTGTAAAAATATTTCACTCTTTTAAACTAGGAAATGGTTCCGAAATGATTGGTACCTTTTTAATATTGATTTACGACAGCCATGCAGATTGTAGACGTATCCGATGGTAAGTGTTGACCGTCGTGCATGGTGATAGGTGATGTCAATAGCACAGCTAAGACCTTACCTACTATGCAAAGAAAATAAATAGGCTACAAAGGGATGTAGTACTTAGGCTTCCCAAAATCTCTATTCCAAAAGCAAAAGTATTGTTTCTTCTTGCCCTTATCCTACCTTAATTTGGAGTAGGCGCAACACACTTTTTCAAGAATTTTGCAAAAAGGATTTGGCTTAGTTTTTACGACCGGCTACCTGCCTGACCCCTCTGGGCGATCCAGTCCCGGGCAAATTAAACTTGAAAATTCGCTTTGGCGGCCTGGAAATCGAACCCAGGACCTCCCTGTCCACCGTCCATATATGCTGTCACTAGACCAAGTAGGTGACCCGAAAGCAAAAATATATACGTTCTGGAAGAAGGAGAGCCAATGGCCTTACTATGGAGGATGCTCAGGGCCGAGCGTAGTGGAAGCGTTTAAGTAGGAAGGCGGACCTGGCAGAAGGCCGTGCTAACTCCAGGCAGAAGGAAAAAAGAAAGGACATAGAAAAAGAACAGTAGGTTAACTTTTATCTAACAAAAGGGTCACGCGTGCGATTTTATCGTCCATTAAATATGTAATGTTCTTACAGCTGCTTTTAATTTATTCTCGGGACAGCCCTTGACAGAAATAATTCAGCGATATAATTCGAATCACGAAGGTAAATAAAAGCGTTTATGCCGCCATTTGACGCCATTACCGCGTAATGAATTAAAAAACTCAGTGTTTAAATGGTTTATGGGGATTAATTGTGGCAGTCACGCGAGTTGCAAGATGTTGCAATGTTGTGGTATACTTGGTATCCTTAAGGTCACTTCCAGCTACGGCATAAATCTCTATTCATCCCAAATCTTGATTTAAAGATAGGAATGAGCTGTAGGATAAATTGAGATAAGGTCTAGGATTACCTTTATTACTAACAGTCATGCAAATCGCCCTTAGTATTGGAGTCCTCCTACCTGAATGTAAAATTAGCGCGCATCACAAATTTAAAACACGGATTTGGCTATCATGGCGCTGGGCCGTAAGACCGGCGATTCCGACGTAACCGTTACGTCTCCCCCCAGGCGTGGCGGCAGTGGTAAAACATTTTACCTCGCGATAAAAAAAAAGCAGTAACAATGATCCCCTATTCAGCTAGCTAGCAGCAGCTGCAGATCAACCTAAACTGCGCTAGAGCGTTGATCCAAGATAGATCAAGGTAGACCCAATTTTATGGAAATATTGTCTAACGGTGAAGGGAAATTGAGAATATCCTTGTAATCTCCTTCTTTAGGATCGGTTGAAATAGTATGTAGGGTATTAATAAACTTAAGGTCTCGGGTTGGACCCCCGGGTCGGGCAAAGTGATATTGGTTTTTTCCATATCAGCCCGGAGTCTGGAATTTGTGCACGATATGGCGATTGACTCGCCCCCTGTCACATCTGGGACGGAACTAAGCTCGGCGAAATGTGGGTGTATTAGTTCACTAGTGCGCCTCTGCCTACCTTTTCGGGGATACAGGCGTGAGCTTATGTTAAAAAACTTCATTCCAGGATTGAAGTACATTTCTTTCCAGAAAAATGTATTGCTGCCGCAATGTTAGTCTAAACAAAAATATTTTATTAAATTCCAGCTAGATACCATCAGATACCTCAATTTCCAATCCGATGAAATAAAATTCCATACCAATAAATCTTTTCCCAGACCAAAAGGCCAAAAGGCCAACAAATTGAAAACAGCAAGCGAGATCCCTTCATAAAATTTGAACAGCAAAAATAATAAAACATGATATCCATAGTATAAGACGCGAGCTTATTCATGGTCCGGGGAGCATTCTATCAAATGTCAAGAGTAGACCTTTTCGGAATTGTTTGCACTGTGTCCGGCGTCCCGTGAAATCAACCCAGTTAATAGATAACAGTGAGGTAAATCTACATGGTTTGTACATTTATTTAGAGCAGAGATTTGTAAACGAGCAGATGGGTCACATTGGGAAATAATCTCCGCCGCCTCTAGATACAAGACACAAAAATAATTATGGGTGCGTTGCCAGCCTAAAAGGAACAGGGATTGGAAAAAGGAGGGGGAATTCGGCCACCGGAAATCTCACTCACCGAACGAAACGTAGAAGTGAAGTGCAACTATACGTCGGTTGACAGTGATATCAAACCGGTCGAGCCTTTAATTAAACTGTTTATTGTCACTTTTAAAAATATTATACTCGCCCGACAATTGATAAGTATTTTAAATATCTTTATCCAAGCTATCATATCGTCAATAATTTACTTCTAAAAGAAAATTCTATCAATTTGGCTTGTCTCTTTTTTGCTTCATGTTGCTATTTATGTTTCCTCGACCTAAGTAAAAAAGTTTATCTATTAAGTCACTGATTGCAACTCAACTATGTCCAAGACGTAAAGTAACATCACAATGTCCTTTGAAACTGTAAGATCTGTATCTCAGACCCATATTTAGGGAGCGCTTTGTTTTCCCCGTTGTAAATGTAGAAAAAACCTTTTACAAAGCGTTAATGTTTGTATCTTTCATAGTAAATACCCGTGAAGACTTAAATCACAAATGAAACTATGTTTTATAATATACTTAGAAAAATCATAACATTTTCTAGAAGATAGAAATGTCTTAATTTATTCTATCTATTTACTTTTAAGCAATTTTTTATTTTTAATTTTTTTTTATAGGAAACAAACAAGGGTCACCTGATGGTAAGTGATCACATAAAACATATAAATAATCAAGGTGCGTTGCTAACCTAAAAGGAGGGGAATAGGGATTGGGAAAGGTAGGGGGAATTGGGCCGCCTGAAATGTGTGTCGATCATTGATTATCATCTATAATAAATATCACTCAAAAAACCATTAAGTAAATATCCAATATACCATAAAATATTTAACAATACCATTAAAAGCCCTATGAAGAAATCACATACCTGATACCGCCCTTCAATTACTTAGGTTACACGTCAATGCACCATCAATAAACTTTGATAAGGTTATCATTAGCCGTTACCCTCGTTATATGTAACAGTGGTTCTCAAACTGTGGTGCGACGCTGGGTGTTAGCCCCCCGGTAAAATTACTAATAATTTGCCAAAATTAATACATTGTTATTGCTTAAATTTCGGAGAATTATAGCCTAAACTTAGGAAAAAACGGAGCTTAGTATGTGGAACGAGTTTTTGACATAAGGTAAGTTTAATATTTTCAGAGATAAACCCTACATGCATAGACAAATTATTAAAGAAACAGTTTCCATTTTTTATTGGTTTAGAATAATGTGTTATACATATTCCTTAATTTTGTAATTGTCACCTTCTTAATCTAAGGACAGATAATCTACAAAGTTGTCATGGGTCTTACTAGAAATGCAATTTTGAGTTATATTTTTTAACTTCCACAATGGTAATTTGACTGCCATCTGCCGGAGTCTGGAATTTGTGTCCAATATGGCGATAGGCTCGCCCCCTATCACATCTGGAACGGAGATAAGCTCGGCGAAATGTGAGTGTTCTAGTCCGCCTTTGCCTACACATTTGGGGCTAGATAGAGCTTATGCATGTATTATTTAACTTTTCAAATTGAAAAGTTTGAGAACCACTGTTCTAAGGAATTCGTACAGGAATGTTAATAGTTTTGGTTAAGGATCACGCGACACATGCATGCCAGTGTGTTTGTTTCCAGTAGAAATACTGGAACGGAGTTTCAAGAATCAGGAACTTGATTTATGAATGTTTACGTACTAAAGTAGCATTAGAAGTGAATGATTTGTAGAATAAAATTATTGCAATTTAGAGACTATTTTGTTTTCGTTTTATTGCTTTTTTGCAGGTACGTACGAATTTCTATAAAATCAGTGTTGTTTTAAAACAATGCAATTTTTACAACAACAAAAAAATTATATTCTTTTCATGCTATCGTACCGTATCGATGTTAGTTAAAATACTGTTTAAATTTTAACGTGGACTTTAAAATGCTTTTTATAAAAAATATTTTTGCAAAAAATGTCATTCGAAATTTAAATTCACACGTGATCAGAATAACCGTATTAAAGGTAAAACTATTATGTAAATAGCGGCTTACACGCACATTTTTCAAATATCAACAGCGGGAGAATTTTCAATTTGAAGCGTCGCGAGCCGCGCCGGCGTTACGCCGATGGCATTAAAATAAAATACGAGCTATGTCGTCAGTCGACACGTAAACGCTATCCATCACAGATCCGTGTACGGCCCTTTTACGTGCTTGCATACGGGAGACTAAAAGTCGCAGGGTAATCGCAAAATCGCATTGTCGCAGTACAATACGCCGGATAGCAATAGACAGATCGAAGTTCGTAGGTCTGGAAGTCTGGCCGTGGGACGACGCGACGTTCAATGAATACTAAACAATTGAACTAACTTAAGATTCAGCATATAGTTTTGAAGCCGTGAAGTTAGATTTCATCTTGTTTAAAGTCTACACTTTCGTAATAAACTATAGATTAAGATGTTTACGTCACATATTATATTATATATCTATGGAAATAAAAATTACAATAGTAATTCCAAAGTATCTAAAAGGTTTTAGCTCCATAATTTCCAAAAGAAATAATGTAAGTATATCTATATTATTTTACTATTTAAGATAAAAATATTTTAAGTAAAAAAAAAAGGTCTGAAATGATTATATTAGTCACAAATCAATATATCAGGAATATCGAAAATCTGTCCACATTTGGCGGAGATATCGCATAACATACATACATCGTCTACTTGTGTCTTTTATTGAAAATCGTTCCTAAAATACCTAATATCTTTAATCTTTCCCATAACAAAGCTCTAGCACATAAAAATGTTAGTCGCATAAACGCCCGTCTGGCCCAACCCCCAGACGCCAGGCGGTATTGACGCGGGGCGAATTTTTGAAAAATGTAAAAAGGTCACTCGAGACGGCACGTACCGTTCATTTATTTCCGCTTCGACTCTTTTTACTGTTTGAAGGTGTTTTTGTAAAGACGGGTTGCGATAAATGATTTTTTGTTTTCGTAATTTAGACACTTTCAATGGGAAGTTTTGAGCATACATACATACATAAGCTCACGCCTGTATCCCTGAAGGGCTGGGCAGAGGCACACTAGAACAAAACCCACATATAGCAAAGCTTAGTTCGGTCCCGGATGTGATAGGGGGCGAGCCTATCGCCATATCGGGCACAAATTCCAGACACCGGGCTGATATGGAAAAATTTGAACCTAAAAAAAAAACCTAAAATTTGAAAATAACATTTAAATTTGACCGGGACTGGACCCCTCAGAAGGGGTTGACGTCAGGTAGGCAGCCGGTCGTAAAAACATAGCCAAATCATTTCTGCAACATGCTTGAAAAAGAGTGTTGCGCCGACCCCACATTAAAGTGGGATAAGGGCAGGTAGAAAGAAAGAAAGAAGTGCTAGTAGTCTTTGAGCTAAACCGCGGACAGAAACAGACGGACATGACGAAAATATAAGGGTTCCATTTCTGGCATTTGGCTTCGGAATAACATCATCATCATCATCACCCATAGGACGTCCACTGCTGAACATAGGCCTTAACAAAACATGAAACACAACATAATAACAAACAAATAAATAACATAAACAACGGAATAACATGAAACCTCAAATACACAAGCATCTCTTAATCAATTTATGAACTAGTTCCCATATTATTTTTTCATCACAGAACGGGGAAGCTTTTAAAACCACTATTTAAAATGGCACTCTACCAAGTTTTTTCAGCAAATTATATCAGTCTATTTTACGCTATTTCACTGTTATTTTAGAATTTCGATGGTTGATTGTATAATGGTCGACATTCTTCCACTTTTTGTTGTTAATTAGGTTATAAAAGCAAATTATGTTTCCATTAATGAATTCCATAGATTGTCAAATGTAAAAAAAATCTAACAGAAATACGACGAAAGACTCCTACGCGAATAAAAGCTAGTACAGAATGTTAAGAGTGGTAGCCGCGTTGTAGACAGTTACGTCTACAGCTCGAATGGGCCGGCTCAACCGGTTTGATACCACCCTGTCACAGAAAATCTATGTAAAATGGCAACTCGCTGTCGCATTTCGTTCGGTGAGTGAGATTTCCGGTAGCCCAATTCCCCCTCCCCTCTCCCTTGTTTCCCAATCCCCTTACTTTAGGTTGGCAACGCGTCCTTGATCCTTTTTGTGTCTTGGGTCTCCATGGGCAGTGGAGATCTCTTACCATCAGGTGACCCATCTACTCGTTTGCCAGTCTCTGCTATAAAAAAAAAAGATCCGCACGACCAATGTGTAATTTCTTTTTATATACTGATTTCTTAAGTTTACGCGAATGTTATACATTGAAATAAAACTATTTTATGCGGATTCTATCACGACTTGTTTTTATTTTTAAGCCCGTCGTTTCGAAGGCTTTACTGCCTTCATGGTCACGGGTCGGACTCAAGCCTTCGAAACTGAAAGCGGAAGCCGTATAAACTAGTTTTATTTCAATTCCTTCTTTTTCTTCTTCCCCAGAACAACATCAACGAAATGCGCAAGCGGGTCACCGCACCGCGAGAGGCGACGGCGCGAAGACGAGGGTCCTGGGTTCAGCACAGCATTGCACCGGGCACCGCCACCACCGCCGCCCGCCCTGCTCAGGAGGCTCGGCGTGAAGGAACCAACTGGTGTTGGGAAGGTACGCCATTTCATATTTATAACAGTCTAATAACACCACGGTGGCATGGTGGTATTGCGTGCGCGGTACGGCTATCGTACTGATATCTTGGGTTCGATTCCCGAGTCGGACAAAATGAATAGTTTTTCTATTCAGTATCAGTCCGGACTCTGGAATTTGCGCCCAATTGGGGATAGGCTTGCCCCCTTTCACTTCTGGGACGGAAGTTAGTTCGGCGAAATGGACGTCTTCTACTTCGCTACTTTGCTTTTGCCTTCCCCTTCGGGGATAAAAGCGTTAGCCTTGTCCAATAATATCGTTCGGATCGATTGCCAAGCTTATTTCCGATCGATGATGCGATAGGGACGAGCCCATTGCCATATCGGCTACAAATATGAAACTCCGGGCCGATACTGAACCCAGATCCTTTTCTCCGACCCGAGGATCGAACCCGAGACATCAAGACTGTAGTTGTAACGCAATACAACATCACCACCAACGCAGTCTGTTTCTATAATAATCATAAGTTGAAAAACTTAACGGACCGACGTCAAATCCGATCGTGACCAAATTTATATGGGACCACCCTTGAAATAAGCTCTATCGAACACAAAAAGAATTTTGAAAATCGGTCCACATTTGGCGGAGATATCGCGTAACGACGAATTGAGGACCTCCTCCTTTTTGGGAAGTCGGTCGAAAATACAGACGAATTGAGGACCTTCTCCTTTTTTTGAAGTCGATTGAAACTTTATTTCAATAGAAAACCACAACGTGCTAAAACCAAGATGACGTGGCTTCGTACAAAGCTTTCTGGATGATATAATGGTTCTTAAATCAACGCTAACGAACATTAACGGTAATAACATCCATCATTAAACTCAGAAGGAAACTTAATAATGAGTCCATGAACTAGCACAACTCGAAGAAACTTCTTAAAAAACGATGGGCGATAATACTGGAACTTAATGGAGGCTGTCACGGGAATAGGGAAGGGCAATGATTTAAACACCATAAGAAAATGGTATAGAGAAAGGTCACCATGTATCAGGACCTTATGTTCAATACTCTTTATTGTCATTTTTTTTACATTTTTAAGTATATAATATAAAAAAATACATTGAAAAATATAAAAATATTCCCCTCCGATGGCGAGGCTCGGAACTCAAGCCATTGGCGGTTGGGACCCCAGAGTGAGAAACCTCCTTAGAATTCGTGCCGTATCCAGTAACACTGCCTTCTGCATTTCGCTCTTGATGCAAGCACCAACTAAAAGCCTCTTGAGATGTTGGTCGAAGCTCATCAAACTATTGGCAGAAATGACTATCGGAACAATGATTGTTGAATCCACATCCCACATGAGGTTACATGTCAGGCCACTTATTGTCAGGACCTTTATTATTAAGGACCCTCTCTGGAGCTGGCCCTATTTTAAATGATATTGTTTGATGACCTAGAGGGAGTTGACGCCAGGCTAGCAGGCGGTCGTAAAAATTTAACCAAATCCTTTCTGCAACATGCTTGAAAAAGTATCCTGCGCCGACCCCACATTAAGGTGCGATAACGCAGTTAGAAAGAAAGATTGTTTGATACTCCAGAGCCCAATTAAATACGCGAACGCTTATTCCTTGACAAAAATTAAATGGAGTGGTACTACTATTTTGAATGCAAAAGTATAAACTAAAATGTCAAATAAAAATGAAATAATTACAATAATAATTAAAACACAAAATAACTAGAATAGAAACGTTTTATTCCTAAATATCGCCAGAAAATACAAGATATTTAAATACTTTTGTGATACTTTTGGCATTCATGACGAAGACTTACGAAGTACGTAATAATAATTCTTTAGAACTCTTTGTATATTACCATCCAAATATGTCCCAAAAACGATCATAAATCGCAATAAATATCACCACATCTTAGCTTCTGTATCGTTTATTTTGTGTTGAAGCGCTTTAAGCTGGACTCCGCTAATTGGTAGCGCGTTTAATGAGACAAGTGATGATCTCGCACTAATGAGCCGATTCTGAAGATGGGAGCTGCTTTAAAGCGCTGCCGTCGCTGCCCGTGCAACAGTTGTGTTTTAGCAAAAAAATATATAATGAGCTTAAAGTATAGCTTGGCAAACTATTCTTACGTACGGTATTTTTTTTATTAATTTTACAAAGTAAATTGGTAATTACTTTGTTGGCTGAGCTCAGAATTATACTACATTAAAAATAAATTTTAGAGCACAAAGATATTTGTTGCATTACAACATTTACTAAAACTGCCACAGCTAAAATTTATAAGAATTTGTAACTCATCAGACGGATCTAAAGGTCTTTGTCTATTCTTGACAGTTGACCAGAGCCAAAAGTAAGTAAACATTTATGTTAAATGTTGTGTTTCAAATTCTGAATTGCTAAAAACATGGTCAAATGTCATAGAATCTGATAGTGCTTTGACAGTTGTATAAAAATCACAAGTCTTACAATTTTCAAATTTGACCACCCTTTCAAAAACCGAGTATTTTATTAGTGGTGCATCCGCCATATGCACAGATAAGTTTGTCAAGCTCTAATGAGCTTAAGTAATGGTCCTTTGTGCTTTGTGCAGTTCTTTTTAAAACTACGTTTAATGTGGATAATGAGGTTACTCCCGACTTGTAGAGTTCGTAATATTTTGTTCCTTTTTATTTACCCGACCGCCTCGGAAGGAGTGTAACGTTTTCGTATTTACACTGAACTGATTCTAGAGGTATAATAGACCTGAGGGGTTACCATCACCTCTTATAGCAATATTATTATAATCTTACTTGTACCGATTCCCGTACAAAAAAAAACGTAGTAAGACTATAATAATACTGCTATAAGAGGTGGCGGTAACCCCCCTGTTGGAAGCGGCCTGCATCGAGCGACTTCCTGCGACCTTTATCAGGTCGTCGGTCCTCCTTGTAGGATCCATGACCTTCTAACAGGTCGATCTGGAAATCTTTGGGGGAGGCCTATGTTCAGCAGTGGACGTCTTATGGCTGATGATGATGATGATGATTCTATTATAATAATATAATATTAGCCACAGATATATAGGGCCTTACTTAAAACAGCATTTTTAGTTGAGCAAATGGTTACGAATAACCTGGCACTTTTTCCCTTGCGTTACATTGTTTAAAAATGAAAGGGACAACCTATGGTATAAAGATAAGCAGCGCTCAAATATTTTTATGTAAGGGGCATAATATTAGCCACAGATATGTAATATTAGCCCTATAATTTTCTTGGCACGGGACTCCACTACTAAGATGATGGATACTATGAATGAAGGATTTTTTTTAAATAAGTAACCTTATAATTTAAGGATTGTAATAACGATTCTCTTATAATAGAATTAATATCGTAAAGATATAGGAAAACAATTGCTCATAATTTACACGCGCTGATGGCCTATCTTAGAGGCCTAAGCATCAACCAATTGAATACAATTACTACACTATCAGATGGTTGTGCATGACAGTGACTGTTAGTATTTAGAGGTGGTACAAAAGACGTTAAAAATCATCACATCCTTGGTCTAGTGCGGGCTGTGGACCGGGAGCTCTGGGTTCGATTCCCAGGTCGGACAAAGGACGAATTTTCTAATTTGCCTGGGACTGGATCCTCCAGAGGGTCTTGACGTTAGGCAGCTGGTCGTAAAAACTAAGCTTAATCATTTCTGGAACATGCTTGAATAACTGTGTTGCGCCGACCTCACATAAAAATGAGATAAGGACCTGTCCCTACCTGTAGGGAGAAAGAATATTACTTACATTTACTACCCGTTTTAACCCTACGAATAGTCGTTGGCTATAGTTATTACAATAGTCTATGTTACTAACTAAGTTAACCCTACACTGCGGTCCGCAGGCCAGCCACCGGTCTTACAGCCCGACGTACGACGTGCATGCTACGTGCTCGCACATACCGCTAATGTCATAAGACAGACGGTTAACGAGCCGCGCCGAGGGATTCACTGCTAGAATACCTAGGCATGCGAGTTCCTAGCCAGTAATGATAAACGGTTTGTATAGTAAACTACACAAGGGACCAAAGGTTTTGTTACTAGACTAAGGACGACTTGCAGCTCTATTATTAATTTAGAGTTAAACGAAAACAAGATTTATCCTGCAGCTCATAACATGAGCTCACGCCTGTATCCCCGAAGGTGTAGGCAGAGGCGCCTAGCCAACTAGTACACACACATTTCGCCGAGCTTAGTTCCGTTCCAGATGTGATAGGGGCGAGCCTATCCTACAGCTCATGCTTATATTTACAAAAACTAAGCCAAATCCTTTCTGCAACCGCCCGCCACACAAGACTATCCTAGCAATGGATAGACAATATGTTAGATTGTTAGCTGTGACTTATTATAAAAACACATCGAGTAACGTTATATCGAAAATCACTTTTTTTATAATTTATATCAGGTAACGGGTTAGTGCTCGTTAGAGAGCATCTCGCGCTTATCTTATTTACGCGCCTCCAATTACGGCGGTAGCAGGGTTAATGTGATAAGTGACGCGCTAACAACACCTGCAGCGGAGGGTTAACTACGCTCCAGTAAAATCACAGTTTACGCATGAGTGTTGAAAGCTGTGACTATAAAAAGTGAACATGGTTTTTCTCACTATGGAGATTTTTGACACTTTTTATGTCTGTCGCGCCTATACTGGACTGTTTCACAGAAACACGACACGGAGTAAAAGCTTGCTGTTGCGTTTCGTACTACAAGGAAGAATTTCGGAGGTCAAAATATCATCTCCTCTCTTTTTGCCACGATAGGAAGAAGCCGACTGTGCCCATGGCATTACTTCTGACCATGGGCGATGCGACGGTAACCATCACATATTGGGCCATCTGGTCGTCTGCTTTGTAAGTCAATAGAAAATAAACTTATATAATGATACCTTATTTATGGTTACGCAAGTAGATACCAATAATAAATGCACAATAGTACACAATTTTCTTGTGAGGCAGTGAAATAAAAAATTAAGAGCCCGTCTGTTCATAGAGAATGGTTAAAATTTGCAATTCAAGAAGCTACGAAAAGCTCCAACGGTAGCTAGGGATGTACGCAGTTTGTCGTTAAGAATCATCGATGATGTCGATAATGGAAATCAAAGTGTGTTTTCACTTTTTATAAAGGCAATATGTTTTTTGAAATAACATAATTTTATAGTCGTATAATAATTATGTCACAATACAAGATAGATTATATGAATTGATGAATATTGCAACGAAACAATGAATATTTAGTTGGTTAACTAAAGCAGCACAACGAGCAGCAGATAAGCATAGAGTTTGGAATTCTTTGTTTGATTTTTTTCTGGAATTTAATAAAACCTGTAACATTTAATGTTAGTAGCTGATATTTAATTTTTTAAGTCTAAAAAGATTTTTGTATTATGATAAATTTTTGTTGACTAGATGGCAATTTAAAAATTATAATTAATTATAATTATATTTCATGAAATATATGAATATTAAATTTTTATTATCCATCGATAATACTTTGCCCATCCCTAATTCCGGAGAATTCCATCGCGCAAAGTAATGGAGTAGTACAAAAAGTGTCGGCGTTCCCGAAGTTAGATAACCAAATGTACTAGTTTAACGTTAACTAATGCAACCGGGTTACTTATGCACTATGGATATTATATTCAGTTTCTTTAAGACTCTACTTATACTCGGACAATTTTATGAGTATAATAATCACAACTTTAAAAGCTTAAGCGACTACAAAATTTATCTGAACGTAACGAAATTTATATGGGAGATATCGCGTAACATACATAAAAATATACAGACGAATTGAGGACCCCTTCCTTTTTTTGAAGTCGATCAAAATTTTGTGATAAAAAATAAATCCATCAAAAATTCTGTTCAAATTCTCGTCTAACCCGATTTGAAATAACAAAATTGCCTCCAATATAAAGGTGGGTTCACGAAATCGTTTGGACAAACAAACGTGACGGAAAATCTCGTTCCACGTGTCAAAACAATATCCCGCGTTATTACTCCTTAATGATATTGCTGCGGGCCTTTGGGACCTCGCCTGACCTCGGATACACCCTTCAGTGGATATGGTATATCAATTATTTCAAATTCGGTTGTATAAAGTTCGTAAAAAAAATAATTTTTGACAGCTTTCGTGGCGCAGTGGGCGAGTAGCCGGCTGTGAAACGTAATGCATTTGGTTCGATTCCCGCACCGATTCAAACGTTTGCGTAGCTCACAGATATTTGTTTCGGGTCTGGGTGTTGTGAGACCGAAGTCTCTCATAGTTTCTGATACCCATGATACAGGTTATACCTAGTGTGAGGAAAAGACTAGGTATGTAACTATTGCATGTATTTTAGGAAGATTGAAATATACATCATATATTTGTAGTTTGAAAATCCCACGTGGTATTTTTGAAATTTTTTATTTTTTTTATTTCAAATAGGATGGCTGGTTACTACTTTATCAAAACTTAACATAACATAAGCTCACGCGTGTATCCCCGAAAGGGTAGGCAGATGCGCACTAGCGAAGTACACCCACATTTCGCCGAGCTTAGTTCTGTCCCAGAAGTGATAGGGGGTGAGCCTATCGCTATATTGGGCACAAATTCCAGACTCCGGGCTGATATGGAAAAATCTAATATCACTTTGCCCGACGCCATCGAGGCAAAAAAATATCAAATTACTTTATCAAAAAAATGTTATTTAAGCTTGCGTTTCGTTCGGTGCGGTATTTTACGCAAGGCACAAATGGCAATACGCTGTTATATGGAAATCACTTGCCATTAGATGACCATTCTCAATTGTTTCTGTTAAAAAAAATAATAAAATACAAAATGTCTCATCCATAACACGAAACTTCGCGTGTCGGTGGTTTACCTTTTCCAAACTATCTACGGATAGGCACGTCTGTCAATTTGTATCGGCCAATAAGATCGCCGCAACCTCCCGCGGGATTTCACTCATTGATTATTGGATCCTTTTTATGAATCGACGTGAAAGTGGGACAACTAGCGGTCATTTTAGGGTTATTGAATAATACATTAGTTGGCGATATGATTTTTATTTTATGGCTAGTTGGGTAAAAGCAATGGCAAATGAAAAAGGGTTAACCCGTCCGAGCCGGCACATATATATGTTACATAAGCGTATGGGCCACCGGAGGCCGAGCCGCCCGTGACTATTTCAAGAAACGTCACCTATTAGAATCCAATTTTAGTAATACAAATTCAAACTGAATTTAATTAAAGCAATATGTTTTTATCATACTATAAAGTTAAGGAGTTTATGAGTTATATGTCTTGAAATTGATCAACCCTATTTTTATTGTGATTTTAAATTGTCAATGAAAACTTCACTAATTATGTCGGGTCAATGCGGGTTAAGCCTTATGAAAATCGAAAAGATTATTTTGAGTTATTTATTTCATATTATTTGTTTTTATTCTCTCATAGCTTTGTTTTGTTATTACAACAAACATATAACAATATAACTTATACAATGTAACACTGTAACAGAATTTGTAATAAAATGAGAAAAAATTGAAATATAATTATTCAATAATCATTAAAAGCATTATTAACTAGACTAGTGATACCTAGTGTAACCAGTAACCATTAGTTAGTTACTACATCACTGCAACGAGATTGCAAATCACTAGTTACCGAAACTAGTTACGCGTTCCAAGTAATATATACTGTATAATTATAGGTACCTAAAATAAAATAAAGAATATATAAAGTATAATAAAACATATAAATATATAAACTATATAATATATAGTTTTTAATTATATTTAATATTTTATAAATTTTAATAATTTTATTATACGTGATGTTTTATTATTTATTTATTTATTATTAACTACTGCATTAAGTCCGCCTATATACATACATTGTATATGAAGTGTATAAATAAAATACAGCCCACAATTAAATAACTGAGTTGGATATAGTGGATCCAAATAAACCGAGTTAATTTCAACAATACGCGCGGATAAAGCGGACCACAAACGAACTTCACACGAGTGCACCTTAATTTAATAGTCGCAATCATCCACACTACCGCGCTATCTGAAACTACTAACAAAAACTGCCTTTATACAGACAAAGCGAACTCATAATACGTTTAAAATTCAATATACAGCGGTGGGGTTTAGGTAACCGCAGTTTTTATTGGATTATCATGGGTTATACGGGCGCATTTTACGTTACCGACAGCTTGTATTGACTTCAACTCATTCTTTCAAGTTTAACGGTTTTTCTATGTCTAATGATATCACTAAATAATACACAATACATTCCATTGTTATTGTATGAAAAACATTGGAAATAAGTACATAGTTTGAAGTTTTACATATAAAACTGGTACTCCTTGATTTGGCAACCGTCGGACGCCAAGGGGTCTAGATGAAAATCAGCGCCAAGCATCTAATGTTTGACTGCTGTATGCTGATCTGGATAAATTAAGTCAAAGTTTTTAATCAATATCCCATCGGGCCTAATATGTGTACGTAATTTCTTGAAATCATATCATCACAACTATATTATATAACATCCTTCCAATACAAGTATAAAACAATAAATTGTTTTCTTGTACTTTCCTTTCTCCTTCTTGTAATTTCCGTGACATATGATTTTACACTATAAATATACGAATTATACGTCGATCTAGATGTACTTACAGTAATATCCAACGAGTATATAATAGCGTTTTTGGCATCAAAATCGCTACAACAAATAACGAAATAGTAGCCCGTGTGTTTTCTTTCACGGCTAGACAGAGTTAACTAACTTTTATTTTTCATCGAATTATACCGCTTTTGTGGGCAACGGTCTAGAAAAACATTACTCCCTGATATAATTAAAACTTAATATTTTCATAGCGCCGTTTATTAGATGAATTCTTTAGAATTAATTTGTGAAAAATGACGAATATCTCTACTTAGTTCAGACACGCCTGTAAAAGTAATCTAGTAAAAATGATGATAGTCTGATGGAAACCCAAATTAATTCACATTATTCCTTATATTTTATTTCTTATAATAACAGCCAAATAAAGCTCTCTTTCTGCCATTTTATTCACATTATAGTCCATCAACATCTATTTTTAAAGGTCGGATAGGTAGATACATTTATATTGTTTGTGTGTGTTTGTTAGTCAATTGAGATACTATGCTATGTATACCAAATGCCTGCCTCGGTGGCGTGGTTGCATTTCGGTACGACTACCGTCCTGAGGTCTCGGGTTCGATCGCCGACCCCACTTTGTGGCAGGTTGAAAGAAAAAACTTCCATATCTGGGTGTCATCATAAGCCCGTTCACCAAAAAAGGCCTCACTCATCTTCCGCGGTAGTCGGTTAAAAAAACCTACTGCATAAATAATGTAGGGACACTTGTCTCCTAACTTTAAGTAGAAGGCGTTAAATACAAGCCAAGTCAAGCCAATAGCTAACAAGACGTAAAATATAGCTAATAGAGTTCGCTTAAACTCCGCGAGAGAGTAGGTTTTTATCAAATTATCTTGGGAGGCTGGCGTGCAGCCAAACCGGGTACTACGTTCCTGTTTTTAATATTCATAGTGGTTTTGGTACAAAATTTGAATTGGTTAGTCCGGATTTTCGTCAGGCACACGCATGTAGCAACGATTTATGAGTGGTATTATGCTGTAGGCTATAACACGAATGATCCGACTCAACCGGTTTGATACCTGTCTCACAGAAAAGCGACGGAAAGTGGCAGCCCGCTGTTCCTTTTCGTTCGCTAATCCTGGACGTTTGGCAGTCTGTTATAAATATTCATAAAAAAATGATTGAAATCTATTTAGTTAAGGTAATTTTTCCTTATACTTAATCAGTAATTAGATCTTAAATTTTATACGGGAGTAGCTACGCTTAACGTCGCCTCCTTGGTCTAAAGGCAGCATATATTGGCTGTGAACCGGGAGGTCGTGGGTGCGATTCCCAAATCGGGCAAAGCGAATTTTCAAATTTAATTTGCCCAGGACTGGATCCCCCAGAGGGGGTTGACGTCAGGCACGCAGCCGGTCGTAAAAACTAAGCCAAACTCTTTACGCAACATTCTTGAAAAAGTGTGTTGCGCCGACCCCACATTAAGGTGGAACAAGGGCAGGTAGAAAGAAAGAGTAGCTACGGTTAAAATAAGCCCCATGTGGCACCAAATACCAAAACCATCAAAATAAGAATTTAGCATAAACCTCCTTTTACCTCACTTCGCAAAGGTAGCGGTTCTCATTTAAATTCTATAGAAAAACTATTGTATTGTAAAAAAATAACGGCTTACTTTTGCGCTTCTCCACAAATATTTAAATGTAACATCCACGACTATTACCACGTAAAACAAACAACTCAACACAAGACATTCACTTTAAGCATTTTCATAAAACGGTTCTGTATTGCATTTTATAGCTTCTTGAATTTTATTGTTACTGCATGTGTGAATCGACGCTTCCCAAGCATACAAATTCTAGAGCTGTAAAGAAGCTATGAATTCACGTACATATTGATTTGTAACCTTGTTGTTATTTTGAAACGATTTCAATGTAAAATTTTCTTGATACAACTAGTACGTTTGCTTTGTAAACACTGAGAAAAAGTGACATTTCAATAATTATTTTCTGTTTCAAAAAGTATTGTTTAGAGTTGGTCCCATATAAATCTGGAAAGCTAGAAGATAAATCATATTAAGTAAAACTTAAAAACCGACTTTAGAAAGTCAAAAATATTTTATCTTTGGATTCGGTGAGCCACAAATCTAATAACAAAAAGGAGTAATATTTTTGGCAAGGACGAGCCTATTGCCATATCGGGCACAAATACCAGACTCCGAAGTGATACTAAGTGTGTAGTCATAGTTCATAATATTATTTTAATAAAAATAAAAAAATACTCGCGGGCAAATTTTTATTGGCACCTTGGCAAAAATAGATTTCTCCTATTTATATAAGGCCAAGGTGCCAATAAAAATTTGCCCGCGAGTCTATTTTTATTTTTATTAAAATAATATTAATAGAGTTATACATAAAAAAATATTTTTACTACATACATGATGAACGTAGTGATCTTGCAGTCGGATCTTGGCCTATCAATATCACCTTACCCGACCCAGGGATCGAACCTAAGACCTCACTACGGTAGTCATACCGCGCGTGCCACCGAGGCAGTCCATGCTTCAAATAATAAATAATAAATAAATAACACCCAACAGTCACACACATAGTCCTGACCTCACACTAAGATACTAGTCTTGTGTCGTGGGTGTCAGGAACTACGAGAGACTTTCGGTCTCACAACACCCAGACCCGAAACAAATATACGGTGACTATCGAGGCAGTCTATGATTCAAATATCAGCATATCAAACATTACAATATTAACAAACATCCAGTGATTCAATATACAATGTAAATCGAGTCCAAACATCTGACGCATCAGCAAACAATATCAGTTCAACTGGAAAATACATTCAAACTGCATTTATCAAACTGTGACGATAAATAACGGTGTGTGACGTCACAACACTGTTCAGAATAATGCGAGTTAGATTTTGTAGGTTATTTAGGCTTGGTGGCCTGGTTGCATTTCGGTACGACTACCGCCTTGAGGTCTCGGGTCCGATCCCCGGGTCGGGCAAATTGATATTGGATTTTTACATATCAGCTCGGAGTTAGGCATTTATGTCCGATATAGCGATAGGCTCGCCCCCTATCACTTCTGGGACGGATCTAAGCTCGGCGAAATGTGGGTGTTCTAGTTCGTTAATGCACCTCTGCCTACTCCTTCGGGGATACAGGCGTGAGCTTATGTATATATTTAGATACTGATTTCTTAAGTTTACGCGAATATTATACATTGTCTGACCCGTGACAACGAAGACTGCAAAGCCTTCGAAACGTCGGGAATAATAATTAAAACATAATCGTGATAGAATCCGTAAGAATAGTTTTATTTCAATATATATTTAGATCTAAATTTTAACTTACATACATATTATACATCTCTGGATAGCAATGGGTAGTCCAATATAAAATTTATACATAAGCAATTTGTGCAGTGCATTTTGTTCTTTCCACACATAATCCCATTCATGCACTAACCAACTCCCCAAACATCCTCATAATAAATTCATATTAGCGTCTAAAGCCATGCAGTAATACTAGTCGAAACATAAACAACAGAGGGCCCGTTGAAGTACTTAATAAAGTACTAGAAAGGACATCGTCAAGAGAAACCACGCTCTGCGTTGGGTTCTTTCTTTTAAGCAGGGAGGTTACCATCACCTCTTCATCATCATCAGCCATAGGACGTCCACTGCTGAACATAGGCCTCCCCCAAAGATTTCCAGATCGACCTGTTGGAAGCGGCCTGCATCCAGCGACTTCCTGCGACCTTTATCAGGTCGTCGGTCCACCTTGTAGGTGGACGTCCTACGCTAACTTGTACCGATGACCATACAAAATAAACGAAGAATGATTATAATAATACTGCTATAAGAGGTCGTGGTAACCCTGCTGACCTTAAATCAAATCAAATCAAATTAAAATATGTATTGAATCCATGAAATGTTACTACATTATTTAGATTCCGTCAAAGTTCCTCTACCGCCAGTTCGGAAGGTCGTTTCGCCAGAGAAGAACGGGCAAGAAACTCTGGCGTTGCTCTTTTAAATGCCAGTTGACAATAAATGCTTATAAAGTGCCATATACAAAAAAAGATATATAAATTAGAGCAGCTAAACCACCAATAAAATACATACAAATACCTACTTACCTACCTACCTTATCCTACCGCAATGTGGGTGGTGTGGCACACCTTTTCAAGCATGTTGCAAAAACCAAAATTGGTTTAGTTTTTACCACTGACTGACATCAAGTATAGTACCGGGCAAGTCATGTTAGAATTATATTTTTCCATCCCGTAATTCGATGTTAGCACCTCCCGGTCCACAGCCCAAATGCACACTAAATATGTTCGTATAGGAAAATATTATGACTGCACATATTTTTAGGTATATTTTTACACACTCGTTATGAACTTTATGTATTTAATTATCAAACTCGTTATACCAATTTTATTCATTTAAAACATAATATTATTATTTTGTTAAAATGTTCAGTTACTGCTTTTATTTATTTATTTGTTAAAGTGACTTGTATTTCTCATAATTATTGGATCAATATATTATTTTTGAGAAATAAATGTTTTCAACCGTTATGTTAATATTGTTTTGGAAGTATTTCCACAATTGTGATGCTATTTTATGCGATGTCTAGTACGTAGCGCATAATATATCTGTGTTGTGCCAAACCCCACGGTAGTTTGTCACCCACCTTCTGTCGTTGTTTTGCGTCTGCAGTTTTCGATGTTTTTTACCATATCGTCTGTATGACCTTTCGCTGTAAACGATGGGGACATGCATTTCACTGTACAGGGCTACAATTTGTTTTAACACTTATATTTCCTGGCGCATACTACATAAAAAAAGCAGCGATAGCTCAATGGGGAATGGTACGGACTGCCAAGGCGAGTGTCGGAGGTTTGAGATCAACCCCAAAAAGAGCATACACCTCTGACATTTTCTATGTTAAGTGTATTTTCATTGTGAATTATCGCTTGCTTTAACGGTGAAGGAATATTATAGGGCTAATATTATTATTATTTTTACTTATATTTCTAGGCACATCCATGTTGTAGATATGATAGATTCCGACGAAAGATGAAAAATTACTATTGTGTTTCATGCTGATAGGTAGAGGTGGGAGCCTCCATGTCTAGTGGCAACACATATGGGCTGTGAACCGGAAGGGCCTGGGTTCGATTCCCAGGTCGGGCAAAGAGAATTTTCTGATATCCTATCATGAAGCAACCTACTTGCGAATTTTCAAAATGTATCTAGAAAATAATAAAATAATAAGTTTAGTATGACGTAGAGCACCAGGGGACTATCGGGCATTGAGGCCGCAGGTTCGATTCCCGCATCGAGATAAATTTTTATGTAGTTCACATATTTGTTTCGTATCTAGATATGAGACCTAAAGTCGCTCGTAGTTATTGCTACCCACGACACAAGACTTGTATCATAATGTGAGATCAGCGGCCTGAGCAGAAAAATTTCTGACAACCGTAAATGTATTTCAGCTCGATGCGCGTCTATGAAATTTGTATGAAATATTAACCAAAGGTCATCAGTGCGCAGCGAACTCGAATACATTTACATTTACATTAGTTTTTCGTGCTCGGGCTACAGGATAATGTGTGTGACTGTTGGGTGTATTTATTTGTTTATATGACATTACCTCTCACCGCCTTAACTCCCGCAAATTAATAATAGTATTTAGTTAAAATAGCAAAAAAGCGTAATTTGTATTTATTATAAGTATTAAAATACAATAGTGTCCTGACTAAATTAATTTGCAGTAATCCCAGCTTTGGAGCCGTACCAAAACCAAATTAAACACCGCCGGCGAAATCTAACGAAAATACACGTAATAACTAATTATCATACTAAATACTTTAATACCCTATGCAGTGAATTATACTTATTATCAACACCTATTTAAATGTGCCGGTTTATCATAATTTATTGATAATGGAATAAGCGCTTTAATATTATTTATAATCGGTGACTGCCTCGGTGGCGTGGTGGTATTTCGGTACGACTACGGTTCTGAGGTCTCGGTTTCGATCCCCGGGTCGGGCAAAGTGATATTGGATTTTTCCATATCAGCCCGGAGTCTGGAATTTGTGCCCGATATGGCGATAGGCTCGCCCCCTATCACATCTGGGACGGAACTAAGCTCGGCGAAATGTGGGTGTTCTAGTTCGCTAGTGCGCCTCTGCCTACCCCTTCGGGGATACAGAAATGAGCTTATGTTATGTTATATTATTTATCGATTAATTTAGAATTGTTTGATTTCTTTCGAAAATATAATATTCTTTTGCTCCCGACTCCGCCCACGTGGTAGTTATTCGTTTTTTTTTATTTTTTTATGTATGTTACGCGATATCTCCGCCGAATGTGGACAGATCTTCAAAATTATTTTTGTGTTCGATAGAGCTTCTTTCAAAGGGGTCCCATATAAATTTGGTCACGATCGGATTTGAAGTCGGTGTGTTAAGTTTTTAAACTTGTGATTATTTTTTGGATCCTCTTTGTATCGTGCATAATTGCGGCAAAAATTTCGTTACTCGCTTCCATACCTTATTTTATGCCGTATGTGTAGCTTGAAGCCTTCGAAACGTCGGGCTTAAAAATTAAAACAAATCGTGATAGAATCCGTAAAAATAGTTTTATTTCAATGAATAACATTCGCGTAAACTTAAGTAACTTAAGTAAAGGACTGCCTCCGTGGCGTGGTGGTATTTCGGTACGACTACGGTTCTGAGGTCTCGGGTTCGATCCCCGGGTCGGGCAAAGTGATATTGGATTTTTCCATATCAGCCCGGAGTCTGGAATTTGTGACAGATATGGCGATAGGCTCGCCCTATCACATCTGGGACGGAACGAAGCTCGGCGAAATGTGGGTGTTCTAGTTCGCTAGTACGCCTCTGCCTACCCCTTCGGGGATACAGGCGTGAGCTTATGTATGTATGTATAAACCCTACATGCAAAGACATATTACAAAAAAACAATTTTTTATTTTTTATTGGTTTAGAATAGTTATTTTTCCTTAGTTTTGTAATTGTCAGCTTAATCTACGGACAGATAATCTAAAAAGTTGTCGTGGTTTTATTAGAGACGCAATTTTGAGTTATATTTTTTAACTTCCTCGATAGATTTGACTACCATCTGCCGGCGTCTAGAATTTGTGTCCGATATGGCGATAGGCTCGCCCCCTATCACATCTGGGATGGAAATATGTTATGTTATGTAAACTTAAGTAATCACTACACCATCACATAACAAACAAATAACTATGAAGGTATAAGACACAAACGTGAAATTGACCTTTAAAAGGCACAGTTGTTCACTGAACCTTAAAATTGTTAACCTTTAAGATCTTAAAACCCGATCGTGCAAGGGTGAAGCTCGTAAAGATAATATCTGATATAGGCTCGCCCCCTATCACATCTGGGACGGAATTAAGCTCGGCGAAATGTGGGTGTACTAGTTGACTTGTGCGCCTCTGCCTACCCCTTCGGGGATACAGGCGTGAGCTTATGTTTATGATGAACAACCGCTACTTGTTAATAGCATTTTTAGGGTTCCGTAAATGTTAAAAAACCCTTATTATTTCTCTCCGTCCGTATATTACGTTGGCCTATGTTCAGCAGTGGACGTCCTATGGCTGATGATGATGATGATGTATATCACGTTGAACGTGAATATGGAAACCCAAAAGAAAGTGGCAACTCGCTATTGCGTTTCGTTCGACGAGTGTGATTTCCAGTGGCCCAAATGCAGGTGGCATCCCAATAATTCATTCATTCGTTTGGTATCAGGTGACTCCACTGCTCGTTTGGCAGTCTGCTTAAAAAAAATACTAATAGTTAGTTAGTATCGTGTATGAAATCTAAGGAAAAATAAATTATATTAAAATACCTCGCATCGTCTCCTTGGTCTATTGGCAGTAATTATGTATGGGCTGTGGACCGGGAGGTCGTGAGTTCGATTCCCGGGTCGGGCAAAGCAAATATTTTAATTTTAATTTGCCCGGGACTGGATCCCTCAGAGGGGGTTGACGTCAAGCAGGCAGCCGGTCGTAAAAACTTAGTCAATCATTTCTGCAACTTGCTTGAAAAGGTGTGTTGCGCCGACACCACATTTGGTGGGATAAGGGCAGGTAGAAAGAAAAGTCACTTATAAAAAAACAGGAAAATAAACATAAAAACTCGACATGCTTTAACTTCTTTAATATTCCTGATAAACAAGAATTCGTGATAAAATATTAAGGGACTGTCCTGCAAATGGATTTCTCTAAATGTACACATATATTTTCCTGGCCTCTTGAATTATTTTGGACCTCAATGCTTTGACCGAAATAAAACAAACAAGCCTATTTGAGAGGAAATGTCAAATGAAGGCTTACCCATAGACATAATACATTAGAATGCCGAGCCATTCTATATTTAACAATTATGCATGAAAAAAGAGATAGAAAAAATGTTTTCTGTAATTGTTTACTCTTCCTACCCGTATCTTTGTGTCATCAGATATGCATCAAACAACATCGAGTCGTTTTTACATAGCCACGTCAATTGATGTAAAAAACCTTATTTACAGCCTTTTTGCCTTTACTTATCAACACTTTAAACACTTTTACCTTTACTCATTTTTCCCTCGTCATTCTGGCGTGAAATAGTCTGATAGTGAAATAAATAGTACTTTTTAACTTAAGTGCCACATGTATTTATGTATAATTTTTAATTTGTTATTGCCAGTGATAGCTGCAATATCATATTTTATTCGAGTACCTCAGTACCATAGTCGTACCGCGCACGCAATACTACTACGCCATCGAGGCAGTATTCTATACTCGCATTATAAGTTACAATTTTCTTTCTCTATCTGTGTTATGTCTATGTGCGATATCCCGACCCCAGTGACCCAATATTCCGGCCCACAGAGGTCTGATTGACCTACTCTGATTGTCATTCAAATATTCTGATTCCACGTTTATTTGCGCAAAAGAGAGAAATTGTCTGAAAAATGTTTGGGACAAACAAATTACATTACGAATTAATTTCACGTTCAAAATTTCATTGGTCGTTGATTTCATTATATTAATACTTATTTCGGCGAATCATGTTTTCATTTAATTTTCTTTAAGCAGTAACACGGTTCATACATTGATAACACAAACTATCATCGGCTTCCGTATTGAAAATCTTTACCCTACACCACGACTGTTCAGGAAATCATAAAGAATCGGGTTCAAAACATTGGGTAATTCAATTAATCGTAGCCACAATACCAACCCCACCAATAAAACTCCAGATTTAATTACATCAAAGGAAAAAATACGTAAATATTTCATTTTAATATACCACAATTAAATTAAAAGCTGCGACATTACCACTATTTAACACTAAAATAAATAGAGCCCTAACAAATTGTCGAACGGTCGGTTTGGCGTGCGAACGGTACGTTTATAACCCTTGAGTACAAAGCCGCGGTCATTATGATCGAATGTGGACTATTCTCCGCTAATCTACGTTTGATAAGCTTATTGCCACCGCAAATGTCGACGAAATTAATTAGCGCCGGGTCATAACGACCCACCGCGACCTATTGAAGGTTAAAGGTGTAAATTTAGGGTTGAAGCGATTTCAATTGGTTTAGAAAATGTACGACTATAAGTAAAATTAAAGTGTAATATTTCCAAAATATAATTTCTAGATTTTGGGGATGGTCGTTCTATTTTTCTGTGGTTTTAGTTAGAGTTAGAGTATTCCTATTTATTTCTATTGGGGATTAAAATTACAAAAATCGTTAATGAGTTAATAGTGATCCTAACCCGATCAATAAAAATTTAATTCAATGTTCATTGATGTCAGTGATCAATGAACATTTAACTCAATGTTCATTGTATGACCTGATCAATGAACAGTCGCCTCCTTGGTCTAGTAGCAGTATGCTGTTGCGGATCGGGCGGTCCTGGGTTCGATTCCCAGGTCGAGGAAAGCTAATTTTCTAATTTAACTTGCCCGAGACTGGTTACCTCATAGGCGGTCGACGTCAGGCAGGCGGCCGGTCGTAAAAACTAAACCAAATCACCTGTGCAACATACTTGAAACAGTGTGTTGCGCCGACCCCACATTAAGGTGGGATAAGGGCAGGTTGAAAAATTTTTAGACTATCAATGTAGTTTCTGATAGTTTAAACTCTATCTCTTCAAAGTTTCCTAATATTATAAGTATTTATTTCATTCAATATTGTTAAAATATCCATTTCGCTCTCTCTCATTAAGCACACTATGTATGTAATAACCGCCTAGTGTAATCTGTGCATAACAATTGTTTCAGCCTTTAAATCAATGTTGGTCTGATAAAAAACCCCATGATTACGAGCACTTCTCACGAAACTATGAGGAATAGCCATAGCATTCCCTTTGTTCAACAAGGCCAAGGGAAATGTACGCCTATTTATATTAATGAACACAAAAACTAAATTATTGTATAGGCATATGTTTACCTCTTTAGTAGTTTGGATGGATATTTTATCATAAATATACAAACATACGTACATAATCTCACGCCTGTACACACGAAACGGTAGACAGGGGCGAACTAGAGAACTAACAACAATTTCGCCAAGCTCATTTCCGTCCCAAATGTTATAAGGGGCGAGCGATACTGAGTAGAAAAAGGAATAGGAATTGGGAAGGGGAAGAGGGATTTAAGCTACCGGAAATCTCACTCAACGAACGAAACGCAACAGCGGGTATACTATTTATAGCGTGGCTCTACCACTCAAATTAGCTTATGTTCATTTTATAATAATAGACGATAGGCGACCTGAATCTTTCTTTTTTCTTTCTACCTAAATATAAAAATTCGTTATGCCCGACCAGGGAATCGAACCCACGACCTCCTGGTCCACAGCCCATATATGCTCTCACTAGACCAAGGAGGCGACGTGAATACTGAACATAAATATAACCAGTTTCGGTCAACTAACATGATTTACTTTACAAAATATAATGGCGTATAACGACCACTCTATAAACCATAACATTCCCATAGATAAGTAGAGTGGTGTATAAACCTCGTGACCCATTAGACACCATATTTATATCCCGCAGGCATCATTACGGTAAGTATACGCACGGTCCGGGGTTCCGTTCCGTGACTACACTCTATTAATTCAATTAACTCAATAAATAGTCGTCGCCGTCTCTAGGATTACAATAATCGTAATTTGTGTGATATAGAATATTTTTAAACACAATATGGTAGTATATTAATGGTTTCTTAGTGTGTGGAGGCACGCTCTGCTTTGCGAAAAGTTATGGGAATAATCATAACATAAGCTCACGCCTGTATCCCAGAAGGGGTAGGCAGAGGCGCACTATCGAACTAGAACACCCACATTTCGCCGAGCTTAATTCCGTCCCAGATTTGATAGGGGGCGAGCCTATCGCCATATCGGGCACAAATTCCAGACTCCGGGCTGATATGGAAAAATCCAATATCACTTTGCCCGACCCGGGGGTTGGACCCGAGACCTCAGAACCGTAGTCGTACCGAAATACCACCACGCCACCGGCAGTTATGGGAATAATCACAAGTATAAAAAGTTAACTGACTTTCAATTTACCGATCATGGCCAAATTTATATGGAACCACCCTTGAAATAAGCTCTATCGAACACAAATAATTTTGAAAATCGATCCACATTTGGCGGAGATATCGAGAAACATACATAAAAAAAATAGAGACGAATTGAGGACCTCCTCCTTTTGTGGAAGTGGGTCGAAAAAAATACATTCTTCTTTCAATTCAAACTAGAGGGGTTATCAAACAAGTTTCCATACAAAAAAAAATTATCTCAAGCTTCAGTAACGCAATCCACTTACATTAAATTGGAGGGCGCTTATAACAATTTGGGCAGCCTCTGTGGCGCAGCGGGCGAGTAGCCGGCCGTGAAGCGAGAGGCCGCGGGTTCGATTCCCGCATTGAGACAAATGTTTGTGTAGCCCACAGATATTTGTTTCAAGTCTGGGTGTTGTGAGACCGAAAGTCTCTCATAGTCTCTGATACCCACGATACAGGTTATACCTAGTGTGGGGTCAGGACTAGGTGTGTGACTGTTGGGGGTGTATTTATTTATTTTAATTTACACCCTAGAATGTTCTGTGAATGTTCAAGAATCACGTAAGACAATTTTATTGTCTAAACATTATTACGCTGGCACATTACGCGCGTATGTTTCAAATACGACTGAATGACTTATGACCACACGGTCACAAGTTTTAGATCACAAGTTTCGTGCTGTTGTCCTGTCTATGTACTTTTGAATGTGTTTGATTCAAAGGGTAGGGTAGTAAGGGCGACTTACAGTACAGTACTATTACTAATCTAGAGTTACACCTTATCTCGATGTATCCTACAGCTCAGTCCTATCTTTAAAGGCCACTTGCAGCTCCGCGATAAACCTCTATTTATCCCAAATCTTGATTTAGAGATAGAAGTGAGCTGTAAGATAAATCGAGATGAAGTTTAAACCTGAATACTCTAGATTAGTATAAGAGCTGCAAATCACCCTAAATCAAGATTTATCCTTAATTTAAATATAGGAATGAGATGTAGGGTGATGTAAGTTTAGGATTAACTCTAGATTAGTAATAGTTCTTCAAGTCTCCTTTAGTCGCCTCTTTGGTTTAATGGCAACGTATATAGACTGTAAACGGGGACGTCTTGGGTTCGATTTACAGGTCGGGTTCGGGTGATTGTCTGCCACGATTTGCTCGGGACTGGCCCTATATACATACATACATACATACATAAACTCACGCCTGTTTCCCGTTGGGGTAGGCAGAGACTAAGGAGCGCCAATTGCCTCGGTTCAAACACACCTCTTTCGCTTCTTCCACAGTCATCAGTCTTTTCATGCACGCTCGTCGGTTACGAGAACTCCTTATTTGGCCCTTTTCTAAAATATCGCCAATTTGGTCCATAAAGGTACGTCTAGGACGTCCTCGGCCGATGCTACCATTCACTTTCGCTACATGAATTTCTTTCGTCACTCTACTTTCATCCATCCTTTCAACGTGGCCAAACCACCGAAGCATTCCTTTCTCAATCCTCGTCACTACATCTTCCTTCAATCCAACTTTCTCTCTTATGCTGCTATTCTTCACTCTATCATTCAACTTCAGCCCACACATACTTCTTAACGATCTCATCTCCACCGCATTTATCTTACTTGCATGCTTCCTCTGCCACACCCAAGATTCACTTCCATACATTAGTGTTGGCGCCAGAACTCCTCGATGAATGGCTAACCGTGCGTGACTTGTTATATTTTCGTTAGCCATTATTGGCCATTGGCCCTATATATATATATATTCTTTCTTTCTTTCTTTCTATTATATATATATATATATATATATATAATGTTGCAAAAAGGATTATATATATATATATATATATATAATAGAAAGAAAGAAAGAAAGAATGAAAGAAAGAAATATTATTTGTCCATATACAAGGCACAAAGTAAAATACTAAGTCGAATCCTTTTTGCAACATGCTTGAAAAAATATGTTCCGATCCCACATTGGGTGGGATGAGGGCAGGTAGAAAGAACTCACTATTGTACTTACTTATAAATAATTCAACAACATTTCTAGTGTTTTTACATTTTTTAAATATTCTATATTAATATAAACTCTATCATATTTTCTCGAACAAATGGTACAAACAATGCATCAGCGAAATGTAAAATATTATCAAAGTCGAAACGTTTTCAGTAAAGAAGGTTTCAGTGTAGAATAAATGTGAATATTCTCACAATTTTTCACATATTTCTTCCACATTTTATGCACAGCTTCCAATACAAAGCTGCACTTTTCCTGTGGCTGTGCATGTCAGTACGTTGGGGCCATTAGATTAGCGTTGATTAATTCTACCATAGAATATTATTTTATTTTTAAATAACTTTAAAAGTATTACCAAATAATATCAACGTTTTTTATGAAATCGAACTTAGACTGATATTTATAGAGCGAACTTCGACTAATTCTGGGTCAAAGAAACGAACTCAGTGAGTCAAAAATCAAACTTTGACTTAGTTCGAGTCATTTTTTACAAAAAAATCTTTGCTGTGTCTGTCTTTCAGTCTGTTTTTTTTGTAAAAAATGGCTTGCAGTCTAAGTTCGATTTAAAATTCCAAATCCACACTTCGTTTCTTTGACTCAGAATTAGTCGAAGTTCGCTTTATAGATCTCAGCCTTAGTCTAGTAGTAGTAGTATTTTAAACCTAAAATCTTAATTATAATGACCCCACATAAATCCAGTTAAACTTAACTGGATTTATGTGGGATTGTGATGTGGATTTATTTCCATAATTTTTAATAACTTTTTCTTACATACATAAACTCACGCCTGTTTCCCGTTGGGGTAGGCAGAGACTAAGGAGCGCCAATTGCTGCGGTTCAAACACACCTCTTTCGCTTCTTCTACAGTCATCAGTCTTTTCATGCACGCTCGTCGGTTACGAGAACTCCTTATTTGGCCCTTTTTCAGGAGATCGCCAATTTGGTCCTTAAAGGTACGTCTAGGACGTCCACGGCCGACACTACCATTCACTTCCGCTACATAAATTTCTTTTGTCACTCTGCTTTCATCGATCCTCTCAATGTGGCCAAACCACAGAAGCATTCCTTTCTCAATCCTCGTCACTACATCTTCCTTCAATCCAACTTTCTCTCTTATGCTGTTATTCCTCACTCTATCATTCAACTTCAGCCCAAACTGCAACTTTTTCTTATTAAACTTAATAAGAAAAAGTTATTAAAAATTATGGAAATATTTCTGAAAAAGATATGACAATCTTTGGTTACTCTATACAAGTTAGTAGTACAAGTGTCATTCTTGACTCAAGATATTTATAGATATTAAATTAAGATAGGAACTATAACTCTCCAAGTTAAAGAATACTTATAGCATAATATACTAAACAATTCTGCCACAAAAATAATCATGATAAATCATTCCCCAAATAAGATAAATCATGATTAATCCGCTTTTCACGCTTCGTAGCCGTAGCTCGTAGCACGTAGCCCGTAGCATGTAGCGCGTAGTCGCCTACGAGCCTTCGTGGCCGCAGCGCCAGACGTAGCTGGAAGCTTGGTATCGATTGGAGCCCGCAGTAATTGCCTGCCCTTTCTTATTATTGACAGTCACCGAGCAGGATCATCTGCGGCCGGATGTTTTAAATGGAAATTATGAGGGTTTCACATTTCCCATCCATACCGTAGAATGTGATGAGTCGGAAATGTGAAATGATGAAATGTTTTCTTTATAAATCGATTCTCAGTTCTTAGCGGGTGTTGTATAAAGCAGTTATTTGAGTTTTATTTTCTCGGCTGATACAGAAGAGGACAATGTTTTTAGTAATAATTTGGTACAATAAGATACAAATATTAATCAATAATATACGCTTTACAAACAAAATAACAAAACGGGCATTTAAAAACCAGTGGCGAAGGGTCCATACAACACGATTTCTTCCGGCCTACCTTTTCTGAAAATTTCTACTAATAAATAGATATTAATACAAAGACAAACCAGCATCGGCTTTCCTTTTGGAAAATTTTACCATTCGCCACTGTTAAAGACTTTCATAATACCACCAAAACTTTAGAAAAGCTCAAAATATAAGTGCTGCGACATTATTTTCCAAATACGAAACATTTTTCTAAAACAACCAAAAATTAGAAAGAAAGAAAGAAAGAAAATTACTCACGAACACTTCAGTTTCACACCTTAATAATTCAGGTCTGCGCCACAAACATCTATTTAATTAAAACACCTTAACACACATCTAATAAAACCGCGTCATAACCCATTTCCACCACATGCCACTAAAGCCGCGAAAGAACAACACATTCGCAGTGCATTTATTAGTTTTCGTGTGTGAACGCGGCCTTACTCCCGAGGGATGGCCCCTGGTTAATAAAGCGCAGTAATAAATTTGAATAAAGTATAGTTATGCACTTTTCGTGTCGGCTAGTGTATAAGTAACACGTAACAACGTGGTTTATGTTGGATAGTGTATTCATCAAAGGGTTAGCTTAATATTTAAAAGCACATTCATTAAGGAGGGGTTAAATTTGAAATACGTATTATGCTCTTACTCTGACTGCCTCGGTGGCGTAGTTATATTTCGGTACGACTACGGTCCTGGGTCCCAGGTTCGATCCCCGGGTCGGGCAAAGTGATATTGGATTTTTCCATATTCAGCCCGGAGTCTGGAATTTGTGCCCGATATATCGATAGGCTCGCCCCCTATCACATCTGGGACAGAACTAAGCTCGGTGAAATGTGGGTGTTCTAGTTCGCTAGTGCGCCTCTGCCTACCCCTTCGGGGATACAGGCGTGAGCTTATGTATGTATGTATGTAAGTACTAAATGGCATACTAACTTAAGTGCTACGAATAGAATTATGGCAAAAACTTGACAAATTAAACGAAATTATGCGATTGTCGGTGTAAACAACGCGGTTAGACGGTCGTCGGTTAATCGGTCATTACGCAGCGGACAATGGACATTTTGTCCCTTAACTTCAACTTTTGCAACTAGGTACTGTTGAATTCAAAAGTTTTTTATATAATTTAGTAGCTGGAAGGAGATTCGTATCCGCTATAGCTACCACCGTACCACATGGTATTACCTGCCATAGTGACCCTGTGGGTCGCGTTCCAGGATCACCTATAATAATAATATTCAACACGTAATTAGTAATTAACCAATTTGTTACCTCTCAGTGCTACATATTCTGACTTATTTTTTGTTCTCTTCCACTCATTGTTGCCTGAGACATTGGCTGAATAACATTTCTTTCTTTCATTCTATCTTTCTTTCTATCTATCTTTCTTTCTTTCTATCTTTCTTTCTTTATTCATTCTATATTTCTTTCTTTCTTTCTTCCCGGTTCTTTGGAGGGTTTGCGACATGACTTTATGGTTGGTTGATGCGTATATTGGGGTACACCCAGTGGCTGCAACGGTCATCCGCTGATCTTGTCGCAAGCCCATCGATTTGCTACTTCTGTAGAAGCATAAATAGGCCCGCATGATTCTGGAAACCATTGATAAACCCAATGTTTGTCGGTGCCCGGTGGTTGCTAGTTTTTTTGGACTGCACTACGCTTTCCATGTAGTCACTTTGCCGTACCAGGATAAAAAAAATACAATTTTTCAATTATTTGATTTTTATAACGTGCCGGCAAATGATCTAGTGGAACACCTGTTGTGATCTAATAATTACTTTAAATAACTGCATTAAACCGTTGCTTGAATCATAATTAGCTCCTACCTTGAGAAGTGTTAATGCATACTCTCTCGATAATAAAGTCACTGGTACCCCATCAGGTTAAATTAGATTTTTTTAACATTAAATTCCACACACGCCTCAGAGGGGTTTGACGTCAGGCAGACAACCGCTCGTAAAAACTAAGCCAAATCCTTTCTAAAACATGCTAGAAAAAGTGTGTTCCATCGACCCCACATGAAGGTGGGATAAGGGCAGGTAGAAAGAAAGAAAGATTAAATTCCACACAGGCCCATCATCACAGGCCATCAACAAACGGAATGTCTTTAAGTCTAATCTTGAATTTAAACAAATTACGAGCATGACTGTACACATCAGTCGGTCCGCGTCAACGCGACTTTCCTCTATTACAAAAGTTAGAATATCTAGCTATAAATCCGTGTGTAGTGGGCCTTATTCAACCGCAGGAGGACGGCGTAACTGCCCTTTGTAACTTCTATATGAGGGTTGAAGAATACTTGGGTTATTCATCAATACGTGTTTAAAACATACATATATACCTCTAGACTCATCCTGTATCCCTGAAGACGTGGACTAGAAACTGGAGGACTAGAAAACCCACATTCTGCCGAGCTCACTTCCGTCCCAAATGTGATAAGGAGCGAGCCAATAACATATCGTGCAGAAATTCTAGTATACGGGCTCATACTGAAAAGGAAAACCCAATATCAATGCTCGACCCGGGGATCGAACCCGAGACCTCAGGCGGTAGTCGTACCACAAACACAATACATCTACGCCAGAAATTAGTGTTTAAAACAAATGAAAGTTGTTCATTTTAGAAATAAAAGAAGTTTGTTTAGCAGAGCTCTGCCCACCCCTTCGGGGATACAGGCGTGAGCTTATGTTAAGTGTGTGTTATGTAACTTTTATATGTAATCATTGGTTATACAATAAGAATTGTATTACAAAGAGTTCTTCATCTTAAGATAGTTTCATAATGACTTATTCAATATCCAAAGAATCTATACAAATAAGACATTATATAAAAATGTATAATATAAACATACTAAAACACTTTCGCAATGGTTGGCGACAGTAATTTGAGCCAACGGTTCAACACCCCTGTCACGTATATTCAGCCGGAGCTCACGAACGAGAGTACCAAGTTAACAAAACATAACTAGTTAGAAAAGAAACTAACTTGACGCGTTTTATACCAACTTTCATTCAATTTACGGTTCATTTATTTACGTAGTGCGAGTTGGGTTTTGGCAAAAAAAAAATTCCAGCTTCTGACATTTGCATACTGTAAAAACGTAGAACTTTGATAGTGTTTAATTTCTAAAAAAAATACTTTTATGGTGTTTATGATGTTATTAAATATTTAATAACATCATAAACTGTATTTTTTAATTAAAAATATATTTTATGATACCAGTTTAAGATTTCAATAATATTTACGGCAAACAATTTATCTGGCCAAAATATTTTTGTGTTTTAATTTATATCCAAGAAATTTCCATTACATTTTCGGTATCAAACCGTAGGTTCTGAGTGTTTGCTGAACACTTCAGTCGCCTTTCACATGCCCCTTATATGCGAAGGATGGGCCATTGATTTTCTTAGGACGTCGTATAACATTCCCCCACAGTCCACAGCTGCACGGGCATCTTCTACCATGACTCATGAAATAAAATGTTTAAGTCCATAATCACAAATTGGGTTACTTCGTGTTCCTTTGAAATTATTTTAATAAACAATTAACTGTATAATACTTGACTACCTACCACTTCGGGGATATAGGCGTGAGGCTATGTACATATAAACATAAATTATTGTCTCGTCGTTTTTGTCATTTATATATGAAAGTATTATAAAAGTATTTCCACCATTTCGGGTCTGATAGAATGCCATTGATAGAATATCATACGAATGATAATGAATACGTATTCGAAAATTGTATTTGAAATCAGAACTTATAGAGGTATTATGACAAATAGTCATTCATCAAACGTATCAGAATCAAATATGTATTCGAAAATTGTATTTGAAATCAGAACTTATAGAGGTATTATGACAAATAGTCATTCATCAAACGTATCAGAATCAAATATGTATTCGAAAATTGTATTTGAAATCAGAACTTATAGAGGTATTATGACAAATAGTCATTCATCAAACGTATCAGAATCAAATACGTATTCGAAAATTGAATTTGAAATCAGAACTTATAGAGGTATTATGACAAATAGTCATTCATCAAACGTATCAGAATCAAATACGTATTCGAAAATTGTATTTGAAATCAGAACTTATAGAGGTATTATGACAAATAGTCATTCATCAAACGTATCAGAATCAAATACGTATTCGAAAATTGAATTTGAAATCAGAGCTTATAGAGGTATTATGACAAATAGTCATTCATCAAACGTATCAGAATAAATACGTATTCGAAAATTGTATTTGAAATCAGAACTTAAGTTACCTTCCTCTTAAAACGTCCAATCAACTAATTCACAAGCCAAATCTAAAACATTTCAACTAATAACGAAGTTAGCAACAATTAGATTTGGGAAGTTATTTAATTTGGTGGGTTTAAGAAGTGGCAACTCGCGGCGCTTAGTCACGTGCCAGCTCTCAAAACTTGTAACAATCATTACGGGACTTGTCCACTAACCTGATAGTCTAGGGTTTTACAACTTTTAGAACTTAAGACCGGTGATTGAAGTATACACCGTGGTTTTCTCAACGGCGGTTTTGCTGAGTGAGCTGATTGAAGATTCAATCAGTCAAGCAGTGCATTGGAAATTGTATGATTCATCATCATTGTCATGGGTGAAAGTCATGATTCAGACTTGTCATGACTGATATAGTATCCCCCAATAGTTATTTTTTTGGGCAGGGCACATAGCTCGTAGAACTGATAGCCGATGGGGCAGAAAAGTTCTCGAGTGGAGACCACGTACCGGCAAGCGCAGCGTAGGACGTCCACCTACAAGGTGGACCGACGACCTGATAAAAGTTGCAGGAAGTCGCTGGATGCAGGCCGCTTCCAACAGGTCGATCTGGAAATCTTTGGGGGAGGCCTATGTTCAGCAGTGGACGTCCTATGGCTGATGATGATGATGATGATGATGAATAGGTATTTTATATTGCAAATACATATAAGTAAGACAAGAATTTCCTTGCAAGTTGATTTGTAGTAGGAAATAGACATGTCGATTTGAGAACCTCAATTTTTTTATTGATTAGAACGAAGAAAATTACTTTTAACGCAACTTTGTGCACAGTTGAAGATATGCGATTTATACCATTTCGAAAATTTTAAACAATGTGCTACAAACTCTATTATTTTTAGAAAAAAATTCTCTAGACGACTTTTTTGTTCAGTGTGCACACTCCCTTAACGAGTCCATCGTTCTATCTGCACCTGATTTTTCCAAGTCCCGGACACGCCTGAAGCACCATCGGCATCTAATGAGGCTCTGCCGACCCCCGTGCTAAATGTTTGGCCCTTTCGACCATTTTGCATTTAATTTTAAATAAAAATCTCTAACGGTGGTGATTATTTTTTATTTCCACCGTTTCGGTGCCTTGGTTTTTGTGATAAGCGCTTAACCCTTCACTTTTAATTTTTGGGAAGAATTTTTTAAATTGTCGAGAGGTGTAATTGTTTTTAGAATAATGAGGATGCAGAACAAAAATGTTTTTAAAGAATTTCTTCACTCACAAAAAATAACAGCTACTTTTATAAAACCTTGGTTATACTTAGACTGCCTAAATATTATTAGCTTATAAAACGAATGACAAGTTTTATGAATAAATACAATTAGACTCATTTACAAACTACTTTGATTAAAATAGTTCCACTCTGGTTGAATATTTTGCTGAGACATAATAAATGTTTTTTTTAAAGGTGGGTGGACAATGGACTACAGACTTACCATGAAAATAATAAATTAAGTATGACATGAATAAATAAAACGAATTAGTCACCCCCTCGGTCCAATGGCAGCACATATGGGAAGTGGACCGGGAAATCCTGGTTCGACTCTCAGGTCATGCAAAGCGATTTTTCTAATTTGATTTGCCCGGGACTGGATACCCCAGAAAGGGATTGACGTCAGGAAGGCAGCCGGTCGTAAAAACTATGCCAAATAATTTCTGCAATATGCTTGATAAAGTGTGTTGAGCCAAACCCACATTAAGGTAGGATAAGGGTAGATAGAAAGAAAGATTAGTAAATAAAACAAAAACTGATTTCTGTTTAGTCTGACCCATGACAATGAAGACTGCAAAACCTTCATCATAATTAAAACCTAATCGTGATAGAATCCGTAACAATAGTTTTATTTCAAAACAAAAACTAAAAAGAATACTCAATTTAAACAGCGATAGCACCTGTAACATTTTAATAATCCAAACTAATACAAACTACTCACAAGACTGATCGCAAATTAATTCAACTATGTTTGGCACATAAAACCAGCCAATGTACCGGACCGATGTCGTAATCCAATTTACAGTAACTTCAACAAACTTGGCCAGACTTAGTGATTTAAATTTACAACTTGGTCCATCCCAGGCGCACTTGCAATTTTAACGATCACCCAACTAACTTTAAATCAGATTTTGCTTTTAAGATGTTGCTAATAGTAAAATTTTGTTGTTAATGTGACGACGGGTAAGGGGTTTTTAATTTTTGTGCCTTTAAAGATTTATTTTTAATGTATAATATTGGTTTTAGGGTAAATATGAATTCTTTTACGAATTGTAGAAAACATACTTGCTCTATTTATCTTGACATTAGCTAATCTTCGCATATACGTGAAAGTAATTATTTTTAAAGGAAGAAGAAGAAGAAGCTACAAGTGAGTTAAGTTGTGAAGTGACAGACAATAAGATAGATATCTAGAATTCAAAACAAGTTCAATAATGAAAATCAAATGCAGATAGCGAGGAGCATAGACATCTTCCTAAATTAAATGAAAATACAATATCTTAAAAGAGGTAGTTATAACAGAATCTAGGCTTGAAAACTTGCCAATCTAAATATTTGCGTCTACTTTAGATCTCTTACGATGAACGCGTTTTTTACGTATTTCCTTGTACAGTACATGAAATTTCCTTTACCTTTGAATTACTCTTAAAGAGTTTTGTTAATAGACCCATCATATCAGAAGTGAGCAAAATATTTTATGGAGCCTTCGCGAAGGCAATTTCATATCCTCAATTTACAACCAACGTAACTTTAATGTTGCCAACCTTCACATTATAGCCGCTATAATAAATGCAAACTTTATCGAGTATTAAAACGGGACATATTCTAGCGAAAAATTCGAAATTTATCGTCCATAAAAAACTGTATAAGAATTTAACGAATGAGTTGAGACCGCGGCAAAGGGACATCTCAATGTTGATGGCATCTCAGGATAATTTAGTGAAGTGGCGTTTTTATTTTAGCCGAGTTTATGAGGTCGTTTGCGGTTCTGCCTCCCCTTTATATTTACTGCCGGTGGTGATGGCACCTTAACTTTATATGTAACCCTTTGGATAAATCCAGTTGTCGCAATTTTGTTCAGCAGATAAATGGCAATGGAAAAGATTTTGAAAAGTTAACAGATTCTTAAAAAACCTACTTTAAAAATGTCGAAGAGACAAGTTATTACTAACAATGATTGCTTACGTGAACTGTAGAAAAGTGTGTTTTTTTAAGATTTGGTGTTGGTGTTAATGCCAAAATAAATAAAAAATACACCGTAGTTAAAGCATACATAAATTATAACAGATTAACTACAAATATAAAGTACTTAGATTATCGACCGACTTCCACAAAAGGAGGAGGTCCTCAATTCGTCTGTATTTTTTTTATTTAAATTACTCAATATCTCCGCCAAATGTGAACCGATTTTCAAATTTTTTTTTGTGTTTTTCAAGGATGGTTCCATAGGTTCAATTTGGTCACGACCGGTAAATTGGAAGTAGGACAGTTAAGTTTTTAAACTTGTGATTATGTTTGTACACATAGTTCATATTATTAAGAAGTGCTGACGTAGAATGGCTACATACTTTGATGTCAAGTATATAGTCTACAATAAATAAATAACACCCAACAGTCACACACATAGTCCTGACCCCACACTAAGATCGAGTCTTGTGTCGTGGGAATCAGGAACTACGAGAGACTTTCGGTCTCACAACACCCAGACCCGAAACAAATATCTGTAGGTCATACAAACATTTGTCTCGGTGCGGGGATCGAACCCGCGGCCTCTCGCTTCACAGCTGGCTACTCGCCCGCTGCGCCACGGAGGCTGTCAACAAATTTATAACAATTTATAACAATTTTATAACAGTTTTAAGTTCACAAAGAAGTCCAATTTGAATCTTATCTATTACAGCAAAAATTATTTGGATATTCGTTAAAATCATCCATATGTTAACACTAAATTCCATTGTACTCAAGTCATACACTTAAATCATCGGACCAATTTCCATAAAATAGGAAACACAACGGTAAGTAATAAATTCACTGGCTTGCTGCGGGAATTTCGGCTATTGTCTAGGTGGTTTCCAACGGTGTGGAGCCCTCCTGTGGATTCACAGATTTAAGGATTCGCTGATTCCAGACACTTCAAAATGGTTCTTGTAGACCACTCGTCTTGTGCAATCTTCTTGAAATTCAAGAACACGCCCCCAGTCATTTACATAATTTGTAATCTCGCCACTTGACTTAATACAACTATTTCAATCTATGCAATATTCTGCAAACTTTACTCCAACTGGAGGAGGAAAGTTTATATGAGAACGATGAGTTGCTTAAAATCCACAATGATCGGAATAGGCTGTGTGATTAAAATCGTGACATTGTATAAAAGTTTAACGACTTGCGCTCAGTTTAATTACGTTGTCAACTTTCTTCTTCCACCTGCCCTTATCCCACCTTAATGTGGAGTCGGCGTAACGCTTTTTTCGAGCATGATGCAGAAAGGATTTAGCTTAGCTTTTACTTTTACTATACTTTTACAGTTATAACAGATTTTAAGCCTCTGCGATGACACTTTAAAGTTTCGTGTAGGTACTAGTTTTGTACTATATTTAAATTTCCCTTGGTTTACATACAATTTCAATTGAAATAGAGTATAGGGTTATATTTCTTTGTTACTGTTCTACAAAATTAGCAACATGGTACCTCGAAAACATTAATCCTCAGAACGCTATCGCCACTTGGTATTCCCTCATTAGCAGTTAATTTTACATCCGCAGTAACCGTTGTGCTATTTTCTAGAACCCGACCACCTGACTCCACTAAAACTGCAATAAATTGCCTAGCTCACAGCATTGAAAATACAATTTCACTTGATTCACTACTATTACTTTAGCCCGTTTAACAATCTAAGAGAAATGTTAATTGACTTTAAAACTTTCGAGATAATCTCGTCTACGGAGTAATGAATTTTTGCAAGATGGTAGAAATAATTAAGACGAACAATTCGAAAATAAAACGTTGATTTTCGAATACAGTACAGCATCAGAAAATCGTAAGCTTTCTTATGAATATGAGGAGCAATAAAAAATATTAACAATTTAATTTGAAATACAATATTGAAATATAACATTTAATCGATGAAACATTGAACATTACTTTTAAACTATACAAAAAATAAATATATCCGAAATATCGCAAAGCTAATATAATCAACAAGACATCAACGAATCACAAACATCATGTAACACCTCTCCAAAAATTGTCCTCCCTAGCAATGAAAAAACCTTATAAATATGAATGTTGCACAGACGATTGGGCTCCCTCTGAGCGATGTTTGGTCTAAATCTGGCACCCCTTATGATAATTTTCACCTGAGTGTAGGCGGGCGTCCCGCGGCGCTCCGCAAATTTATGAGCGCCCCGATATCATCTTCATAGTAAGAATTCGGGGCACAATTTAAAGAACAGACTTATGTTTTGCTAGAAATGTTATCAAACGTAGCATTAGTTCTTTATTTGTAACTGCAGTCAAAACAATATCGTATGTTATTTAGAAATTTAACGAACATAGGTGTGTTTCCTCCAGTTAGTGATGTGGATCATCGATTATTTTCCATAATTGATTATTCAATTATTTTTAAAAACGTAATTGAATAATCGGTTAGTCAATTATTATTTAAGCCTATTGCCGTCCATTGCTGGACGTAGGCCTCCCCAAGTGAGCGCTAACCATCCCGGTTGATTAATAATATATTAATATGCCTTTAAAAAATAATCGACTATGATTAATAATCGATTATTAATCGATTATCCACATCACTACCACCAGTTTCCAGTATAAATACAACTGAAGAACTTATCTTTATTTAAAAATGCTAGTTTCAATGATTGCGTTGAAAACTTGGGGCGTACGAATTCAGTAAATTTGATTTCTGGACCACTAAACCCGGGCTAACTAATTCTTAATTCAAACCTTTATAGGTAATATACACTGCAGACATCATTTTCACATACGAGTTACCTTCAGTACCAGCTTTGGATAGTTTAGTTTACCAGTTTTTCACTGATAAGCTTTGTTCTACCTTCTTTTTCTACCTCATCTACAATTTATTTTATCTTATCTAGGTTTCTTATATCTTCACCACTAAAAGCAAGGGCGCAGGGAGTGTCGTTTACAATACTACGATGTTAACCACGAGCCAGATTTGCATAATTCATTGGTAGCTCGAAGGGTCGTGCGACGTATGCTCCCGGTTAATATTATGCCAAACGCTGATTGAACTCGTAAAGCTTTTAGCATTGTTTGAGTTATAATAAATTAAGGTATTTTCAAGATTTTGTAAATTTATAAGTTAGTTTACATTTTTTATCTATTACCATAAACGAAAATGTAAAACTATTGAGTAGTAACGTTCACCAACATATTATCTTTACCGTCTGTGCATCAATTTATAAATAATAATATATCTATATAATTAAATGCGATAACCTACTTGCCATATCTCATTTGAATTAAAATAGTATCTTGGTTAATCACTTATGTATAGACGATATACGAATGTACCAACGATATCATTAGGATGTAGAGTCAAAAAAGGTCCATTAATTAAATGTTAGCCTTTTCAGGAATCAAAAGATAGTCATCCTTACGAATGCTGATTTCTTTGCAGTCCGTTAATACGTTTATTTCACATTGTTCACCAAAAGTACATTGACATCATCAATCTTGAAAACCTTCTCAAAAAACACATCATCTCCCAAATAAGTTATCGCGTCACTCAAAACTACGTTGGCTTCTGAGGGAGTTGCCAGAAGTGGCACGTCTACATTATTCATGTGAGCCCAATCTTGATCTCCCGCGGTGTGCAGTATAACAACCTCTGTTTACACCTTCGGGACTATTGTACGTTCTTTATGGTCTTCGTCATATTAAGAGTGACTTGCTAGTTTCTTGTGCAGTACTGTCAGAAATTTCAATTTAGCTTTTATGAGATTGCAATCTTATTTCACTTTGAGACTTAACAAATTCTATTAAACTATTATTCATAATAATATTGATTTATGTAATATGAAGGATTTAGAAGTTGTCTTTTTTATTGAAATAAAATATAGTAAAAATATCTACGGTCTGTCCTACAATATTGAAATCTGAATGTTATGTAGTTTTTGTTAATAAGGCTTTGCACAACAAGACGTAGAAAACGTAAAAAAAAAATATCTGCAAGAATGATCGTCATGAAATATTTTACGAAATGTTGTTACAAGATTTCAATCTCCATATTTCCTAGCAAGAACAAAATCACTTCAACGATATCGAAAATCTCCTCAACCTTTCCAGACTTCTTTATATTTCACATTTAACACCCTTCCATATTGGTTGTAAGCACATAAACCCGGCGTAGGGCCTCGTCACACTACAATATTAAAACACCTTTTGGTCTGGTAAAGCTGGTAACATTGGGTTTGATTAAAAAAAAATTAAAAGGGTTTTTGTTTTGAACATACTTAAAAAAGGAGGTTCTCAATTCTCCTGCATATAATTCCGAGATGCGTGGTCTGATTTCGATAAATTTTTTTTTGTATGAAAGATTATTGTTAAGAGTCCCATATTTTGGAAAAATACAAATAAAACAAACAGAACCTTCTTTTGAAATTGCCTGAACAAGAAAACTATTATCATTGCAACCTGTCAAAACTCATCCTAAGGGCCCTGTTGTACTTAGTACTTACTACTACACTACTAGTAGTGTGGTAAGGCCTTAACGATTGGATTTCACGAAGTTTACGCGAGAGCAAACAGCATCAATAAGATGGGCTATCCATAAGTCTATATCTGCGTGTTGTCGATAAACTGACATTATTGACGACAAATTTTGATGATCCGGTAAGGTTTTCAAATATTTTGAGATGTCTTATGTTGCAACTTAGAGCTTGTTCTAAGTTCTTGAGTAAATGACTTTGAATGTTCGTAATTATAGAGTATAAAATCAAATCAGACTAAAACGTGTCTTAATACAAAGTTATCAATATCCTTAACTTATCTGTCACTATGGGATGGTGCAACACACTTTTTGAAGTATGTTGCATGAGGAATTTTTACGATGCAGTTCCCTGGATGACTTGGAGCGGGATAAGAGTGGATAGAAACCTACCTAATAATAACAATAAAAGCTTTATTTATCCCTTACAACTTACAAGTTTGGAGTTATATCACATTTGCTTGTTATAGAATGTACTTATTTTATTTGTTAGTAGTGTTAGTATGTTCTTAGTATGTATTGTTAGAAATTTATTAGGTGTAAGGGCCGCCTGTTGCGGTAAAAGCCTCCTCCAAACGACTCCAGTAGGCTCTATCTTGTGCCAATCTCGGCCATAGTATCCCGGCTGCTTGTACAATATCGTCACTCCATCTTTTGCCTGGCCTGCCTCGTCTCCTTTTCTTGTATAGTGGATACCAATTCGTTATCCTCTACGACCATCTTGCATCTGTGACCCTTTGGATATGAAACCTACCTATTTCATTATAATAAACTCCATACCAATCCATTTTAGTTATATCATAAAATATTATACATTCCAAAAAAAATACACCTCAAATATTTACAATGCTTGTCCTGATATTCTCAGAATTTCTATACCTCCACCATATAACAGCGGCTCATTTTACGGCATGTCACAAAACTGCCCGATTGATTGGATCGCTCGTAAACTCGTAAACTCTGATTTGGTTATTTATATGCGACGCGACGCGCTCCTCATTAGCGTTTGTTGCACTTATTTTGACGGCCATGCTGGTTTATGACCGTATGGGATGAAACAAAATGTCCGGGGAAATTGATTAGACATGATTCGACGTATCTTTATATCGTCGACTCGCCTTCAAATGCCTCGATAGAAAAATGTATTCTTTAACCTCATTTTCTAAATTGTGTATATAAATAAATAAATACACCCAACAGTCACACACCTAGTCCTGACCCCATACTAGGTATAACCTGTATCGTGGGTGTCAGAGACTATGAGAGACTTTCGGTCTCACAACACCCATACTTGAAACAAATATCTGTGGGCCACACAAACATTTGTCTCAATGCGGGAATCGAACTCGCGGCCTCTCGCTTCACAGCCGGCTACTCGCCCGCTGCGCTACGGAGCCTGTCAGTATATGAATATTGCTTTGACAAAACACTAGACTAAAATGTCAAGAAACATAACACTTTCTCTTTTATTACTTAAGCTATAGTCATTTTAATACCACCTTCTCCCGAAAAATTGATCTTGCCGCAAATTTAAGATTCTCTGCACCCTAATCAAAATAATCAAATGGTGCGAATTCCGAAAGTTATTATAGAAATTTCTCAGCTTATCACATAGACGACGCTGTAACGTTACAGTTCATTATCCCGGTTTAATTTTACGCATGGACACCCCGACATCTTCGCGATGCTTCCCGCGACTTTCGCCTGCGGCGCCATTTTGTTAAAATTTAAATTCGTCATGAACGTTGACGGAAACTGCCGGAGTTGCACGAAGTTGGATTTCGAATCCGCTGAGTTACGTCCAGTTTCATCATGTACTGTTCAAGTAATAACTAAAGCTTACTTTAGTTGTTCTAAACCTCTGACGTGTCTATGTTTAGTAGTTGCTCTTACACACATAACATAAGCTCACGCCTGTATCCCCAAAGGGGTAGGCAAAGGCGCACTAGCCAACTAGTACACCCACATTTCGCCGAGCTTAGTTCCGTCCCAGATGTGATAGGGGGCGAGCCTATCGCCATATCGGGCACAAATACCAGACTCCGGGCTGATATGGAAAAATACAATATCACTTTGCCCGACCCGGAGATCGAACCCGAGACCTCAGGAAAGTAGTCGTACCGAAATACAACCACGCCACCGAGGCAGTCTTGCTCTTAAGCAATGTATTATTTTGCTTGACATTACTTGATAGATATGTTGAAATAGGTATGACAGTTCAAAGGTTAAAGTCAAAAATTGTGAAGTGTCTTTAGCCGTTGCTTTGACTTTGACTATCGATGATGAAACTGTGGGCTAGTGACAGTTGGTTGACATACTTTCTTGTGTTATTTCTCTTGGCAGAAATGCGAGTAACTGTACTTAAGTTTTTGAATTAATAAAAACACAAAAATGTTGATGCCAAATCTACCAATCTAGATTAACGGACGTAAAAAATATGGACGGAGCGCTTGGAACATTGAAAGTGAAGCAGAGTTTTCGGCTCATTCGATCAGTCGCCGCCATTACGTGTTGATAGAACAAATGAGCCGAAAACCCTGCTTCACTGTCAATGTTCCTACCCTCCGTCCATCTTTTTTTTACGTCCTTGTCTATATTTTACTACTAAATAAATACAGAAATATTCCCGTTGCGTTATTTTGCTTCAATGTTTACATTCACCACGGTAAATTAACCATTTTTTTTACTATTTGAGGAAAAAGTAAATTTATTCCCGCCGTAATACACACTCGTAAAAAATTAGCATGAGATACACAGACAAGATAATTTAAATCCCTATCACGGCAGCAAATGAGTTTTCCGTTGCCTTGTTTACACCGCGAGAGAAAAAAAGTGAAATAAAAGATGGCAACTTGACGAAGCCCATTTCGTTCGTTGACAACAAGATTTGTTTTTTCCGCTTCACGACGTTTGTGGTTGTATTACGTCTACATACATTTATCAGTACTAATGGAATATATTATTATAAAGAGGGTTTATCAAAGATACTTTCTGTTGGAAAAAGACAGATGGTCATGAGAAGATATACATTTCTGCTTGGTTTCCTTTGATATTTACGTTTTGATATATTCAATTGGAGGATAAAGAAGTAAGATAACTCAAGGTTATTTAGTAAAAGCAACCAGGGATAAGCATGTTGTTTTGGCGCTGTAATAATTTCTGAAGAATTATGTTATATTATATTATATTATTATATTAATAAGTCGCAGAAAGTCTCTAGATGCAGAACCTTTCCATCAGATTGATCTGGTAATCTGAAGGGAGGCCTATATCCAGCAATGACGTCCTGTGGCTGATGATGATGATGATGATATTATATTGATGATAAACACCTTATTATACAATGATTCGAAATATAAACGCTTCTTAACACTAGCAGTGGCTCGACTTTTTAGCATTTTATGCTAACGACAACGTGAAATATTTTGTGTGACAAACACCCGAACGCCTCTAGCACTTACCTTGGGAATTGACGTTTTCCACACAAATGATTTTACATAGTCGCAAACGTTAAATGTCAAAAAATTCATTCGGCCGACTTCAAAAAAGGAGAAAGCCTTCAACACGTCTGATTTTTTTTTATGTATGTTCCTCGATATCTCCGCCAAATATAGAGGTAGATTCAAGATTCTTTTTATGTCCCATAGAGGTTATCCCAAAGGTGGTTCCATTTAAATTTGGTCACGATCAGATAACTTTTGAAGTCGGTCCGTTAAGTTTTTAAACTTGTAATTATATTTTATCAGTACATCCTTCCTAGAGCTATGTGCAATCATTCGCCCTACATTACCAGTTTAGTTGTGATAAATCGTAGATGTTATCAACGTATCTCTATGTAGACATGGTCAGTAGCCAGTAGTGCATCACAAAGACAATACCGGTGAGGTGTACTGAGGGGCAGAGGGGGAGGGGACTGGCAGGATCAGAACAACGTCACTGCCGTCAGTTAGGATTTGCGGATTTGGCCGTCAACATACAGTTGGCTGGGCACATCGCGTCCATTACAATTCACAGGGAGCGCGCACGATCGCCGATTTTAAAACGGCTTAAACATACCGACTGGATAGTGGATACGGAAATGATTAAGGCTGAGATCTATAGAGCGAACTTCGACTAAGTCTAAGTCACGAACCCAGCGGGGATTTGCAAATGTTAAATCGAACTTTGACTAAGTCCGAGTCATTTTATACAAGAAAAACAGACTGACAGACAGACTAAGCAAAGATTTTCTTGTAAAAAATGACTCGGACTTAGTAAAAATCCTCACTCAGTTCGTGACTTTGACTTAGACTTAGTCGAAGTTCGCTCTATAGATATCAGCCTTAACCTTCTGAATCTCCATCCATGCAGTCACTTTAACCGGTCGAGCCGGCCCATTAACGTTGTATCTGCCTACACCGTGGCTTTATCATTCAAAATGCCATGAGTGAACAATTTAAAAACCGACTTCTAAAAGTCAATAATATTTATTTCTTCCTCTTTTTGGATTCGGTGCCTTTTTATTTGAGATGTTATCAGCATGTGTAAAATTCTGCTTGAGCATGTTATGCTGCAATGATCCAACCCACAAAAAAATCACGTCGATATGGTCTATTAATGGTTTAGACTTTAGATCATGTTGGCATCATCATCATCATCATTTGACAGCCTCCGTGGCGCAGCGTGCGAGTAGGCGGCTGTGAAGCGAGAGGCCACAGTAGTATAGGGATTAACCGTACCCAGAGCAAGTATGGAGACCTTTGAATGTATGGAGTGAGGTAGCTCCATAGTCTGCACCAGTGTCGGTCATAGGTACTGCCCGCGAATAAACTTAATTAGGTCGCGAATTAAATTAATTGGGCCGCGGATTAAATTAATTGAGTCGCGGATTAAATTAATTGGGCCGCGGATTAAATTAATTGGGCCGCGGATTAAATTCATTGAGTCGCGAAAAAATCTTATTGGTTCCCATTCTTATTGTAGCGCGAAAAATGTCTTATTCTGCCATGGGTTACTTTTATTGGACCACGGATTTCTTTAATGAAATCGTATCTAAAACTTATTATTTCCCATATAAATCTTATTGGATTATAAGGATATTGGTGTTACATTGTTATTGCACATCGGTTCATTGTATTGGTTCCCCGGCATTGTTTTGTCACACCCCCATGGAAAAGTTGTTAGGTCCACGTGTTATAGGATCGCGGATAATCTTGATTACGTCGCGAATCTAAATCGCGGGTTTTATGTTATTACCTCGTGACTCAGTATGTTACGTTACTTTTCGCCGGAACGCGATCACATACAGAACTTTATACTTTGAACATGCTTTTTGTATCACGTAATAATTGCGTCATCAATCAATTTAATCCAACCACCGACTACTTTATTACGACGTGAGTCGTTTAGGTAGCGTCCCAATTGCAAAACCTCGCAATATTCCGCGGGCTAGATACGGGCGGTGTTTCATTTGTGACAGGTTACTACATATAGGTAATAGGTATTGCATTGATTCGCAATACGATCGACATATTCTGCGTCCCTTGAAGGTGAATTAACCTTATATCAAGTTAATACCTATTATTGATTAAATTTATAAATATCCAATTAAATTTATACCTAGTGCAGATTAGTTTTATAATGGTCTTCATTTTAATTTATTCTTTCGACTCCACACGTGGCCTGCCGAGAGGCAATTTGTCCTTCTAAAAGGTTTATAATTCAAATATTCGAACAAAAGACACATTTTTGTATCACCCTTTTTATAAACAATTAACTGAAGTTTCTTATTGTTATAAGAGAAATCGGGTCTTCATTGTTTAAATGAACAAAGAATTCATGATGCATATTAACGTCGAGTCGTGTTTAAACGTGTTTGTCTGTTAAAATTAAGCATACTCATGGAATTTTGTACCTGTTTTTATTGTGCAATTTATATTTATTACCTCTCAACTCCACATGTGGTCTCCTTAGAGGCAATTTGTCCTTCTAAATGGCTCATAATTCCAAGATTCAAACAAAAGATTGACACATTTTTGTATCGCTCTTTTTATAAACAATCAACCGAAGTTTCTCATTGCCATAAGAGAAATCGGGTCTTTTATTTAACCGAACAAAGAATTCATAGCACATCTTAACGTTTGAGTCATGTCTATACATGTTTGTCTGGTAAAACCATTTCTTCCCCGTATAAAAGACACACCGAAATTATTTTGCACCGTATTCCAAGTTGTACTCTACACTACATAAGATCTCCAAAGTTCCTGACCAGTGAAGTGTTAAAAGAGTGACGCTGCTATAAAATGAATGTAAGTAACTATTATACATGTTTCTTATACTGTTGATATTGTTTTGTACAAAGGACATCATATATGTAATACTTAGTATTAAAATGCTTCTGTTATCTGATTACTGTATTGATTGTAATTATTTTAACATACATTATTCCATGTTTATACTTATCTCTGAACTGTTATTTAATATACTGTTTTTTATTGTTTCAGTTCCCTGAAAACACCTTTAAGAACTTTTATTATGAAGATAATGTCGACGAACCAAGTGATGAAGAAGGAACTCTCGCTTTCAAAGTAAAAAAGGCGATAGCAAAAAGACCTCACAGCATTGACGAGTTTTTTGAAAAACCCAAGAAGAAGAAACTTACAAAAAAGTCATCGAGTGTTGGTCGATCTACGAGTGGTGGAATATCGTACATAACGTCGAACAAAGACGACAGTGCTGACGCGTCGCATCTTATCAAAATTGAAGTTTATGATGTGAACAAAATAAAAAATGTCGCACAAACGGAGCAATGGAAACACGCTGACGTGCGTGTTAAATTTTTTACAGAGAGTGAAGCCGACCGAAATTTGCAAAGTGTGAGAGACATTATATATAATATCACCAAACAATTGGCTACCCAAGAAGAGTGTAAAAAGTTTTTTATAGATACTGATAAATAAGCTAGCGTTATATTTTTATTTTAATATTCTTTCTAATCATTTTAATAGTGTATAGAGGTATAAGTATTGTTTTGTAATTAATTGATTTGTCTTTTTGCTATATGAAATCATTGTCGTATTGAAAAAGTTGTTGTAAAGAATTATAATTTTTAAGAGTCAGGATATATGTTCATCGTAATTTTAAATGTAAGCAATATAAGATTTTTGAAACTGAATAAAAAAATGCAACAAACTTTCTATTTGTAGTTCATTTATTTATTTTAAAACATGATTGAAACATATCAGATAAAAATACATCATTTAACATGGTATCATTACAAAATAACTGTTGAAAATCTTTCAAACTCACATCATGATATTTGTAATATAAATACATTATACAGTATTCCCCGCAAACTGTAGTAAAGTCATTTTGAATTCGATTAGTATTATAATTCCACATTCTTGAATTTCTAGTTAAAAACATTCTATGATATCCTTGAGGCGGACGCCCATATGAATCAAAATACTGACCAAAACCATTCTTATCGATATGTATGGCGATCCAGTGGGATCCTGGTTTATTATCAGTATCCAAGTTACTTACTATGTAAGTGGGATTTACAACATATATTGGTAAACGATTGGCTGCATACACGTTATATTCAATACTTGAATCAATTTTTTTCAAGTAGTTCTGTATTTCTAATGTATTCATGTTATTTCATGGAATTGTTGCAGAATCCTTATCAGTTGAAAGACAAAGAAGTAATGTCATCAATAATGTTAGCAATTGGTTATAATAGTAATATCTATTTCAAAAATATGTATCTCTTTTTATGGGGTTGCAAGGATTAATAACAGTAAAACAAATAAATTATTTAATTTTGTCTTTTATTGATCAGTTCATGGAGACAATTAATAAAAATAATTCATACTTAATCTACAAACATTTCTTGCTTAACTACTATAGTCGACAGAAATATTACGGTTTTTATCTATTTCTATTACATTATCAAACTCTGCATAAACAATACAGTTAATGGTTTGAATCAAAGCTGTTTCAAAACGAACCTCTAATCGCACACTTCCATGTTTAATAAGATTCCAATGATTGGAAGAATTCGCTGATAAATCAGGTGTTAAGTCGAATGCTAACATACAATATCCCTTAGCATATTGTTCTCGGGATATCCCATTACCTTCATTAAGAAAATGAATACCTGTACCAGAAAACAGTGTATGATAGACCGATGTATAAATATTGCTCTCAAATGATGGTTGTAGAGCTTTTGATGGTATTTGATTGCCATCTATATATAAACAAAATGTATTGATATCATAATTTTCAAAGTTAAATGGGTTCTTAGTTAGGTTTCCATTGAAAGCAGCATTATTTACAAATCCTACTATACACCTTTTAGGTACTTGTCCCAGAAAAATGTTGTCAAGAGTTTTTCCTTGAACACCTGATGGTATAGTTAAAACTTTAACTTCAGCCCGTGTAATGGGATATTTAGCTGTAGTAGATGCTAACACTTTTTGATGTGCAAGCAACACGGTTGGATTGATTCGAGCTCTACGAATAATCAGAGTTGCATCTGTAATCGATACTTTTAATTTAGTATCAACTGAAGAAGACATTAAATTGAAGTTTTCCCTAGAACGAACTAATTTAACACACATATCAACACCGTTAATTAAAAATTTTTCTTGGTTGAATAAATCACCATGTAAGTGTCCAATCATTTCTATTTCTTTACTTTCACTTGCCAATTCTTGTCTTTTAATAAATCCCTTATTGGTTTCATCAGTAGAATCCATTTTTCCAGCTGTATCTTCATACCATAGACCACAAGTAAGATGAGACTTTTTAGCTGCTGGTGCATAGTTCAGCAAATTTTCAATGTAAGCACGATAGGCATAAGTATTATTGGGTGGTGATACAAGTTTTTGATTTAAATAAACATCAAGTTGACTGAAGAGCGAATGTAACCAGTTATTAACTGGAGCCACAACTGTTGATGATATTAATTTAGTATTATCTTGATGCAATATCTTAGCTTTTACATGGATCAGTGTATGAGATAGATCTATATAGTCATCACCTGCTCCTGGCACTTGAAATTCTATGGGACCATCATCAGCAAGAGATGAAATCGGTTTGTAATGGATCCATATTCCACTTTCAATACTAGTTTGAGTAGATGGTAATGCAAACAAATCCAATTCTGACTTAATGCATTCACAGGAGTGACTATGTAAAAAAGACATTTTTATTAACTAGAAAATATATCTTTGATATGTTTCGAGTTGAATTTTGATTTTTTGGTAGCTTTCAGTTTGGAAGTCAATGATGGACTGAATGCAGACAAACGTTTTCGTTTTGTTATATATCCCGATCCAGACATATTTATCCTATCTATTTTTTCATCAGCTTTCCGTTTTAAATTTGAACCAGCTTCCTTTAGACGTGCCTTAATCGAATCTTCCATGGGTCGTGCACTAACCATATCTGTCAAAAGACCTACACCGGCACTTAATGCTTCTTTACCAATGGCTCGAACGCCACCCGATAGTAGTGGTAAAACTGATCTAAATAATCCTCCCAGAAAACTACCAATTCCATGACCCTTTTGGTATGGTGCTCCCTTATAAACCACTCCTATACCAGAGCCAGCTTGATGAGAATAATAGCGTTCATAAGGACAAGTAATATTATTATGTTGAGAATGCATTATATTTTTTTAAAATGAAGTTTAACACACACTGTTCCGAATTGGAATGGTATCTTTTGACCGGTGCTTGATCTTATATCTATTTCGATGGTGTCAAATTGTCTACGCATTACAGGTAAATAATGAGGCGGTGTTAAAACATGCATTTTATTTGCACCATAGATGTAGTTTGGTAGATCTAATGATATAATTCTTAGAAGGGGAGTCATTACGTCACCAACAATTTGTGGTTCTACTATGTCACAGTAGACGAATAGTTGAGATGGTAAGCCTAAATTTAAATTAGCTGGACATGCTGCTTGATTATTTTGAACAAGGTTTTTATTTGGCTCAAACCCCAATTGTAAACTTAATTTAAGTGATAATTTTACAGATTTTATGGATTCATCCAAGACAGAAACCGATACAAACTTGGAAAATTCATCATAATTAAATTCAATTTTTTCCTTAATGCTGTTCAATGCTGTTAGTAGATGATGAATATTATCATAGTTTGTGACAGGTATATATGTCAGGTAAGATACTGTAGAGGGTTCTTCTTGATTAGGCATTATCATCATTTTTGTGATGTACACGATGTTTTCATGATCTTGAACAGTAAACATAGTACAGGGATACTGAAATTCAACAATTGCTACACACCATTCTCCCTCCAATATTATAGGTTTAGGTAATTTTGTTGAAAATCTTGATGTTTTATTATCAGGATAATATTCCATTGAACTATTACTAGGTAAAGTTAAATAGAAATCTTTATTCATATTTGTTTTATACTAGATGCTGAAATCCAACTATTAAACTTATTCGGATAACCTTTCCACTTAACTAACACTTCTCGTCTGTTACCAGTGTAACGAGAGCTAATTATTTTATCTATCTTATGTTCTATGGTGGGGTCATAAATTACCTTTTGTAACTCCCGTTCATAAAACGTTCCTACTACCTCTTCCCCGTCTAAATCTTTAATAGTGTAAACAACCCAAGGTTTTCGTTCTATTATAGAAGATATTATAAATATTTCATCACTCCAATTAGATTCATAACCTTTTTGAAATATATGTTTATATTTGGTTATTCTTACATGATCACCAACATTTAACTTAGGTTGTATAGTTTCATATGATTTATTATTGTTTTTCCTGTCATATAAATTCGTCCAAACTGTCATTATATTATTAAAATTGACATCACAAGGACACATTTTTATACTAGAATGGAAACTATGGTTGTAAGAGTGTATCAAATCCTGCAAAACGTCAATATATTTATGAGTATTTTTATGCGTGAAATAACGCCACATCTTCATTTTAAGAGTTCTTTGAAATCTTTCTACAATACTTGCTTTAATATCAGGATTATTCGTTGTATAGTAATTTATGTTTTTTGATTTAAAATATCTCTGTACATCTTTTGAAATGAACTCAGTACCTTTATCAGACTGTATGTGTGTTGGAGTTGTATTCGCTTCTTTAAATATACTATCAAAACATTGTTTTATTGTTTCCGAATTTTTCTTCTTCATGGGTCTAGCAAATGCGTATTTACTGAATACATCAATAACACAAAGGATGTAATTAAAACCTTTATTATCGTTAGAATAAGTTCTCATATCACTTAAATCAGCTTGCCAAAGCTCATTTAAATTAGATAAAATGTATCTGTTACGAGGAAATTTTCTTTGTACTGGTTTATGAAGTGTGTATGTTTCCTGGGTCTGTAACCATTTCTTAATATCTTCTTTATTCATTTTACCTTTCATTGCTTTTGATAATTTTTCAATACTGCCATATCCAGCCGGGTGTGATACATCATAGTACATGCGGTTTATTTCTAATAAGGGGTCCATTTTTCCCACTCAATTTTTTTCTTTATTTTTTTAATATGCTTATCGTTGCTTCTCGGTGAAAAAAATATCTCCTTGTTTTTTGTAAGAGATTCTCCCAAATCTTTTTGAAGTAGAGCAATGTATTCACGTCTTTTGGGGTTTCCAATATAGGTTAAGGGTATTTTTAAGTCTTTTAAAGCTTTAGCAAATTTTTCCCAACCTATTGGATCATTTCTTTTTAATGGTCGTAGCATATCATTCACTAAATCTACAATATTACTATCGGGGATTACTTCATTATCTATCATAACTGTACCATCATCATTCCAGAAAATTTTGTTTTTACTTAATGAAACCGAATCCAATAATAACTCACCTTTTTTCAAATATGATTTAGGTATCAAGCTTAGAATTTGATTTTTTGTATAAGGAGAGTTTCTTTCAAGTAAAATACTCTCTTGTTGACTCTCTTCATTATTCAATGTCTGGACGGCAACTACATCTTTATTTTTGATGTCATTGTTTATATTTGAACTTTTTAAATTTTCCACCGCGGTTTCATCAAAATCATTATTTGAAATTATAGGAAGCTTAAACGGTCGACGATCTTCTTCCATAAAGTGGAGGTATCTTTGTAAAATTTGTAAGTACAACTTACATTTTTTTCTATCATCCATATTACTATCCAAAATGTTTTGCATTTCAGAGTCTAAGCGAGAGGTAGGATTTTCATTTCTTTTTTTATTTATTTTATCGATGAAACCTGGTTCAACCAACAGCATTTTTTTTGCGTGTTCCATTTTAAATCAGTCCACTTACTAATCCACTCAATATGGAACCCAATATAATCGGTAGAAATGCACCACCCTTTTGGACTATTATATTCTTGCGTATTTTATTTGTACTTTTACGTACTAATTTACGTAACAAATTTTTAAACTTTTTTAGTTTAATCTTTGATTTTTCTTCAAGAATTATATTTCCCTGTAAAACGTTGTGAATACACTCACAAATAAAATTTATTTCGTTTTCACTACAGGCTTTTAAAAGAGCTTGCTGATGTTTTGATTTAAGTTTAGATAGAGCGGATAACAAATCTTTATGCGTCTTGAGGCGTCGATCCATCATTTGTAAATGATAGGTATTTCTTGGTTCTTAACGTATTTAAACTCTTTTGTGGGAATATATACTGTACAAAAACCATCAGAAGGAAATATTTTGGATTTAATCCGACACATATCAAAAGTATCTTGTTTTAAATCTATTATCAAATATCCATGTGCTTCTTTAGTAGCGTCTTTATATGCATCTTCGATGAATTTGCTATTTTCGGGTGAAACTTGACGTGCTAAATAACGAATTTGAGTTTTATCTCGAGGGTTTTTGAAATAAATTATATAGCTTGAATTCAAAGAAATGTCTCTTTGACCTTTACCCTGATGAAATAAATTTTGAGTAATGTAAAATACGCTTAAGTTTCTATGATGACTACCTTTAGTAAATATATCGACAATACGACCATCAGATTCTCTCATAAGATCATCAATGATAATAAGGTTTGCTTCATTTCCATCGAACATGTTCAAATCTGGTATTCCTTGAAAATAGTTAACGTTCGGTAAATTATACAATGGTTGCATTTCATCAAAACACCAAGTTATTTGGTTAAAAGTTCTATTACATAACTGTTTATTGTATTTAATGAAGTTTGTCACAAAATTAGACTTTCCACAACCACTTGGACCTGCGACTATGGCAGTAAAAGGATGAATAAAATGGAACATTTTATATATGCGTGTAATCCTTTGGATGATATTGGAATGAATAAAACACACTGTTGAAAATGATGTATTATATATAATTATTTTCTAATATTACCTAAGTATACATATTTCAGTTGTTAAATCACGTTAAAATTAAAACTAATACCGTTAAATAGAGTCACATACGTTATATAATAAATTATTTCTATCAAAGATAAATAATTGATTGTTTTTACCAGCTACAATCAATTATTTTATACTATAAAACTTATTAACTATAACAAATACATACTTGAATTGTACAGAAAGTGATGATGAAATTAAATGTCCTTTATTTTGTAATGTCCCCATGCAAGTGTATCAGTAGAATTTTTTAATATGTAACGTTTTGTATCATTATGAGATAGCGATATTTTATTAATTTTTTGTGTATATATAACATGTTTTATTGATTTAAATCTTAACATTTCACTATAAAACGTTTTATTCTCATTTAAACAAGACTTATAATCAGAAAGACAAAACTTTTTCGTGACACTTTTATTAACACCCTTTGCTTTACATATACATTTATTTTGTACATCCATTGCATACATTTTTGAACGTAGCCCTACGAACTCATTAAGAATCTTACCATTATTTTCGTCTTTAAAGAATCCTAACTTCTTTTTGTTAATTAATGGTATTCCATATTTATTATCAGGAGGATAGTCAGATGTGTCAAAATATTTTTCTAAATCAATTTTAATATCGTTATAGAAATTTTCTGTAAATATTTGATAAATTAAGCTATCAGTATCCGTATAGAGTAACTTGAGATTGTCTCGATATTTCGATTTCATGTAATCATAATGAAATTCATACATTAATGTCTTTGATAGATCCAATATACAAAAACCGAGGTATATTGGTTTATTATATAAAACTTTTGTCTTCTTTAATTGAACAGCAACCAAATTTTCTGAAAATATTGTAAGACTATGGAATTCAGGTCTGGCTATCAAAGATTGAGCTCCTTGAGATTTCCCGATGTTTAACCAATGGTTGACTAATTTAACATTCACTCTTTTCATTACATTCTCCATTGTTTTACCAAAAACGGAATTATTCATAAGTTTAAAGAAATCTTTTTCGAAGTCTGAGGTTGCTAACGAACGCATGTGTGTGTTTAGATCTATATAGCATTTTAACCATTGAGATTGTTGAAATTTAAGAATTCTGTGAACTTTAAGTAATCGTAGACCATTTTTTATACATTGTTTAAGATTTCTATAATGGATAACATAGTTCTTTTTATTATTTAAATTGGGGATTAGTTTTCTATGTTTGCTATTTCCTAAACATATGTTTTCAGGACAAAAGGGAAAATCTGAGTGAATATCATGTAACAATTCGGGATACTCCAAATCTACTTCTAAAATATAACCATGTTCAGCATCATCAGGGATGTTAAAGTCTGTTTTTACATCTACCCATTCAAATTTACCAGTCGGAAGACACTGAGACATAGCCCAACCATAAAGATTGTTTGCATCTAGGTACATGATAAAAGAGGATGGTTTATTACAATCATAATCTGTCATAAATAAATTATTAGCCTTAGCATGTCTATTACTGCATTGTGATATACCACCCCTAATATTATTCGCAATAAAAGTAATTTTATTGATATCTGTTAGGAGCTCTAAATTAATTTTAGTGTAAATTAACATAGCATCCCAACTCAATCCAGGAGCTGTAAAGTAATGAGCAGGATCTAGTGCATAAGTTTTAAGACACACATTCCTAAAATTTTCAAATACGTCCGCCAGTAGTAATACATCAGTTTTTAAGTAAAGGTAAGAATAATCACCCATATTTTTACAATTAAAGTGATTCCATACATCTTGAGCATGGTTGTAATCATTTTCAGAAATGTTATTGTCATTTAAAGAACTATAAAATTTATTGCGTGTAGGAAGGGAAGTTATTTTTAACGAATCAAATGAAGTCATGTACTCATATGGATAAACACCTTTTCGTATTAAACGTTTAAAGTCGTCGTGAGATGGATATTGTAAGTGAAGTTCATGAAATTGTTCAGGTAGTAAGTTTTGAGCTAATTTGTCAAGACTACTGGACATGAATTTATAAGAATCAAGAAATCGTAATTTTATAACTCGGTTATTAATATGCAAAATTTTAGAGAAAGAAATATATTTTTCCTTATTCTCTGGAATAAGTTCTATTTCACCATCCTCAAAATTGAGACCATGCACTATAAAATGAGCATCGTAATTACTCAAATTATGAAAAAATATGGGTACAAAATTAGGTGTCTTGTATTTCTCGGAACAAAGTTGATGAGCGACTCCTTCATACACACCAGAATGCCAATTGTAACAAATTGTGACATCTTCATTTAAATAATTGTTACAGATATAACATGACTTGCTTTGTTTGATGTTCATTTTATTTTCATTGGTTAATGGTAGTGGTGATTTGTTAAATGAATTCTTTTTACATATATTTTCTAAATCTTCTTTGATTAATTTCATAAATTTTTGTGCGCACTCTTTTCCAGTATATGATCTATACACCGATAAATTATCATTGTACGAACACTTAACATAATAACCAAAACTATACATTTCATGTTTTTGTATACTAGCAGTTGAAGATTTATTTGGATTATTAGAACAACTCTGTATCGGATTTAAAAAGGCTTCAAAGTCAGCATATATAACAAATGGAACTCTTAACTTACGTTCATAATTATTGAATGAGATTTGATTCGTTGGAATTAGTTCATTAAACCAATTTCTTTTCTTATCATTTTCCGATGGTAAATCTGTACAAACGTTAAAACAATCATTTTCTTGATGGCGTTGTAAATTTTTGGATGATGTGAAATGTAACAAACAACCATCACAAATATGAACTGCATGTTCTGATGTGGATAATTGTTTAGATACTAATCTCGAAAGGTTTTTAATATAACAATAATGACCATTGCTCCCTTTAGTTATGTACAATAAGTTTAAATGAGTATTTCTCCTATGTTTTGTTAAGTGTAATGGACCTACTACATTATTAATCTTTCTCTTTGAATCATAATGTAACCCGAAAACATTTATACTTATATTGTTTAGTTTCTCAAATTTATGAATTTCATTGATTTTTATAGGAAAAGACAAATTACCAAATTTTAACTTGTTTTTATGTAGTATATAAGACGATACCCTATTAGAGCTATGAGTGGCAGGGTACAAACCCGATAATACTGCCCAACGAAAACATTCATGATCAGTATTTTTTACATTGATTATAGCCTTCTTACTTTTAATATCCATGGGTAAGTCTATATATGATGATCCACGTAATGGGTTAAATCTGTTAACATTTATATCCAAGTGATTAATTTTAACTAAACTCCATCCGCTTCCTTTTTTTTCAAAATTTGATATTTTCTTAATTATTTCAGAAGATATAGATGGAAAAATAATATCCTTATCATCTCCTTGACAAATAAGATAATTAGAAATCTGGAAGTCAAAATTATTAGATAGATTTTTGGTTTCTTGTATAAAGTCTGCATTAAGAATGAAATTAACTTTCACGACTAAGTGTTCTAAGATCGATCGTTCTAATAATTTATATATTAAATCTTTAGTCTTTTGTAAAAATAACTCAGGTGTTTCAAATGTTTGATCAGAAGTTCCGTTAGATTTTATTCTATATGTAAGAATTCTATTACCGAACGCACTATCAATTATTTGAACGTTTGCGAATTCATTATCTCCTCTTATGAAATTATTTTTATGTGTATTACTTTTTAAATGATTCATCATATATTTTTTCGATACTAGTATGCGACACTCAGGACATAGAACTTTATCACTGTTTTCTGTACTTACATTTTGTATGGAGCTAGCTGACGGTGATGATGAGAAAGGAGCTTCAAGTTCAAGATTTATCCTCTTTCTTGCAGGTTCACCCTCCATTAATATCGATGGCGCTGGCCTCTTCATTGTACCTCCATTTTGTTCAGATCTAATAAGAAAATGAAACAAATAAATCAACAAACCCTACCATCTCATAATTCAGTCATCATAAATAATTTAAATAAATTACATTTACTAACTATTATTTTTTATTTAAGTGCATCGTGAACAATATGCTTGCATTGGTAAAACACCATCAATCTCATCTTCATTGAATCTACTAACACTTGTAGTTCTATGTCCTTTACATGGTGTGTAATATGGAATAATATCATGATCGTCCAACATTGATTCCGGTAAAATATTTTGTAGGTACCAAAGTCGTATAAATCGATGAAATTTTTTTAAAATAAGATTTTTATTCAAACTCGCAATATCACTTTGGGATAAACTATTAATATCCAGGGTGTGATACATTTTTGGATAGTTTTATAAAGAAATTGCTACTCGAAAAATTAAGAAATGACATCAAGATACGTCTTTGTCGTTTTAAATACTCAATAGATGTATCCCCTCCTTATACTACTAAAACATGTAATAACAAGTTGACTTACGTTTCAGAATGATTTTGTGATGTTTCCACACAAAGCCCGTAGAGTTCGGCATCGAATAATGTTGACATCAGATCCATTGATTCGAAGTTGTCGAGAAGGGCGACGAGATGTGAGTCGTAGAAATCACAGTTTAAATTATCCATGGTGATAATCGTTTGTTGTGCAGTTAATTTCGATTGATTAATAAAAGTTTGGAATTACTTTACATTTAAAATTACGATGAACATATATCCTGACTCTTAAAAATTATAATTCTTTACAACAACTTTTTCAATACGACAATGATTTCATATAGCAAAAAGACAAATCAATTAATTACAAAACAATACTTATACCTCTATACACTATTAAAATGATTAGAAAGAATATTAAAATAAAAATATAACGCTAGCTTATTTATCAGTATCTATAAAAAACTTTTTACACTCTTCTTGGGTAGCCAATTGTTTGGTGATATTATATATAATGTCTCTCACACTTTGCAAATTTCGGTCGGCTTCACTCTCTGTAAAAAATTTAACACGCACGTCAGCGTGTTTCCATTGCTCCGTTTGTGCGACATTTTTTATTTTGTTCACATCATAAACTTCAATTTTGATAAGATGCGACGCGTCAGCACTGTCGTCTTTGTTCGACGTTATGTACGATATTCCACCACTCGTAGATCGACCAACACTCGATGACTTTTTTGTAAGTTTCTTCTTCTTGGGTTTTTCAAAAAACTCGTCAATGCTGTGAGGTCTTTTTGCTATCGCCTTTTTTACTTTGAAAGCGAGAGTTCCTTCTTCATCACTTGGTTCGTCGACATTATCTTCATAATAAAAGTTCTTAAAGGTGTTTTCAGGGAACTGAAACAATAAAAAACAGTATATTAAATAACAGTTCAGAGATAAGTATAAACATGGAATAATGTATGTTAAAATAATTACAATCAATACAGTAATCAGATAACAGAAGCATTTTAATACTAAGTATTACATATATGATGTCCTTTGTACAAAACAATATCAACAGTATAAGAAACATGTATAATAGTTACTTACATTCATTTTATAGCAGCGTCACTCTTTTAACACTTCACTGGTCAGGAACTTTGGAGATCTTATGTAGTGTAGAGTACAACTTGGAATACGGTGCAAAATAATTTCGGTGTGTCTTTTATACGGGGAAGAAATGGTTTTACCAGACAAACATGTATAGACATGACTCAAACGTTAAGATGTGCTATGAATTCTTTGTTCGGTTAAATAAAAGACCCGATTTCTCTTATGGCAATGAGAAACTTCGGTTGATTGTTTATAAAAAGAGCGATACAAAAATGTGTCAATCTTTTGTTTGAATCTTGGAATTATGAGCCATTTAGAAGGACAAATTGCCTCTAAGGAGACCACATGTGGAGTTGAGAGGTAATAAATATAAATTGCACAATAAAAACAGGTACAAAATTCCATGAGTATGCTTAATTTTAACAGACAAACACGTTTAAACACGACTCGACGTTAATATGCATCATGAATTCTTTGTTCATTTAAACAATGAAGACCCGATTTCTCTTATAACAATAAGAAACTTCAGTTAATTGTTTATAAAAAGGGTGATACAAAAATGTGTCTTTTGTTCGAATATTTGAATTATAAACCTTTTAGAAGGACAAATTGCCTCTCGGCAGGCCACGTGTGGAGTCGAAAGAATAAATTAAAATGAAGACCATTATAAAACTAATCTGCACTAGGTATAAATTTAATTGGATATTTATAAATTTAATCAATAATAGGTATTAACTTGATATAAGGTTAATTCACCTTCAAGGGACGCAGAATATGTCGATCGTATTGCGAATCAATGCAATACCTATTACCTATATGTAGTAACCTGTCACAAATGAAACACCGCCCGTATCTAGCCCGCGGAATATTGCGAGGTTTTGCAATTGGGACGCTACCTAAACGACTCACGTCGTAATAAAGTAGTCGGTGGTTGGATTAAATTGATTGATGACGCAATTATTACGTGATACAAAAAGCATGTTCAAAGTATAAAGTTCTGTATGTGATCGCGTTCCGGCGAAAAGTAACGTAACATACTGAGTCACGAGGTAATAACATAAAACCCGCGATTTAGATTCGCGACGTAATCAAGATTATCCGCGATCCTATAACACGTGGACCTAACAACTTTTCCATGGGGGTGTGACAAAACAATGCCGGGGAACCAATACAATGAACCGATGTGCAATAACAATGTAACACCAATATCCTTATAATCCAATAAGATTTATATGGGAAATAATAAGTTTTAGATACGATTTCATTAAAGAAATCCGTGGTCCAATAAAAGTAACCCATGGCAGAATAAGACATTTTTCGCGCTACAATAAGAATGGGAACCAATAAGATTTTTTCGCGACTCAATGAATTTAATCCGCGGCCCAATTAATTTAATCCGCGGCCCAATTAATTTAATCCGCGACTCAATTAATTTAATCCGCGGCCCAATTAATTTAATTCGCGACCTAATTAAGTTTATTCGCGGGCAGTACCTATGACCGACACTGGTGCAGACTATGGAGCTACCTCACTCCATACATTCAAAGGTCTCCATACTTGCTCTGGGTACGGTTAATCCCTATACTACTGGCCACGGGTTCGATCCCCGCACTGAGACAAATGTTTGTATGGCCTACAGATATTTGTTTCGGGTCTGGGTGTTGTGAGACCGAAAGTCTCTCGTAGTTCCTGATACCCATGACACAGGACTCGATCTTAGTGTGGGGTTGGGACTATGTATATGACTGTTGGGTGTTATTTATTATTTATCAATAACGAAAAAATCTTTATTTTGTGGGTTGGTTCATTCCTGCACAACACGGTCCGTATGTCGGAGTCGTTTGTATAATAATAAAATATGATGAATTAAACATCCGTTGGATAAAAGAAAGCTCGATTCCAAATATCCGACGAGGCTTACAACACGCGTGATGTTCTTAAGCAACCCTTCAATCTTTGGCAGTACAGTCACGTGCATCTCTATTGATTATCTAATCTGAACATGTGAGACGGTGTTAATTAATGACCGAGAAATTCCATTACACAATTAGCTAGCTTATGTCTTACTAATACGCGAAATGCTCCATTGGTTGAATTATTCATGGCGTATAGTACTGAAGCCATGATTGTATTGCCACGTGGAACAATGGAGCTAGTTAGAGCTTGATCCAAGACCTGGATTGAGGTTAATCGATCGAAGGACTGATTAGAAGCTTAGGGTTATTGGCCTGTGCGTATGAAGGTTTCTAGTCTCCACGGGTTAAAAACCGTGGTCAATTTGGAGTTACAATTTATGCCCGGTATTTGGAGCTCCGAAAATTTCACTCACAATGTATAACAATAATATAAAAATTAAAAGTCCCCCGACTAAAAATCCTCTAATACTCTTATGATCAAACGCTACTCAACTTTAACGGCTTCTTACATTGATTTTCGCCATACAATTTTCACAGATAAAGCGGCCTTTAACGACATAAGGCGACCTTAAGTGTATGAACATTCGGCTGTTACTCAGCCATCTTCTACTTCAATATACCCCAATACGTAATAGCAAGCAATACATACTATTGAGTATTCGATTATAAAATAAGTTAATCAAATTTCATAATCGATTTTCAAGGATAGTAACCAATATTGCGATTATTTTGATCATGATCGCCCACCATTATAACATTCGATATAAATAATAAAAAATAATATTAGCCCTGTAATATTACTGTCCCACTGCTGGGCACGGGCCTCCTCTACTAATGAGAGGGGTTAGGCCTTAGTCTACCACGCTGGCCTAATGCGGGTTGGCAGACTTCACATACCTTCGAAATTCCTGTGAAGAAATTCTCGGGTATGCAGGTTTCCTCACGATGTTTTCCTTCGCCGTTATAGCAAGCGATATTCCACAATGAAATTTTCAAAAACAACATTCGATATACCTCAATAATATCCTTTCAACAACGTACGAACAAAACGGGCCAGTCAAAAACGCTTTTAAATTTCAATTAGGGTAAGGTATTGCAGCCAATGGAGCGTTTGATTCGAACCCGCCTGCCGCCAGATAAATCCGCTAAGCCGGCTGACTGACAGCCACCGAGCTCTGACGCTCGGATGCTGTGACACCGGCATTTGCAAATTAATATTTAATCACAAGGGAAAGTGGAATTATTTTATGAAATATTAACGCCTTTTTAAGACGGTTCTTGAATTTTAATTATTGCTAATTGGTGTCGGAAGTTTTTGTTATATAGAAATTAGTTTAATTTTAATCGATTTCAAAAGAGGAGTGCTCAATTAGCGGGTATTTTTATGTATGTTTGCAGATATCTCGGGCAAATGAGGACCAATTTTCTAGATTACTTTTGTGTTCCATAGAGCTTATTCCAAGGGTGGTGCCATATAAATTTGGTCAAGATCGGATAAATTCTATCCGTTAAGTTTTTTTACATACATAATATCACGCCTGTATCCCATAGGGGTAGGCAGAGACTATGGACTTCCACTTCGCCCGATTCTGACACACTACTTTCGCTTCATCTACTTTCATCAATCTCTTCATACATTCGCGTCGGTTAAGGGTACTTTTTACCTTTCCTTTAGTTAATATATCAGATTGTAGGCTAATAAATGACTTAACTAAGTACTATCTAAAAGAGAAAGTATCACTGGCTTCCTTTTTGAAATTTTTCACCCTTCGCCACTTACACGTAGTCAGCACATGTAAACTAACAAAACACATACATCACCACTAATCTGTTAAGTTTGACACAAGTCGACTAAACAGGTGTAATTAATTACATACCAATTACACGAGTCGTGATTCGCGAGAACTCCTGAGCTATGTCACTTGTGCCCTGTTTACACGCGCGAGTGACAGACTCCATTTGAAACTGACAGCTGTCAGACTGACAGTTATTGTTTAGGGGGAGCAGGATGGATTTCGGAAAATTAGATGATTAAAAATTTAAAGGCTTGAAATCGACGTGTTTCGTTAATGACTTTTGGTTTATAGAGGTAAAGTTGAATAAAATTGCTACATCATCAATCTAACTTTAAGCCATAAAAACGTTACATGTTATGTTTTTAACTCGAGAAATAGCAGTAATCGTGCCTTCAGAAGTTTTTTTTTGTATTGCACGTTTTATGGCCACACACCATACATCATTTTTTGTACTAACCATTACTAACCTTTATTTCTACTTGCCCTTATCCCATCTTAGTGTGGCTTCGGCGCAACACACTTTTACAAGCGTGTTTCCAGGAGGATTTGGCTTAGTTTTTACGACCGCCTGCCTGACGTCAACCCCCTCTGAGGGAGGAAATTTTTGTAATAACCGTTTACGTAAAATTAATGTTCCATTGTGGAATGCTCGCGCAACGCCATCAACCGAACTCATCATAAGATTAAAGAAAGATTAAAGAAAGCCAAATCAAATAAAACACACAATACTTCGCTAGTCAAAATAGTTGTTCGTCTTGATGTAGACGAGGCGTTTGGTAGTTCGATGGGACGTAACTTGAACGTAAGGTAACCGAGGCGATAAAATGCAAGCGGCGACAAAGTTTCGCACAAAAGTGGCGATATGACGCGCCGCCAAATTTAATCAAAATTTAATATTATCTGGCAAGTTTGTACAGGGCGCGACGAACGGCGCGAGGTGTGCTCTACCTGCTGTTACGCGGTTTTGATGCTTATATTTTGTTGATGAATTATAAGAGGGATACGATGAGCGTATTGCAATTTAGGCATTAACTGAGTGTTGCTCGCGACTTAGTACACGTGGATATTTATTAACAGATCAATCCCACGGGAATCGTACATTTTTGTGGGATAAAGTATATAAAGTAGCCTATGAAGTATGTACTATTGCAGACTGTATGCTATCTTTTTGCCAAATTTCATCCAGATCCGTTCAGCCGTTCTGGCGTGAAAGAGTAACAAACATCTATACATCCTCACAAACTTTCGTGTTTATAATATAAGTTGGATTAGTAGGTTGGGTATAATTGTTTTTTAATTTTTGATTATTTATATAAAAGTATCTGAGTGGTAGAGCCACGCTGTAGACAGTAAAGTCTACAGCACGTAGGGGCCGGTCCGACCGATATGATACCACTGTCTCACAAAAAACCGACGTAAAGTGGCAGCAATGTCGCGTTGCGTTCGTTGAGTGAGATTTCCAGTGCCCCATTCCCCCCTCCTCCCTTTCCCAATCCCTATTCCCTCCTCTTCCATTCCCTCCTTTAAGATTAGCAATGCACCCATCACTCGTTTTGTCTCTTGGATGTCTATGGGCGATGGAGATCACTTACCATCGGGTGACCCCTCTGTTCGTTTGTCAGTCTCTACTATAAAAAAAAGTACATACACATAATAACATGTATGGTAACGCAAAAAATTGTTTATCACCGACCCGCCGAATGCGGCCCAGTAGCGTCAAATTCAGACATTAAGGTCACCATTCAGCTGCGTTCGCTCATCCAGAGCCGGTGCATTGTGCTGGTTTGAGTTTCAGTATGGCACGGATTTGGAGATTTAAGTTTAAAAATTATAATTTGTAATTACTTTCTTTGTTATTTTGCGTCCCCATCGAAAACATGCAGCATGTTTATTAGTTAAGCGCTTGCTATGTTCAAGGTGAAGGTTTGCTTGCTCTTAGATTTATTCGACCTTATTATAAAACGCGGACTTACGGCCGAATGTTAATACACTTAAGGTCGCCTTATGTCAGTTAAGGCCGCCTTATCTGTCAAAATTGTATGGCGAAAATCAATGTAAGAAGCCGTCAAAGTTAAATAGCGTTTGACCATTCGGGCGTAAACTTGGCTTAAAACAACTAATCATTTTGAAAAGCTCTTAAAAAGATTCGTCTGATGTCGGGTACACACCAACCGAACGAACGAACGCGAATCTATGCCTGTTGCATTCACACATTAGCGAAAGTTTGTTTGTATGAACGCAAAAGGCGTAGATTCGGGACCGTTCGTTCCGATGGTGTATATACGCCATTAAATTAGGTTTGTATAATAAGAGTCTTTAAAAAACTCTTATCACCTTATTGATTTCTTAAGTTTACACGAATATTATACATTGAAATAAAACTATTTTTACGAATTCTATCACGATTATTAACAATATCAATTCAAAATATTGAATAAATAAATCAGAATGATCAAAACTCAAGACAGTTGTCGAGAAACAATCTAGTTTATTTCTGATGCTCGAGCGCTAATATCTTTCGATTATAATTGAGATTAATAATAATGAAGCTCGAATAGAGCTCATGAAATTTGTGCAAAAATACGCAAATATCATGAGTGCGCAATTAACTCGATTGGAATATAAATTCGATACTTATTCGTGCTTCACTACAGCAGTATACCTAACTACTACGACTACCATACCGCACCGTTAGATGAAAACTACGACAACTCAAAAAAAGTAATTTTTCAGAAGAAATTTATCTCATTGAAAATTGAGTATTGATCTAAGTGTGTGATATGTATATTATACAAATATATATTATTTAAATTGTATATTTATTAAGTTGTTTGTAGTATTTTTATTGAGATGAAGCGATTTTTTTACTTGTATCCTAAAAGAATTCTCATTTTGAAGTGTTAGTTTTCATCTTTGTGCGATATAAGTAACATCCAACTAAATCCCTGTGTAGAAAATAGCGCAAGTTTACTTGAGAGGTATTGTTTGAGCACGGTTCGTTTAGCACAGATTTAGTGGGTGCTTGTGGGCTGCGGCAAGCACCCCAAAATTATTACCGTGAATTTTTGATACATTAAACCACTAGTAGAATGTGGCTTACACGTGGCCAGTATCAGTTTAGAAATTTTATATGCGTTGATAGTAGGATGTTCGATTCGAATACCTACATTGACTTACTAGATTAGTAATAGTACTGTAAATCGCCCTAACTAAATGAACTGATTTGTCAGCAATATCCTAAGTCTAGTACATATTGTAATGCCAATCATATGCCTATGAAAATTAATGCCAATTTCCATTGTTCCAGGTAAAAGTGATGCTGCGTGTAGGGGCATCAGGCGAGGGTCCTTTTACGAGCGGCACCCAGACATTCTCGATGGACAAACGCAAGAAGCAAGTGAGCCTGTGCGAGACAGCGGCCAGCGCCGCCTCCGCCCCTGAGGATCGGAAGGTCGGGGTCGCGGCACCCAAGATGTTCGCCTTCGATGCTATATTCTCGCAGGATGACTCGCAGGTATGTTCTAGTATTTTTCTGCTCATCATGACCTCATGAAATCATAGTTCGAAGACTTGAAAAAATTGGAGGAAAATTGGTATCATTATCATCATCATCATCAGCCGTAGGACGTCCACTCCTGAACATAGGTCTCCCCCAAAGATTTCCAGATTGACCTGTTGGAAGCGGCCTGCATCCAGCGACTGGTATAAATTGGTATCATTTAATATTAATTTTTTAGGTCAGATAATATAATGAAATACGGAATTGTTCTGAATTTAAGGCTCTAAATAACCAGCATTTTTTTAACATGAGAATAATTTGGTGTTTTATAGTATAAGTAACTTTCGATGATATCCTGACCCACCATGAAATAACACAGTATGTACAAATACCCCAGTAAAATACACATCTGAGTGCCACCACTTCGTTGCTTCGTTCGGTGAGTGGCCGTGGCCCCATTCCCCCCCTCTCTTCTTTCCCAATCCCCATTTCCATCCATTTAGGTTGGTAACACACCCTTGATTCTTTTTGTGTCTTAGGTGTCTATAGGGGTTGGAGATCCCTTGTCATCAGGTGACCCATCTGCTCGTTTGCCAGTCTCTGCTATAAAAAAACTTAACGGACCGACTTCAAAATTCATCCGATCGTGACCAAATGGGACTACCCTAGAAATAATCTCTATCGAACACAAAAAGAATCTCGAAAAATCAGTCTACATTTGGCAGAGATATAGAGTAACATACCTAAGAACATAAAAAACAGACGAATTGAAGACATTCTCCCTTTTTGACATTAACCGTCAAAAAAACATGGGTGGTAACGTTTTGAAACCTATACTAAGGAACGATTTAATGAACGATTAAACGTCTCTGAGTGCGGCAGTAAGACATTAACCGTCAGTAGCTCATGAGTGACCTCTTTAACTAAGACACAGGAAGAAAATCAGTGTGGGCATATCCTCCCACTTTTTACAATGTGCATGACAGCCACTTTTCGCCGTGACTTATTTTCCGCCTGTTCCACTTGCTAAGGTATGCGTAACTCCAGTTGCCCTCGTTTTGGAGAGCTTTAAACGCTCCCGTGTCCGTTGCAAAGGCTTTGTAGTCAACAACCCTTGTGTAGACAAGGCATCCGGCTCTTAAATAACGAACCTCAAAGACAAAATAGTTTGCCACTTCCAATAATAGATGGCATTAATTTGAATAATTTTCTTATTCAATCAATTAACGTATCAGCACGACTGTCTTCGCCGTGGTATACAATCATGCTAATGTATTATGCTTATACAAAGCTTACTATATCTGACAATAAACTTCAAAAATATAGTTAACTCTAGTACATTTTTTTGATTGGAGAAGCCACGCTGTAGATTTCTACAACACAAATATGTTGGCTTCATCTTTTGTTATCATGGTCGGCGGAGATCTTACTGTCAGATGACCCATCTGCTCGTTTGCCAGTATCTGCTATGACATAGATATATACAAGCTAGAAATATACAGCTACAGCTAAAATATGTGATTCAGAAACATCCAAATTCACAAAGCCCCAAACATCCAACTTTCACAAGTATATATACGAAGAAACTAAATAGACAAGCAGTAACACCTTTCTTTCTTTCTACCTGCCCTTATCCCACCTTAATGTTGGGTCGGCGTAACACACTTTTTCAAGCATATTGCAGAAATGGTTTACCTTAATTTTTACGACCCACCGCCTGCCTGACGTCAACCCCTTTTAAAGGGATCCAGTCCCGGGCAAATTAAATTAGAACATTTGCTTGCCCGACCTGGGAATCAAACCCACAACCTCCCCGTCCACAGCCCATACATACTGCCAGTGGACCAAGGAGGCGACTAACAAGCAACAAGAAAAAACATAACATAACATAAGCTGACGCCTGTATCCCCGAAGGGGTAGGCAGAGGCGCACTAGCCAACTGGTACACCCACATTTCGCAAAGCTTAGTTCCGTCCCAGATGTGCAATAACAACTACAATAAAATATCAATTGTGAAACGTGTAATAAACCGGAAGATGTATACCATGTCTTAATGGAATGTGTCCGGAACCAAACTGAGCGGCAAAACATTCTAAGGAAGTTGGATGCTAATATTGAAGACATTGGAATGTTTCAGTCTATATTATGCAACCCGAATTCAAAGGAAGCCCTAATGGTGTATAAATTAGTCGATACAGATAATTAGTGTTTATGATAATTTTACTTATAAATATGTGGGGGGTGCGGGTGCGCATCGAGATGGACAGGCGTCCACGGGTGCGCATGTGCACTGACCACTATTTCTTTATTTAGAGGTGTATATTTTAAGTTGGTTGTTTATATGTCAGAGAATATTTCTTTTGTTTACAGTATAGGGCTGTCATAAACTGTGTTTAAAAGCCTTTTAAATAAATGAAAAAAAAAAAAAAAAAAAAAAAAAAATATCCATAACGTAGTCATCATGCTATAAGTTCGGTGCGGTTGAACATTGGCTATAACAGATGTTACAATGGAGACAGCTCGGAGACGACGCGACGACGCTAATGTGAGGCGGAAGACCTGCCAAATGTATTCGATAAGCTAGTCTAAGCCAACGAGCATGCCGTTTCACACCATTTAATGGTATGGAGAAAACAATGGCTTGAAAATAGTGAATATGTCATACTAAAGCCGTGTCTCCTGCACATGGTTTTTCTAAACAGAACACAATACACATATACACATAACAACGTATTCGACCGACTTCCAAAAAGGAGGAGGTCCTCAATTCGTCTGTATTTTTTATGTATGTTACGCGATATCTCCGTCAAAAAGGGACCAATTTTCAAAATTATTTTTGTGTTTAATAGAGCTTATTTCACGGGTGGTCCCATGTAAATTTGGTCACGATCGGATTTAAAGTCGGTCCTTTAAGTTTTTAAACTTGTGGTTATTCGTTGTCTCCTGTTCATGGAACAATGGACCATAGACGAAAATACCGTGTTTTGTGTAATGATGATAAATGTAAAATGAATAAATTATTCATTTATTCATTTTACATCTAGCTAGACAACTTTTCATTTTTTCCAGCTTACCTCATACATAATTTTATATTATGCCATTCAAAATATTTTAGGTACCAATTTATTATTATGAAGTTTGCACTCTTGGTTAATGACCTCTGCGTACTCCCTCTAGCTAGAGGTTCTAAAAAAAACTGCCATGCCTCACCTTTGATTTGAACCCAGGACCTCTACGGCAACGGTGGTCGACGGCCACAAGAAGGCCAATTAATTTCCAAATGGAAGAGGATCTCAATTCAACTTTATTTTTAGAATAGCTTATCCGCTTATTTCATTGTATAAAGTGGTAATAAATATGCAGTAAGTGAGCGGTGTATACCGTAATAGTGTAGTAAAATTTAACGTCACGCAAGCCGCTCGCGTGCCTTCCCAGAGGCGTCTCTTGGCAAAAATAAGAGAATACTTAGCTACTGGTACATAAAACTCTCCTTTATACCGTTTGGTGCAAGCTACAAGCGATGCCCCTTCCCTATAATCGCTGTTACTTTATAAATTTAACGTGTCACCTAAACTGCTCTCGGTTTTAATTTCGATATAATGTCATCTGGAAGTTAGTTAACAGGATTTTGGAGTGTCTTATCGAGATTCTACGGAAGGCCGACCCCGCCCGCTCACGCAAATCATTAGAATGCCATTTTTTTTATATCATATTTCGAGGTTATGTCTTCAATAAATAAATCAGTCACACACATGGTCCTGACCGTAGGGTCAGGTTTAACCTATCGAGGATATCAGGAACTACGAGGGACTTACTGTCCCCCAGCATCCAGACCGAAACTAATATCTGTGGGCCACGCAAACATTTGTCTCGCTGCGGGAATCAACTCCACCATCTCCCGTTTCACTCGCCCGCTGCGCCCCAGAGACTGTCAACTTATATTACTCATCTCTTGTATTTGGTTTTGGTTTTATCATGCAATGTCATCTTTAAAATCAACCAAGTTCGTAACAAATTTATGATTATTTACTTTGAAATTCATCAATTTTAATTTCAAGCTGGTAGCCGCTTCCTCATTCAACTCGCACCACGCCTGCAGCCGCTGTCGCTCTCTTCCATACTTTGCTGAATTTCATGCACCAAAAATGTCGGCATGCGCGACAGCCCGCCGAGTTTTCATGTTTAAATTGTTAAACGGCCTGCAGTGTTCGAATATCACCAACTTTCACGTCTCTAGTTGGATTTTTCGTATATTTTTAACGAGAAATTACTCGCAACTACGAGAGGTTTTGTTCGAACTCCCTCGCGCCTTAGTTCGTTCTTGCCAAGTAATTAGATCTTGTTTATTTTTACTTATTTTTATACACCCGGGAGTTATAGTGCCGTGCTCTATGCGTATCGATTATCGACATGTGATTATTTTTTATTTATTCTAATCGATATAATTATACTCTATATTATTTGAAAATACATTATTAATCTGAAAGCATCTTACTATTGACTTAATTTAAACTTTCATAATACAGTAGTTGCAAACAATTTCATTTCAAAGTCTTATTTTTAAATTGGAATTTATTCACTACTTGCTTACAGACTACTGTTCCAATGAAGTATTCAATAACTTAGCTTCAATTTATTCCAAACCAATTTTCGCGAAACCCAAAAGAACACTCGAAACAATCCTAGACTAACAATTCCAATTTCGAATTATTGAATCGAACTCGACTTAACGAATTGATAATTCAAACAAGCTCGTACAGTCGAATCCTCTGGGCGCGTCACTATTCCAACCTCATTCCAGATATCTCAGCCAAGCATACTAAACAGGACGTGATCTCACAGCGTCTGTACAATTATCGATATACATTTATCGATGTTTGCGATCTATAGAGGTATATTTTTTGCTGATAATCCTTCAATTTCAACTGGTGCGTCATCGTATTTACTATTAACATTATCGTTATTCTTTCTTTCTTTCGGCCTGGCGTTATCCGGGCCTAGTGCCAGGGTCCGCCTTGCTCGGCAGCACGGACGGTCGGCCTCGTGCTGCCGTAGACGCCGAGGGCGTCCTTCGGCGGTGGGGGCTTCTGAGCCCCCCCAAATTGGAGACGGGCCGCAAGGCGGCACCGCGCAGGGGCGGTTACGGTAGCAATCCGAGTCCATCTCCGGATACCCCGGGACCGCCCCACTCAAGCGCCGAAGTAGGCCACCGCGGGGTTTTTAGTCGGTATTGCCGGTGTAGGGAATTTGTTAGGGACTCGGCCCAGCGTCGCCCGGATGTCGAACATCTCTCCCGGGCATCACGGCGCTGGGTCGTAAGACCGGCGAACCCGACATACCCGCCACGTCCACCCCTCCTGGGCGTGGCGGCAGTGGTAAATCACTTTTCCCCGCGACAAAAAAAAAAAAAAAAAAAAAAAAAGGGTCCGCCTTGCTTTTTAAACGCTTCCACATCGCTTGGTCTTACGCATCCTCTATAGTTAGACAATTGGCTTTCATATCTTCCTCCAGAACGTCCAGCCAGCTCTTTTGATCCGCCCACGGTAACGTACCCCTGGTACGATCTGGGCCAGACACACGTGACCGACATACTCCTATGGTTTCCTCAAAACGTAGTCATACCATCTCAAGCGACATTCCTGCAGTTTATTTGCCGCGTCGCAGACATCAAGACTACCGCGGATGTGCACGTTACGTATACAATCCAGTCGTGTAACATTGCACATCCACCGCAACATCTTCATTTCTGTGACGTGGATTTAGCTAACATGACTTTTAAGGGCAGGCCACGTATCAAATTCATACAGAAGTACAGGCCTAATTATGGTCTTGTACATGAGAACTTTAAATCTCATCGGCATCTTACGGTTGCAAATGACGCCAATGACCTGTGGCCACTTTGCCCAGGCGTCGCCAATACAAGCCGTCATGTCGGAGTCGATATCACCAGACTTTTTATTAAAAGAGCATTTTGGGATCTTTACTTCAATTTCACATATTAAATAGTAGAATGTAATTATTGTAAAACGCAATTACAGACTTGTCTATCATCATATTATTACCTAGTTAAGGTATTCCTTAATCCCACATTTTTATTCATAATACATGTAAATGAGGTTAGGACACTTCTCGTATGGTTTGTCATACACACATAGCCCGAAGTCTTGAATTTAGGCAATAGGCTGGACCCTTATCTCATCTGGGACGGAAATGAACGCGGTGAAATGTGGGTTCACTAGTTCGTCTCATCCTACCGCTTCGGGGATACAGGCGTGAGTCTATGTAGGTATGTATGTATGTATAAAATGAACTCAAGCGTACGTTTCTCCATTTGCACTATCAAAGCTCACAAATCTAAAATCCTTAATTTGTAAATGAGAGAGCATAAATTACCGCAGCGTTGTTCGGTGCAGCACAAATCCTACTAATATCTCGTAATCCTCTTTATATAGCAGTATGGAGTGATTTACCCGAAACCATGTCCCGACGTTCATTTGCACCGCATTATAATTACATACGCAGAGCTATTGTGTTATTTGGCTATCATTCAAAAGAGAAAATGAAGGATAAGACTTCTTTTAACTATAAATATACCTAATAATAATAATATTTGCCTTGTTATGCCTTTAGACTGCCTCGGTGGCGTGGTGGTATTTCGGTACGACTACGGTTCTGAGGTCTCGGGTTCGATCCCCGGGTCGGGCAAAGAGATATTGGATTTTTCCATATCAGCCCGGAGTCTGGAATTTGTGCCCGATATGGCGATAGGCTCGCCCCCTATCACATTTGGGACGCAACTAAGCTCAGCGAAATGTGGGTGTTCTAGTTCGCTAGTGCGCCTCTGCCTACCCCTTCGGGGATACAGGCGTGAGCTTATGTGTTATATTACTGTCCCACTGCTGGGCACGGGCCTGCTCTACTTATAAGAGCGGTTAGGCCTTAGTCTTTCACGCTCGCCTAATGCGGGTGGGTACCGTTATAGCAAGAGAAAAATCACAAAGAAAATACAAAGGACGATATCAATAATTCTAAAGATAAAAGCACCTATAAATAAACATACTAATTAAACCTAGTATTTTAATTACGAGTATATTTTTATATAGATAGATAACTTAAATTCTACTTTATTTAATCCAAAATTTTGTATTTACAAAGTTGAATGAACACTGATATTTTTCTAAAAATGTAAATATGAAATCTCGCAGGATGAAACTCGTATGCAGTTTTAAAGTTCGCCGATATCGCTTACATAATAAGATGAAAGTCAGATTGCTATCCTGTTCAATATTCTGAAGTAAAATACTTTCACGTGATAATGCAGTCTTGCACGGTCCTCTCCGTTGTTTTAAAATTGCAAATGATTCTGATTGCCAACTCCAGATAAGAGATGGCGTTGTAGGTAGGTTAATCCGGGATTATCCCTTATCCCTAGTGTAATTTGAATCTTTTATCGTATGAACTTTATTATCTCTAATCTCTTTGGTAACATAATTAGATGAAATAATGAATATAATGATAAAGGTCGCAGGAAGTCGCTGGATGCAGGCCGCTTCGAACAGGTCGTTCTGGAACTCTTTGGGGGTGGCCTATGTCCAGCAGTGGGCGTCCTGTGGCTAATGATAATGATGATGATGATGAATGAATATAAGTCATAACCTTATAGGCACCTAACTATTTTATCTCTTGCAATCTGAATTAATCAATTAACTTTTAGTAATTTTATTTTAAGAACCGAAACCCCGAGACCCCTTGAGTATTAACAATCGTGACCAGGGGGGTTACCACCACCTCTTATAGCAGTATTATTATGATCTTACTTGTACCGATTTCCATACAAAACAAACGAAGAACGGTTATAATAATACTGCTTTAAGAGGTGGTGGTAACCCTGCAGCACAACTCCCTTAAGTTTAGGAAGAAATATCGTTTAATTTTTTTTCACAGTTTTAGACCAGAGAGTTGGTTACACGTAACTTTCAAACAATTTATTTTAAATATAACTACATCTTTTCACTATGGTTAGGTAATAAAACATACATACATACAAAGACTTAGGCCTGATTCCCACACAGGATAGGTAGATCACAAATTTGAACTAGAACTCTCCTCGGTCTAATTGAAAGTTGCAGTGGCTGTGGACCGGTTTAAATCCCAAACGGTTTTTTCTATTACTATCTGCGGGACTGGATCACCTAGAGGAAGTTAACGTAAGGCAGGCAACTCGTCCTAAAAACTGAACCGAATCCTTTCTGTATTGCAGATTGAAAGAAAGAGTTAACATCCTTAAAAATCTAAAAGAATGGACTTCTTTTATACTGCTCAAACACAATGGCCCCACAAACAAACCAGCTACATATTCGCATACGTATATTGAATTTATCCGTGTAATAATTCAGCGGACACCGGCCGTCGGGTCGACGCAGGCTTATGGGCTTAAGCACCTCACAGTCCATCCTTAGGCCGTAATTACATTGTAATCTGGTGACGTCATGCGAGACCACTTTGTTCTAGCACAATTTAATAGCTTCGAATGAACATTTTGATGATTAGATTGGATGCCAATAAACATAACATAAGCTCACGCCTGTATCCGCGAAGAGGTAGGCGGAGGCGCACTAGCGAACTAGAACACCCACATTTCGCCGAGCCTAGTTCTGTGATAGAGGACGAGCCTATCGCCATATCGGACACAAATTCCAGACTCAGGGCTGATATGGAAAAATCCAATATCACTTTTCCCGACCCGAGGATCGAACCCAAGACCTCAGGACAGTAGTCGTACCGAAATACAACCACGCCAAAAAATAAATACAGCCAATAAATAGTAAGTAAATAACATCCAACAACCACACAGTCCTGACCCCACCCTAAGATATGAGTCATATGTAGTGGGTCTCAGTAACTACGAGAGACTTTCGGTCTCATAACACCCAGACCCGAAACAAATATTTGTGGGCCGCACAAACATTTTTTCGGTGCGGAGATCACCCCGGGGCCTCCCGCTTTACAGCTGGCTAGTCTCCCGCTGCGGCACAGAGACTGTTAGGTAAAATTACCTTTAGCATGGCTCTAGAACTTGAATCTCCTTGAAGAAGTATATATGATAGCGCTGAGGGAACACCTATTAGGGACGTTCATTCTAGAATTCGTTCTAGAATTTGCTAGCAGGATCGGTCTCCTTAACTTGTATCAGATTGTTTATAAATTCGATTTCGCTTGCGGCTCCGCTTCTCATGGAAGAATAACAATTTTACTGGAATCCCTAATATTTTCAAAATAAATTATAGCCTATTCACAAATAATTTAGCATTATTTAAGAGTATTTTTTTATCGGTTCAATTAATTGTTGGAGTTTATGCATTACAAACAAAATTACTTCATAATAATAGTTTAACAATACAATTAGGTACTTGACAATTTTTTTTTATTGATTTTATGCGAAATTTACGTCATCTAAAACGTAGCACAGAAAGAAAAATTATAATATTCTCAAATAATAAAAAGTTATTAGCCTTTGTAGTTTGGTGTAACCTTCAAACTGCGGGAAAGAGAAGTATCAGTAAAATCACGTCACGTCCATGATGGTGCGTGCGTTGGAAAGGGATAGTAAGATATCCCCACTCTTGCTCATTGCAGAATTTAAAATATGTATTACTGCCTCATTTTTCAACCAATTTCGATGCGGTTTTTATAGAAGGTTTTGTTTTTTGTTTTATTTGCTATTACCTTAGACTAATAGTGCGTTCCACTTAGCGTTCACAACGATCACGCTCACGACCGCAGTTTTTACCGTTCCACTTGCTTGTGAGCGTTACTGTCGTAAACTCAAGTGGAATGGATTATAGAGCGTTTTGAGCGTGGAGGTAAATAATACAAACGGCGAGTTAATAAAAATAATGCAAAATATTTAACAGGTTTGGTTATAATCTCTAAGCCTTGAAAATAAACTTGATTAATTATTGTTTAAAACGATTTATATTGAAAAAAAAATATAATTTATTTTTTTATATCCACGGCAGAAACATTCACTTTTACTAAAATATATATTTCCGCAAGAAATAACGTAAGCTTAACGGTCGCCATTTTTGATGCATTGAATTTTGAAAACGCCGCTAATTTTCTCAACGATCACGACGACCCACCTTTTTAGATGGGTCGTCGTGAGCTTCGCGTGAGCGTAAGTCATGACGTCATAAGTGATGTTTTCGCCGCGACGACAACGACCGCGGTCGTCATGTGGAACGGCTAAAAGAGCATTTTGATCGTTGTGATCGCTTAGTGGAACGCACTGTAAATATAGACTGGACAATCCTCACTGACATATTGAAGAAACGGGATGGTGCTATACGCATTTAAGTGTGTTGAACAAAGATGCTAATCTAGTGCTTTGTCTCGCGTCGAATACCCAGAAATTCTTGCTTTGTGCATTTGCTTTGAGCTCAGAATTTGACAGCATATTTTATTCTGCAGTTTACGTGGATATAAATCACTTATAATTATTCAATTCTTATTATTATATTGAAACAGTGAGTTTGCAGAGTCTCATAATGGTGGGATGTTGCATTCGCGGGTGTAAAAGCAATAACAGACGAAATGAAATTTGTGTTACATTTCACACGTAAGTAACGATGAAATCTTATTTCTGAACATTTTATTAGTATCGGTGTGATATATTGAAGAGTATTTAATAAGATATGTGGAATAATATGCATATAAATCGCAATATAACGTGAAAATATAATTTCCTGACGTAATCATGGTGTTACCGGCTACTAAAATCGTAAAATCCGTAAATTGGTAAATTAATAATTTCATTGAATATCAATTCTTTAATAATGTATAAAGCAATAAAACATTACTTATAGGCTCTATACCCTCGGAGGGGTCGGCAGAGAAACTATTACGCTCATTGTTCGCTCACGTTATTTCTGTCCCATTATGAACCTAGTACCTACTATTGATTAAATATTTATTATTTTTTTAAGGTTCCGTCCCTCAAAAGGAAAAAGCCCTTATAGGAACACTTTGTTATCCGTCTGTCAAGACATATATCGGTATCGCAGGGAGGTATCGAGTTGAAATTAAAACCATATACGCAGATCTGTAGATGTTTGAAGCTTATTGACGGGGGCGTCGAAGTGTATTTGGGGGCGCACTGGAATTGGTGAGCGGTGTTGAAAAGGATTCCCCGAACGTGAGAACCCATTATTTTATTTTGGAAATCCCCATACACGGCCGCGGCGGCGCCTCGTAACGTTAGCATTTATTTCAAAACTGACCAATAGAAGTCATTATGATAATAAAAATGGATATGCAAGTTATGAGAGTTTTTCCTTTTCGTTTTGATATTTGTTTTTACCGCCCCCTTGAACATGCCGCCCGTGTGCGGTGCACACCTTGCACGCCCGCACGTAACTCTTGCGGCGATTACGATCAGGTAAGTTTGGAGTCGATCCATTAAGTTTTTAAACTTGTAACTGTTTTACGTTTTCCTCTTACTTTGTCATTAAATTATAACCAAATGAACATGGTACCTTTGAAATAATCTCTATCGAATACAATAGCATTTATCAGGATTGGTCCACATTTGGCGAAGATATCACATACACTAAAATAGTACAAACGAAGTACGTACAGTCTTTCTGCCTCAGTGGCGTAGTGGTATTGCGTGCGCGGTACGACTATCGTTCTGAGGTCTTGGATTCGATCCCCGGGTCGGGCAAAGTGATATTGGATTTTTCAGTATCAGCCCGCAGTCTAGAATTTGTGCCCGATATGGCGATAAGCTTGCCCCCTATAATATCTGGGACGGAACTAAGCTCGGCGAAATGATCTACGATTTGCAAGAGGGATGACTGGACCGTGGGTAGCTTCACCTGGTGTCTGGACCTAGAGCGTCGATTAAGAATGGAAGTAAAGCTGATTCGCATTCGTGATCCTTTTGGCCAGTGAGTATAACATACAGGAATGGAACCGGTACCCCGACCTAAGTGACCGTTGGGATTTCCAATATCGTGCTGTATTTTAACAGCGAACGGTCCGGTCAGTGAGTATCAGTACCTAATCATTACTCTCCTGCGGTTAGGATCATAAGATCCGTATATAGATTTCTCACGCAAAGTTTAATGAGCAGTGTTGAATTGCATATATTTGTGTTTTTTTTAATGTTTATAAATATTATAGGTACTAATTACATCGACAGCGTATTTTACTTACTTTGTGTTTACATATTTTTTACCTGAACTTATTCAAATCTTGATTCCAATTACAGAACATTTACATAAGTAGTTTTCATTCAACTTAAAAAGTAGGAGGTTCTCAATTCGTCGTTATTTTTAACGGGAGGCCGCGGGTTCGATCCCCGAGCCAAGACAAATGTTTATGTGATCACCAGATATTTGTTTCGGGTCTGGGTGTTATAGGACCGTAAGTACTGATACCTACGACACAGGTTAAGCCTAGTTTGGGGCCACGATTATATGTGACTGTTGGGTGAAAAAACCCTTTCATTCAAGGGCAGTTGTCTTGGTATGTTTGAATAACGTACCACAAAAAAAGCCTTATCAATATCCATAAGTATATATATTATAAGTTTTGTATATGAGTAAGATCACGTCAAGTGGACCCCCCATTTACCACTTGATCATAAAAATTTAATCTATATATATTTTTCATAAGTAATTATGATGGAAAAATGATACCCCAAACGATTTTTAAAAATTTTGATTTTAACATTTTTTTTTTAAATGAAAATTTTAAGCACTTTTAATTAAAAAATGGATTAAAAATCAACCGTAAGAGAAAAATTCATGAAATTTTCAGCATCCATGGTCAAATGTCTATACTTTAAGAATATATTAACGACTTAAGATTATTTGTTTATTTTCGTATTGTTAACTAACTTTTAAGTTAACAAATGAAAATTTAACTCATTTCTTGGTAAAAAAATGCATTTTTTTTTTCATCGGTCACATGCTTTATTCATTTAAGTTTAAGATTCCGGAAGAAAATTTCACTGCTCGCCATTAGTTTAAACAAAATGAATTTATTTATGACAGCGCGCCAGCCGCCGAGCGCTGTAGAAGCGCCGCGCTACCGAGCGTCTCGTACTGCATTTCGCGAATTTTTAATTGATTATTTATTTTTAAATTTACGCTGTTTGGTAAAAATAATAAAAAAAAATTGATTATATTCTTTATGATATTGTTAACAAAAAATCAAATTTTATTGATAATAATTATAATAATATAACGTAAATAGTATTAAAATTTGTTTTATAATAATATTTTGTATTATTATTTTAAATTATCACTGATAAAAGCTTCAACGCAGTACGAGACGCTCGGTAGCGCGGCGCTTCCACAGCGCTCGGCGGCTGGCGCGCTGTCATAAATAAATTCATTTTGTTTAAACTAATGGCGAGCAGTGAAATTTTCTTCCGGAATCTTAAACTTAAATGAATAAAGCATGTGACCGATGAAAAAAATGCATTTTTTTACCAAGAAATGAGTTAAATTTTAATTTATTAACTTAAAAGTTAGTTAACAATACGAAAATAAACAAATAATCTTAAGTCGTTAATATATTCTTAAAGTATAGACATTTGACCACGGATGCTGAAAATTTCATGAATTTATCTCTTACGGTTTTTAATCCATTTTTTAATTAAAAGTGCTTAAAATTTTCATTTAAAAAAAAATGTTGTTAAAATCAAAATTTTTAAAAATCGTTTGGGGGATCATTTTTCCATCATAAGTACTTATGAAAAATATATATAGATTAAATTTTTATGATCAAGTGGTAAATGGGGGGTCCACTTGACGTGATCTTACTCATATAGTAACAGTAGGATAATATATTACCAATAATATACAACTGAATATAATAGACAGGAATGGGCTCGGCGAAATATTGAGTGTTCTAGTTCGCTCCTGCCTACCCCTGAATACAGGCGTAATTATATGTATGTATGTACACTACTAATATTTCGATTAATATTCCCAAAAAAAAACCTGAATTCAGAATTTCAGGATTTTTTTTACAACCTGACCACACAAGCGATGGCTCTCGCTGTCTCATGTGTCGGTACGACGTGTAGATATCTATACGATAATCTAAGGCTATTACATATAATAAAGACTGCCTCGGTGGCGTGGTGGTATTTCGGTACGACTACGGTTCTGAGGTCTCGGGTTCGATCGCCGGGTCGGGCAAAGTGATGTTGGATTTTTCCATATCAGCCCGGAGTCTGGAATTTGTGCCCGATATGGCGATAGGCTCGCCCCCTATACCGTCTGGGACTGAACTAAGCTCGGCGAAATGTGTGTGTTCTAGTTCGCTAGTGCGCCTCTGCCTACCCCTTCGGGGATACAGGCGTGAGCTTATGTATGTGTATGTTATGTTACATATAATAATGTGTATGAAATGAAACATAGTCAAGTACCCAATTCTCCTAACGTAATAATTATCTACACCACATCATAATATTCAAAGCATTGCATTATCTCCTATAAAACACTTAAAAAAGCTGACACTAAAATCTAACTAACCAGTTCCCAACCGCCTGAGGTGACCATAATCCAGTGAATAATTTATTAAAATCCGCTCAGGTGTCCATGTTTACCGTGCCAGTGTAGCCGTAGTATTTTCTTTCCACCCCGGACTCGCAGATAATTAAAAGGACTTAAGGTGTAGCACTCAGATTAGACTGGTAGAGTGGCCATGAGTTTTGTGTCCGTGTGGACCATTTATTTAATTTTTTTAAGGCTTTTCTGTGCTATAGTGTTAAAGGTACCTTAATAATTTGTTTCTGTCAGGATATAAAGGTAATTTTTAATTTAACTTGCCTGGGACTGAATCCCTCAGAGGGGGTTGACGTCAGTAAGCGGCCGGTCGAAAAACGAAGACAAATCCTTTCTGCAACATGCTTGAAAAGGATTTGTGTTGAAGTGTGTCGCGCCAAACCTACATTAAAGTGGGATAAGGGCAGGTAGAAAGAAAGATGATCATCATCCGTCACAGGATGTCTACTTCCAATAGCCTGCTGATACTGCTGCATAAGCTTCCCCCAAAGACTTAATTCTGGTTATGATTACAGAATTTTATTTACTTTAAATAGCCGAATATTTCCCAGGAACCCTTCTCTGTTCAAGCTTCTGTAGTGCGTGTTAACGCACTTGGATATTTAACAAATGCAAGAGAATGTTTAGATTATTCACTTGAAGGCAAATAAGGAATAGTAGGGTAAATAAATTGTTGGAATACTTTCGGCTGCACACAATGCTCATAAAAAAACTGTCTGCTCTTGTTTTCGACAAACAACACTGTCTGTAAGTTTATTTTTATAAATTTTATTCTAATAAAATAATCTAATAAACAAAGTGCAAATGAACAAAACTCTTAAACTCAATTCAAACTTCGTTCCCCTTTTAATTTATCCCCACATCGCCGAAAAAATAATTGTGTCCAATTACGAAAAGCAATGATGGCGACCGTAAGCTATGGGTGCGAAGGTAGCTCACGCCAAGAAAATACTGAAATTGTTTTGAATGAAAATTTTAATGACCCGGACTTGAGTCGCTAATTGAAAACGCTTAGTTCCTTAATAAACTGGGGTAACAGGTTGGTTAATCAATTTGCGTCTCTTCATTAAAACCTTTGTGTAATTATTAAATTAATTGCGTAATTATTCGCTCCATTGACGATGTAGTAGACTTACTACAAGGTCGAAACGTAGTGAGTTGACCTTAGATAGTTGAAACTATCCTTCGATTTACAAGTTGAACAATTACGAGAATTTGCCTCCCTTTTTCAATTGAAGCTACAATATCTTCTCGAAATCGGTAAAGTGATAATGATTATGAAATACATTATGGAATCCAAGTACTTATATGATATCCAATATTATTTATTTCTTAACTAAGCTACTATTCTATGGTGCGTTGCAAATAAAAATACCGAAATATTCCATTCCAATTCGCAATACTTTTCGACTTTCCAATTATCTTGTCTTCTCTATAATTCTAATGAATTATAGAGAAGACAAGATAATTGGAAAGTCGAAAAGTTCATTCGTCTATCTACTCTCATATTTTCATTCTTCCTGTGTTTTACTCCTTAACTATACTCAGTAATTTTATAATTTGATAACGCAACTACCCATGCCTGACTACCTCCGTGGCGTGGTGGTATTTCGGTACGACTACGGTTCTGAGGTCTCGGGTTCGATCCCCGGGTCGGGCAAAGTGATATTGGATTTTTCCATATCAGCTCGGAATCTGGAATTTGTGCCCGATATGGCGATAGGCTATCACACCTGGGACGGAACTAAGCTCGGCGAAATGTCAGTGTTCTAGTTCGCTAGTACGCCTCTGCCTACCCCTTCGGGGATACAGGCGTGAGCTTATGTTATGTGTTATGTTATGTTATAACGCAACTACACGACTGATACAAAATACTCTTTCAATAAGTTTTTCCATTCTCTTTCTACACTGTTCCCGGGTAATGTAAACTCTTGTTTATCTCGGAAAATATCTTCCACAACAGTAAAGCGAACAAAAGCTACTAAATAAGTAATAATATTCATTATATTTTGTTTCAGACGGAGATCTGTTCGAGTGCGTTAACTGACGTCATCCACGCTGTTATCAACGGGACGGACGGTTGCCTCTTCTGCTTTGGACACGCAGGTCTTGGTATGTTTTTCTTTATTATTGCAATTTAATGACGAAACAAGGGAGCTGTTCATCTGATTGTGAGTGATACGACTACCATGAACAGAAGCAACACTACCCGAACTTTGAATAACAAAGCGCTGAGTCTCATAATGCCCAGTAATAACACGACTGGCTACAAATTTCGATCAAACGGAAACACCACATTTACTTGCACGATTCTACTTGTGGATCCAAATAGTTATTTAGATGATATCCACAGACGGACTATAGCATATTTATGTAACTATATGTAACGACTTAAGGATCTCTTTCTGTTGCAGTCTTTTCACAAATAATATCAAATCCTGATAATCGATCCTGATCTCGATTACAAACTATCTTTTAACTAACAAACTCCTGACTACCACAAGCAAACTATTTATAAAGCCTCTTAAAGTTGTATGGGGAGAGCGTACGAGCCTCGCCGATTTGCATTCAGACAGCTTACTCTAGGAGCCTCTTAATTGGAATTTTGATAAATAACGCGAGAATTTTGTATTTCAATAAACACCTCTTTGAGTTTCTAACTAATATAACTACTGTGAAGTAGATAGTATGGGAGAAAGCGTTGTTAGTAATGGTGTAATTTGAAATATAAATAATCTACATCGAGGTAAAAAGTGGTAGAGCATTCATGTCTGCAGCGTACTGCAGACATGAGATTATAGAGCCATGCTGGAGACAGTTACGTCTACAGCACGAATGGGCCGGCTCGACCGATTTGATACCACCGACTCATAGAAAAACAACATAAAGTGGCAGTTCGCTACTGCGTTTCGTTCGGTAAGTGACATTTCCGGTGGCCCAAGTCCCCTTCCTTTTCCCGATCCCTATTTCCCTCCTTTTAGACCAGCACCACACCCATGATACCTTTATGTCTTGGATGTCTATGCGGTGGAGATCACTCACCATCAGCCTCTGCAAAAAAAAAAACAATAACATTAAGTGAATAAGCAATAGCACCCACATAGTCCTGGCTCCTCAGTAAGATACGAGTTTTTTGTCATAGTATCAGGAAATAAGAGAAACTTTCTACTTCAACATCCAAATAGCAGACTCGAAAGAAATATTCGTGGATGACAAACATTTGTCTCAGTGCAAGGATCGAACTCGTGGCCGCTCGCTTCATATCGATATTTGTAAAGTATAGTAGTAAATACATAACATAACATAACATAAGCTCACGCCTGTATCCCCGAAGGGGTAGGCAGAGGCGCACTAACGAACTAGAACACCCACATTTCGCCGAGCTTAGTTCCGTCCCAGATGTGATAGGGGGCGAGCCTATCGCCATATCGGGCGCAAATTCCAGACTCCGGGCTGATATGGATAAATCCAATATCACTTTGCCCGACTCGGGGATCCAACCCGAGACCTAAGAACCGTAGTCGTACCGAAATACCACCACATTTATAGAATAAACAGTATTTCTATTTTATGGGGTTTAAGAAAGCTGTGACGTGAATAAACATCATCAGCCATAGGACGTCCACTGCTGAACATAGGCCTCCCCCAAACATTTCCTGATTGACCTAATGGAAGCGGCCTGCATCCAGCGACTTCCTAAACATAAATATGTTGAATTTCTCTTAAGTCGTTATATGTTAGAATGTAACCACTTTTAGACAAAACGAAAATATGGAAACTATTCAACCACTCGATAAGGTGGAAACCCCTCTTTTTATTTTGATTTAATTAAAAAGAAACATGGTGGTGTTAAAAATTTATAAAAGTTTGTCGTTCTGTTTCAGATTATTCATAATAATCCCATAAGAACAGACATAGGAGTACAGTAATTACTGTATAAGTACCAACAAGGTATCAACCATAATCGTCGAAATAAATAACGATGATTTACCACTTAACCTAAATCTCAAAGAGTTATCAGACACCACACAAATCTCCCGCGGTGTATTAATTAAACAAGATTACGCGTGTGCTTAACGTTAAGCCGACAATAATTAAAATGAGGTTAAAATTACAGTTACCGCAACAATTTCCAAAACAAACAGGATTTGTTGCTAAACCGCGTCTTATTCAGACAGCAGTAAACTTTGTATAGAATCATTCGATCCGAAACCTTAATCTCCACAGATTATGTTAAGAGTCTTCCTATTAAAAACGAGTGAGTTCGCTTCCCGCGAGTTTGCTTGCGTTTGGATTAAAAATGTTGGTAACTTGGTCCAACGATTATGGCTAATTGAAATCAACTTTCTAGTAAATTAATTTTGTAGAATTTCAAGCAACTTTCTGGGGAATATGTTGGTTATTATTTATAGACTCGCTAACGAGTAGGTGTGTGATCTGATGGTTGGTGACCTCCACCGCGTCTAGATAGCCACGATGGAAGAATCATGAATACATTCCCGACCTTGGTTTACTGGACATCTCACTGAACGAAATATAACAGCGAGCTTCCACTCTACGTAGATTTTCTATGAGACAGTATCAAACCATTGGGACCAGCCCTTTCATTCTGCAAATTTGCCAATCATGCTTTTCTACAGCGTAGCCCTACCACTAATTTTTTGTGGATTATTGATTAATTAAATTAGGTCGCAGGAAGTCGCTGGATGCAGGCCGCTTCCAACAGGTCGATCTGGAAATCTTTGGGGGAGGCCTATGTTCAGCAGTGGACGTCCTATGGCTGATGATGATGATGATGATGAATTAATTAATTCATAATTTTCATCAATATGTGGATGTATATCATATGTAGTACAGTCGTGAGTAAGCATCAAACTTAGACTAATTAAATATTTTGGAAGCTTAACACACAGTTCACAAAATGCTAGAATGTTTTAATTTAAAATCTAATACAACCTACGCACAAATATGCCCAACCTGGAAACTATTTTAACAGAAGCCAATCAATTTATCCTATATTACAAAGAAAGAGTAGTTAACACAAAGAATAAACAAACTGTACACGCAGACAGATTTATACAGATCGTATTGTTTGCGTGGAGTGTTATCTCTGGCGAAAGGATTATCCTCTTTATAGCAAACTTGGTAATTGATTTCGTATCTTGTTGAGCTTATTAATAGCTCGCTAATAAGTTTACGTGCCTCGTCTGTTTCATCGTGTTTACATTATATTTATTGAGTTATTGTATTGAATTTTTGGTAATTGCGTACTTGACTAATATTTTTTTATTAATTTTATATGAAATTAACGCCTAAAATATAGCACTGGAAGAATTATTGAAATATTCTCAAAGATAAACAAGTTATAAGCATTTGAAATATGGTCTAACCTTTAAACTGCGGAAAAGAGAAGTATGAGTAAAATCTCGTCAGGGCCATAACGGTACGTGCGTTAGAAAGGGATAGCAAGATATCCCCACTACGTCCCTACTCTTGCTCATTGCAGATTTTAAAATATGAATTACTGACTCATTTTTCAACCAATTTCGATGCAGATTCTACAGAAGAGTTTCTTATTTGTTTTATTTGCTAGTACATATAAAAATGTGTACGAAATCAAACATAGTCAAGTACCATTATATTACATAAGCTCACGCCTATATCCCCGAAGGGGTAGGTAGAGGCGCACTAGCGAACTAGTACACCCACCCACGTTTCGCCGAGCTTAGTTCCGTGCCAGATGTGATAGGGGGCGAGCCTATCGCCATATCGGGAACAAATTCCAGACTCCGGGCTGATATGGAAAAATCCAATATCACTTTGCCCGACCCGGGGATCGAACCCGAGACCTCAGAACCGTAGTCGTACCGAAATACCGCTACGCCACCGAGGCAGTCAAGTACCCAATTATATATTTTAGCTTTTCCAAAGGTATATTGGTTTGACCTTTACATGTCCATACAGATGATTCATGGACCACATTTTATACCGTTAGCAGATTTGATTCGAAAATGAAGGTATTATTTTTACGAAGGCATATGCATATTATTTGTGGTTTATGTTTTGAGTAGATTTAACATAATCAGGTTAGCAGAGCAGCGGATAGCTAGAAAGTATATTGTGAACTGAATTATTGAGCAATTGAGGGATACACACCTGCAGGTCGTTTCTCTAAGAAACGCCACAACGGTGCAATCGACGACGAGCTCCCGCAGCGCACATCGTTGAGGTCGACGGGGCGTTCAACGTTGTTGGGACTTAGAGAATACCATTTTCCATACATTTATGTCAAACGCCTTGCTCGAGAGAGCTAGTTCGCATAAGCGCCGTCATCACGCATAGCGCTAGTGCGTGCGCTTTGTACCTTGCTGAATACAAAAATGACAACATCGTTGCCGCAACGTTGTTTTCACAAATGATACCTTAGAGAATCGACCTGCTGAGCTTCTTCATAAAAAACGAATATAATAATAAATTAATTCATATAAATGTTGATAAAAGATTTACATTCGTTCCAGAACATTCGCCAGAGGCGCCGCAAACTTTTGCGGTAAAAGAAAACATCCCGAGAACTTAGGAACTTTTTTCATTATTACGTTCAACTCATTCGCAAGTTTTCATTAGCGTATTTTTAAAAAGATTTCAATGTAAATGCCTTTTACTCACAAACCTTAAGGAATAAAGGTGGTCACATAATATTAGAGCATATAAACTTTAAATATTATAACTATAATATTTTGGAATTTGTGCCCGATATGGCGATAGGCTCGCCCCCTATCACATCTGGGACGGAACAAAGCTCGGCTAAATGTGGGTGTTCTAGTTCGCTAGTGCACCTCTGCCTACCCCTTCCTTCCTTTATGTTATGTATGTATGTGTTATGTTATAATATTTATAATGTTAGAGATATAGATAGAGATCTCCGTTATCCGCGAATCATGGAATAACCACTATATGGATTTTTTTTTGTTTGTTGTCCGAATCCTTACTACAGTCTACACTCATTATTTCTGTCACACACATACAAGGATAGATTCCTTGTATGTGTGTGTCCAATGTGGAGCCGTCGCCACACACTTACTCAAGCATAATATTGCAGAAAGCTTCAGGTTATTTTTTACGACCTACTACACCTATTGAGAACCCGTTAATGATGTCCTCATTTAATAATAATAATATTAGCCCTGTAATATTACTGTCCCACTGCTGGGCACGGGCCTCCTCTACTAATGAGAGGGGTTAGGCCTTAGTCTACCACGCTGGCCTAATGCGGGTTGGCAGACTTCACATACCTTCGAAATTCCTCATTTAATATGAAGCTATAAAAGTTTTACAAATCTATTTTAATTTTAACTATTGGACATTGATATAAATGCACATACATTTACTTCACATTTCATCATCATCATCAGCTATAGGACGTCCACTGCTGGATATAGGCCTCCTCCAAAAATTTCCAGATCGACCTGTTGGAAGCGGCCTGCATCCAGCAACATCCTGCGACCTTTATCAGCAGGGTCGCCACCACCTCTTATAGTAGTATTATTATAATCGTTCTTCATTTGTTTTGTATGGAAATCGGTACAAGTAAGATGATAATAATACTGCTATAAGAGGTGGTGGTAACCCCCCAGTCGCCTTTCAACTTCACATTTATAATAATAATATTCATTTATTTTACGATTACATGACTGTTGTCAAAATAATATATTTGAATATTTCCAATTATGTACGTGATATGGTTAGAAAACAAGCTAGGATTTCTATTCGGCACGTCTTCCAATCACAACGGATTTGAAGACAAAAGTATATTTTTCTATACAGATAAGGCGTTGTTTATTTGGAATGGGATATAATAAGCAATGTTATACAATTTGTTGAGACAAATATAAATAAATAAATACACCCAACAGTACACACCTAGTCCTGACCCCACACTAGGTATTACCTGTATCGTGGGTATCAGAGACTATGAAAGACTTTCTGTCTCACAACACTCAGACTTGAAACAAATATATGTGAGCCATACAAACATTTGTCTCAATGGGGGAATTGAACCCCCGGGCTCTCGCTTCACAGCCGGCTACTCGCCCGCTGCGCCACGGAGGCTGTCGTATACATTACATATTCTTGTATACATTACATACATACATACAAACTGACGCCTGCATCCCATGGAGGTTAGGCAGAGACATTAGAGCGCCACAAGCTACGATCCTGACATATCTCTTTTGCCTCGTCGACATTCATGCATCGTTTCATACATTTCCGTGGATTCATTCTTGTATAATTGAAGCTATAAATAATACTATCAGCCTTATTAATATTACTATACAACTACTGGGCTGGCATTCTCCTACTAATGAGAGAGAGGCTGGGAGTTCGATTCCCACACCGAGGCAAACGTTTATGTGATCCATAAATATTTGTTCCAATTTAAAGCTACTTTCCATGACTAGATTGCCTGAACTTAAAAATGAATTGAGTAAGGCAGTAAAAAGGAATGCCTGGCTTAGTGCCCAAGACACAAGATTCCATCTTAGTATGGCGTCAGGACATGTGACTGTTGAGTATTTTATTAGCCAAGTCTAGTGGAAGTATATATAAACTGTGGAACAGCAGGTCTGGTTTCGGTTCCCAGGTCAGGCAAAGCTGTTTTTGTAATTTTATTTGCTCGTGACTGGAATCACCAGAAAGGGTTGATGTCAGGCAGGGAGCCAGTTGTAAAAACTAAGCTAAAACCTCTCTGCAACACGTTAAAAAAAGTGTGTTGCTCCGACCGCACATTAAGGTGGGATATGGGCAGGAAGAAAGTTTTTAATGTAAATAGAATTCACGTAACATAAAAAAATTATTTGCATAAAAAAAGGTCTAAAGAGTACAAAGCATCGAATCTTGAATCGATTCAGTGCATATTTGCTTTTCACAAAACAAACACAACATTTGATTGAGCACCCAATTCCACTAAAGGCAGGCAACTCTCGATGTAATTATGGTACTTGTACTTATTAGAAACCGGTGTGGCCATAGGGAAAATGTTAACATTTTTTTTACCGCCCTAACAGATATCCTTTTTTGCAGGTAAATCCTACACAATGCTGGGGCGACCTGACACAGCGGCGAACCTCGGAGCCATCCCATGTGCGATAGCATGGCTGTTCCGGGGTATAGCAGAGCAGCGACACAAGTGTGGCACTCGCTTCTCAGTGAGGGTCTCTGCCGTGGAGCTCTGCACCAACACCAATCAGATAAGAGACCTGCTCGCTCCGTATCAGAATGGTGAGCTTGTGATTATTTTGTATGGAGATAGATGATTTTATTAAGAGTCTTATAGAGAAAGGCAACATTTATGGTTCTTGACTCATTTTTATGGGAATTGATGGAAATCAGCAGGCTGGTATTAAATGCCTTATCAAACAGAAAAAGAACAACAGCGTGCTGTAACCAAGCGAGATATACGTAATTCAGCAGCCACGTGCTTAGCTTTGTCTTTATTTGTGACTAACAACAACTTCATTGATTAGAAAAAAATATCTTGACATGCCTTTACTTTGCTTATTGAAGTTGGCTTTTAAAGTACCCTTAATGCTAATTAATTATAAAAATTAATTATATAATAACATTTTGAATTTCTTCCACAATCACATAAAAAAACTCGACGGCATACAAAAATTACATCTACTACTGCCAAACACGGTCCTGTATTTAATTATGTTTCCAACAGACACGGAACAATCGCCAGGAGTGTACCTCCGCGACGATCCACTCTTCGGCACCCATCTTCAGAACCAGTCGGAGCTGCGCGTCCACAGCGCGGAGAAGGCAGCCTTCTACCTCGACGCCGCACTTGCCACGAGGGGGGCGCGGGAGGAGGGGAAAGACAGTCACCTCCTGTACACTCTTCACGTGTACCAATATAGTGTTGGAGGGAAAGGGGCCGGTGAGTAACTTCTGAAGTATTTCATGGTGGAAATGTGGACTTCATCCATGTTAGGTAAAGTGTTACCTATAAGAACACAATCACAGGTACTAAATCATAAACAAGTACTCACGTCTGTTGTCTCCGAAAAGATAGAAATAGTACATCCAATTTTCACCAAGCTTATTTCAATCCCATGATGTGAAAACAGGGGAGCCTGTAGCCATATCGGGCACAAAGCCAGATTCTGAGCTAATACTGGATCATGAATAAGTAACTTTTTATATGGTTTGATTAAAGATTCCTTTTAAGGTGTAATCTATGTAAGTTAACCTTTGATAGAACATATCACAATAAAGATTCGTTAAGTTTAAAACCTCATTTCTTTGTTCACAGTTGCGGGAGGTCGAAGTCGTCTTCACTTGATTGACTTGGGAAACTCTGAACGTGGGAAAACTAACGGAGGAATACCCTTATCTGGACTAGGAAATATTCTACTTGCTATATTTAATGGCCAACGACATTTACCTTATAGAGACCATAACTTAACACATGTTTTAAAAGAATGCCTTGGCTCTTTAACTTGTCACACAGCTATGATCGTTCATGTATCACCTAATGTCCAAAATTATTCAGATACTTTGACAACTCTGCAACTAGCTTCAAGAATACATAGACTACGCCGAAGAAAAGTCAAGTATTCTGCAAATAACAACGCTGGCTCTGGTGGAAGTTCTGGTGAAGATGCCTCTAAGCCGAGCAGTAGTGAACCCGATCCGTCAAGTAGTGATTTATCAGCTGACACAGTTATATATGTAGGTCCTATGGATGATGCAACAGATGGAGAGCATCCTCCAGTCTACATCCCTCATATAAATTCAGGTGACAACAGATGTGTATTGAGCAAAGCTTTAAGAGGCTCAGCGGCTGAGCAAAAACATAAATCTTCACTGTCAAAAGTCGTTGAAGAGAAAAGTCCAGTACATAAACTGCATTCATCACCAAAAGCATCACCGTTGAAAACTCTGCAGCAAAGTTATACACCTAAACCATCCCCAGCACATTCTGTCGCATCGAAATCAACACCTTTAAAAAAAGTGTGCTCGAAACAATTCCCAGATGAAGTGAAAAGTACCAGCGATGAACAATGGATTGATGGTCCAAGAATATCAAAATCTAAATTAGTTGAAGTAAGGCACATAATAAAGGAAACGCAAAACATGAAACGTGAAACGTGGATCGATGGGCCCATGCAAGAACCTAAACTACCTATACCATTTGATCCGGTTCCTGTTCCTATACAACCCAATACTTTACCTTTGCAAATTGGAGTACTAAGTGCTCATGGAAATGAAAACATAGGCTATGGGTACATGGATAACCATAAGAAAAACATGATTCGAAAATGGGTCGAAAATCAAACCTCGCAAATCCATAAATCAAGGCACAGTTCACCCAGTCATAAAGGTCATAGAGATCTCAATTCTAGGATACCAGACGATGCAGAAGCTCACAGAGTGGAAATGAAAGAAGCTATAAGACGTGTCCATGTTGAGGAATCAACAATAAGAACTGGGTTAAAAGCAGGTTCGAAAGGAATGGCAATAGAAGAGGAAAACTTCGGACCGCCTGATCAAAACTTGCTATCAAACAAATCTAATAATACTAAACAACCTAAAAATGAGATAGACGATGATGATGATAGCGAGGAATTAGCTGAAATACCACCCGCATTACCTTTAATACAACCAAGTAGCCTTAGTAGTAGGGAGGTTTCCATGGAGAGCTTAGATAGTAAATATAAAGAACGATTAAGAATGGATGATGATATTGTTTCTAATCATAGCAGAGACATCGATCCTCATGGTATGAGCAGAGGCCCAGATGACGATGAAGATGAAATTCTAGAAATCATTGAAGTTGAAGAACCTCTTGAGCCCGTCCCAATGCAAGATTGTTGTCTTCAAGTCACCGAAGAAGATATTGCATTTTGTATGGGCTATTCAGAGAATCCACTACCAGAAGTCGATCAAGAAGATGATGACCATCCACTCAGAATCTTAAGCCAAGAAAATCTAACTGTAGCATCAACGTTTACAGATACACTATCGTTGTATAGTGAAGTTGAAAGGCAAATTAGAAAAGAAGCGTACCTTAGACAAACTATGGAGTTTTATGCACAAAATTTTAGTAGTGATCCACTTTTTGGTGATGTAAATCCTCACGAGAGTTTACCATCATCGAGATCCCGAATCGATGATTTAATGGAATTGTCGGAGCTGTACGCGTCGCGAAGGATGTTAAATCAAAATGAATTAATTAATTCAAGGATCGCGCCTCAATTCCAGTCTCTCTCAATGTGTAACGTTCGAGACACAGACGAGTATCATGGTGACGGTTCAGTATACAGTGAACCTGCATACAGGCCAAGCGACAAAATCTGCGATAGTTGCAAACGAACTATATCAAGGCCTGGCAGCGCAGTGGGCTGTGCGTACCAGGACCCAGAGAGTGGTCACAACGATTGCTACGGTCCTTTTGAGAGATATAGAGGAAATGAAACAACTGATGCAAGGATAGCATCCCTCAGACATCCAGATGGAGCATCAGATCCTAATCTACGCGAAGAAAAGCGAATGCCCGGGAACGGCGCGCCGTCTTGCACTTTTAAGGAATTAAAATCTAATCTCCATCTAGAAGTTACTCCACCAGTAGTGACCACAGAACCTCGATCAGAAAAACCAGAGAAAGGAGACAAAATGGTAGCTAGAGTAGTCGCTGGTTCCAAACCTGATGGATATGACAGTGGACATGAGTCCACGCCGAGGACAGGGAAGCACAGTCCAGCAGCAACATCAAGACGTGCCGAGTCAGGATATGATTCCGTCCCAAGGGATTCTGACGCTTCCTCGCTGGACTCATATCCAACCAGACGTGCTGCCGTCGCGAGGGCTCACGCGAAAAAGCACACTACAGCAAAATATAAACAACACAGCGACCGCTCCTTCTGCTCGTGGCTTCGAAACCCGTTTACCTGCAAATATGCCGACACTGACCCCGAAATAAGCGATTTCTAAATCGTATTCTAACTCGCTAATGTAAAGATTTATCTACGTATCGTAAGCTACGTTACCGAATTTATTCTGGAGACTGCTTTTGTACTTTACTCGTATTTATAAAATGGAAAGCTTGGCTCTAATCCGACGAGGTTATCACTGTATTTTTCTAGTTCTGCTTCAGTGCTCTCATATCTATGGATACGTATCACTTTTGTAAATACCGATATGTTATGCAACGAAATATTAAAGTAGTAAGCGATATCTACTTCTGCTCATTTTTGTACTTTTATACTGTATTCTTCGTCTCCTACTATTATTTTGAATATCTATGTAGCTTGTATAAATGTAACGACATAAACAGATTTGAAATGTCTTCCTCCGTCTTCCTGTCGCAGCAGTTTTACATTCAGAAAAACTTTTATATTTTTTCTAAAGCAACCATGAAACCTCCGATTAACAGCCAATCAGCCGTCTTGACTGCTCTACTATTTGCGATGTCAAATGCAAAGTAAAAATATTGATCTAAATTTTTATTCTTAGAAAGTAAGACTGTTATAATAATTGGCCATGTCTACGCATAGCTTTAATATTCGAAATTGAAGTAATTAGGAGCTGTAAGTTAACATTACATTGGAAAGATGCAGGCACTAGCTATTCCAGTAGTTGTCATCAAGTCCGCATGTGGGTTCTGTACATAGCACTTGCAATCGTCATGCCTTTACAAAATGTTGGTGAACTTAGTTAATGCTTATATTGTCAATGTTTCTGTTATCGTACGATTAATATTATTATAAATATATATCCTAAATTCTACTATACGTTCGTATTAGTTTACAATAAATTGTTCAATTTCAAACGCAGTTTCATTTGTTGTGATAACCCAATATCAGATTTTAAAAATAGCATACCTATTGTTACTTGGCTGGCAATGTTATCAGACATATTGTGCACACACAAGTGAACACTATTTGATTACATTTTGTAAAAAAAACAGAGCTGAAAATCTATACTATTATTACAAAGCTGATAATTTTGTTTGTTTGAACCACAGATATTTATATAACACTGAAGTTGAACGCACTAACCTTTGAAAGTACTTTTTTAATTAAATATAATTCAAGTACCAATTTTTGTTTATTATCACTTTTAACTACATCGCGCGCTAGTTTGCTATGCATGTAGTAGGTACTTCATAAAAACCTCGAGAAATAATATAAGTAAAACACAAGTAAACCAGTCAAGGTAAAATAAGAAGAAGATAAGATACAAGAAGGAACTTTCTTGCTGCCTGGCGTTTTCCCGACCATAAGCCAAGGTCCGCCTTCCTATTTAAACGCTTCCACTCGCCCGATCTTGAGCTAGTCCTAGATGTTATTAAACCTTATGTAGTAATCAAGAAGAAACGTTATAAACGGTATTTAAAACATAACATTAACATAAGCTCACGCCTGTATCCCCGAAGGGGGGGGGCAGAGGCGCACTAGCGAACTAGAACACACACATTTCGCCGAGCTTAGTTCCGAGAAAAATCCAATATCACTGCCCGACCCGGGGATCGAACCCGAGACCTCAGAACCGTAGTTGTACCGAAATACCACCACGCCACCGAGGAAGTCGGTATTTAAAAAACTATAATAATTCACAGACTGCGAAAACAACTATAAACACAAGCGTGAATACAACATAAAAGACATTACTATAATCTTCGCTACCATAAAGTGTTTAACATAAGCAAAACCCAACGTTGAACATAATCACGAATCTAAATAGAAATGAACAGCGAGTCTCAAAAACCATGAATAAATAACGCGATATCGCCCCAGGGGTTGGAATTTCAAAATCTTTTGGGACAGAAAACTTCTTTTCCTACGCTCTTACCGCTCGAAGTTTCGCCGTTAAGGCTCAACTCTATTATCTTTCATTTCGACAGTAATTTAACATTCACCAAGCGCTCCGGCAGAATCGAGCTATCAAATAAGACGTTTCACCCTCTACTTTGAGGGTGACAACTTTTTTTACGGAAATCTCCCAATAATTTGTTAAAGTGGCAGCCGGTTAGCCGGTAACGCCTGTGTTCTAAAAGATTTTAGCTTTTACATCGGATGAGGGGATATATTTTGATGTCGCAATAAATTTCGTAAAGCATTTTCACCCACTTAAGTTAGGCGATGTTTTACCGAAGCAGTGATTCACAATTTAGTGATTCATGGTAATGTATTCGAAAAAGTTTTGAAATTAGTTAAAGGATATAATAAATAGCTACAAATATATGATTCAGAACCGCAATGAAGACACTTGATTGAAGAAGACGCCATGATACCAATATGAATTGCAACAACAACAAATAATAATAAATAATTCCACCATATTTTAGGTACCACAATTGTTACACTATAGCGAAACTGAGACATCTTTACGAACATGTACATATATTCCAGAAATGTGTGTTCCTTTACCATCAATAAGAATGTCTAGTATAAAACTCTTTTATTAAGCGAAATATGTTTATCAAACTTTCAGAGTAGGTAAATAATAACAAAACCTAACTTGAAAGTGTATATTATACTATGATCGACAATCATATTTAAGTAAAGAATATAAACGAATCATTTTTCATCACAATTGACATCTAAACCTCACTTGGTCATCATAAACAACATTTAATACTTATCACGATCTACACATAAATAAAACAGACATCAGAAGGCAGCAAAGCCGTTGCCAACGAAATGATCATCCACGAAGGATTTAATAAGGGCGACGCTGTCACATAATATCCTACCAATATGTACAAAGTGCGGGCAGAAATAATACGTGGAACAAAGACGGGGCACGCGTCGCGGAGTCGAACCCGCGACGTGATGAGCACGCCAAATGTAAGGCAAAATCCGTCTGACTAACTCACAAAGGAAATTTAACTTAAACACAAAGATACAAAGTTGTATTTGGACGTGCAGACGTGTTTATAGATATTGCATCTGAGCTGAAACATTGGAACGTGATACGCACGGAAATAATAACAAAACGAAAAGGTAACGAAACGGGGGTAGCTATCGGGACGATATATCAATCCTAAGTCATGTGGAGGGAAAAAACTGGCTTTCTTGTTATATTTTGAAAGTAACTTAATAAATTGTACAGCTGCGCTCTCCGCGAAGGTGGATGTTATTTATAATCTATAATATTTCATTGGGAAAACGGTGGAAATGTTTCTGTTATAAGTTCATTCGATTGAATGTATACATCTTTAAGTTTAAGGAGATTAGATTGGATGTGTGAAGCTTCATTTGTAATTTGGTAAGGTTTTCGAGTAATAAAAAGATCGTTTGGTGATTGTTCTTTAAATTAATTCTATATTATAGCCTTTTGATAATTAGCGATAAACTCTAAGGATAAACTTTTAATAGCTTGTAATTTACATTAAGTTCTGTTAACCTAATTTGATAGTATCTTAATTTAAGTAGTCAAATATGTTTTCCTGAAAATATACTCAAACATAATTCTTAATGAATACACATTTCGAACATATTTCCTAAATAATGAATATGATATCCAATATCTCCGTCTATACATGTATTTCCAAGCAATTGACCAAAAATCTCAGCATGCAGTCTCCGGATTGCTATCAAGCCAACGTGCAGCTGTGACATTTTCTGCTTCTTCCAATCCTTGGAGAAAAATAGTTGTATCTAAAATGCATTCGTGCTTAAGGAAACCCGACTGTTTTGTTTACATTTAAAGTTGTTTTTGAATAGCATTTTGGTACGGAATTTTTGGGACTTATTTACATTTTTATCTGACTGCCTCGGTGGCATTTCGGTACGATCACCTCCCTAAGGTCTCGGGTTCGCTCCCCGGGTCGGGCAAAATGATACTTGGACTTTGCATATCAGCCCGGAGTCTGGAATTTGTGCCAAATATGACGATAGGCTCGCCTCCTTTCACATCTGAGAGTTGTGACGAAACTAATCTCGAAGAAATGTAGTTATTTCTAGTTCGCTAGTGCACATCTACCCCATATGGGGAAACAGGCGCGACGAGCTTATGTTATGTTACATTTTGATTTTGTTCTGATGTTGATTTTTTCGAAGCATATTTTTTTTAAATGGTGTCAGTTCATACAAGTTTAAAATCAATTAGTATTAAAATCTTCAAATATCGCTGGATCTCTATGAATGAAAATTATGGTGTAGTTCTAATTGGTAGTCTGATGTATAACAAACAATCTATCGTCATTGTAATTACTTGTAAAATCTTATCCAACTGTAACAAGAACATAAAATTATACTCATGTTTCAAGTTAGATAGGCAAAGATTCATCCACAGATCATTAATTTCTCGTTTCACAAATTCCAACATCAGCGGCCTGAGCAGGAAAATTTCTGACAACCGTAAATGTATTCGAACTCGATGCGCGTCTATGAATTTTATATTGCGCAGCGAACTCGAATACATTTACATTTACATTAGTTTTTCGTGCTCGGGCTACTGCAGCCCCATAATTTTCCTGCTCTGGGCGCAGATACTTTAGATGTACATCGATCATCTTCATCAGCCACAGAATATCCTCTACTGAATATAGGCCATCCCAAAAATAATAAAAAACAATACCCAACCTGAAGATTGAACCCAACTAACTGACCTCATCCCCACCGAAATCCATCAATAAACACCGTACAACATAATGCAAATTCATCAAACTAATATCAACAAAGTTTGCCAATTAGAGGTATAGCTCCAAAATAAACAGTCAATTCGCTAACAATTGCTACTGTAGTGCAGTTTCGGAAACATGCATTGTTCGTACAATGGAAACTCAATTGAACTGCTCTGTATGTAACATATTATCCTTTTTGAAGTTCCAAATGACCCCATTTAGCCAACTGCAACTAAGTTGGTGTTTTTGTGAGTTCGCGGGTAGGGTGAGCATATTTTGGAGAATACACAGAAATGCTGTGACTCGTTTTTTATGTGTAGAGAGTATAGTACAAAGACTAAGGCCTAACCCTTCTCATTAGTAGAGGAGCCCGTGCCCAGCAGTGGGACAATATTATAGGGCTAATATTATTATTATTTAAGTATAGTAAAAACTGTATAGTCGCCTCCTTGGTTTAGTGCCAGCATATATGGGCTCTGAACCGGAAGGTCCTGAGTTCGAATCCCAGCTCGGGCAACGCCTGCTTTATAACACAATTCGTCATCGACTAGATCCCCAAAGGAGGTTGACGTCAGACAGGCAGCCGGTCGTAATAACTAAGCTGAATCCTTTCTGCAATATTATTTAGAAAATGTATTGCATCGATTCTGCGTAGGAGTGGGATAAGGGCAGGTGGAAGAAGACAAAATTCTTATTAAAATATCCCGTTTGATACATGGTGTCTCTACTCAGCGTATAAGTTTTGTTGTCGAAGCTAGCCATTCAGGGAGCATTACTGCGCCGTACGCGTGGGGGATATGTGGGGGACACGGGGGTCACTGTCACAACCCGCGCACCCACAGCCTCCGACACCATGAGCCTATGGTTACAAATGTTTTTGCGTAATACATAATCGCAATAATTTGTTATTTAATTACTTTATCACAAATTATTGGGATGTGATAACTTGAACTCGGGACCTCACCCATGAAGACGTATTTCATTAATAATATAAGAAGACTATATCCCGCTACGCTGCGCTTGCCGGTACGTGGTCTCCACTCGAGAACTTTTCTGCCCCATCGGCTATCAATTATACGAGCTATATGCCCTGCCCACTGCCATTTCACCTACAAGGTGGACCGACGACCTGATAAAGGTCGCAGGAAGTCGCTGGATGCAGGCCGCTTCCAACAGGTCGATCTGGAAATCTTTGGGAGAGGCCTATGTTCAGCAGTGGACGTCCTATGGCTGATGATGATGATGATATCCCGCTAGTTGCTACTAACTTCTGTAAGTCAAAATCAGAAGTCAGGAAAAATTAATGGGAATGTATCGTTATATCTGTCGTCATAATCAGCTGTAAGGATTCAGTATAAGTTTTCCACTTCACTCCGTATCAAATTTCCTTAATGTCCATATGAATTTAATACATCTTTAAACCCTTACCTTAGCTTTCTACCTACCCTTATCCCACCTTAATGTGGGGTCGGCGCAACACACTTTTTCAAGCATGTTGCAAAGAGGATTTGGCTTAGTTTTTACGACCGGCCGCCTGCCTGACATCAACCCCCTATGAGGGATCCAGTCCCGGGCAAATTAAATTAGAAAATTTGCTTTGCCCGACCTGGGAATCGAACCTCCCAGTCCACAGCCCATACATGCTGCCACTAGACCAAGGAGGCGACTACTTTAAAACCTTATCTAATGTTTTAATTAGTCCAATAATTTACGCATTATAAAAAGTTGGCACAATAATTTTGCCAACATAATCCAATAAAATAAAATTTCAAACACAACACACAACCCCACATACTTCCAAACTCAACACTTACTCAATTAACTTTAAAGGTAGTTTGTTACTGTGTGGTACCAACTCGAACATCTGGATTTCTTTACTGCAACTCTTGAGTTACGCAGACCGGTTGTACAGGCGCGTATTTAGGATTAGAAGAGGGCGACAGAACCTACAGAAATTAATTTCTAATGAAATTGCTTGCGGCATGACTTGATGGTTGGTTGGGACGGTTATGTATCCCTTTGTCTGTATCGGTCATCCGCCTGTCTTGTCGCAAGCCACTCTATATGCTTCTTCCCTCTTTGGATTCGGAGTTTGAAGAAGCATAAATAGGCCGGCATGATTCTGGCGACCATTGTATGTCAGTGGTTGCCCTTTTTTTTGAACTGCACTACGCTTACTATTAGGTACAGGGTAATCATTATGCCGTGCCCGAAAAAAAAAAAGTATTGTCAGTCCGAAAACATAGGTAAATAAAAAAAAATACGGACGAATTGAGGACCTCCTCTTTTTTTAAAGGTCGTAAATAATATGGCCTGTGCCAAAAATCTGTCGAAATTATCTGGGAATCGTGCCCCCATGACTCCCCTACATAATCCGCACCTGAATACACAAGAGGTCTGGCGTTAAAAGCTACTCCCGACCTGAAAAATAACTTTAAGTAGCTGGCTTTTCGTCACAATCTGACAATGGCGCACTAAAATTCTGGTGCTTCGTCTTGAGACGAAAAGACCCGTACATCGTAGATCTATCGCCAATAGTCGATTTAGAATTGTGGACATTATGACAAAAATTCTTAAATAATATACAGTCAGTAAAATAAAGACCGATAAAGATGATAAAGGTCGCAGGAAGTCGCTGGATGCAGGCCGCTTCCAACAGGTCGATCTGGAAATCTTTGGGGGAGGCCTATGTTCAGCAGTGGACGTCCTATGGCTGATGATGATGATGATGATACAGTCAGTAAAGTTATAGAATGAGTAATAGAAGAATTTAGACAATCGAAATCGAATCGAATGCCTCGGTGGCGTGGTTGTATTTTGGTACGACTACCGTCCTGAGCCTTATAGTAGTATTATTATAATCTTACTTGTACCGATGTCCATACAAAACAAACAAAGAACGATTATAATAATACTGCTATAAGAGGTGGTGGTAACCCTGCTTTTTTAGCGTAGTTTTTACAACCCGCTATCTGCCTAACATCAGCCCTCATTGAGGGATCCAGTCCCGAGCTAATCAAATTAGAAAAATCGCTTTGCCTGACCTAGAAATCGCACCCAGTATCTCCCAGTCCACTGACCATTATGCTTCCACTAGACCATGGACACTTCGACGACGACGAAATTGGTTAGGTACATCCAAGTTTGTGATACATACATAAGCTCACGCCTGTATCCCCGAAGAGGAAGGCAAAGTCGCACTAGCGAACTAGAACACTCACATTTCGCCGAGCTTAGTTCCGTCCCACGTGTGATATAGTGCGAGCCTATCGCCATATCAAGCAAACTTCCAGACCTCGGGCTGATAGAAGTCTGTGGTAAAATGCAATAATTTTGTAAACGCCAACATCGATAAAATAAAATCTCGTTGTCGGTAACAGATGGGTCGGCTCCATCCAATAGGTGTACAAAATGCGGGATATATTTCATAGTTGCCTCGCCTCGTTCGCGAGTGCCTCGTGTCGAGGCTGCCTCGCCTCACTCCGACTCGGCTGTCGCAAATCTGATCTGTCTTCTCGGAGTTGAGCCGAATCAATCTGCATTATACCGAGAACGTGATGGCCCAAGACATAAGAGAGCGCGGTTTTTTTACACAATAGGTATATTTACACACTAGGTTATTTCACACTCAGAGAGATCGATTTTAAAGCATAATGGTAAAGTTAAAAAATAAAAATCGAACTTTACTAATTTATCAATTGTTAAGCATGGGGATATTAAAATCTCACTGTCACCTGTAAATCGTCGCAATTAGCATAGGAATGGCTTTGTGTATGCCAAAAATAAATTAATTACCCCAAATATAGTTTTCTAAATGTACTGCAGCTGACCCAATAAGTCAGAAAAAATGTTTTCGTCACAAATTCAAGTTAACATTACTCAAAAACTATGAAGCTTACGAAATTTAAAATTTTACCGTTAAATTGCTAGCTATCCCCTCTATTATTCATACCACTTTTATGAAACACCCTATATATTAAATATTATATACACACCTCGGTAGCGAGATGGTATTTCGGTATGACTACGGTTCTGAGGTCTCGGGTTCGATCCCCGGGTCGGGCAAAGTGATATTGGATTTTTCCATATCAGCCCAGAGTCTGGAATTTGTGCCCGATATGGCGATAGGCTCGCATATCACATCTGGGACGGAACTAAGCTCGGCGAAATGCGGGTGTTCTAGTTCGCTAGTACGCCTCTGCCTACCCTTTCGGGGATACAGGCGTGAGCTTATGTTATGTTATATACACGCCGATCGTCGTCAAGTCGTAAAGCCGCGATTTAAATATTCTCGCGCCTTAGATTAATAATCTCGCGCATATAAAATACACAATCTACGAGTATATAACAGGTCTATAGATCATGATCCTCACACGTCATTAGGACGAACAAAAGTGCGCAATTATATAAACGCAGTTCGTCACCTCTTTGGTCCAGTGGCAGCGTATGTGGGCTGAAAACCGGAAAGTCCTAGGTTTAAGCCCCAAGTCGGACACAACGGTTTTTATAGCCCAACTTGCCCTGAGATTGGATCCTCACAGGGGTTTGACGTAAAGTAAGCAGCCGGTCGTAAAAACTGAGTCAAATCCTATATTCATAAAAAATATAGGATAAGAGCAGATGAATTAATGAAATTCAATTAGTTTGGCGTTATTCCGGCCTGGTGCCAGAGTCCAGCTTTGTACCTTAACGCTTTAACGCAATTGGAAGAGAGAGAATTGAATTGGTAGAGAATGCTTCATTAAGCCCGCCTTTATATACATGTATGTAAATTGTAATAAACATTTAAAAACAGATTATTGCAGAATTTACCGCGCTATTTCTCGTCACTCGTACCACCAAGAAGACGTGTGGAAAGACGCCGATGCCGCAGCGATTTCTCAGGATTTGAGAGCGCACTTCAACTCAAAGCGCACGCACTTTACAATGTTTACCGTGGGCGCCGCCGGCTCTAAACGATACTATACTACCAGTGTGAGTATGCAGGCGAACATTTATTTACAAAAACTAGATCATTTTAGTGTCTGCAATATAATTGGGTACTTGATTATGTTTGATTTTATAAACATATTTATATGTAATGGTAAATAAAACAAAAAAGAAACCCTTCTGTAAAAACTGCATCGAAATTGGTTGAAAAATGGGGCAGTAATTCATATTTTAAGTTCTGAACAGGTTTTCTTATAGGAAATATCTTGTTATCTCTTTCCAATGCACGTACCGTTATGGCGGTGACGTGATTATACTGATACTTCTCTTTCCCGCAGTTTGAATGTTACACCAAACTTCAAAGGCTTATAACTTTTTCATTTCAATATTTCTTTCTGTTCTCTATTTAAGATTATGTAGATTTCATATAAAATTAATTTTAAAAATTAGTCAAGAACCCAATTACCATGTTTTCTACACGGACGTATAAAAAAAAGGACATCGTCTCGCCAATATTAAACGGACACCACAGATAAGTCACGCACACAAACGCGCCTCTACAAAAGTGTCCCATTGCACACTAACACTCAGTCGGGGCCATTACGAGTCGATAGACCGGATCGACAGAAAACCCTGCTTCACTTTCAATGCTCCTAGCGCTACGTCCTCTTTTTTCTACTTCCATGGTATTTTATTGGTGTACTCGCTGTCTCTCACAGCTCCCATGGTAAGTATTTTCATACATTAGCTCACGCTTATATTCCCGAAGGGGAAGCAAACGTGAACTAGCAAACTAGTATCACATCCCGCCAAGTTCATTTCCGATATTTAATAAGGAATTAATAAACCTTATGGCATATCGGACACAAATTCCAGACTCCAGACTGATACAAAGTGGAAAAACTTAATTTCACCTGACCCAGAGATCAAACCCGAGACCTAGGGTATACAAATTGCCACCGAAACAGTATTTTTCTACATTTACGTAGGCAACACTACAAACACAATACAAACTGATCACAAAATATTATGATAATATAATACTCATTAAACAAGTTATACGTGGATAAAAGAGATTTAATATTATTTCATATACAATAAAGAATCGCTCATCCCAACAAATAACATGGAATTACAATTACGGAGCAATAATATGATTACCACAATAAAACTTTAATAGCAATAAACTAGAGATTGCTATGGAAAATGCTACGTAAATATTAACAAAGCGTTGCTACTACCATGGTTGTACTCACTGTGTTTTCACGCGGGTATTTCTAGTGAGACTATTTAATATTTAATTATGTAAAAAATTGTTCAAGTGAATCCGCAAGAAATAGAAAATAAAATAAAATTATAAAATCAATCGATAATTTATTTTTACATACATACATGCATAGACTCACGCCTTTTTCCTATAGGGGTAGACACAGACAACGGATTTCTACTTGCTAAGATCCTTGCATACCTATTTCACCTCATTCAGTCTCATTACATTCTTCATGAAAACAAAAATAAATAATTAATATATTTTTATCAATGAAAATAACATCTAGCAGACACTAACGGCACAATCTATTGATACACACCATAACAATCTCCCGTAACTATTTGAAAAATACTCATATTTTTCTCACTCTTTATCTATTCGTAACAATTCTAAATACCGTAGTAACATTAAGACACAGGTAATTCTTATCTATGGCGACACGTTCGTGGCTAATTCTCGAAAAGCCCTTTGATCCGGATAAATTGGCGACAGTATCTCCGCCTGAACTGTGAAGGCACGCCTACTGTCACTTAGATACGACTCTGTGCGACATTGCTATCATTATTCGTGTAGGCGTTAGGCATACCAAAAAGTCTTTATATTTAAAATGTAATCCAAAGGCTCCTATTTTTTTATAGTAGAGACTGGCAAACGAGCAGATGGGTCACCTGCAGCCCGAGCAGGAAAATTACTGACAACCGTAAATGTATTCGTGCTCGATGCGCGTCTATGAAATTTGTATGAAATATTAATCAAATGTCATCAGTGCGCAGCGAGTTTACATTTACATTCGTTTTTCGTGCTCGGGCTACTGATGTGCAAGTGATCACCATCGCCCATACACCCAAGACAAGAATCATCATGGGTGCGTTGCCAACCTAAGAGGAGGGAAATAGAAATTGGGAAAGGGAGGGGAAATTAGACCAGCGGTAATTTCACTAACCGAACGAAACGCGACAGCGAGCTGCCATTTTACGTCGGTTTTCTGTGAGACTGTGGTATCAGACCGGTCGAGCCGGCCCAGCACTGCGTTCTGTAGACGTAACTGTCTACAGTGTGGCTCTAGAACTCAAAACTATTGTCTTCTTCTTCTACCTGCCCTTATCCCACCTTATGTGGGGTCGGCGCAACATACTCCTTTTTTTAAGCATGTTGCAGATAGGATTTGGCTTAGTTTTTACGACCGGCCGCCCCTTTGAGGGATCCAGTCCCGGGCAAATTAAATTAGAAAATTTGCTTTGCCCGACCTGGGAATCGAACCCAGGACCTCCCGGCCCACAGCCCATACATGCTGCCACTAGACCTAGGAGCCAGCAACTCAAAACTATTGTCTCAAATGAAAATAATTTCTTAAACTACCATAGCAGGGCATAATAATAATCTAATTTTATTATCAGGTATTGTATTGATCCGCGACTAAATCAATTAGTTTGCCTTTGTCTACCATCTAGCTTTGACTTTTCTTTTCGAAAATCCATCGTCACTAAATTCTTCATAGAGATTAAACATAGATTGTTGAAATATGTCCTAATTACTGTCTACAAACGTAGTCTTGTTAGAAAATTTAGTTTTGATGTCTTGACTTTTTTAATAGAATTATAAACCTTACCTAAACCTAGGTTATTTATTTGAGATTTCGTAAAACAGAGTTGCGTTGCTAGATTGGTATTCGATAGGAAAAATGCTCACACTATACAATGGAAAGCTTTTAGAGACTCTAGCATAAAGTTATCATAAGTCGACAGTCAAAGCAGTAAATCCAACATGCACAATTCAAAAACAACATTCTGCATTCAATATCGCGAACACAAGAAAGTAAATAGCCAAACATTTTATTCAGGCACTACCGACTACTACCGAAGTCAAATTGGCAACGGGGACATTCTGGTTCATTGAGCGCGTCCCAACCCGGCCATATCGATTGGTCGCACATAAAATATGTCCCCAGTGCATCTCGTAAATAACTGCACATGCTGTGACGCGTACTCGTATGCACAGTCTCATATAAATAATGTCAGCAAAATCGTCGTTTAAGAATTTTGAGATGTGCTTGTGTCATCTCGATTTTTAGAGGTATGATAATATACCTGACGGGTTACTACCACCTTTAATAATAGTATTATTATAATCTTACTTCGTTTTTTTCTACGGGAATCGGTACAAGTAATCTACTAAGCACGAGACTCTCACAGCCGGTTTCAATAAACGATCTCAATCTAATACTAAAATAATTTAAAACTTTGTTCTTATTAACTAATTTGGGATCAATCAGGAGTCTACCTAGATATTCGGTTTAAGATCGTTTATCGAAACAGGCAATAGTCGACTAGGTGGCTTCTCCCAATTAATCTAATGTGGGTGGGGAGACGTAAGGCATCTTCGAAATACTAGTGGGAATTTATAATGCATCCTCCTCATGACATTTACCTTCTTCGTCAAAGCGAAAGCTATGTATTCGAAAAGTCAAAATGTGTGTGCACTAGAGCTGTTTTATTGGAAATCAATACACGCCCCAATACTAAACGTGACCGTAGGTCTCAATAATTAATCTAAGACTAAAACTGTTCTTTAATTTAATTAAGTTCCATACCTTTTATGTGTCAAAAGTTGAAGGCGTATCCAAAAATAATCACAAGTTTAAAAACTTAACGGACCGACTTCAAACCTTTCTCAACCAAATTTATATCGGACCACCCTTGAAATAAGCTCTATCGAACACAAAAAGAATTTTGAAAATCGGTCCTCCTTTGGCGGAGAAATCGCGATAACATACATAAAAAATACAGACGAATTGAGAACCTTCTCATTTTGGAAGTCGGTCGAAATACCCATGATACATAGCCTTTTAGATGTTGGGCTCAGGGCTAGTCTCAATCTAAAATTTCTCTCTCCTCTCTCGTGGTGCCTATCCACTACTGGATGTGATATCTCATATGACATAACATAAGCTCACGCCTGTAATGTAGTCTCATATAATTTAATATTCCTATACAAAGTTTTATCTGTCACGTCACACCAGAATCAACCCAGAACAGTTATTCAAATCTTCTCCAAACTCATATATCGATCCGACGATAGACCGTTTTAAAAATTCCCCACGCGTGTCCATAAAAAGTGACAGTATGCGATTTATATAAAATATATACCGCAACCATCGATATAATAATATACCTAGATGCACAGTTCCATACAAATATCATTGTAAACAGTGTCCTCGACAGACAAAACAAATAAACATCACAAATTTGATTATATTAACACAAATATGACCTTATAGACGCGGCATAAAGTAGCTTTTTAAATTGAATGTTCAAACGTTCCTATATTCGAAATTTTTGAATTTCTAATCGTTTTTGAATTTGACAATAATTTGACATTATTAAAAGAAACATTCTAGTCACTTGGACAAAGATTGAATGGAGTCGAATAGTTCTTGTATTTATTTGTGAGAAATTTTGACCACGTGGCGTACAATGTAGATGAGAATGGCGATATCTGTATAATAATTTTACTTACATTAAGAGATAGATAGAGTATAAATGTTTAGAAGATAACAAGGCTTATGAGTTATGAATATGAAATAAGCACTGTTTTGCCTTAGCGTGATTCATAAATAAATAAATAACACCCAACAGTCACATACATAGTCCTGGCCCCACACTAAGATCGTCCTTTGCTCTTTAGATTCTTAATAATTTCTTTTAGACTATCATTTCGTTTTCTTAATCTTTTGTTCTGCCTTTTTAAGTTTCGCACTAAATTAGATTTAAGTTTAAATTTTTGGTTGCGTTCTTTCAAATTATCTTTCAAAAATAACGTCTTGGGTGTGTTAAAGATTGATGAAAATTCTGATGTTATTGGTGATCCTTCATTATTTATTGGTTCAATTGCTGGTTCCTGGAAATGAATATGTTTCCAATAAATGATGACGCCACAATTACTGTTGTAGTAATTATGCCTAACGACTGGTTTCAATAAATGATCTCAATCCGAGAATCCAAGATAAAAATGAAAAATAAAAAAAAAAATCGCGAGAATGAACCATTAAAATTATTATTTGACAGCGGAATGTTCAACTTTGTTCATGTTGGCAATTTTTATGATCTGCACACTTTGATTGAAAACATTTATTAGAATTAGCCGCAAATTATTAAATAGTCATTTTACATGGCAGTATGTACCTAGTATATGCTTGCTATTGATGAATTCTGTATCAAATATTTTTCAACTATTACATTTGTACTGCACCCTGCCTCATTTAAACTTGTAGTTACGACAATCTAAAATAAAGTCAATAAATGTGGCAATATTTATTTATTTATTTATAGGTACACCAACAGCATACATATTGTTAAAATAAATAGTAAACATTAGTTAAGGACAATGTAGCTGATGACAATTTATCACCTTTATTTTTGGTACAGCATTTTTTTTAATTTTCCTAATCCCTTTTTCTGTATAATATCCATCGGAATCGGCAAAATGGTCTGAACAAACCACACTTGAGTAATTGGGTTTAAAATTTTCTTCTCTCCTTTCTTCGGAAATAATTTTACGCCATTTATCTCTTACTATTTCATTTCATGGAAATCTGTAATTAATAAATAAAATTAATAAAAAAAATCATAAATTTAAAATAAATATAATATATTTACAAAAAAAAAACGACTCCATATATTTCATTGTTCCAAATCATGATTTTAAAAGGGACAAAATATTTTATTAACTGAATTTGTTAAATTAATTATTTATACACGTTTAATACTTAATTTAACATGATTAAGGTTTTAAGAATCAAGTAAGGGAATTATACTTACTTAAAATATGAAATCCCATGTGTTTTGCGCTTTGTAAGAGTGTTATTTTTGCACTCTTTCACAGAGCATTTAGGCATCTTCACAGACGAACGGTCGGCGCCCGACTGTCAGCCAACAAGTGCTTACTTACATTTTAAGCACTCGTTGGCTGTCCCACTTTCTGAGCGTCAACTGTGCATCTAGGTATATTATTATATCGATGACCGCAACGTTTATGTTTCAAATTCAAGCTTACGGTTTTGTAGTGTGGAGAATAGGCACAGAGAGGCGATAAAATTTATTGTCACCCGTGCGACATATGGTGCCTTCTCCCTAAATGGTGGCAAGTGATAAGCGACTAACGGGTAAAGCTATGGTGAGTTAGAAAAAGTTTTATAAAAGGTGATTACATATTTTCTGAGTGGTAAAGCCACGCTGTAGACAGTCACGTCTATAGCACAAATAAGCCAGCTCGACCGGTTTGATACCACTGTCTCATAGAAAACCGACGTAAAGTGGCAGTTCGCTGCTGCGTTTCGTTTGGTAAGTAAGATTTCCGGTGGCTCAATTCACACCTCCTTTCCCAATGAATATTCCCCTCCTTTTAGGTCGGCAACGCACCCATGGTCCTTTTTGTGTCTTGGGAATCTATGGGCGGTGGAGATTACTTACCATCAGGTGACCCACCTGCCCAATTGCCAGACTTTGCTAAAAAAAAATGCTTTTCAGAGGAAACTACTTCTATTCTATCGAAATAGATGAGGATTTGTTACTTTTTTATTCACTATTAATGAACGTTTAAAAAAGAAAATATATATACTTTGTTCAAAATACGTAACATTTCATATTATTATTTTCTTTAATTTCACTAGATGACTCGAATACTGTTACAAAAATATAAATCGATATGTATAAATATATATTTAAATACATCCCAAATCATATTGGACAGAATATAGATTAAAAATCGCTAACCGATCCGCTCGTCGCCGCCGCTCGTGACGTGTCCAGCGGAAGGGGAAGACGAACGCGCACTGTTTCCCTTACCCACTCAACAATCCGAAGAATAAAATGCGCACAATGCATTGTGTATGTTGCGCCTTGCGCGGCTAAAAACTATACGCTACGTAATTTGTTTTTAAAATACTTTTAAAAAGACACTCGTATATAAAGGATTTATTTCGGAGCGATTTATGATCGCTCTGTATGCAATGTTTGAAAAATAAAATTCAATGTATATTTTACACAATGTTGCCTCTTTGGTCTAATGGCAGCATTTATGGGCTGTTGACCAGGAGGTCCTGTGATCGATTCCCAGGTCGGGAAAAGAGATTTTTCTAATTTAATTCATATCGGGCACAAATTCCAGACTTCGCGTTGATAGGGAAAAATCCATTTTTGCCCGCTTTGGGAATCGAACCCGAGACCTCAGGACGGTAGTCGTACCGAAATACAACCACGCCACCGAAGTAGTCGTGGAAATTATTTTTACTGTACGAAAAATAATTTTTACTACAAAAACCAAATCTTTATAATGGTTGTTTCATACCATTATAAAGATTTGGTTTTTGCGCATCTATTGGTGTAAAAAACAGGAATTTGGAAAAATGCAGTTACTATTGTATCACTCTGAGGTAGGGTTATATTCTAATCTTATTCATAATGAAAGTCTGGTCTTATCGAACGCATAAGCCTAATCTTGCCTACTTTAGCTAAAAGAGAACTAAAACATGTTTATCGAATACATGTTGCTGGTTACAGAAAAAACATTATTTTTATATCTGGCAAGCTTTGATACAAATAGGAAGTCTTGGTTGGAAACAATCAATAAAAAATATATCTCAATATTAGATGTGGTCCTAGACTATAACAAAATTAATTTCATTAAGAAAGAACATCAAACTTGACACAGCTGATCGGAATCGGCCATGTTTTCACTATTGAACGTTGGAATGTTTTAACGTTATTGAACGATTATGAATACAATAAAATTTTTATGAAACGTACTATTGCGGTCTTATTACGCTCTACTTAGTTATTATGAATAAGGGGGTAGGTCTTTATTAACTACAGTAATCCATGTATGTAGGGATCTTCCGGGGGTTCTTGCTATGGTTCTGGGTTGCAACACTTTTGTGCGGCCTGAGCAGGAAAATTTCTGACAACCGTAAATGTATTCGAACTCGATGCGCGTCTATGAAATTTGTATGAAATATTAACCAAACGTCATCAGTGCGCAGCGAACTCGAATACATTTACATTTACATTAGTTTTTCGTGCTCGGGCTACTGGTCATTTCGTCTTTCATTATCCCATGGCCGTACCATCGTACTAACAAAAAAAAGAAATAAAACAAACTAAGAAGCCAGAGCATAAACTCTCGCGGTGCACAAGGAACATTTTATTTCAATGATTTTGCATTTTAATTGGAATTTTCGTAAACGTTTAAGGGGATTGCACTCGCACAAACTTTGAATATAAAAAGGTTGTAAAATTCAAATGCAGCATATAATCGGAATACAAAGATTCATTCTTTAAACTTGCCTTTTCATAGCATGGCTTATAAATATAATATTTACAAAGTAATACATCTTCGTTTTTTCGTTTTACAAAAACTGATATTTTATCTGGATTTCGACAATACACTAATTCTTTCTGCCTGCCCTTATCCCACCTTAATGTGGGGTCGGCGCAACACACTTTTTCAAGCAAGTTGCAGAGAGGATTTGGTTTAGTTTTTACGACTGACCGCCTGCCTGACGTCAACCCTATGAGGGTAACCCTGCCCTATGAGGGATCCAGTCCCAGGCAAATTAAATAAAAAAATGTACCTACTTTGCCCGACCTGGGAATCGAACCAAAGACCTCCCAGTCCACAGCTCATACATGCTGCCATTAGACCAAGGAGGCGACTTTTTGACAATTACAATAATAAACAACTTAATTATTGTATATAATTGATAGCCTCCGTGGCGCAGCGGGCGAGTTACCGGCTGTGAAGCGAGAGGCCGCGGGTTCAATCCCCGCACCGAGACAAATGTTTGTATGGCCTACAGATATTTGTTTCGGGTCTGGGTGTTGTGAGACCGAAAGTCTCTCGTAGTTTCTGATACTCACGACACAAGACTCGATCTTAGTGTGGGGTCAGGACTATGTATGTGACTGTTGGGTGTTATTTATTTATTTATATTGTGCTCATGAGATGTCTTTATGAAAAAAAACATGTCTACTTTTTTATTATATCTACTGCGCAGCACTGCACTGCTCCGTCCCCTTTTTTATAGCAGTGATTAGCAAACGAGCAGATGGGTCACCTGATGGTAAGTGATTTCCACCGCCCATAGACACCCAAGACACAAATGTATCATTGGTGCGTTGCCAACCGAAAAGGAGGGGAATGGGGAGTGGGAAAAGGAGGGTGGAATTGGGCCACCGGAAATCTCACTCACTGAATGAAACGCAACACCGAGCTTCCACTTTACGTCGGTATTCTGTGAAACAGTGGTATCAATCCGGTAGAGTCATTCCTGCTGTAGACATTACTGTCTACAGCGTGGCTCTACCACTTAATAACCCTGAGACATTATGGACTCAATTCACTGTAATTACAATGTTCTTCAAATCGAAACGCTATTGCTTGCACAATGTTAGTTGGCGGTGTAAATCGACATTGCGGAGGCACGTACCGAGATTAATATGAGAGTCATACCACCATGACCACTACCAAAAAAATCGGTGGAATAAACACATTTTAAAAACCAAACAGAGGAGGCCCCGACCCAAAAAGATGAGGGTTACAAGTGTAACGTGTGTATGCGTGTGTGTCTGTGGCATCATCAACATCATCATCAGCCATAGGACGTCCACTGCTGAACATAGGCCTTCCCCAAAGATTTCCAGATCGACCTGTTGGAAGCGGCCTGCATCCAGCGACTTCCTGTATTCGTGGCATGAGTATACTTCTATGAGCCATTAGGCTCCTAAACTGTTTCGCTAGTGCGTCTCTGCCTACCCCTTCGGGGATACAGGCATGAGCTTATGTATATACATACATAAGCTCATGCCTGTATCCCCGAAGGGGTAAAAATATACATATGTATATTTTTAAAGGATTTATGCAATCCAACTTTAGCCTAATTCCCCTTTGCCATCACAACATTACAATTTATGCGACAACTTGTACCCCTCGACATAACTTGTAGAACTCTGCACAAATTCCGAGCATGCAGTTAAAATTAAAGCTAATTATCTTTTTAACTCTGTCCGCCCCTCGAGCATCATTAAAAACGAAACAAAAGTCAACTTTATGACCCCAAGGAGTAAATACGGCGTTTTTCCTTTTAGAACCGACTTAAAATGGAGGAGGGTCTCAAATCGATCATACAATGGAAAACATGACCTTATTATCATCATCATCATCACCAACAAGATGTTCTTATGCATGAGGTTAGCTTTCTTTCTGCCTGGCGTTATCCGGCCTAATGCCAGAGTCCGTCTTCCTACTTAAACGCTTCCACTTCGCCCGCGTCCTCCACTGTGAGACTATCCTCCACAGTGAGACCATATCCTCCTCCAAAAAAGTCCAGCCATCACTTTTTGGCCGTCCACGGGATTGCACCCCTGGTAGGATCTTGGCCAGACATCTACGACCGATGCACTTAACCCTGATGTAAACTTATACATCATAATTTTATTTATAGTCTGCTTTGTTATGGAGAAAAGTAGAAATCTCATATTTTCAACTCTTCCCCATCTTTCCATTTGATTAATTTGTTTAGCTTCACTGCTTAGTATCTATAAATGCGTGTCATTGTTGGTGGAGTTAGGGTGGTATGTGTGTGCGGGGTAGTTTCGACAAGAAATAAAGCAAAAAGTAATTCGTTTTATTTTTGTTAGACTTTTTAATTTACCAATTTTAATGTCATTATCATCGCCTCCTTGGTCTAGTGGCAGTATATATAGGCTATGGACTGGGATGTCCTGGGTTCGACTCCCAGGTCAGGCAAAGCGAATTTTCTAATTAAATTTACCCGGGACTGGATCCCTCAGAGGGGATGACGTCAGGCAGGCAGCCGGCCGTAAAATCTAAGCCAAATTCTTTCTGCAAAATGCTTGAAAAAGTATGTTGCGCCGACCCCACATTAAGGTGGAATAAGAGCAGGTAAAAATAAAGAATGTCATTATTACACATTTTATACTATTTTATTTAACAGACAAAATTACACCTCACTTATATCGACAGGCGCATGCTAGTAAAGCCGTCATGCTACCGAAATTATTTAGTCCGCAAACGTAACTTGAAATCGAACTCTCTCGATGAAACAGTTGAAGAACATTTTAGCTGTTTCTATAGTTGTTGCACCATATTCATTTTCACAATCTTCTACAACCTGCCTAGCGTCTGGTTTGTCTGATAACAACTCATTCATTACTTTATCTATATTATACTTTCCACTTTGAGATCTATAACCTAGATTCGTATGTGCACAAATAATAGTTTCAACAGTTTTGTCGTCTTCAGTAAACTTTCCTTGCATAATGTGAGCCATTATGGAGGAGTCAAAGCCTTTAGATGTCATACATTTCCGAAACTCGTTAAGAAGTGCGAGTTTCCTCTCTGTGGTAAAACGATGATATACTCTCTGCAAAAAAAAATATCATGATGAGTTGTTCTCTTGTCACTCGTTGGCTATGTCGTCATGACATCCAGCATGACTCTAAGTACACAAGGACCGAGGCATGGTGGACACTCACTGTTTAGGACAGGGTTCATATTGCTACCAGGAATCCGAATCATGTTAAATGAAATTGGGGAACTAGTTCTAACTTTAAGGCCATTTGAACGGACAGGTGGAAATACGTACCAACACTGAACTTTTATCAATCTGCAGAAACATTACTCCTTAAATATAGTACTTTTACAAAGTATCGACATTTATAAACATTTTCACCAACATTATGAAAAAAAAACTTTTATTGTCGATCTTTACCTTAGCATATAGTCACCGCACTACTTGAGCCCCATTTTTCGTCGTTTCAAACACGTTTTGGCGGACCCCAATGATCCCATCACAGATGCTGTCGAAACAACCCTTTCCCTTCTCAATACCATTCGCAATATCAACACTAGACCCTGATAACGGACTCGCCTGAAAGTCCAAAGATCTCCTCCTGGAATTTGTGCTCGAAAGGATGACATACTCGCCCCCTCTCACAGCATTGGATAGAAATAAGGTTGGCAAAAAGGGGATGCTCCAGTTGCGCCCCTGCCTATCCTTCCGAGGACGTGGATGTGAATATATGTATGTAATACTGAATCATTCACGTTCTTACGAACAGAGACTATTTTTGAAGGAATCTCAGACTCACTCATGTTAATATGAGAGTCTGTTACGTCTGTACTATCAGTTTCATGTTTGGAGCTATCTGTTTCTGACTGCAGAGTCATCATTTTCTTCATTATCATTTTTAGATTCAGAACTGATTTTATCACTAAATGCTTTACAAACCTGATAAATGCTTTCCCTCTGTTCATTGGCATTACTGATAGATGAACTGATCATGTCCTTTATGGCGCTAGCGCGTTTTTTGGATACTGGAATTTAAACAACTTAATCAAGTTAGTTTTCTTAATTAGTATTTTTTACATATTTTTATAGTTCAATGTTAAAGTTAGTTTAGAGAACCCTAGCCGTAATAATTCAGATTATTACGGCATAGGGTCACAACGATCACATACGCTGCGGACACGAACTCAGCGGCGGCGGCGGCGGTGCTGGGAGCGGCGCAGCAACGTACTGCTAGACCGGTCGTACGCTGCTCTCCGTGCCGCTGCCTCAGTTCCATTCTATGCATTAAAATGTGCCGCTCCCCGCACCACCGCCGAGCCGCCGCCGCTGCAAACCGTCGGCCTTAGTACATGACGCTGTTTCACCGTTGAACACGAGGATGTTTGTTTTAGGAGCACGGTAGAACTTATTCCTTGTCATCATTTATTGCCGAGACATAACATAATAAACATTTATCCCCTTATTCATAATGAAATTCTGGTCTTATCGAACACATAACCCTACTTCTGCCTAGTTTAGCTAAAAGAGTCCTTAAATATGTTTATCGAATACAATGTTGCTGGTTACAGAAAAAACTTTATTTTTATCTCTGGCAAGCTTTGAAACAAATAGGAAGTATTGACTGGAAACAATAAATAAAAAATATATATCAATCTTAGATGGGGTTAGGACCCCCCAGCATAGTTTAGCGACTATAACAAAATTAATGTTATTAAGAAAGAATATCAAAGTTGAAACAGCTGATCGGAATCGGCCATGTTTTCACTATGGAACGTTGGAATTATGAATACAATTTTTATGAAACGTACTATTGCGGTGTTATTACGCTCTAATAAGTTATTATGAATAAGGGGGTTAATGTGTTAAAATAAAAAAGTTATAAGCCTTTGAAATTTGGTGTAACCTTCAAATTACGGGAAAGAGAAGTATCAGTGTAATCATGTCACGCCATAACGTGCGTTGGGAAGGGATAGCAAGATATCTCCAATATGCCCCTACTCCAGAATTACTTGCTTATTTTTCAACCAATTTCGATACAATTTTTTCAAAAGGGTTTCTTTTTGTTTTATTTGCTATTACATATAGATATACGTATAAAATCAAACATAGTCAAGTACACAATTCTTCATAAGAACTTCAAAGGTATGCGAATTCTACAAACATAACTTATAATACGTACTTTTTTTATAAAAGAGGGGGCAAACGAGCACGTGCATTTTCATACTTACTTTCAACCGTTAGATCAGCTTGCCCAAAAGCAGCGACCTCCAAATATTTCACTTGCAAATATTGCGACATGGCTCAAAATAGTATGAAAAGAAAACTAAAGAAAATACACCTCTTGTACCCGGCAGATCAGTAATGACATTATCTATAAAAAAATTGCGACTTTTTTAAGCAAAATAATCGATTTTGTTATTTAAGAAATTTTGAATTTTGAAATAAATAAATTAATTATATTTTTTTCTTAAATATTTTTTTGTTAGAGTGGCAAACGAGCAGATGGGTCACTTGATGGTAAGTGATCTCCACCGCCCATAGACACTCAGGACACAAAAATAATCATGGGTGCGTTGCCAACATAAAAGGAGGAATGGAAGGGGATTGTGAAAGAGAGAGGGGGAAATGAGCCACCGGAAATCGCGATTGGCAAACGAGCAGATGGGTCACCTGATGGTAAGTGATCTCCACCGCCCATAGACGCCCAAGGTATTAAAAGAATCATGGGAGCGTTGCCAACCTAAAAGGAGGGAATGGAAATGGGCCACCGGAAATCTCCCTCACCAAATGAAACGCGACAGCAAGCTACCACTTCGCTTTTCTGTGAGACAGTGGTATCAAACCGGTCGAGCCGGCCCATTCGTTCTGTAGACGTAACTGTATACAGCGTGGCTCTACCACTAAACTCAATATTACATGTGTTTAAAAAAAATAAAACCAATTGTGTTAAAAATTAAAGCGTTCGATTTTTGCCATTTGGCTTCCAAACCCTAGAAACCAGCCAAGTGCATGTCCGACCTGAGTTCGTATACCAGGTTGAGAAATGCAATTGATAAATAAATAAATATAATAAATAAATAACACCCAACAGTCACATACATAGTCCTGACCCCACACTAAGATCGAGTCTTGTGTCGTGGGAATCAGAAACTACGAGAGACTTTCGGTCTCACAACACCCAGACCCGAAACAAATATCTGTAGGCCATACAAACATTTGTCTCGGTGCGGGGATCGAACCCGCGGCCTCTCGCTTCACAGCCGGCTTCTCGCCCGCTGCGCCACGGAGGCTGTTTATTAGGCATTATTCTTGAGTTTGCCCGAGACTGGATCCACCAGAGGGGATTGACGTCAGGCAGGGAGCGGGTTATAAAACTAAAGCCAAATATTTTCTGCAATTTGCTTGAGAAGGCGTGTTGCGCCCATCTCACGTTGGGGTGGTATAGGGGCAGGCAGAAAAAGAAAAATGTAAATTAGTCTTACCAGCACGATTAGAGTGAGTGTGACCAGGAAACGGTTCATGGTGGAATGGTTCACTCATCAACGCGACGACGACTATAAAGATCTTTCTACTGCGTATGCAGCTTTTATACTTACGCGATATTTGTATCACCATATTTGCATTAACACAATAAACACATGCTGCGTGCCCACCGTACACATGCGAGGTAGCAAAGCGATGCGCGAATCCACCAATCCAAAAAATCCACCAATAGAGTTACCTTCCTAACCTCGCGTAGGTATGAAAAAAAAAGTAATCCTATTGGAATTTGATGTTGGCTGTATCAACACAATTTTATATTTTACAATTATATTGTTTTCTGACTTTGCTCTATTGGCATGTTAATATATTATTGTATTTAGAAATAAGTTGACATTTTAAATTGTGATTTTATATATCATGTATTACCTAGACTTTAAAAGAGGCGATAACCAAAGGCGATAACCCTTGAGTTTGTTTCGGCATTTCTTATCAGGGATAGCCACGAAATGCCGATTGCCGACGCCATTATTATTTTTTCAATATATACACTCGTAACTACTCGTAGCTTCCTTGTTCTTCTTGTTGAAAATTATACGGGGTGGATGGAGCTATATTAATCTTTAGATGTCTTTTGTCCCCGCGTCTCTTTACTTGTCTTCACCTGTCATCGGAAATGTCTGAATCTATATATGTGTATGTATGTGTATATATTTTTTTTCGTTTTTGTTATGTATTATAACGGCGATGTAAACCTAATGGGCACGCATTGCTCGTCATAATTCTATTGATGGTGCGTTGCGTATGTATGGGTATATATTCATTTGTTTGGGCATATGTGTATGTATGTATGTATTTGTATATGTAGTGTATATGTATAAATATATATATATCTGGCTACTGAAAATCAGCGTTGTGTTGTGGTTCCCACCATAGCACAGCATTATACTGAGTAGTCACCTACCTGTCGCAGCCACGGCGTGCAGCTTGTTTTCTATTCTTTTCTTTTATATTACAGTACGTAAGAAAATAATGTACGTCGTGTTTTTTGTGACTAATAAATGTGTTTTTCTTTCTTCTTTCTTTCTTTTCTTTCTAATTGACATGTAAAAGTGATACAAAATATCCTACATATTTGCAAATTAAGTTAGAAAATTCGTTTTGTCCGACCTGGGAATCGAACCCAGGACCTCCCCGCCCACAGCAGGATAAATTATTTTTTATAATATTAAGAAACATTACTTAGTATTATCCCCTCTATAATATAACGCCCGCCTCAGTGGTGTAGTGGTATTATTTGTTTTATGTTATTATTGTGCCTCGATGCGTGCCTCGACTGCCTCGGTGGCGTGGTTGTATTTCGGTACGACTACCGTACTGAGGTCTCGGGTTCGATCCCCGGGTCGGGCAAAGTGATATTGGATTTTTCCATATCAGTCCGGAGTCTGAAATTTGTGCCCGATATGGCGATAGGCTCGCCCCCTATCACATCTGGGACGGAACTAAGCTCCGCGAAATGTGGGTGTACTAGTTGGCTAGTGCGCCTCTGCCTACCCCTTCGGGGATACAGGCGTTAGTTTATATATATGTTATTATTGTATTGTATTTAGTTTCATTTTTAGGACTGCCCCGGTGGCGTGGTTGTATTTGGGTATGACTACCGTCCTGAGGTCTCGGGTTCGTTCCCCGAATCGGGCAAAGTGATATTAGATTTTTCCATTTCAGACCGCAGTCTAGAATTTGTGCCTGATATGGCGATAGGCTCGGCCCCTATCACATCTGGAACGGACCTAATCTCGGCGAAATGTGTGTTTTCTAGTTTACTAATTAGAATTACCCCTTCTGGGATACAAGGGCCTATGTATTTATTATTTGTTGTATGTATTATTTTATATTTTCTTTATTCGAGAACATTTTATAAGTAATTGTGCCATTTTTTATTTTTGTGTAACAGAATATTAATTATTATGTAGGTGATATTCGTATATTTGTTGAACGTAATTAAAAGTAACCTTGAGTATGGCATGTGTCATTAGCGGCCGGTTGCAATAAACGATCTCAGTTTAGAGTGCAGATAGATCGCGATTATGAACCGACCAAATCACGTCATTTGACGGAGTCATGTTCAAACTGTGTTCTTATTGGCTATTTTTGCAATCTATCGGCACATTCGAACTGAGATTGCTTATTGGAACCGGGCGTAAGGCAAAATCGCATTTTATTGTTGAAACTGTTTTCGGTAGCAGAGACTGAGGCTGAGATCTATAGAGCGAACGTCGACTTAGTCTAAGTCAAAGTAACAAACTCATTGTTTACAAGAAAAACAGACACACAGGCTAAGCAAAGATTTTCTTGTAAAGAATTACTCGGACTGAGTCAAAAACCTCATTGAGTTTGTTTCTTTGACTTAGACTTAGTCATTAGTTTAGAGTGCAGATAGATCGCGATTATGAACCGACCAAATCAAGTCATTTGACGGAGTCATGTTCAAACTGTGTTCTTATTGGCTATTTTTGCAATCTATCGGCACATTCGAACTGAGATTGCTTATTGGAACCGGGCGTAAGGCAAAATCGCATTTTATTGTTGAAACTGTTTTCGGTAGCAGAGACTGAGGCTGAGATCTATAGAGCGAACTTCTACTTAGTCTAAGTCAAAGTAACAAACTCATTGTTTACAAGAAAAACAGACACACAGGCTAAGCAAAGATTTTCTTGTAAAGAATTACTCGGACTGAGTCAAAAACCTCATTGAGTTTGTTTCTTTGACTTAAACTTAGTCAAAGAAACGAACTCAGTGAGGATTTGGAATTTGTAAATCGAACTTTGACTAAGTCCGAGTAATTTTTTAAAACAGAATATTCGCTTGGTCTGTCTGTCAGTATGTTTTTCTTGTAAAATATGCCTTGAACTAAGCCCGAGTTTGATTTAAAATGCCTATCCTCACGGAGTTCGTTTCTTTGACTTAGACTTAATTGAAGTTGGTTCTATAGATCTCAGCCTTAGGCTGCGGACACGAACTCAGCGGGAGCGGAGCAGTTGCCTGAAGCAGACAGAAACGAGCAAGCAGGTCATCTGATGTGATGTAACCTCCACCGTCCACAGAGCCCCACGGCAACCTTAAGACAGGGAATACGGAATGGGAAGAGATTTGGGCCACGGGATCTTACACACCGAACGAAACGCAACAGCAAGCTTTGTTGTAATACATGTGTACCACTGTCCACTAATACATGTGTGGTCATTTTTTTCAGTTTTGCGACCTGGTTCATCGTTCAGAACTATAGCGCGACCCAGATATCGATTTTAAAGTGAATCGGGTCAAAAACAAAGGAAAATGTTTTTGTGTTAGAGCCACGCTGTAGACATTTACGCCTACAGCACGAATGGGCTGGCTCGACCGGTTTCATACCACTGTGTCCCAGAAAACCGACGTAAAGTGACAGGTTGCTGTCGCGTTTCGTTCGGTGAGCTGGCCCAATCCCCGCCCTCCCTTTCCCAATCCCTTTTCCATCCCCTTCCATTACCTCCTTTTAGGTTGGCAACGCACTCATGATTCTTTTTGAGTCTTGGGTGTCTATGGGCGGTGGAGATCGCTTACCATCAAATGGCCCATCTGCTCGTTTGCCAGTGTCTGCTACAAAAAAAAAAGACTGCCACTTTTTGCACCAAGCCCGCTAGGTTCGTGTCCTCGTCCTGAGAGTTTTTCAAGAGCTGTTTAGGTGTAAAAAAAGACAGCAGTGCCAGAAAAACTATCACACGGCCGGAGTCGCGAACAAAAGCGGCACTTTATAGTTCCGAAGCCAAATGGCAGACAAAAGAATAAAAAAAACTTATAGTTTCCCCATGTCCGTCCGTTTGTCTGGCCGCGATTTATCTCGAAGACTATTAGTACTACTGTAAAAGTGTAGTGTCGGTAATTGGGTCAAATGAAAACAGCCTGTCAAGTTCACGGTTAATTTATTACTGGCTCACAATTGGTTTACAATCCCCGATGCACAAGCGGGGTGCGCGGGGCGTACTACATACTTTTGACGTACGTGCGTATATGTATACACTTCATTCCTCCCGCCTTACTTTGAAAACCTAGTAACAAGCAAATTATTTTTTATAAAATAAACAATAGCACTTACTATAAATTAACATATTAGAAATATTTAATAACTTTATTCCTAGGACGCAGGTTGTAGCGTGGCGGGGGTGGATCAGAATTTTGGTTTGATAAGCTAGAATTACTGCCCATCGGCAAGTCGGAAATTATTCCCTCTGATGCCACCGCAACAACCTGTTCAGGATCATTAACACCGCTCTCGTGAGTCGAGCTGGTGTCACCCCTCTTATCAAAGATCGACCCAGACTCTGCCCCTTCGGTAATCTTTGCATTACTGTGACATCCTTCCTCTTTATCTGCTGGAGGCGCTTCAATGTCATGGCTCGATCTCTGAGGTGGAGTGTAACAAATAACTGATGATTTATCATCACCTGAATACCGCAACAATTGATCAACATGCCTCCTACATAATCCGATATCATCAACTGACACAGTGAACATTCTATTACCTAAACTTTGAACAATGTGTCCGAGTTTCCAAACAGGTTTTTGAGCAATAAAACATCTGATCCAAACTCTTTCATCCTTTCTGAAACGTCTACAAGGGTTAACTGTCTCATCTGAATGAATAGACCTTGGTGGTAATATAAGATCAAGTCGCCCTCGAAGCTCCCGGTTAAACATTAGCTTAGCGGGCGACTCACCCGTGCTACAATGAACAGTGTTGCGGTATTCAAACAGAAACGTTAACAGTTTATCTCCTATTTGCTTACAATTTAATAAATCAACACCATTTAAAATACATTTTATCATCTTTTTACATGTTTTTACGGAGTTTTCCGCCTGCCCATTACTAGAAGGGTGGTATATTGGGGACGTCAAGTGTGTAATTCCTGCATGTTTACAAAAATTATGAAATTCATCATTACTTATTTTTGGATCATTATCAGAAACAATTACCTTAGGTAGGCCAAATGTAGAAAACACTGTTTTGAGTTTACTAATTAATACTTTCGTAGATAAACCGCCCTGCATATGCAAACATTCTAACCACTTACTATATGCATCCACTACAATAAGAAAATCCATGTGAGCTATTTGCATATAATCTATATGAATGCGCTCCCATGGAGCCGCGGGGCGCGGCCAGGGCGCGGGTGGCGCGCGCGGCGGTGCTGGCCGCGCGGCCACACACACCCGGCACGCACCCACCGTACGTTCAATGTCACCGTCGATACCCGGCCACCATAATTTTCCACGAGCTATATTTTTAGTTTTCACAATACCGAAATGTCCCCTGTGTAGTTCCTTTAGTATTTGCTCACGTAGAACTAAAGGAATTATAATCCTATGACCACGCATTAAACACCCTTTTTCCACGTCTAAGTCTGTTTTGCAATTAAAATAGGGTTGTGTATTTTTGCACCTAATTTTACGTGGCCAGCCATTATGTATATACTTAATAACGGTTTGAAGGGTTTTATCTTTGTCAACCGCTTGTTTTAATGCACTAAATGATACCGGTAACTGACTGTCGTCAATAAAATTCAAGTACATAGTATTATCATCTATATCAGATTCCGACGTATCGTCGTGTAGAGGAGCTCGGGAAAAATAGTCCGCCACTACATTATTTTGACCCGACGTATAATGAATTTGATAATTATACGCTGATAGAAAAATAGCGTAGCGTTGTAAACGAGATGCAGCCATCACCGATATACCATTTTTCTTGCCAAAAATAGCAATAAGTGGCCTATGGTCTGTCTTAAGTATAAAAGAATTTTCCCTACCATACAAAAACTGGTGAAAATATTTCACTCCGAATACAATCGCCGTGGCCTCTTTTTGGACCTGACTGTAATTCCTCTCACTTACTGACAATGATCTTGACGCGAATGCAAGTGGTCTTTCCTGCCCTTCATCCCCTGCTCGAGCACGGCGCCGAGGCCGGCCGGCCCCGCGTCCACGCTCAACACAAGTCGCGCCCCTGGTTCAAAATGCGTAAGTACACGATCTGATGATAATTCCGATTTAATCGCCTTAAAAGCGTCGTTTTGGCGTTTATCCCAAAACCAAATGACATCTTTTCGGAGTAATTCATGTAAAGGACCTAATATTGAGGATGCGCGAGGTATAAACGTTCTATAATAAGTAATAATTCCCAGAAATCTTTTTAATTCCGCCACATTTGTAGGACGAGGTGCATCTACGATCGCTTGTACCTTATTTGGACACGATCTTAGTCCGTTTTTGTCAATTACAAAACCGAGATAAGTCACACTGTCCTTAAGGAAATCACATTTTTCCTTTTGCAACTTTAAGCCTGCATTCTTTAACCTATCCAAAACTTCGTGTAACCTAGCCATATGGATTGACCTAGTGGGGCCCGTCAAACAGACATCATCGAGCCAACAACTCACTCCTTCTATGCCCGAAAGTAAAGTTTCCATGGTCCTTTGGAAAATAGCAGGCGCGTTCGCGAGTCCATACACGAGACGCGTGTATTTAAATAGGCCGCGCTGTGTATTTATTGTGGTGAGCAACTGAGATTCTTCGTCTAATAACAGCTGATTGTACGCGTTGCTAAGGTCTAATTTAGTATATTTCTCGCCCCCACCCAATTTACAAAACACCTCCTCAATGCGAGGCATTGGATATTTGTCGATACACAAATCTTTATTTAATGTTAATGAATAATCACCTGCGATTTTTACTTTTCCGTCACTTTTTAAAACCGGCACAATAGGTGTTGCGTATTCAGAGTGAGTTACCGGGACGAGTATACCTAAGGCTGTCAACCTATCAATCTCGGCATCTACCTTAGTTTTTAGGGCAAATGGTACTGGCCTTGGCTTAAAAAATTTTGGTGTGACTGATTTTTGTAGCTTTAATGATACTTTAAACTCATTAAATTTACCCAAGTCATCACTCCATAAATCCTCGTATTTTTTTAATAGACTATTTATATCCTGTGTACAACAATTCATGTTATTCACAGGCAGAATGTCTAATTTAAATTTGCACATAAAATCTCTGCCCAGTAGAGGTGCACCACCATTTTTAATAACAAAAAATTTTATATCCTGTGTTATATTGTTGTAAGAAACATTTGTAATGAAATATCCTATGGGTGCGATTTTATGGCCATTGTAAAAGCACATTTTCATTTTACATGGTAACAAAGAGAGATTAGAAAAATGTTGTTCATAGAAGGTTTCAGATATAGCAGAAATTCCAGCCCCTGAGTCAACCTCCATCGATACATTTTTGCAATCTACCCGAACCTTAATTATTATCGGTTTGAAATTATCGTACCTTATGTTGTAAAATTTACATTCTTCGCAATCATCATCGGTTTCATCGTAATTATCGTCATCTATATTGATGTTATGCACACGGGCTTTACACACCTTCTTCAAGTGTCCTTTTATACCGCACTTTTGGCACCGGTAGCCCTTATATCTACACATTTCCGCACTATGATTTTGCAAACCGCACACATCACACCGAGATACGCGAGTGGCTGGATCGCCATGACCCGTTGCTTGACGTGACGTAGACGTGGCCGGCTGGCCACGGCTGCTCCCAGCACTCCCTCGCCCGGCCCCAGCTACAGCACTGGCACCTCGAGTTTTGTTATTCGGCGTCCACATCTTGTAAATAGGCTCCTCCTTCACTGAGGTTTCGCTGGGTTTCAGTCCTTGCACTGATACTTTTGCCAGCCTTGCACTCGCCGCCTGCTCGGCGACCTCTAATGCCCTCGTGAAGGTCAATGTTGCGGCATCTTTTTCAAACAGTTTGTCACGCTCAGGACCCGTCGGTAGCCCGAGAACGAAACGATCTCTGAGGACTGTGTCCAGTGCGGGACCAAAGTTGCAAAAACTTGCGAGGCCCCGTAGACGTGCCGCCCAGTTTGCCAATGATTCGTCTTTTTGTCGTGTCGCGCCGTAAAACTCAGCTCGATCCGCAAACGAACAACGTTTTGGTTCAAAATGATCGTTCAATGCCTTGACTATTTCACTGTACGATAATTCTTCCAATTCTCGAGGATATACAAGGTTTCGCGCCAACCGGCACGAGTCATCCGTTAAGTGTGTTATTAAAATCGCACTTTTGTTCTCCTCTTTCACCGAATTTGCTTTAAAAAACTGATTTAGACGTATATAAAATAATGTCCACTCCCCGGATTTGTAGTCAAAATTAGAAATACTGCCTAAATACGTCGTCATTTCACTTTTTTTGTACTAACGCGGGTGGATAAAATCCTCGTCGCCAATTGTAGTGTCGGTAATTGGGTCAAATGAAAACAGCCTGTCAAGTTCACGGTTAATTTATTACTGGCTCACAATTGGTTTACAATCCCCGATGCACAAGCGGGGTGCGCGGGGCGTACTACATACTTTTGACGTACGTGCGTATATGTATACACTTCAAAAAGACTTGGTTAAAACGCGCCTCTTATATGCACTATATTCGCTACACAACTGTACTGTATATCTCAAACTAGTTGTGTACACTTCCAGCTCCAAAGGGAGACTAACTCAATAATGATAGCTCCCACTCTTTTATACCTTTTGCTTTAGTTAATAAAGAAATACCTTCTACAAATATTACGAATTATTTAGAGGGTAGTTAATATAAATATAATTAACATACTACCCTTCAATATAGTGTACTAAATCACAACAATTATCCGAAATCGTAACACTACAGAGCTGTAATTTGGTATGGGTACATATGATTAACTATAATTGACGCACTTGTCAACTTGATAAAAGACTACCACTTGACTCATTACTATTTCTGATTTCAATAAAAGTTGCTCGAAAAATTAGTTAATTCGGTAAAACTGGATAAGCTTTCTACAGCTTTTTTAAGCCTTAGTTACTTCGAATAGGCTTTTTAAAGCTTTATTAAGGCTTTATTAAGCCGCGTCTCCTGCACTAACACATTACAGAAAACATGGATTTCAATTTTTTTTGTCTATGGTCCGTAGGTAAAGCAGCGATAGCTCAGTTGGTAATGGTACGGACTGCCGAGACAAGTGTCGGAGGTTCGAGACCAACCCCATAAATGGGGCATACACCTCTGACTTTTCTATGTTAAGTGTATTTTCATTGTGAAATATCGCTTGCTATAACGGTGAAGGAAAACATCATGAGGAAACCTGTAATGCAAGGAAAAAAGTGACAGGTTATTCGTAACCATTTGCTCAGCTAAAAATGCTGTTTTAAGTAAGGCCCTATGTGTATAGGTCAAGCTAGATTTCAGCTAAAGATCAGCACTAGCTCCGGAAGATCGATTTAATGTTATTTTTTTGGAAATTGAAGATAGATATTTTGCTATATACCGATATAATAAAGTTTTGACATCTAGTTACTGTGTCTTTATTAAATGGTAGTTAAATTACTTATCAAAAAAAATATCTGCAATTGTCAAAAAACAATTAAATTCGAACCTCAGATATTGTTTTCATTGTAACTTAATTTCCTCATAGTCAAATTGAAAAATATTTGCACAGTGGCTTTTATTAGCATTAATAATTAATTTGTTACACTACATGTTTTTATTCACCACCTTAAAAAAATATGAATGTCAGGTAAAGGTTTGTATGGAAGTGAACATTGTTTTTAATAGTCTGCTTTGTTAAGGAGAAAAGTGGAAACCTCAAATTTTCAACTGTTTCCTATCTTTCCATTTGATTAATTTCTTTAGCTTCACTGCTTAGTATCTATAGATGCGTGTCATTGTTGATGGAGTTACGGTGGTATGTGTGCGCGGGGTAGTTTCGACATGAAATAAAGCAAAAAGTAATTCGTTTTAAAAATCAAAATCAAATCATTTATTGAATCCATAAAATGTTCAAACATAATTTAGATTCCGTCAAATTTTAACTCTACCGCCTGTTCGGAAGGCTGTCTCGCCAGAGAAGAACGGGCAAGAAACTCTGACGTTGCTCTTTTTAACACCAATTTACAGCACCGGATACAAAAAGACCTTAAATTAGAGCAGCTAAACCATGATAACAATAGATATCTAATAATATAGGGCAAAGTAACATACAAGATACACTGAGCGACCCCATAGCCACGGCAAGTTGAATTGACACAAGCAAACAAACAGTCCAGGCAGACCAGTCTCCACAAGCAGCACTCGTTCACGAGTATGACGCATGTGCCAGCCATCGACCTCCTCAACCATGTTGCAGGGAAGTGATCGACCCGGTACATGACGCCGCCACAAGCATAGACCTTAAGTGAGCATGACTACCTAGACTGATAGCAATGGGCAAATAAAGTACGCCACAATACAACACCGCCGCCACGAAAGCCACACAGCATCACTATAAATAATACATTTAATTAAACTAATAAAGCTCCCTAGAACAGCAACTAGTTACACTCCTAAAATAGTTTCAACCTAGTCCCAAGCCTCTTTATCATCTAGATGTTCAGAAAGCTTGTAGTAGGCTTTATTACACAACTTACGTTGAATCGTAATTTTGAATTCATTCAATTCCAGCTGTTTGATATGAGTGAAAACTTTATTATAAAGACGTATACAAAGACCGTTAAAAGAATTGCTGATTTTATGGAGCGTTTATTTTTGTTAGACTTTTTAATTTACCAATTTTAATGTAATTATTATTACATTTTATACTATTTAATTTAACAGATAAAATTACTCCCAAATTATATCAAAAGGCGCATGCTAGTAAAGGCGTTCATGCTACCGAAATTATTTAGTCCTCAAACGTAACTTGATATATTGCTGTCTCGATGAAACAGTTAAAGAACATTTTAACTCTTTGTATAGTTGTTGCACCATATTCATTTTCACAGTCTTCTAAAATCTGTCTAGCGTCGGGTTTGTCTGGGAACAAATCAGTAAATAGTTTGTCTATATCATACTTTCCACTTTGAGATCTATAACCTAGATTCGTATGTGCACACATGATGGTTTCAACAGTTTTGTCGTCTTCGGTAAACTTTCCTTGCAAAATTTGAGCCATTATGGAGGAGTCAAAGCCCTTAGTTGTCATACATTTCTGAAACTCTTTAAGAAGTGCGTGTCTCTTCTCTGCGGCGAAACGATAATATGCTTTCTGTAAAAAATAAAAAATATCATGATGAGTTGTTTGTGAGACCATTCTATATAGTAACCATACCATTGTCTCTCGTTGACTATGTCGTCATGACATCGAAATAAGGTTGGTGAAAACGGGGTGGTCTAGTTGTGCCCTTGCCTATTCTTCCGAAGACGTTGATGTGTATATATGTATGTAATACTGAGTCACTCACTGTCCCACGAACAGAGGCTATTCGACCGAATTCCAATAAGGAGAAGGTCCTTACTATCACTATCACGTCTGTACTATCACTTTCATCTGTGGAGCTATCTGTTTCTGTCTTTGCAGTGTCGTAATTTTTGTCATTATCATTTTTAGATTCAGAACTGATTTTATCACTAAATGCTTTACAAACCTGATCAATGCTTGCCCTTTCTTCATTGTCATTACTGATAGATGAACTGATCGTGTCCTTCGTGGCGCTAGCGTGTTTATTGGACACTGGAATTTAAACAACCTTATCAAGTTAGTTTTTTGAATTAAGATTTTGAATCGATTTACATATTTTTGTAGTTAAAGGTTAAAGTTAGTTTAAAGGACCCTAACCCGTAATAACACAGATTACCCCATAGTTACTGTACTAGGCTTGTGCCTTGAATTTGTATTCAAACACAAGGATCACTTAGTACATGTAGCTGTTTCACCGTTGAACACAAGGATGTTTGTTTTAGGGGCAAGCCAGAACATATTCCCTGTGATCATTAAATGCCGAGACATTATAACACAATAAACATTAAATGTATTCATTATTGAATAAGTAAATGAACCCCTACTATTTGAGTAAACAATTAACTCCTATACTATTATCTAAATAGCTATTTATGGTACGGCATGGTGGGAAGTTTTGTCCCGTGTATTCATCGTCATTCGTAAATTATCGATAGATTTAGCCTGCACACCTGAGAATTCTTCATTAGAACTTCAAAGGTATGCGAATTCTACAAATAGAACTTATAATATCATGTACTTTTTTTATAAAAGAGAGGGTGAGCACGTGAATCTTCATACTTACTTTCAACCTTTCGATCAGCTTGCCCAATAGCAGCGACCTGCAAATAATTCAGATTAATCAATTTCTCAGACGTATTTTATTGCGACGTGACTGAAAATCACAATACTTTAAAAAATGTAAAGAAAATACACTTGTGCCTGGCAGATTAGTTATGACATTATTTATATAAAAGAAACCGGTCAAGTGCATACTGCAAATGTGATCACGCACAGTATAGGGTTCCAAAGCCGGGTTAAAAGTTATTGAAATATAGTTTATTTAGTCGTAGTTATGCGGACATGGGCCATAAACCTAAATTTACAACCTATTTTACATAACTAACAACTTCATCTATGTAGTATTCAATAGAATTTGTACGAAATTCAGTTTTTTTTTTACTTTGGTCGACTATTACTCGTAATCTTGTAAAACCTGGTAAGCCGTGATAGTTTTCCTTTTAAATCCCATAAATGTTTTCCTTTAAATTCAATAAATTAGACAACCGTTTAGGTGCTAGGGGTGCGGACACACGACTCTGACAAATTTGCACTTAGACTTATATTTTGCAAACGAATTCTTGAATCGAAAAACGGTTTTGGCAAACCCGCAATGTTTTTGAACGATGTATCCGACGATACTCGACACCATGGGATAATCGTGAAAAAAAATTTCACCCCCACTTTAGGTGTAAGGGAGGTACCCTACAGATTTTTTTTCAAGATTTTATCTTACTATTTTATTGGCGTGATTGATATGTATACACATACCAAGTTACAACTTTCTAGTAGTGATAGTCGTTGAGCTAAATCGCGGACAGCCGGACATCACAAAATTATAACTTAACTATTTGGTTTCTTAAGTTTACGCGAATATTATACATTGAAATAAAACTATTCTTACGGATTCTATCACGATTAGGTTTTAATTATTATTAAAATTTTAATTTAATAAGGTTAATTATTATTAAAACCTAATCGTGATAGAATCCGTAAGAATAGTTTTATTTCAATTAACTATTTGGCTTTGGAACCCCAAACATTTACGATGTTTTAAGCAAAAAGAAACGATTTTGTTATTTAAGAATCAATATTTTGAAACAAATAAATTTATTTCAATTTTTTAAATATTAATATATTATTATTTAAATATTCATTTTCTTGAGAAGGCGTGTTGCGCCGACCCCACAGTGAGGTGAGATAAAGGCAAGTAGAAAAAGAAGAATATAAATTAGTCTTACCACCACGATAAGAGTGAGTGTGACCAGTAAACGGTTCATGTTGGAGGTTAGTTCACTCATCGGCGCGACGTCGAATATAAAGATCTTTCTTTTGCGTATGCAGCTTTTATACTTACGCGCTATTTGTATCATCATATTTACATTAACAGAATAAACACATGCTGCGTGCCCACCATACACGTGCGAGGTAGCAAAGCGGTGCGCGAATCCACCAATCCAAAAAATCCACCAATAGAGTTACCTTCCGAACCTCACGTAGATATAAAAAATAAAATAATCTTATTAACGTAGACTGTATCAACACAATTTTATATTTTACAATTATATACATATATATTTTTTGACGACGACCTGATAAAGGTCGCAGGAAGTCGCTGGATGCAGGCCGCTTCCAACAGGTCGATCTGGAAATCTTTGGGGGAGGCCTATGTTCAGCAGTGGACGTCCTATGGCTGATGATGATGATGATGATGATATTTTTTGACTTTGCTCTATTGGCATATTATATTACTGTTTTATTATTATTGTAAAGTTCGCAGGAAGTCGCTGGATGCAGGCTAATCTTTGGGGGAGGCCTACGTTCAGCAGTGGACGTCCTATGGCTGATGATGATGATGATTACTATATTTAGAAATAAGTTGACATTTTAAATTGTGATTTTATATATCATTTATTGTCTGGACTTTACACTAGACCTCCTTGGTCTAGTGGCAGCATGTATGGGCTGTAGACCGGGAGGTCCTGGGTTCGATACCCAGGTCGGGCAAAGTAGATTTTCTAATTTAATTTGCCCGGGACTAGATCCCTCATAGGGGGTTGACGTCAGGCAGGCGGCCGGTCGTAAAAACTAAGCCAAATCCTCTTTGCAACATGCTTGAAAAAGTGTATTGCGCCGACCCCAAAATAAGGTGGGATAAGGGCAGGTAGAAAGAAAAGAAACTATTGTCTGGACTTTAAAAAAGGCGATGGCCCTCGAATTTGTTTCGGAATTTCTTCTCAGCTACGAAATACCGACGCCATAATTAGGTTTTCAATGTATACTCGTAATTCGGTACTTGACTATAGTAACCAATATCAATGCATTTCTTTAGGAACATAGATTTATCATCGAAATAACGTGTGCAATAGGGATAATTACATTTTAATAATTTAAATATTTTCATTGTGAAATATCGCTTGCTATAACGGTGAAGGAAAACATCGTGAGGAAACCTGCACACCTGAGAAATTCTTCACAGGAATTTCGAAGGTATGTGAAGTCTACCAATTATTCTCTCTCATTAGTAGAGGAGGCCCGTGCCCAGTAGTGGGACAGTAATATTACAGGGCTAATATTATTTTAATTAAAAAAAATACATATATATATTATTATATATTATTTCAGATTATACATAAATAAGTATTTACTATTTATCTGTGAGTCACGTGACTGTAAACACCAATTGCGATGCATGATGTCACATTACTCATTTTTCATGTATATGTTCCACAAGGGCCAAAGACCTAAGATCTAAAGTCATACTGCCAACTATTTCGTATTGTTTTTTATAGATCAACCTTATTTAATCGCGGATGTGATCGACAATCTAGTATATCCGATCGACGAAATATCTGACCGTTTTTTTTTTAGTTTGAAATAATAAATGTTATTTCCTCAATGATTTTTTATGGGCGATTTTGTATCTATGATAAAGAATAATGACGTCACCAGTATCTACACTTAACAGATAGCGTTTTGGCGCTAATTTAAATTATACATAATAATTTTTGCTTTTAACTAAAATATAGAGGTATAAAAATAAAATACGAAATATTTTTTACATGTTTAAGATAAACCAATAAATAACCCTGTATACTTTTAAAAAAATAGTCAAGTACCCAATTGTCATGTAAAGTGATATAAAATATCGTACTTGCAGACTTGAATTTGAATTTGTACTTTTTCCTTGCGCACCGCCTCGCTACCCTGCGCAACTGGAGCTCTCTGGTGGAATTGCAGCCATACTGTTAAGGTTATTTTCGGCTACAGAGATAAGTATTATCACTGTGGGCAGTGTCTTAGTCCCTGCATTGCCACATACCCGAACGACCGGTCAAAGAAATACCCTTTAAATTTCACCTGATTTCTCGAAACCTCATCATTAATGCTGAATATAAACTTAACCACACATCTGCCAAATACCATTTCAAGTGGACCCCACGGTCCACAGTCCATATTGGCAGCCACTACATCACAAAGGCGACAAATATTTCTTGTAATGACTATTTATTTAGCCACACACTCCACCTGTATTAATAAGAACCACACAGTTTTGGCAAAAATATCACTCTTTTTATGAGATATGACGTAAAGTGGCAGTTTATGATCGATTTTTTAATGTTGAAATAATACAATTTTTTACGGATTCTATCACGATTTGTTTTAATTTTTTTGCCCGACCTTTCGAAGACATTGCAGTCACGGGTCGGTCACAAAGTTTTTTATTTATTTATTTATATTCAGGCAACTACGGCCCAGAGATAAATACCTTACAAGCTAACATACATAATAGTAAATATAAAATCACTGTACACTATGTCTTTGTGCGTTCATGTGGCACTTGTTCGCGAAAGCGGCGAAACACCACGCCCTGCGGCCAGAAGTCCTCTTCCAGGATAAGGTGCAGCAAACAGTTCGGCACCGGCACCACAAACGCCTTAAAGTTGACGTTGCGGCGCGACTCCAGCAGCTGCACCCTCGGCGAGTATTTTGTCTTCTGGCGGACGTACTCCACGATGTTCACCGCATTAGTGGTGTAATGCAGGCGGGAGATATACACCGGAGTGTTCGGCTGTGCAGCACGCACGATTATGTTGGGCTCCTGAGGAGCTTTGCCGCAGCGGTTCACGGTAGTTCGCTGCCGATGCTTCCTCCTTAGCACTGTCACGAAACCGTCGTTATTAACCCAGTTCGTTGCCGATTCTGGCACGGGCTGCATTATGGGAGCGGTAGAGGCGCTCACGGCGACGCCGGAAAAATCTCGAGAATATGATTTCGCCGGGGCTACAGGCACGGGCAGCAAGACGGGGCCGATGTTACAGGCGGCACTAGGTGGACCAGCCGCGTGGACGGGCGCGGGGCAACGAGGCGCGCTTGGAGCGCATTCCGCCGACGAATGCGACGGCGACAAAACTGCTGACGAGTAGCTAGCTACCGATGTATCGAGGCCTGCTCCACGACGCGTGTTGACGTATGATGCCTCTGTTGAAGACCTATTTACCACCGAAGTATTACGCAGCTCATCTTCTTCTTTGCATAAATGGGCCACGACGGTTTGGGAAACATCGAACTGTCGTTGTATATCCGCAAGTCTGGCCTTCGGAAAGACAATGTCCTTCAGAAGGCTGGTTACTTCGCCGTGGTCGAAGGTGACGGGAGGCAGCTTATTAAGATCCTTCGCCACAAACGTCGGCACGTCGTCCGGGTCGGTCTCCTTCAGCATCGTGATGATGTCTTGCACGCTTTTCTTCGTCCCGTCACGGCGGCGGGACACCATCTGATCACGCTTGTTCAGCGTGGTGTACAGCAACAGCTTGGCAGATGCTATCTCCTCCTCGCTGAAGTTCGTGGAGAAGATCTGGACAGCAGACACCTCGTCCATCACGTCCATCTTCTGTTGCAGGAACGCCAGCAGCGCATTCGCCACAAGTTCATTACTCATGACGACTAATTTCGAGCGTCAGCTCGGGCCGCGCTGCACTGTATAATATAAAGCAAGTTATACGCGTCAGCGATGCGTCCTCATTACAACGTGATACAAGAGAGACTTATTGCAATATAACATTCGCGTAAACTTAAGATTTCTTAATGCCAAAATCAGTAGCCTAAGCACGAAAGACTAATGTAAATCTAAATGTATTCGAGTTCGCTGCGCACTGATGACGTTTGGTTAATATTTCATACAAATTTCATAGACGCGCATCGAGTTCGAATACATTTAGGTACGGTTGTCAGAAATTTTCCTGCTCAGGCCGCTGGTCCCCGCTCTCCTTCATAGGATAAATTCTTTCTACTGGCCCCCATCCCACGAAACGACAAATCTGGGCGGGCGCAAAAAACCTCTTCTTTAATCGAAAACGTTTTTAAATTATGTGATTTTTTTTAATGTCGTGTGTAACAGAATATTAATTATTAAGTAGGTGGTATTCGTATATTTGTTGAACGTAATTAAAAGTAACCTTGAGTATGGCATGTATTAATTAAACAAGATCGCATTTTATTTTTAAAACTGTTTTTGATAGCAGAGACTGAGGCTGTGGTCACGAACTTAGCGGAAGCGGCACGGAAACGTACTGCTAGACCGGTCGTACGCCGCTCCCCGCGCTACTGCCTTCGAGGCCAGTTCCAATTAAATCTATGCATTGAAACGCGCCGCTCCCCGCACCACCGGCGCCGCCGCCGCTCCGCTCCCGCTGACTTCGTGTCCGCGGCTTGAAGCAGGTAGAGAAACAAGCAAGCAAGTCACCTGATGTGCCTCCATCCACAGATGCCAACGGCCTCACCATACCTAAGGATCATGAGTGCCGTGCCAACCTTAAGAAAGTAAATACGAAATGGGAAGAGATTTGAGCCTCCGGATCTTACACACAGAACGAAACGCAATACCAAGAGCTTCTTGTAATACATATGTTTAAAGAATCTAAGGTTTGAAGGTTGTATTGTGTAGAAACACATAAGTAAAAGAATAAGTACAATTGGCATTAATACATATTATGTTAGGTATGGCAATTTCTTACATTTGACGGCGCCAGGGATGAATTCACAACATGACAATTTATGCCACAACTAAATACTCCTCGCATAACATATAGAACTCTGCACAAATTCCGAGCATGCAGTTAAAATAAAGGCTGAGATCTCTAGAGTCACCTCCTTGGTCTAGTGGCAGCATGTATGGGCTGTGGACCGGGAGTTCCTGGGTTCGATTCCCAGGTCGGGCAAAGCAAATTTTCTAATTTAATTTGCCCGGGACTGGATCCCTCATAGGGGGTTGACGTCAGGCAGTCGGCCGATCGTAACACTAAGCCAAATCCTATCTGCAACATGCTTGAAAATGTGTGTTGCGCCGACCGAAAAACAGACTGTCAAACAGACTAAGCAAAGATTTTCTTGTACAAAATTACTCGGAATAAGTCGAAGTTCGATTTAAACATTCAAAATCCTCACTAAGTTTGTTTCTTTGACTTATACTTAGTCGAAGTACGCTTTATAGATCTCAACCTAAAGTTAATTATCTTTTTAACTCTGTCCGCCCCTCGATCATCATTAAAAACAAAACAAAAGTCAACTTTATGACTCCAAGGAGTAAATACGGCTTTTTTCAAAACATGACCTTATTGTCATCATCATCATCACCGACAAGATGTCCTTATACATGAGGTTAGCTTTCTATTTGCCTAGCATTGTCCAGCCTAATGCCAGGGTCCGCCTTCGTACTTAAACGCTTCCACTTCACCTGATCTCGAACTTCCTCCACTATGAGATTATCCTCCACAGTGAAACCATATCCCTCTCCAAAACGTCGAGCCAGCGCTATTTGGCCGTACACTGGAACGCACCCCTGGTAGGATCTGGGCCAGACACCTACGACCGATGCATTTAACCGTGTAACTTATACATGATAATTTTATTTATTGTCTGCTTTGTTAAGGAGAAAAGTGAAAACCTCAAATTTTCAACGTTTCCCTATCAGTCCACTTGATTAATTTCTTTACCTTCACTTCTTAGTATCTATAAATGCGTGTCATTGTTGATGGAGTTACGATGGTACGTATGCGAGGGGTAGTTTCGACATGAAATAAAGCAAAAAGTAATTCGTTTTATGTTTGTTAGACTTTTTAATTTACCAATTTTAGTGTCATAACTATTTCCTCCTTGGCCTAGTGGCAGCATATATGGGCAATGGACTGGGAGGTCCTCCTTCGATTCCCAGGTCGGCCTCAGCGAATTTTCTAATTTAATTTACCCGAGACTGGATCCCTCAGAGGGGGTTGACGTCAGCTGAAGCCGGTCGTAAAATTGAAGCTAAATCCTTTCTGTGACATGCTTGAAAAAGTGTGTTGCGCCAATCCCACATTCAGGTGGGATAAGAGCAGGTAAAATAAAAGATTGACATTATTATACATTTTATTTAACAGATATAATTATATAAATGATATCGAAAGGCGCATGCTAGGAAAGCGGTTCATGCTACCGAAATTATTTGGTCCGCAAATGTAACTTGAAATAGAACCCCCTCGATGAAACAGTTCAAGAACATTTTAGCTGTTTCTATAGTTGTTGTACCATATTCATTTTCACAGTCTTCTACAATCTGCTTGGCGTCTGGTTTGTCTGATAGCAACTCATTCATTACTTTGTCTATATCATACTTTCCACTTTGAGATCTATAACCTAGATTCGTATGTGCACACATGATGGTTTCAACAGTTTTGTCGTCTTCAGTAAACTTTCCTTGCATAATTTGATCCATTATGGAGGAGTCAAAGTCTTTAATTGTGATACATTTCTGAAACTCATTAAGAAGTGCTTGCTTCTTCTCTGCTGTGAAATGATGATATGCTCTCTGCAAAAAAAAACATGATTTGATGGGTTGTTTCTGAGACCATCCTGCAGAGTGACCATACCATTGTCTCTCGTTAGCTATGTCGTCATGACATCCAGTATGATATTAAAAAGACAAGGACCGAGGCATGGTGGACACTCACATTTGTTTGGGACAGGGTTCATATCGCTACCAGGAATCCGAATCATGTTAAATGAAATTGGGGAACTAGTTCTAACTTTAAGGGCATTTCAGGTGGAAATACGTCCCAACACTGAACTTTTATCAATCTGCAGAAACATTTCTCCTTAAATACCTCTATAGTACTTGTACAAAGAAACGATTATAAACATTTTCACCAACATTATGAAAAAAACTTTTTGGTATACATTATTGTCGAGCTTTACCCTAGTGTATAGTCACCGCACTACTTAAGCCCCTTCCTTCGTTGTCCCAAACAAGTTTTGGCGGACCCCAATAATCCCATCACAGATACTGTCGAAACACCTCCTTCCTTCTCAATACCAATCGCAATACCAACACTAGACCCCAATAACGGACCCACCTGGGAGTCCAAAGATCTCTCACAGTAGATCCTCGGCATACCGGTACGCAAAGACGATCTCTTATTCTAATCCCCAGTGATTGTTCAATATGAGGTCTGAGACTTCGAAAAGGCATCCCTCTGTATTAAATAGCAGTTAAATTAATATTATATTTCTGGCTACGGCGCCATAAGTGCCAGCTATAATTTTAGGTAAAGCTGTATTAACAACTTTGCTAACCGCACAAATCCATTGGAAAAAAACTTGACATAATCAGAAAGAGATTGTATTTCTTAGATGAGTATCAATCTGGAGTCTGGGATTTGTGCTCGAAAGGATGATGGACTCGCCCCCTCTCACACCATGGGACAATAATAAGATTGGCGAAGAGGGGGTGCTCCAGTTGCGCTCCTGCCTACGCTTCCGAGGACGTGGATGTGTATATATGTATGTTATACTGTATCACTCACGGTCTCACGAACAGAGGCTATTTTTGCAGTAATCTTATACTCACTCATGTCAATATAAGGGTGTGTTACGTCTGCACTATCAGTTTCATCTATGTCTGTCTTGCAGTGTGGCCGTTTTCTTTATTATCATCTTTAGATTTAGAGTTCTAAATCTATTTTATTACTAAATGATTTACAAACCTGAGCAATGCTTTTCATTTCTACATTGGCATTACTGATAGATGAACTGATCTTTTCCTTCATGGCGCTAGCACGTTTTTTGGACCCTGGAATTTAAACAACCTCATCAAGTTAGTTTTCTTAATTAGGATTTTTAATAGATTTAAATATTTTTATAGTTAAAGGTTAAAGTTAGTTTAGAGGACCCATGATAACACCATGCCATAATATCACAGATTACCCAATAGTTACTGTAGGTACAAAGCTTTTGCCTTGAATTTGTATTCAACAGTCACTTAGTACATGTCGCTGTTTCATGGTCGAACGCGAGGCTGTTGTTTTAGGGGCATGTCTGGGGGGTTACCACCATCTTTTATAGCAGTATTATTATAATTTTACTTGTACCGATTCCCATACAAAACAAACGAAGAACGATTATAATAATACTGCGATAAGAGGTGATGGTAACCCTGCAGAACATATTCCCTGTCATCATTTATTGCCAAGACATTATAACACAAAAACATTAAATGCATTAGGTAATTATTGAAAAAGTAATTGAACCGCTACTATTTGAGTAAACAATTGACTCCTATACTATTATGTATATAGCTTTTTATGCTACGGCATGGTAGGAAGTTTTGTTCCGTGTATTCATCGACATTCGTAAATTATCGATAGATTTAGCCTGCACACCTAAGAATTCTGCATAAGAATTTAAATTCTACAAACAGAACTTATAATATCGTGTTTATTTTTATATAAAAGAGGGGATAAACGAACAAGTAAATAATCACACGTACTTTCAACCGTTTGATCAGCTTGCCCAATAGCAGCAACCTGCAAATATTTTAATTAAGTCAATTTCTCAAATGTATTTTATTGTGACGTGCATCAATATAATATACCTGGCGACGTGGCTCAAAATCACAATAGTTTTTTTTTTAATTAAAGAAAATACACTTCTTGTACCTGGCAGATTACTAATGACATTATTTATTAAAAAAAAACGGCCAAGTGCATCCTGCATATCCGATCACGCACAGTACAGTACAGTACAGTACACATTCAAATATAAATTTTCTTGAGAAGGCGTGTTCCACCGACCCCACAGAGAGGTGGGATAAGGGCAAGTAGAAAAAGAAGAAAGTAAAGTAAAGTCTTACCAGCACGATTAGAGTGAGTGTGACCAGGAAACGGTTCATGGTGGAAGTTAGTTCACTCATCGACGCGACGACGACAATAAAGATCATTCTATTGCGTTTGCAGCTTTTATACTTACACGTTCTTGGTACCACCATATTTACATTAAAACAATGAACACATGCTGCGTGCCCACCATACACGTGCGAGGTAGCAAAGCGATGCGCGTATCCACCAATCCAAAAATCGCGTACACTTAAACGCTATAAAAGAATAAAGTAATCTTCACGGACGTAAAAAAAAGATGGATGGAGCGCTAAGAACATTGAAAGTGAAGCATGGTTTTCGGCCCATTCGATCTATCGACACGTAATGGCGTGTGTGTGCGTAGGGCACTTTTGTACAGATGCATTTGTGTGCGTGGCTTCTCTGTGACGTCCGTTTAACTATAGGCGAGATGGTGTCCTTCTTTTTCTTTGCGTTAGTGGTAATCTTATGGCGCGTCCACACCGGGCCGAAAGAAGGCGAACGAATCATGCCTGTCTCAGTCCCGCAACAGCGAAAGTTTGATTGTGTGAACGCAGCAGGTATAGATTCGTTCGCCTTCGTTCGGCCGGTGTGTACCCGCCATTATTGGAATTTGATTCTTTTTTATCTTGCGCACCACCTCGCTCCCTCGCGCAACTTGAGCTCTCTGGTGGATATGCAGTCTTACTGTGCAGGCTACTGATATATGTATATGTATTTTACTGCGAGCAGCGGACTAGCTGTGTCCCTTGCATTGCCATATACCTGCAGGGTTACCACCACCTCTTATAGCAGTATTGTTATAATCGTTCTTCGTTTGTTTTGTATGGGAATCGCTACAAGCAAGATTATAATAATCCTGCTATAAGAGGTGGTGGTAACCCCCCTGAACGACCGGTCAGAGAAATAGCCTTCATGGCTTCACCAGATTTCTCGAAACCTGATCATTAATTCTGAATACTAAACTAAACATCTGCCAAATACCATTTCAAGTAGACCCCACGGTCCACAGCCCATATTGGCAGCCACTACACCACGAAGGCGACAAATATTTCTTGTAATGACTATTTATTTAGCCACACACTCCACCTGTATTAATAAGGACCATACAGTTTCGGCAAAAACATCACTCTTATGATTATTACGTAATGTACTTATATTTTTAAAGTGGCAGTTTATGAGCGATATCTGTATGTCAAAATCAGTCCCCCCCCTATGAAGGAGACTTCACAGGATAAATTATTTCTACCTGTCCTTTCTTTGGGGGAGGCCTATGTTCATCAGTGGACGTCCTATGGCTGATGATGATGATGATGATTTATTATTTGTATGTATGTACCTAATATCATTATTTTAAATAATAAATAAATAACACCCAACAGTCACATACATAGTCCTGACCCCACACTAAGATCGAGTCTTGTGTCGTGGGAATCAGGAACTACGAGAGACTTTCGGTCTCACAACACCCAGACCCGAAACAAATATCTGTAGGCCATACAAACATTTGTCTCAGTGCGGGGATCGAACCCGCGGCCTCGCCCTTCATAGCCGGCTACTCGCCCGCTGCGCCACGGAGGCTGTCTATTTGTATTTTATATCTTATATATAGTGTATTTTATATCTTCTTTGTTCGAAAACAGTTTATAAATAATTGTGGCATTCTTAATTTTGTATGTAACCGAATATTAATTATTGTATTCGTATATTTGTTTAAAGTAATTAAAATTAACCTTGAATATGGCATGTGTTAATAAAGTAAAATCGCATTTAATATTAAAACTGTGTTCGATAGCAGAGACTGTGTTTCGATAGCCGTGTAAAGCTTGACAGAACCGGGCCAAAGATTAAAATAAACAGATCAGTCAAACAAGCAGATCCTTTATTACCTAAGATTTTTATATCAGTGCTACAGCATATTATGAAAGACCTACCATGGAACGATAAAGGAATAAACATAAACGGAAAAAACTTATCAATATCAGATTTGCTGATGATATTGTTCTCTTTTCAAAATCAAGAAAATCGAGAAAATGTTAAGATTGTGTGATGTTAGCAAAAATATAGGCCTACATTTAAAGACATGTAATACAATGATCATAACTAACTCTCTAAAAACCCAATAATATCGAACGAAGAACCATTAGAATATGTGTATAGCTACATATATTTGGGAAAACAAATATCATTTAGCAGCACGAGAAACAAGGAAGAAATTAAAGGAAGAATAAAGACATGCAAATTCTGGAGTCTAAAAGAAATACTTAGATCAAAGTTACCTATAAAACTAAAGAAAAAGTTATGGATATTTGTCTGCTACCATGTCTGTCTTACGGATGTTAAACCTGGATATATAACCATTATGCAAGTGATGAGATATATAAAAGCCAGCGAGCAATGGAGAGAAGCGTTCTTAATATCAGATTAAAAGCAAAAAAAGGAAAACATACGTAAGATAACTAATGTTACGGCCACTTTACCATACATTGCGTCTTAAATGGAAGTGGGCTGGACATGTAGCCCGGATGACAGACGGGAGATGGACGCCGAAAGTGACATACTGGGAGGGCCCCAGTGGAAATAGAGCGAGAAGTTGACCAAAGGAATGATGAGCCGACGATATCAAAAAGAAGAGCTGGAGATGATGTCAAAAGCCAATAAAAAGGAATGCTGGAAAACGTTGAAGGATGCCTACACGAAAGGGGCCATAGCTAATTATTAAATTCAACTCAATCACAATTATAATTATTGAGAGTATTTACTTCCAAATTTTTTCAATTAATTATTAAGAAAAAGAAGTTTATAGATGTTATGGATAATAATGGCTATTTTATTTTTTAATTTCCACAAAAACCGGTCAAACCGACAGTTTCGGTATATATCTCTACAATGTACACAGAGTAAAATATTGATCAAAAAGTTGCGATATAAGAGAACTAGATACGATACGATGAAAATTTCTAAAGTTAATATTACTGACATATATATATATATATATATATATATATGCCGCCTCCAACGGGGGTAAACCGAACAGGCTTTTTAAAGCTTTATTTAGGCTTTATTAAGCCGCTTCTCCTGCACTAAAACATAACACAAAACATGGATTTCAATTTTTTTTTACTATGGTACATTTTCGTTGAGCGAGACAACCTTGTTTTGTGTAGGTGTTTTTTGTTTTGTTTCATAAAAATATATGCAGCAGACGCAGCTTTACATAAGAGCGATGTAGGTTCACGCAATAAACTTCAACATAGCATTGTAATGCCTGAATTTGGGGCCTTTTCATCAGAGTGTACCGGTCGAACCGCAACCGTGTTCAGTGATCGGTTTAGAAAAAAGTCACCTCAAAAGCATGATATCGAAAGGAATTGATTCCAATTGGGTGGGCGTCGATTGTTAAAATTATTTCATATTATTTTCTAGAGCTGTGTTTGTTGGTTTTAAGTGATCTGGTTTAATGTATCAAACTTCAGTGGACATGGACAGTATAATGTGCAAACTTTTTAGACAGTGATCTTCAATGTGTTTTGCTTGGTGTGTTGGCTGGCTTTGTTCGGTCGATTCGCCGAGTGAAGGTCATCTGAAGGGCACCGCACTGGAAGGAATTACCGCCATAATCCCAACAGGGCCTTGAGATCATCCACATCTAGGTCTCATGGTCATTGTGAAAACATAATTGCTCTATCACCTTGACATTGTCTAAATCATCGCATGTGCATGGAAGCCATTATTTTTAAAAGAAGAAGAAGATTCCAAAACTCCAGATTTTTTTAAATCGGCCACGTTATGTCAGGTAAAAGTTTGTATGGAAGTGAACATTGTTATGAAGAAAAGTGGAAACCTCATATTTTCAACTCCTCCCTACCATTCCACTTGATTATTTTCTTTAGCTTTACTGCTTAGTATCTATAAATGCGTGTCATTCTTATTGTTGATAGAATTACGGTGCATGTGTTCGTGAGTATGTGTGGTCGGGGTAGTTTCGACATTAAATAAAGCAAAAAGTAATTCGTTTTAATTTTGTAAGACTTTTTAATTTGCCAATTTTAATGTTATTATTATTACATTTTATACTATTTTATTTACCAGTAGCCCAAGCACGAAAAACTAATGTAAATGTAAATGTATTCGAGTTCGCTGCGCACTGATGACGTTTGGTTAATATTTCATACAAATTTCATAAACGCGCATCGAGTTTGAATACATTTACGGTTGTCAGAAATTTTCCTGCTCAGGCCTCAGATAAAATTATACAACAATTATATCGATAGGCGCATGCTAGTAAAGCCGTTCATGCTATCGAAATTATTTAATCCTCAAACGTAACTTGATATCTGGCTCTCTCGATGAAACAGTTAAAGAACATTTTAACTGTTGCTATAGTTGTTGCACCATATTCATTTTCACAGTCTTCTAAAATCTGTCTAGCGTCTGGTTTGTCTGGGAACAAATCAGTAAATAGTTTGTCTATATCATACTTTCCACTTTGAGATATATAACCTAAATTCGTATGTGCACAAACGATGGTTTCAACAGTTTTGTCGTCTTCGGTAAACTTTCCTTGCAAAATTTGAGCCATTATGGAGGAGTCAAAGCCCTTAATTGTCATACATTTCTGAAATTCTTTAAGAAGTGCGTGTCTCTTCTCTGCGGCGAAACGATAATATGCTTTCTGTAAAAAATACAAAATAACATGATGAGTTGTTTGTGAGACCATCCTACATAGTAACCATACCATTGTCTCTCGTTGGCTATGTCGTCATGCCATCCAGGAAGACACTAAATAGACAAGGACCGAGGCATGGTGGACACTCACTCTTGTTGGGACAAGGTTCATATCGCCACTAGAAGTCCGAATCATGTTAAATGAAATCGGGGAACTTGTTCTAACTTTGAGGGCATTTCAGGTAGAAATACGTCCCAATACTGAACTTTTATCAATCCGCAGAATATTACTCCTTAAATGCAGTATTTTTACAAAGGAACGACATTTATAAACATTTTCACCAACATTACGAAACGATTTTTTTTTGATACACATTATTGTCGAGCTTTACCTTAGTATCTAGTGACCGCAGTACTTGAGTCCCATCCGTCGTCGTCCCAAACAAGTTTTGGCCGACCCCAATTATCCCATCACAGTTGCTGTCAAAGCAGCCCTTTCCCTTCTATATTCCAATCGCAATATCAACATTGGACCAGCCCGAGATTCCGAAGATTTTTAACAGTAGACGATCTTTAGTTAGTCCCCACGCGATAGTTCAATATGAGGTCTGAGCCTTCGAAAAGGCACCCCTCTGTATTAATTAGGAGTAAAATTAATATTATATTTCTGGCTACGGCGCCATAAGTGCCAGCTATAACTTCAGGTGAAGCTGTACAGGCAACTTTGCTAACAGCACAAGTCAATTTAAAAAAACTTGAGCTAATCAGAAAGAGATTGGGTTTCTCTGTGGAGTATGAGTCTCATGAGTACGGAGTATGATTTTGTGCTCGAAAGGACGATAAAATCGGAGAGAGAGAAAATGAAAACGGAGTGGTCCGAAGACGTGGATGTATATATAATACTGAGTACTGAATACTGTATGTAATACTGAGTGACTCACTGTATCACGAACGGAGACTAGTCGACCGAATTCCAATAAGGAGAAGGTCCTCAATTCGTCTGTTTTTTTTCATGTAAGTTACGCGATATCTCCGCCAAATGTGGATCGAATTTTCAAAATTCTTTTTGTGTTCAATAGAACTTATTTCAAGGGTAATCCCATATAAATTTGGTTACGATCGGATTTTAAGTCGGTCCGTTAACTTTTTAAACTTGTGATTCTTTGCAGCAATCTCAAACTCACTCATGCCAATATGAGAGTCTGTTACATCTGTACTATTACTTTCATATTTGGAGTTATCTGTTTCTGTCTTCACAGTGTCGTCATTTTCTTCATTATCATTTTTAGATTTAGAACTGATTTTATCACTAAATGCTTTACAAACCTGATCACTGCTTTCCCTCTCTTCATTGTCATTACTGATAGATGAACTGATCATGTCCTTCGTTGCGCTAGCGGGTCTTTTGGACACTGCAATTTAAACAACCTTTTCAAATTCGTTTTCTTAATTAGGATTTTGAATAGATTTACGTATTTTTATAGTTAAAGGTTAAAGTTAGTTAAAAGTACCCTATGCTGTAATAACACGGATTACCCAATAGTTACTGTACTAGGCACATATTCAAGCGCAACAATCACTTAGTTCATGACGCTATTTCACCGTCAAATACGTAGCTGTTTGTTTTATGGGCACGGCAGAACTTATTACAGACATTATAACATAATAAACATTAAATGTATTCATTATTGAAAAAGTAAATGAACCGCTATTATTTAAGAAAATAATTAACTCCTATATCTACTATTATGTACTATTATATAGCTATTTATGCTACGGCATGGTGGGAAGTTTTGTCCCGTGCATTCATCGTCATTCGTAAATTATCAATAGATTGAGCCTGCACACCTGAGAATTCTTCATTAGAACTTCAAACGTATGCGAATTCTATAAATAGAACTTATAATATCATGTTCTTTCTATATAAAAGAGGGGTAAACGCGCAAGTGAATTTTCATACTTACTTTCAACCGTTCGATCTGCTTGCCCAATAGCAGCGACCTGCAAATATTTTACTTTAGTCAATTTCTCAAACGTCTTTTATTGTGACGTGCATCAATATAATATACCTGGCGACTTGGCTCAATATCACAATACTTTTCAAATAAATACACCTCTTGTACCTGGCAGTATTAGTAATGACATTATTTATAAAAAAAAACGGCCAAGTGCATCCTGCATATCCGATCATGCAGAGTACAGGGTTCTAAAGCCGAGTTAAACGTAATTAAAATAGTTTTTTGGTAATACTTATGCGTACATGGGCCATAAACTTATATTTACTACCTATTTTACATAACTAACAACTTCATCTATGTAGTATTCAATAGAATTTGTACGACTACCATGCGTTTTAACATTTCCAGAACCAACCGTTTAGGTGCTAGGGGTGAGGACTTAAAGCTTAATATTTCGCAAACGAATTCTTGGATCGAAAAACGGTTTTAGCAAACCTGCAATTTTTTTGAATGACTTATCCAACGATACGCCACACCATGGGCTAATCGCGAAAAAAAAATGTCATCCCCTACAAATTTTTATTCAAGATTTTATCTTACCATTTTATTGGCGTGATAAATATGTATTAATTATTAATAAGTTTTAAGCAAATAGAAACAATTTTTTTTCACTATTATTTAAATATTAATATATTATTTAAGGTGGACAGACGACCTGATAAAGGTCGCAGGAAGTCGCTGGATGCAGGCCGCTTCCAACAGGTCGATCTGGAAATCATTGGGAGAGGCCTATGTCCAGTAGTGGACGTCCTGTGGCTGATGGTGATGATATTATTTAAATATTAATTTTCTAGAGAAGGCGGGTTGCGCCGACCCCACATTGGGATGATATAGAGGCAGGTAGAAAAAGAAGAATGTAAATTAGTCTTACCAGCACGATTAGAGTGAGTGTGACCAGGAAACGGTTCATGTTGGAAGTTAGTTCACTCATCGACGCGACGACGACTATAAAGATCTTTCTACTGCGTTTGCAGCTTTTATACTTACGCGTTATTTGTACCACCATATTTACATTAACACAATGAACACATGCTACGTGCTCACCATACACGTGCGAGGTAGCAAAGCGATGCGAGTATCCACCAATCCAAAAATCGCGTACACTTAGCTATAAAAGAATAAAGTAATCTTCACGGACGTAAAAAAAAGATGGGGAGCGCTAAGAACATTGAAAGTGAAGCAGGGTTTTCGGCCCATTCGATCTATCGACACGTAATGGCGTGTGTGTGCGTAGGGCACTTTTGTACAGACGCATTTGTGTGCGTGGCTTCTCTGTGACGTCCGTTTAACTATAGGCGAGATGGTGTCCTTCTTTTTCTTTGCGTTAGTGGTAATCTAATGGCGCGTCCACACCGGGCCGAACGAAGGCGAACGAATCATACCTGTCTCATTTCCACAACAGCGAAAGTTTGATTGTGTGAACGCAGCAGGTATAGATTCGTTCGCCTTCGTTCGGCCGGTGCGTACCCGCCATTATTGGAATTTGATGCTTTTTTTTCTTGCGCACCACCTCGCTCCCTCGCGCAACTTGAGCTCTCTGGTGGATATGCAGCCTTACTATGCAGGCTACTGATATAATTGTATTTTTACTGCGGGCAGTGGATTAGCTTTGTCCTTTGCATTACCACATACTAGAACGATCGGTCAGAGAAATAGCCTTATAGTTTCACCAGATTTCTCGAAACCTGATCATTAATGCTGAATACTAAACTTAACTACATAACATAACATAAGCTCACGCCTGTATCCCCGAAAGGTTCGGCAGAAGCGCACTAGCCAACTAGTACGCCCACATTTCGCCGAGCTTAGTTCCGTCCCAGATGTGATAGGGGGCGAGCCTATCGGCATATCGGGCACAAATTCCAGGCTGATATGGATAAATCCAATATCACTTTGCCCGACCCGGGGATTGAACCCCCTCGGGTTCGATCCCCGGGTTGTAGTTAAGTTTAGACTACCTCGGCGGCGTGGATGTATTTCGGTACGACAACCGTCCTGAGGTCCCCCTCAGGACGGTCTAAACTTAACTACAAATCTGCCAAATACCATTTCAAGTGGACCCCACGGTCCACAGCACATATTGGCAACCACTACACCACGAAGGCGACAAATATTTCATGTAATGACGACTATTTATTTAGTCACACACTCCACCTGTATTAATAAGAACCATACAGTTTCGGCGAAAACATCACTCTGCTTTTGTTTTATGATTATTATACAGTGTGTTTCATAAAGTTGGTATCCATAAAAGGTACACAGATTGAGGTTCTGTCTAACAACATATCCGTGAAGAGAAAAAAAATTTATCACGCGATTTCGAATTTGTATACGTTTCATACTTAATATTTGTGGAATAATAAATCGTGCAACCCTAATCAGCTGACTTCATTGACGACGCGACGCGCGGTATAGGTACATACACCACAGAGCGCGGTATTCTCTTTGTACTCCAACAGATAGCACGGGCGGTGACGCCGCGGCAGCGTGGTGGCTTTCTATGAGGATAATTTTTTTATTAAATGTAATTTATTTCCTTTAATAGAAAAGAATCGTCATGTACTGAGTTTGAACAATGTATTAAAAGATTAGTAGTGTAATTGTCCACTTACCACATGTTGCGTTTCGTGCAGCACAAAGAACTTTGTACTACACTTTTCTATGAACACTTACTTCACAAATAGGGTTCGAAATGAGCTCCTTCTTTTTCCAAACACTTAATTATTCTGTGGTATATCAAGGACCTAGTGTTTCTTAACATTTGTGGGGTTACTGATTCAAAAGCGGATTTTGATGAAACGTGCCTCGATGAAACGCCACCGATACAGCTCCCGACCCCTACGACAGCTACCCCCAGCAGCACCGACACATAAAATCATTTCATAGTACTCGCTATTCAAATACACACTCGATCGCGACATTTTTATTAAAGTTGAGAGCGACTTCACAACTTTACGGTTAGTTAGCAACTGCCGAAATGAAGGTACATAATTTTCAATATGGCGGTAGAGTTCAACAAGGCATAATTAAGAAACCCCGATAGGCTACTATGAACTGAAGAAAAAATAAACGTCCAACGGAAATTTAAAAAAAACTTCTTGATACGTTTTTATTTATCCGCATCAAGCATCATTAAAAAAAAGTCAGTATTATAGGATAAAAATCAACATTAACTACAATTACAAAATTATGCAGAACCATTTTATCTATTTTCATAATTTTTTAGCGTTCTGTCGTGTAGTGTGTTTTTATTGACGGCGAAAAGTTTGCCGACAAGGAATGCGCCGGCTTCCTATCAAAGGATTGCCGCACGTAGCGGCGCATTGGCAAAGAGTTAAAAAAGTGCCGCGGAAATATGGCAGTTCGAACATAGTGATGCTTTAGTATGATCTATTCGGATAATCATTAGAACTAGGTACTAAATATTCGAATAATTTTAATGGAAATTAATACTACCTTCAGGTAGGTGAAAAAAACCCTGTATGAATGCTTAACCGAAGTCCAGGTTTTGGGTAAAGTTATTGCAATCAGCACATTATTCGTATCAGCTCAGAAAATAAAATAGTTCGTAAAGATTAAGACAATGCATCATATTCATACAAGTAAAAGTTGTACTTCATTTGTAGAAAGCGAAAATTTCGATAAGTACGGATGTAAATTTTAATTAGAATAATGAATTAACTTTGGTATTAAATATTGAATCATTCTAATCGATTGAATCAATCAATTCATTGCATATTTAATAATTATCAACCGCCCATCCCTAGCGCGGTAATACAGGCAATACTCAAAAGACACAGCTACCGCTTTTGAAATATGTGCCGCTAATGTCTGATTGGCGATAAACTACCGACTTTTCTTTGAGTTCTTGCGACAGTCCACGTGGACTTCATAGGTATAGCAAGAGACATTGACCTACCCCTCTGCGCACGCGACTAACAAAGAGTAGTGAATGTTCGTTGTGAAATATGGGCGATTTGATACATGCCTAATTAGTTTAGACATGTAGAGGTGCTTTTAAATGAAAGAAGTGAAAAGTTGATCAATATTTTGTTGTCACTAAGCAAGTGTAATATTATAATTTACGCATTTACTTTAAAAAAATATTCGTATAAATTTTAAGTATGTAAAATACTTCAATTTTAGTCATCGCGCACAAAACTAAATTGTTCCATTTGTTCATTTCGTTAAGTTAGTAAAGTTTTGTGTGCAGGTTTAGACACATCTAGTTTTATTTAGTCTTTGTAACCATGTGTTGTTGACCGCTGCCAGCTGATCTAGGGTCATCACAACGAAAGATTTCATATTATTTTCGAGGTCTGATTGCTCAGTAACTATAAGGCCTATGGAGTTTTTAACTTCACGAAAAAGTTGCCAATCACCGGCTCTATGTGTGGACTTTTCATGGGTACCAACTTTATGAAACACCCTGTATAATGTACTTATATTTTTACGTAACGTGGCAGTTTATGAGCGATATCTGTATGCCAAAATCAGCGCCCCCTTCTCCTTCATGGGATAAATTATTTCTGCCTGACAACATCCCATTCCAATGTGATGTCGGCGCAATACACTTTTTCAAGCATGTTGCAGAAAGGATTCGGCTTAGGTTTTAGGACGGGCTGCCTGCCTTACATCAACCCCCTCTGAGAGATCCATCCCCGGGTAAATTAAGTTCGAAAATTCGCTTTGTCCGACCTAGGAATCGAACCCAGGACCTCCCAGTCCACAGCAAGATAAATTATTTTATTTTAATACTAATTATACATATATCAACGGCTTTATGTTGTTTAATCTATTATTGTATTTTCATTTTTAGGACTGTCTCGGTGGCATGGTTGTGTTTCGGTACCACTATCGTCCTGAGGTTTCGGGTTCGATCCCCGGATCGGGCAACGTGATATTGGATTTTTCCATATTAGCTCGGAGTCTGGATTTTGTGCCCGATATGACGATATGCTCGTCCCCTATCACATATGTGGGCTTAACCAAGTTGCTTATGCGCTAGTCGAATAGGATAGTCGAATGGTAGAATTTGAGTGGTAGAGCCACGATGTAGACAATTACGTCTACAGCACGAATGGGCTGTCTCGACCGGTTTTAAACCACTGACTCACAGAAAACCGACGTAAAGTGGCAGCTCGGTGTCACGTTTCAATCGGTGAATGTGATTTCCGGTGACCCAATTCCCCTCTTCCCTAATCCCTATTTCCCTCCCTTTATGTTGGCAACACACCCATGATTCTTTGTGTTTCGGGTGTCTATGGACTGTGGAGATCACTTCCCATCAGGTGACCCACTTCGTCGTTTGTCAGTCTCTGATATAAAAAAAATAGAATAAATGTATGGGAATGCCATAAGAGGACGCTGTATAGAGGTATAGCGTACTCTTATAAGTTTTTATGAATGCATTTGTACTGTTAGCTAAAATTGCTTTTACAGCTTCACCTGATAGCTGATTATAGCTGGCGCTTATGGCGCTCTAGCCAGAAATATTTTGATTTGACTGTGATTGAGCACAGAAGAGCCTTTTTCACTGGGGACTAGAGTTAGAGGTCGTACCTATGTGCTGTAGGCCTGCTGTATCATGTATGAGATCTTCGGATTCTCAGGCGGGTCCGGTGTCGGGCTCTAGTGTTCGAAGATAAAATAATTGGTATTGAGTAATGATAGTACCGCTTCAACAGCTACTGTGATGGGATCATTGGGGTCTTATTTTTTCGACCGACTTCCAAAAAGGAGAAGGTCATTGAAATAAAACTATTTTTACGGATTCTATCACGATTTGGTTTTAATTTTTATTCCCGACGTTTCGAAGGCTTTGCAGTCTTCGTAGTCACTGGTTGGACTGAGATGTCATTTGTCCAAGAATGTTAGTATTACAAAATCTACCTTCATTTTTGACTTATACAAATTTAAAAAGGTTAACTGTTTATGTTCCGATCGTGATAGAATCCGTAAAAATAGTTTTATTTCAATGAATAGCATTCGCGTAAACTTAAGAAATCAGTAAGGAGAAGGTCCCCAATTCGTCTGTATTTTTTTATGTATGTTACGCGATATCTCCGCCGAATGTGGACGGATCTTCAAAATTCTTTTTGTGTTCGATGGAGCTTATTTCAAGGGTGGTCCTATATAAATTTGGTCACGATCGGATTTGAAGTCGGTCTGTTAAGGTTTTAAACTCGTAATTATAATATTTTTGTTATCGCGGTCAAAGTGTTTACTACTACTACCGCCACGCCTGGGGGAAGACGTAACAGTTATGTCGGATTCGGCGGTCTTACGGCCCAGTGCCATAATGCCTAGGAGAGATAGAAAACATCCGGGCGACACTGGGCCGAGTCCCTTACACTAGCCAAAACATGTTTGGAACGACGGCGAAGAGTCATACGTATCCTATTCTATTCGACTAGCGCATAAGCCACTTGACTAAGCCCACGGGGACGAAACTAAGTTTGGCGAAATGTGGGTATTCTACTTTTCTAATTCGCCAATCCCTACCCCTTCTGGGATATATGAGCCTATGTATTTATTATATGTATATATGTACCTATTATATTAGGTACATACCTCTATATACATTTATTATTTAGAATAGTTTCGACATAAAATAAAGCAAAAAGTAATTCGTTTTATTTTTATTAGACTTTTTAATCTACCAATTTTAATATGATTTTGATTATTATTACATTTTTTACTATTTTATTTAACAGATCATATTATACAACAATTATATCGAAAGGCGGATGTTAGTAAAGCCGTTCATGCTACCGAAATTGTTTAGTCCGTCATCGTAATTTGAAATGGAAATTTCTCAATGAAACAGTTATAGAACATTTTAGCTGTTTGTATAGTTGTTGCATCATATTCATTTTCACAGTCTTCTACAATCTGCCTGGCGTCTGGTTTGTCTGGTAACAACTCTTTCATTACTTTGTCTATATCATACTTTCCTCTTTGAGATATATAACCTAGATTCGTATGAGCACAAACTATGGTGTCAACAGTTTTGTCGTCTTCGGTAAACTTTCCTTGCATAATTTGATCCATTATGGAGGAGTCAAAGCCTTTAGTTGTTATACATTTCTGCAACTCTTTAAGAAGTGCGTCATTCCTTTCTGCGGTGAAACGATAATATGCTTTCTGTAAAAAATAAAAAATATCATGATGAGTTGTTTCTGAGACCATCCTTCATAGTGATCATACCGTTGTCTCTCATGACATCCACCATTACACTAACCCACTTATTCATAATGAAATCTTGGTCTTATCGAAAGCATAACCCTACTTTTGCCTACTTTAGCAAAAAGAGAACTAAAACATGTTTATCGAATACAATGTTGCTGGTTACAGAAAAAATATTATTTTTATCTCTGGCAAGCTTCGGAACAAATAGGAAGTCTTGGCTGGAAACAATTAATAAAAAATGTATATCAATCTTAGATAGGGTCCTAGAATATAACAAAATTAATGTCATTAAGAAAGAACATCAAACTTGAAACAGCTGATCGAAATCGGCCATGTTTTCACTATACCGCACTACTTGAGCCCAATTCGTGGTCGTCCCAAACAAGTTTTAGCATACCCCAATGATCCCATCATAGTTACAGTCAAAGCAGCCCTTTACCCTCTAGAGGTATATACCAATCTCAATATCAACACTAGTGCCCGACATCGGAACAGCCCGATATTCCGATCATCTCCCACAGTAGACCCTCGGCATACTGATACGCAGATACGATCTCTAATTCTAGTCCCCAGCGATAGTTCAATATGAGGTCTGAGCCTTCGAAAAGGCACCCCTCTGCGTTAAATGGCAGTAAAATCAATATTATATTTCTGGCTACGGCGCTATAAGTGCTAGCTATAATTTCAGGTGAAGCTGTATAAGCAACTTTGCTAACAGCACAAGTCCATAAAAAAACCTGAGCTAATCAAAATTATATTTGGTATCTCTGTGCAAACTGGAATTTTTCCTCGAAAGGGTGATAGACTCGCCCCTCTCATCATTGGATAGAAATAAGGTTGGCGAAAAGGGGGTGATCCAGTTGCGCCCCTGCCTATCCCTCCGAGGGCGTGGATGTGTATATATGTATGTAATACTGAATCCCTCACGGTCTCACGAACATAGGCCATTTTTGCAGCAATCTCAGACTCACTCATGTCATTATGAGGCTGAAATCTATATATCTTACTTAAGTCTTGTACCAAAGTCGACACAGCGTAGTCGTCTTTGGAGTGAACTAAGCGAAAGTCAACTTTTGCGTATTTATAGTTCGAACTCGAACTCAGGCTAGCCATAGTTTGACTTTGCATAGTCTACTCAGACGTTATCGGTTTCACGCAGTTCCTTTGACAAAAGAAACGTAAGATTTTTTATATATTTACAGGAGACGCGCCTTTATATTTGTAGGTTGTAACGGAACGTATTACGTAATTAACAGCTGACAAAATGGCTGACGCTCTTTGAAATGTCAAGTGAAAAACAAACCGCATTATACATGAATCATCTTATAATCCTTTCATGTTGCTGAAAAAGTTTGCTACGCCGACCCCACATTAAGGTGGGATAAGGGCAGGTAGAAGAAAGAATAAACATGAATCGTCATCATTTGATAGTCAAAACATGGATTTATTATTTATTACTATTGTTGGAAAAATCATCAATATTTTGAAGAAGGCCATATTTTTTAAGATAGAAGAAACAAGATGATGATCATGAAAACATGATAACATAAAAAAAAGCATTCTAAGCTCTAAAATGATGAAGTAAAGTGTAAACCACCAAGAGAATTACAAGGGCTCAAATATGCCAGGAGTCACAATCAGGTGAGTGAGTGAGGTGATTGACTTTCTAATACCTATTCCTGGAGCTCTAGCTAATACACTGCTATTATTTCATATTAATATATTGACAAAAGTTTTATTAATTTGTTATCAAAATTGGTAAAACAGGGATTTTGTATTTTGGAGACCGTTTACTAGCAAATTGTCTGTCTGTCTGTTTGTTTACTAGCAGCCCGTGTAGAGTATAAATTGCATCTCAGTCAGCCAGCAAGCCCAAAGCAAAACTATGCCTTATTAACATTTCCTGCCAGCGGTAAACTGTTGAGGGATTACCATCTCGGTACCGTCTGAGTGGTTAGCCTGCCACGCAAGCTTATTGTCAGCCAGACCATGCCAATTGCCATTGTGGTGATCTTGCTGATTAATAATTAAATATCTGAGGGAAACTCGTGTCTTATATTTATTTCTTCTGTTTCAGAAAGAACATTTTGAAGTTATTAAATTTTCACACAGACAACCAACTGCAGAACAAGTTATCAAACACAAGCAATATTACAGTAGTTTGTGCAGTAGGTATATTGCACAATAGTTGAGATTACCATTTATGTACTTTACTATACTTATAACAAAGGTTAATATCAGAGATTGTAATAAATAAATATTATTCATGATAATGATTATTTTATTTACCTACTGCAAATCAATTTCCTGACAACATGTAACCAATTCATTCTTAAAATATCTATACATTATTTAGGCCGACTACATAATAATTAATATAATATGTATTTTCACTGATTCACTGATTCACTGTCTGTATAATATGACTGCTAGGTGGACAGACGACCTGACAAAGGTCACTTGAAGTCACTGTTTACAGGCCGCTTCCAACCGGTCGATCTGGAAATCTTTGGGGGAGGCCTATGTTCAGTAGTGGATGTCCTGTGGCTGATGATGATGATAATATTATTGGAGCAATAGCATGATGGTCACTGTTGCATTGTGGGTCGCCGCGATGAAGTCCGCCGTCCGTCCATTCCCACTGGTTCTCGGGTCACCTTTCGCACTTCGCAAATGGCTCAGCAGACCGTTTTTTCTAATTCTGAGCACGGTTTCGGGTTTAATGTTATATTAATTACCATTCAGGACAATACTGGAAGTTGTCAAAACATTTTGTCTTTTTTTTTTGCATCTTTTGGGTTACAAGTTTATTCCAAACAAAATTATCTATTTTCGCTAAACTTTAATAATTAATAGATCGATTTACAGTATAATAAACGGTACTGCAATATAAGAAAATCTCGTACCTTTAACTTAAACATTTTCCAACAATAGTTATGGTATTTTAATTTAAAAAACGTTAGAATGAATAAAACAATTTCTACATTTTATGTCAGTATTTCGATACTGGTATTACTGCATATCGAACTGACAGACCGAAGTCAAGGTTTTGTGGACTTGAACTTAGCAAAGTTTTTCTTGTGAAAAATGACTTGGACTAAGTCTGAGTTCGATTTATAAATTACAAATCCTCACTAAGTTCGCTTTTTTGACTCGGACTTAGTCGAAGTTCGTTCTATAGATCTCAGCCTGAGAGTCTGTTACGTCTGTACTATCAGCTTCATCTTTGGAGCTGTCTGTTTATATATTTGCAGTGTCGTCATTTTCTTCATTATTACTTTTAAATTCAGTACTGATTTTATTACTAAATGTTTTACAAACCTTATTAATGCTTTTCTTTTCTTCATTGGCATTACCGACCGACGAACTGATCACGTTCTTCGTGGCGCCAGCGCCTTTTTTATACACTGGAATTTAAACAACCATAGCAAGTTAGTTTTCTTAATTAGGATTTTGAATAGAATTACATATTTTTATAGCCAAATGTTAAAGTTAGTTAAGAGGACCCTATGCCGTAATAATGAAGATTAGGTACCCAATAGTTACTGTACTTGGCACAAATTCATACACAACGATCACTTAGAGGTAGGCTGCGGACACGAACTCAATGGCGGTGGCAGCGGCGCGGCAATGTACTGCTAGATCGGGCGTACGCTACGCTCCGCGCCGTTGTCTCAGTTCTATTTAAATCTATGCTTAGAAATGCGCCCCTACCCGCACCGCCGCCGCTCCAAACCCGCTGAGTTCTTGTCCGCGCCCTTGGTACCTACATGATGCTGTTTCCCCGTTGAACGCAAGGCTATTTTAGGGGCACGGCAGAACATATTCCCTGTTATGATTGATTGCCGAGACATTATAACATAATAAACATAAAAAGGGCGTTTAAATTCTTTGATTAAATGTATTAACTATTGAAAAAGTAAATGAAGTAAAGACTGCCTCGGTGGTGTGGTGGTATTTCGGTACGACTAGGGTTCTGAGGTCTCGGGTTCGATCCCCGGGTCGGGCAAAGTGATATTGGATTTTTCCATATCAGCCCGGAGTCTGGAATTTGTGCCCGATATGGCGATAGGCTCGCCCCTTATCACATCTGGGACGGAACTAAGCTCGGCGACATGTGGGTGTTCTAGTTCGCTAGTGCGTCTCTGCCTACCTCTTCGGGGATACAGGCGTGAGCTTATGTTATGTTATGTGTAAAAGTAAATGAACCGCTACTATTTGAGTAAACAGTTAACTCCTATATCTACTATTATGTACCTGTATATAGCTATTTATGTTACAGCTTGGTGGGAAGTTTTGTCCAGTTTATTCATCGTTATTCGTAAATTATCGATAGATTTAGCCTAACCTGATAATTCTTCCTTAGAACTTCAAAAGTATGCGAATTCTACAAACAGAACTTATAATATCATGTACTTTTTTATAAAAGAGGAGACAAACGAGCATATTAATTTTCATACTTACCTTCATCCGTTTGATCAGCTTGCCCAATGGCAGCGACCTGCAAATATTTCACTTTAGTCAATTTCTCAAACGTATTTTATTGCGACGTGGCCCAAAATTACAATACTTAAAAAAATGTAAAGAAAATACACTTCTTGTACCTGGCAGAATAATAATTATATTATTTATTAAAAAAAACAACCAAGTGCATGCTGCATATCTGTAGCCCGAGCACGAAAACACTAATGTAAATGTAAATCTCAGCGGCCTGAGCAGGAAAATTTCTGACAACCGTAAATGTATTCGAACTCGATGCGCGTCTATGAAATTTGTATGAAATATTAACCAAACGTCATGACATTTGGTTAATATTTAACCATAACCAACCAACCTAATATTAGGCCGCAGTGCGCAGCGAACTCGAATACATTTACATTTACATTAGTGTTTTCGTGCTCGGGCTACAGGCCGCTGATCACTCACAGTACAGGGTTCCAAAGCCGGGTTAAATGTTATTAAAATATATTTTTTTGGTCGTACTTATGCGGACATGGGCCATAAACTTATGTATATTTACTATCTATTTTACATAACTAACAACTTCATCTATGAAGTATTCACTAGAATTTGTATGAAATCTGTTTTTTACTTTGGTCGACTATTACTCTAAATATTATTTTTTTAATATTGTCTAAATATGAATATATTATTTAAATATTAATTTTCTTGAGAAGGCGTGTTGCGCCGACCTCACAGTGAGGTGAGATAAGGGCAGGGAGAAAAAGAAGAATGTACATTATTCTTACCAGCACAATTAGAGTGAGTGTGACCAGGAAACGGTTCATGTTGGAAGTTAGTTCACTCATCAACGCGACGACGACTATAAAGATCTTTCTATTGCGTTTGCAGCTTTTATACTTACGCGTTATTTGTACCACCATATTTACATTAAGATGCTGATTAGCTGATTTAATTTAGATGCCACGGCGATTGCGAGCGGCGGTAACCATTCACCGTCATAATTTGAAGTCACATTTTTGAAGTCGATATTCAATTTTTGTTGAACTTTCATTATTATTTATCCATTTTGAGTGCTCATTAGTGTACAGTAGCTTATAATTAAGACTCCCGACGTAATCACCGAAATAGTTGCCTATCTGGTACTGCATTATCTCTAACTCCTAACTAACAAGGTGTTTTACCTTCCATCATCAGCTCACCTGAAAAGCTCAAAGGAACATAAGTAGCGGTCTACACAAATCTATAATATTGAAAGATTTATCTAGATGGATTTATCACTCAACTCCCAGAAGTTATCCACAAACTCCTAATAGTTAAGGAGTTATATTTTTCATCAGCTCAGCAATATGAGACGATGAGAACGAGACGCAAATACCTGAATAGATTTAGAAAATATATAAAACACACCATAGTGTGTTACGGAGCCATACGAGACCCATAGGTCTTTCTCAAATTTGAGGGTTACCCTCGATTTTTCTGGAATTCCATCATCACATCCTGACTTAGTGCCAATGGGACCAGCTGGGAAGTAAACTCTTTTAAACAAATAAATCATTTCTGAAATCGACTCAGGCGTCTTCCAGTAATCGGGGAACATACATTAAAAAAAATCGACGAATTGTTAACCTCCTCCTTTTTTAAAGTCGGTTAGAAACTAACGCTGAATGCAACGCACATACGTTTTTCAAAGGATTCTGTAGTAGGCTAGTACTCCGTAGTGAAGTTAAGAGGATATGGAAATCAATAAGGGATTTTCAAAAGCTTGGATATCGGAAAATACTAACGTTAGGAATGTATTTTTTGGAAATGTACTAATTGACCATATAACCTAAATTCTGGCGAGAGCCAAAACATAATTACCAAAAAATATGATCACATAAAAACATCACTGGAATAATGTACGATAAAAAAATATCCGCAATTGTCAGGGGTAGAAAAAGAAAGCAAGTCCCAGAAAAACTTCCACGCGGGTGGAGTCGCGAGCAAAAGCGGTACTTTATAGTTCCGAAGCCAAACGGCAAAAAAAACAAAATCCCTTATAGCTATGTCCGCTCATGTTTACTGAGTGGTAGAGCCACGCTGTAGGCAGTAACGTCTACAGCACGAATGGGCCGGCTTGACCAGTTTAACACCACTGTCACACAGAAAACCAACGTAAGTGGCAGCTTGCTGTCGCGTTTTGTTCAGTGAGTGAGATTTACGGTGGCCCATTTCAATCCCTTTTACCTCCCCAACCATCTTTTTAGGGTGGCAACGCACCCATGATGCTTTTTGTGCCTTAGGAGTCTTTCCCTATATCCAACACCCCCCCCCCTTCCCCCTTTACAGTAACATGTTCCAAAAGTCTTTTATAGTGAAAACAATCAACGGTTTTATAAGTATAAATAATGGGGTAGGACGGTGAAAGCTAATCCCAGATGGCGCCACTATAGCTCGGCATGACATTTGTATCTTGGCCAGTGATACGTTTCATTCATTTTGGATAATTGGATAAATCAATTAATTATTTCTAAATAAAAGGGGTCAAAAGAGTTCTTAAGAAATAATAATAATATTAGCCCTGTAATATTACTGTCCCACTGCTGGGCACGGGCCTCCTCTACTAATGAGAGGGGTTAGACCTTAGTCTACCACGCTGGCCTAATGCGGGTTGGTAGATGTCACATACCTTCGAAATTCTTATAAAGAAATTCTCGGGTATACAGGTTTCCTCACGATGATTTCCTTCACCGTTACAGCAAGCGATAATTCACAAAGAAAATACACTTAACATAGAAAAGATAGAGGTGTATGCTGATTTTGAGGTCTCGAACCTCCGACACTCGTCTCGGCAGTCCGTACCATTCCCAATTAAACTATCGCTTTTTGTTCTTGAGTAGTTTATAGTAAAATATCGTCATGTATTATCCTAACTGATGTGTAAAAAATTCTTATATTAATTGAAAAATTGTGGTAGAATACTTACGCGGGAAAAAAGTAGAGCTAGTAGAAATATTACTTTATTTAAATGATTTCATCCATATACACTTATTTTAAGTTTACACTAATTAAATATTTTTATATTTTTGTCTTCCCGCCTGGCGTTATCCCTTATCTATACTAATTCAATAATAACTACTGATAAGAGTGTCATTTATTTTCCTTAACGAAGAATAATAAGATATATTATGAATGAGCTAAATGCAGTGATAATATACTATGCATTTTAAAGACAAGATTTTTTATATCAGAGTCTGGCAAACGAGCAGATGGGTCACCTGATGGTAAGTAATCTCCACCGCCCATAGACACCCAAGACACAAAAAGAATCATGGGTATGGGTACCAAGGAGGGAATGGAAGGGGAGAGAAAAGGGATTAGAAAAGGGCCTTCCGATCCAATCTCACCAGCTCCCATTAATTCCCGTCGTTTCCCTGTCAACGTTCCTGCCATATCCCGTTCCCTCTTTACGATCCACAACGTCTTACCGCTCCAATCCCCTTTCCCGATATGACCCTATCTTAGCCTCATTCTTGTTACTGTATCCATACCTGCCTGCATGTTTCCAAATTAATGGAATTCTATAATATTATAAGAAATATTTAAATATAAATTATGCTGTTTTTGACACATTGTCGTAAGTGCTTTTTTATATGCTTACGTGACCAACATCTGTGACAACAATACGCTAAAATTGACACAAATAGTTTTCCTTTTTCTTTTTTTTTTTTTTTTTTTCATTTATTTAAAAGGCTTTTAAACACAGTTTATGACAGCCCTATACTGTAAACAAAAGAAATATTCTCTGACATATAAACAACCAACTTAAAATATACACCTCTAAATAAAGAAATAGTGGTCAGTGCACATGCGCACCCGTGGACGCCTGTCCACCTCGATGCGCACCCGCACCCCCCACATATTTATAAGTAAAATTATCATAAACACTAATTATCTGTATCGACTAATTTATACACCATTAGGGCTTCCTTTGAATTCGGGTTGCATAATATAGACTGAAACATTCCAATGTCTTCAATATTAGCATCCAACTTCCTTAGAATGTTTTGCCGCTCAGTTTGGTTCCGGACACATTCCATTAAGACATGGTATACATCTTCCGGTTTATTACACGTTTCACAATTCGGTGACGGTACTTTTCCCATACAGAATGCAAATTTCTTCAGTGGCATGTGTCCGGAACGAAGTCTGTGTGCAATAACAACATGTTTTCTACATATGTCTCCCATGAACCACGGCAGACGAGGTGGTTGACTTTGGATAATTTTGTACCAGATCCCCTTTGTTCTCGATCTTTCATCAAAATACTCTCTCCAGTGATCATAATACATTTTGTTATATTTTGGTAAAAGTTCCGTGTATGAAGGTAAAATGTATATATTTTCTGAGTTGTCTGACACAGCTAATCTAGCTAATTGGTCTGCCACCTCGTTGCCATACAATCCTATATGTGATGGGATCCATTGTAGTACTATTTGGATATTGTTTACAGAAAATTCTTCTAGTTTTCGGAGAATGCTATAGGCTATCGCAGTACCACGATTCCCTTGAGAACAGCTAACTATATGTTGTAATGCACTTTTACTATCACTGTATATTACAATTTTTAAGTGCGAGTTGATGAGGTATTTTATATATGTTAAAGCTTCTGAGATAGCGAATAGTTCCATCGACATTATGGATACATTAGATAAATTCTTAAACCGTTCCCCGTACCCAGAAGCGGAGTCATATAAAGCGGCGCCAGAAACGCCAGAGCTTTTTGAACCATCTGTGAATATTTTAAACCATGTTCTATATTTTACATCTAGTTCACTTAGTATTTCAACTTTTAATAATGTTTTATCATAATCTCTTTTTGCCGTTTGTACACATTCTAAACTGCATTTAACCATATTTTTAACATTAATCTTTGAGGGCCACATGTCAAGCCGAAACATTTCAAGGGGGTTTGACGACGATATTTTTTCATCTTTTATAATATTATATGTCTCCATTAATAACGGTTTTTTTTTATTTGACCAATATCTACTAGCAAAAAGAGCACTGAGCGATTTCAAGCAATTAAGGGTTATACCATTTGTCCATGATTTAGCTTTAAGACAGAATTTAAGTGACAAATATTGTCTTCTTAGAAATAGAGGAGGTACGCAGACCTCGCTCTCCATCACATGTATGGGTGTTGTTTTGATGAACCCACCTATTATTCTAAGGGCTTGATTTTGGACTTTATCTATTTTGTAAGTATGCGATTTTGCGCTATTGTCATATAAAAAACTCCCAAAATCTATACGACTTCTAATAACGTTGATATATAATCTCCGCAAGTGCTTGGGGTGGACTCCCCAGCCAGATCCTGCTAGGACTTTGAGGATATTTAAAAAACTTGAGTGACTTTTCTGATACTTCATTAACATGTTTACCCCATCGAAGTGAACGATCTAACCAAATACCTAAGTATTTAATATTGGCTTCACGGGATAGCGGTATATTGTTTACGTTTAATTCTATCTGATGACGTTTATGTCCTCTAGTGTATATTTCCTTTTTCATCAGCTCTAATTCTCAATTCGTCGGTATATTTTTATGTATAATATAACGCAATATTTACAACCTCCTTGGCGCAGCGGGCGAGGAGCCGGCTGTGAATAGTGAGGTCGTGGGTTCGATTCCCGCATTGAGACAAATGTGAGTGTGGCCCACAGATATTTGTTTCAAGTCTGGGTGTTGTGAGACCGAAAGTCTCTCACAGTCTCTGACACCCACGATGCAGGTTATACCTAGTGTGGGGTCAGGACTAGGTGTGTGACTGTTGGGTGTATTTATTATTTATTATTATTATTTATTTATTAAATAAAACACCGTAATTACAATAAGTATTTATACGCTATTTAATTCTTCTGGCACTGAGAACTTACAGATAAATAGATCGCGAAACTAAAATGGCGGAACCGGCTTCATAGTAAACACGTATTGTTCTTAGTTATGACGGGTCCTCTTAATTTTTCTTTAGTCATTGAGTTCGAAATTAGTTTCTTCGAGTTCTTTTGAAATTAGTTTCTTTTTTTTTTTTTTTTTTATTTTAAACACTTTATACATATGACATGTACAGGCGGACTTAATGCCTGAGGCATTCTCTACCAGTCAACCTTTAGGTGGTGCAGAGAAAAAGCAAGGTAGGTGTAAAAGAAAAAAAAAAAAAAAAAAAAAGTTTCTTCTGAGATTCTATTACTCAAAGGCAAAGAGATTTAATATTACTACCTATAGAGGGGCTATCAAGCAAGTTTCCATAAAAAAATTGATCTCAAACTTCAGTACCGCCATCATCACTTATTACAATGCGAAGGCGATTATTACAATTTACACTCTAGAATAATTTGTAAATGGTTAAAAATCACGTAAGGTAAGTTTATTCTCTCAATATTATTTCGCTGGCCGACCTGGCGCGTGTACATTTCAAATAAACTGAGCGACTTATGACCACTAGGTCAAAACTTTTGGATCACAAGTTTTGTCCTGTTGTCACGTCTATATACTATTGAATGTCTTTGCTCAAAGGCAAAATATCTCCAATCCCGAACATTTAAGTACAAATATACGAACTAGAAGGATGCGGCACACCTGCCACCGACCATTGTAATGCACTTACAGAGGGACCTCCCAGTCGACCCTTGGAATTACCCCGAGACGTGCCCCGAACCGAAATCGGCGGGCTATTATTTTAATAGTTTTTCTTGCTTTACCCCAATATAAAGGTAAGCAGCCGGATAAATTGGGGAATTATTGCCCTAGGAATGGGACGCGTGATTTTTAAGGAGGTTACGGGTAATGCATGTAAAGTGCGTGTTATTAGAAGCTTGAAAATAGTAGGGTAAAATATTGGTGGTGTTTGAAAGTGGCCCCTAGTGGCTAGTCTTGTACAAAAATGTATGAAAATAATCACTTTAAAACTTAACGGACCGACTTCAAATTTTATCCAATCGTGACCAAATTTGGGACCACCCTTGGAATAAGCTCTATCAAGCACAAAATAATCATGAAAATCAGTCCACATTTGGTGGAGATATCGCGTAACATACATAAACATACAGACGATTTGAAAAGTCTGCCTCGGTGGCGTGGTGGTATTTCGGTACGACTACGGTTCTGAGGTCTCGGGTTCGATCCCCGGGTCAGGCAAAGTGATATTGGATTTTTCCATATCAGCCCGGAGTCTGGAATTTGTGCCCGATATGGCGATAGGCTCGCCATCACATCTGGGACTGAACTAAGCTCGGCGAAATGTGGGTGTTCTAGTTCGCTAGTGCGCCTCTGCCTACCCCTTCGGGGATACAAGCGTGAGCTTATGTTATGTTATGAATTGAAAAGTTTTTTTAAGTCGCTCGATAATGGCGCGAATTCGCGTAGTTCTATTGCGAGCGCCGTACGACTACCGTTGAGGTTATTTTCTTCGTTTCAATAAAATCTGTACTAAAACTAGCTCAATAAAGCTGTATCTTGGCAGAGTAGCGGGAGTAGCGGCTTATCTAAACAGGGTAATAACCGCAATTATCGGCAATAGCCCGTAACGAATGCCTGCCCGGGGCTGTTCCCCCAGTATCAACGATTTTGATATCAAAGTACTAAAAAGGAAACCTGAGTGCGGACATAACTTTAGGTTACAAAGTTTAATCATATTTGTCTAAAAGGGAGCAATACTGGAGTAAGGTTTATTGTTATAAGGGTAATAATCTAAGTTTTAAAGATTTAAGTATCTTTATCAGATTTTTTTGTGTAATAATAATATTAGCCCTGTAATATTACTGTCCCACTGCTGGGCACGGGCCTCCTCTACTGATGAGAGGGGTTAGACCTTAGTCTACCACGCTGGCCTAACGCGGGTTGGTAGACTTCACATACCTTCGAATTTCTTGTGGAGAAGTTCTCGGGTATGCAGGTTTCCTCACGATGTTTTCCTTCACCGTTATAACAAGCGATATTTCACAATGAAAATACACTTAACATAGAAAAGTCAGAGGTGTATGCTCCATTTTGGCGTTGGTTTCGAACCTGCGACGCTTGTTTCGCCAGTCCGTACCATTCCCAACTGATCTATCGCTGCTTTTTAAGCTGTAGCCGGAGCACGAAAAACGAATGTAAATGTAAACTTGCTGCGCACTGATGACATTTGATTAATATTTCATACAAATTTCATAGACGCGCATCGAGCACGAATACATTTACGTTTGTCAGAATTTTTTCTGCTCGGGCTGCTGCTTTTTTATTGGTGTACTTACCCCTAATACAAAACAATCTTATGCACTATTACCCGCTTTTCTTTTCTTCTTCATCCTTTCCATTCCTGTGCTGTCGGCGTAACACACATTTTAACCATATTAGAGGAAGGATTTGGTTTCGTTTACTGAAGGCGCGTCTCCTGCATATTTTCTTGAATTAAAACACAAAAAAAACTACATAAGATAACTTTTTTCGCTGTCTCTTGTTCATGGAACAATGAACCTTAGATAAAAAAGCTATAACTCTGTTTTGTAATTTTTTAGCGCAGGACACGCGGCTTTAGTTGTCAATCCCAAAATCGTAATTCCAACATAACATAACATAAGCTCACGCCTGTATCCCCGAAGGGGTAGGCACAGGCGCACTGGCAAACTAGATAATTCTACCTCATAATAAATCCTCAGCCTCACTCACAAATACGTTAAATCAACTGAAAAATATCCCTAACGAAATCGATATACGCAAATCGTTGATAACAAACAGGCATCCAGTAAAGTTTACCGTCGATTCCTTTAGCCCAGCGAGCGGCCCGACGAGCGGCGACCCTGTCGACTTATCGCAAACGATCTACAAATCCAATTTCCTAAAATAGGGATCGATCCGACAAATCATCCCGACTCTATTATCCGACATTCATTCGAGATGTCCCGTTCTGAGACAGGAATCTGTTTATGATTTTAGTTTTTTTGTTGTTGTTGATTTTAGTCGGTATATACGTTATGAACCGATACCGACGCTTACATATGGAAGTGAGTGCTGGGTCTGGCAGAAGAAACATGAAAGTCGAGTGAATGCGGTGGAAATGCGTTCCCTGCGAAGTATGTGTGGAGTCACCCTTGCCGATCGTATGAGGAATAGCAAGATAAGTTATTATTGTTATTGTTGTAAGTTGAAGAATGATGTGGTGACTAGGATTGAGAAAGGGATGCTGAGGTGGTTTGGACATGTTGAAAGGATGGATGAAAGGCGACTTACGAAAGGTATTTATCGTGCTAAAGTGAATGGTAGAGCCAGAAGAGGGCGCCCGACACGATCCTATATGGATCAAATAAGCGATCTCCTTCGTAAAGGGCAAGTTCGGAGTACCCTCAACCGGCGGAAATGTATGAAACGATGCATGAATGTGGATGAGGCAAAAGAGGTGTGTCAGGATCGTAGCTTGTGGCGCTCAATTGTCTCTGCCTACCCCTATGGGATACAGGCGTGAGTGTGTATGTATGTATGTATACGTTATGAAATAATGAAACTTGACTATCTGTGAGGTTTAGAGTTAACAGAACTACTTTTTTATTTACATTTTGTATTTATAGGCGGAGTTAATGCTAAAAGCATTATCTCCCAGTCAACCTTCAGGAGGTGGAAAAATGTACAAGGTACAGAAATCTAAATTTTGAAGAGATGGAGCCAAGTTGTAGACACAAGTGCACAGCACGAATTGGCCGGTTCGACCGGTTCGATACCACTAATTCGGGTGACAGATTTCTGGAGGCCCAAATCCCGCCTCCCCTCCCCAATCCCTATTCCCTTCCCAATTCCCCTAAGCTTAGTAATGTAGAAATTATTCTTTCGAGTAATTATATCTATTACCAGTAGAGCTCACTTACTTTACCCAGAACAAAAAAAAATCTTCGTAATTTAAAATTGTTAAAATAATTAGACAGAACACGATGGAACTTAATTTATTAATTTAGTTGTATCAAGATCATGGGTCAGACCCGTCACTACGAAGACTGCAAAGCCTTCGAAACGTCGGGCATAAAAATTAAAACAAACCATGATAGAATCCGTAAAAATAGTTTTATTTCAATGTATAACATTCGTGTAAACTTACGAAATCAGTTTGTATCGAGAACATAAATGAACTGGTAATTATCTGAGATCCTTACCAGCATCCGATGCGGTGTTGGGTTTATGAGTGATGTACAACCCGCGGCGTCACGTGGACTCATGAGCTCATAAAACGTAGACTAACAGGCTAAACACGCCACATAAACAGTTTTTAATATTTTTAAGAGTACAACATGAATTATTTTGGTAACCCAGTTGGCAGAATTACAATAATTATCACAAGTTTTAAAACTTAACGCACCGACTCCAAATCCGATCGTAACCAAATTTATGGGACCACCCTTGAAATAAGGTCTATCGAACACAAAAAGAATTTTGAAAATCGGTCCACATTTGGCGGAGATATCGCGTAACATAATAAAAAAAATAGAGACGAATTGAGGACCTCCTCCTTTTTGGAAGTCGGTCAAAAATTACGATTCGATCATTCCATACAATGTGGAGTCAGCGCAACACACTCTTTTACGCATATTGTAGAATGGATTCCGCCAAAATTTTTGTAAAACTAAAATTCTTATGAATTTTCTCCAACGTCGGCAAAACACGTTAAACAGACGTGTTAAAAGCAAACATTCACAAGTAGTGAGTCACTCTCAGTCAATTTAACAGTTTATAAATGGGATAGTTCTACAGAGTACTTTGTGCATACACTGCATACCCGTTAACAAAGCCTCTTGTAAGTTTATTAGTCTGTGCGGTGTCACGTGGTCTGCTCATAAAGCTAGCTCTCGGAAAACTCTAATAGAGTCATGAGAGGTATTGTACATTGAACGACCACTCTGTTTTATTGTTTTCTTTTACGCATGCTTCTTTTCTTTTAGCCAGCTTAAAAAAAGAGGATACCTAATTGCCCAGATTATATTTTCAAGATTATTTTAGTTGTCTATGTAGAAATTGAGATATTAAAGATGATTTCAGTAGCTCTAGCAGGGAACAGGAGGAGTACTTTTAAATTATCATTTAAAAGTCGGTGCATTTTCGACCAACTTCAAAAAAGGAGAAGGTCATCAATTCGACTGTATTTTTAGGGTTCCAAAGCCTAATGGCAAGAAAGGAACCCTTATAGTTTTGCCATGTACGTCTGTCTGTCTGACGACTGTTTATCTCAGAGACCATATGGGGACCGATTTTTAAGATTCTTTTTGTTCTATAGAACTTATTTCAAGGGTGGTCCCATATAAATTTGGTCATGATCAGATAAGTTTTGAAGTCGGTTAATTAAGTCTTTAAACTTGTAATTATACTTATCATTTATAATATATAATACGTAAAATAAAAAGTCTTTTGTCTCAGATAGCACGAACAAGTTACTGTGAATTGTGATCCACTCAGACCCAAAATATTCGCTGCTTATCAACTCAAAAGGTCGTATTCCAAAAATTGTAGTTTTGAAAGTGTCCTCGATCGTTATATTATTAGCCCTGTAATATTACTGTTCCACTGCTGGGCACGGGCCTCCTCTACTAATGAGAGGGGTTAGGCCTTAGTCTACCACGCTGGCCTAAGGCGGGTTGGTGGACTTATCATACCTTTCGAAATTCTTGTGAAGAATTTTCTCAAGTATGCAGGCTTAGATATGCAGGTTTCCTCACGATGTTTTCTTTCACCGTTATAGCAAGCGATAATTCACAAAGAAAATACACTTAACATAGAAAAGTCAGAGGTGTATGCTCTTTTTGGGTTTGGTCTCAAACCTCAGACACTCGTCGCGGCAATCCGCACCATTCTCAACTGAGCTATCGTTAAACAAGTTTAAATATTTGCATAATTGAATTTACCAGTCAAATATTTTGGACTAAGCACTTGCCAATTTTATTATTAAACCTATACATTACCCTCTTGTCTATACGCTTAAATATAACAAATCTCGCCAAAAACAAGACATTTGCATTGACAGAGACCCAACAAGGCTCATCCAAATGTCGCCTTACCTGGCCTTTCAGTGCCATTACATCCTGACCTCCATAACTGCTTATAGTGATTCAGAATCGGCAGGATACGACCGTTTTAAGGGGTCAAGTGATACTGGGGGTGTAATTCATATCAGCAATAGTTGCTGATGTCGACGTTTGTAAGGGATTTTTGGTTTGGTTTGCTTTTAATACATTTATGAATCGTCGATATTGTAAATTCATGGGTTGGCACGTTTTATGACTCGGGTCCAGTTTGCGCTAGTAAACACAGAGCAGCTGTATATGCTGTTTCAGAATGTCGCGTCATCGTATTAAAATTCAGAAATATGAAAATGTGTTTTAAGTGGAACCATAAATCCAGTTATTTTAAGGTGTTTGTAAGTATTACCTTACTTCTCTATATGATACAATGTATTCATTAATTTAACGATTTTTATTCCTTCTTTTTCATTGCCCTTATCCCACAAAAGCGGGGTGGGCCAACATACTTTTTCAAGCATGTTGTAAAAAGGATTAGTTTTTTAGCTTTCCGACCGGCCGAATGTCTGCGTCAACCTCTTCTAAGGGATTCAACAATTTTCGATCGACTTCCAAAAAGGAGGAGGTCCTCAATTCGTCTGTTTTTTATGTATGTTGCGCGATATCTCCGCCAAATGTGGACCGATTTTCAAAATTATTTTTGTGTTCGAAAGAGCTTCTTTCAAGGGTGGTCCATATACATTTGGTCACGACCGGATTTGAAGTCGGTCTGTTAAGTTTTTAAACTTGTGATTATTAATTATTATCTATATTTGGAATTGTAAGGACATTATTGCAAAACAAAAATGAAATAACTTGGTTCATTTGTAATTTTTGCTTCATTGGTTCAAACAACTCGACGATAAGTAAAAACTTTCGTAATATCTCTTTTAGACATTGAACTAAAACTATTCTTACGGATTCTATCACGATTAGGTTTTAATTATAATTCCCGACGTTTCGAAGGTTTTGCAGTCTTCGTTGTCACGGGTCAGACTGACTAATAATTAAAACCTAATCGTGATAGAATCCGTAAGAATAGTTTTATTTCAATGTATAATATTCGCGTAAACTCTTTTAGACACTTATTTTACATTTTAAGAATACATTTTCAGGTTAATAATGAAATAATTTACGTTATTACGAATCAATTTGAGAATAAAAATCCACTACTATTTGTCGCCAAGCGGACTATTTTGAATATAGTATCGTATTCGAGATAAGTGCGAGTGCGGCCCGGCTCGGGACTAATTGACCGTTGGACGGACGCCGGACGCGGCGTGCATTATTCACTCGTCGAGTGTTCGCCAATCGATAAACTGCGCCCCAACCACGAGATCGGGATATAAATTAATCTTTACACTGGACTGGCAAATGTTTGGATTGTTTTGGGTTAGAGAGACCAATGGATTTTGAAAAGGACTTCGATTTTGATTCCACTTCGAACAGAAATATTTTAAAATAAAATACGCAGCGTAAGCTGAAGCTCGTCGCTGTGTCACTGAAATAGTAGGTAGAGGTTAAAAATAATACCAATGGCTTGCTTATTCCCACGGCAAATAATATCAATCCCAGACGCCTCGTGTGTGTGACTCGAACTAAAAGCTCACGTGTAAGTAGAGTTAAATTCAATAATCTGCTTCGTTAGAAAATTTGTCAAGGTATTTAAGCCGTAGTAAGAAATGAAAGATGTTTTTTTCTGCAAACGGTAAAACTACATTCCACCTGATAGTGAACGCAGTGAATTCCAAAAATACCAACGTAACATAAGCTCACGCCTGTATCCCCGAAGAGGTAGGCAGAGGTGCACTAGCGAACTAGTACACCCACATTTCGCCGAGCTTAGTTCCATCCCAGATGTGATAGGGGGCGAGCCTATCGCCATATCGGGCACAAATTCCAACGACTACCACTATCATGCCGGCCAGTCATGCCCTATTCCATAATTACTTGTAAAGCCGGATTGAGTTGTAAACGTGTCAAAGCGACAACAAACAGTGAGGCGAGTTTTAATAAGTGGGACTATAGTAAGGGAGTCGCACGCGAGTGTAATGGACCTAACTGAAAACAAAAGCACATCAGTCGCGCACTCGCCCAGGATCTGGTAATGTTACACAGTACTGCGCGAAATCAACGCCATTTTGATAACAATACGCTTGTTTTGAATGTTGTTTGTTGATAGGTGATAGGCATAGAGCGTAAGTAAAGCCGCGTCTCCTGCACTAAAACATTATACAAAACACCTACACAAAACATGTGTTTTAATATTTACAATTCTACGAGCAGGACAGCGAAAATTACTGTTTTGTAGGTAAATAAATAAATACACCGAACAGTCACAAGTTGCTATCACAGCCTCCATGGTGCAACAGACGAGGATCCAGCTATGAAGCGAGAAGCCTTGGGTCGGTCCCTGCACCGAGACAAATGTTTTGGATGAAGGTCTGGGTGTCAGTGTTGTGAATACGAAAGTCTCTCGTTGTTTCTGATACCAATGCAAAACTCGAATCTAACTTTACTTTTCTTTCTTTCTTTCTACCTGCCCTTATCCCACCTTAATGTGGGGTCGACGCAACACACTTTTTCATGTATGTTGCAAAAAGGATTTGGCTTAGTTTTTACGACCGTCTGCCTGACGTCAACCCCTCTGAGGGATTCAGTCGCGGGCAAATTAAATTAGAACATTTACCTTACCCGACCTGGGAATCGAACCCACGACATCCCGGTCCACAGCCCATATATGCTGGTACTAGACCAAGGAGGCGACTAAATCAATAGAACCTAACTTTACCATATCACCTATATGATCTAAACAAAACTAAATGAAATTCTAGTCAAAAAATACAGTTGCAAAAATTCAAGCATTAACAAGTACAAAGCTAAATCCGCGCAATGATGCTTCAAAAATCCTCCATCAAAAACGTACGTGACGATGGACGCGCAAATTAGATTTGTTAGTGAGGAACGTTCGTGGCTCACCTATCCACGTACCACGTGAAAATGAACGTAAAGTACTTTTTATTATGTCCACGTCATTGTAATATATGTGATCATAATCATATTGTTGCAGAAAAACTTCAAGCTAAAAGTTACAAAAGTTAACGTCATCTTATTATCATGTGTGGTGGACATCAATATAATACTTATACCCTAGATTGTATGATATTTCTATGCCCTAGATGCACAGTTCTTTGCAAATATCGTCCTAAAAAGTGGTCTCAGGAATAAAACAAAGAAAAAGATCACAAGTTCTAATTAAATCAAACACAAATATAACCCTATGCACGTCATATAAAATAGCTTTTTAAACGAAATGATCAAGCGTTCTTAAATTTGAATTTTCAAATTTAGAATTCTATCGGCGTCCAACTGTAGGAAAAAGGAGTGCTTAAGCACTTCTTTGCTGTCCCATTTTCCGAGCGTCAACTGTGCATCTAGGTAAATAATATATCGAAGGATTATAATCATATTGTTGCAGAAAAACTTCAAGCTAAAAGTTACAAAAGTTTACGTCATCTTATTATCAAGGTGGACTATAAATGTTACCTTTCTCATTTTGTAGATGCTATTTAGCACTGGGCCTACTCTGTATGTAATTCTGTGTTTCAATTTTTTACTATAGTCACGGGCGGCTCGGCCTCCGGTGGCCCATACGCTTATGTAATATATATATGTGCCGCCTCCGACGGGTTAACGAGGAGGTCTTCAATTCGTCTGTATTTCTTTAATGTACCCGATATCTATGATAAATATGTCCCGATTTCCAAGATTCTATGATGTTAGATAGAGCTTATTACAAGGTAGTCCCATTTGGTCACGATCGGATACATTTTGAAGTCGATCTGTTAAGTTTTTAAACTTTTGATTTTAAAAAACACATTATTGTAAAAATCAATCAACTAATCAACTCATTATTGTAAATATTGCAAAACTCATAATCCATGCAATTGGTAATGAAAAATAACAATATTATGTGCAGAAAATTCAGATATTTTCTGCACATAATATTGTTATATGTTATGTTAATCAATAGAACTGTTAAATTACAGTTGAGAAGGAAAATATAAATGGGAATAAGACACATTTTTAATGTACTCTCAAGACGCCCTGTTACTAACGAGTTAATAACCCACAAGAATACAAATAATTTTAAATCTTAAAGCCCTTAAAAATTACTGTCTCTCGACTTCCCGCCTCTTGCTCACATAATCCGTTAATTACTCTCAAACACCGTGAATACAAACTTTAAATTAATTTCAAATGATTAGAACTCGCGCGCCATGATATTTTAATCATAGACTTTGCCGGGAAAACTTGTCCCGCCCGATAGTTTCGTCGGCCACGTTTTATATCTAAAAGTTTTAATATTAATCTGCCTGAATGGCCTCACAGCTCGGTTCAGTTAATCAGTTCCTTACCTGGTGGTCCTCTGAGTATTAACTAAGGTAAAGTTCGCAGTTCCCGTACATTCTCACGATATGTGGTTCTTGAAAGTAATTTGTAAGTTTTCTTAAGATGGTGCGCTTTTGGTCAGTGCTATATGTTTTTATTTAAAATTATTAAACTATAATATTGTAAAACGGACGTAAAAAAAAGATGGATGGAGCGCTAGGAACATTGAAAGTGAGGCAGGGGTTTCTGCCCATTCAATTTATCGACACGGAATGGCGGCGACTGAACATGTTATGAGTAATGATTTCTTAGGTTTACGTGAATGTTATTCATTGAAATTAAACTATTTTTACGGATTATATCACGATTTGGTTTTAATTTTTATGCCCGACGTTTCGAAAGCTTTGTAGCCTTCGTGGTCACGGGTCAGACTGTTATGAGTGTTAATGTGTGCGTTGGCTACTTTTGTACAGGCGCGTTTGTGTGCGTGGCTTCTCTGTGGCTTCCGTTTAACTATAGGCGAGATGGTGTCCTTCTTTTTTATACGTCCGTGTATTGTAACTCGATTTTTCAATTAAGTTGTGAAAGACTCATAATTTTAGGTTATACGACAATCAAACATTTTTGATAAATGATTTTAATTTTTGATCTTGTTTTGAAACTAGATTAAACCGTATCTACAGTTTTGTAAAACCTTAGTTACCAAGCTTAAACGTCAAACAACCGTACTCAGAAGTACCGTAAGCCGACCAATCCAGATTCGGTAAGGAGATCCTCATGCATTAATAATTACACCGCAGTTCCGATCGATTGTTCATTTCGCGAAGACTTCAAGTGAACTAAACCAGATGTTAACAGTTTAACTTATTCTATTATTAAGAAATAGAAGATATTGCAGCATCAGTAGAAAGAAAAGGGTTGTAAATTATTATAACGATGAGTCTATTATAAATCTGATTCTCAAAAATCCTCCGTATGTGTACTTTGACAACTTTCCAGTTGGAATTTAAAGGTGTGCTATTTCTAGATCAGAAACATCTCATTATAAAACAGATTCCAATTCCTAAATACTAACATACGTTCTACAATCTAACTTTGCTCCAACTAAGGATCGAATCTAGATTCCACCCAGCCTTCTGGGACTTCGAAGCTATGTAGAATATAGTGGTTCCCCTTGGAGACCATATCCTACCAAAATATCGATTCTGATCCAAACAAGACAATGCTCTAGCCCCTACTTATTAGTTATTACCTTGTCTAACTTGCTTCTTTGATTGACACCTGCATATGCACAAAGATACCTGAATTCAAATTCAAATTCAAACAGGATTATTTATATCACTTTCACATGTCAATTACGAGTATATATTGAAAAAATAATAATGGCCTCGGCATTTCATGGCTATCCCTGAGAAGAAATGCCGAAACAAACTCAAGGGTTAAAATAACGCTTGTGTCATACTTGAATCCCATAAAACCTAGCATGGAGCGTATCCCAATTATTTTAAACAAAAATTGGTACCAGAGGCTGAACGATGAATTTATTTTTGAAGTGTATTTGCTAGACTACGAATTATATTTATATGTCAAACACCCTAACGCCTCTAGCAGTTACGTGGAAAATGAAAAGTTGTCATAAAATAATTTACGTAATCGCTAGCGTAATAAACACATAGTTGAGCTACTGATACGTTCTCGATTCGAATAGTAAATAATATTCGTATCGGTTTTAAGAATAAAGTTGCTCACGATAGCACGCAACGCCTACCTTCTAACAAAAGATGAAAGAAAACGCAAGTAAAAATGAAGGTATGCACAAAAAGTCAATTGATACCCTTCTGAGATGGTTGTATTCTGTTCAAACCTTTGCCAATGTATCTCAATCTACTGGAACACATCGCACTATCGTATAAAACGCAAGCTTGTCACAAAACCTTCCGTGCAGGACCACGCTGAGTGACGTTTTAATGTAGACGAACGAATATATTCACGAGTTTACGCGCTCTTCGACGGATAGTGGCTTCTTAAGGACAGGAAAACTATGAGCATAAGGGTGTTGATTTTTTAAAAATAAAAACTAATCATTGTACAACATAAAACAAAAGAGTAAGTCACCAAGTGATCACTATCGTCCATAACATTGAGGAGTCGTTTTCTTGATGATTAAGCATCAGATTATCTCACCGACGATAGTCTACTGTAGACAAGGATGCAATAAAAAATATGCGAAAATACTTCTTGTAGTTCTTTAAATTTTCATATATTTCTTTCTTTTCACTGCCTCGGTGGCGTGGTTGTATTTCGGTACGACTACCGTCCTGAGGTCTCGGGTTCGATCCCCGGGTCGGACAAAGTGATATTGGATTTTTCCATATCAGCCCGGAGTCTGGAATTTATGCCCGATATGGCGATAGGCTCGCCCCCTATCACATCTGACACAGAACTAAACTTGGCGAAATGTGGGGGTTCTAGTTCACATCTGCCTACCCCTTCAGGGATACAGGCGTAAGTATGTTATGAATGTTATTATTAGATATTTTATGCCAAAGATTCACATGCCACTCTTAAAATTATTTTTTAGATATCTCCATAGACGTTGCTGTTCCTACAACACGATTCCTACATCGAAAGCGCTGATAAAGTTGAAACGTTAGTTGAGTTGGGTCGAAGCCTGAAGGGGAGCGGGCATCTGTGTCGGTGCATCCACGATAACATGACGACTGTCTTAAAGAATTTGAGGATCGAAGGAAATCTTACCCTATCGACCTACTTCCAGACAGCTATTGAAACTAAAGGTAAATCTGACTTCGAAGGTTCTGACATGGGGCTTTGCATCCGTTGTATCTTGCTTAAAAAGTCATGACTGATGTGCTTTCTGGTCTCTTTCATCTAAATATCTATACATATAAATAAAATTGGAGTGTCTGTTTGTAATAATGAAATAACCGTTGTTTACTACATGTATATGAATATATGTATACACCAAAATAACATGTTTTACTTTTTTTTATTTATTTATTTAGGTTTTCCAGCAGACATAACATTGATACAAAATTTTGCTTAATCTAAACACTTAATACGTAACTTATAATGTAAGTCCAAATAAAGGAAAACTCAACATGCACGTAGTAGAACTTGTTAAAAACTTGTTTACAATTTTTGACTGTCTGTCTATATGTTTGTTCCGGCTAATCTCTGAAATGGCTGGACCGATTTTGACGGGACTTTTATTGGCGGGTAGCTGATGTAATAAGGAGTAACTTAAGCTATGTTTATTTTAGATATAATAAAAAAAAACTAAAGAATCGACTGTTAGGCGGAACGAAGTTTGCCGGGTCAGCTAGTGTTACATAAAAGGTATCATGACTTTTGTCTACTTTGAAGAAACAAACGGATATACTGCCGACATCAATTTAATATACCCTAGATGCACAGTTCTTTGCAAATATCCTCCTACAAAATGGTCTCAGAAACAATCAAAAGAAAAAGATCACAAGTTCAAATTCAATCAACACTAATATAACTCTATGCACGTGGTATAAAGCAGCGTTTTAATTGACATGAGCAAGCGTTCTTTAATTCGAATTTTGAAATTGACGTCCGACTGTAGGCAAAACGAGTGCTTAAGCACTTCTTTGCTGTCCCATTTTCCGAGCGTCAACTGTGCATCTAGGTAAATAATATATCGATGACTGCCGACCTCAAGCTAAAATGCCGTTAAGTAAATAAACCTAATTTTGGGATGTCTCCAAAACACTTGGAAAATATAGTCCCTAGAGATTTCATACACTTAAGCTTATTTTTAATCTTAATAAACAAGTTATTAAGTCTATTAAATATAAAAGTCACAGTCTAAAAAACCTGACTGCCTCGGTGGCGTGGTGGTATTTCGGTACGACTACGGTTCTGAGGTCTCGGGTTCGATCCCCGGGTCGGGCAAAGTGATATTGGATTTTTCTATATCAGCCCGGAGTCTGGAATTTGTGCCCGATATGGCGATAGGCTCGCCCCCTATCACATCTGGGACGAAACTAAGCTCGGCGAAATGTGGGTGTTCTAGTTCGCTAGTGCGCCTCTGCCTATCGGGATACAGGCGTGAGCTTATGTTATGTGTCTAAAAAACCTCTTAGGAGAATATTTTCCACGTTTTGGCTTGAGTATGGGTCATACATTGACGGGACAATAGCAAGAAACTTATGATCCAAAAGTTGTGACCTCGTGGTCATAACTCAGTCGAATTTGAAACATACGCGCGCAAGGTCGTGTCAACGTAATAATGTTTAGAAAATAACATTATCTTACATGTATTTTTAAACTTTCTTAGAATATAGGCTGTAAATTTTAATAAGCGCCCTCGCATTGTAATAAGTGGTAGATGGCGATACTGACGTTTGAGACCAATGTTTTGTATGGAATCTTGCTTGATAACCTCTCTTTAGTTAATAATGTTAAACCTTTTTGGTCATCATTATATACTTTTTTTCGCCTGCCCTAATAGCACTACAATCTGACGGAGTTTTGGCGGGAATTCTGACGGTGCGGGTGGTCCCTTGTTTTAATGATTTCATATTTTAGTCTAAAGTTGTGTTTGTGGTTTAAATGTGATGTGTATCTAAGCAATAAACATCAACGAAGATGGACAGTATGTAGAAGCTTTGAAATGAGTGATTTTAGATGTTTTTTGTCGGGTGGATGGGTCGACCATGTTCGATTCCTCCGCTGCGAGAAAATCGTCTAAAAAACATCAAACTGGACGGAATTGACGCCAAAACTCCAGCAGGGTCTAGAAATCGAACACATCCGACTTCATTGCACTTGCGAAAACTTAGATGTAGGAAAACAATTTCCCTAACTTGACATTGGCATAATGTATTTCAATTGCCATAAAAAAATAACAATCTGACGTCTATGCAATACACCCAAGCATTTTGCAGAATGGATTTGACTTCTGTCAGCGTGACTTCAACCCCCTCTGACGGAACACTGTTTACTACAGTAATGAAAACATCCAGCTTACATAAAAGAGTAGATGATACAAAAACCTAAAAGTCAACGCAACATCTGTCCAAATTCCCAAAAAAACTGAAATCCTTAAAACCTTATGCTTCGCCCCGTCGCACCCTTTCACCCATTTAACACGAATCCTTTTAAAAATCCACTCGAACAAGCTATGTTGCCTCCTCGCCGAGGAGGGCATTTGATTTAGATAACAGTCCCTCTCGCGGATCGAACACAGAACTCGCGCCCTCAGAGAGCTCGCCTCCTCCGCCAAACAATACCCGATGTGTGGAATTGAAAGAATTTCATTTAAATAAAGACCCATTCCGGACAAGTAGTTTGCAAATGCAATGGCATTTTTTGAAAGGTTTCAAAAGCTGTTTACAAAGTAGTTGAAACACTAGTCTATTGGAATGCTATTCAATCGATAATGGCATTGAAGATTTTTGTAATACTGGTATCGGAAATTGTATTCGAAGTACAAGAAACCATTTTATTTTTTTGGTGATCGTGTCCCACTTACTGTGTCTGGCCCAGATCGTACCAGGGTTGCGTTCCCGTGGACGGCCCAAAAAGCGCTGGCTGGACGTTTTGGAGGAGGATACTAGAGCCAATGGCCTCACCATATAGGATTCTCAAGACCGGGCGAAGTGGAAGCGTTTAAGTAGGAAGGCGGACCCTGGCGGAAGGCCGGGATAACGCCAGGCAGAAAGAAACCTAATCGTGTCCCACTGCTGGGCAAAGGTTTCCCCTTTATTCCCCCGCTTCTCCCTGTCTTATTATGAAAATAATTATATATACTGCAGTTCGCAGTTGCAGTTGTTCGAATCAATTTGCTCATGTTTTATTGGTTTTATTTATACTATTTATTTGTCGCGACAAATCCATAACATATAAGCTCACGCCTGTATCCCCGAAGAGGTAGGCAGAGGCGTACTAGCGAAATAGTACACCCCCATTTCGCAAAGCTAAGTTCCGTACACTTAATACGACTACACTGAAACTCACACAAAATACTGCAACTATATCCAAGTTTTTTACATGTTTCCAATGTAAAATAATACAATTTCCAAATAATAATAGAAAAATAAATCTAATAAATAAAAGTTATGGGTCCTATTTCATATTCTTAATGCACACACCCTGCATTTTAAAAATATAAGAATTATTTCCAAAACTGAATTTCTAAGAGTGTTTCTAAAAGAACTTTCGATGAAAAATTATCATCCTTATAAAATATTTAAGTAATTCATTTTCATTACTCCTAACCTTAAACTTTTGAAAATACATCTATCCAATACTTTCCAATGTTCCATCTTTTAGATAGGCCATAAAAACACTACGTTTAAACTGCTCCAGTACATTATCTGGTTGAAACCGCAGCGACACGGCCGGGCCCCTCCGGCGGATTTGGTGGCCATTACGAACCTAAAGTGGCTGTATACGAGATACTTCCAATCGTTTCGGTTTTCCAAATGCGTCTTCCAGTTAAGCTATCTATTTATTGTCTGTGTCTGTAGTATAGTTGATACTTTACTGATACTTTAGACTATGATGGTGGAAAACTAAGGAATTATGGAATATGCATTTTCACTAAATGCATTTATACCAAAAAACTTAGCCGCCGCCTTAATGTAATCCTAGTGTAGGATTGTGGACTGATAGATCTTGGGTTCAATTGGGCAATGCTGTTTATATAACCCTATTTATCCAATGACTACCTCGGTGGCGTGGTGGTATTTCGGTACGACTACGGTTCTGAGGTCTCGGGTTCGATCCCCGGATCGGGCAAAGTGATATTGGATTTTTCCATATCAGCCCGGAGTCTGGAATTTGTGCCCGATATGGCGATAGGCTCGCCCCCTATCACATCTGGGACGGAACTAAGCTCGGCAAAATGTGGGTGTTCTAGTTGGCTAGTGCACCTCTGCCTACCCCTTCAGGGGTACAGGCGTGAGCTTATGTTATGTTATGTTGTTTATCCGACTGAATTAGGTGGACGTCAGACTGAGACTGAAGTCATATGTATTCAAGAAACACGTAAATACTGCACTAAAAGATAATTTTTTAGCCTATACAGTGTGTTTCATAAAGTTGGTATCCATAAAAGGTACACAGATTGAGGTTCTGTCTAACAACATATCCGTGAAGAGAAAAAAAATTTATCACGCGATTTCGAATTTGTATACGTTTCATACTTAATATTTGTGGAATAATAAATCGTGCAACCCTAATCAGCTGACTTCATTGACGACGCAACGCGCGGTGTAGGTACATACACCACAGAGCGCGGTATTCTCTTTGTACTCCAACAGATAGCACGGGCGGTGACGCCGCGGCAGCGTGGTGGCTTTCTATGAGGATTATTTTTTTGTTAAATGTAATTTATTTCCTTTAATAGAAAAGAATCGTCATGTACTGAGTTTGAACAATGTATTAAAAGATTAGTAGTGTAATTGTCCACTTACCACATGTTGCGTTTCGTGCAGCACAAAGAACTTTGCACTACACTTTTCTATGAACTTACTTACTTCACAAATAGGGTTCGAAATGAGCTCCTCCTTTTTCCAAACACTTAATTATTCTGTGGTATATCAAGGACCTAGTGTTTCTTAACATTTGTGGGGTTACTGATTCAAAAGCGGATTTTGATGAAACGTGCCTCGATGAAACGCCACCGATACAGCTCCCGACCCCTACGACAGCTACCCCCAGCAGCACCGACACATAAAATCATTTCATAGTACTCGCTATTCAAATACACACTCGATCGCGACATTTTTATAAAAGTTGAGAGCGACTTCACAACTTTACGGTTAGTTAGCAACTGCCGAAATGAAGGTACATAATTTTCAATATGGCGGTAGAGTTCAACAAGGCATAATTAAGAAACCCCGATAGGCTACTATGAACTGAAGAAAAAAAAAACATTCAACGGAAATTTAAAAAAACTTCTTGATACGTTTTTATTTATCCGCATAAAGCATCATTATAAAAAAGTCAGTATTATAGGATAAAAATCAACATTAACTACAATTACAAAATTATGCAGAACCATTTTATCTATTTTCATAATTTTTTAGCGTTCTGTGGTGTAGTGTGTTTTTATTGACGGCGAAAAGTTTGCCGACAAGGAATGCGCCGGCTTCCTATCAAAGGATTGCCGCACGTAGCGGCGCATTGGCAAAGAGTTAAAAAAGTGCCGCGGAAATATGGCAGTTCGAACATAGTGATGCTTTAGTATGATCTATTCGGATAATCATTAGAACTAGGTACTAAATATTCGAATAATTTTAATGGAAATTAATACTACCTTCAGGTTGGTGAAAAAAACCCTGTATGAATGCTTAACCGAAGTCCAGGTTTTGGGTAAAGTTATTGCAATCACCACATTATTCGTATCAGCTCAGAAAATAAAATAGTTCGTAAAGATTAAGACAATGCATCATATTCATACAAGTAAAAGTTGTACTTCATTTGTAGAAAGCGAAAATTACGATAAGTACGGATGTAAATTTTAATTAGAATAATGAATTAACTTTGGTATTAAATATTGAATCATTCTAATCGATTGAATCAATCAATTCATTGCATATTTAATAATTATCAACCGCCCATCCCTAGCGCGGTAATACAGGCAATACTCAAAAGACACAGCTACCGCTTTTGAAATATGTGCCGCTAATGTCTGATTGGCGATAAACTACCGACTTTTCTTTGAGTTCTTGCGACAGTCCACGTGGACTTCATAGGTATAGCAAGAGACAGTGACCTACCCCTCTGCGCACGCGACTAGCAAAGAGTAGTGAATGTTCGTTGTGAAATATGGGCGATTTGATACATGCCTAATTAGTTTAGACATGTAGAGGTGCTTTTAAATGAAACAAGTGAAAAGTTGATCAATATTTTGTTGTCACTAAGCAAGTGTAATATTATAATTTACGCATTTACTTTAAAAAAATATTCGTATAAATTTTAAGTATGTAAAATACTTCAATTTTAGTCATCGCGCACAAAACTAAATCGTTCCATTCGTTCATTTCGTTAAGTTAGTAAAGTTTTGTGTGCAGGTTTAGACACATCTAGTTTCATTTAGTCTTTGTAACCATGTGTTGTTGACCGCTGCCAGCTGATCTAGGGTCATCACAACGAAAGATTTCATATTATTTTCGAAGTCTGATTGCTCAGTAACTATAAGGCCTATGGAGTTTTTAACTTCACGAAAAAGTTGCCAATCACCGGCTCTATGTGTGGACTTTTCATGGGTACCAACTTTATGAAACACCTGTATATATTTGTTGCACCATATCTGTCTACGCCAATGTCGGGTAGGCGTAACACACTTTCAAGCATGTGCAGAAAAGATTCGGTTTGGATTTTGACGGGAAGTCTGACAGGGTGGGCGTCGCTTGTTAAAATTTCATATTATTGTCTGGAGTTGTGTTTGTTGTTAAATGTGATATGGTTTTATGCACCCAAAATTCAACGAATATGGACAGTATAATATGGAAAATTTAATCGGTGATGTTTGATGAGTTTTGCTTGGTGCGTTAGCTGGCTTTGTCCAGTCGATTGGCTGAGTGAAGGTCATCTGAGGGGCACCGCGCTGGAAGGAAATGCCGCCATAATCCTAGCAGGGCCTTGAGATCATCTCATGGTCATTGTGAAAACTTGATAATTGCCATACTTACCTTGTCATTGGCTAAATCGTCGCAAATGCGTGGAAGCCACTATTTTTAAAAGAAGAAGAAAGATTCGGCTTTTGACGTCAACCCCCTCTGGGGGATATTACCTATCTATATTTGTGCTTATAAAAAGTCCACAAGGAAGGCTACAAAACATCGATCCAAAGAATGTATTTCCTGCAGACACCTCAAAATATAGGTAAACCTGTCACCTGTGTATTTTACCACAATCATAACGCCAAAGATGCCTCAATTGAAAATCGAAATCCACCGATAAAATTACCCCCAATACAAAAAACTGAAGACACGTCTGAAAACATTTCTATTAAATGCACAGTGACAAGGGTAGGTGGTACATAAAATGGTACATCGTCGTAGCTCGGGGGCACAATCGCAACATCTGGTGACTCACACGGACCTTTAGAAATGAACGGTTCTGCAGTAAAAAATTAAAAGGGTCTACATTTTCCTACAGAAAATTACATGGATTTTGATCAATGATATTCTTCCTGGCTAATTTACATTGGCTCTATACCTACTCGTATGGAATTTTATATGGTCAAGTTATAATAATATTAGCCCTGTAATATTACTGATAAAGGTCGCAAGAAGTCGCTGGATGCAGGCCGCTTCCAACAGGTCGGTCTGGAAATCTTTGGGGGAGGCCTATGTTCAGCAGTGGACGTCCTATGGCTGATGATGATGATGATGATGATGAATATTACTGTCCCACTGCTGGGCACGGACCTTCTCTACCAATGAGAGTGTGTTGACCTAGTCTTAGGTCAAGTTATAATGTTTATAAATAAATTAGCTTTCCACTCGTAGCTCATATTACCGTCATATCACCCTTAAAGGTGAAATTACCAAAAAATATTTCTTAGGAACTGTAAATTTAGCAACACGAAATATCTATTCTATACACAGTGTAAGTTATTCTATGACTTTAAAAAATATATATTCAGTTGTATGTTAATTATTTTGCTTCGGTTATTTTGACAAAAAAAATAAGTTATGATATTTCTTTTCTTTCTAAAAGCGCATGTAAAAAGCTTTTTGTATTATGTAAAAACATCTTTCGCCGATCGATGAAAATCCGCATCTCCCAATTGGTATTCATCTCAAGAAGTCAAGACACAATTTAACCTCCATAAAAACGATATTAAAAACATAATTAATATCAACATTCCACATAAAGAAACAGGGAAGTGCTCGGCTTATTTTGAGGCTATTATTCGGGTTTTGGCAATGGCTGCGGGCAATTTACGAGGCTGGTCGACGGGAGCCTTATCTACAATATTAAAGATTTCATTAAATCATGCCGGGACGCAATAAAACAGTTTGATACCGCATTTATGCCGCCGACTCGGGTGACCAACTTAATGACGTGTACATTTTGACCCTTGGCGGTTGGGGGAAGATGGGAACGAATGCGTTTTGACTGCATTTTTTGTTAATAATTATGAATATACCTTGATATTTTTTCTTTGACTGCCTCGGTGGCGTGGTGGTATTTCGGTTCGACTGTCATCTTGAGGTCTCGGATTCGATCCCCGGGTCAGGCAAAGTGATATTGGATTTTTCCATAGCAGCCTGGAGTCTGGAATTTGTGCCCGATATGGCGATAGGCTCGCCACCTATCACATCTGGAACATAACTAAGCTCAGCGAAATGTGGGTGTACTAGTTGGCTAGTGGGCCTCTGCCTTCACCTTCGGGGATACAGGCGGAAGCTTATGTTATGTGTTATGTTATATTAATGTGGGTTCGGCGCAACGAATTTTTTCCAACATGTTACAGAATGGTAATGGCTTAGTTTTTACGACCGACTGCCTGCGTCATGCCTGACATCCAACCCCTCTGGGCGATCCAGTTTCGGGCGTCTAAATACAGGACTGTCTGAACATCGCTACCGCTCCCAACTTACAGCAACCAATCAAATATTTACAACATGGGATTAACAAGTGCGTTTTGAGAGCGTTATAACTTTGCGCCGACATAACTCTATCCACTTGACATAAAGTCGAATATTCTATGTAATTCATTTCAGCGCGTCCATAAGGTCAGTTCAAATGATGATCACATTTCAAATGGCTCGGGTTACGCACTAACTTTTGTGACTTATGGCCTCGTGTGTCTTAATGAAGTAGTAAACTTGTAATTGATGTATAGAAATAAATAGAGAAAGATTTGTTTTGTAATGCAACGTAATTCCTTATCTACTATATTAGTTCCTGTTGCCCCTAGCTGATCATTATATTGCCGACTCCGTAGTAACTTTACTTTAAATATTTTTTCTTTTATTTTATAGGACATATTTCTTTTATTTTTTGACAGCCTCCGTGACGCAGCGGGCGAGTAGCCGGCTGTGAAGCGAGAGGCCGCGGGTTCGATCCCCGCACCGAGACAAATGCTTGTGTGGCCCACAGATATTTGTTTCGGGTCTGGGTGTTGTGAGACCGAAAGTCTCTCGTAGTTCCTGATACCCACGACACAAGACTCGTATCTTACTGTGGGGTCAGGACTATGTATGTGACTGTTGGGTGTTATTTATTTATGGATGTTATTTAAAGGAAAGTTACAATGCCGCACTCACCTGTTGATAAGTGACCACTAAAGCCAACATACATCCTATACCTCTATAGTATTTTTTAAATTAATATTACCTTTATTCTTTCTACATGCCCTATTCTCACTTGAGGTGGGGTCCGCACAATACACTTTTTCAAGCAGTAGCCGGAGCACGAAAAACTAATGTAAATGTAAACTCGCTGCGCACTGATGACATTTGATTAATATTTCATACAAATTTCATAGACGCGCATCGAGCACGAATACATTTACGGTTGTCAGAAATTTTCCTGCTCGGGCTGCATGTTATAGAAAAGATTTAGCTTAAGTTTTATCAACTCCCTCTGGAGTCCAGTCCCGGGCAAATTGGTATATACAAATTATTGCTGTAATCTCATTCAAAGATCATAAACATTTATTGAAATGGCGTCACGGAGTAATTAGCCAATCTCTATGCTATGATTAATGTGCTATGCCTCAGGCTGGTTAGAAGGGTCTACCAGAGTACGTTGGTACTAGGGTCCGACACGGGTCCTTTCTGATACGTTAGGGGTTAATTAGTGACGTTTTAATGTACCGTCATTATCGTATTACGACTATAAACTCAAATCATCCGTATAACATAAAAATATCTTAGAGTAACCTAAATCACATCCTTTATTTTAAAATTTGCCCGCGACTTCGTTTGCGTCGAAAAGTATAATCAAATCTATCCCACGAAGATGGTACATGTTCCGAGATAAAACTAGCCTATGTGCTATTCCAGACTATAATTTAACTTTGTGCCAAATTCTTATCCAAATCCGTTAAGCCGTTTTGGCGTGATTGAATTAACATCCATCCAAACTTGTTTTCATGATATTATATAAAGTTAGTTATAAAGCGAATTTTCTAATTTAATTTTCCCGGGGCTGGATCCCCCAGAGAGGGGTTGACGTCAAGCAGGCAACCGGTCGTAAAAACTTAGCCAAATCGTTTCTGCAACACGCTTGCGGAAATGTGTTGCGCCTACCCCACATTAAGGTGAGATAAAGGCAGGTAGAAAGAAATAATATTATATAAAGTTAGTGTAAATAACTATTAAATATCGAACATCAATAATATCTCTTCAGAAACCTATGATATTCAAAATAATGACCAAATAGTGAGACTTACCTTTTCAATTTGCTTATGAAAGGTGCCGAGACATCGCCTCCAGCGAATGGAAATTAACTCTGCCTCATGAGAAGGCAAATCCTCCGTACGCCGTCCCTCTCCAACTCCAACAAACATGATACGAGAGAAAGGGACGGTGACAATAAAATTCCACGCGACGGGAAAATGGAAGGATTGGAGTAATTGGAAATACCTCTACATTGAGTGGCGGCAGTGGTTGCCCGCGATACAAATCGTCTGAACTCCAGCCTTTTGTACGAATTTAATCAGATTCTGTACAGTTTTGAATTGTTAATTGGAATTTATATTGAAAATTATTCCGCCATTGACGCTCTTTATTGTGGTAAATAATTGTTGGTAGTTTTGCTTTTCGCTTTTTTAGTTTGTAGTGGCAATTAAAACGTACTTTTTATTAAGTAGAAGTGAATTAATAAATGGGTATGACATTTAATTAATTGTAGAAAGTGTTTTTATTATAACATAAGCTCACGCCTGTATCCCTGAAGCGGTAGGCAGAGGCGCACTAGCGAACTAGTACACCCACATTTCGCCGAGCTTAGTTCCGTCCCAGATGTGACAGGGGGCGAGCCTATCACCATATCGGGCACAAATTCCAAACTCTGGGCTGATATGGAAAAATCCCATATTACCTTACCCGACCCGGGGATCGAACCCGAGACCTCAGGACGGTAGTTGTACCGAAACACAACCACGCCACCGAGGTTTTTATTATAGCCAGATAATTTGTAAGATCGATCGATTTAATATCATTGTCTCACAGAAACCGACGTTAAATGGCAGCTTGCTGTTACGTTTCTATCAGTGAATGAGGTTTCTGGTGCCCCAATACTCCTACCCGTCCCAAATCCCTATTCCCCTCCTTTAAGGCCATGATTATTTTGATATCGTGGGTCTACGGGGACGGAATACCACTCATTAAGTATTTATCACATCTACTAACCATTTAGATTGGTTACTAGCAGATGCTCGTTTACTAGTCTCTGCTATAAAAAACATAAACATTTACTAATTTAATTCCAACGAAATAGCTTTTTGCGCGAGCATTCGCATCGAAGGTTTATGTGGCTCATCGTGATCAATTTATTAATCTACGAAATTTCGTATACAAATTTCTAAGGCGTCCAGAACAAAAAGATTTTTATAAAAATGGTACGCTAAATTCAAGCTTTCTTTATATATTCATCAGAATCGGGCATGGACCGTTTAAAGCGTAAAAACATAAATAATTTCGCATATTCTATATTATCTATTAATATAGCATCGTCATCATCATCAGGACATCCACTACTGAACATAAGATAGAGGAGATGGTATATAACATTAAAAAACATAATCAGTTTAAAAACTTAACTGACCGACTGGCAACTTACTGAACGTACCCTAATTTATATGAGACCAACCTTGAAAATCCTTATTAAAACTCTAGAATACAAAAGTAATTTTGAAAATCCGTCCACATTTGGCGGAGATGTCGCGTAACATATTTAAAAAATAAAAAAATACAGGCAACACTTTTTGGAAGTCGGTAGTGTCTGTATTACTACGAAAAAGGAAGTAGAAACTACGTTACGTTGATTGACGTGCATTTTATGTTCGCCGCAAAAGCACTTCAATATAAATTTAAATGTATTCTGAGGGGAGCAGCATATGGCCACTTGGCACCCCCAAACGTGCCAAACAGTCCATTTGATGGCCAAAGTTTATTCGCGCCAAATGAAAATCGCAACGCCATAAAAGGTCCGGTGAAGTTGTAAAATGCAAATAGAAAAGGTACGGAGTGGCACACGGCTACTCGTGTTTCTGTTGAATTGCCAGCTACTGACGTAAAATTTGCGGTAATTTTAGGAAATATTTACTGACAATGAAAAGTGGTATGTGTCGCAGTTAATACATAACTTCAAGTTTATTATGATTAGTTCTGTATTATTATAGTTGGTTATGGGCCTTCTCTACTTACTATTAATAGAGTTGAGGCCTAGAATTAGACTACATTGTGTATTCTATTGATTTTCGAGTCAATTGTTTATGAGAAACTTAAAAAAAATATTTTAGTCATGAGATATTTCTTGAATAAGTGATGAAAATGTTATGTTCTAATACTATAATAAACTAGTTGGCTAATATAGCTTAAGTTTTATGAGTATAAAAATTCTCAACAGTAATTAATAGTTTTATTCAAACACGACGAAATTAACTCTCCTTTTTTGCTAGCCCCCCGTGCTAAATATAATCATAGGTTTGACTATTAAAAACAAATAGTGTATAATTTCTCCACAGTCCAATAGTTGATTATGAAATTATTACAACATTACAGCATTGGCATAAAATTAATAACAATAACTTGTCCCTAGTATTTTTAATTATTATACCTCCACTTGTCTTGTTCTTATCCCACTCCTATATCGGCGCAATACAAATTTTTAAACATGTCTGACTACAACCTCCTGTTTAATTATTCAGGTATTTATCAAGATTAATCTCAGGAATATTTTAAAAATAAACTAAAACGTTCACGTATGATCGCATGACCTTTAATAAGAGCTTAATGTCAACGTATTTGATTGACCGAGCGCCTCATGTCTACCTTTGCAAAACACATGTAAATAATTTGTTGCTATGAGTTATCAATAAGGCGCTTAAAGTATAAATAAAATTATGTATTTAAAGCGCAGTGTGATGATGCAACACCTCCTCTAAAGAGAGATTAATTATTAACTAACGTATTTATTTCAATGAAAACATATTAATTAATAATTATTTTACATACTCTAAAAATAAAATGGATCTTACCGAATTTTATTAACTAGCAACACTGCACCGAGCCCTGGTAGATTGCGTAGGCACGGCAGGTTTATACCCCTAGGGTCCATTGATAATTATTACACGGAAGGTCCGGATCCCGTCTTGGGCTAAGAGCCCCTCCGGGACAGAGGGATTATACCTTCTATTAATTAATGTTACAAGTATCTTTGACTCAAGTAAGTTCTGGCGAGGATTTTAGGATCAGTAAATATCATTAGGTACCTAAATCATAATAAAATCATAATATGCAAGTAAAAGGGTACGAGGAAATTTCAAATATGTACGTAAATATGTAGAGACGTAAAAAAAAGTGTAAATTGTCAACACCCATAGAGCAGCCACAGAGAAAAATATTTGTATAGCATCTGGTTCTGAGACCGAAGGATTTTTGTAGTTCCTAATACCCATTATAGAAGACTAAAAAAATATGTGAGTAGTAGAGCCACGCTATATAGACAGTAATGTGTACAGCACGAATGGGCCAGCTCGACCGGTTAGATACCACTGTCTCACAGAAAACCGACGTAAAGTGGCAGCTTGCTGTCGCGTTTCGTTCGTTGAGTGAGATTTCCGGTGGCCCATTTCCCCTCCTCCTTTTCCCAATCCCTTTCCTCTCCCCTTCCATTTGCTCCTTTTAGGTTGGCAACGCACCCATGATTCTTTTTGTGTCTTGGGTGTCTACGGGCGGTGGAGATCACTTACCATCAGGTGACCCATCTACTCGTTTGCCAATATCTGCTATAAAAAAAAATAGGATGATGTAACATTTTCTTTTTGCTTGGCGTTATCCCGAGCTGCGATGCTATTTCTTCTCTCGACTTCGCCCGGTCTCGACCATCCTCCGCAGAGGCTACTAGTTTTTCATATCTTCCTCCAAAAGGTCGAGACAGCGGTTGTTGAGCCGTCCATGGGAATGCACCCCTGATAAGATGTGAGCTCATACGGATTGCTTAAAATATGAAAAGTCATTTTAAAGCTAAAGAGCTTAGCTACTACCACCTATACCCTATTCCAATTTAGCTTTACTAGCCGGGCGGAATTCAGTTATACAACACAATAATAATAATAGCCCTGTAATATTACTGTCCCACTACTGGTCACGGGCCTCCTCTACTAATGAGAAGGGTTAGGCCTTAGTCTACCACGCTGGCCTAATGCGGGTTGATAGACTTCACATACCTTCGAAATTCCTGTAAAGAAATTCTCGGGTATGCAGGTTTCCTTACGATGTTTTCCTTCACCGTTATAGCAAGCGATATTTCACAATAAAAATAAACTTAACATAGAAAATTCAGAGGTGTATGTTCCATTTTGGGGTTGGTCTCAAACCTCCGACACTTGTCTCGGCAGTCCGTACCATTCCCAACTGAGCTATCGCTGCTATATTATACAAAATACTACCAATTAATAAAATTGACCATAGATATATTATCATGAAAGCTCTTATGATCTAACAGCATGATTACAACAAATTGTAGATAATTTGGGTAAACAACACTTATAATAATTATGCAAATACAACACTTATAATAACTTATAACTACAACAATTAAGCATAGTTTAGTAAAACTAGAAATAATCAAGCGCCGTATTTCTAATTAAACATCCACCGATGCTCACCAGTTCACGTGTTTGGAGAACATTAAATGCAAACAAAACAAAGAGCCATGTCGGTATGGATCAAAATGGCAATAAATTGTACAAGATAGAATCTTTAAGACTATATATTACAAAAACACACAACAATGAAGTGTAACACACATTTTTCGACCGACTTCCAAAAAGGAGAAGGTCCTCAATTCGTCTTATTTTTTTTAATGTACATATGTTACGCGATATCTCCGCCAAATGTGGACCGATCTTCGAAATTATTTTTGTGTTCGATAGAGCTTCTTTCACGGGTGGTCCCATATAAATTTGGTCATGATTGGTTTTGAAATCGGTCCGTTAAGTTTTTAAACTTCTGATTATTTATAATCAGTACCTAACACTGCCAATAATTTCCAATCTAATTCAAAAGATATACGTTCTCAATTAGCTGCCTCGGTGGCGTAGCGGTATTGCGGTATGACTATCGTCCTGAGGACTCGGGTTCGATCCCCAGGTCGGGCAAGTGATATTGGATTTTCCAGTATCACCCCGGAGACTGGAATTTGTGCACGATATGGCGATAGGCTCGCCCCCTATCCCCCTATCTAGGACGAAACTAGCTCGGCGAAATGTAGGTGTTTCTAGTTCCCTAATGCGCCTCCGCCTAACCCTTTCGGTGATACAGGCGTGAGCTTATGTATGTGTACGTTCTCAATTCGTCTATATTTTTTAACTAACTCAAAGTTGGATTGAAAAATTCCAAATCCTCACTGAGTTCGTTTCTTTGACTTAATCGAAGTTCGCTCTATAGATATCAGCCAAAATAATCAAATCTTTGTTAGATTTATAGTTGATTTAAACTTTTACAGAACTAAGGTATGTCTATACTTACTATCATTGTTATACGCATACAACCCTAGTAATTTTAATTGTAGTATGTACATACATACATAAGCTCACGCCTGTATCCCCGAAGGGGTAGGCAGAGGTGCACTAGCGAACTAGAACACCCACATTTCGCCGAGCTTAGTTCAGTCCCAGATGTGATAGGGGGCGAGCCTATCGCTATATCGGACACAAATTCCAGACTTCGGGCTGATATGGAAAAATCCAATATAACTTTGCCCGACTCGGGGATCGTACCCGAGACCTCAGAACCGTAGTCGTACCGAAATACCACCACGCCACCGAGGCAGTCAGTACATTATATCACATTTATCACATCTGGGACGGAACTAAGCACGGCGAAATGTGGGTGTTTTAGTTTGCTAGTGCGCCTCTGCCTACCCCTTCGGCTATACAGGCGTAAGCTTATGTTTTTTTTTTATTTATGTACATTATTCTTATAAGTAAATAAAATTTTATTAATAAATCTTTTGGAAGTCGGTTAACATGTTTCATCGCGAGCACTTTCTACCACCCATCACACCATAGATGGCATCAGTAGAATTGACAGCCTCCGTGGCGCAATGGACGAGTAGCCGGTTGTGAAGCGAGAGGCCGCGGGTTCGATTCCCGCATTGAAACAAATGTTTTTGTGGCCCACAGATATTTGTTTCAAGTCTGGGTGTTGTAAGACCGAAAGTCTCTCATAGTTTCTGATACCCACGATACAAGTTATACTTAGTGTGGTGTAAGGACTAAGTGTGTGACTGTTGGGTGTATTTATTATTTATTTATAATTACATCTTCAACTCGTCACTCAGACTGAAGCTGTAACATCTGATCTATTAGTCGAAATTCCGGAGTGCCATAGAGGGCCCTCAGTCCTCACAGACACTTCACGTCGGGCGCAACCCACGTCTTCAATATTTTCGAGCACTCCATAGCCTAACACAACTTTACTAAGTATCTACTAAGATTTGGCATTAAAATATCTGTTTATGAACGAGTAAATCGAATTAGGAGGCTACGTTAATAGACTACCCCGGGAGCGTGGTTTTATTACGGTACGACTACCGGCCTGAGGTCTCGGGTTCGATCCCCAGGTCGGGCAAAGTATTGGATTTTTCCACATCAACCCGGAATCTGGAATTTGTGTCCGATATGGCGATAGGCTTGTCCCCTATCACATTTGAGACGGAACTAAGCTCGGCGAAATGTGGGTGTGCTAGTTCGCTAGTGCGCCTCTACCTACCCCTTCGGGGATACAGGTGTGAGGTTATGTTATTAAGAGTATGTTTAAGTGATAGAGCCACGCTGTAGACAGAAACGTCAACAGCACGAATAAGCTCAACAGGTTTGATACCACTGTCTCACAGAAAACCGACGTAAAGTAACAACTCGCCATTCTTGTGTGTAACATGCAAAACATCTTATATCATAAACATTAGGCACAAAGGGTCCGCGGGGTCATCGGCGTTATCATTACGATTGGCCCTTGAGGAGGGCGGCAGCGAATGTAAACTGCTGACCGGCGATAAAACTTGATGTTACTGCACCGAGCCTTTTCAATTAACTTCGTCTTAGTACTTTAATCCATCTGTCGAGGGTTGCAGGTATGAATGCTTAACGTCTTACGATTGTGGTCGATGCCCTAGCGGATTCGTATTTTGGAATAGATTAAATTATTTTGTTATATATAAAACTTTATATACACATACCCACATAATTCTTCCAAAAACTTCTTCCAAAAAGGAGAAGGTCCTCAATTCATCTGTTTTTTTATGTATGTTACGCGATATCTTCGCCAAATGTGGACCGATTTTCAAAATTATTTTTGTGTTTGATAGAGCTTCTTTCAAGGGTGGTTCCATAATAATTTGGTCACGATCGGATTTGAAGTCGGTTTGTTAAGTTTTTAAGCTTGTGATTACATAATATAAAGTGATGCTAATCGTCATTCAGAGTCCAGTCAGTCGGATACAGGACACTTCCTATGACCCGAAGTTTTGGTCATGACCTCAGGCTGAAATTGTTTCCGAATTAGGTCATACAGTTACATCATACTAAATACTTTAGCAGACAATATTCCAAGCGTATAATTATAGCTATTTTGCCAGTGTCAAACAACTAACTAGCATTACAACAGCCAGTAAAAATATAACCAATTTCCAGTAAAGAGGTACATTTGTAAGACGTGAGTGCTTACAAGTATTAATTATACATATATACATAAGCTCACGCCTGTCTCCCTGAAGGGGTACGCAGAGGTGCACTAGCGAACTAGCACACCCACATTTCGCAGAGCTTAGTTCCGTCCCAGATGTGAAAGGGGGCGACAAATTCCAGACTTCGGGCTGATATGGAAAAATCCAATATCACTTTGCCCGACCTGGGAATCGAACCCAAGACCTCAGGACGGTAGTCGTACTGATATACAACTACGCCACAAAAACAAAACAAAAAAAAAAGCTACCTTATTAGTCCTATTATACTCATAGTTACATACATATTTCTTGACGTGACGTTTTCCAGGTAGTAGAGCCACGCTGTAGACAGTAACGTCTATAGCACGAATGGGCCGGCTCGACTGGTTAGATACCACTGTCTCACAGAAAACCGACGTAAAGTGGCAGCTTGCTGTCGCGTTTCGTTCGGTGAGTGAGATTTCCGGTGGCCCATTTCCCCACTCCCTTTCCCAATCCCCTTCCCTCCCCTTCCATTCCCTCCTTTTAGGTTGGCAACGCACCCGTGATTTTTTTGTCTTGGGTGTCTATGGGTGGTGGAGATCACTTACCATCAGGTGACCCATCTGCTCGTTTCCAATCTCTGCTATAAAAAAAAAGTGACTCAAAACTAATTCAACAAATTCCACATACATTTTTTTAAAACTTTTATTCATGCTTGCGTTAAAAACACTCAAGGAAGTGAAAAAAATACTTCGTAATTAGAGAATCCATATCAGCATAACTTTATGTTAAACTTTGTAAAAGGAAAATTAATTCATAAAATCCCGTTAAATTTATTGGAATTACAGAGGAAATTATTATCTTGAGTACCAAATTGTGTAAACAATATTATCGCGAATAAACGGAAATTGTCGGAAAGCGAAAATATTAATATCGCGGGCAAATTAAAAGTTCAATGGTATTTCATCAAAGCTTGTATCAATCAGTTTATCTACTTAATTATTTTACTTAATATTTTATGTGTGCAAAGACTGCAATGTATACCTTTTAAGCATATATATAGTTTTTAACCCTTGTAGTTTCGCCGTCCGTCTATCGGTCTGGAAAAAAAAATTTTTTTTCAGCATTTTTCTATTCCACTCTATTGGTGTGATTAATATATACATATGTATTATCATCATCATCAGCAGCCACAGGACGTCCACTGCTGTACATAGGCCTCCCCCAAAGATTTTCAGATCGAACTGTAAATATAACTTTGATAGATATTATACCCATGTCAAATTACTGCGACAGGCAGACAGACAGACAGGCAGACAGACAGTCGGACAGACATGACAAAACTATAAGGATTCCATTTCACCATTTGGTTTGGAAATCTTAAAAATTTATTTATTTATTTCAATTACAATAGTACCTTAACACCAATTACAGTAATGAAATTTAATATACATATCACAATATTATAGTTAGCTGTCTAGAAGCTCGTTCATACATCGTTTATCTCACAGAAATTTGTTTATAACCAACATAATAAGGAAGAACACAACAAACTAATATTAAACTATCGAAAACCATATTGCAAAAATATGTTAGTTACTTTATCTGCTTTAATTTTGTAAAATGAATCTATAGCTGTTAAGGTTCTGTAAGTTATAAGCGGCATTTCTGAATATTGTGTCAAATGTTCAGATATACTATTGATTGTAATAGTTTCTATGGTTTAAATAAATAAATAAATGTAGACAGATGGTTCTGTAGTCCGAGCACGAAAAACTAATGTAAATGTATTCGAGTTCGCTGCGCACTGATGACGTTTGGTTAATAATTCATACAAATTTCATAGACGCGCATCGAGTTCGAATACATTTACGGTTGTCAGAAATTTTCCTGCTCAGGCCGCTGAAGGAACCCCATCAAACAACGTCACCCCCATCAGACAAAACAGTAACAATTCGAAAGTCACATCGAGAACAAAAAATAAAACAAACACCAAAATCGCAAAACTGTTAAAAATGTTAAAATCTGCCTTTTGTCCGGATATCGAAGTATACCAGGTTATACTCGTATTTCCCGGCGCAGGTCTCGGCAAATTGATGAACTTCGGTCCTAAACAAACACCAGCGGAGCCAACGAGATGTGGAATAGCACGAAACAGAACGAACATTACATTTAGTGTTGCCAGCTTCGAAAAACAATCGAGGACCATGTGTGGGAACTGGGAATGCTTAAAAACTAAAAGATTAGTACGAATATCGCTGCTTAGTACATAATTCACGGCTGCCTGACTGACTATCACTCCCTCTGGAGATCCAGTCTCGGGCACATGAAATTAGATAAAATCGCTCTGCCCGAACTGAGAATCGAACCCAGGAACGCCCAGTCTATAGCCGATATTTGCTGCCACTATACCAAGGAGGCGACTTATACGAATAGTATACCTTGTATTATATTAAACGACCTATACTATTAAATGTCTTTAAATCCAATTAAATTATTAAATAAACCACAGGTTCTGTCATAATGCAATTAGAACTATGTACAGTGTTATTTTTGTGCAATATATACGTAAATAACAACAACAATAATATTATTAAATACTTGCCTGCATTTAAATATAAATACTTCTTACCACATCAACAATTCAACATACATCTTGGTTGTGGTTTTTGTATGAAAGTTATAATTAAACAATATTAATATGCAACTACATATTAATAACAGATATTCTTATTGCCTCTTTAGTGTATGTTAATTGCGTACGCGATATGACTACCGTCCTGAGGTCTCGGGTTCAATTCCCGAGTCTGGTAAATTGATATTGGATCAGCCAAGAGTCTGGAATTTGTGCTGGATATGGCGATAGGCTCGCCCTCTATCAAATCTGGGACAGAACTAAGCTCGGCGAAATGATGTTCTAGTTCGCTAGTGCGCTTCTGCCTACCCCTTCGAGGATACAGGCGTGAGCTTGTGTATATGTATCTCTATATATGTAATAAGTATGTGTGTCTTGTTGTTAAACTCAAGCAGGTGTCCAGTTGTAAATATGAAGTCTAATCTTTTCTTTAACGACCTTGAAAAGAAACTATTTTTACGGATTCTATCACGATTTGGTTTTGTTAGGCTTTGCAGCCTTCGTGGCCACGGGCAGACTAAGGTGTCATTTGTGTAAGGTGTGATAGAATCCGTAAAAATAGGTTAATTTCAATGAATAAAATTCGCGTAAACCTAAAAAATCATTATGACCTTGAAAATAATTATTGCGCCAACCCCATTAGAATGGGACAAGAGCAGCTGGAAAGAAAACTGATCAAAATATGTATCCATTGATTTTTACGCATAACATAACAAAAAAGCTCGATTTTTATTAATTCAGTATAGCAACACCAGTAACGTAAGTTTACCTGACCCAGTACGGGTATAACATTTGCACAGCCTTTGTACGCGGTTTATTTGCCAAACAAAGGTATTTTTCGTTTGAACTTCCTCTAATTTGAATTCCATACATTTTTCAGTAGTTATTCTGTTACAGCGTTGGTATTACTGCTCTTTGTTATTAAACTATTACTTAATAATAGTAACTTAAATTGAGTGGGATTTCAAATGACAAAATTGCAATATTTATCAAAAATCAAATGTTTCACATTTCGCTAATTTCCCTAATTACTACGAATGTTCAGTAAAACGTGACTGGTACGTACGCCACTGACAGACAATTTTATCAGAAAACGGAAAAGTGACTAAAACCTGATGGTAAGGGCTGATGGTAAGTTGAGTGGTGGAGCCATGCTGTAGACGGAAACGTTTGCAGCAGAAATAGGCCGGCTCGACCGGTTTGATACCGCTCTCACAGAAAACCGATGTAAAGTGCTAGGTAGCTGTTGGGTTTCGTTCGGTGAGAAAGATTTCCGGTGTCCCAATTCCCTCCTCCCAATCCCTTTTCCCCACCTTTAAGGTTGGCAACACACCCATGGTTCTTAATAGAACCATGATTACTGATGGTAATCCATCAGGCGACAAACCTGCTTGTTAGCCAGTTTCTGCTATAAAAATAATCACAAGTTATAAAACTTATCTGACCGACTTCAAATCCAATCGCGACCAAATTTATATGGGTTCACCCTTAAAATAAGCTCTTTCGAACACAAAAATAATTTTGAAAATCGGCCCACATTCGGCGGAGATATCGCGTAACATGAATTAAAAAAAATACAGACGAAATCCTACTCCTTTTTTGAAGTCCATCGAAAAGCACAACAAGATACCCACGCCCCCTAACAAACAGTATTACGCCCGAATGGTCAAACGCTGCTCAACTTTAAGGGCTTCTTATATTGATTTTCGCCATACAATTATGACAGTTAAAGCGGCCTTAAAAGACATAAGGCCACCTTAAGTGTATGAACATTCGGCGGTTAGTTTATTAGTGGCTACAAGAAACATGCCTGCGTAAATACTTCAATCACCAAAAACAAGTGACTATCCGCCGAATGTTCATACACTTAAGGTGGCCTTATGTCGTTTAAGGCCGGCTTATCTGTCAAAATTGTATGGCGAAAATCAATATAAGAAGCCGTTAAAGTTGAGCAGCGTTTGACCATTCGGGTGTATGTCACACAAAGAAAGACAGTCGCCATCAAGATCCGCTATCGCGTCATTTTTTATCAGCTTACTTTGACATTAACAAAACACCCGGTATCTTGCACTTTGCGGTTCATCATACGACCTCTGTTATCGGGTTTTGAAAGTTCATGGACCTTGGGAACGTTCAAATAAGCCCGGTATCACTTTCGATGCGAAATATTCATTCATTTGAAGATGTAGTTAATTCCAGACTTAGTGGTGGAGCCACGCTGTAGACAATTACGTCTACAGCATGAATGGGCCGGCTCGACCGGTTTGATACCACTGTCTCACAGAAAACCGACGTAAAGTGGCAGCTCGCTGTTGAGTTTCGTTCGTGAGTGAGATTTCCGGTAGCCCAAACTCCCCTCCCTTTCCCAATCTCGTTTTCCTCCCCTTCCATTCCAACCTTTTAGGTTGGCATCGCACCCATGATTCTTTTTGAGTCTCGGGTGTCTATGGGCGGTGGAGATCACTTACCATCAGGTAACCCATCTGCTCGTTTGCCAGTCTCTGTTATAAAAAAAAAAATTAACCTATTTACGACGACTTGCAGCACTTAGATAAATCTCGAATTATCCCAAATCTCGATTTAAATATAGGAATGAACTGAAGGATAAATCGAGTTTACGTTTAACTCTAGATGAGTAATAGCGTTATAAGTTACCCTTATATATATTTAAGCCAATACGAAAGTGGGTTTATGGTTTTTACTCAGCAACGAAACAGTAAATCTACATGATTTTCTACTTATAGTCAGAAAAAAGATGAAAGGCAGGTTATCATCAAGAATATGGATAGAACATCGCATGTAGTCGAAGTCGGAAGCAAAACCTAGTTTCAAATATCATAAAAAATGACTGTCATTTCTACAATTCATAACCCTGAAATGGCACTGGACAAAATTCACGATATAATCTCGCGTAATGTTAAGGCAATTTCGTAATAATGACAAAATAAAATAAATGCATGATTTTAATCTGCAACCGCGGGCGGCGCGGCGCTGCGCGTCGTAAACAGTTTACGATCTACCACTTAGGATGTTGGTGATGAGAGACAGCGGGCTGAGTGTGGTACATGGTACCGACGTACGTTAAAAATCGTAAGCTGCATTTTTTTTTAGTAACCTGTATCATCCCACTGCTGGGCAAAGGTCTCCCCCTCTCCTTCCACTTCCCTCGATCCAATGCCATCACCATGCATAGTGGTTCAAATGCATCCAGAGCGTTGGGCAAAAGCAGTAACCGAATGGGTACCGAATGGACGACGCCCACGCGGTCGACCTAAGAAACGGTAAGCTGCATATTGTACAAAAATATTACATTCATTCATTTATCGTTTATTGGACCATGTTGATCAATTCAGGGACTGATATCTACGAGTAGTTTGTAAAGAGCACCAGCCCCGGACTAAATGGACAAAATGAAATGGAACGAAAACTAAAAATACTACACTTAATTATTTTAATTATCTGCAGATATTTTAATGTGAAATCTGTCGAAAATATTAGAAAATACTACTAAAAGTCAATCTCAATCATTGACTCATGACACTTTGGTGCTCATATTATGTGGGCTACACAAGAAAACAATAAAAATTTGTATTATGTCATGAACCAGCCAAACCCACCTGAATAATAAGTGTATAACAATATTTTACACAATCTACAGGTCGGTGGTGGCATTTTGTGTCGACTTTGAGCTATGAATAACTCATGTACGATACTCATATTAAAGCTTTTGAATATCGCTTAACGCTCACCACTTGTGCCTTTAACCCTTAAACGTTCCGCATCAAACGCGGCAGTACAGCAACCCTTTACTAATGCGATTTGTTTTACGAGCACGATGCGGCCTCCGGAATGTGCGCTGATTACTGCATATCTAGCGCAATAAAGTGTTAAAAAGCTTGCTGCATCGAGTGTGTACAACTTTGATCCTAAACTTTAGGAGCAGGGTAAGATGAGATTAAGAGACTAGATAAAAAAAAACAATATGCAAAAGAATTGAAACGTGAATTACTACATTTTTCAATTTATACTTGTACTGGCTGACTTGACTGCCTCGGTGGCGTGGTTGTATTTCGGTACGACTACCGTCCTGAGCTATCGGGTTCGCTCCTCGGTTCGGGCAAAGTCAAATTAGATTTTTCCAAATCAGCCCGGTGTCTAGAATTTGTGCCCGATATGGCGATAGGCTCGCCCCCTATCACATTTGGGACGGAACTAAGCACCGCGAAATGTGCGTGTTCTAGTTCACTAGTGTGCCTCTGTCTACCCCTTCGGGGATATAGGCGTGAGCTTATGTATGTTTGTAATTTATATTACGTTATTCAAATACTTATTAGATAGATATATATTTTATTAGAAATTAGAAGTAATTGTCAGTTTAGAACTAAGCATAGTATAGTAAAATTTAATGCAATATTTTATTGTTTATATGCCATTATCCACAATTAAATTATTAAATAAATATTTTATCATCATTATAGCCATGAAATGTTATTCCAAAGATTCGAGTTTCTTGAACGAGGCTACGCTTGAGGATATTAGTCGCTAATGCGAATATGTCAGAAAAATCTAGATGTTTGATATACATAATTGGAAATTCAGCTTTCAAAGTTAAAATACAGAGCGGTAAGTTTACATAAAATTCCGTGATTTGAGCAACCATTGAAAAATATCCGATGTACCGTAGACCACAAAGAAAACAATAAAGCCTCAGAATACTTTGTTTGCTGGTCACGTTCAAGTTTATATTAATTAAGGCGGGCGTACACTCACGCGCTAACTTGATTGGCTGTCTGCTTCCCTGGACACTCTTCATTACCACATCCAGTCAGCTCCCTCTTATTGTTTTACATCGTTACGAACTCCCATAATTGTGACAAACGGCCTCTGGTCAGCCCATTTGTGTTGTAGAGTTATAAGTAGACAATTGATGTTATCAAAATGACTTCTATCTCAAATGAATATTATTTTTTTTTATCCGGACACGGCAGACTACACTGTACCTGAAGGTAAGCGTAGTGCAGTCCAAAAAAACTAGCGACCACTGACAAACAAAAATTCCACAGATTTCAAATATTTGGAGCTTGTTAATTACACTTTTTTTACCTGCCCTTATCCTACCTTAATGTGAGGTCGGCGCAACACACTTTTTCAAGTATGTTACAGAGAGGATTTGGCTCAGTTTTTACCACCGGCTGTCTTCCTGACGTCAACCCTCTCTGAGGGATCCAGTCCCGGGAAAATTAAATAAGAAAATTCTCTTTTCCCGACCTGGGAATCGAACCTAGGACCTCCAGCCCTAATATGCTGCCACTAGACCTAAGAGACGACTTCCACTATTGATTATACCGGGTGTTTCAGAAAGATGGTACCAATAACAATTCTACATACAGAAGAACGACTTAAAAAAAACGTAATGGTAAAATAAAAAAATAATTTACCAATTATTTTAATACGCCCGGGGAATTTAAAATCGGAATGCGACAAATGTAAATAAATGTAAATGTAAATGTAAATAAAATAAAAAATGTAAATCGTCGTTATTGGCATAGGAACGGCTTTGTGTGTGCTAAAAAACTTACTAATGAAAAATAACTAGCTAACTCAATGGAGCAGAAAAAAAATATTTGTTGCAAATTTAAGTTTCCGTTATTCAAAAACTATGAACCTTACGAAATTTTAAACTTTGCCGCTAGATTGCTACCCATCCTATTTTTAAGTGCATTTATTATTAACACCAACTTTTTGAAACACCTTTATACATGTATATATTATAAAAACAAACTCTTTTATATTTCACCTTAATAGGTTAACTTGGACTGAAGATCCTGGGTTTGAATCGAAGGTCGGGCAATACTATGTACCCGGAGGGCGGCAATATCATACAAACGAAGTCGTAAAAACCGAGTTAAATCCTTTCGGCAACATGATTTTACCACGTACTACAATGAGTCCTAAAAACGTTGGAAATACAAAACAAAAAATTGCCCCCAAATAGAAGTTCGTTCAGAATTTGAACCTACAACAACGAAGTGTCAAGCGAGATAGACAAATGACTAAAGTTTTAAACCAGGTTATCTCTTATTTTCGTAGAGCATTATCCCGGGCTATTGTCCAGAACAACGAAGATAACAAAGCCAAGTTTATCAACGCTCGAAAACCTAAGTTTTGTACCAAATCAAAAAACAAAGCATTTTAATAAAAATTAACCATCTTAGTAGCAGCGATAGCTCATTTGGGAATGGTACCGACTGCCGAGACGAGTGTCGGAGGTTCGAGACCAATCCCAAAATGGAGCATACACCTCTGACTTTTCTATGTTAAGTGTGTTTTATTTGTGAATAATCGCTTGCTATAATGGTGAAGGAAAACATCGAGAGGAAAACTGCATACCCGAGAATTTCTCCACAAGAATTTCGAAAGTATGTGAAGTCTACCAACCCGTATTAGACCAGCATGGTAGACTAAGGCCTAACCCCTCTCATTAGTAGAGGAAGCCAGTGCCCAGCAGAGGGACAGTGATATGACAGGCCATCTTAATACGGATTTCTAATATTAAAAATTACCATTTTCATTGCAGTGCTTGCATTCAAAGCTATTTTGGGTCGATTTTGCTATTTGCTGGTTATTGCGAGATAATCTTTTTGACATAATTAATTATGACGTAATTATTTCTTAAGTTTACAGACGCCTCCTTGATCTAGTGGCAGCATATATGGGCTGTGGATAAGGAAATCCTGGTTTCGGTTCCCAGGTCGGGCAAAGCGAATTTTCTAATTTAATTTACCCGGGACTGGATCCCTCACAGAGGGTTACTAAGCCAAATCCTTTCTGCAACATGCTTGAAAAAGTGTTACGCTGACCCAACATTAACGTGGGATAACGGCACGAAGAAAGAAAGAAGAATTCTTAAGTTTACAGCCATGTTACATAATAAACTAGTTTTTACGGATTCTATCGCAATTCGTCCGTCGTCCGTGACCATCAAATATGTAAAGCTTTATTTTAATTCAATCAAAAATGATCTTTGACGTTTGCGTTTCGAGTAACAAAATAAAAATGACGTAGACGCTAAGCGAGATCATAGCAGTCGTTATCGCGCGAAAACTTGAACGCTACCCAACTTTAACGGTGCCTTACATTGTTTTTCACCCTATAATGTTGACAGATAAGGCGGCCTTAACTGACATAAGACTGCCTTAAATGTTTGAGTATACGAGAGATCACTTAAGCTTATAAAAGCCCCTTACATCTTCAATAACAAAACGTCCTCAACTCCCAATTTGATTAACATTACCACCCCAATAATACCGTAACAAAAGAAGGGCATTTGTCTTAAACGCACGATTTCTTATAGACGCCATAAATAAGGGCCGGTCACAAAGGTATCCCCACAAAGAGTCGTTAGCTCGTCCGCCAAACAGGAAGTCGGGAAATCATCCGCCGCCGGAAGTGACGCGGTGACGCGGCGCACGCCCGAAAACTACCAACCTTTCAATTAATGTGCAAAAACTGGTGGAAAGTTGCACGATAAATAATATTTTTTAAGGATGTCTGTAAATGGCGGTCTTTGTTTAAGGTGGATTGTAAGATATTTGGGAGATAATTGCGAGGGGTGCGCATTTGTGTGTACATTTTGCTATCACGTCATTTTTGTGATGGTACTTTTCAAATAAGGTATTAATTTCCAAAAAACACTTAATTTACCCCTAGAACCATAAATACCTATTTAATTTCTTTTATATATTCCTTGTCCAATTTTGGTTCTAAGCTCCCAATTGGCTAGTTTAGATGTCGAACGCACACAGAACTTTGTGTCGTGTCGTGTCACAATTCTTGTGAGAGTGCTTACTTTTTGAAATAAAACTCTTTTTACGGATTCTATCACGATTAGGTTTTAATTTTTATTCGGGTCAGACCCGTGACAACGAAGACTGCAAAGCCTTTGAAACGTCGGGAATAAAAATTAAAACCTAATCGTGATAGAATCCGTAAAAAGAGTTTTATTTCAATGTATAATATTCGCGTAAACTTCAGAAATCAGTATGCTTACTTTTTCTTTTCTCAAAGTACTAACTATAAATCTGTGTATTAGTATTTGATTGATTACACTGGAATACTTAATTACCATCAACCCGCTTCTATTCTCGACATACCAGATACGTTTATCTAGTTAGAAACCTATACAATTCCAAGGACATCTTACCGCTCAATATGCTCCATCTTTACTTAAGAACTACATACTGATTTCTTAAGTTTACGCGAATGTTATACATTGAAATAAAACTATTTTTACGGATTCTATCACGATTAGGTTTTAAGAACTACAATTACACAAAGGAACAGCTTTTTGTTGCATGAAATATTATAACTAATATTACACAATTCTGGGGTGCTGTTTTCAGATCAGTAGCCCGAGCACGAAAATCTAATGTAAATGGGGCATTTCACGCCAAGCGGGCAACGAAAAAAAAGTAAGGTTCTGAAATTCGTTCATACTTTGCTTATTTATACTTCTAGAGGGTATGAACGTGTACACAAAATATTTTTTTATAAAAGGTCTAATTGTCAAATTATGCCCTTCTAAAATATTGACCTCACCGGTGTAAGGGTTCCTTTGGGAGGTATTTTGCGTATGGAAGTAATTTATAATAAAATAACAAATGTAGTGTTTTGGGTAGTCAATTTAATGGACTTTTTGATTTTTTGAACTGATTCGAAATTTAAATTTTTTCTCTTGTGTTAAACCGGAAATATAGATTTCAAAACGAAATTTTAATAGTTTGGGCAACAACATTTTTATTTATTTTTATTCGAAAATAAAGCTTGACATACACAGATTCTATCATAAAAATTGTAAATGGGGTGCTACATTCGTTTAGGAATTATATCAATTCGAGTACGTACATGTCATACTGTCGAGGTACCTGACGCTTGCTAAAGTCGGCTATTTTGCGTAAAAAAGAATACACACAGTAAAATTGCTTTAAAATCACCTTTATATGTATGATTCTAATATTTACAGTTAATTTTATATTGATAACCGCTTGATCCTAAAGGAGCATAAAGTTTTTCGGGTATAGGTTCGTATTTATGTATGTCAATTTCTTTCGCATGCTCTACAGCCCAAACGGCTTGACGAATTTTAACATATGAGATGTCATTTCATTCGTCTAAGTAATGGGAGTAATATAGTATGTAATATTCAGTTGTTGCGCCTGCGCATTAAAATGGGAAATGAGAATAAAAAAGTTTTTTTATTATTATATCGTTATTGTAAACTCGCAACACTTTTTGTCATATAGCAACACTATCAAAATTTTATTATATTTTATTTTACTCCCACTACTGAGACGAATGAAATGACATCTCATACGTTAAAATTCGTCAAGCCGTTTGGGCTGAAGAGCGTGCGAAAGAAATTGACATGCATAAACACAAACCTATACTCGAAAAACATTATCCTCCTTCAGGATCAGTCGGTTATCAATATAAAATTAACTGTAAATATTAAAATCATGCATAAAAAGGTGACTTCAAAGCAATTTTACTGTGTGTATTCTTATTTACGCAAAATAGCCGACTTTAGCAAGCGTCAGGTACCTCGATCAGTACGACATGTACGCATTCGTATTGATATAATTCCTAAACGAATGTAGCACCCATTTTACAATTTATATGGTAGAATCTGTGGATGTCAAGCTTTATTTTCGAATAAAATAAAATAAAAATTTTGTTGCCCAAACTATTAAAATTTCGTTTTGAAATCTTTACTTCCGGTTTAACACAAGATAAAATATTTAAATTTAGAATCGGTTAAAAAAATCAAAAAGTCCATTAAATTTACAACCCAAAACACTACATTTGTTATTTTATTATAAATTACTTCAATACGCAAAATACCTCGCAAAGAAACCCTTACACCGGTGAGGTCAATATTTTAGAAGGCCATTATTTGACAATTAGACCTTTTATAAAAAAAATATTTTGTGTACACGTTCATATCCTCTAGAAGTATATATAAGCAAAATATGAACGAATTTTAGAACTTCCCTTTTTTTCGTTGCCCGCTTGACGTGAAATGCCCCAAATGTAAATGTATTCGAGTTCGCTGCGCACTGATGACGTTTGGTTAATATTTCATACAAATTTCATAGACGCGCATCGAGTTCGAATACATTTACGATTGTCAGAAATTTTCCTGCTCTGGCCGCTGAAGTCGGATTTTTGTTGAAATTAAACTATTTTTACGGATTATATCACGATTTGGTTTTAATTTTTTTTTCAGACTACTGTCTGACCCGTGACCACGAAGGCTGCAAAGCTTTCGAAACGTCGGGCATAAAAAATTAAAACAAAATCGTGATATAATCCGTAAAAATAGTTTAATTTCAAGGAATAACATTCACGTAAACCTAAGAAATCAAATTTTTTGATACATAATTATATAATTATACTTCTTCTTACTACGTCTCTCTACGCACTTACATTTTTCCATCTACATTAGCAGTCCTTTTACATTTCGGTCCATTACTCGTAAGAAGACGTTGCTGTTATCCTCATCGCTGCATCCTGTCGCCGTGATTCTGTTTCCCGGAGCCTTTAAAAGCCGCACTCAGATTTAGAGCGGCGACCTGCGGCCGGTGCGCTCGACGGTCGGACGCTGAGCCACCACGTCAAGAAAGCATTAATTTCTTTACTTGCCACTACTACATGTCCATCTTCTAAATGTATTTCCTTTTTCTATACCACTGATTGACAAACGGTGGATCACCTGGTAAGTGATCTCCACTGCCCATAGACCCCATACACGTAGCGTGGCTCTACCACTCAAAAAACAAAATATAAACTTTTTCAATGAAAAGTTGATAAAACTCTTAATTTATTCTTTATCTGGACGATGAAAATTGAGTTTGTTTTTGTTATGTATAATCATATTATTAAACAAATTCTCAAATCACACATTTAAAAATTTGTCAGATCTTGACCATATTTCATGAGACTAAGCATGGTACTTGGAGTAAGCTCTATCGAACATATTAAGAATCTCGAAAATCAGTCCACAATTTTCGGAGATAACGGGTATGAATTGAGAAACTACTCTTTTGTAAATCAGTTAAAAACATAATACAATACAATCGTAATGTTACATAAATAACTGCGGCCTGAGCAGGAAAATTTCTGACAACCGTAAATGTATTCGAACTCGATGCGCGTCTATGAAATTTGTATGAAATATAAACCAAACGTCATCAGTGCGCAGCGAACTCGAATACATTTACATTTACATTAGTTTTTCGTGCTCGGGCTTCTGTTATCTTCTATACGATTAGATGTAGGAGCCAATGATTTTGTGCGTACTCCTCGACTCCGGTAACCGTTCAACCAATAACGTTCATCTTGCTAACCTCCGAATACTCATACCCTTAAGGTCCACCTTATTTCATTTAAGGCAGCTTATCTGTCAAAATTGTATGGCGAAAATCAACGTAAGAAGCCGTTGAAGTTGAGTAGCATTCCAGTATTCGAGCGTAAGACACGCACAAACTCATCCCAGTAACGCGTTCCCAATTATAATTAACAAACTATCGATTGCCCGCCACGTCATGTTCGAGTTTTTCTCGACGCGTTTTCTTCATAGAGTTCGAGTTTCCATGGTAGGGAATTTCATCTAGCGACCGAACATTTTTCATCATTTACTCAGCAATAAGCGGTTTAGTTTTTACGTCGTCTGCGACCGCACAATATATTACTGTTAATAGTTTACTGGACACCGGCGTTAAGTTTTTAATTAAAACCACAGACTTATTGTAACAGTATTGTAACAGTATATCATAATTTAAAATCTAACTGCATTTAAGATGCTACACCGTTTATTTACAGAAATGTCACTGAAGGATGACTAAAGTGTTCTATGCTTGGAATCAAAGATATTATGCGAAAAATGTCTTTGTTTGGAATCATAGAGAAATCTAGTTTTAGGAAGGAAGGTATAATCGCCAAATAAATCTTGAAATAAAAAAAACTTAACGGCTGACTTCAAAATTTATCCGATCGCTACCAAATTTATATGGGACCACCTTTGGAATAAGCTCTATCAAACAAAAAAATAATTTTGAAAATCGGTCCATATTTGGAGGAGATATCGGAGCATATAAAAAAATACAGACGAATTGAGGACCTTCTTCTCTTTTGAAGTCGGTTGATAAATAAGTAACACCCAACCAGTGACGTGCACAGATGTTCTGATAAAGGTAGACAAAAATCTTGTAAGCTTATATTCTTCATGTCTTGAATAACCATTACTGTCATAATCATTCTCATGTCGATTAAAATACTTATCGAGCACTGATATTTTGATAATTTATTTATGACCACAAATTTTTCATCATGATTTATGTAAATAGCAAATTGTCAGAGTAGACCGTGTTTCCTTTTCTATATGGACTGCACGCCACTGCAACCAACAGTCGTACACATTTTTGACACCTCCTAGCCCGGGGAACCCACTACGACAAAAAAAAGTGGTTGCCTATTTTACTGCAGATTTCTGTCAAAGCTCCCCTGCATATTGCTTTTTGACCCGTATCTTTAGGAAGTAGGTACAATTCGTTTGCTTATCTACCGATACTATAATAATTTACTTTAACCAAAGCACAACAGCACAAAACTTGTGATCCAAAAGTTATAACCTGGCGGTTAGAAGTCGCTCAGTTTATTTGAAATATACGCGCGCCAGGCCGGCCAGCGTAATAATATTGAGAGAATAAACTTATCTTACGTAATTCTTAACTATTCACAAAACATTCTAGGGTGTCGACTACCTCGGTGGCGTGGTGGTATTTCGGTACGACTACGGTTCTAAGGTCTCGGGTTCGATTCCCGGGTCGGGCAAAGTGATATTGGATTTTTCTATATCAGCCCGGAGTCTGGAATTTGTGCCCGATATGGCGATAGGCTCGCCCCCTATCACATCTGGGACGGAACTAAGCTCGGCGAAACGTGGGTGTTCTAGTTCGCTAGTGCGCCTCTGCCTACCCCTTCGGGGATACAGGCGTGAGCTTATGTTATGTGTTATGTCTCTGAGAAGTAGGTACAATTCGTTTGCTTGTCTACCGTTATTATAAAAATTTACTTTAACACGAATAAGTTAATGCTATGCTGTTGTATTCTACCTCACTTCCTGTGAGTCTATTTCCATTCACCAATATAAAACGGCTAAAATTAACTGCACTCAAGAAACAGGGTTAGACAAATAGAACGACTTAGTATTTGGAATTCCGAATAAAACATTCCTCACGTGGACATTCTTTTACCAATTCCAGAATCTTACATTATATAAAGCGGGTGATCGACGAGCGAAGTAACGGTTTTATATCTTTTCACAGTACTTGTTGCTTGATGATTGATTTCGATTCGAGAGACAAAAGTTTAGCGCTAGTAGGTATGCATTGACACGACTTTAGCTTGTATTAAGATTTATAAGAGCGTACGAATGAGACTCGTAAGCGACTTTTAAGTTGCAACATTTGCAATTTCCATGTCAAAGACAAACTACGCCGAAGGTCGGACGGTAACCTGAAACTAAATATGAATTAACTGTCTTCTTTGTGAACGAGGAAGAAAAAATTGAAACACGATTCTACCAAGTCCGTACATTACAAAATAAAACCGCCTTGACACCACAGTCCAATTACAATAGGTAGAAAACCGCGGTCTTACACGCGAGTCGACGAGTAGCATTACTTCAAAACTATTTAAAATTCTGATGGTACCACATACCGCGCCTTCTCCTGTAAACTTACCAGAATTACACTAAACTAACCCACTTTATCCACAATGTGCGGCAAAATGCCAGGAAATGCCACATATGCACGCCGGGGTCGATGGTCTGCGGATTGTGAATTAAATATATTTGAGATGTCGTGATTACACAGTCAATGTTCAGGACAAATTCCTAGCGTACTGTGTTTTTGAAAATAGATCGTCTACAGAAAACTTCGATGCTTTCTTGTATTTGCATATGAAAGCAGACATGCTGATGCTTGAGTGGTAGAGCCATGCTGTAAACAGAAATGTCTACAGCACGAATGGGCCGACACTGTCTCATAGAAAACCGACGTAAAGTGGCAGCTCTTTATCGCGTTTCGTTCGGTGAGTGAGATTTCTGGTGGCCCAATTCTCCCCCTTCCTTTCCCAATCCCCATTGCCCTCCTTTTGGGCTAGGAACGCAGCCATGATTCTTTTTGTATCTTGGGTGTCTATGGGCGGTGGAGATGACTTACCATCCGGTGACCCATCTGCTCGTATACCAGTCTCTGCTAAAAAAAAATGCTGAGGCGAATGGGCTACCTAAGGGCCGATTTACGGTGGCGAGTATCGTGCACCTGGCCGGCAATTCTCGCAAACTATGAATTTGAAAATTTCGAAGTAGACCTAAACATTGAAATTAAACTATTTTTACGGATTATATCACGATTTGGTTTTAATTTTTATGCCCGACGTTTCGAAAGCTTTGCAGCCTTCGTGGTCACGGGTCAGTCTGACCCGTGACCACGAAGGCTGCATATAATCCGTAAAAATAGTTTAATTTCAATGAATAACATTCACGTAAACCTAAGAAATCATTATGTAGACCTAAACACTAGAATAAAACTACTTTTACGGATTCTATCACGTTTTGTTTTAATTTTTATGCCCGACGTTTCGAAGGCTTTGCAGTCTTCGTGGTCACGGATCTTCTGACACTAACATTCGCGTAAACTTAAGAAATCAAAATGGAATAAAGGTTAAATTATATTTTTAGCGCGTAAGTATTTTTATATACAACGACGTTGAAACTGCCTATAAATTAAACATAAATACAAATCGCGATAAAATCCGTAAAAATATTATTTATAATAATCGTATAAAAACAAACCATTATGTGTATGAACTTCTAACCCTGCCAGTCTGCGTATGCCTTCATACCTTATGCGAAAGAAGTACTTAGCGAAGTAATTATTGGAATGAATGGGCCAATAATGAGTACTTAAGTACATACTCATATTATTAGGTCGCAGTTAACGAGGACAAACAAACATACGCACAAAATAAGCTGAGATAACACACCCGGCACGACACTCTGCATTGTCACAACTTAGTACTTAGTAATACTAATGAATCTTTATTATAAACAAATTATGGGAACAATAAACAAGGGTGACTGGGAGGAAATAATTAAGGGATTAAATCCATTATGTATAGTGTATACTAAGGCTGATATCTATAGAGCGAACTTCGACTAAGTCTAAGTAACGAACTCAGTGAGGAATTTGACTTAGTTCAAGTAATTTTTTATAAGAAAATCTTTGCTTAGTCTGTCTGTCAGTCTGTTCTTCTCATCGATATATTATTTACCTAGATGCACAGTTGACGCTCGGAAAATGGGACAGCTAAGTAGTGCTTAAGCACTCCTTTTGCCTACTGTCGGACGCCAATAGAATTCTAAATTTCGAAATTCAAATTTAAGAACGCTTGCTCATTTCGTTTAAAAAGCTACTTTAAAACACGTGCATAGGGTTATAATTGTGTTGATTTAATTAGGATTTATGATCTTTTTCTTTGTTTTATTTACCGAGACCACTTTTTAGGAGGATATTTGCAAAGAACTGTGCATCTAGGCCTCTAGGGTATAATATATCGATGGTTCTTCTTGTAAAAAAAGACTCGAACTGAATCAAAGTTCAATTTAACAATCCCAAATCCTCACTGAGTTCGTTACTTTGGCTTAGACTTAGTCGAAGTTCGCTCCATAGATCTGAGCCTCAGTATCAGCATAGAGTCTAAAATTTGTGCCCCATATGACGAAAATCATCCAGTCAGGGGATTTTTTTTTATATTAAAACCAATCTTCCTTCCTACCTGCCCTTGTCCCACCTTAATGTGGGGTCGGCGCAACACACTTTTTCAAGCATATGGCAAAGAGGATTTGGCTAAGTTTTTACGACCGGCCGCTTGCCTGACGTCAACCCCCTATGAGGGATCCAGTCCCGGCAAATTAAATTAGAAAATTTGCTTTGCCCGACCTGGGAATCGAAACCCAGGACCACCCAGTCCACAGCCCATATACGCTGCCACTAGACCAAAGAGGCGACTAACACTATATTAAGTAATAATATGAAGATTAATTCATAAAAACTTGTTACTTCGGGTACTTATTTGGTAGCTATTGATAGTACTTACTCGTCAATCTTCATCTATGTATAGATTTTTGCTGCACTTGCTTTATGACAGCCTCCGTGGCGCAGCGGGCGAGTAGCGGGCTGTGAAACGTGAGGTCTCGGGTTCGATTCCCGCACCGAGACAAATGTATGTGTGGCCCACAGATATTTGTTTCGGGTCTGGGTGTTGAGAGACTGAAAGTCTCTCGTAGTTCCTGATACCCACGACACAAGACTCGATCTTAGTGTAGGGTCAGAACTATGTGTGTGACTGTTGGGTGTATTTATTATTATTATTTACTTGTGGAACTTTAAATAATCATAGGACATCTTTATTTGGCAAGCAATTAACTTTCCGAAAAAGGTGAAATTAAAGTATTAATAATACAACAAAAAATGTAATCACAATTTTTTTAACATATATAAAAACAATCCCAGTCTCGAATTAACATTTATTTGCGTATGACAAAAGTATGAGCCATAATGGGTTATTATAGTTCCAGTGTGTCTTGGGCCGTACCGCAATGTGGACGTGCGTCGCAGTGGTGACGCTTGTGGCGAGCGTGGGCGCCGTCACCCGCGACCAATTCTACCCGCATGGGCCAGGCTTGGACCAAAGTTTACCCAAAGGGTACGAGGTACCTTCGCCAGAGGTGCCGCTGAAGGTACCCGTGCTTTTCTTCGGGGAAGTTTACGATACTGTTTTTGTAAGTACTTTTGTTTTTTAATTTATATTAAGACAGATACAGTGGACTCTGTTCTATGAGGAATACGGGTGATATTTGTTAAGTGCTGTGCAATCGTAGATCCTAGTTTTCCTTTTGTGATATTAATTTTAGAGTCATTTGGTGTACTTATTTAATATTTTTCGCCTCCTTGGTCGAGTGGCAGCGCATATAGGCTGTGGACCGGGAGGTCGTGGGTTCGATTCCCAGGTCTGGCAAAGCGAATTTTCTAATATAATTTGCCCGGGACTGGATTCCTCAGAGGGGGTTGACGTCAGGCAGACAGCCGGTCGTAAAAACTTAGCCAAATCCTTTATGCATTATGCTTGAAAAAGTGTGTTGCGCCGACCCCACATTAAGGTGGTATAAGGCTAAATAAAAAGAAAGAAAATGTTGTGTTTAAAAAGTTGTTATCTATTTTTCTGTAGTTACTTTATATCCGTTACATCCATTTCTTATGACCGTTGGTAATATAAATACTTTATGAGCAGTTGTAAAGTACCATACCGTTCATAAAGTATTGTGTTTTTAAAAATTATCTCCAATAGTAGTTCAAACTTCAAACCTTTGTTTTTGTCTGAAAGTACTAGAGACCTAAACCATTAGGTGCTAAAGTCTGATTTCAATTGATACAGGAACATCTAAATACTTTTTAGGGACACCTAATGGATGGGCCTCAGATACGTAGTAATAGCGCTCTTAAATTTTTTAAGTGTTCTAAATTAAAGAAACAAAAAATTTTGATTTCTTAGGTTTACGTGAATGTTATTCATTGAAATTAAACTATTTTTACGGATTATATCACGATTTGGTTTTAATTTTTATGCCCGACGTTTCGAAAGCTTTGCAGCCTTCGTCTGACCCGTGACCACGAACGCTGCAAAGCTTTCGAAACGTCGGGCATAAAAATTAAAACCAAATCGTGATATAATCCGTAAAAATAGTTTAATTACAATAAACAAAAAATTGTCATACAGGCTAAATAAAAGTTATCATACAGGCTATAATGTGCTGTTTCATTTTTAAAGCCAGACAAAATTATGATTTCACTATTCTTCATCTCCAATCAAAAATCATAATTATAAATATCCAAATATTAAAATGAATTAACTAATAACATCGGGGTACTGGGGAGATCGTATGACAAACTAATAATTAATTAAGCTTTGTTTACTTTACTAACATTAACGTTATAAAATGTGGAACAAATTACTAATTACCAGTAAACAGTTAAACACCTCATTCATTATCATAAAAACAACAAGTGTACGTAATGTCGTCACAGTCAGGACAATTTGTGCGAAAACTATAAATTACATTATCTTAAACACTGTTATTGTGTTGTAGTCTATAGACATTAAGAATTAAACTAAAAGACGCAGCTAATATTATAAACAAGTAAATAAATACACCCAACAGTCACACACCTAGTCCTGACACCAGTACACCACACTCTAGGATTGCTAATTAAACGGAGTAAACTGACATTTCGAATGTCGCCACTTTTTCATGAAATTTAAATAGTGTTGCGGTAAAAAGATCAAAATTATTTAAACATTTCAATTCTGTAAACCATTTCATTCTTTCATTATCTAAAGTCCAACTCAAAGTCACAATTCGTGCCAAATGTGTGATTAGTACGGCTACTGAATTATAGTCATAGTAAATTACTGCATGCTAAGTCATGACATGTCTACTGGAATTATAGTCATGATTATGGTAAACAAAAATTACAAAAGCTACGAATGTGCCGAACGTAATTTTTCTCAAATAATGAAAGTAATATTTGTAATTTTCATTGTTACCATTTCACGTATCTGTTGTGATTATTTACGCAATATTATTTGTCGAATGTTTAAGCTGAAATTTCTGAAAATACGCAATAAAATTCTAATTTTGCAAACTAGGGCTGAGTTATTGTTTCTTTGAATGACAAAAATTGAACTAGATCAATCCCTATGTTTTGAAAGTAAGCAACATTATTTTTGGAAGTGTCATTTCGATCTGTCAGTTTACTCCGTCTAATAAGCAATCTGACTATAGATATAACCTGTATCGTGGGCATCAGAAACTACCTATAGGGGTATAATCTACATTGTTTCCTAAAGTATAACTTGGGGTTAAGTATAAAAGTACCGTAGTTATCATTTTAATCGTCATCCTACACTTGTTATCCTTAAGCTGTATCTTCTGCACTAAAACATTATACAAAGCACCTAGACAAAACATGTTTTCGCTATACATTTTTGTCTATGGTCCATTGTTCCATGAGCAAGACACAGCGAAAAACATTGTCTTGTGTAGGAGTTTATGTGTTTTGTTTCGAGAAAAACACGGCAAACACAGGTGTCGCGGCTTTAGTTACTATACAATAAAATAACTAAGACTGCCTCGGTGGCGTGGTTGTATTTCGGTACGACTACCGTCCTGAGGTTTCGTGTTGATACCCGGGTCGGGCTAAGTGATATTGGATTTTTCCATATCAACCCGGAGTCTGGGATTTGTGCCCGATATGGCGATAGGCTCGCCCCCTATCACATCTGGGACGGAACTGAGGCTCGGCGAAATGTGGGTGTATTAGTTCGCTAGTGCGCCTCTGCCTACCTCTTCGGGGATACAGGCGTGAGCTTATGTTATGTTATAAAGAAAATTTAACATTGTCAAACTAATACAAAACTAGGCCATTAGGAAATGATTCTACATTGTAAATGTGATTATGTATTGAACTGTTATCCATTGTTATTTAATCCTGGGGTTAATGTCGGCCGATGTCTTTTAATATTTAAATCAGTTTGCACGTTAATGAAATTGTATTATTGTTTTATGTAATAAACTGTCTGAGGCTAAAATCTGAAGCCTGACTTAGCCCCCGTATACTGGAAAGCTATTTACCTTAACGGCTGCAGATTGTTATACGTCATACAGAAAAATGATCTAAAAATGATATAGTACAGACACATCTTAAATATGGCGTGATATTAAATATCTTAATATAAGTTTCTCGTAGTCTGTGACACTCACGATACAGGTTATACTTAGTGTGGGGTCAGGACTAGGTGTGTGACTGTTGGGTGTATTTATTTATTTATTGGTCTAGGATATAGCAATGATAGCAAAAGCTACGTGAATTCGAAATCAGTCGTGTTTCCTGACTCGAAATGGGACCCCCGCTGTACTGTTTCTTCGACTGACTTCAAAAAAGGAGAAGGTCCTCAATTCGTCTGTATTTTTTAATGTATTTTACGCAATATGTCCGCCAAATGTGAACCGATTTACAAAATTAATTATTCAAAATATTTATTAAGTTCTGATTATAAGCAGCCTGTCGCAACTACGTACAAAAAAAATGATGTATGGAGTTTGCGCATCTGTCTATCTCAATGACATTGTCATGGACCACTCTAAACCATGCTGCAAACGTAGTGAATACATTCTCTTTGGGTTAAACCTATAATGAATGATAGATATCGACTACAAAGACTTTTATAATCGCCTATGTTTACCTTTATTCATCATTTAACTCAAATTTAACTCTTTGGTTTATTTTTAACTTAATTTTTTCTCCTAAACCTATATTTCTTTCATAATCCATACTAATTACTTTAATTATTCCTTCACTGTATTTATATATCAGGTATCTGAAACACCGAACATTCCGGTGGAGCCATTCTGTGAAAAAAGAAAATGAGGGATACTTTTTGTCGCATTTATGCTCATAGACATTTATGTTTAGTTATCTCTGTCTTTCAATGTCAAAGTTAAAAATTATATGCCGGCTTTGTATTATAAGATTACATGAAAAACAATCAAACATAAAAATAAATGCAATGTCTGCCAATTTTCAATGTCGCCACACTGTCTGGCGTAGAATAGAGGTTACAAGAGTTATTTATTGAATATAATGTATTTATAATAACGTTCCAATATTGTTTTGTACTCAATAATATATTTACCTCAAAATATATATTATTTTCAATTATCATGCGGTTTGTTAGTCATAATATACAGACTAATATTTTACTTCATGTTTATTACTAAGAATTGAGTGATTATAAATAGATAGTTAGGAGACAGCCTCGGCGGTAAAGACATTCAACAGTACCTATATAGACTGGTCACGGGACAACAGCACTTTGTGATCCAAAAGTTATTACCTAGTGGTAATAAGTCGCTCAGTTTATTTGAAATATACGCGCGCCAGGTCGACCAGCGAAATAATATTGAGAGAATAAACTTATCTTACGTGATGAATGGTAGACCATTCCCAAATATTCTAGGGTGTAATTGTCTGCGGAGGCTACGGCTGCATGCATTCGCGTATCCCGTGGTCTCCGACACAAGGGTGGGAGAGGTAATAGCGGGGTTTTAGTCGTTAGGACGGCTCAGGCCGGTGAGTCCGACATACCATTGAGCTCTGTCTCGGAGAGATCCGTAAATGAATTTCCCCGTGTTAAAAAAAAAAAAGAAGTAAATTGTAATAATCGCTTGAAACTTGCTTGATAGCACTTCTATGGTTAGTAATATTAGATCTTTTTGATCGGCGGCGTAGTTGTACCTATTACGTGCCGATACTACTATTCTCAGGTCTTGGGTTCGACCTAGGGCAAGGTGCTATTCAGTTTTTGTACTCAGTAATATTAGGGAGTCTGGAATTTATGTCCGTTATTGCGATAGGCTCGCCTAACACATTTGGGGTCCAATCATTTTGGGGCCCAGCTCATTTCCAAATAAGCTCAGCGAAATGTGGATGTTCTAGTTCGCTAGTTAGCCTCTGCCTACGTTCATGAACACAAAAGCAGTTTAAGTATCTATAATAGAGCGAAATTAGCAAAATTTCGATTGAACATAAATTTCGATTTAAATATACGGATAACATGTAGGTTGAATAGAGTAGGACTAACTCTATATTAGTAATAATGCTACAAATTCGCCCTGAAGGCAAAAGTCTTCGACCAGTGCGTGTCACCAGTGATGACTTATGGCACTGAAACGTGACCTCTAACTATGGGCCGCATTAGAAAGCTCACAGTCACTCAGCGAGCTATGGAGAGGGCTATGCTCGGTGTTTCTCTACGTGATCAAATCAAGAATGAGGAGATTCGTAAAACAACGAAGGTCACCGACATAGCCCAGACGATTAGCAAGTTGAAATGGCAGTGGGCAGGGCACATAGCTCGTAGAACTGATAGCCGATGGGGCAGAAAAGTTCTCGAGTGGAGACCACGTACCGGCAAGCGCAGCGTAGGACGTCCACCTACAAGGTGGACCGACGACCTAATAAAGGTCGCAGGAAGTCGCTGGATGCAGGCCGCTTCCAACAGGTCGATCTGGAAATCTTTGGGGGAGCCCTATGTTCAGCAGTGGACTTCCTATGGCTGATGATGATGATGATGAAATTCGCCCTTAGTACAGATTTAATTCAAATAGTAATGAGTGGCGGCCTATCCTAATCAATTCCCATAAAAATAGAAATTAACATATCTTTCGATTGCGAACAACAAACTGCATGCAAAACTCATTCGCAATAGATAACACTTTAGGCACATACAGCGGACGGATATGTACGTGGGCGAGTATCGCTGGGTCACTGACTGCCACTGCACCTAATCCGGAGGGGCGGTTGCCACTTTCCCACAATATCAACACAAACCGTCATGGTCCGAAACACGTTTTGGCAGTCCCCAATGATCCCATCACAGTTGCTATCGAAGCAGCCCATTCCCTTCTCAACACCAATTGTAATATTAACACCAGGCCCCGACACCGGACCCGCCCGAGTCCGAAAATCTCCCCCAGCAGACCTTCGGCATACTAGTACGCAGAGACGATATCTAATTTATTCTAGTCCCCAGCGATAGTTCAGTATGAGGTCTGAGCCGTCGAAAAGGCATCTCTGTGTTCAATCGTATGGCTAAATCGCCATAAGCGCCAGCTATAAATTCAGGTGAAGTTGTAAAAGCAATTTTGCTAACAGCATAAGTCTATTCCAAAAAAAATACAACACAAATATCAAAAACACCAACAGTCACACACATATGGCCTTACTTAGAAAAACAGTTTAGCTGAGCAAATGGCTAAGAATAGCCTGTCACTCTTTTCCTTGTTTCCCATTGTTTGACAATAAAAGGGACATGTTATTCTTTACCATTTGCTTAGATAAACTGTTTTTTATATGTAAGGCCCATGGTCCTGCCCCCACACTAACTTTCGCCTGATCGTATCATGCCACACCAACTGAACAAACGTTCGCGAATCAACGCCTGTTGCATTCACACAACAGCGAAAGTTTGTTTGTATGAACGCAACAGGCGTAGATCCGCGAACGTTCGTTCGGTTGGTGCATACCCGGCATCAGGAACTACAAGGGACCTACCTACAGTTCCACAACACCCAGACCCGAAACAAATATGTGGTCACACAAATATTTACCTCAGTGCGGGCATCGTATCCACGGCTTCTCTTGACAGCCGATTACTTGTCAGAATTCTCAATTCAATTATTGGTATCTTTGATGTACCTGTCCTTATCTCACTGTAATGTGGGGTTAGGCACAATAAACGTTTTAGAACATGTTGCAAAATGATTTGGCTTTTAGACCAGCCACCTGCCTGACATCAACCCCGTTTGGGATCCGGTCCTGTAGCCCGTGCACGTAAAACTAATGTAAATGTAAATGTATTCGAGTTCGCTGCGCACTGATGACGTTTGGTTAATATTTCATACAAATTTCATAGACGCGCATCGAGTTCGAATACATTTACGGTTGTCAGAAATTTTCCTGCTCAGGCCGCTGAACCTATATTAAAAAACCACTTCGCCCGATCTGGAAATCGGAAACGAAACGATCTTTAAATAACAGGAACCGTTGCTTACGATAAGGTACCGAAGGGTAACCTTAAAATAACCGTAGTAGAATTAATAATAGTCTATTAAAATAATAATAAATAATATTAGACCTGTAATATTACTGTACCACTGCTGGGCACGGGCCTCCTCTACTAATGAGAGGGGTATGCTATAACGGTGAAGGAAAACATCGTGAGTCAACCTGCATACCCGAGAATTTCTTCACAAGAACTTCAAAAGTATGTGAAGTCTACCAACCCGCACTAGGCTATCGTGATAGACTAACTGCCGAATGGTCAAACGCTACTCAACTTTAACGGCTTCTTACATTGATTTTCGCCGTACAATTTTGACAGATAAGGCGGCCTTAAACGACATAAGGCGACCTTAAGTGTATGAACATTCGGCGGTAAGACCTAAATAACAGTTTATTGAGCTGCAACAGCAAATCATTGATCAAACAATACAAAGTTATGATATATTTCATGGGGCCAAATTCCTACGGTAGTTTAATAAAATAGGCTTGGTGAGAAATGTTACGAGTCCACTTTATCACAAGTTAAGCAAGTGTCGGGGGTCGGGACCTTTAGTATCTATCCAAATTGTACAGATATTTTATCACGGCCCACAACAAAAGCGTTTATATAATGTAATACATTCATAAATATAGAACTATGTATCGTATTTGGCATAAAAACTATGAATCTATTATTCTTATCATTTGACCTTTGTTTAAAGTAACCTTAACTTATATTAGGCGCAAGATATTGGTACAGTAGCCCCATCACAAGTTGATTGAATTTTAAATTATAATTTTTTTGTTCGTGATTTCAAACAAACAATTTTTCCTACATTTTTATGACATTATTTTAACAAGTACATAAATAAATGTATATAAGTATTAATATGTAAATTATACGTAATTATTTCTTAGGTTTACGTGGATGTTATATGTTAAAATAAAACTTTTTTATACGTATTTTATCGCAATTTGGTTTTATTTTTAGGCCGACGTTAAAATCGAATTGGGATAGAATCCCTATATATAAGTTTTATTTCAATAAATTATACGTGTTAACTTCAGTGAAGCAAGTAGTCTTGGATCGAAACTCGTAATAATAATATAATTTTTTGATCCAGAACCATTTATTTCGAGTCTGGGTGCAGTAACTAGTGACTCGTACTCACTGACTGATACAGAAGACGGAATAGTATACTTAATGTATCTAGGGTCACAATATTCATTAGGTGTCGGATTTATTTGTTAAACCGAAAGTCATTACTTATTTCACGTTCCCAGGTTAACAACTTCGGCGTACTCTCGTTCCGAGCTGATATACCACAGTTCTTAAACGTCGAGTTCCCTCTACCGTATCCTTCGATCGCGGCGTTCTACACTAACGTCGACACCACGGACAGTGGGGCCGTCTACTACAGGGAGACGAACGAATCCCACGTTATCTCCAAAGCTGAAGAGAGCGTGCAAAACAACTTCCACGAATACTACGACTTCAAACCCACGAGCGTTTTCATCGCCACTTGGATCGAGGTGACGTACACCGGCGCTAACGACAGGAGGAACAGCTTCCAAATAGCCATCATCAGCAACGGCACCGAGAGCTTCGTGGAGCTCCTGTACCCTGAGAGAGACATCCAATGGATACAAAGAAAGACGGAAGAACCTTCATTACCTGATGCGAAAGCACAAGCAGGTTTCGTGGCAGAAGATGGACGTGTGTTCACACTTAGGGGCTCTGGTAGTCATCAGATCAGGAATATAATATCGTAAGTATTTTGATTTGATAAAGATGCATAACTTCTACATGGCCCATATAGTTCCTAAACGTTAGGAGTAAGGACTACGGGATCATCAAAATAAATCTTAAAGTACTGTGAAAATCGTATAATATAGGCACCTATAGAAAGAAAGAAAGAAGAAAAGAAAGAAAGAAATGTTTATTGTCACTGAACGCATGCAACATCAGTTACTAAATTGAACTTATAGATAAATAATAACTTAATAAGCAACTAACTAATATAATAATAACTTAAAAATATATTATATAATAAACATAGTGCATGCCTACTTTGTGACAAAAGGTGACCAACTATAGCATATTTTATGAACGAACAAACTACATTCTAGATATATTACGTAATTTATTAATCGTCATTTTGGATTATTGCAGATGGTCAAACACCCAAGAACCCGGAAAATACGTATACCGCATCGGAAACATTGCCTATAATGACACTATTGCAGTCCCGGACCAATACAACCAAAGTGAAGTGGAGATCGCGGAGGAATCGAAAACTTGCGCGCTTAGCGGCCCTAGTGTGTGCCATCTCCAAGCGAGATGCGTCGACTACCAAGCCGGAATTTGCTGCCAATGCAACGAAGGCTACTATGGAAATGGAAAATCGTGCATCAAAGACGACGTTCCCCTGAGAGTACATGGGAAATTGACTGGCATAATAAACGATATCGATTTGAATGATGTTGACATCCAATCATACGTAGTGGTAGCAGACGGAAGATCTTATACAGCTCTATCATTAACACCTCCAGCGCTTGGAAGCAGTTTACAATTCCTTAACGTGCTGGGTAATGTAGTTGGATGGCTATTCGCCAAGCCATCTGGAACAGCTAAAAATGGTTACCAATTAACGGGTGCTTCATTTAACTACACGGCAGACCTATGGTTCCCTGCGACAGGAGATAGGGTTATAATCAGTCAAGAGTATTTAGGTCATGATGTATTCGATCAAATAACTATTGAAACTGACGTCAGAGGTACCTTACCTGTCATACTCAGTGGTATTAAACTCGACATTGGCGAATATGAAGAACAATATACTATTGCAGAGCCGGGAACAATTCGAGCGGACTCCACTCGAACGTTCACAAACAAAGTTACAGGCGAGAATTACGTGGTGAGGGTTTCTCAAACAATATCGTATAATCCTTGCCGCAACGCACCACCTTCAGCAGAAGATTCAATTCCTCTAACTTTGAAAGCAACTAAAATTTACTTAGGTTATGAGGTACGAGAAAATATTGTAAGATATGGATCAAGTAATAAAATTGTACCTTTAGGACAAGAAGACCCCTGCATCCAGGGACAAAATACTTGCGGGCCACACAGCTCCTGCGTAGTTCAAGGAGATTCGTTCGCATGCGTTTGTTCGAAGGGTTATAGTAATATTTACATCAACGATGGTTCTGCATGTGTCGACATCGATGAATGCGCAGCCGGAACACACAACTGCGACCACAACGCTGACTGTTACAACCATGATGGCGGTTTTGAATGCCGATGTCACGATGGCTTTGAAGGCAATGGTATCACTTGCAAAATTGTTTCCAAGTGTCAAAATTTGAATTGTGACGCTAACGCACAATGTATGGATAACCATGGAGATGTGCCGTTCCAAGCCACTTGTGTTTGTAATCCGGGGTACACTGGCGACGGATTGAGGTGTTATCCAATCTACGACTACTCGTGTAATCATTGTTCACCTTACGCTTCGTGTGTATTCTCCGAAATTGCAAATAAATACAGCTGCAGATGTAACAGTGGATTCTCTGGCGATGGACTTATTTGTAAACAAAATGCGCCCGAGACGACAACTGCCGCGGCCCAGGAAGCAGATTACAATGACACTTACGTTCTTCCTACCTGCGACTCCAACAGTTGCCGTTGCCCTCCCGGATATTCGTATTTTAGAGACGAAAGGAGCAATGAATTATGTCGATTCGAAACCAACGAAAATAACAATCTACCACGTGAATATCATCAGCCTGGGTACCAACAGTCGGAGTACGAAGAAAGTGGATATCAAACATTAGATCACCCACAACATGAGTACGAACAGCATGAATACCAACAACCTGAATATCGACAGCCTGAATACCAACAGCCCGAGAACCAACAGTCTGAGCACCAAGAACCTGCGTATCAACAACCTGAATACCAACAGCCTGAGCACCAAGAACCTGCGTATCAACAACCTGAGCACCAAGAACCTGCGTATCAACAACCTGAATACCAACAGCCTGAGCACCAAGAACCTGCGTATCAACAACCTGATTACCGACAGCCAGACTACCCACAACCAAGACACCAACAACAACAATACCAACAACCAGAGTACCAACAACCAGAGTACCAACAACCAGAGTACCAACAACCTGAGTATCAACAGCCTGACAACCAGCAGCCAGAGTACCAACGACCTGAATATCCACCACACGATTACAAACCATCCGAATATGCACCACATGAATACCAATCCTCTGAAAATCCATCATATTTTAATCCTTTACCTTCATACCCGCCTTATGAGAATCCAGTGTCTCCTACTACAGCCGAAAGTCAACAACAGTATCCAACATATGATGCATCACCACAATATTCGTCACCTAAATACCCGAGTGCTGAAAATGTCTTAACTGATGTGCCAGCTACTGATACTGGGTACCTTGACAATGATCCCTCAAGTAAGTTTTTCCTCCTATACACATAATGGATATCTCGATAGCATAGTATAATATACTCATACGAATGTTTAACAGAAACTATTGTTTTCAGTAACCTGCGAGTCAGACACGGACTGTCCACCAAACGCTGTATGCTCTCCAGATTCTACACCATCTGCGGACGGACAATTCACAAGACATTGCGTCTGCCCCAACGGGTACGAAGGTGATGCATACGAATGCATAGAGCGAACTGGAGCCACCTGTTCATGCGGCCCCAATGCACACTGCACAGAAACACCAGCCGCTGAGCTAATGTGCGTTTGCGATTCAGGATACCACGGTGACGGTTACGTATGCAGACCAAACCTCAGCTGCACAAACAACTCTGACTGTGAATACAATGCTGAGTGTCGACTTGACTCTGTCAGCAATGAATACATCTGTCAGTGTATCGACGGATTCGTGAAAGATCAAAACGAAGCGTGTATTCCAGACGCACAGTTATGCAACGGGGCCTTGTGTGCTGAACATGCATCTTGCTTATTCGATCAGACTATTGAGATTAGTTATTGTCACTGCGATGATGGTTTTGAAGGCGACGGCATTTCAAAGTGCGTGCCAGCGGGACGCACCTGCGACCTGGCCAACGACTGCAGCCAGGATGCCGTGTGTATGCCCTCGGAAACCTCCTATCAGTGCGTGTGCAGAGACGGATTCACTGGCGACGGGTACACTTGCGTCAGGGAGCTTAGCTGCCGAACAGATCCCTACTTGTGCAGCCCCCATGCCTCATGCTTGAAGAGAAGCGACAGTTACATCTGCGAATGCAACAGAGGATACAATGGAAACGGAACCGTCTGTGAGCTCAATCCACGGCTGGAGGGCAACTTCCTAGTTACTAGCGATGGAACGTCGATTTACAAAGTTCCGTTCGTGAGGAGCCCGAGAGACTTCGCGACGCCATTAAACAGTGGCACGACACAAGTAGCAGTGGCGGTAGAAGTGGATTGTTTCTCTGGCAGAATATATTGGGGAGACGTTGTAAGCAATAATTTAAAGAGTGTCGCATACGACGGATCTAATTTCGAACAATTTTTGTCTTCAGGTAAGAAAATAAACTTCTTCTGGTTACTTTGGTCTCATAAGTTACTTCGATGAAGATCAAAAAACTTTTATATACCTTAAATACGAATATATTAACACGCATATGCGACATAAACGATAATAATAACTGTAATTTCAGGCATCAAGTCTCCAGAAGGCATAGCTGTCGATTGGTCGGCAAGGAACATATTCTGGACTGACTCCAAAAAGCTGACTATCGAGGTGGCTAACTTAGACACAAAGGCACGGAAGGTTTTGTTCGCTGTGGACGGAATTGGTAACCCTAGAGGCATCGCTGTCCATCCATATAGGGGGTAAGTCGCCTTTTTTTTCCTCGGGGAATCTATTTACAGATCTTTCCATGCCGGAGCATGGTGGTATGTCGGACTCGCCGGCCCTAAAGCCGTCCTACCGACTAAACCCCACGGTGTTCCTCTCTCTTCCTATTACGAAGAACACGAGGTACGCAGTTGCATGCAGCAGTAACCTCCGCAGGAGTCGGCCCTTGAACTGGGCCACTCGCGTTCTGAGGACTGCTTAGACGGAGCGCAGTCATAAGCGCGTTCCACGCTACCCCTACAGGCTTTATTGCAAGGTGGCGGGCTAGTCTAAGCATCCGCCACCTGCAGCCCAGTTCACGGAGGCCGGAGGTCGTCCCTCCGGCGTCTAATTCTCCGACTTTGGGAGGGACGCCCAGTGCTTCGCTCCCTCTCTCTCTCCGCTGCCACATTTGCGGACATAACTTGTTCACACAATGAGGCAAAGAGGGCAAGTCGCCTAAAGAATCTGATAGATGCCACTCAATGTTCTTTCTTTCTTTTTACGTGCCCTTTTTTTATAACCCTGTTATATTACTGTCCCACTACTAGGCACGGGCCTCCTCTACTAATACTACTTACGTGCCCTTATCCCACCTTAATGTGGGGTAGGCGCAACACACTTTTTCAAGTATTTATTTATTGAATAGAACGGTACCAACACCAAGCATGCTTGCTGCAAAATAATTTGACTTAGTTTTTACGACCGGCTGCCTGCCTGACGTCAACCCCCTCTGGGGACTCCAGTCCCGGGTAAATTAAATTGGAAATTTATCTTTTCCCAAACTGGGAATCGAACGACCTCATATGTTACTACTCGACCAAAGAGGCGACATCCGGAAATCCATGTAAAACTCGTTATATTGGACTTAATTCCTGTTCCTGTATCATTTTTACCTCCACGTACTATTTTGTGCTCCACGTCTGCGTTTCTACCTAACATTCATGTTCAGATTATAAATAACGATACTAATAACTTTTCCTCGAAGCAACACAATAAATGATACGAGATAGCCAGAACAACTGATAACCTCTGACTCCGCCATTCATCGTATTTTTAACTTCTACTTTAGGTTTCTGATAATGTTTGTGAAGTTTTGTAATTCGTAATATTAAGATATTTACAAAATAATAAATCGTTCGCCTCCTAGTACTAGTGGCAGCATATATGTGCTGTGGACCGGGATGTCCTGGGTTCGGTTCCCAGGTCGGTCAAAGCGAATTTTCTAATTTAATTTGCCCAGGACTGGATCCCTCATAGGGGGTTGACGTCAGACAGGCAGCTTATCATAAAAACTAAGCCAAATCCTTTCTGCAACATGCTTAAAGCACATTGAGGTGAGATAAGGGCAGGTAGAAAGATTTACAAAATAATTAGTGGATTACCGCCAAAAGCCAATTATGATGCATATACAATATTCTATTCATTAGTGCGTTGACAACCTAAAAGGCGGAAATGGAAGGGGAGGGAAAAAAGGATTGGGAAAGGAAGGGGGATATGGGCCACCGGAAATCTCACTCACCGAAGGAAACGCGACAGCAAGCTGCCACTTTACGTCGGTTTTCTGTGAGACAGTAGCATCAAATCGGTCGAACCGTAAATTCTGTTATTATATAAAAAATAAAATTAATTAATTTAATGTAAAATTAATTAATTTAATAATTTCAATGTTATTATATGTGTCAATATATTATATCATTTCTATTTATTCTAAATCGTCAACAGGAAAATCTTCTGGTCCGACTGGAACCGCAGCAGCCCGAAGATCGAATGGGCTAACATGGACGGAACACAGCGGGGCGTATTCCTCAACGGCTCACATGTCAGACTGCCAAACTCAGTGGCTATTGACTGGGTTAGAGACAGGCTATGCTTCGCCGACGCGGGTCTACAGAGCATCCAGTGTGTTAGCATCGACACATTGCAGATAGAAACGGTCGCCGAAAACTGCCGGTATCCCTTCGGGCTTGCCATTAACGAAAATAGATTCTACTGGAGTGATTGGAAATCGTAAGTAAATTATGTGTAAGATAGATTGGAACAGATTAATTTACTTTCCCGGAAGCCCCTACTTTATTTTATGATCCGTAAGCCTTGATTTGCAGGAGCATTTTCAACGCGCGATAAATAAACAATGAAATATAATAATGCGTGACTGCCTCGGTGGCTTGGTTATATTTCGGTACGACTACCGTCCTGAGGTTCGATCCCCGAGTCGAGCAAAGTGATATTGGATTTTTCCATATAAGCCCGGAGTCTGGAAATTGTACCCGATATGGCGATAGGCTCGCCCCCTATCACATTTGGGACGGAACTAAGCTCGGCGAAATGTGAGTGTACTAGTTCGTTAGTGCACCTCTGCCTACCCCTTCGGGGATACAGTCTTATGTATGTATGTGGAATTTAATAATATGAATTCTAGTATAGTTATTCAAACGGCGACGCTTTTAAAACGCGCCGTTTTTTAAATCCCCGGTGTTGGGTGGTATGCAGAATATACCTTATTAGAAACAAGACAAGGATTTTTCAAACACTCATATGAACAATTTTGAGACGCTTTTTTAACGAACGTTGAAAAAGCTCTCCTGCGAATGAGACCTAAGCGGTTAAACTTACCTCCTATACGACGCGTCGTGAGTTTCAACAACTGATATTTTCGCAACATAAATTTATAGCTTGATTCAAAAACTTGTCAAAAATGTTAAGTGGTTCTCAACTTTAAAACTCATTTTCCCCTTACGTCAAATAGTTTGAGAGTGAAAGAGACAAACCACTATTTAACTGAAGCACGAATTAAATACCTCCGTTACAAACAAAACCCTCTGTTTCTATATACATATTACCTTCGCACTTCGATAAATGAATGCAACCTACTGTCACACCGACAGTGTTTATAATCTGTAATTCATGTTCCAGGTAATATTCTAAATTCAAAAATGATTGTTCCACAGATTAAAAATCGAGTTCATAGACGTAGAAACGCAAACAAAAGGCCAGATTGACATACCAAAATCAACATGGCGGATATATGGAGTGGCGGTCGCTGCTGGACAATGTCCTGCGGCCGACAACGTGTGTATGATGAGGAACGGGGGTTGCGATTCTGGCCAGCTGTGTCTACCTAACGGACAAGGAGGCAGGACGTGCGTAGACGGCGACCAAACCTACCCGGAACCATAACTTTTTAAAGTATTTACACACATTCTAAAATCATTTTGGTCGTAAAATGCTCATGAATGTGCCTTCCGCATTAAGTTCTGTATAGATACTTGCCAAATACACCTTAGTTAAGGTATTTATAGGAACTTTTTTTTTATAAAATCCTGTTCCGTTTTTAAAGTTAGAATGTTAAGCATCGAGTGCGAAATAAAAATGGCGGAATCAACAAAGATAAACTTTAAGTACCAAAGAGTAATGCTAGCTTGGATAATTTAATAAATACTCTATATTCAATATAAGATCTTTAATGTACTTCAATCGATGTAATTTATTAAATACCGAAGCAATAAACTTATTTATTTCATACAAACTAAAGTTTTATTCACATTTACTAGCTTTGAGTGCTAAAAAAAATAATTATACATAGTTATTCATCAAGAATAACAATAACATATTTCAGTGATTAACAATCTATATAACACATCAGGCATAGTTCACATAATCATAAAAAACTTCCTTTTATATTTTGGACCGACTTCAAAAAGGGCCTCAATTCGTCTGTATTTTTTATGTATGTTCCCCGATATCTCCGCCAAATGTGGACCGATTTTCAAAATTATTTTTGTGTTCGATAGAGCTTATTTCGAGGGTATAAATTTAGTCACGATCAGAGAAGTTTTCAAGCCGGTCCGTTAAGTTTTAGTTTTTTACAAAAATAAATAAGCCTGAGGAAAAAATAAACCTAGGAACATAGTGTCCATTGTAAAAAAAATTACTATAACAATTTGTCTATGAATTTACAAATGGGAACAATTAGCAAAACAGTCAGATCCCTTTTTTATTAATATGAACTTTACTGCCCTCAACCAATTTTTATAAAAATGAAAACTTAAATCGTAATTTATAGTCTTTGAAGGTATTTTACACTACAATACGCGCGAAATAACTCGGCCGGGCTGAAGTTCGACAGTCCATCTGTTGTCTATGCCCCTAGCTTCATTTATAATTTATAGTCTCTTAAAACAGCTGCATCGTCGCTCGATTTGTGACTGACTTCAGTGTGCTTTTGTTTTTACCCAACTGCCTCGGAAGGAGGGTAATGTTTTTCTACCAGTCTGATGGCGTCAACAGCTTCATATTAAAAAAAAAATATAGCGCCATCTGTTGTCGATAATTTTAAACTATATTGCCATACAAGTCGCAGTTGATTTTAACCGGACCGAATACGCAAAACCGGAGCCTCTAGCACGAGCTTTGTGTTTTAAATTTTCGAAAACCGTAATAGTTTCATTTTCGCTATACATTTACTAGTTCATTATAATTTCCGCAAGAGGCGCTACTAGGCAAATGTATGTGGAAAACGAGCACCATCGTTTTTGTAAACTA